>CM060701.1:5915500-7332000 GCA_030686995.1 Artemisia argyi | reverse complement strand
ACGATTTCGTAAAAAAAGTTAGAAGTTTAATATATGTATGGTTTTTAAATAAAAGAAGTTTCAAAATGCACCCTTATCGTATCAAATAACATTAAAAATTATCCTAAACTTTTGTAAAAAAAGTTAGAGGACCGCTGGTAAAATGGTTTGTTTTGTTGGGCTGATTGCTAGCGTGTGATCCTGCCCAAAAGTTTGAACGCATACTTGGCCCAAATTCATCAAAGAGTCAACACGAAAACCCAAAAACGTCAGGATAAAAACTTGCTAGCACGCATAGACTGACATTTCTAAACAATTGATCACTGACAAAAATCTTGGAAATGTAAGTGAACAAACAAGAACTTTACACTAAGTGTTCAAAAACGGGCATAAAAACATAAAACACAGTATCATTATGCATACCAAGGAGGAAAAACTTGGTATAAACACATAATAAATCGAAAAATACCCTGTCGTAACGCGGCGGGTACAACCAACTCGTTACTAAACATTTTCAGATTGCGAACAATATGCGCAAGATTACCGGGAACTTGCAAGTTACCCGTTTACCAACTTTTAAAAGTTAGAGTAATAGTTGTTGTGGTTTGCGTTGAATTTCACAAGTCATCGTATGACTTTTTTTCACAAAAAGCTACAACAATGATTTTTATAATTTGCGTTGACCTTCTCTTTTAGTCCCTTATCTTATTTTTTTCACTTATAACCTTTTTTTTTAACCAATGTAACTAATATGATCGGTATGTGACATATTTGGCCGGTTACCACTTAAAAAAGTTATATTAATTGTCCTTGTAGTTTCGTTGACTTTCACTTTTAGTCAATTGATTTTTTTTCCACTTATTATTATTATTATTATTATTATTATTATTATTATTATTATTATTATTATTATTATTATTATTATTATTATTATTTAATTCACTTACACTTTTTTTTTACACTTATCCACGCACTATTTACTTACACTTATCACACTTTTTTTTTTCATACACTAGATTTTTTACCGTTCAGAAAAATGACAGACACTTATTATACTTATACTTAAACGCAACTTTAGGGAAAAAAAAACTTTTTAGGAAACATTTTCTAAAAGTTGCGTTATTCTTATACGTACACTTTACACCCCTTATGTGACTTATATTTCTTAAAAAGATTTTTTTTTTCCAAAACATTGCGTTAAAGTATATGTATAATAAGTGTAAAGGTGAAGAAACAAAATTATCACTTTACAAAAAAAAAAAAGAGAGAGAGAGAAAAAATACCAAAACTTGTATGAATAAATGATGAATACATGAAAAAAGAAAGTAAATTACTCCTTCCGTCTCTTATTAAATGTCCAGTTTTGACTTTTCGAGTCTTTTTTCTTTAACTTTGACCTTAAATATCTTTGTTTGTATCATATGATACTTGATAAAAATTATGTCAGTGAAAAATACATTTAAAACTCAATTCATTCATATATTTTGTATCATGTATTATATATCATATATAATTATATTTATGGTCAAAGTTCATAACACAAGACTTTGAAAATTCAAAGTGGACATTTAATATGAGACGGAGGTAGTAGAACTTTTTTCTTAACGTTGCATTAAAGTATATGCGTAATAAGTGTAAAAGTGAAAGAAATAAATTATGACTTAAAAAAATGCAAAAACTTGTATGAAAAAATGATGAACAAATGAAAAAAATATATATATAAAAAGATTTTTTTTTCTTAACGTTGCGTTAAAGTAGAAATATAATAAGTGTAAAAATGAATAAACAAAATTATCACTTTACAAATAATAATAATAATAATAATAATAATAATAATAGTAATAATAGTAATAATAATAATAATAATAATAATAATAATAATAATAATAATAATAATAATAAATGAAAAAATAAAGTATTTTTTTTCTACACACTGAGTTAAAGTATATTTATAATACAGTGATGCAAACAAAAGGCCTACAAGGCCGATTAATCGCCGCGTAGGCGTTACAAGTCCACCAACCTTTCCGATTTATGTAAATTTGTCACATAAATCGGTCAACCGTGGTCAGCGACGGCCAATGATGGTCAGTGGTGGTCAAACTTGTCCGAAACCTTCAAACCTTATTGAAAATATCCAAAACTCGTCGTATAATTGTTTAATAAGCTATTGTTGTTGTTTATATCTTTTATAAGATGTGTTTTTGAGAAAAATATTGCTAGTAATACCTAAAACTTGCCGGAAATACAGAAAACTTGTCGAAAATGTTGTTCCGATTAATCTCGTCTAGACCGATTACAAGCTAAGGGGGTCGACCGCCCGACTACCGATTCATGATTTTTGCAACCTTGGTATAATAAGTGTAAACGTGAAGAAATAAAGTTGTCATTTTAAAATATATGTATAATAATTGTAAAAGTGACTGTTACTAGAACTTTTTTAAGTGGTAGCCGTTCAAACATGTCACATACCGATCATATTACGTACATTGGTTTGAAATTTGGAAGAAAAGCGGGAAAAAAAGTTATATGAATAAATGAGAAAAAGTAAAAATAAATAATTATAAGTGTAAAAAGAGAAGGGTGTAAAAGTGAAAGTCAATGCAAACAATAAAGACCATTACTGTAACTTTTCCAAGTGAAAAAAGTCAAAGAATGACCGGTGAAAGTTAACTCAAGCCATAGGGACCATTACTGTAACTTTTCAAAGTTGGTAACCGGGTAACCTGCTAGTTCCTGACAATCTTATATATGTTGTTCACAATTTGAAAGTATTTTGCGTATACTAGTAATTTCTAAATTTTGTTATGTAAATCATCTTTTGGGACTAAATATATTACGTATATTTAGTTTCCACTCTAATATTAACAACTCCAGGACCTTTTTTTTATATAACAACAATAGTTTTTGGTTTTCTAAAAAGCGCTTTTTGTTTGTTATTTTTAGTTTCTAGTTTTTCAGTTTGTAATTTTTATACAACTAGTTTTTTTGTTTGTAATTTTTATAAAAAGAGTTTTTCATCAATAAAAAGCGTTGTTCACTGTATACGTTGTTTATCAATAAAAAAATGTTGTTCATTAATAAAAAAAAAGTTGTTCATTGATTGCTTAATTATAGTATGTATATTAAGTATCGAGGAAATCCGCAAGAAATACGGATTAACTGAGTCGTTTCCCAACGAAGGTATGAATGGAATCTTGAATTATCGATTCGTGAAAACGTGTTGTGAGAAGTGAAAAAGTGAAAATTGTGATGGTGAAATTCAAATAATGAAAAGAAATGATGAAATAAGCAGAAGGTACAAGCTAAGTATGCACAAATGTTTAAAACCTAAAAACGGGAATTCAAACGCAAGTTTAAAACGTAACGTACGAATAAAATGTAGCTATTATTGAAAAATGATCCTAAAAATATGAAATAAATTTCTAAAAATCTTAAACTACTTAAAATAATTTTGAGAAAAAGAAAAATATTTTTTTGACTTTTTATTTATTTTCTAGGAATTTATTTCTAATTTTGGAATTAAAAAATAATTAAAAATAAAAGAAAATGTAAAAATAAATGGGAAAAATACAAATTTAATTTTGAAAAATCTAAAATTATAGAAAAGCTTTATCTAAAATATTTTTGGATTTTTTATTGCTTTTTCTGATTTTTTATCGATTTTTGTTTATTAAAAAGTATTAAAAATTGATTAAAAATTAAGAAAAATATTAAATCAACTCAGAAAAATATGAAAAATTCACAGAAAATCTAAAATATTATAAGGAACTTGGAGAAAAATTTTGAAAAAGAAATAAGATGTAGAAGTGCTTATTGAGTAGAAAACAGCTTAATACAAGTGCTTATAAATAAGCACTTGTATCAAAACTTAATGAAACAATAAACACACTAACTCAACACTCAAATAAGCTCAAAGATGACAAACTCAGTCCATAAGAACCACAGAAACAAAGTTACCATGTAATTAGCAGTTCACAATAAGCCAATGAATAAGCAGTACCATAACAGAATAAGCCAGAAGCTAAAATACAAATATTACAACTTCTAAACACTATATGTGACTCAGAAATATCAAATATTCCCAGGTACAAGCTCAAATATAAACTAACAGGCCTATATTACAAAACAGTAAATAGTTTCTACTACACTAACTTGCAGCCCACAATAAGCTTTCCAAATAAGCTCAAAACTATGATATTATTGGGACAAATGCATCACTACACTACTGAGTTCCTATAAATCTAAAAAGCCCTAACACAATCTATCAAAGGCTACTCTAAATGAAGCCAAGATCAGCAGCTAGTGGAAACTTAAAAACTGTAACAGTTGACTTTTATGATTCTAACTTTTCTGTTTGTAAGATGACTTTATTTTGGGTTTTGCTTTAAGAGTTGTTTTTGTGTTCGACCAACAAATATGTTATTTTCTGGCTTTATTGGGTCGAAAGGGGCTTGGAAAGAATTGAATTACTCCCTTGGGATAAATCAACCCTTTGTTCTTATTGTTGCAGTGCATACTAGAAGAGTTCTCTGCCATGTTTGATAAAACTGACACAATAATCATAGCACTACGTCCTTTGATATGTTATCGTAGCTAGTGTTACACTTTCTTAACTATAAAGTTCATTACAGTTGCTATTCTTTTTTATGTATTTACATCGACATGAGATTTCAGGGCCGTCTCGTGATTTTCGGTGGCCCTAGGCAATAACAACAAGGAGGCCCCATTACAGTTGTAAATTAAAGAGAAATTACAAGTAAACTTGAATTACACACGTCTACATTTAATATCTAACGTACGTATTTATATAAAAGACTAATAAAAATATGATCCCTTTTAAGTGGAGGCCCGGTGCAATGGCACCACTTTGCACAATCAATGTTATTTATCAAGCATAGAGTATAGGTTACATGAAGTGTTTCGTAAAAATATCTTAATACTCTTAAAATGAGAGGGTGGGACTTGGAAGTTGGAACTAGCTCCGGATACTCAGTTAATTATTGAAATTAAAAAAAAAAAAAAAAAAAAAAAAAAAAAAAAAAAAAGCCTCATTAACACATAATGAAAGCATACTTAATGTGAAGTATATATTAACACAAAACTCATATAAGTGCTTACAAACATTCAGCCCAGGATCCAATGGACATGCCCATGATCCAAACTACAACTAAGATACAACTGAAATTCATACTAACTGATCATTAAAGCAGCTTAGCACTTCACATTTTCACTAGCAAATTAGACTACATTTCCTATAACACTATTTATGTTATAAGTCAATCCAAAGCAGAGGGACATACAACACATGCAAATATTAATAGGCCTCATCTATTGCTAAAGCTCACATGCATAGACTACACTTCCTTTATGAAGGCAGCTAAACAATCAATCTGTAGCACCCCCTGACAGAAAGATTATAAAGCCATCATCCATAGAAGGCATCATCATCTGCAAAAGAGCTTGTTACTTAAGCCTAAGAGTTACATTTCCTTAATGAAAGCATACTTTACCGAGAATGAATAACTAGTACGATGAATTATTTATTGATATCTTATTCCTTATTATCATCAACTCCACTTGGACTGTTGAAACTCCAGGGCGTTTGCTTCAATCATTTTCAAGAAAGGTCCATATGAAGATCCTTACATCATTGCTGCCAAAACTACAAGGATACAGTAACATCATTGCCTTCATAGAAGCCATTCTTGCTCGTGATTGAAAGGTTGAAACACCTCCTGAAACATAATAACTTCCAGTTAGTAAGGAATATATTAGAGGTGATCGATTAGACAACTCAGAATCTAAGGGAATGTAGAATATGATTCATCGTCTATTTCTCCCTACAATAATTAAGGGTGTGTTTAGCTGTTAGAAAATGAGAAGCTTCTCAGAAAATCTTTCTAAGAAATACACAATAAACAGAAAACGTGTTCAAAATGAGTATTTTCTGAAATTTCTCTACTGAAAACAGAAAACTGGTTTTCAGCAGAAAACCGGTTTTCAACTATTATAACTATGAGTTAGAGAACTTGAATTTAGAGTTCTCCGGTTTTCAAAAGGTTCCCTGGAGAAAGAAGAGTTACTCCGTTGTCAAGAAAACAAAGAAAAAGAAATTAAGAAAACTTCTCTACAATTAAACATATGTTGTAAGTAATACAATCTCCCATTCTCGATCTCTTTGTTATGTAAATAAAACCTACATGTCTTAAACTGAAAAATGAATTCCTAATTGAGCAAAGATGTAACAACTCACAAGATCATACCAAATAAAGCATACTGCCAAGAAAAAGGAATTTATCAACACCAAACCAAGTTCAACAGTTGGATTACAGAGACATCAATTGCAGCCTTGCTGGACAGTACATATTAGCTGGTTTCATTGAAGTTATAAAATTTCATTGTGTTGGTACTTCAGATTTTGGATGGAAACCCTTTTATCGATTTGGATATATATTTTTCTAACAAATAAGAGTCATGAACTAAAAAAGAAGCATTACGTATACCAAAACATAATGTTAAATGACAGGAGAAATGGGAAAACAGGGAAGGGGGAGACTTGATAGGAAATCCCAGTTTCATTGACTTTAGTTTACAGCAACCAGTTTACCAAAAATTATCAAACGATAGCTGCTGATATGAAAGAAAAAGTTGAGAAAGAACTACAAACCTGCCGAATCTGCTGAGCACGAATCTTAACGGCAAGGGTTTGTGACATCGCGGGTCGCCATAAAACTTTAATAGATTCCTTTGAGTCATATTGAATCATATATGTCTTCCCATTTTTGTTTGCCTCATCCCAAAATTCTGAACAGTCTGTTGCCTCTTTTGTTGTTTGCACAGGATTTACTGCACTCATCCTAGGAACTAGGGCAACTCCAAACCCAATCTCTTCAATTATACCATCTAAGAAAAACAAGATCTTATTACAATCTGGATTCCACCATTCGGTGTGCCTCAATGCAGCAAACGAAACATAGCCTACATGTGTGGCAAGATCACCATGACATTCTGCTGGTTTGGGTGTTTCAATGTACTTCTGCCAAGGCTTAGATTGATAATTCTTGCTGATTTCCTGGTTAATAGTCATTGTAATACTTGAATTGTAACTGTCAGAAACAGTGCATATTAAGAACCCACAAAAGGCGTTGCACCAATTTTGTGGAAGCTGCAATGTAAATCTCTTGCCCCTCACGAGTGAAGGTACAAAACCCTTCAGAAAGTCAAAGCCTGGAAGGGAGAGACTGAGAAAGTAATTTTCAATAGCATTTCCCTGCCATGTAAAAAACCATGGGAGTATTTTTATGATTAATATTATTTTCATGTTTGGGGTTGACATATAGAGAAATCCAAAAGGTAGAGGCAAACCTGATGCATGTAATATAGTATTTCACGACCAACTACATCTTGGTTTTCCCTTTTCAATAGTGAGACTTTCCACAACCATTTACATTTTGAAATATCTCCAACACTTTTAAGTGAGTAACAATTATCTGCTATGAGAACAGCAATACTTGATGGGAGCTCTGACATTTCTGCCAGGCTTTCGCAGTTTGACACATTGAGCAATTTAAGCACAGGAAGTAGCAAGAGGCTAAAGTTCAATCTTGAAAACTCGTTTTCTCTTAGATCTAGTTCTTGTAGGTTGGGTAACTCCCAAACAGCAACAGCCATGTGTCCGTCTCCGAGCTTGCAGTTTCTGAGATCCAATCTTCTTAAGGTTTTGTGAAATAATTGTAAGCCTATATGTTTCAGGCTATTGTGAGGTAAAGAAAGATCTGTTAAACAATGATATACATCAATAACTTCCTCTGGTAATTTCTTAAGCTTTGTGTCACACAAAAGATTGAAGCAGTGACTCAAATCCACATGAACAAGGTTGGGACAATCTTTTCCAATGGACGAGGGTACAACCTCTATCCCACTACCTTCCAAAAGAAGACATTCCAAGCTATCCATGGTGTTTTGGACCTCCGGAAACCTATGAAGTTTATGACAATGGGTGAGATCAAGAGTCTTGACTTTTTTGAGCTGGATAATTGGTGGCAACATCTCAAGACTATAACAGTGTCCCAAATTCAAGTAAACAAGATTTTTTGAATTTCCAAGTGATGGATGAATCTTTTCTAACTTTCGGCAACCATAGAGCACCAATTTTTCAATATTTGGGAGTCCGTCAAGATCTGGAGTCATGATGAGATTCATCGAATTACTAAGATCGATCACTTTCAAACTTGGTAGATGCTGTTGAATAAAAATACACACAGCGTCAAAATTTAGCAAACATGCTCATCTATATCATAGAGTTGACGGGAAATTAGGATGCCTATATATGTAAATTTAATTATAGAAAAGTAGGTATTAAGATATCCAAGGTTCACATGTATATTTGTTGCCCATAAACAGTATTTATATATGAGACAATACTGAGTTCTAACAAAATTCCAATTTGTTATTAAATCTCTGTTAGGCTAAATGGTATATAACTACCTAGAAACAATTAAGCAACGAAACACGGATAGAAAGATTTAAAGTGGTTCAGCCGAATATATAAGAAGATCGACCTGCGCGCGTCCATGGGCAGGAAGGTACACTCTTATCCATATTATGAATAAACAAAAAATTAGACTGGCTGTGTCCCTAGCTAGAATATTAATACCCCTTAACCCTACGAGTTTGTATCTAACTCGTATACCTTATTGGGCAGGGCCCTAAACAAGATATCATTTGATAAACAGATCCAAAAACCGCGGGTCTTCTTTAACTTTTCCAGGTTGGGTACACTCTTATCCATATTATGAATAAACAAAAAATTAGACTGGCTGTGTCCCTAGCTAGAATATTAATACCCCTTAACCCTACGAGTTTGTATCTAACTCGTATACCTTATTGGGCAGGGCCCTAAACAAGATATCATTTGATAAACAGATCCAAAAACCGCGGGTCTTCTTTAACTTTTCCAGGTTGGGTCCATAATAGGGTTCCTACTGTTTCATGTTACATTCCTAACAGTTGCTTATCCCCCAATAAACCATGGTTATGTGCTCAGAATTCTATTATTACATCAGCATTTACTTTCTAAATTGGGAATTATTATTCACGTTCTCTTTGCTTTCATTTGTGAATTAGACCAAAAAAAAAATAATAATAAATAAATAAATAAATAAAAAAAAAAGAAAAAACAAACAAACAAAGGAGTACCTTATAACCTTTCCAAAGTTGTTTCTGCCTGCCATATACCAATATTAGACAACAAAGCTTTGTTGGTTGAAAATTTATTGGCATTGAACTTGCAGGAAAAAAGTCCCACCAAATCAACCGGAGTTTCTTCATGTTTGCAACAACCTGAGGAAGATACTTTGGGGAACCATCCTTAAAGCGTTGAATTTGTATTACTTCAATCTCGTTATTTTCCTACAACAAAAGGAACAGAGCGGTGTCAGTTTTTATATGTTGCAAAGCTAGTTTAGACATACATTACCTTCATTGTGTCCATATCACATATGTCTATAACATCTTTGTTTTGCCAAACCCTACTATGTTTCCCAGGATTGTTAGGATGTTCCACTCTAACAATGTAGCGTCCCATTTCTTGCACCAAATCATGCATATCAAAAATTCCATGTGAAACAGTAATGAGAGCCTTTTGAATCAAAACCTTTACCCCTATAACAGAGTGATAACCACAAGCATCAAGTATCTCCATTGTCATGTCTTTACTTTTTCCCCTGAAGAAACATGCAATATCCAAGAATAACTCTTTCTCCTGTGATTTAAGTCCATCAAGGCTAATTTTGAGCTTTTCCATAATTTCAAGTTCTGGAATATCTTCTAGTCTAGCCAAGGCACAAATCCACTCACTAGTGTCTTTATCACATAGAAAAGTGCCCAAAATTATAAGTGCTAATGGAAGTACACCAACTCTAGAAATCACATTTAATGTAAGCATTTCATAACCTTCTAGAGGTGTACGTGCCCCAAATGCGTGCCTACTAAAGAGCTCGATAGCCTCCCCATGATTTAACAAACTGAGACGGTATATTTCATTCACTCTGTGTGCATTTAGCAAATGTTCATCTCTAGTTGTAATTATAATCCGACTCCCCTTACCAAACCAATCATGTGATCCAGCCAATGCCCTTAGGTAGTCAATGTGGTCAACATCATCAAGGACAATTAGGACACATTTATTGCATAACCTACTTCTTATCATGTATTTTCCTTCTTCAATGCTCATTACCTCCAATTTTTTTGAATTCAAGAGACGTGACAGAATAGTTTCTTGCAATCTTTTCAAACCATACTTGGTTGATTCCTCGCAAACATTTTCTAAAAAGCAGCAGCTGTCAAAGTGATGACTTATTTCCTTATAGATAGAAAATGCAAGAGTAGACTTTCCCCCACCCCCAATTCCCCATATCCCAACCATGCGAACACCATCTGACCCAACTTGTAACCGTGATTTTAAATCTTGAATGCGAGGCGCTATTCCAATTAGATCTGGGTTAGCACTTGACATTAAGGGAACCAACTTCAGTGAGACTGTGTCAACAATTTCCTTGATGCACTTTGATTCATGCCTGCACATTGCATACAGAGGAAAATGAGCTCATGTACACACAAAAACATAAGCCATGAAGTACTTAACCCTTGATTAAGATACCTAAAAGGGTATAACTTAAAACTTAATCAGAAAGTTAGCAACTCATAACATCGATACACTCTCCGCATCTAATTAATATCTTCAAATTTTCAGTTGTTAAAAAAAAATATTATAACGTTACAAGTTATTCTGTCGACATTATATGTTCTCTCATTAAAATGGTACAAATAAACAAGTTTAGGCATAAGTACTAAAGAGTAAACACATAAAACCCAAAAAGGGGATTAGGCTAGAAAGAAATAAAGAATTACTAGCCAGTATAAAAACAATTATCAGATAGAATACAAAACTTGTTAACCAGTACAAACACCTACAGGTCGCATAAAACATTTAGCCAAAAAGAAGATCGAGAACTACGTACCCATTGGCAATGTATTTGGGTTCCCAACCAGAAAGGTTAGCTGCACGCACGAGTGCTTTTCTCCAAATTTCAACTTTGTTGTTGTTCTCCGACTCGTATTTTGCAAATGTTTCTCCATATTTCCGTTTTTGATTCCGCACTTCTGACGGCCCGACATCATAAAAGACAGGCAAAACAACTTGTCCTCTTTCATCCATGCATTTCATGATAAACACAAGCTCATCTAAGCACCATGAAGACTCAGAATAGTTTTTGGAGAATACGATGACGGCAATCCGTGATTCTTCTATAGCCTTCAAGAGGGATGGAGTGATGGATTCGCCCCGGGGAAGTGTTTCATCATCTTTGTAAGTGTAGATTCCTTGTTGTACAAGAGCCGTGTAGAGGTGATCCACAAAGGTCTTACGAGTGTCTCGTCCTCTGAAACTTAGAAATACGTCGTGATTCCACAACTGACGAGATGAAGATGAAGCTGCCATTGACTCACGGAGGTTGTTTCAGAGGCTATGGACAGATGAAGATGAGATTGAGTTATTACAAGGCTATTGTAAGAAGAAACATATTTACGGATCTCCAAGTCAGTCAAGATTTAACTAAAAGCAGATGAGCCATGTGAAAGTTTAATAACAATTTAATGAGAACCAGTTAGTTGACTTGAGAATTTGAGATGGTTGAAGAAGAAGTATAGAAATAATGTTAGTAAGATAAAGATAATATGATGTTCAAAAAATATATATAAATATAAAGATAATATATTTATTCCAAACACGTAACAAATTTTGAAAATTACCAAACATTTTCAAATTGTGAACAATATGCGCAAGATTACCAAGAACTTGCAAGTTACCCGTTTACCAACTTTTAAAAGTTAGAGTAATACTTGTTGACTTGTTGTGGTTTGCGTTGATTTTTACAAGTCATCCTATGACTTTTTTCAATTCACCTTCTCTGTTAGTCCCTTAACTTATTTTTTTCACTCATAACCTTTTTTTTTTTTTTTTTTTTTTAACCTATGTAACTAATATGATCGGTATGTGACATACTTGGCCAGTTACCACTTAAAAAAGTTATATTAATTGTCTTTGTAGTTTCGTTGACTTTCACCTTTAGTCAATTGATTTTTTTTCACTTATTATTATTATTATTATTATTATTATTATTTTATTCACTTACACCTTTTTTTACACTTATCCACACACTGTTTACTTACACTTATCACACCTTTTTTTTTTTTTTTTCATACACTAGATTTTTTACCATTCAGAAAAATGACAGACACTTATTATACTTATACTTAAACGCAACTTTAGGGAAAAAAAACTTTTTAGGAAACATTTTCTAAAAGTTGCGTTATTCTTATACTTACACTTTATACCCCTCATGTGACTTATATTTCTTAAAAAGATTTTTTTTTTCCAAAACATTGCGTTAAAGTATATGTATAATAAGTGTAAAGGTGAAGAAACAAAATTATCACTTTACAAAAAAACAAAAAAATGAGAAAAAAAATACCAAAACTTGTATGAATAAATGATGAATACATGAAAAAAGAAAGTAAAGTAGAACTTTTTCTTAACGTTGCATTAAAGTATATGCGTAATAAGTGTAAAAGTGAAAGAAATAAATTATGACTTAAAAAAACATAAAACCTTGTATGAAAAAATGATGAATAAATGAAAAAAAAAATATAATAAGATTTTTTTTTCTTAACGTTGCGTTAAAGTAGAAATATAAAAAGTGTAAAAATAAATAAACAAAATTATCACTTTACAAATAATAATAATAATAATAATAATAATAATAATAATAATAATAATAATAATAATAATAATAAATAAATGAAAAAATAAAGTATTTTTTTTTCTACACACTGAGTTAAAGTATATTTATAATACAGTGTTGCAAACACAAGGCCTACAAGGCCGATTAATCGCCGCCTAGGCGCTACAAGTCCACCAACTTTTTCGATTTATGTAAATTGGTCACATAAATCGGTCAACCGTGGTCAGCGACGGCCAATGATGGTCAATGGTGGTCAAACTTGCCCGAAACCTTCAAACCTTGTTAAAAATACCCAAAATTCGCCGTAAAATTGTTTAATAAGCTATTGTTGTTGTTTATATCTTTTATAAGATGTGTTTTTGAGAAAAATCTTGCTAGTAATACCTAAAACTTGCCGGAAATACAGAAAACTTGTCGAAAATACTGTTCCGATTAATCTCGTCTAGACCGATTACAAGTTAAGGGAGTTGACTGCCCGACTACCGATTCATGATTTTTGCAACCTTGGTATAATAAGGCTGTGTTTGTTTTTCCTAAAAAAGATCTTACCGCCTCTGAATCTAACTGAGTCAGACGCGGTCAGATCTTGGTCCGCCTTTTTTGTGTTTGTTTTTTTTTCGCGAGTCAGACACGGTTAGATCGTAAAGCTCTTACTCAGTTAGAGGTGGTGGTAATGTCTTACTGCCTCTTATCTCTACAAAAATTATGGAGGTAAAGGTGAATGTTTTTAGGTAGAAGATGAGTTTCGTTTTTTGAGAAGATGACTTTTGGAGAGATCAAAAAAGTACATGGTATATTAATAGTTTAATAATAATGGGTAGAGTAGGGCACGTACTCACGTGGGTGAAGAAATAAGATGAATTATTTGTGGAAAAAAAAATTGTACACACATCAAGGCCTTCTTATTTACTTGCATACAAAATTATTTATATTTATGTTATTTTTAGTGTTGATTAAAAAAATTATATTTGTAGTTAGAAAAACTTATTTTCCATTAGTATATACTTAAAAAAATAATTAAACCATTCAGACAATTATACAAAAACAAACAACATTATTTCATTTAGATTCAGACTTTACAACCACCTCTTACCAGTAAGATGCGGTAGTCAGATTCAGACTCAATACATCTTAATGAAACAAACACCCCCTAAGTGTAAACGTGAAGAAATAAAGTTGTCACTTTAAAATATATGTATAATAAGTGTAAAAGTGATCGTTACTAGAACTTTTTTAAGTGGTAGCCGTTCAAACATGTCACATACCGATCATATTACGTACATTGGTTTGAAATTTGGAAGAAAAGCGGGAAAAAAAGTTATATGAATAAATGAGAAAAAGTAAAAATAAATAAATAAATAAATAAATAATTATAAGTGTAAAAAGAGAAGGGTGTAAAACTGAAAGTTAATGCAAACCATAAAGACCATTACTGTAACTTTTCCAAATAAAAAAAGTCAAAGAGTGACCGGTGAAAGTCAACTCAAGCCATAGGGACAATTACTGTAACTTTTCAAAGTTGGTAACCAGGTAACCTGCTAGTTCCCGGCAATCTTATATATGTTGTTCACAATTTGAAAGTATTTTGCGTATACTAGTAATTTCTAAATTTTGTTATGTAAATCATCTTTTGGGACTAAATATATTACGTATATTTAGTTTCCACTCTAATATTAACAACTCCAGTACCTTTTTTTTATATAACAACAATAGTTTTTAGTTTTCTAAAAAGCGCTTTTTGTTTGTTATTTTAAGTTTCTAGTTTTTCAGTTTGTAATTTTTATACAACTAGTTTTTTTGTTTGTAATTTTTATAAAAAGAGTTTTTCATCAATAAAAAGCGTTGTTCATTGTATACGTTGTTTATCAATAAAAAAAATGTTGTTCATTAATAAAAAAAAGTTGTTCATCAATGAAATGAGTTGTTAATCAGTTCATCAGTTTTTTGGTTTAACAACATCATCAATGACATCTGATGATGTATAGTCTATATTCGGGTCACGAACCCAAATGATAAATATTACTAACGCCCAAGCCCACTACGAGTGGGCCATCATGACAATGATTTGGGCCAGCACCCTAAATGGTTTGGGCTCACGAAAGCCCAAACCCAAGTTATTTATGGTTTGGATATAGATATCTTCTATCTAAGGGATATATATCAAACCGAATATTGATCGAAGGGTAAGGAGCACGTATCCAATAAGGATTACGTACCTATATAAACAAAACCATAACTCTCGTTAAAGGTACGACTGACAACCCTAACTCTTCTACGTAACCCTAAAAACCGATTACTTACTCTCACGCAGGAGGATAATCGTGGGAGACAATCCCACGATAAGCCTAACGGTGTTTGTTTGCTTTCTTAGTGCGCAGGTTTCAAGCATTAAGATCTGATTGGTACGAGAGCAGGAACCCAAACAAGGAACGCCCAACTTTTGTATCAACAAGTGGCGCCATCCGTGGGACCCTACACTAAGAACTAGAATGACGAAACACAAAAACTCAGGCCAGCGGACTCCGCAGTTGGAAAAAGCACGTGGTAACCCCCAGAGGAAGAATCACCAAGATCCGACCTCTAGACAGGCCTCTGGAACAACTAGTGCTCCTGGCCACCAAGAATCGGGCCCAACCCCAATTCTCCCAGCAGTAGAACTGCCCACAGATATTACTCAAACCACCACGGTGGTTCCAAGCGCTGAAGAACTTCAGCGCACTCCCTTCAACACTCCCCATCAAACGGCACCTATTGTGGACAACACTGTGCCACCAGGCGCGCCTAATCGAGCTAGGGGACCTAACCCAGAAGCAGACATTGTTGCAATAGAAGAGGACGCGCCTGAATTAACGCTAAGTAATTTTGTATCGCAAAATTATGAAACTTTAACTAACCTCATGGAAGAGGAGGCAAGGAAAAGGTCGAGCCAGAGCCTACAAGCCCGGCTTAACTTTAACCCAGAGACATCCCCACCGCGCTACCAAAGGGGAGGACGCGAAAATAATGAAAGACGTACCAATATCCATGATAGACTTGGTACATCATCTGACTCACAATACTCGGAAGAATAAGAAGACAGTGAGAGGCGCACCAACGTTCACTCCAGACTTGGTAGTCGCAGGATACAAGATACACTTGGACAGCAACGCTCACCGAGCGAGAGCTCCTCAAGGTCTGGAAGCAGAAGAATTCATGACAGGTTGGGAAGACGAACTTCCCTAAGTGAAAGCCCCTCAAGCTCTTCCTATGAGGAAAAACGACGCAAACGTCGCAAAAGGGATGACTTCTCCTCAAGTGACTCCTCGGACAATGAGGATAAAGAGACAGGACATTGGAAGTCCAGAGGAAGACGTCGCAAGGAAGAGGACGAAGACATATCTCTTCCTTGGCATCGCCAAATAGTTGATGCATTCACACGGCGCATCAGTGATTATTCTGATCACAAGAAAAGGCGCATGCCCACCAATATTAAAACATACGATGGAACGGGTGATCCTGATGACCACCTAAAAATTTTCGAATCCGCTGCTACCATCAAAAATTGGCCACAACCTGTGTGGTGTCATATGTTTAACTCTACGTTAGTGGGGAATGCGCGAACTTGGTTTAGTAAGCTTCCACGAAGGAGCATAGACGGGTTTGAAGAGTTGCGGAAAGCATTCCGCTTGAACTTCACTCAGAGAAGGAAGTGCGCTAAGAACCATGTTGAACTGGCCAGAGTGAAACAGCGCCAAGGGGAATCAACCAGTGCTTACGTGGAGGGCTTCAAGGATGAGTATATACACGTCAAGGCGTGTCCGGAAGTGCTAAAAATTTCAGGGTTCATGAATGGGATTAATAACCCAGAGCTCATTAGGAAATTAAATGATAAGGTTCCCCAAACCTTCGATGAACTAATGAAGCGCACAAGGTCCTTCATCCAAGGAGAAGCAGCTGCTTCGGACAGTAAAAAAGGCTACTCAAATTATAGGCAGCAAGACCAGCCTAAGAGACAATCCAATGATCAGAGCAGCAATCGCAGCAAGAATTATCGCAGTCAGGGAAGTGGAAGATATAATGACAAGTATACACCCCTCACAAAGACTCCGAGGGAGATATTTGCAACAGAAGGCGCAAACTTCCCAAAACCCCCCACCAATGCGCACTCTAGAGGACCGGCGTACAGGGAATGGATACAGCGAATACCATGGACAAAAGGGCCATACCACCAACGAGTGTGTCCAACTACGACAACTAATTGACAAATTAGTAAAGGAGGGTAGAATGGATCATCTCGTTAAGAATATCAAAGAAGGGAAGGATAAACAAACGAATGGAAGTAAGAAAGAACCATCCAAAGATAAAGCTGACATTATTTACATGATACTGTCATGGCAGCGTAAGACAAAGCAAAAGGTCAGTCAAGAATTCTCTTTTGGGAACGAGATATCCTTCCCTACTCTAGCTGCGGACAACGCAGTAACAGAGCCGCTAACTATTGGGATACATACTGGAGGACACAATATCTGTCACATGTATATTGATGGAGGAGCATCCGCAGACATTCTGTATGAACACTGTTTCAAGAAGCTGCGATCAGAGATACAAACTCAGTTAATTCCGGCCACGACGCCGCTGACTGGCTTCACAGGAGAAAAAATATGGCCTATGGGGCAATTACGCTTACACATAGTCGTTGGTGATGAACAGCACTCTATAGTAACCTTAATAAACTTCATGATAATCAAATCTCCTTCACCGTACAATGGCATCATTGGGAGACCTGGAATATCATTCATGTGCGCTGTACCATCCACAGCACATGGGATGCTAAAATTCCCAGTAGAAGGAGGCATTGTCACCCTCTACAATACCAGTGAAGTGGGGAGTTGTTAGGAATACGTTTATTCATCTGAAGACTCGGTCACCCCGAGTATAGCTTAGCATGTTGTAGCTCGTAGTATTTATTATATTAGTTAGAACGTAGTCTAGTATTAGTTAGTATTTGTGGTGTCGGGTCGGGTCTTCACCCACTGTCAGCCCGCTCTACAGCCCGTTTCAGGGGGCGTTTAGTTGTTTTTATAAATACCCCTCTCCACTAGTGGAGAGGGTTGGACCTTTCACATTAAGCTAATATATTTCTCTTATTTCTCTCACTTGAAAAGGCTCCCACTTTCTCTCTCTAAAATCTCTTCTTCTTGAATCAATCTAACCACAAGTAACCATACATGTTTATGATTATGAGTATCCTACAATTGGTATCAAGAGCCATGGTTTCATCTTAGGGCCTTGGATATTCGGATTTGGTGTGGCTTTTGTGAGTTAGAAGAGTTTTTCTTTGAAAACATCATGGTTTGATCTTTCTAGTGTTATTTGATACGTTATGGGTATACTTTTGTGATCATTGGTGTTAGTATTACATAGTTTTTCAGTTGGTTAGGCTACATCAAACGTGTATTTGAAGTTGGGAATGATTTTGGGGCATTATTCTTGACTGCGGTTAGTTCTACTATTTTATTTCTTGGTTTCGGTTAGCTACTGGTTCCTGCGGTTAGCTAGTTTGTGTTTACTTTATTGGGTATAAGGACAAAACGCAAGATAGTGATTGTTTTGGAGTCTAGTGGGTTGCGGTTAAGTTTCTGCGGTTAACTCTGGTTTACGGTTTGCTCATTCTGCGGTTAACTCATCCTGCGGTTAACTCATTCTGCGGTTAACTCATTCTGCGGTTAACTTTGGTTTGCGGTTTGCTCATTCTGCGGTTAACTCATCCTGCGGTTAACTCATTCTGCGGTTAACTCATCCTGCGGTTAACTCATTCTGCGGTTAGCTCATTCTGCGGTTAACTCATCCTGCGGTTACCTCCAGTTTGAGTTTACTTTCAGATTGCGATTAACTCCAGTTTGTGCTTACCTTCAGATTGCGATTATCTCCAACTAGCGTTTACCTCTTCTAGTGATTTGCTAAAGTTGTAGTTTGACCAAAGTTGACCTTTGACGACCAAACTTCAAACGGCCATAACTTTTGAACCGTAACTCCGTTTTGGACGAAATACCTGTTAAAACGACCGTGAGACCGAGGAGAACGACACGCTGAATGATTTATTGATTCAGGCGAAGTTTCGAGGCCCAAAAACGCTCCAGAGTGAAGTTATTGAGGTTTCAAGTTTTTAGACCAAATTTTCAAAGCCAAACTTGCATCAACTGAACCAAATCACAACTAAACAGCATATCTCTGCCCACCATGGCAAGTACTCCTTCAGACGACACTCGAGCAGCAGGATCCGATACTTATCCACCTATACCATCGATTACTGAAAGTTGTACATAATGCTTTCGATTACTTCACTCCTATATCAAATGTCTCTTTGAACAATCAGGTTACTCTGGAGGATATAGACGTGCATTCGTGACACTCTTTGGACATGACATTGAGTCATTCACTGTCACAATGACCCTGTACTTGGATCAGCTGCAACAACAAATGGACAGAACTGATTTCTCTGAAAGCTGCTGCATTGCAGCTTACGGTGTGATTCTCAAACAACTCCAAGCATTCATTGACTCAAGATTCACAATGGAGTATGATTATGACTCTCAAATGACGAGTAAACGGTTTGCCAATCATACTGGATTCGAAGTGGATGCTTTCAGAGACACTTTACTCCAGCTCACTGGGAATGTCAAGGAGTTTATTGAGGCACGTGCACATCTCCAGCAATCAAGTGACACTGTCATTTTAGAAAGGACTACTAATGAATCTTCAGCAGGATTCTCTACACAAGATGTGGATACTTCTCACCAACAAGTTAAAAGGCAACACTCATCTCCAGAGCAATGCAATGACACCTTTGCTGATAAGAGAATTACTAATGACTCGTCTGAAAGGCTTTCTACACCTGGCTTGGATACTGCTTATCAACAAGATAAGGTACAACTCTCATCTCTAGAGAGTCAGGTTAAGGAGTACGGTGAGGAAGGAGTACAGCAGAAACTTAAGTTTGAAGACAAGGTAAAGGCATGTCAGGTGCAATCAAGTGATGGTATTGTGGATTCGGGTAAAACGTCAGATGTTGGGTCAATGGTCACCGAAGGCAGAGGATTAGAGACTGCTAAGCTTGACACCACCAACAGTTCAATGACTCCTGCTACACATGACGTGGAAGCACATATCAGACCGGTAAATGAACAGGTGTCATGTGCTAAGGTACTCGAACTGTATGACATGGTTGATGAACAAAAGATTCCTAACAAAGTTCAATCGACAAAAGATGTCGATTCAGATGTTGTGGACATGGGAAATAGCAATGTTGTCCCATGTGAACAACATGTGAAACACAACGAAGTCTCTGTTGAACCTTGTTCTGCATCTTCTGTTCTAAATGATGATTATTTGTTGCATGAGAACACCGCCTTTATCCCTGATGACTCTTTAACCACTAGACTTAACATCCTTAAGGATCAGGTAGCAATGTATGAACAACGTGCTAGATTTAAACTCACTGAACGTGAGCAGAACATGGAATGCCAAATGCGTGCTTACATATCTGAAAATAATCTTAAGCGAGAAAATTTGAAAAAGGAGTTACAATCTTTGCAAAAACAACTGGATCAAACTGTTAAGCAAAAAAAAAGAGATTCAAAAGGGCTTAACCATACTCAAACATGAGTTCAAAGATAAAGAAACAAAACTTCTAAATGATTTCTCAAATCTCAAAGCGTTGAAAAATAAATTGGAAGATAAGTTGTACACGCAAGGCCAATCCATTCAATCTGCTCAAATGATGCAAAATCATAGGAAATTAAGTGATGAATTTAGTGATCAGGATGCCTCTAAACCAAAAGCCAAATTCCTTAGAAATGGTATAGGTGCTCAACCTGCGTTATATGATGCAAACATTATGCTTGAGCCTAACCATGCCCCTTCTGATGTGAGATCCTATGACGAGATTGATGAGATGGAAGATAGAACTAGGGAAAAACTTGCTGAGAAATTAAAGGATCCCCTATGCACTGCTAATAATCTCATGTTTCACTATGACTACGCTGATGCTAATCATTCAGCCATTTTTGTTCCTCAAAAGAAAATTCTCCCTGATAAAGTTTTTTGGAATATTGACATGGAGAAAATGAAAGCTGAAAGAATTGTGGGTAACACACGCACTATCTTTAGGATTGCTGACCCAACTATTTATCCTTTAAACACACCCAGGCACCTTGTACCATTTACTCTTCCCACTCAGTGTAATACTCTAATTGGGTTATATGTTCTAGGGCAATTGTTTAACGACTTTGAGAAAACATGTAAAATAAGAATTACACCAACGGGGATTACAGAAGGGGAAAGGGGTTTTGAGCAAACAAAACAGTGTTACCTAACTGAAGTCATGCCATTTTTCAAACTTCTCAAAGAACATTTTGAGGGCCTTAAAAATACCATTAATAATGATGTGACTCAAATGAAAAAGGTTTTTAAAGAGGTGGAAAGTGAGGGTAACCAACTGGCTATTGATCTCAAATACAGTGAAATTGACAGGAAAAACATTCTCATTAGGAATGAAAACTTGATTGCTCGTTGCATGGCACAAGATGTATTCTACACTGTCACCGACTCTACATTATCTGCTCGTCAATTTCATGAGATGTCGGTTACATTGAATGTTTTCCAAAATCGTGTTGTTGAGCTTGAGGGGGAGAATTTCAAATTACATCAAAAAATTCAAAACGACGACCATGATAACATGGTCAGGCATTTCTCAAAACTAGAAGTCGATAATCTTAACTTACAGTTAAAGTATCAACATCTAGAAGAAAGAAAAAAAATCTCAAATGCCAAGACATCTTTGGATGCTCCTGAATTTGATACATGTTTTGAATTAGCCAAACGGGATGAAAAAATTCAAGCTCACATGAACATGATTCGAATGTTGAGGGCACAAATTGCCCAATTGAAGTCAAACAACAATGATGTGATTGGCACCCAAAAACCATTGTCTGTAGATTCTCAGAATTTTCAATTTCAAGACACCATCAATAAATTGCAACATGAAAATGATTGGCTTCGTGCTGAAAATTTAAAAGTTAAACAACATTACAAAGAGTTATATGATTCAATTAAGATCACACGTGATATAAACAATGAAAAGATAACTTCTTTGCTTAAAGAGATTGAGAATCTAAAGACTCTGGTGAAAGGGAAAATGCCAATCATCACTTGTGATAATGTTGTTCAAAAGGTTTCTGCTTGTAAGAAGTACGCAATTGATGCTGTGAATATTCCTCTTCCCCTTAGGAATAATAAGTTAGTTCATAGAGACTATCTTAAACATCTTAAGGAGTGCCTTGACTTGCTTCGTGAAACCATTGAAGAGGATAGGATAGCAAAACCACTTGATGATGCTGTTGTAGATGCCAGCTTCCTCACTAATAGATCTCAGGAACTCTTAGAATATGCTATTGGTACATGTCCTAAGACTAATAACATGCGAGATAGGTCTACTGCATCATCATCTTTGACTAAGAACAAGCATGTTACCTTTGTGGTACCCTTGGAAACTTCAGATCCCAACACATCAAAACATGTTCAGCAACCGGAAGTGAAAAAGACTAAAATTCCCATTAGTCCGTCTACAGAAGTAAATAGTGACACTAAAGCTAAAGAGTCTAAACCAAGGAGAAATAGAAGGAATTATAGGACTTCACATGCTAAAAGTGTTCCTAAAAAGAAAGTAGACGACCACATGAGGAACATTAAGTCCAACTTGAGTAAAATGAGTCATAATTCAAAACCTAATTCATGCTACAAAACATGTAATGAATGCATAATCTCGAGTAATCATGATAAATGTGTTGAGAAATTTCTGAAGTCGCTTAACAAAACCCCAGTTAAGAAAGTTTGGAGAGCTAAACAAAGTAAGCAAATTTGGAAAGCAACAGGTAAACTGTTTGCCAATGTTGGTTATCAATGGAAGCCCACAGGAAGGAAATTCACTTTAGGAGAACAGTGCCCTTTAACTAGGATAACTAACTCTAAAGTAGTTCCTATTAAGGCATGGAAACCAACTGGTAGAACTTTCCCTTTGGAGACCCAATATCCTTTAACTAGGCCCATTGCATCTACTAATGAAATTTCTACCATTGAAACGAATGCACCTAAGGTCTTAGTGGCTCCAGAACTTGTTTGCACTAACCAACTGGAACCCAACTCAAATTGGGGATCCAACACTCCAAATTTTCTGCTCTCGTCTGTTTCTAAATGCAGGTCGTACATTTCGTCCCTTGATATTTGGACTCAGGCTGCTCAAAACATATGATTGGGGATCGCTCAGGGCTCGAGAATTTCGTGGATAAAGTTATCGGGACAGTTAGATTCGGGAACTACCATTTTGGGGTAATTATGTGTTATGGAGATTATGTTTCGGGTGACAGTTAATTTCGTGGGTATACTACGTGGACGGACTTGGGCATAATCTGTTCTCTGTTGGTCAATATCTTGATTCCGATCTTGAAGTTGCCTTCAGAAAATACACATGCTTCGTCTGAGAATTGGATGGTATTGATCTTCTTAAAAAGAGTCATGGCACAAATCTATACACCTTTTCTATCGAAGACATGATGTGGTCCTCTCCTAGTTGCCTTTTCTCAAAGGCCTCAAAGAACGAATCGTGGCTATGGCAACAAAGTTTTAATTGCTTGAACTTTGGTACCATCAATGATCTTGCTCACAATGATCTTGTATAAGGTCTACCCAGAGTCAAGTTCGAAAAAGAACATCTTCATTCGGCTTGTCAACTGAGTAAACGAAAGAAGCATACTCACAAACCTAAAATTGTCAACACCAACATGGAAATTCTTTACACCCTTCACATGGACCTAGGCAGACCAATGAGTGTGAAGAGTATAAATGGGAAGTAACATGTACTCGTTGTTGTCAACGAATACTCTCGGTTTACATGGGTAAAGTTTTAGAGAACCAAGGACGAGACTCCAGAAGTTATCATGAAACTCATCAAACAACTGCTAGTAAGACTCAAGAAAACCGTCAGAATCATTCGGACAAACAATGGAACGGAGTTTATCAACAAACAACTTGTTCAATTTCTCTAAGGCACCGATATTCCTATGGGCGGAAGCAATTGCTACAGCTTGTTACACCCAAAACCGATACTTGATATATACTCTTCACAACAAAACTCTATATGACAGTCAAGATCTGGGAAAGTTAAAAGCTAAAGCTGGTTTTGGATTCTTCGTTGGTTATGCTCCAGATAGTAAGGGATACCGAATCTACAACAAACGAACCCGATAAATCATGGAAACCATTCACGTCACATTCGTTGAGCTGACTGAGCATACGGCTCTTGTATACATCAGTGCAGGACCCAGGTCTTAACTTTTATCCCCTGAACCAATCAGTTCATGCCTTGTACAGTATTCCACGCCTGCAGTACTTTATGTACCTCCTAGAAGTGAGCATTTGAAGATCTTATTTGAACCGATGTTTGATGATTAATTTGAGACACCTACTGATGATACACCGACACCACCAGCTGCCGCTGCTCCGGTTCTGTACAACTCAAATGGTCCATCAGTGTCTACTTGAACTGATCAAGATGCTCCATCCGCTAGTTATTCACCATCATCGTTAAATCTTCAATCTCCTTCTGTACATCAAGGCACTGCAGTCGACAATTCTTTTGAAGTAAATTCATTTGCTCCTCTTGAGTATGCTCTGATACGGAAACATACATATGCTTAAGCAAGAGTTTTTCGGTTTCAAATAAAGTTTTTTCTAAAACATGTCGTTTCTCAAAATATTCTTCAAAATTATGGCTTGCAGTCATTTCAGGCTGTAACCCGGACTTCAAAACTTTGGTTTGCTATTACTTCAGATAGCAACCCATTTTTCAAAATGGGAAAACACGTCGCCAAAAAGACAGTTGTTCCTTTTACCGGGTGAAGTTCACCCGGGCATGGATTACTTTATATCCATGTTTCCTCGATCTAATGTACGATTCAGTGAATTATTTCTGGTATAAGAAGAGAAATCTTCTTTGTATGCAAATGATTTTCATTCTATGATTCTTCTGAAAATTATTTGTGAGACACATGGTGGTAATTTGTTGTTTGATATTCTATCAGATTTGGATTGTTCATAAAAAAAAATTTCTCTCAATCTAATGACTACAACTCTGTAACTAGAATACGGGTCATTGATTGAGGGGGAGAGTGGTTTCATATTTTATATCATCAAATGGATTTCTTGGTTATCTGATAATTGTTAGAAAAAGGTTTTGTAGTTGATGGGGTATTAGTTGAAGAGGAACTTACTGAGCTTTATCTCTATTGGCCAAATGTGTTAGTTGCTAGAAAGTTTAGGGCATTATGTGCAATCTGCTTATAGTTTCCTAGCTTTATGTAACTATTAAGTTCATTTGTTTGACTTTGGAATCCTCGTATAATCCCCTAAATACTTTTAAACCCAAAATCTAAAACAAGTTAGATAACCAGTGTGTTTGATGTTCATGTTTTCTCCTCTGGCATTTGTATGATCTGAATGAATGTGTATTGCATGCTGTTAGCTGATAATTGCTCAACTACTGTTGATTATGTGCTTAAGTTTTCAGGATTTGCTTAGGTATGTAGCTACCAAGCCGATATCTAGTTTCTAAGCTCCTGATTTGAAAGTTGAAATATGTGTGAATTGCCATGTTAGTGATTGCTGTTTATGTCTAATAGTGGCTTGCAATGAATGTTTATGATTGCTAGTTGCTTTTTAATGACTAGATAGCATCTTGATGAGTTGCTTGAATGTGGTTTGATCATGATATATATGGTATTATGAGTAGGCATGCAGCTACGTGGTAGCAGTTAATGAAGAATGAATCTGTATGAATGTATATTTGTGATGATATTCTTATGCAGATTCCATGTCCAATATGAATGTGCCTGCTTCCGCTCTAACCATATGATCAGACGTTCACACTCTACTAACTGGTTCTGAATTCATCACAACAACAACATCAGCAGCAACAACAACAACAACAACGATTTCATCACCACCACCACCTTCACTTCAACAAAGCATTACTATTCTAGTCCTGCCAAGTAGGGATCTACTATTTCTTTTGGAAGTTTTTGTTGGTGGATGGATAATTGATTTTGACTGGTGACTCATTCATAGAAGCAAAAAGGTCAATATCATTGGTGTCATAATGGTTATCTTGTGCATTCCAAAGTAGTGTAATATCAAATGTTAGGTGTCAGAGTATGAATTTTTCATGAGTTTCTCGTTAAACTCTAAATCATTTAAAAACTTATCATTTCTGACACATAACATGCTCCCTCAAGGATTGAGGGGTAGCAAATGTATCGTCTCAAAATCAATCATTCTTAAATCGGACCACATTTTTCTCCCAAAATCTTTAAACGTATTTAAATCACTTGGGATCACAAATCTCAAATGGTTTGAAATTTTTTATCGGGGGAGAAAATGTGATTTAAATATGAAATCAGATATAAAATGTGATTGCTTTGGACTTTAACAAACGCTCCCCTATATGTGCTAAACTCTTTTGTATATCATTCACATATTGAGGGGGATCAAATGGTTTGTGAGCAAATGTGTTGATATAAATAATGTATAAAAACGTTATTAATATCTTTCGATATCCTTAAGTTTTGACGATCACAAAATATAAGAACATTAGACGTAAAGTTAATATGTAAACAAGTTTTAAGCAAGTTTATATCATCTCATCCAACATAATCACTTAAGGTATGAATAAACAAGTGACTAATACATTTTATGATCAAAGGGATGTTTATTTAAAGAATACAAAGTTTATAAAATTAAATAAACTTATTACATATTTTTGAAAAACATTTTTGGTAATAAAGGAAAATGTTTTATTCATAATAAATATATGAATTCAAAATTTTAACCAAAATCAGTTAGTTTTTCACCAAATAAACTTTCCCCAGAAAAAGACAAGAAAACTGCAGTTTTCGTCTGGGCGGCCCCCTTAATTTTAAGGGGGCCGGCACACAATTAAGGGGACCGGCCACGCTCCCCTGTCAGATTCTGTTAGAAATTTTTTCCTATAAATACCACCTTAAATCTGGAATTTTTCCCACCTCTTGCACGAAAATTTTCAGATCCAAATCTCTCTAAACATCCTCCTAAAAACCCTTTGATCATATAATTGTTAATCCTTGTTTCAAGTGATTCATTCCCTCACCTCTCATCTCTCAAAGTGCAAGAGAAGAATACTCCTTCAACATCAAGTTGTGAAGTATTGTAGATTTGTGTATATAGTCTAGTTGTTGTGTACATTCATTGTAAAGGTGTGATAGTATTGTAACTAGATAGATCTGGGAGTAGAAATTGTGAATAGAAGTAGTGAGATATAAGTAGTTTGTTGTGAAGAAGAGCTAGGAAGTAGATAGTTGTGAAGAAGATTGTTGAGAAGTAGATAGTTGTGAAGCTAGATAGGTGTGAAGAAGTTGTGTTGTGATTAAGTAGTGACTAGGTGTGAAGAAGGTGTGAAGAAGGTGTGAATAAGTTGTGACGAAGTTGTGGTGTGTATATTGGTGTGTAAGGTTTTCTCTGCCATAAGGGAGCTTGTTGACATAGTGAAGAAAACTCTCGAGTAAGTGACTCGAGGAGTGGAGTAGGGCAAGGAAGGTGTCCTTGTAGCCGAACCACTATAAATCCTTTGTCTCGCGGTTAGATCTTTCCATATCTTACTTATTATCTTGTTTATATCGTTATTACTTTTGTAGACGTAGACGTTTATATATGTAGTTGCTCATATAGTGCTAGTATTGATTTTACTTAAAGATCAAACAAAAGTTTCATTCACAAAACAAACTTTTTACAATCAAACTAAAAAGGTAACATACAAGTATAGTTTTCATACAAATATAACTAAGGATTATAAAATAAACGTTTACTTACTTGTCTCTCGTATATAGCTATAATTGTTTATATTATACATGTGTTGATTTCACATACTTAGCTTACATTATTATTATTGTTCATACTTAGATATAGTTGTTCAGATTGTTCAAGATTTGAGTTCACATAAGATATAATCAAATTTTTTTAAAAGCAAACAAGACTTTAAAACTAAACTAAGTTTTCATAATAAAATTAAAATACGTAAAACTATTCAACCCCCCCTTCTAGTTTTCCACAATTGGCATCAGAGCCAGGTTAAATAAGATTTTTAAAATATACTGTATTTTAAAACTTGTATCGATCTATGGAATCGAAAAAATATTTAGAAGGGCAATCTATGCAAAGACCACCACTATTTGAAAGTGATGGATTTCTATATTGGAAAAATAGATTCGAATCTTATGTGAAATCGAAAGATCTTGATCTTTGGCATGTCATTACCTTTGGTGATTTTCCCCCTATTCAATATAATTTTGAAACTAAAATGGATGAAATTGTATCTTTTGAAAAACAAAATGATGATTTGAAAAGGAAACTAGCAAAAAATAATGAGACTAAAATGGTTATTTATAATGCGTTACCACGCAAAGAATATGAAAGAATTTTTATGTGTAAAACCGCAAAAGAAATTTGGGATTCTTTACTAATCACTCACCAAGGTAATAGTCAAGTTAAAGATAATAAAATAGATATTCTTGTTCAACAATATGAACAATTTACGATTCCGGAAGAGGAATCAATAGATAATGTTTTTGCTAGGTTTAACACTATCATCACAAGTTTAAAAGCACTTGATGAGAATTTTTCTAGTAAGAATTTTGTTAGGAAATTTCTTAGGGCTCTTCATCCAAAATGACGAGCTAAAGTTACGGCGATTGAAGAATCGAAGAACTTGTCAACTCTTCAACTTAATGAGTTGATCGGCAACCTGAAAGTCTACGAAGCAATAATAAAGAAAGACTCCGAGATGGTCAATGGAAAAAGAGAGCAAAGCAAGTCAATTGCGTTGAAAGCTAGGAAGGAATCTAGTAACGAGGATTGGTCAACCTCCGAAAGTGATGACGAAGAATATGCGATGGCCGTAAGAGACTTCAAGAAATTTTTCAAAAGGCGAGGAAGATTCGTTAGACAACCGCATGATGAAAGGAAAGCAAACCAAAGAAATAAAGATGACAAAAATGGCAAAAGTGATATGAAGTGCTTCAAATGTGGTGATCCAAATCATCTCATCGGAAAATGTCCAATGATGTCAAGAGATCAAAATCAAAAGGCGTTTGTTGGAGGAGCTTGGAGTGATAACGATGACGATGAGAAAGAAATCACAAATGAGGAGAAGTGTCTTATGGCTAAGACATCAAGCGAGGTATGTTCCGAAACCGAATACTTTAGTGACGAAAATTTATCATTAGACGAAAAAGACCTAGATAGTGAATATAATAGGTTATGCAAATTAGGTCAAAAGGTTATAGCTAAAAATAAGTCACTAAAACATATTAATAATCTATTAGAAAATGAAGTACTCGAATTAAAAATTAGACTACAACATTTGGAAAAAGGAAAAGAAGTTTTTATTGAATGTAAAACATGCATAGAGGTTAAAAATGAAAACGAAAAACTTAAAGATGAAATTTTCAAACTTGACAAGTTTAAAAATAGTAGTAACCCACTTAAGAAAATAATAAGTGTTCAAGAAACTTTGGAAGATAAAACCGGTCTAGGATTAACCTCAACTAATGTTTCAACTAGTGAAAATAAAAGTATAAAGTTTGAATGTGAATCTAGTAAACAAAAATCATTAGAATCAAAACTTAAGTATATACTTACAAAAGATAGAAAAATACCCATTGCATATGATGAAAAAGTAAAAAAAATTTATAAACCATCCTTAAAGACCGAAGTAGGATCCTCTAAATCTAAATTAAGATCTAAAACTCCACCACCAAGAAAACCAAATAATCTTCATACTCGATCTAAAACACCTCAACCTAGAAGAAACCAAAATAGACAAAACTACAATAATACTAGTCATCAAATGTGGAATTATCAACCAAGTTACAATCCTTGGGGAATATTACCACTATACATGCATCCTAGCCAAATGTTGAATATGTTTGGACCAATGAGACAAGGGGGACCAAGTGGCTAAGCTGTCAATCTTGGAAGTAGTTGTATATCATCTACTAATGACTTCTATAAGTCAACATGGTCACTTGAAGTGCTTGAAGATATTCCATTGAAGACTAAAAGGTACGCGTTTCTTTTAAGTTCATCGCTATAATTTGCATGCTTAGATAAATGATTAGTTAGATTAATGCTTAGCTTTACCTATATATGTACATAATAGCTTATATTCTTATAACCTAGAAACATCATTGGTTGACTCTCCTAGGAATAAGATAAAATTTTTCATTGCCGAACAAAATAGAAAATGGAAATCTTCTATATCCACTATTAGCAAACTCATGGTGATGAAGTGAAATGAGTTAAGTGGATCGATCGTTAATATAGAAGTAGGATTAGATCCCTCGCGTAAGAAAACTATGGATGAAACAAGCTCTCGTAGACTATGACATTAAGTTAGATAAGTTTGTGAAAACAAAGGAACTATAGATGCTAGGTTATACCCCATTCAACACTCTCGCATCTAACATATATATTATCGTCTTCATTTCCTTTAGGATCATAGGATTTGTAGAAACGATAGCATGAGATAATAATAGGCTTAACCAATCCTCTTGAGCATGAGATCTTTAATAAACATTTTTTAAAATATTTGATTTATGATATTTGTTGTCAAAAATCTAATTTCTCTAAAAATATGCAAAAAACCTCATATTTTGGAAAATAGTTTTTCAAATAACTATCCCCTTTTAAATAACATGTTTTCACTATCAATATCCACAATTTTGTTTTGATCAAAACTAAAGATTGGGAAAATATCCTTTACCGTTCATTCACACATTTTGAAGTAAAAACCCAATCTATCTTATTCAAATAACTCTCACATCTAAGTGAAAACCTATTTTCAAACATTGTTGAATAATGCTAAAACGTCTCTTTTAAAATCATGCATGGTGATCTCATATTTGTCATCTATATTTATATAAATGACATTTATAAGTGAACTAAATCAAATCAAGAGGACCATGGTTTGTTTATTAAGATTTAAGACTTTGTTTGTAACAAGTCTAGAAATCCATGCTATCATAACTACCCACTTATTGCACATTGATACACATTAGGATTAATCCTCCTAGTTATGTAGTTATGTAATACTTGATGTTGCTTATTGTTTCCTAGCACTTATAGTTTACTTGCTTGATGAGTATGTTTGCATGCTAGATGAAATTGCTTGTTTACTTAATCTCTTTGATTAACATGCTTTGGCTACATTTTTGCCTACATAATTAGTATATGCTTAATTGTCTCAAAGAGTTGGACTTGTTTGAAACAAAAAACACAACCTTTCTGCAATTCACTACCAAAAACCCATTTCTGGCAATCTGGGAATCACTAGATGGGCGGCCCCCTTAAATCATAAGGCGGCCCCCTTAATTATTAAGGGGACCGGCCTCCAATTAAGGGGACCGGCCATCTGATGGTCGAAGGTGTTGTTTCCTTTTTCTACTTTTTATCCCATTTCATCCTACACTTCTCAAAATTCACAAACCTATTTTATCCTAAACCTTCTATCAAAGTTTATCCATCCTTAATCCCACCTATCCTACACTATAAACACTCCCATTATTCATAATCTTCATTCATCTCTTCATGTCCTCTCCCATCAAACCAAAACCACCAAGAAACCCCGTTTGGAGAAGAAAGCCTAACTTCCATTAAAAGCCCATCAAACCAAATGATGTTGTCAAACATCCAACACCAAAATCCTCCTATGTCTTCAACATTACATATCAACAATCTTTACTTACCCATATCCTTTTACATTACACTCAAACCTCATAACCTTTACACACTCAAACCTCATAACCTTTACTCACCCAACCTCAAATTTCATCTCCTAGTGCACCTAATGCACCATCTATAACACCCTCATACCAAGAAATCCCTTCCATGAACATCGCTCTTTCACTCTAACCTATCACATCACTTGATACTCATTTACCATCTTCACCAATAACTCAACCTAGTCATCCTCACAAAACATTCAACCATATACCCATTTCCTACACTCTACAAAGTGTGTCATCACCACTACAACTTAACCCATAAAGGTCAAACCATATTTCATGATACACAAACCTCATGTTCACTCAAATGAACCCTTTCACAAACCTCATCATAATAACCAAACAACCATCCTTGTTCCCAAAAATACACCTTCATCTTACCAACATAAGCCAAATGAAGAGCATGTTCAATCTCAAAACAACAATCTCAATCTCATTCCTAACACCTCACATTTTGTTCAACCTACCAATCCACCATCCAAAACATCCTCCACTCATGATACATCCTCCACAACTTCATTCTCATCCATTCATGATTAATCAAACTTACAAATATCTCCACCACCAAGAGTATCACCACCACCTTCTACCAACACACGTGTTATCCCTATGTTGCATGTCCTATCACCTTCCTCCGAACACTTGAAGTTCATTGAAGAACTCAAGGAAGCCCATAAGCTTTGTACTCTTCTTGCCTTACACCTTGCTCAATGCAACTTGGAACAACTTACCTCTAGCTCTCCTTTCATTACCCCACAACTTGAAACAAGTTGCAAAACATGTCAACAATTTTCCTTATTGCATCTTTCTCCAAAAACAAACCATTTCATTGAATGAACACTTCACTTGGAGTGAGTATCTTCTCACTAGATCTCATCCAAAACCCTTGCTTGAACAACATCCAAACTCTCAATCAACCTCTTCCGCTCCTAACTCTACACCTCTAAACTCTCCACCACCAAACTCTCCAACATTCATGCACACAAACATATACCTCCATTAATCCACCAATCTTACCCTAACTTAACCATTTTCATTCCAAACACTCCATCATCAACCATCTAAGCATAATATATGCTTATGATCTTCACTTTCAAATAAGAATCAACCAACCTTTTGTTACAAGCAAGTCCGATGGCTCTCTTTGGCAAATTAGGATCTTTAACATAATCACTTTGAATTAATTGTTATGTATCCTTAATATTTGTTTGTTATGCTTGTTATTTGTATATTGCATATTTTTCTATGTTGTTTGTGCTCTAAATATTTTTGCAAGCATTCCATATCTCGATTTCTTATGACCTCAAAACGAGAGGGAGTATACTTCAAGGGGGAGCTATACATTCGTCGGGATAACCTTTTTGATGTTAACAAAAAGGGGGAGAAGTGATATAAACTCACACTAAAAACTTGCATATATTTTAATTTTTAGTTTAATGAGTTTAGATTTTGTAATCATCAAAAAGGGGGAGATTGTTGATATAAATAATGTATAAAAACGTTATTAATATCTTTCGATATCCTTAAGTTTTGACAATCACAAATTATAAGAACATTAAACGCAAAGTTAATACGTAAACAAGTTTTAAGCAAGTTTATATCATCTCATCCAACATAATCACTTAGGTATGAATAAACAAGTGACTAATACATTTTATGATCAAAGGGATGTTTATTTAAATAATACAAAGTTTATAAAATTAAATAAACTTATTATATATTTTTGAAAAACATTTTTGGTAATAAAGGAAAATGTTTTATTCATAATAAATATATGAATTCAAAATTTTAACCAAAATCAGTTAGTTTTTCACCAAATAAACTTTCCCCAGAAAAAGACAAGAAAACTGCAGTTTTCGTCTGGGCGGCCCCCTTAATTTTAAGGGGGCCGGCACACAATTAAGGGGACCGGCCACGCTCCCCTGTCAGATTCTGTTAGAAATTTTTTCCTATAAATACCACCTTAAATCTGGAATTTTTCCCACCTCTTGCACGAAAATTTTCAGATCCAAATCTCTCTAAACATCCTCCTAAAAACCCTTTGATCATATAATTGTTAATCCTTGTTTCAAGTGATTCATTCCCTCACCTCTCATCTCTCAAAGTGCAAGAGAAGAATACTCCTTCAACATCAAGTTGTGAAGTATTGTAGATTTGTGTATATAGTCTAGTTGTTGTGTACATTCATTGTAAAGGTGTGGTAGTATTGTAACTAGATAGATCTAGGAGTAGAAGTTGTGAATAGAAGTAGTGAGATATAAGTAGTTTGTTGTGAAGAAGAAGAGCTAGGAAGTAGATAGTTATGAAGAAGATTGTTGTGAAGTAGATAGTTGTGAAGCTAGATAGGTGTGAAGAAGTTGTGTTGTGATTAAGTAGTGACTAGGTGTGAAGAAGGTATGAAGAAGGTGTGTAGAAGGTGTGAATAAGTTGTGACGAAGTTGTGGTGTGTATATTGGTGTGTAAGGTTTTCTCCGCCATAAGGGAGCTTGTTGACATAGTGAAGAAAACTCACGAGTAGGTGACTCGAGGAGTGGAGTAGGGCAAGGAAGGTGTCCTTGTAGCCGAACCACTATAAATCCTTTGTCTCGCGGTTAGATCTTTCCATATCTTACTTATTATCTTGTTTATATCGTTATTACTTTTGTAGACGTAGACGTTTATATATGTAGTTGCTCATATAGTGCTAGTATTGATTTTACTTAAAGATCAAACAAAAGTTTCATTCACAAAACAAACTTTTTACAATCAAACTAAAAAGGTAACATACATATAATTGATCATTTCAATCAAGTATAGTTTTCATACAAAATGTAACTAAGGATTATAAAATAAACGTTTACTTACTTGTCTCTCGTATATAGCTATAATTGTTTATATTATACATGTGTTGATTTCACATACTTAGCTTACATTATTATTATTGTTCATACTTAGATATAGTTGATCATATTGTTCAAGATTTGAGTTCACATAAGATAGAATCAAATTTTTTTTAAAAGCAAACAAGACTTTAAAACTAAACTAAGTTTTCATAATAAAATTAAAAAGACGTAAAACTATTCAACCCCCCTTCTAGTTTTCCACAAAATGGTTTGTGAAAAAGGATATTTAGCATCTCATGTGAGCAAGACTCAGACTTCACCAATGAATTGACGAAACAATAATTGTCATGAATCGAAAGGACTAGTCCTGGACGGGTAATAACTTCAAGCTGGTCTAACCAGTGATGTAAGCGTTTCTCGAAAAGGACTTGTCTGAGTAGAATGTACCATTTTGAGAAACCTTGTGTGGATTTCATCGGGCCGGGTAATAACTTCAAGCTAGTCTAACTAGTGATGTAAGCGTGTCTCGAATGCCCGTTCATATTCACTTAAGGTAGATCAATTCAAAAAGTGCAACTCTTCCCGACGTGTGCAAAATTTTCAAATATATACATATGAGCACATGTTAAGGGGGAGCATTTGAAAATGACAAAACTCTCAATGTGTTAACAAACTGTGTCTCTTAATCATAAACACATTGAGAGAATTTTCAATGATTTGGTGTATGGCAACATAGGATAGTCATGAAGTTATAAGGTGGCTAAGGTTAGGAAAACCATCCTATGATCCGCCAGAGCCGGAGGGATCTACCCATGGACAATACCAAATAGATAATATTAGAAAGTCCATAGGTATGATTATGAAAAAAAAGGGAGAAATGTGAGAATGGAGAAAGAAGGGGTTGAAGAATTAAAAAGAAATGAAATGAGAAAGGGTGAAAAGAAATAGCCCTCCAATTATTCAACCTTAGGGCAGAAACCGGGTTCAATTCATAATCTATTGATTGTTGCTAAGGCGACATTGGTATTGAAGACAAGACGTCATGGACCCAGTGACGCACTGCACTAAACCTTCTAGCCACTCAAGTTCTCTTAAAAGAACTTGTTTCATTCTCACGGGGAACCGGTGTAATCTATCGACATATCTCTTAGAGATAGTTGATATTGAAGCAGGAGACCTCTCCCTAATCTCCGCATAGGAAAACCAAATGCACTTATTGAGTCTAGAGCCTCGAGATACATAAAAAGATCTCATAGGAACACGTACTACTTCTACCCTAGTTGTTCAACATTAAGGACACTAGTGGTAAACTTATGAGTCCTACGCAGATCTTAGCAATCTGCCAGAACATTTATGAGGGATGTTGCTATAGTAACTCCCAGTGATTGAATGGAAATTCCTGCCAGGGTCAACATCAAGCAGCCCTGAAAGCAGGTCACTTAAGTAATTCCTTGTGGATTACGCTTAGTGGTCGCGATGGTTATAAACGGTCAACAGTCGTGGAGTGATCTCCAGCGACTCACCCATTCGTTGATCTACTTAGGTAGTTCGCGTAAATCCTTTCAGGGTTTACCGATTGGGAACGGTCTTGGTGAGGATTAGAAGGAGTCTTCACACTATGCTGTTGACAATCTCTAATTCTAAACCTATAAGTACCGAATGATTTGTTGCTAACTGTCTATTTGCAGGAATTTATGACGGTTGCAGTTGATTGCTGAAAAGATGCAGATCCATCGAACACATGCTCACACTTCGACATCACAATCTTATAAATCATAATCATTGATTGGGCCAAAATCTGTGCTTCCATAACTCTGATATAGAAGATCATAATCCTGAAAAGTGTGAGCATGCCAACACAAAGATGCTCATATCACATGGAGACGTCACTGCTCAAAGATGACTTTCAGACACTCATTTGGATGATGAACCTGAAGATATTTCCAAAGATCATCCATCACATTGAACAAGTCATCCAGAGTCTACCACATAAAGCACAAAGATCACAACGATGAAGAATCAAAAGTCTACGAGCTACAAAGATGTCTTCAAAGACTTGTATGCTATGACTCAATATTTATATTCCAGGGTGACCTCCCTTAGGGGGAGATTGTTAGGAATACGTTTATTCATCTGAAGACTCGGTCACCCCGAGTATAGCTTTGCATGTTGTAGCTCGTAGTATTTATTATATTAGTTAGAACGTAGTCTAGTATTAGTTAGTATTTGTGGTGTCGGGTCGGGTCTTCACCCACTGTCAGCCCGCTCGACAGCCCGTTTCAGGGGACGTTTAGTTGTTTGTATAAATACCCCTCTCCACTAGTGGAGAGGGTTGGACCTTTCACATTAAGCTAATATATTTCTCTTATTTCTCTCACTTGAAAAGGCTCCCACTTTCTCTCTCTAAAATCTCTTCTTCTTGAATCAATCTAACCACAAGTAACCATACATGTTTATGATTATGAGTATCCTACAGGAGTACTCCAAAACAGTGCGCAGTTAAAATACCAAACCTAAAAGTTGCCATTCACCCTAATTACCCATATCAACGAATATCAATTGAAGGGTCTCTATTTGATAAAGGCGCAACATACCAGAGATTGGTAGATATGACCTTTGAAAAGCAAGTGGGTCGCAACCTGAAAGCTTATGTCGATGACCTTGTTATAAAGAGTCATACTAAGGAGGAATTGGTGCGCGACATTGAGGAAACGTTCAAAACACTGAAAAAGATAAACATGGAGTTAAAACCCAATAAGCGTACTTTTGGCACGACATAAGGCATGTTCCTTGGATATTTGATAGAACCTAACGGCGCCGAGCCTCGCCCAGAAAAGACAAAAGCTGTCATAGATATCCCTTCACCACGCACACCGAAAGAAGTCCAGTCATTAAATGGAAAGCTAGTTGGGCTAAACCATTTTTTGTCTAAATCAGCAGACAAGTCATTCCCTCTTTTTAAAACACTGACAGAGTGCACAAAAAAGGGAGACTTTCATTGGACCAAGGAGGCGGAGGAAGCCTTCCAACAACTCAAGCAACATCTTGCAGCGCTTCCCACACTTGCCGTACCGGGGGAAGAACTGATCATGTATTTATCTGCAACCCATAGAGCAGTCAGCGCGGTATTGTTGACAGAGAAAAACTCCTTTCAAACACCCATATACTTTGTGAGCAAAGCACTTAAAAAGACAGAGACTAACTATACTGCTATGGAAAAGCTGGTCCTAGCCTTAGTATTTACAACTAAAAGACTGCGTAGATACTTTCAGGCGCACCCAATAGCTATCATAACAGACCAGCAAGTTATCTCTAAACCTGATGCATCAGGACGGCTACAAAAATGGAGTGTGTTATTGAGCGAGTACAACATCTCGTATAGACCACGCACTGCAATCAAGGGGCGGATATTAGCTGACTTCATTGTTGGGAAGCCAGATACCGATACTCCACCTTCAACAACCAAGGTAGAATTGCAAAAACCATGGATCCTATTCACAGACGGATCCTCGTGCGGGGATGGATCAGGTGCAGGCCTTATCCTCACTGATCCAGTTGGAGCGGAATTCACTTACGCACTGCGCTTCGAATTCACAACCACCAATAATGGGGCAGAATATGAAGCCCTACTCGCTGGACTACGCGTTGCAACTCTAATAGGTATACGTAACCTAGAGGCAAATGTAGATTCCAGGATGGTAGCCAATCACATGCTAGGGGAATATGAAGCTAAAAACGAACACGTAGCCCAACACCTCGAAAAAACCAAGTCCCCAATCCAGAATTTTGATAGGTTCACCATCAAACAAGTCCCTAGAGGAGAAAATAGGAAAGCTGACGCGCTGAGCTCTTTCCCTATCATAGCTATAGATTATTTTACTCAGTGGGTTGAGGCAAAAGAAGTGACAAGCATCACAGGCAACAGAATCAAACATTTCGAATGGGACAACATTATGTGTCGCTTTGGATTACCTGGAGAGATTATTTCGGACAACGAAAAACAACTCTGTGACAACCCGTTCAAAGACTGGCGCGCGCAATTCAACATTACACAACACTTTGATTCAGTTAAACACCTACAGACCAATGGCTTGGTTGAACGCACGAATCGCAGTCTGGGCGAGGGATTAAAAGCGCATCTTGACAGGCATAAAGGAAGGTGGGTGGATAAGTTATCACATGTTTTATGGGCGCACCGCACGACCATTAAAACCAATACTGGAGACACACCATATTCTCTTGTCTATGGGACATAAGCTGTCATACCAGCCGATACCAAAATGACAACCATCCGTAAGGCGGAAATAAATATCACAACAAATGACAATGAGCAGCACATAGACTTGAACCTCTTGGAAGAAAGACGCGAACGCGCAGCTATACATAAAGAAAAAGCTAAATCAAAGATGAAAAAGTATCATGATGCAAAAGTCACACACACTTCATCCAGGCCAGGAGACTTTGCATACCACGCTAATGATGCAAGCCACGCAGAAGACACAAGCAATCTTGGACCCAGATGGGAAGGACCATATGAGGTCACAGATGCACTAGGCAATGGTGCGTACAAGTTGCGCGACATGGAAGGCCATGAGTTGGCATGCACTTGGAATATCTGAAAACTCAAGAGATGCTATCTTTAGGAAAGGCTACGGCCCACACGCAGACAACCTTGCACTTTATTATGTGCCCAATAACTGTCTATATTTGAATGTTCTTTTCTTTTAGGAATTGTCTTTTATCTTAAAAAACTTGCAAGTATTAATAAAACGTTGTGGTTTCTAGCTAACTCCATAACACATTTAACTTTATTGCTTACATTTTTTACTTATGTCTTCAATACTGTTATTCTATATTTTTGCCTACATGGCGTGCATGCATTTATTAAGACCCACGATGGCAGAAAGGATGAGTAAACCTACTAACTAACTCGTTGAGTAAGAGGGTTGCAAACCCATCAACACTGGATCACGCATCCTTGCTAAGCGCCTTACCTTCAAGACGTTGAAGTAAGTTTGAACGCGCATCCCACGAAGGATGCGCAACACCACGTATACTATACATGCTTAGCAATCTACGAGCCAAGACTCTTGGTCATTTGATGTAGTATTTGAAACATGATACAAGTCTATTTTTACACTTATGATTTTCTCTTTAAGCTACGCACTTAATATGAGTCATTTTAAGTATGTCATGATCTCAATTCGACTCTTGAATGATCTCTTACACAAAAGAAAACAATCTAAGTACACATAACAAGGCATACGAAAAGTATAAACATTATCATTCACCTAAGCCACAAGCTTACACATAATATAGATTTTACAGACACATGTGCCACAAAAACGAAAATCTATCAAAATAAAAACAACGTTTAGGAAGACTAAATGCTGCGGAGACGCTCTAGTTTGGGGGTACCATCACTATTTGCAGAACTCCCAGCCTCTTGGAGCTTCCGCAATAACAAACAATCTTTGGCTGACACGGTCGCCACACTCACGGGAACCCCATCTGACCTAGGAAGATGCGCAGTACCAACACCGCAAAGGATGACCTTCCCTTAGTACCCTTCTTCCTTGCGGCCCTCTCCATATGGGCCTCTAAGCAATCTTTCAATGGGATATCCTTCTCAAGGGCAAAGGGGTTAAGGATATCACGTGGCCGCCCAAACACATGCACTTGCAGCTGCGACTCGTCATGCTTCAAAAAATAATCAGCTTGCGCCTCCGCATCCTCCATAATATGCCTCCCTAGGACCAACCCCTCCATTATCACTTTAATGGGTTGATCCTGGTCACGCTCTAGCTGCGCGATCTGCAGAAGCTCAAATAGCTTCATCTTCTCCATAGCCTCCACAAGATCATCATAAGCATCCGCCCTATACCCGGGCACTTCTGCAAGTGGCACCGTCAGCATCTTACCATCATGAAGCTCTTCTGCAGCCTGAGCCTTGCCACGAGGTATGGCACACTCTACAACTTTCCCAAAGGCCTCCACGACCTCTTGGGACTCCAATGTACCCATAGCGGCTAAACAGAGACGATGACTGATTAACCACCTACAAAACAACACTACCATCAGATAATCATTCTAAAAGATGCAAGTCCTAGACGCAACAAAAAAAAGCTCAGAGATGGTAGATAATAAATGTGGGTATAGCTCCTCATCGTACCCAATGCTAAGTTGGCGCAACTTACCCTCTTGGTGCTCCAACGCCTTATTCACAAACTCGATCAGCTCATCCAACTTCGCGAAATGGCTGCCCTTGCTCTGCTCCACGTACTTCAGAGCCCAATGACAATTGCTCTTATACTCCTCATACGCAGACCGTACTTGACCCACTTGAACAAGTAAAGCGACCTTCTCCCCAGCCAATTTCTGAGCATACAAGTTGGACAACTCCATCTCAGCCCGCGCACTAGCCAGTTGCGCCCTAAGAAGTGTAACTTCTTCATCCTTCTGCACAAGACGGCTGCTCTCACCAGCATACCTAGCCTTCAACTGAGAAACCAAATCAGCCTGTCGCGCAGTGGCTAAGATTAGCTCTTCCATCAAAGAATCAATGGGCACGCTACCCAGTGTTCTCAGCTCAGTTGCACTCCCCTTCTGTGAGCAATCATCAGAGAACACAAATGGCGACTTTTGTGCAGAACCAGCAGTACCCACCGCACCTTCAACACTGCGCGCATACAACAAATGTGTAAAAAATTTCAGAATAAGAAAGAAACTTAACAAACAAGTAGCATTCAATCACATCGCTTACATAAAGGGAGGAGACTTGGGAATCTCTTTGTCCGCTCCAATGCTGGACGTATCCTCTTCTGCGGAAGACTCTTCATCAGCAATCAAGTGGCGTCTCCTCTTCGAAGTACCAGTGCCATAACCACCAGACGCTCCTTTGCGCTTGACGCCTTGGCTAGTCCCTTCAGGCTCAATGATTCGCACACTCTCCGACGATTCCGTGCGCGATTTAGAAGCCACTGGAGACTGGTCCCTAGATTGGGGAACACTCCGCATGGGAGTAACTTGCAAGGCCGGTATGGGAGAATCTTCAGGTCCCCCTAGATCAAGGTCCATAGTACGCCCTGCCGTAGCTTCCATAAGTGGCACTTCACCTCTCTAAGCGGGCGCACTCCTACCGTCACCGACTTAGGCTTCTCCAAACGCACTACCGCTAACAGGTCCATCTCTGTGCAGCAACATATACACAACAAACAATGGTTAGAAAAGTAATACAAAGAAAGGAGCGCTTACATTATGAAGAGGAACAAATTGAAGGACAAACACCCACCCCGACTATCTTCGTGCAAAAAAATTGGCACTTCCGTCTCTGGTTGGAAGTAGTTACGACTGATGCCCATATGCACCAGGAACTCTTCAGGATATGCACTAATCGGGATGCGGTTAGTATCTATGGTATCCGCATCCGCTGCGTTATATGAACCCGGGGGTGGGCGCTCATCCTTCGGTAAGGACCTTTGGGTATAGAACCCAAATTCCCATGGAAAAAAGCCCTTATCAACCCAAAAGAATTTTTCCTTCCAGAACCTCAGGGCATCTACCTTTTCCGTATAACATTGTAAACGCACCGCACGTTTGGAAAACGATACCCACCCATTCGACCACGACGTGTGGTAAAAGGCGCGGAATAAAGACACGGTAGGGTTAATCGCCAAAGGCGACAATTCACTTCAAAATTGGTTATTTTTGATGCACCTATGCAGTGCAGCTGCGAAATATGAAGACGATAGAAACATAGAACATTGGAAAGAAAAAGCGAGATGGGACACGTTGGTTTGCGTATTCGAAGAACCGTGTGTATACCCCCACCCTCCCTTCGGGGAAGCCCGCTATACACGCATCCGCATCCGGAACTTCCGAATGCAGTGCCAAAGGGATATAATAATACGAGGCGAACTGACGTAGTTCATCCTTGATTATATCGGAAGCAATTTCAGGTAATTGAAGAACCATGGTTATTAATGACGCACTCACTCTTACCTAATAAAAGTAGTTGATTTCTGGAAAAGCTATGGAAAAAGTTAACAATTGCGAAATTTTCACTGTGGTACTCACAGTGAAAAGAAGGTAGAAGTTTATATAGGGTTACAAAACCCTAAAATGATTGACACATGGATCCCACTACCTCTATCGTGTGGCTGGAATACCATGAGGTACAAGCACTTTTTCACACTTTCCAAAGGACACGTGGATAACCTCCCCATTTATCGAGGTATCTTTGAGATATTTTGGGACTAGATACATAGTTCCAATTTTTGGCGGTGGATATTTTGAATTTTTTCTGCCACGCTTACCGCTGATATTCTTAGTCTAGTATACGCGGCTACAACCCGCGCACACTAGACTGGGGGGACATGATGAAATATAGTCTTTATTCGGGTCATGAACCCAAATGATAAATATTACTAACGCCCAAGCCCACTACGAGTGGGCCATCATGACAATGATTTGGGCCAGCACGCTAAATGGTTTGGGCTCACGAAAGCCCAAACCCAAGTTATTTATGGTTTGGATATAGATATCTTCTATCTAAGGGATATATATCAAACCGAATATTGATCGAAGGGTAAGGAGCACGTATCCAATAAGGGTTACGTGCCTATATAAACAAAACCATAACTCTCGCTAAAGGTACGACTGACAACCCTAACTCTTCTACGTAACCCTAAAAACCGATTACTTACTCTCACGCCGGAGGATAAACGTGGGAGACAATCCCACGATAAGCCTAACGGTGTTTGTTTGCTTTCTTAGTGCGCAGGTTTCAAGCATTAAGATCTGATTGGTACGAGAGCAGGAACCCAAACAAGGAACGCCCAACTTTTGTATCAACAACATCATAATGTTAATCAGTTAGATCATGTTGTTCATTAGTTTTCTAACGAAAAAAAAATCATAATGTTCATCAGTTTTCTAAACTCAGTTCTTCAATTTTCTAAAAAGAAAATCATAATGTTGATCAGTTCGTCAGTTTTCACATGAAAAAAATCATAATTTTCATCAGATCATCAAGTTTCTAAAAAAACATAACATTCATCAGTTTTTTGAGGAAAAAAAATCACAATCTTCATCAGTTCATTATTTTTTAAAAGAATAAATTCATAAAGTTCTTCAATTTTTAAAAAATAATAAATAAATAAATCATAATGTTCGTCAGTTATATTCTCATCATCATTAGTTATGAGTAGGAATAGCAAAAAATATCTAACAGAAGAAAGGGGGACAATTTTCACCATGCGGTGATTTTTTAAACTTCTAGTTTATGTTACTTTTTAAAGGATCGCATCTCTTATTCTCTTAAAGACAAGGGATTTTTTTTCCTCTAGATTTTTATAGGATCACATCTCTCATTCTCATAACTTAAAATCTGTATTTTTTACGATACCAATTGTCCAATTCAGATTCTGTATCAATATCTACTTGTGAAGAGTTATTTTCAATACTGTTGTATTCAAAATCCATATACTTTTGGTTATTGGTGAGTGCTTATTCACTCACCTTTTCTGAGCCACATTAGGACTTAATAATCCAAAAACTAACCAAAAATGCCAAAGAAAACACATTTTTGTGATTGTGAATGTGCAGGTATGGATATTTTGTAAAATGACGAAAAACAAACAGAAATCCGGCAAAAACGAGCACGAGAGTTGAACTAGTCAGAAAGTCAAAGCTGGTATCTGAAAGTCAAAGTTGAGCTTTAAAAAGTTAGAAGAAGTCCTCAGAGTTTGATAAATGAGCATTGGTGATCCTTGTGTGAAGTTTGAAGAAAGTGCAAAATTGGTCCTTATATTTTTCAGAGTTGGCAAGAATAGTCCCTTGATGATATTTTTGAAGAAAGTCAACTCAAGTCCTCTAACTATTCAGGAATGGCTGAAAAGACCCTTGAATTATATTTTGGAAGTTCGACAGAAACAGCCCTTGGTTTTTCAAGCAAATTACACAATTGGTCCTTGATAAGAATTACAAGTGTAATAATATAAAGCCTGGTCCAATCAGTTTTAAGTCCAAGTCCAATTTGTAACACAAAGGGCCCAAACAAAATCCCAAGCCCAACCATCTCAAAGCCCATAACCCGTCCCTGGTCAACACTAATACTACCAAGGGTCAATAATCAAACTCTAGTCAAATAAACAATAAAAATAATTACCCCACCCCTTTCTTTTTACCAACGAACCCAGAACCCCCAAATTACCATGAACCCTAATGCACCACTTGGTTCAATTGGTCAAAACAACTCCAATCAACCATGATTAACCAAACATTTGAGCTTCTAGAAGACTAGTCACGTGTCAGAGCATGTGTCAGAGAGAATGTATGAAGATAAGAGTACACATGGCATAGTTTCATTGGGTGCAACACCTCACAACCCTTCCTTGGATTCTACTTCTAGAAGAATTATCAGCACATGTCAGAGAGGATGCACGTTTGGGACAGATGGCAGTATATGACTGGTCAAGCCACCTCACAAATTATGATCCAAGGGTTGTGATGAGATTAAAGAAACACAAAATGATCAAAGGGCTTGGATATGCTTAGAAGAAGCACAATTGCACCAGGATGGACAACCTGGCAAGGAGACCCCAACCCTCTCACTCATTCTATAAATAGGATCATATTTCAGCATTTTTAGTGTGTAGTTTTAGATAGAGAAATGCTGTCAAAATATTTGTAGAATAATCTTAGCTTAATTCAGTTTACTTTCTGTAATTGTAATTCATTTTTCAGGAAAGTCAAGTTCATTTTCCTTTAATTCGGTTTCAATTTTATAATATGTTAACTGTCTAGCTTATTAATAAGCTGTTTATCTTAATCTCTAATTCAACAAGTTTACTTTATAGTTTATCTATTTTAGCTTTTACCTTTTCAGTAGTTATATCAAATACAAGTTAACTTTTCATAAAAATCTAAAAAATAAAAAAATAACAAAAATTATAAAAATATACAGGTAGAATTTTTCTTAGCTTACATCCAAGCTATATTTGAATTCTGAAACAGTCATTTAAGCTCTATAGCTTAAGTAAATGTGAGTTGCAGTGGATTAACTGAGTATTGCCAAAGATCTCACCAAATACAGTCAATAAAAGTCAAAGGGAATTGAATAATTAGGATTTGTGGTGAATTGGATAAGTTGGGACAGATTGGGAAGGTCCCTGCCTATCATAAATATAGGCAAGCATAGTGATCCACCTCTGTTCTTGCTGAGGTGGTTATAGCTTTGTAAGTGTGATTTCTTATTCCTAGTTTCTATATAATCTGAGTTAGATTGGTGTAATTTGCATAATTACTGTTTCATTGATTGTAGTTGCTGAGTAGTAGTTATAATTGATGTAGTTAAGTTTGTTGATCATTGATATAATATGTTTTAGCTTGTATCTGTGGTTATTAACTATAATTGAGCATCTGTCATATTTTTGGAATTGAGTTTTAGCATAGCTAATTGATTTAGTTGCTATTGGCTGTTGTTTAGCTGTTATATCGTATTTTAGAGTTGAGTTAGATTGGATTAGTGATAACTGGTGATCTAATTGGAGGTATTGTAGTGATATTATTTGACATAGGAGTGTTTGGAATATCTGATTACTGAACTTAGTTAATATAGTTTAACTAAATTTTCTTAATCATCAGTTCTATTAGGTTAGTGATATACATAGTTTTGCATAAAATCAGTAAGTAGTTTGATAAAAGTCAAAGTTAGAAGAAAATTGCATACACAGTTAGTATTTAGTGTTAATCTGTTAGTTAAATATAGCTTATAGTTCTATAACAGTTAGAGATAGCTTAAACTTGAGTAATTATAGCTTATTATAACAGATAAGTAGTTGATTAAGTTGATAAAATTGGATTTGGTCAAGTTTAGATTGTAGTTTAATAAGTCAACTGTTCCAATAATTTGAGTTTTATAAGCTGCTGATCTTAGCTGAATTCAGAGTAATATATAATTGTTTTTGGTTAGGTAATTGGGTGATATAGTCTCTCAGTTGCACAATTAAGCTTTTGCCCACACAAACTTGTGTGTTTGAGCTTTTTCAGAGTGTTAATTGCCTCTGCTTGTTGATGCATTTGAGACAGAAAAGCTGCTTTACATTTTAGGCCTGCTAGTGCATTAATAAGCTTGTACTTGTGTTAATCTGGAATTTCTGAGTTTGTTTGTAGTTTAACTAGTGTTGTGAATGGTCTATTTCATCTAGCTTCATCTGCTTATTAGTGTGCTTAATCATTAACTTTGGTTACTACTTATTGAGATAATCTGAGGCTTTCTGTGATTATACTTGATCATATTTGGCATTTCCGAGCATTTATAAGCATTAAACATCTGTGTTTTAAGTTCCATTAAGTTTGGGTCACAAGTGCTTAAAAATAAGCACTTGTGATAAGCTGATTTGGTCAGAAAAAGCACTTAAACTGCTTATTTTTGTTTCAAAATTTTTCTCCAAGTTCATTTTTATATTTTTGATTTTTTGGTAATTTTCAGATTTTTCTGAGGTGTTTAGATATATATATATATATATATATATATATATATATATATATATATATATATATATATATATATATATATATATATATATATATATATATATAGAAAGGCAAAAATTTATAAAAACCCCTCAAAGAGAGAAAAACGAAATACAATACACGGCATCCCTCCTCAATTAAACAAGTTAATTAATAAAAAGAGGGATCCAAACAAACAAATACAAAATCCTAACTTATACTCCCATGACAAAAACTGAACTCAAACACTAATACCACTTGAGACCACACATCAAATGAATCAGTACCAACATTGTAGATAGGCCTACACAAGAACACTAAAAACAAGCACCTGGACCATAAAAATCTCACCAGCCAAGAATAGCAAAAGGCAAATGATGCAACCTTAAACTTGATTTGTAGACTTCACACAGACACAGTAGTTGCAGACCACCTGTGTTAAAATTACAAACAACACAGGAAACATTGGACCTGCACACTGCAGAAAATTATCTCAAATAGATGTTCCACCTGATGAACACGCGAACCATATAGAACCAAAACTACTGTAACTATATATTTTTCGGATCAAATAACCATTGTTGCCAATCTATCCCTTTGTATTTTTTCGATCTTCGAACTACCCATTCGTAGCTTTTTAATTGAATATCTTGAACAACTTTATTAGTACTTGACACTTTTCTAGTGAACACCCGAGCGTTTCTTTCCTTCCAAATATAGTAACCGGACGTCCAAATGACCGCTTGCCAAACACGAGAAATTCTATTAGGGACATTAACGTTTCCATATGATGAAAAAAATTCATTTATGGAGAAAGCGTTAACACCCCCCAACTTCCACCAACTAAAAACCTTATCCCACACATTCCTTGCAAGATCACACGTGACCAAGCAATGAGCACATGATTCCACCATATTGTTGCAACTTGGGCAAAGCACCGAATCCAAATCAATACCTCTCTTGTCTAGCTCCTCGCGAACCGGAAGTCATCATTTTAAAGCTCTCCACACAAATATGTTAACCTTGTCCGGCACCATCTTGTTCCATATAGTTTCTTGACCTCCACTTTCCGCATGTAAAATCTTTTCCTCGACCATTCTTGATAACTCTTTGACCTTGAACTCGCCATCATCGAATATTGTCCACTTCCATCTATCCCTACAATTGTTAGAAAAGACAACATTTTGCAAGACACCAACTAGATCATCAAGCTCCTTACACACTCTACCCCTAATTTCCCTCCCCCAATCCCAATTCCAACACCACTCACCATTTACCCACAACCTCTTATCCATCACACTACCCTTCTTATCGTTATCTAGATGAAATAACCTAGAGAATCTATCACAAAGTCTTTGCCCATCAACCCATCTATCCGTCCAAAACTTAATATCCCTCCCATCCCCTAACACACCCGTTTAGATATTTTTCTTAATTTTTCTTTGATTTTAAGCATTTTTATATACTTTTAAATAAACTAAAATCAATAAAAATTCAGAAAAAGCAATAAAAAATACAAAAATATTTTAGAAAATTCTTTTATAATATTTTAGATTTTTCAGAAAATATTTTACATTTTTCCTTTTTATTTTTCTATTTTCCTTTATTTTTAATTCATTTAAAAATACAAAAATCAAAATAAATTCATAGAAAATAAAAGAAAAGTAAAAAAAAAAAAAATTTCTTTTTCTGGAAATTCATTTTATTAGTTTAAGATTTTTAGAAAATTGTTTCACGTTTGTAGGATCATTTTTCAATTAAAGTTACGTTTCATATTGTACGTTACGTTTGAAATAATCGCGTTTGCATTTCCGTTTTTACATTTTCAACTTTAGTGCATACCTAGCTTGTACTATTTGCATAGTTTGTGTTTGTTTGTTATTATTAGAATTACTTGATATCATTTTTCACTTTGATCACTTTTCACTGCACGATTTGCACGAATCAATATTCTTTGATTCCATTCACCTTCGTACAGATACGACTCGGGTGATCCGTATTTCTTGCGGATCTCCTCAATATACTTCATATATATTATATAATTGATTTTGACACAATCAGTTATTATCATAATCATCTCCGTACTGTATTACAATCAATCATTTTATTTTCATAAACAGTTAAGTCATTTATAGCATGAAGTTTGAAGTTAGTAGTTTTTCTGTATATTTTTGTGACATAACTTATTTTACTATTTTTATCCGTTCGAATCAAATAGTATTTTTTTTCCTATATCTTTCAAAGTAACAAGGAGAAAGAACCCGCCGCATTGCGACAGGGGCATCTATAACTGTGTGATAGACCTGTAACAGATAAAATTGGATAGATGTATTGCTAGGATGTTGTTTACAAAATATTGCAAGGGTTTTTCTACTGCCTTTATACTTGCAATTTTAGTGGCTATTACGCCACTACGCCATCTATCCTACATACATGATGTAATATCCTACATTCATTTACTGTACATTATGCAGCTGCTAGTTAAGGTTTTATTACAGGCCACGTTTTAAGAGCCGAGGTATCGTGTTAGTCGTACTTCGCCTGCTTGCTGGCCTGGGCAACTGTTTTGTCTTCGGGATCTGCAGATGATTCTTTGGGGGCCGGTGTTACCGTCAGTTCATCTTGTAGTGCTGTAGTTTCCATTTCTTGCATCTTTGGTTCCCTCATTTCTTCTACAACTGTTGGCATGCTATAGATACGAAATTCTGCATTTATATTATGGCCGTTTGTCATAAAAAAATTGCATGTTTAAGGCCGTTTGTCAACTAAATATCGAATGTTCAATTTCATACACATAGTTCAAGTTCCTATAAACTATTGTCCCGGTTGTAAATGCACCAAGAGGTTCACGATACCATTCACCACTATATGTTATTTGATCCATGGCTTGTTCAACATTTAATACCTCCCATGGCCTCAGCCCCGGAATAGCTTTTATCAGTTGTTTTTGTATACATGAAAATTAGAAGCTGTGTCGAGAGCATGGTAAAGAATCGTTGATACTCGATTATAATAACAATTTACAGAGTCGATAGCCATGATTAATTAGTGTCCGTTAGTATTAAAAGACAATCTGCGAGTTTGAAAATAGTATTATAAGCAAATCTAGGAGTTTGTTCCATTTTGAAATGATATATAGTAGAATGTCAATTTTCATATATAACCAACAAATTTTTTAAAAATTGAAAGTACCATTTTTATTGGTGCAAGTGCAACTTATACTTTTTAGAAAAAATAAAATTATGGCTAGAGACAAGAATAAAGCCACTTTGCATGTTTTGGATTAATTTTAAGGCTTTCATATAGGGTGATGATCGGTTTGGTTATCAGGTTGTTTGGTTAAATTTTTTTTTGGCCAACTCAAAAACTGAACTGAACCGAATTAGAATTCAACCGAACTGAACCGAATTAGAATTCGAATTCGGTTCGGTTCTTGAATTGACCCGAATAAACGAATATCTCTATTTATTTTTAAAAAACTACTGTAATAATTATATAGATATTTAGTAAAAAAATTTATTTCAAGCATAAAAAGTCTTATATATAAATATATAAAAAATATGTAGATGTATATAAATATATAAAAAATATATATATTTATGTGAATTCGGTTTCGGTTCAGACTGCCAAACTCATATCCAACCCGAGAACCAAATTATTTGTTCGATTCGGTTCGATTTTAGCAAATCCGGTTCGATTATTAGTTTGATTCGGTTTTTTTCAGTTCGGTCCAGTTTTGACTTTCATTTTATTTGGCCTTTTTGGTTTTTTTCTCACCCCTACTTTCATAATTTTGAGCTTTCTCTAGGGGTGTTCATAGTTCGGGTGATAAACCGAAAACCGAACCGAACCGAAAAAAACCAAACCGAACTTATAACCTAACCGAATTTGTCAAAACTGAACTGAAACGAATTAAAATTTTGGTTTTCGGTTTGGATATGGGTTTGACTATTTGAACCGAAAACCGAATTTATATAAATATATATATATTTTTTATATTTATATTATTTTATATATAAAAAATATCCATTAAAATTTTATACTAATATAAAAAACACTTTTTATGCTTGAAATATTTTTTTTGCCAAAAATATATATAATTAAATTTAAAAAAATATATATAAATAGTGTAATTCAAGTATAAAATTCGGTTTTCGGTTTTGACCCGTAACCGAACCGAACTTCAGTTCGGTTCTCAGTTCGGTTTGGTCATAGATATTTTCGGTTCGGTTTGGTTTCGGTTATGACCCAAAAACCGATTAACCGAGAATCGAACCGATGATCACCCCTAACTTTCTCGCAAGATCTTGATTGTAATTAGGGGTGTAAACGAGCCGAGACAACTCGCGAGCAACTCGAGATCGACTCGAAAAATACTCGATTCGACTCGATTTTAAACGAGCCGAGACAACTCGCGAGCTACTCGACTCGACTACACATTTACACCCCAATATACATACATACATATATATATATATATATATATATATATATATATATATATATATATATATATATATATATATATATATATATATATGTGTGTGTGTGTGTGTGTGTGTGTGTGTGTGTAAATAGGGGTGTAATCGAGCCGAGACAACTCGCGAACAACTCGAGATCGACTCGAAAAATACTCGACTCGACTCGATTTTAAACGAGCCGAGCTCGAGCATGTCAATACTCGGCTCGACTCGGCTCGTTTACACCCCTAATTGTAATTGTGTGTGTGAAAATGTTACTTGATATTTATTTATTTCTCAACCCAAGCTGAGTATAAAATAATTAGTCCAAAATAGAGGTGCAAAAAAATCGGTTTTTTCGGTTTTTTAATAACCAGTTATAAAAAAACCAGTTTTTCTAATAACCAGTTTCGGTTCGGTTTCGGTTTTTTGGAATCGGTTTTCTTCAGTTATAAATGTTCGGAATCAGTTTTTTTCGATTATAAATTTTCGGAATTGGTTTTTTTCGGTTTTTTACCGGTTCCTTTTTTTCGGTTAAAAATGTTCGGATTCGGATTTTTTATCGGTTCGTTTTTTTTCGGTTCTTTTTTTTCGGAATTTTACTAAAAACTTCGAACATTTATTCAATAAAATTGTTAATTATCAAACATATAATTAAACAATATTCTCATAACTTTTATTTAAACAATACAATTATACAACAAAAAAATACAATCATAACTTTTATTTATACAATACAATCATAACTTTTATTTAAACAATAAAATCATAAAAACATATAAATACTAATACATTTCGAGCTTCGGCATGGCCATCACCCGAAAACATATTAGTGTAATCAAGTATATCGAGCTTCGGCATTGCCATCACCCGTTATACTCAACTACTATCGTCAAGATCATTTTCTTCCAAAAAATCTTGTACATCTACATCTTCAACATCAAATTCTTCAAGCTCACCTTCATCTAATTCGCCTTCGGTATTCGAAGGTGATATCTCCATTTCATCTTCTTCTCTTAATATACCTTCTTCAACTTCTTTATCTAATATTGGACCTTCCAACGATGATTCATGTTGTATCCTATCTACTCCGTCCAAATAATCTTTCAAACATACACATACTTCCACGGCTTCGGGGGTTATTCTTGTCCTTCTATCCGATATAAGTCGACCACTAGTAGAAAAAGCCGATTCGGAAGCTACCGTCGAAGCTTGGACCGCTAATAAGTCACGAGCCATAGCGGATAAAATTGGATATTGGATTTCCCTTTCTTTCCACCAAGCCAAAATGTCAAAGTTTGCAAACTCATCGGGACTTAAAGTTCTTAAAAAGTTTGTAGCCATATATTGTCCCAATTCGCTTGTTGGAGCCGATGTTCGTTGACGCTTTGTAGCGTCTTCAAATAAAGAATTATAAAGGATTATATTAATGTCTCTTGTCATTCGGGACGATCCGGCCCGCATTTGGTCAACAATTGGGTTTTGTTGTTGACCATATTTTGTTGCATAAACTCTAAATAATCTTTTAAAATTATCGTTAAAATAAAAAATTTGAGATGTTATATAGTTGGGGTCTTCACCTTCTACCCTAAAAGATAAGTCTAAATTTTCCATTAAATTTGTTATTAAAAGTTCTACACCTCCAACCAACATTTAAACATGGATTAAGTGCGGCGGAACAAGTAAAAACTAAAGGTAAACTAGCAAAATATTTTATAAATTTCTTTTTTATAATTTTAACCATTTTTCTAAACATTCGAGTGGGTGAGTCTTTAAATTCATATAATTTTTCCGTCATAACATAAATTTGGTTTAAAACTAATGGGCTAGTTGGGTAATAAACACCCGATAATATAGTTGTTGCCTCTTTAAAAACTTGTAAAAACATAGTTAATTCATTTAGTCGCTCCCAATCTTGGTCGGATAGTATTATAGTGGACCAATTTCTATTAAGAAGTCTAATATTAAAAGCATGTAAAGTTGCTCGTTGTCGTAATATATTTTCAAACATTATGCAAGTAGAATTCCACCTAGTATTATTATCAAAGCAATGTCCTAGGGGTTTTTCATTACACATAACACGAAAACGTTTATAGTTAGTATGTCGTTCGTTGCTCACACCATATATAGTTACTAATAAATTCCTAAATTTCGTCTTTAAACTATCATATATTTTTAAAGCCGCTTGTACGGATAAATTTATAACATGAGCAACACAACGGGAATGAAAAAAAACACCATCTAAAATAGGTTTTACACGTAATTTTAACAATTCCATAGCTTTAGTATTATTTGATGCATTATCTAGTGAAATCGTAAAAACTTTATCATCTAAATTATATTCAATTAAAGTGTCATGTAAAATTTTTCTTAAATTAGATCCCGTATGAGGATAACCAAATAGTATAAAAGCAATTGTCCGTTTCATTAATAACCAAGATTCGGGATTAAACCAATGAGCCGTAACGGCGAGAAAAGAATTTGCCGTACCATGTGGTGCGGTCCAAGTATCCGTAGTTATAGCAACACCGTATTTATAATCACGAAAACCATCAATAATATCTTTTTTAGCCGTTTTCCATAAATTAAAAGCATCACTTCTAAGAGTAGTACGACTTACATGTTGATACCGCGGTTGTAGCCTCCTTTTGATGATCTCCGTAAGCTTGCCGTTATCGAAGTGGTTGAATGGAAGCCCTTGTTGAATGACAAACTTCGTAAAATCAAGTCGAAGCGCATCCGCATCATATATAAAAACTTGCCCATCAGCACCAATAGTACCTTGCGACATATCATTTCGAACCGCCTTACAACTACCCATATGACTCCTAAGTGTAGTGTTAGACTCGGCGCCATAAAAATGCCCACATTTCTTGCAACGCGCCTTTTCACTACGATCTTTCATAAGACACAAATCGTAATTAGCCCACACATCACCTTTTCGGGTAGTTGGTTTAATTTTCTCAACATCATCATTTGTGTAATGTTGTTTTCGGCTAGTAGCAACGGAGGAGGGAGTAGTGGAAGCTTGTTGTGATTGTGCGTTTTCCATTATAGCGAAATATTAGCGATATTTGAGAGTTTTTGAGAGATTAAAGAAAGAAATGAGATTGTTTTTGATGTGTTTTCAACCCCAACTCATTACCTCTATTTATAGTGTCTTAAAACCCTCAAAAACATTAAAAAAAAAAAAAAAAAAAAAAAAACGGCTAGTTTGCTATAGAGCCGTTAGGCTCGGTAAATCCAAAAAAACCCGGAAATAACCGGTTAAAACCGGTTAAATCCGGTTAACGGTAACTTTTTTTTTTTTTTAAACGGGTAAAAAATAACCGGAAAAAACCGGGTAAAACCGGTTAAACCCGGTTAAATTTATAATGGTAACTTTTTTTTTTTTTTAAAACGGGCCACGTGTATATATATATATAAAATAAATAAATAAATAAAACCGGTTATAACCGGTTTTATTTAAAAACCGGGTATACCCGGTTATATAACCGGTAAAAACCCGATCCGGGTAAAAAACACCTAACCGGTTCGGTTATAAAAAACCGGATCGGTTTTGTTATAACCGGTTTTGTAAAAACCCGATTCCGGTTTACCCGCCGGTTAAAAAAAAAACCGGGTCTAAACTTGCACCTCTAGTCCAAAACATTTTAAATTTCTAGATTGAAATATTTTGTGTACAGCCCAAAACAAAAGATAGATAGGCCCGGCCCATATAGAAACACAAAAAAAAAACCGAAATGAAATGAAACAAATTTGACTCCTTAAAAAAACACACACACAAATACAGAAAGACTGCATCTTGTTTGTTGTTCTAGTAAAACCTAATCCCACCTCAAATCTTGTCGGCCATGGCTGATTCCCTTGCTAAGGTACCCCCTCAATATCATCATCTCGTATCTTAGAAATCTTGTTTTTTTTTTAATGAAATGAAGTTACTGTTTATTATTTATTCAGATCTGACTTTAATATATTTGTTTAAATGTTCCCTTTTAGGATTTAGGGGGTGTTTGTTTAAGTTTATGTGTGGGCTTATGAGCTTATTTGTTTTTCGGATTGTATTTCATAAGCCTAAACTTTCCGCCTTATTTTGAAACTTGTGGGCTTATGTAAGTTTATCATGATTTGATAAACTTACATAAGTCTCAAAATAAGCCGGAAAATTGAGGCTTATGAAATATAAGACGGAACACAAATAAGGCAATAACAGAAAGGAGGCCCCCATTACAGTTGTAAGTTAGAGAGAAATTACATGTAAACTTGAATTACACACATTACATGTAAACTTGAATTACACACATCATATATATTTAATATCTAACGTATTCATGGACGGAACTTAGAAGGGAACAGGGGGCTGCGGCCCCCCCCCCCCAATTTTTGACCCTATGTACATTTTATACCCTTTTATATATGGTTTTAGTCATTTTTAATATAAAAATTTCAGCGTAGTATATATCGGCTAGAGGTGGCAATTTGTGCCCAAAATCAAAAAAATTGGCTAAATGGGCAATTTTTTAAAAGATTTGGGTACATTTGGGCCCCCTCTTTTTTTTGAAATGGGCATATATTGCCCATTTAGAAGTTAAATGGGCATAATGGGCACATGTTTTTCTCTCAATTATAGAACATTAAATTGAAAAACTTATGAATATAGTATATTTAATTACTTAAATTTAAATGAGGTGTTACATTTGAGAAATTTTTTTTGTTATTTTTGGTCGTTTCTAAAGCTTTTCGTATAACATGCGCCCGTTTGGCCCGCGCCCATTTGGCCCGTGCCCGTTTAGCATTGCCCGTTTAGCCCGTTGCCCGTAGCCCGTGCCCGCCCGACCCGCCCGTTTTGCCACCTCTAATATCGGCCCTCCTAAAATAAATAATTTTCAAGTTCGCCCCCTCACTAAAAGTATTCAAGTTCCGTCCCTGAACGTATTTATATAAAAGTGTGAGTATTCCTACGGCCCAGCATCTCACCAAGTCCAACATATATATATATATATATATATATATATATATATATATATATATATATATATATATATATATATATATATCCTTGTTAAGTGCGGGAACTGCGAAAACTCCAATTTTGCATTAGAAAACATGCATCTTTATATAAAATATGTATGTTTTCTTACATACACCTTAATACGCATACCTCCGTAACATACATGTTCATGTAAAACCCTGTTAAGTGCAACATATCAATGCAAAATGGTTTTATATGAACATGTATGTTACGCATGTATTTGTATTAATGTGTATGTAAGAAAACATACATGTTTTATATGAACATGCATGTTTTCTAATGCAAAATTGGAGTTCTCGCAGTTCCCGCACTTAACAGGGTTCTGAACATAGTCACAGGAAACGCTGACTCAGCCGCGTTTCGCGTTTCGGATCGTTCGTACCCAAACGCGGTACGATCGCGACTCGGATCGCTCGGGATCGCGATCTGGATCGCTATATTTGGCGTTCCCAAACAACATCAATCGGCGTACCCAAGTCTATTAGGTCGACGTACCAAAATGGATCGGTACAACGTACCAAAGTGAAGCGGTACGGCGTACCAAAGTGATCCGGTACTTTTTTTGATTCGGTTGTAAGGAGAAAAGAGATGGGTGATGCATTTTCATAAGGGATTAATATGTGAGTTGTTTATTTTTGTTTTGGGATGAAGAAAACGTGACTGCGCAATGTAGGGTTATGTATGAGAATGTTTAGGGTTATGTACTTATGTGTGGTTGAGGTGTATTAGCAATTATTTGATGGGCTTGTTTATTATTGGGCCTCTAAGCAAAGTTTTATTGGACTTTTTGGCTACACAAAAATTTGGATTAATAATGGATTATGTGAAACTCAAGTTTGGCTAGTGTATAGATTATTAAATATAATAATACAATTAATAAAATTTTGTAAATATGTATATAAAATATATAAATACCTATTAAAACTTATATATGTATAAGTATAATATGGTACATTGTATCAAATTAGGTACATCGTACCAAATTATATGGTACATCGAACCGAAACAAACCGGAGCGTACCGAAATGAGCCTACCCCCCTTCGTACCGAATTTTAGGGACCTAGCGAACCGCGTTCCCGTTTCTCGTTTCCGTACCGGAGCGTTCCGCGTTCCGTGTGACTATGGTTCTGAAAATAAAGCCCCTATATATATATATATATATATATATATATATATATATATATATATATATATATATATATATATATATATATATATATATATGTTGGAACTAGTTGCGTTCCGTAAAAATGCTGTTAATACTGTTAAAATGAGAGGGTAGGACTTGGAAGTTGGAACTAGTTGCGGATACTCAGATAATTATTGAAATTTTATCATAACAATATATATATATATATATATATATATATATATATATATATATATATATATATATATATATATATATATATATATATATATATATATATATATATATATATATATATAAACCTTCATTTACACATAATGAAAGTATACTTAATGTGAAGTATATATTAACACAAAACTATAACTAAGATACAACTGAAATTCATCTAACTGATCATTAAAGCAGCTTAGCACTTACACATTTTCACTAGCAAATTAGACTACATTTCCTATAACACTATTTATGTTATAAGTCAATCCAAAGCAGAGGGACATACAACACATGCAAATATTAATAGGCCTCATCTATTGCTAAAGCTCACATGCATAGACTACATTTCCTTTATGAAAGCAGCTAAACAATCAATCTGTAGCATCCCCTCACAGAAAGATTATAAAGCCATCATCCATAGAAGGCATCATCATCTGCAAAAGAGCTTGTTACTTAAGCCTAAGAGTTACATTTCCTTAATGAAAGCATACTTTACCGAGAATGAATAACTAGTAAGATGAATTATTTATTGACATTTTATTCCTTATTATCATCAACTCCACTTGGACTGTTGAAACACCAGGGCGTTTGCTTCAATCATTTTCAAGAAAGGCCAGATGAAGATCCTTACATCATTGCGGCCAATACTACAAGGATACAGTAACATGATTGCCTTCATCTATCTTATAGAAGCTATTCTTGCTTGTGATTGAAACACATCCTGAAACATAATAACCTCCAATTAGTAAGGAATATATTAGAGGTGATCGCTTAGACAACTCAGAATCTATAAGGGAATGGAGAATATGACTCATTGTCTATTTCTCCCTACACTAATTAAGGGTGTGTTTAGTTGTTAGAAAATGAGAAGTTTCTCAGAAAATCTTTCTAGCTAAGAAACACACATAAAACATAAAACATGTTCAAAATGAGTATTTTCTGAAATTTCTCTACTGAAAACAGAAAACCAGTTTTCAGCTATTATAACTATGAGTTAGAGAACTTGAATTTAGAGTTCTCCGGTTTTCAAAAGGTTCCCTGGAGAAAGAAGAGTTACTCCGTTCTCAAGAAAACAAAGAAAAAGAAATTAAGAAAACTTCTCTACAATTAAACATATGTTGTAAGTAATACAATCTCCCATTCTCTCTTTGTTATGTAAATAAAACCTACATGTCTTAAACTGAAAAATGAATTCCTAATTGAACAAAGATGTCTCAGTTTTATAAGTTTTTCGTGTTATATAATAACTAAAACTCCACCAATCAAATCTGTAACAACTCACAAGATCATACCAAAATACCAAATAAAGCATATTGTCAAGAAAAATGAATTTATCAACACTAAACCAAGGTGAACAGTTGGATTACAGAGACATCAATTGCAGCCTTGCTGGACAGTATACCTTAGCTGGTTTCATTGAAGTTATAAAATTTCAGTTTGTTGGTACTTTGGATTTTGGATGGAAACCCTTTTATCGGTTTGGATATTTATTTTTCTAACAAATAAGAGTCATGAACCAAAAAAGAAGCATTACCAAAACATAATGTTAAATGACAGGAGAAAGGGGAAACAGGGAAGGGGGTGACTCGATAGGAAATCCCAGTTTCATTGACTTTAGTTTACAACAACCAGTTTACCAAAAATTATCAAACGATAGCTGCTGATATGAAAGAAAAAGTTGAGAAAGAACTACAAACCTGCAGAAACCGCTGAACAAGATTCTTATCGTCATGGGTTTGTGACATCGCGGGTCGCCATAAAACTTTAATAGATTCCTTTGAGTCATATTGAATCATAAATGTCTTTACATTTTTGTGTGCCTCTTTTGTTGTTTGCACAGGATTTACTGTACTCATCCTAGGAACTAGTGCAACTCCAAACCCAATCTTTTCAATTATACCATCTAAGAAAAACAAGTTCTTATTACAATCTGGATTCCACCATTCGGTGTGCCTCAATGCAGCAAACGAAACATAGCCTACATGTGTGGCAAGATCACCATGACATTCTGCTGGTTTGGGTGTTTCAATGTACTTCTGCCAAGGCTTAGATTGAGAATTCTTGCTGCTTTCCTGGTTAATAGTCATTGTAATACTTGAATTGTAACTGTCAGAAACAGTGCATATTAAGAACCCACAAAAGGTGTTGCACCAATTTTGTGGAAGCTGCAATGTAAATCTCTTGCCCCTCATGAGTGAAGGTACAAAACCCTTCCGAAAGTCCAAGCCTGGAAGGGAGAGACTGAGAAAGTAGTTTTCAATAGCATTTCCCTGCCATGGAAAAAAAAAAAAAAAAAAACATGGGAGTATTTCTATGATTAATATTACAGTAAATTACATGGTTGGTCCCTGTGGTTTGTCCAAAATAACAACTTTCGTCCCTCGTAGTTTAAAGTTGCATTGGTAGTCCCTAAGTATGTAAACAAATAACACACCTGGTCCTTATAGGGACCATTCATGTTATTCTTTGGAGGCGAAAATTTCACCTATAGGGACCATGTGTGTTATTTGTTTACATACTTAGGGACTACCAATGCAACTTTAAACTTTGAGGGACGAAAGTTGTTATTTTGGACAAACCACAGGGACCAACCATGTAATTTACTCTTAATATTACTTTCATGTTTGGGGTTGGCATATATAGAAATCCAAAAGGTAGGCAAACCTGATGCATGTAATATAGTATTTCAGGACCAACTACATCTTGGTTTTCTCTTTTCAATAGTAAGACTTTCCACAACCATTTACATTTTGAAATATCTCCAACACTTTTAAGTGAGTAACAATTTTCTGCTATGAGAACAGCAATACTTGATGGGAGCTCTGACATTTCTGCCAGGCTATAGCAGTTTGACACATTGAGCAATTTAAGCACAGGAAGTAGCAAGAGGCTAAAGTTCAATCTTGAAAACTTGTTTCCTCTTAGATCTAGTTCTTGTAGGTTGGGTAACTCCCAAACAGCAACAGCCATGTGTCCATCTCCGAGCTTGCAGTTTCTGAGATCCAATCTTCTTAAGGTTTTGTGAAATAATTGTAAGCCTATATGTTTCAGGCTCTTGTGAGGTAAAGAAAGATCTGTTAAATCCACATGAAACAGATTGGGACAATCTTTTCCAATGGACGAGGGTACAACCTCTATACCACTACCATCCAAAAGAAGATATTCCAAGCTATCCATGGTGTTTTGGACCTCCGGAAACCTATGAAGTTTATAACAATGGGAGAGAACAAGAGTCTTGACTTTTTTGAGCTGGATAATTGGTGGCAACATCTTAAGACTACAACAGAGTCCCAAATTCAAGTAAACAAGATTTTTTGAATGTCCAAGTGATGGATGAATCTCTTTTAAATTTCCACAACCATAGAGCATCAATTTTTCAATATTTGGGAGTCCGTCAAGATCTGGAATCATGATGAGATTCATCGAAAAACTAAGGTCGATCACTTTCAAACTTGGTAGATGCTGTTGAATAAAAATACACACAGCGTCAAAATTTAGCAAACATGCTCATCTATATCATAGAGTTGACGGGAAATTAGGAGGCCTATATATGTAAATTTGATTACAGAAAAGTAGTTGTTAAGATATCCAAGGTTCACATGTATATTTGTTGCCCATAAACATTGTTTATTTATAGGGAAAAATCTTTAATAATGCCAAAAAATGACTTTCGCGTGTACAAAAAAATATCTTTTTCTCTCTCTTAAACTCAATTATTTTGTCTTTTTTTATGTATTGAACTTTCATTTTTTGGCCTTTTTGATGTACTAAACTCTTTTCAGTGTTATGAATAATCGAAAAAATTAGACTGGCTGTGACCCTACCTAGAATATTAATACCCCTTAACCATAGGGGTGTTCATCGGTTCGGTTATCGGTTAATCGGTTTATTCGGTTCGGGTTGTTCGGTTAAAAAAAATTTTGGGTCATAACCGAAAACCGAACCGAACCGAAAATATCTATAACCGAACCGAACCGAGAACCGAACCGAAGTTCGGTTCGGTTATGGGTCAAAACCGAAAACCGAATTTTTTTACTTAAATTACACTATTTATATATTTTTTTGAATTTAATTATATATATTTTTGGCAAAAAAAATATTTCAAGTATAAAAAAGTGTTTTTTTATATTAGCATAAAATTTTAATGGATATTTTTTATATTTAAAATAATTTAAATATATATAAAATATATATATTTATATAAATTCGGTTTTCGGTTCGGTTTTCGGTTCAGATAGCTAAACCCATATCCAAACCGAAAACCGAATTTTTAATTCGGTTCGGTTCGGTTTTAACAAGTTCGGTTCGGTTATATGTTCGGTTCGGTTTTATTTCGGTTCGGTTCGGTTCGGTTTTCGGTTTATTCGTTTAATTAACCGAACCGTGAACACCCCTACTTAACCATACGAGTTTGTACCTAACTCGTATACCTTATTGGGCAGGGCCCTAAACAAGATATCATTTACAAAACAGGTCCATACCATGGGGCTTCTTTAAATTTTCCAAGTTGGTCCATAATAGGGTTCCTACTGTTTCATGTTACATTCCTAACAGTTGCTTACTCCCCCAATAACCAATTACATAAACCATAGTTATGTGCTCAGAATTCTATTATTACATCAGCATTTAATTTCTAAATTGGGAATTATTATTTACATTCTGTTTGCTTTCATTTGTGAATTAGACCAAAAAAGAAAAAGAAAAAAAAATAAAAAAGGAGTACCTTATAACCTTTCCAAAGTTGTTTCTGCATGCCACATTCCAATATTAGACAACAAAGCTTTGTTGGTTGAAAATTAATTGGCATTGAACTTGCAGGAAAAAAATCCCACGAAATCAACCGGAGTTTCTTCATGTTTGCAACAACCTGAGGAAGATACTTTGGGGAACCATCCTTAAAGCGTTGAATTTGTATTACTTCAATCTCGTTATTTTCCTGCAACAAAAGGAACAGAGCGGTGTCAGTTTTTATTTAAACTGCTTCTTTATCGGTATGCATGTATTATCTAATGCACACATGACATATGTGTTGCAAAGCTAGTTTAGACATTACCTTCATTGCGTCCATATCACATATGTCTATAACATCTTTATTTTGCCAAACCCTGCTATGTTTCTCAGGATTGTTAGGATGTTCCACTCTAACAATGTAGCGTCCCATTTCTTGCACCAAATCATGCATATCAAAAGTTCCACGTGAAGAAACAGTTATGAGAGCCTTTTGAATCAAAACCTTTACCCCTATAACAGAGTGATAACCACAAGCATCAAGTATCTCCATTGTCTTATCTTTACTTTTTCCCCTGAAGAAACATGCAATATCCAAGAATAACTCTTTCTCCAGTGATTTAAGTCCATCATAGCTAATTTTGAGCTTTTCCACAATTTCAAGTTCTGGAATTGCTTCTAGTCTAGCCAAGGCACAAATCCATTCACTAGTGTCTTTATCACATAGAAAAGTGCCCAAAATTATAAGTGCTAATGGAAGTCCAGCAACTCTAGAAATCACATTTAATGTAAGCGTTTCATAACCTTCTAGAGGTCTACGTGCCCCAAATGCGTGCTTACTAAAGAGCTCGATAGCCTCCTCATGATTTAACAAACTGAGACGGTATATTTCATTCACTCTGTGTGCATTTAGCAAATGTTCATCTCTAGTTGTAATTATAATCCGACTCCCCTTACCAAACCAATCATGTGATCCAGCCAACGCCCTTAGGTGGTCAATGTGATCAACATCATCAAGGACAATTAGGACACATTTATTGCATAACCTACTTCTTATCATGCATTTTCCTTCTTCAATGCTCATTACCTTAAATTTTTTTGAATTCAAGAGATGTGACAGAATATTTTCTTGCAATCTTTTCAAACCATACTTGGTTGATTCCTCGCGAACATTTTCTAAAAAGCAGCAGCTGTCAAAGTGATGACTTATTTCCTTATAGATAGAAAATGCAAGAGTAGACTTTCCCCCACCCCCAATTCCCCATATCCCAACCATGCGAACACCACCTAACCCAACTTGTAACCGTGATTTTAAATCTTGAATGCGAGGCACTATTCCAATTAGATCTGGGTTAGCACTTGACATTAAGGGAACCAACTTCAGTGAGATTGTGTCAACAATTTCCTTGATGCACTTTGATTCATGCCTGCACATTGCATACAGAGGAAAATGAGCTCATGTACACACAAAAACATAAGCCATGAAGTACTTAACCCTTGATTAAGATACCTAAAAGGATATAACTTAAAACTTAATCTGAAAGTTAGCAACTCGTAACATCAATACACTCTCCACATCTAATTGATGTCTTCAAATTTTCAATTGTTATAAAAAAAATTTATAACGTTACAAGTTATTCTGTAGACATTATATGTTCTCTCATTAAAATGGTCAAATAAACAAGTTTAGGCATAAGTACTATAAGAGTAAACACATAAAACCCAAAAAGGGGGTTAGCCTATAGAAAGAATTAAAAAATTACTACTAGCCAGTATAAAAGCAATTTAAAGAAGAAATTTTGTATCAGTTGGAATACAAAACTTGTTAACCAGACACCAGTACAAACACCTACAGCTAGCTAGCATAAAACATTTAGCCAAAAAGAAGATCGAGAACTACGTACCCATTGGCAATGTGTTTGGGTTCCCAACCAGAAAGGTTAGCTGCACGCACGAGTGCTTTTCTCCAAATTTCAACTTTGTTGTTGTTTTCCGACTCGTATTTGGCAAATGTTTCTCCATATTTCCATTTTTGTTTCCGCACTTCTGACAGCTCGACATCATAAAAGACAGGCAAAACAACTTGTCCTCTTTCATCCATGCATTTCATGATAAATGCAAGCTCGTCTAAGCACCATGAAGATTCAGAATAGTTTATGGAGAATACGACGACGGCAATCCGTGATTCTTCTATTGTCTTCAAGAGGGATGGAGTGATGGATTCGCCCCGGGGAAGTGTTTCATCATCTTTGTAAGTGTGGATTCCTTGTTGTACAAGAGCCGTGTAGAGGTGATCCACAAAGGTCTTACGAGTGTCTCGTCCTCTGAAACTTAGAAATACGTCGTGATTCCACAACTGACGAGATGAAGATGAAGCTGCCATTGACTCACGGAGGTTGTTTCAGAGGCTATGGACAGATGAAGATGAAGCTGCCATTGACTCACGGAGGTTGTTTCAGAGGCTATGGACAGATGAAGATGAGATTGAGTTATTACAAGGCTATTGTAAGTTGTGAGAAGTTAACACTTAAGAAGAAACATAGTTACAGATCTCCAAGTCAGTCAAGATTTAACTAAAAGCAGATGAGCCATGTGAAAGTTTAATAAGAATTTAATGAGAAAGTTAGTTGACTTGAGAATTTGAGATGGTTGAAGAAGAAGTATAGAAATGTTGTTAGTAAGATAAAGATAATATGATGTTCAAAAAAAATATATAAAGATAATATATTTATTCAAACGCGTAACAAATTTTGGAAATTACTAAACATTTTCAAATTGCGAACAATATGCGCAAGATTAGTGGGGAACTAGCAAGTTACCCGGTTACCAACTTTTAAAAGTTAAAGTAATAGTATGACTTTTTTTCACAAAAAGCTACAGCAATGATCTTTATAATTTGCGTTTACCTTCTCTTTTAGTCCCTTATCTTACTTTTTTCACTCATGACTTTTTTTTTTTTTTTAACCAATGTAACTAATATGATCGGTATGTGACATATTTGGCCGGTTACCACTTAAAAAAGTTATATTAATTGTCCTTGTAGTTTCGTTGACTTTCACTTTTATTCAATTGATTTTTTTTCCACTTATTATTATTATTATTATCAAGGTTGCAAAAATCGTGAATCGGTAGTCGGGCGGTCGACCACCTTGTAGCTTGTAATCGGTCAAGGCGGGATTAATCGGTGATTAATCGGATTGGCAATACTGACAAATTTTGGTTATTTTCGGCAAGTTTTGTGTATTTCTGAAGAGTTTTAGGTATTTCTGGCAAGGTATATTCTAAAAAACAAATTGTAATAGACTTAAACAGTTACTATAAGTGATCAAAATAAGTTTACAGTGAGTTTTTGGTACTTCCTGCAAGATTTATAGGTTTCTGGAAAGTTTGACCACCATTGACCGCCATTGATTGCCGTTGACCACGGTTGACCTATGTGTTTGACCCAGTTACATAAATCGGCAAGGTCGATGGCTTTGTAGCACCTAATCGGTGATTAATCAGCCTTGTAGACCTTTTTTTGCAACACTGATTATTATTATAATTATTATTATTATTATTATTATTATTATTATTCACTTACACTTTTTTTAACACTTATCCACGCACTATTTACTTACACTTATCACATCTTTTTTTTTTTTTTTTTTTTTTTTTTTCATACACTAGATTTTTTACCGTTCAGACAAGTGACAGACACTTATTATACTTATACTTAAACGCAACTTTAGGGGAAAAAACTTTTTAGGAAACATTTTCTAAAAGTTGCGTTATTCTTATACTTACACTTTACACCCCTCATGTGACTTATATTTCTTAAAAAGATTTTTTTTTTCCAAAACATTTTTTTTTTCCAAAACATTGCGTTAAAGTATATGTATAATAAGTGTAAAGGTGAAGAAACAAAATTATCACTTTACAAAAAAACAAAAAAAAGAGAAAAAAAAATACCAAAACTTGTATGAATAAATGATGAATCATGAAAAAAGAAAGTAAAGTAGAACTTTTTTCTTAACGTTGCATTAAAGTATATGCGTAATAAGTGTTAAAGTGAAAGAAATAAATTATGACTTAAAAAAATACAAAAACTTGTATGAAAAAATGAAAAAAAATATAAAAAGATTTTTTTTCTTAACTTTGCGTTAAAGTAGAAATATAATAAGTGTAAAAATGAATAAACAAAATTATCACTTTACAAAAAATAATAATAATAATAATAATAATAATAATAATAATAATAATAATAATAATAATAATAATAATAATAATAATAATAATAATAATAATAATAATAATAATAAATGAAAAAATAAAGTATTTTTTTTCTACACACTGAGTTAAAGTATATTTATAATACAGTGTTGCAAACACAAGGCCTACAAGGCCGATTAATCGTCGCCTAGGCGCTACAAGTCCACCAACCTTTCCGATTTATGTAAATTGGTCACATAAATCGGTCAACCGTGATCAGCGATGGCCAATGATGGTCAATGGTGGTCAAACTTGCCCGAAACCTTCAAACCTTGTTGAAAATACCCAAAACTCGCCGTAAAATTGTTTAATAAGCTATTCTTGTTGTTTATATCTTTTATAAGAAGTATTTTTGAGAAAAATCTTGCTAGTAATACTTAAAACTTACCGGAAATACAGAAAACTTGTCGAAAATGTTGTTTCGATTAATCTCGTCTAGACCGATTACAAGCTAAGGGGGTCGACCGCCCGACTACCGATTCATGATTTTTGCAACCTTGGTATAATAAGTGTAAACGTGATGAAATAAAGTTGTCACTTTAAAATATATGTATAATAAGTGTAAAAGTGACCGTTACTAGAACTTTTTTAAGTGGTAGCCGTTCAAACATGTCACATACCGATCATATTACGTACATTGGTTTGAAATTTGGAAGAAAAGCGGGAAAAAAAGTTATATGAATAAATGAGAAAAAGTAAAAATAAAAATAAATAAATAAAAAATTATAAGTGTAAAAAGAGAAGGGTGTAAAAGTGAAAGTCAATGCAAACCATAAAGACCATTACTGCAACTTTTCCAAGTGAAAAAAGTCAAAGAATGACCGGTGAAAGTCAACTCAAGCCATATGACCATTACTGTAACTTTTCAAAGTTGGTAACCGGGTAACCTGCTAGTTCCCGGCAATCTTATATATGTTGTTCACAATTTGAAAGTATTTTGCGTATACTAGTAATTTCTAAATTTTGTTATGTAAATCATCTTTTGGGACTAAATATATTACGTATATTTAGTTTCCACTCTAATATTAACAACTCCAGGACCTTTTTTTTATATAACAACAATAGTTTTTAGTTTTCTAAAAAGCGCTTTTTGTTTGTTATTTTTAGTTTCTAGTTTTTCAGTTTGTAATTTTTATACAACTAGTTTTTTTGTTTGTAATTTTTATAAAAAGAGTTTTTCATCAATAAAAAGCGTTGTTCAATGTTCATTGTATACGTTGTTTATCAATAAAAAAATATTGTTCATTAATAAAAAAAAAGTTGTTCATCAATGAAATGAGTTGTTAATCAGTTCATCAGTTTTTTTGTTTAACAACATCATCAATTACATCATAATGTTAATCAGTTAGATCATGTTGTTCATTAGTTTTCTAACGAAAAAAAAATCATAATGTTCATCAGTTTTTTAAACTCAGTTCTTCAATTTTCTAAAAAGAAAATCATAATGTTGATCAGTTCGTCAGTTTTCACAAGAAAAAAATCATAATTTTCATCAGATCATCAAGTTTCTAAAAAAAACATAACATTCATCAGTTTTTTGAGGAAAAAATATCACAATCTTCATCAGTTCATTAGTTTTTAAAAGAATAAATTCATAAAGTTCTTCAATTTTTAAAAAATAATAAATAAATAAAATCATAATGTTCATCAGTTATATTCTCATCTTCATTAGTTATGAGTAGGAATAGCAAAAAATATCTAACAAAAGAAAGGGGGGACAATTTTCACCATGCGGTGATTTTTTAAACTTTTAGTTTATGTTACTTTTTAAAGGATCGCATCTCTTATTCTCTTAAAGATACACGATTTTTTTTTCCTCTAGATTTTTAAAGGATCACATCTCTCATTCTCATAACCTTAAAATCCGTATTTTTTACGATACCAATTGTCCAATTCATATTCTGTATCAATATCTACTTCTGAAGAGTTATTTTCAATACTGTTGTATTCAAAATCCATATACTTTTGGTTATTATCATAATCATCTCCGTACTGTATTACAATCAATCATTTTATTTTCATAAACAGTTAAGTCATTTATAGCATGAAGTTTGAAGTTAGTAGTTTTTCCGTATATTTTTGTGACATAACTTATTTTACTATTTTTATCCGTTCGAATCAAATAGTATTTTTTTCCTATATCTTTCAAAGTAACAAGGAGAAAGAACCCGCCTCGTTGCGGCGAGGGCATCTATAACTGTGTGATAGACTGATGAGGCGAAAAGTGAACCGCTTGTAAGGGGTCATTTAAGCCTCAATTCGAGATTATTTGATCAAATATTGCCCTAAATCGTTCCTTTTGCCATTTTAGGTACTTTTGGAGAGAAATCTGGAAAAGTGAACCACTTTGCATCCTCGGATACTTCGATGTAACACTCCGACAAAAGAAGCTCCTCTTCTTGGGTCCACATAGTGCGTGGTTGTCGGGACGAGACCACATCTTCTTCGTCGCCTTCGTTGCCTTTGCCTTTCTTTGCCTTCGCCTTTGCCTTTAGTTTCTTCGCCATCGTCTTGGCCCTATATTTCTTTGAGGTCGGTGTCGGAACAACTTCTTCCTCCGACTCCGTTTTATCTTCTTCTTCCTCTTCGACTTCGTTAACATCAAAATACGAACCATGGTCCGAATTTGGTTGGGAAGGGAAGGCTTGGCTTGTTTGTTGACTTTGTGTAAATTGATTAAATTGTTGTTGTTGTAATTTTCATTGACTAAATAATGCTAGCTTGTCGGGATTCATAAATGGGGCTTGGAAGTTGGGATAGTAACCGGGATTCGAAGACGATGCCGGATATTGACCGGGATTCGAAGACGACCCCGGCATTTGGTTCGTCGGATCGTTTAACATTTGGTTGATCCATGGTGAGTTTTGTGACAACCGGCAGTTTAGGGAGCCATTTTAAAAATCCGCATTTCGATATAAGTTCGTTTATAAATTTTATTTGAAATTTTCATTTCACAACGAACTTGTAAGACCTATTTTATGGAAATTTTATTTAATGACGTTATGGTATTCGTGAATTATGTTCATAATTCGTTTTTGATTATGTGATCGGTGATGTATATTTGAATTCTCACTTGGTACTACGTTGACTTTGGCACTAGGATTACCTAACATAGTTTTATGATTCGTCTTAACGAGTCCGTTATATATTTTAATTAATTACGAGAGGTTCTCGTGTAATATGGAAATTTTAAAATGAGTTCGGGTTCGGGCCACGTGTTTTTACATTTACCCACTTTACCCGCTCAATGGTAATAATATCCTTATTATTATTATTATTATTACATCTATTATTATTATTATTTATAAAAAAAAAAAAAAAAAAAAAAAAAAAAAAAAAAAAAAAAAAAGTTACATAGGGTCCGTTTGGCCGGTTCACCACACACACACAACACTCACAAATTTCTAACTCTCTCTCACCATCTCTCATCTCTTCTTCCCCCAACCTAAACCCTAGCCGCCGAACTACAATTCCGGCCACCACCGCCGTTTTACCGACCACCCAACAAAACTACCACCACCAAATTGTTCCTCTCTTCACCCTCTTTCTTTTGGTGTATCATACACACTCTAAAACAACCCCTAACATCACGAAATCTAAAGATTTCTATTCGGATTTTTACTAGTTTTCTAGATCTAAGCTTTTGAAGGATTTTGAAGGTGAGAAGAACCATTTTCAAGGTTTTGGGAGCCACGAATTGATTTTGTTTCGTGGCTACACGAATTATTTTCGTGAGATTCGAATGGGTTTTCATGTTAAACGTGTTATAATGATGGGTTTTTGAAGAAACTAAGTTTTCTAATGGTTTGGTATCCGGGTTGTTCTTGGGTTTGGGTCGTGGTTGACTCGGAACCGAGGGCTAAGCTCTCGGCTTAACATGGTTCGAAGCCTTGTATGGCTTGGGTCCTTGATGGCTTTGTTTCTTTGATTGATTGATGGTTTAGATTGTTGTCGAGGGTGTTGAACCTCGATGTGATGCTAGCCGAGACCTCAAGGGTTCTCGTTGTAGTGTGGTTTGAGCCCTTGGCTCGTATGATTTTTTGTGGTTCGACCCCTTTGGGTCACGGCTGTTAGCCGAGCACCACTTGATTGCCGTTTTGACATAGAGTCAAATGGTTTACCTACATAATCGGTTTAGCTCATGTGAGCTATGTGATGTTTGGTTCGAGTCTAAACGACTCGTAGTATTGAGCCGAGACTCAAGTGAGTCGGGGGCTCGGGTCGGCTTGGTAAACCGACCCACACATTGACTTGGTTAATGTTATTAATTGACTAATGTGAACAAGTTGTTATATTAACATTGGTTATTATTGTTATTGTTATATTGTCGTGGTATTTATTTCTCGGCCGAACACTTTGGGTCGAATTGGATATTGGATTGGTTATTGGTTATTGATTATGATTTGATATTGAGAAGTTGTTGTCGATTGGGATGTGATATGAGGACCGGTTATGAGACGGTCGTTAGATGACGGAGATAGGTTAGTCGGGTACCGTAGTCGGACCTTATTGTTGTAGCCCGTGGTTGAGATTGTGATTGGACGGAGATTATTATTTATGACTTTGGTTTATTATTGGACTTGGACAATGAGCCGAGAGTCATGACTCGGACATATGACCATTTCGTGTAACTCAATAAATATTAAAAGTAAAACGAGAATAATAAAACTCGTAATAATAATTATTAGTAATATGAACGTTTATACGAAAGTATATACGTGAGTAACGTATATATAACTATATAAACGCGTATATTAATAATAATAATAATAATAATCACGAGTCGTATTATAAATAATACGATTAGATACATATTAGGCTACGAAAGTGGCGTAATATTAATTAAACGTATTATTATTATTAGAAATTGTGTTATAAACGGGAAACTCCCGACAATTATGAAACGTTTAATAAAAAGTCATTTTGGATATATAACGAATAAACTTATTGAGTTAGACGAAATTGTCGTCACTCGGGTCCAGGTAAGTTATTATTTGCGACATTCGTGTTGTCTCGGATATATGACGACTAATATGGACGTTTTCTATAAGTAAATAACCACTCAACCGTAAGGTTGAGCCGGGTTGTTTGGTTATATGAAACGAATATATTAGTGGGCATCGTATTCTACGACGCCCATAGGTTGTAGTATATGTAAAGTGTAATAAATTGCGAGTGTATATATTGGAAAATCTGGCCAATTTGACGATATATACGAGGAATTTATTAAACTATGATATATACTATATAGTAATTACGTGCTATGTGCTTTATATGTGCTTTAGATCGGGTGTAATCTTGGAACGGTATATTACGTAAATAAATATGAGGATTATCAAATCGACTGATTTGATAAACTTTGGCGATTTATTTAAATGATATATTGGGCTAATATTAGATCTATAGCTTATTTTATCTTGCTATGTGTGATCTTGTTGGTTTGTTTTGAGTCGACCCACCACCCGTATGGATACCAAACGCAAATACACCAAACTAATACGAAATGGATTTTCGGTAATAAAACGAATTCTCGTCCGGGTTTGGGAATATTATATATTTGAGGAAATGATTTCTGAAAGAGTTAATATTGTTAGGTCGTGCCAAGTCCGTAGTTGCTGTTTCGTGAGTTATCATACATCTTATTGCTACCTACCTCGTCTTGCTATTCTCTGGACTTGAGGTGAGTCATAGCCCCACTTTTTACTCTTGAACTATGTTTTCAACGATTGGGGTGAGAAACGTGCAAATCATTTTACGTGGACTATTATCGCTTTTATATGCTTTCTAAACTTGCTATGCGTATGGACTAGGATCTATTGTCAGCTTTAGTCACACCTTTTGTGTGTACTATTCAAGGTTGGCTTATTTGGTTATTTGGATTGTCAACTTTAGTCACATATATGTTGTGTGTACTATTCAAGGTTGACTTATTTGGATACTGTAGTGTGCACCTATAGGTTATTATTACTTCGGAGTTTATCCGAGTATTTATTGGTATTGCGGGGGTTACCCGAATACTTATGTTGTTACGGAAGGGTATCCGTGTGTTTGGTTATTACGGAAGGGTATCCGTGTGTTATGATTGAGAGCGGAGGGTATCCGCAGGCTTTTAGCGTATCCTTAGTCTAGCTAGCAAGCGTTTTGCGTTCATGTCCACTATATTATTAGTTGAATTTAAACCTATGATCTCACCAGCGAAAGCTGACTTTTAGCACGTTTTCTCAGGTAATTAAGTGTTGAGGTGCATGCTTGGATTGGAAGGCTCGGCTGTGGCCCACGGTTATGGATCTATATTTTCTAAACTCTGATAATTAAATTTGGACCTATTGTTATTTATTTTGGGCCTGACTCTGAATGATGTTGGGATAAATGTAAACCTTAAAACCCCGTATCTGGTTGTGTTTTTTTTTTATGTTTACTTTATCTCGTTCTATATTGTCTTGTGTTGGATACCAATCCCCGTAGCACCCCGAAAGCTTGTTGAGTCTTCCGCTGTATCAAATTTTGGGGGTGTTACAGATTGGTATCAGAGCCAAGGTTATAGAGAACTAGGTAAATAAACGCCTAAACTATAACCGTATTTTTATAGAAAATGATCCTTGACTACCGCCCGCCAGCCCGCCAAGCCGAAGCATCTTCTATTATTTGAGGTATTATGAGATATTTGAGATGATTTGAGGTTTATGGATTTTAGAAATAAGATGGCGTTCTTGAGGATTTATATGGTCTATATGTTTTATAAACATTTTTAGAAATGCGGTGTTTGAAATTCTTTTATTAAGATTATATGGTATTATTTGATGTGAATACTTGGTACGATTTTATGAGTTGTGATTTAAGTTGTTTTGAAACACTTACACCTACCCTACGCCGTTGTCACAGACTATGGCCTCCCATATGCCCGATGTCGTCGAGGACATTCTTACTGCACCAGTTTTACCTGCACAGTTCACTATGGCATCTGATGACCCTTACCAGATGGCCATGACTTCAGCTACTGTGTCACAGGCAGCTTCTACTTCAGCACTACCTGCTGCATCTACGCAGGGACCCTCATCTTCTTTAGGGCTCCCTGGTACATCGAGGCAGCTTACTCTCCATCAGGCTTTGGCTCGTGTGGCACCACGCTTTGCCCACCGAGCTACGGCACGCATGTCGGTACGCCCTACTCCATCACCTTTACAGATTGATGCTCATTCTCTTCTGTCTGAGGCACCGCCCACATCACTGCGTCGTCGTCCTAGATCACCTACTACATCTTCACATGGTTCACCCAGTAGGAGACGACGAGTGATGAGGTACTCTTCCGATGAAGAAGAGGAGGAGTACGAGGGTGAGGATGAGGCTGATGACCCTGAGCGGGAGGATGACCCTCAGGAGGCTGAGCATGGTGATGATGATGACCCTGAGGAGGAGGATGACCCTCAGGAGGATGAGATGCCTGATGATGATGATGACGAGTTAGCACCACCAGCTCAGGCTGAGGAGCCTGATTCACCTGTACACCCGATTGAGCCCGATTCACCTGATCATCCGTTCTTGTTTGAGTTGCCACCTGGTAGTCCCGTGGAGTCGGATGCATCTTCTGAGGTTTCTGCTGAGCATGCAGAGTTGGGTGAGGTTGGCAGGTTGTGGGCTCGGATTACTGAGCTTAGTGACAGAGTTGCACGTGTATCTGATCGACTTGAGAGAGTTATTGGAGAGTTTCTAGCAGATTTGAGAGTTGATTTGACTGTCGTTGTGGGCAGGACTACTGAGCTGAGGAGAGTTTTGATGGACGTCCACGAGCATATCGATAGTTTGCAGCGAGGATTTGTTACTGCTCGTGAGGCCGACCGCAAGCTTTGGCAAAGGAATGCCGAGCTAGAGAAGGAGGTGGCTGACCTCAAGAGAGACCGAGACACACATAGCGTGGAGTTAGGATCGTTATGGAGGGATCTTGATGGCTTGAGGCAGGAGTTGAGGATTCTCCGTCAGCCACGTGGCTAGTTGTTTGAGTTATATTATCTTGTTGCTTTCTTAGCCGAGGAGTGTTCGGTTAGAAAAGCTAGTTATCATATTTTGGATATATTTTGTTTGGTATTCGTCTCTTTTGGAACGATTAGTATGTTTTGTGTTATCCGTTAGTTGGAACGATGTTAGATCGCTATTGTATGGTTGATGATTATTAGTGTATGGTATTATGTGATTTTGAGTGTTATGGAAATTGAGTTCTTATTCGCTTATTATTACATAGCGTGTCGTTGCCATTCTTACTATGACTTGACTTCGTTGAGATGTTTTGTTGAGCATGTCGATAAGTTCTAATGGAGATTCATGAACTTGTGTGATGTTACAGATCAATGGCACCCCGTCGAAACCCTGTTAGGTCTACCAGGACTGGTCCTGCTGTGACTACTCCTACTCCTGCTCGTCGAGGTCGTCGACCTACTCGAAATGTTGAAACCCCTACTCCTGACAACCTGGACACCACTAACCGTAACAACAGGAATCAAAATGTTGATGTTCAGGGAGACAATGATCATGTTCCACTTAATGCACCTACTGTGGATCAAGCAATGATCAACCAACTCGTGGAGCAAAGAGTTGCTGAACTACTAGCTGAGTCAAATCATTCCAACAATTCTGCTGGAACTTTTCCACCTGTTCGTGCTAATGGATGTCAATACAAGGAATTCAAGATTTGTGGACCCATTGAGTTTGGTGGAAATGAAGGAGTGGTTTACTTAGTTAGATGGATTGAGAAGACTGAGTCAGTGTTTAATGTCAGTGGTTGTGCGGAGACTGCGAAGGTAAAGTTTGCTTCTTTTACTTTCAAGGATGAAGCTTTGACTTGGTGGAACAACTACCGAAATGCAGTTGGGAGTGATGTAGCATATGCTATGACTTGGGAGCAATTTAAGTCCTTGTTGATTCAGACTTATTGCCCAAGGAATGAGGTCAAGAAGCTAGAGATTGAGTTTTGGAACCACAAGGTGAAAGGTAAGGATATGGCGACTTACAATCGTCGTTACCAGGAGTTAGCCTTGTTGTGCCCTGACATGGTGAAAACTGAAACTCAAAAGATCGAGAGGTATACTGATGGTTTGCCTGTAGCTACGAGGAATGATGTAATTTCTGCTAGGCCTGCAAACATCCATGAGGCTATCACAATTGCTCAACAACTTATGGATTCGTTGGAATTAGAAGAAGCTGATAAGGAGAAGAGTGGAAAGAGAAAGAGAGACCGTCACTCTAAGAGTAATGATCACCGAAGCAAGAGACAAGCTAAGGCTTATGCTATTGGGAATGGAGACAAGAAGAATCAGAACGGTGATGCACCCAAGTGTGATCGTTGCCATCAGCATCACACTGGATGGTGTAGTGTGAAATGCCAGAATTGCTCAAAGAAAGGACATACAGCTAGGGACTGTAGAGCTCGACCTCTTGCAATGGTTCAAGCTGCTCCTGAGATGAGAAACAAGGCAGATGTTACCTGCTATGGGTGTGGAAAGAAGGGACACTATAGGAATGAGTGTAGAGAATCGCGGAACCGTGGAAATCAAGGCTCGGGCGGTAATGGGTACAATTATGGAAACCGTGGACGACAAGATAATGGGGACCAACGTGTGGAAGCTGGAGCTGCTCAGGGAAGAGTGTATGCACTCGGGAACGAGAGAGGAGAAGATTCGAACGTCGTTACTGGTACGTTCCTTCTCAATAATCGTTATGCTTCCATACTGTTTGATATTGGTGCCGATAGGAGTTTTGTGTCCACTACATTTGCACCCTTACTAGAGAAACCCCCGATGGCCTTAGGAATTGGATATGATATTGAGTTAGCTAATGGAAACATAGAAAGGATTAATACTATCATTCGAGGTTGTACGTTAAATTTCTTGAACCACCCTTTCAACATAGATCTTCTACCCGTCACGTTAGGAAGTTTTGATGTAATCATTGGTATGGATTGGTTGTCGAAGTATCGTGCTCACATACTTTGCGACGAGAAGATCGTGCGTGTACCCTACGGAAAGGAGGTCCTAAATATATTAGGAGACCGAAAGGATTCTAGGAGCCCATCCCGATTGGCAGTGATTTCTTGCACTAAGCTACCGAAGCTAATGGAGAAGGGATGTTATCTTTTCTTAGCTCAAATTTCTGAGAAGGGAGAGACGAAGAAAAAGGAAAGGGGCATCGGAGATGTGCCTATAGTTCGTGATTTTCCTGATGTGTTCCCCGATGATTTGCCGGGAATCCCACCAAGTAGACAAGTGGAGTTTCAGATTGAGCTAATACCTGGTGCTGCGCCTGTAGCACGAGCACCTTATCGTCTTGCACCTACTGAACTGGAAGAGTTGTCGAAACAATTGGCGGAGTTAGCCGAAAAGGGATTCATAAGACCAAGTTCTTCACCTTGGGGAGCCCCAGTCTTATTTGTGAAGAAGAAGGATGGATCGTTTCGTATGTGTATTGACTATAGAGAGTTGAATAAGTTAACGGTGAAGAATCGATACCCGTTACCTAGGATCGATGACTTGTTCGATCAACTTCAAGGATCGAGTGTGTATTCGAAGATCGATTTGAGATCGGGATATCATCAACTTCGAGTTCGTGAGGAGGATATTCCGAAAACGGCTTTCAGAACCCGTTACGGGCATTACGAGTTTCAGGTGATGCCGTTTGGGTTGACTAACGCACCAACAATATTCATGGATCTCATGAATCGTGTGTGTAAGCCATACTTGGATAAGTTCGTGATCGTATTCATCGATGACATTCTGATTTATTCAAAGAGTGAGAAAGAGCATGAGGAGCATTTAAGACTCATTTTGGAATTGCTCAGGAAGGAGAAACTTTATGCCAAGTTTTCGAAATGCGAATTTTGGATTCCGACAGTACAATTTTTGGGTCATGTGATTGACAGACAAGGAGTCCATGTGGATCCTGCAAAAATTGAGGCGATAAAAGATTGGGCTGCACCTACAACCCCGACCGAAGTTCGTCAATTTTTGGGTTTAGCTGGTTATTACCGAAGATTCATCGAGGGATTTTCGAAGATAGCTAAACCATTGACCAAATTGACCCAAAAGAGTGTTACGTATGAATGGGGAGATAAAGAAGAGGAAGCGTTTCAATTGCTTAAGAAAATGTTGTGTAGTGCTCCTATCTTAGCGTTACCAGAAGGTAACGAGGATTTCGTTGTCTATTGTGACGCCTCACATAAAGGTTTAGGAGCCGTGTTAATGCAACGAGAGAAGGTGATAGCTTATGCTTCCCGACAGCTCAAAAAGCATGAGAAAAACTACACTACCCATGATTTGGAGCTCGGTGCTGTGGTTTTTGCTTTAAGAATATGGAGACATTACTTGTACGGAACCAAGTGTGTTGTGTTTACCGACCACAAAAGTCTACAACACATCTTGAATCAAAAAGAGCTCAACATGAGACAACGACGTTGGATCGAGTTGCTAAGCGATTATGATTGTGAAATTCGCTACCATCCTGGTAAAGCAAACGTTGTTGCTGATGCTCTTAGTCGAAAGGAAAGAATACCACCATTACGAGTTAAATCATTGGGAATGACTATCGTATCGCCATTACCATCTCAGATACTCGAAGCTCAAACAGAAGCATTGAAAGCAGAAAATAGATCTGCCGAGAACATATTTGGGATGGCTGATAATGAGAAAGGATTTGTTAAGCGTTCGGATGGATTGTTATGTTTTGGAGATCGGATTTGGGTACCGTTATATGGAGAAATTCGAGAATTGATTATGCACGAGTCGCATAAGTCAAAGTACTCCATTCACCCTGGTTCCGATAAAATGTACCAAGATCTTAAGAAGTTCTATTGGTGGCCAAATATGAAGGCAAATATAGCATCGTATGTTAGTAAGTGCTTGACATGCGCCAAGGTTAAGGCTGAACACCAGAGACCGTCAGGACTGCTAACGCAACCAGAACTTCCAGTCTGGAAATGGGAGCGGATTACTATGGACTTCATTACCAAATTACCGAGGACGGCTAGCGGTTGTGACGCTATCTGGGTAATTGTGGACCGTCTGACAAAGTCTGCTCATTTCCTAGCTATTAGTGAAGATGATAGTGTGGATAAGCTTGCAAGGTTATATGTGAAGGAAATTATTTCGCGTCATGGAGTCCCGATATCTATTATTTCGGATCGTGATAGTCGTTTTACGTCAGCTTTGTGGCGATCACTTCAAACGGCTTTGGGGACGAGGCTTGATATGAGTACTGCATATCATCCCCAAACCGATGGTCAAAGTGAGAGGACCATTCAGACGCTAGAGGATATGCTTCGTGCATGCATCATAGACTTTGGTAAAGGCTGGGAGAAGTATTTGCCCCTTGCGGAATTCTCCTATAATAACAGCTACCACACAAGTCTTAAGGCTGCACCATTCGAAGCTTTGTATGGCAGAAAGTGTCGTTCGCCTATTGGTTGGGCAGAAGTTGGAGATAGTCAACTTACAGGCCCTGAGCTTATTTTGGAAACTACCGAGAAAGTAACTCAGATTCGTGATCGGTTGCAAGCCGCCAGAGATAGGCAGAAGAGCTACGCCGATCAGAGACGTAAACCTTTAGAGTTCCAGGTTGGAGACAAAGTGATGCTGAAAGTCTCGCCTTGGAAAGGTGTAATACGTTTCGGGAAACGTGGTAAACTCAACCCACGCTACATTGGACCATTCTTGATCTTAGAAAGAATTGGGCCCGTGGCTTATAGGTTGGAATTACCGTCCGAACTGAGCAAAGTTCACGACGTGTTCCACGTGAGTAACTTGAAGAAATGTCTTTCTGATGAAATGCCCGTCATTCCAATGAGGGACATTCGTATTGATGAGAAATTGAATTTCGTGGAGGAGCCGATCGAGATTTTAGATCGTGAAGTTAAACGACTCAAGAGGAGTCGCATTCCGCTCGTCAAGGTTCGTTGGAACTCCCGACATGGACCAGAATTTACGTGGGAACGTGAGGACGAGTTCAGGAAGAGATATCCGAAGCTTTTCACTTCGTAGATGGACATTTTTCTGAGTGAAACCCGGGACGGGTTTCCTTCTGAGACGGGGAGGATGTGACAACCGGCAGTTTAGGGAGCCATTTTAAAAATCCGCATTTCGATATAAGTTCGTTTATAAATTTTATTTGAAATTTTCATTTCACAACGAACTTGTAAGACCTATTTTATGGAAATTTTATTTAATGACGTTATGGTATTCGTGAATTATGTTCATAATTCGTTTTTGATTATGTGATCGGTGATGTATATTTGAATTCTCACTTGGTACTACGTTGACTTTGGCACTAGGATTACCTAACATAGTTTTATGATTCGTCTTAACGAGTCCGTTATATATTTTAATTAATTACGAGAGGTTCTCGTGTAATATGGAAATTTTAAAATGAGTTCGGGTTCGGGCCACGTGTTTTTACATTTACCCACTTTACCCGCTCAATGGTAATAATATCCTTATTATTATTATTATTATTATTATTACATCTATTATTATTATTATTTATAAAAAAAAAAAAAAAAAAAAAAAAGAGAAAAGTTACATAGGGTCCGTTTGGCCGGTTCACCACACACACACAACACTCACAAATTTCTAACTCTCTCTCACCATCTCTCATCTCTTCTTCCCCCAACCTAAACCCTAGCCGCCAAACTACAATTCCGGCCACCACCGCCGTTTTACCGACCACCCAACAAAACTACCACCACCAAATTGTTCCTCTCTTCACCCTCTTTCTTTTGGTGTATCATACACACTCTAAAACAACCCCTAACATCACGAAATCTAAAGATTTCTATTCGGATTTTTACTAGTTTTCTAGATCTAAGCTTTTGAAGGATTTTGAAGGTGAGAAGAACCATTTTCAAGGTTTTGGGAGCCACGAATTGATGTTGTTTCGTGGCTACACGAATTATTTTCGTGAGATTCGAATGGGTTTTCATGTTAAACGTGTTATAATGATGGGTTTTTGAAGAAACTAAGTTTTCTAATGGTTTGGTATCCGGGTTGTTCTTGGGTTTGGGTCGTGGTTGACTCGGAACCGAGGGCTAAGCTCTCGGCTTAACATGGTTCGAAGCCTTGTATGGCTTGGGTCCTTGATGGCTTTGTTTCTTTGATTGATTGATGGTTTAGATTGTTGTCGAGGGTGTTGAACCTCGATGTGATGCTAGCCGAGACCTCAAGGGTTCTCGTTGTAGTGTGGTTTGAGCCCTTGGCTCGTATGATTTTTTGTGGTTCGACCCCTTTGGGTCACGGCTGTTAGCCGAGCACCACTTGATTGCCGTTTTGACATAGAGTCAAATGGTTTACCTACATAATCGGTTTAGCTCATGTGAGCTATGTGATGTTTGGTTCGAGTCTAAACGACTCGTAGTATTGAGCCGAGACTCAAGTGAGTCGGGGGCTCGGGTCGGCTTGGTAAACCGACCCACACATTGACTTGGTTAATGTTATTAATTGACTAATGTGAACAAGTTGTTATATTAACATTGGTTATTATTGTTATTGTTATATTGTCGTGGTATTTATTTCTCGGCCGAACACTTTGGGTCGAATTGGATATTGGATTGGTTATTGGTTATTGATTATGATTTGATATTGAGAAGTTGTTGTCGATTGGGATGTGATATGAGGACCGGTTATGAGACGGTCGTTAGATGACGGAGATAGGTTAGTCGGGTACCGTAGTCGGACCTTATTGTTGTAGCCCGTGGTTGAGATTGTGATTGGACGGAGATTATTATTTATGACTTTGGTTTATTATTGGACTTGGACAATGAGCCGAGAGTCATGACTCGGACATATGACCATTTCGTGTAACTCAATAAATATTAAAAGTAAAACGAGAATAATAAAACTCGTAATAATAATTATTAGTAATATGAACGTTTATACGAAAGTATATACGTGAGTAACGTATATATAACTATATAAACGCGTATATTAATAATAATAATAATAATAATCACGAGTCGTATTATAAATAATACGATTAGATACATATTAGGCTACGAAAGTGGCGTAATATTAATTAAACGTATTATTATTATTAGAAATTGTGTTATAAACGGGAAACTCCCGACAATTATGAAACGTTTAATAAAAAGTCATTTTGGATATATAACGAATAAACTTATTGAGTTAGACGAAATTGTCGTCACTCGGGTCCAGGTAAGTTATTATTTGCGACATTCGTGTTGTCTCGGATATATGACGACTAATATGGACGTTTTCTATAAGTAAATAACCACTCAACCGTAAGGTTGAGCCGGGTTGTTTGGTTATATGAAACGAATATATTAGTGGGCATCGTATTCTACGACGCCCATAGGTTGTAGTATATGTAAAGTGTAATAAATTGCGAGTGTATATATTGGAAAATCTGGCCAATTTGACGATATATACGAGGAATTTATTAAACTATGATATATACTATATAGTAATTACGTGCTATGTGCTTTATATGTGCTTTAGATCGGGTGTAATCTTGGAACGGTATATTACGTAAATAAATATGAGGATTATCAAATCGACTGATTTGATAAACTTTGGCGATTTATTTAAATGATATATTGGGCTAATATTAGATCTATAGCTTATTTTATCTTGCTATGTGTGATCTTGTTGGTTTGTTTTGAGTCGACCCACCACCCGTATGGATACCAAACGCAAATACACCAAACTAATACGAAATGGATTTTCGGTAATAAAACGGATTCTCGTCCGGGTTTGGGAATATTATATATTTGAGGAAATGATTTCTGAAAGAGTTAATATTGTTAGGTCGTGCCAAGTCCGTAGTTGCTGTTTCGTGAGTTATCATACATCTTATTGCTACCTACCTCGTCTTGCTATTCTCTGGACTTGAGGTGAGTCATAGCCCCACTTTTTACTCTTGAACTATGTTTTCAACGATTGGGGTGAGAAACGTGCAAATCATTTTACGTGGACTATTATCGCTTTTATATGCTTTCTAAACTTGCTATGCGTATGGACTAGGATCTATTGTCAGCTTTAGTCACACCTTTTGTGTGTACTATTCAAGGTTGGCTTATTTGGTTATTTGGATTGTCAGCTTTAGTCACATATATGTTGTGTGTACTATTCAAGGTTGACTTATTTGGATACTGTAGTGTGCACCTATAGGTTATTATTACTTCGGAGTTTATCCGAGTATTTATTGGTATTGCGGGGGTTACCCGAATACTTATGTTGTTACGGAAGGGTATCCGTGTGTTTGGTTATTACGGAAGGGTATCCGTGTGTTATGATTGAGAGCGGAGGGTATCCGCAGGCTTTTAGCGTATCCTTAGTCTAGCTAGCAAGCGTTTTGCGTTCATGTCCACTATATTATTAGTTGAATTTAAACCTATGATCTCACCAGCGAAAGCTGACTTTTAGCACGTTTTCTCAGGTAATTAAGTGTTGAGGTGCATGCTTGGATTGGAAGGCTCGGCTGTGGCCCACGGTTATGGATCTATATTTTCTAAACTCTGATAATTAAATTTGGACCTATTGTTATTTATTTTGGGCCTGACTCTGAATGATGTTGGGATAAATGTAAACCTTAAAACCCCGTATCTGGTTGTGTTTTTTTTTATGTTTACTTTATCTCGTTCTATATTGTCTTGTGTTGGATACCAATCCCCGTAGCACCCCGAAAGCTTGTTGAGTCTTCCGCTGTATCAAATTTTGGGGGTGTTACAAGTTTGGATTCATTTTGAATGGAAATAGATAATAGATTGGAAGTGTGTGTGAAGTATAAGATAATAAGTGGTATTTATAAGGTTTTGTTGCGGTTAATTTTTTTTTTCATTGATTCACATAAACGGCTATATAGCCGTTGCATGCTATCTCCCCTTTTCAAAAAATACTACCGTTGCCAACCAAAAAAAAATAATATTAAAAAATAGGGATGGCGCAGCGCTGATGGGATGGCGTCACATGCGATGGCGCGAGAGACGGTATCGTGCACCGTCGGAAAAATTGGGCTGGTGGCCATGGCGCGCCATCCATGGCACCAGCGTACCCCATGCTCTAATAACAAAAAAAAAATATTGGAATAGCGTTTTTCAATTCTTGTTTCCATATTCCTTCCCTCCTTTCTCTCTCTGACACACAACCAAAAAGCAGTTTGATGCTTTTCAAGTAAAGAAAAGAATAAAAAAACCATTTAGTCTTTTCATTTCATTAAAATCATCATAACCCAAACTCACTTTTCACCTAATTAATCTTGCTTATTTTCGAAGCAAATAATCAATCATTACGAATGGGATCATCAAGTCAGTATGATTTGTCATTTACGATCTTGCTGGTTGGTGATTCAGGTGTTGGTAAAAGCAGTCTTCTTTTTGCTTTTATTTCTGATAATGCTGCTCAAGATCTTCTTCCTACTATAGGTAGTAGAGATTTGATAAATTTTCTGTTAGTAGTTCATGTTTAAGTTTTTTTAACTTATTGGTGTTTGTATTGAGAGTTTTGTGTTTTTGTGATTTGTATGTGATGTTAACACCTTCACACGCGTAGGTTTTATGTTTGATTATATATATATGATAGAAACATGTACCAACAATTTGGTTATAAGGTTAATTGTGTCTATTTCAGTGATGTATGTATTAAGGAAATCCTGTTTTCGACCGACAGGGACTAAATGGCAATATTTTGACTAGTAGTCCACTATTTTTATTCAGTTATGTGTGAAACCAAATTAATATTTTATTTTGGGATTTTGAAGGGCTATAGGTTGACTTTTGATATCAAACACTTATTATGAAATGCAAATTTGAGAAGGTTTTTGAGTAAATCCGAAACTTATGGTATTCTACTTGTAGTTTTTGTTATAAGTTTCAATCTGGATGGAAATTTTCTTAGTGAGTCAAAAGTTAATATCCATCTTGTTGAAGTTAAGTAGTCATTGGTTTGACCTCCAAAGTCAGAGTCAGAGTCAAAGGCTAAAAGTCTTCGTTTCTTATTAACAGGCTCAGTTTGTGCTTATTTTTACATTTGTTTGTATTCGACAGGTGTTGACTTCAAAATCAAGCCGCTAACAGTTGGTGGAAAAAGATTAAAACTTACAATTTGGGATACTGGTAAGCGTTTCTAATATTATACACATAATATTCCTCTATAGCATGCTTTATGACTGGTTAACTGTTCATAGATCCATCACTGTCTTAGCTTATCTTCGCATGCTCTAATGTAAACTTGCGAAAGTTGACTTATGTTTCACTAGTGTAGCGAAAAAATGTTTGTTATACAGTACTTTGGATTTCTTTGTCCCTTATTGCCAGACAAAAGTCGAGATTATGGAACAAAGATAGTCTGTTATGAGCACTAAAAAACAGTTTTTAAGAATAATCTCTTTTTAAACGATTTTATACAGATGAGTTTACGAGATTTCTTGCAAGCTGAGTCCATCAAATACAAGTGTTTCTCATGTGTGATCTCATAAAATTTCTATTGTAGCTGGACAAGAACGATTCAGGACATTGACAAGTTCTTACTACAGGGGTGCCCAAGGGATTATACTTGGTACGTAATGACTATTTCTGCACCATTGTCTCCTACTTATTAGAGTTTTAAAACATTTTTTGAAGTATCATTACAGATTGCATATGTTTTAGTAAAATATATTATTTCTGTTACTTATATACTGTCGTAAATACAAAGTGAACTGTTCATCATATTTATATAATGACCTAATGCCTTTCAACATCTTTAAGCATAATACTTTGCAGCACATGGCTCATTTAGCTTTTTAAGTTCTATTACTGCGTTCCAAAACCTTAAAAACAGTGGTAAGCACTCCAAGTGACTTCGTTAGTGCTTAATTGTATAAGGTAGAAGCAGAACCATACGCAGTTCATATTAGTACTTGCTAACTTTACCTTAAGTAGTTGACAGCTTAGCTGGTATTTGCTTTACTTAATTTGAAATGCTTGATGTAACAATAGTTGCTAATCAAAGTCGTAGGATACAGGTACTTAACTCTTGGGTGGCTGATTAAGCACCTTTAAGTAATCGGTGAAATCCACAAATAAATATTTTTAGACTAACCAAAGTAGTGAGGTGGCACTTACCTAGATGGCCACTTAGGCTTGTCCAAAGCTGGGATTTTTTTTTTTTTTTTTTTGCAATTATGGCTTGAGCTTTTCAGTTTTATTGAGTATACGTGGAGTTCAGGATTACATCATTTGAAGTATAAGTGATAATATAAAAATTCAATTAAGCATTCTTCACAATAGTATGGCATTAACTAAAGATCAATTTATAGCTAGTACTCTGTATGGCCTCAGCCCTACCAAAAAAATTGCAAAGCTGTGCATTCTGAGTTATTGCTAAAAGTTTAGATACAACTTTTTAAACTATATTTTCAAAATTACTTTGCTACCCAATAACTACGATCACAATATTACTGTAATATACATTCTGATCAACACAGTTGTTTCCACTTTTCGGCATTGTCCTGTTGAGCGATATTATAGTATATGGTCATTAGTCAAAAACATTTATTGGACCTTCTTTTATCTGCATATTTTCTTTTCGATTGATGGAGTATTTCATTGAAAAATCTCGAATGCAACCTTCAATTATCATGCTTCTTTAATAATGTCATCATTCTGTTAAACATTCGGATTGCCCACTTAATGGCAGAAAGCTCAGTCGCTCAGAAGTACACATACTCATGGAGCGTGGTTCTATTTGCTGAAGGATACTTGTGTAGTCCACTTATTCAAGTACCTGCATTACATTAACCTCTTACTAGAATAACGGCTTCAGCTAATAGCTCCGGCACCAGTTAGTTTTGCCAAACATACGCTAGTTCTAGCACTTACCTTAGTTGTCATTAGAAGAGTAACTAGTCCAATTTCTGCTGATTGCATCATACATCATCTCTTGTCTAGATTTATAATTTCATTTTACATTCTTCCAAGCTTGGTTAGTGATATGTACAAACTCCGTATGTATTTTAGTGTATGATGTTACAAGAAGAGACACCTTCACAAACCTGTCAGAAATATGGGCTAAAGAAATCGAACTTTACTCCACCAATCAGGACTGTGTCAAAATGCTTGTTGGAAACAAAGTTGATAAAGTAAGTTTCTCTATACCAGTTTCAAATATGATTCTTAACTGATAAATTCAGCTATTTTATTTATTCTTTGAGTTGGACGCCATTTATTATCTAGTTTTTGTGGTATTTACCTTATATCTGAAAATAAAGTTTAGTAACTTGTAAATGTTATTGCAGGACACCGAAAGATTTGTAAGCAGGGAAGAAGGCATTGCTCTTGCTAAAGAGCTCAACTGTGTATTTCTTGAATGCAGTGCCAGAACCCGCGAAAATGTACATCATTGTTGTGAAGAGCTTGCACTAAAGGTAACAATAGGATTATATTCTCTTTGGTTATATAACGAGTTACATCAAATATTCTTTTTCTCAAATCATCGATCAATAGAAGGGGTGAAACCCGGCAGAATTTCATTATACGAAATGCAATATACTATTGACATTTTTGCTGATATATATAACATACTCTTTGTGTTAGCAATCACTTGGTGTCGCAAAATACATTTTTCTGTCACCAAATTAAATATGTGTCACCAAATTAAAACGGTGGTCATGTCTCAAGATGGTTGGTTGGTAATTGTCTGTTTTGAATTTAGCTTTTGTGTTTATACTCAATAATTGGACACATGATACTCCCTTATTTTGGTTCATAACCCAGATAATGGAGGTTCCGAGTCTTCTGGAAGAAGGGTCTACAGAAGTGAAGAGAAATACATTGAAAGTAGTGAAGAGAAATAGTATATTGATGCTAAAACCAGAGAACCAGGCTGCACCTGCAAATCGCTGTTGTTCATAGAAGATGCTTCATTGCTCTATATGAAATGCCCGTGGTCTTGACCAGTGTTGCTAATGGAGCCCATACGGTAGCTACCTCCATGACAAACCTTAACACGCATGTAAATCATTAATTTCTTTAGCTACAAAGCTAGTGCTTGAGCTTGTGTAAAAGTCGGTTGCTTTTCTTATTTCACTGTATCTTGCGTCTATTTTCATTAAGAGGAATCTAAAGTATCTAGTGTGCTTTGTATACAAACTTGAAGCTCTGAAATCCGCTTTTGATAATGGGAAGTGCTTTAGCCTTTATGTAGATTAATTTCCGTAATAAAAAATCTAAACAAAGGATGTGCCAGAAGTTTATCATCCTCGTAAACTGTCGCAGAACTAGATAGTATCTATGAATGGGATTTCCTGAAAACAACGATTGAAGAACTATAGTGTTCAACAAACGGTCATATACTACTGGAGTTTCACCTTTGTGTCTTGTTGGAAGCAAGTTTTTGGTTAATGAAGTTGTTAATGCATAGGAAATTCCAAAAGAGATAGTGTAGCATACTCGTATAGTCGTATGTAAATACTATTTCATATCTTTAGTTTACCATCTTTGTGAAAATACAAATTCGTATGTTTAATGTACTAAGTAAATATCTTTACTCACTTTCACTTTTTATCATCCTAAAAAACTTTTTATCATCCTAAAAAGTTAGTTTTAGATATACAAACACAATTTTCCTTCCTCTTGTGTTGATGCGTATAACTACTCATTGACGCGTATATCTACACTTACTAACATCAGTAAAGCAAATAACTACTCATTGACGACAACTAAAAGATAAGATATTTGTTGGAATTTTTTTATATTTACTAAGGCATGTAACTACTCGATGACGCATATTACGAGTAATTAAAATTATCCTCACTTTTTTTCATTTTTCCTAACATTTAAACACAATGCATAACAATCTATTTGGCCTTTTATGCAAACAACTATTTCCGCCTTTCCGGTAAACCTCGTCAAGTTAGATTAAATTTCATTATATTATAAAGTTGTTAAACCCATTATCAACAAACTTAATAATTTATATTTGCATTTAGATCTTCATTATATTTAAGAATAAATATACATATTTATAAGTGAAGGTTGTCACAATAATAACTTCATTATAAAAAATTTGTCAAATAATATGTGATCTAGATAGATATCAAAATAAACATATATCGAGAGAGTTATTGGCATCCATGTACCTACCTAGATGCCAAAATTTATTTTCCCTCCAAGATAAATCCGACCCAAACACCATCATGTATGCTCTTCTATTTCTTGATTCTTGTCATCATCATTCCCGATCACTTGAAAAGAACTCGACCCCGACTTCTCATGTGTAGGTTGCTTCATCTACTTCACAAATCTTCATCTGACGATGCTTGTCAACCGTAGCCTTGAACTCCACATTAACTCAAGTGCTCTATTCACATTTTTTCACACATCTACCACACTTCCAATGATCCACACATGACCCCAAACACCAAGTAATGAATTGCTTGTCAGCGATAATCAAATATTCGATTGCAAAAGAATAGTTTCTTTGCTTGCAATTGAAAATTTCACCGAATTCGTAAAATCAACATTCATATTTACCCATAATTCAAATTACAAAACCTATCAACTTTAGCAATTTTCAAAATATTCACTTTGTTTATCGACCATGAAAGTTGAAATTTCTTTTACCAATTATTTCGACTTCATCCATGGTTAAGACTTCTTCACAAGCAATTTTAACTTCTTCAACTTTAATCCCAACTAGTTTACTTACACTTTCAGTCTTCAACACTTGGTTTTATCCTCGACTTTTAGTACTTGTGTTTTCTCTTTAAGCATTACTATTGCAATCCTTTTTCCTTGCCGTGAGATAAGGTACAAATTCTTTAAACATCATATACACCCTTAATTTCACTTGTCATGGTCTTCACAGCAAAATATGGCATTCATCAAAATCATCGACACAAAATACCCTCACTTTATAGAATTTTCCGATGGATACGAAAACCCTAATAACTTGGTAACCATCTATTTTACAAAACTCCATTGATAATTTTAAGAAGTCTATTAATTTTTATGAACCAAATTATTTAAACTACAACCATCAATAATAAAAAAACATACAGAATTATTGATTAACATTCTTGAACGGAATAACTTGGTTGTAGACACCCGACGCGCCTTCTTTCTCTCCCCCCATTCTTCAACTCTTCCATTGTTGAACGAGGAATGGTTGCGTGCACAATTGTCTCCAAAATCGCCTATATATGGTTGGATGATCCTTCGCCCTTCGTGTTTGCCACCCTCGTGATTTTTGTGGTTGTTACCTAGCCTCCACCTACGAACACAACACATAGTTTTTGATAGATAAGGGAATTCCTGTCGAATTTGGATATGATTTTGATAAAATCGCGTGTAACACCCTCAAATTTAAGTTTGTAGCAGAGGAAAAGTAATTTGGGTGTTACGGGGAGGATCGAAGTTATAATCTCATAAAACGGCTTAAAAGAAGCGTTTTGAAAGTTATTTGTCATTCAAATAATATTTTTGATGAAAGATGAACCATTTGATTTAGAATCTTATTAAAAGATATAAAGACTTGTAAGAATGACATATTTGATTTTTACACCATTTTAATTTATCAGAGTAATAAATGCCCGCTTCATGTCTTGTCCTGCTCCGTTAAATTACCTGAGATACACATGCTTAAAAGTGTCAACACAAAGGTTGGTGAGTTCATAGAGTTTTATGAAAACTGTTTATTTCAATAGATTTCAGGAATAATTGATAATGATAAATACAAACAGTGATGGAACAAGTATTGAGAAATGTTGATTTTAATCACAGATAAATCATATAAATATTCAATTAAATTCAAATAAGAGATCAATAATCCTCACATGAGCTGGAAACTCATGATGCTAATTTAAATGAGATATACAATTCAAGTATGGTCAAATTCCTATACAGCTGTATCTAAGTATATGTTGAACACATACATTTCCTTATGGATATTGCACCAAGCCTCATGACACGCAAAACGTTAACAAAAGAGGTGATTTATCAAGTCAATGATAAATTTTGCCCTCTTATAATAGGTGATTTGCCAATTCCTATTTTTGTTCAAATATAGTGTATCACGACTAATACGACTAACCATATGCATATGGCATTCCGTCAAGTATTAGTGGGATAGGAGGTCAATCCTTAACAGGTTTCGAAGCTGTTCACTATATTCGCGCTCACATAACAGTGATTAATGACTCATGATTGAGGGACTTTATGGCGATAAGGTAACTTAGGCAATATCAAGGTAATAATGGAATCATTCAGGATAGTATAGTATAGTCATGTATCATGCCACAATAATCACTTTGGAAATATTATCATTTGAGTACCAGTATTTCGGTTAAGTAATTCGCCAGTAACATATATATATATATATATATATATATATATATATATATATATATATATATATATATATATATATATATATATATATATATATATATATATATATATATCACATGCCACAATAATCAAATTGGAAACATTATCATCTGAGTATCAGTATTTCAGTTAAGTATTTTGCCAGTAACATATATTTATATCACATCTTAAGTCATAAATTTCATCAGGTAACTATTTATATGGAAATTGATTTAAATCATGTAATTTATTCATATACTTATAAAGTTATCAAAGTATATGTAAGCATGTATCTCACCCAAAGAGTTAAAAACAATTATTGGAAATGGGGCTATGACTCACCTTGATTGATACGGGAATGTTGAAAAGTAAAGTCGGATGAGATTATGAGAATGATTATGGAAATGTCTTTAATACATAACCTTATAAATAAATTTATCTGAGAATTTAACCAAATACTATTTTGTAAATGAATAATGATTAATCGTTATGATGAAAAGATGATATGCGAATGAAATTATTATGTTTATAATAGTATGACGAGATATGCTATTATTTCTAAAGTTCTTCCTTTTTAATGATGATAAAAATAATATGTAATGAATATGAGTTTAAATATCGTTATATATATTATTAACGTAAAGTTAAATAATATATGATTAAAATATAATGAAAATGCATATGACGTGATGGGGTGATGTAAAATAGAAAATAAAACAAGAATGTCAAATATAATATGTTGGTCCTTGTCCTTTTCCAGTTTTTACACTTTTTATACTAACGGCGTTAGCGTTACACCATTAGTCCTTTTTATATATAGTTTACATTTATAGTCCACTACTTGTCCAAAATAACTTATTGGTCCTGGAATATGATAATATATCAAATTATATCCTATAGATTCTGTTTTTACAGTTTCAGTCCTTAATTTTAACAGTTTGACAGTTTTAGTCCTCCTAAGTGTCGTCGCGTTACATTTTTAGTCCAAACGTGTAAGAAAAAGTGAGAAAAATTATATGATAATTTCCGTAGCTTATTTAAGTTTATTAAAGCTTATTTCAACTGTTTTTTTTTTTTTTTTTTTTTTTTTTTTTTTTTTTTTTTTTTTTTTTTTTGATAAAAGAGCTTATTTTTATATAAATGGGTTTTAACGATTCAAAAACTAGGCCCGTTAACGTTTTAAGATCCGGGCTTCGTGAGACGAGTTGGGCTCATCAAAATAGTCATTTTTCTTGTTCAAATTTCATATCAAAAGTTGTGAATAAGCCAGCTTATTTGAAAAAGCTTTAAACAGCTTATTGGGCTTAACAGCCCAATCGCTATTTTATTTAGTTTTTGAATACGAGTTGAGCACTTTACTTTGCTCGATTTTTAAAGCTTATACGTGGGTATTTTAAAAAGTAATCTATACGAATTTGATAGTTTGCTAGGTGTTCTATTGAGTCGTATAAAAATATATGGTGCTCGTTAGTCTAGATTTCGATATATTAGTTGGTTTTCTAGGCGTTGAGAACGATTTCTATATTAGCAAATGACTTAGAATATTTTCTAAGTTATTTCATATTTTGTACGTGTGTTACTAAGTTCAAAACTAGTCTAGTTAATTCATGAAACGTATATTTAAACGTGAGATAATTATATATCGTGACTCTTGAGCCTCTAAAGATATAGTTTAGCTACTCGTTATATATTATATGTGTATATGCATGCGTAAAATATATATGAAAATAGGTACGTTCGATACTAATTATAACATGATGCATGTAACGTAAAACTAACGTGAAATATGTGTGTGTCGTGACTCCTAGGCCTTCCAAAATAGAGGTTAGTCACTTTTGTGTTTATATATGTTTATACGTATGTAAATAAACATGAAACAATATATGTTCGACATGAAATAAAAACGACGCATGGTTAATAAAATAACGTACGAGATGAATTCAATAGAGATGAAAACGACTTACAACACCTCTAGGGTGGTAGAGAGTCGAGAGTGATGAAGAAAATGTAAGAATTATTAACGTTTGATTACAAACAAAATAATCAACTTATATTTCAAAGTTAATAATACTCGTTTGCTTCCAAACTTCACTAAAGCTTGCTTCTGATCGACCAAGAATAATATTGAGTGAGTAAGATAGAGCTTTGAATGCATGAAACAAAGTGATGATAGTTGGGTAGTTATAGAAAGAATTTTAGATACGTATATGTTCCAATAATTCACAAACATGCTACTATACATTGTCAGGAGGTTGTAAGACTTTAGATTGCTTCTTTGATTATTATATCACTATAAATAAGGATGTGAGAGCTAGAAACATGGAATATGTTCTTGTGATTCATACATATGTCGACCATCATTTTTAAGGTGTATATGATTCATATAAATCGTATAACACTTGATTCTTGATGATAAGACATATATATTAATATGGAATCGTGCTTGAAATATTATTAGAAACTCAAAGAAACAAACGGGAATTAAAATGGTTTAGTTTTGGATTATTCATATAATTTCAAATGGGTTGTTTTGGTCGAACACTTTGCCCTCTAAAAACATATCAAGACTCGACTTATGGAGCTGAGATTCGACATACTAATAGTTGGCTAGGTGAGAAATGAGATGGTGCAAAAATATATATGTGTCGTGTTTAAGATTTGAGAGAACGAGGAGCGTTTTGGAGCATGTTTACTAGTCGAATAAACATAAAATTATAAAATGGATTTTGGGCTTGAAACATGGGGCGGATGAATAGTAATCATGGTATTGGGCTGAAAAGTATTAGGGTCCGATTAGTTATTAATTTAGGATTAGTGAATTTTAATATTTTGTTAAAACGTGTCGAGAACTTGTTTCGTCATTTGGTGAATTTTGCAATATCGTAATCATGACCATTTAATATAATAAGAAAAATTTCAAATTTTTCTGTAAAAATAGTGATTAAAATAATGACAGAGATTAATATATAATTAAACGTTGTTAATTATATGGATTTTTGCGAGGTTTTACATCGCGACCCATGTGTTCTTCAAACCATACCCCACCAACAATATGTGTTTTTGAATCTTCTACATCATTCATCATTCAAGATATTAAGTGTTAAGAAGCTTTAGATGTCAACTGACGCAGGAAGTGGAAGCGAATTTTGTAACCCTAATCAAGGGGTTGATATAACGAGGATGAAACCTCTAGGATACTAATAAGCTCTGATATCAACTGGTGCAGGACGTGAAAGTGCGAAATTTGATGATCCTAATCCAAGTCAAGACATATTAATAATATTGGTATTTAGGTGGAACATAGATGCCAGTTTAAATAAACATATATCCATAAATTTTATTGGCTTCTATGTCCGTACCTAGATGCTAAATCTATTTTCCCTCCATGATAAATCACGACCCAAACACCATCACCAAAGCCGAATTTGAGGGTGTGCGGGATGCGCAACCGCACAGGGCCTTCAATTTTACAGGGGCACCATGATTATGGACACCTGTGAACATTTAATTCAAGTCTAGCCAAAATTTGACGCATATTTATCCTCAGAAGTGAGATAATTTGGCTCATAAACAAAGTAAGCTGAAAACCCATTTGTTATTAAGTGATTTTCAAAAGTTAGTACATACAGAGGTTTATGGACCTGTTATAACGAAGAAGAAGACAACTTTCAATTATGTACACTTTAAACCCTTTAGTTTATTGCTATTTTATACTTTGGTTTTATTTCCAAACTAGTGTGCAAAAGTTTACCAAGTTAACAGTTACACCCCCAAGTTTGATAAAGACATAAAGTCTCGTATGTTTTTGAATTTAAAAACTGAAACTATCTCATATTCTTATCTATTCTTGAAAAATTATCATTTGTGATCCAACAATAATATTGATGTGTTATGTTTTGACGGTTTGTGTGGTATTTTTTAAAATTTAACTAAAACAATCTTTACTCCATTTATAAATTTTATTGGTATCTGAAATCATTTCATTTTCAGGAGGGGCACTATTATAATGGTGGTACAGGGCCTTCAAAAACGACGGGACGGCCCTGACCATCACGTATGCTATTCTATTTCTTGATTCTTGTTCTCATCAATAGTTTATTATTATTTTCAAGAGTATAAATAAAATCATAAAGTTTAAAGTTTAACATGATCACCTAGCTCCAAAGAATTAAGTACCTAAATATCCTAGCATACTAACAAATATCCACAAACATATATTTTTCAAACCGGCCACGTCTTTCGTTTATGAAGTCATTAATTTGAGTAACCAAACACGGGTTTATTTGCGTGTTAATTAAGGGTGCGTTTGGTATGCGTGATGGAATCAATATAGCTATAGGTTTGAGAATAAAGTTGAATGGAAATGGGTATGTAGATATCACTTTTTATGGGTATTCACATACCCACCAAATCATACTCTTATGAGGAAACTCACATATCATGGGTATCCTCATTCCATTGAGGTGGGCCCCATTACCAACCAAACAACATTAATGACTTTCAAAGTCATAAATTCATTCCCATAGTGGGATACCAAACGCACCCTTAGTCTTTCTTAACCATGGAGCTATATCTATATTACCTATAATGGAAAAATGGTCAAAAGTGAAATGTTGAGTTTTCAAGTGAAATGTTAAGTTTTCAACAATAGTCAAATGAGAGAGAAAGTAAAATTTAATTAATACTCTTATTAAAACACCCCAATACTTAAAAGTACAATTATTTATTCACATTGTACAACCAAATTAAAGCATATCTACCAATTAAATACAACCAATTCAAACACAAATCGGGTTGACCCGGGACGCTTCAAACCCGGCGGGTTGACCCGGTTTAATTTGACGCGTCTTCGACTCAACCTAGCAAGTTGACCCGGTTTAAATCGACCCATTTTTCGACCAGAACTGTTTAACCGGTTGAATTACCCAGGTCGAACCGGGTTTCAAAACATTATTCATTACTTAAAAGTACAATAATTTATTCACATTGTACAACCAATTAAAAATATATCAAGCAAATTAAATACAACCAATTAAAACACAAACCGGGTTGACCCGGGATGCTTCAAACCCGTTTTTCGACCGGAAAGGTTCAACCAGTTGAACCACCCGGGTCGAACCGGGTTTCAAAACATTATGTTTAATTCCCAATTCTTCAAACTTTTATTATTTTTCGCTTATAACCTATAAATTTTTTTTATCAATAAACTATCTGTCGCTATAAAATCGCGTTGCTATGCACGGGTACTCGTCTAGTCAATATATTACAAAGATTGTATTTGACGGCAAATTTAAGGTCATCTTATTCACAACGATGGTGTACTTTCATCCGCTACTTTTTGATTAAATTCATCAATTGCAATATGTTTTGTAAGATACATTAAATCTTATTAGCTTAAAAGTGACGAGTATGTACATTTTGTATACAATTCAATGTAAGTTTGTAACTAGTAACTCACGTCAATCTCATGATACGTATAGAATATAGAGATGAGTTTGATGAGTCGAGAAAATATATTTTTGATATGAATGACACACTCACAAAAAAATATCTACAAAATGGTTCACAAAATGATATGTCGTTCTTCTTTCTAATTCGGCCATTCACTCTCTGACACGTTATTTTGTGTCTGATTTTGTGAATTTGTTTTTGTGGGTATAATATTTCTCTTTTTGATAATATCAAAAAAATTATTTGTTTGATAGACAAAGGTTCAATTCTCAGTTACTCACTATACATTCAAAGGTGGTAAGAGAAAAATAGAACATGATCGACATGAAGATATCCAAGTACATAAAATTAAAAATTCGTGTTACCTGAGAAACCTCATCAGTCTAGTTACCATAACAAAATCATTTTACAATGACGATGACAGTTTTGTATGTTGTATCATTTTGATCTTCAAGAAAAAGGCGGATTTTATATATTACACATAATATAACGATAATGCATTTAATATAAAAACTATAATTAAAAAATCAACAATGATAATGATTTAATAATATATGATTTTTTAATAATATGTAATTTATCATAAATAATTTAATATATGATTTTTTAATAATATATGATTTTTTTAATAATATATGATTTTTTAATAATACAAATTGCTTTTTTTTTTTTTTTTTTTTTTTTTTTTTTTTTTTTTTTTTTTTCTCTCTCTCTCTCTCGAAAGGCCAACTATTATTAAAAACAAGAAACAAAAGAACAAAGTCACCTTACAGGGCATACCCTCATAAGGAAAGCATCCGATACAAAACATAAAACATATACCACCTCTAAGCAAACCCGATTATCTAAACAAAACAAAAGCAAACAGGGATTAACATGCACATGAGGAATGTGTGTATGCCTTGATTGCCAAAAAACCACACCATTACACACTTTCTAACTATGGCACACGTGAACGAAAATGCTCCAATCCACAACATACCTTAAGCAGCTAAATCTGTCACTGCGAACACCACTTCAATTCTTCGATCTCCTAGAAGCCTACTCGAAAGTCTTCAGATTAAAACCAATATAAAGCACAAGAACGACCCAAAACATGAGCATAAATTCAGACCAGAGATGCAGGCCCTTTACACCAATCGACCCAACTATACTCGAAACTTTTGCACCTGTGCAAAAGCCAAAAGAAAGATGTAAGTTGAATCTCGAACACCAAATCAGAAGCTGCCATCCGTTTAGCCTGGAAAACTTTATTATTTCGAGCATTCCATATGAGATAGAGCGAAGTCCAGATCATAGCTTGCCAATGCAGACGTAATTTAGCCGACCCAAGACCCACCATATTTAGTACATCATCTACACATGAACCAACAAATGAACCTATATTCCACCAATCACAAATGCTTGACCAAACCGAGGAAACAAACTTGCATCGAACCATACTGTGCTCTATTGTCTCGATAGCTTCCTCACAATGAGGACACAATGTAGAATGGAGATCCACACCAATATGATCAAGAAGAGTCCTAACCAGAATCCGACCACATTTAAGCTTCCACATAAAAACATTTACCTTCCGAGGAACAATCCTACACCACTTCGTTTCTTCTACCTGCGATCTCGGACCGAGAATCTTCTCATCCACCATCTCTTTAAGTCCCTTCACTGTAAAACCCCCATCCATTTCCAACAGCCATTTCCACGAATCAATACCATCTCGAGTTGGACCTTGATCCCTCACTAAGCTGATACAATCCTCTAACTCACTCATTGATCTACCTCTAGGATTTCCGACCCAATCCCAACACCACTTCCACCCGGTATTATCCCAAAAACCTCTATCTTTAATTCGAACTTCCTTATTCTCTCAAACCTAAACAACCTAGGAAACTGGTCACATAACTTATAATTCCCGATCCACTTATCCAACCAAAAACGTACACTTTCACCGTTTCCCAACATCCTACCAAACGAAGATGTGAACTCAATTCCTAGCCTATTAATTTCTTTGCCCACTTTGATAATACTATTCCAAGTGGCCCGACTATTTACCACACCATCACCCCCTTCTCGCAAACCACCATCTTCGCCATAAATACTCTTAATGACCCGAGCCCAAAAAGAATTCCCTTCTACCTTAAAACGCCACCACCATTTACCCAATAAGCCCAAATTGGAAGCTTTGAGGCTTCCAATATTTAACCCCCCAGTTCGAATTTAGACATAACGTTTTCCCATTTAACCCATGCCATCTTGCGGCTATCCCCACCCCCACCCCAAAAGAAATTTTTTCTCACTCTCTCAAGTTTTTGAATCACACTATATGGGGCACGAAACATAGAAAAATAGTACAACGAGAGGCTACCAAGAACCGAGCGCACCAAAGTTAGCCGACCACCAAAGGACAACGTTCTCGCTTTCCAATTTGACAGTTTCTCCTTGAACTTCTCAACTACTACGTTCCAACTTTCCACCCTATTCATGTTCGAGCCGACAGGAGGACCTAGGTACACAAAAGGTAAGTTACCTGGACGACACCTTAAGAGATTAGCCATTGCATCTACTTCATGTTGTGATACTCCAACACCATAAAGACAACTTTTACTCAAATTAATTTTCAACCCCGAAGCCTTTTCGAAGCACTTGAGGACTCTCATCAAATTTCTGCCATTCCTATAACTCCACTCCCCGAAAAAAACCGTATCATCTGCATATTGTAAATGGGATACAATAACTTCATCTCTACCTACCGACACCCCCTTCAATACCCCATTGCTAACTGCTTCTTTTGTAGCCACATTAATCCCTTCTGCCGCTATAAGGAATAAAAACGGAGACAACGGATCACCTTGCCTAATTCCTCTACTCATTCTAAATTCCTTCGTAGGTGAACCATTAACCAATATCGAGATTGATGCTGAATGTAAACATGCATCCACCCAGTTGCACCATTTCAACCCGAACCCCATCTGTACCATCACGTCTCTAATGTACTGCCAATTCACAGAATCATACGCCTTCTCAAAGTCGATCTTAAAAATATGTCCTTGACCCTGAGATTTTCTTAAATAATCAACAACCTCGTTTGCTACCAAGACTCCATCCAAAATGAAACGCCCTTTGATAAAAGCGTTTTGAGCATTTCCGATCACTCTATCAATAACTTTTTTAATTCTTTCGGCTAAAACTTTTGCCACAATCTTGTAGAAACACCCGATTAAACTAATTGGCCTAAAGTCTTTCAACGCAATTGGACCATTAGTCTTAGGAATAAGAGAGATGAAAGAAGAGTTGCACCTGTGACTAAATTCCCCTTTTTCCCAAAACCAATTAATTGCGAGCATCAAATCGTGTTTTATGACATCCCAGAAACGTTTAATGAACTTAAAATTGAAGCCATCCGGGCCAGGGGATTTTGAGCTGCCACAGTTCTTCACCGCCATCCAAACTTCTCACTCAGTAAACTTCTCTTCCAACCTACCCGCTTCTGCCTCTGTGATCCTCTTGAAACCATTAGTAAATACAAATTGCTTGATTTGTTGATTAATCTCCAACTCTCGAAGAATCATTATCATTGTTGATTTTGACTTTTTTTTTGAGGTTTCTCAATTACATATTATAATTTTTTGTTATTTACGTATAAACTTTAATAAATTTATCATTATATGATTTTAAAATAGTTGCATCGTTATATCTTTAATAATAAAAACTATAATTAAATATCATAAATCAAACAAAATAAAGATTAAATTATTTTTTTTAATAAATAAAAATATATGATTTAAAATTTTTTTTAAAGAAAAAAAAAAAAAAAAAAAAAAACCCGCGCGTGCGCCGGCATTATAACTAGTTATGAATTATAATCTCTTGAATCGTTTTCAATATGATTAAGACGCATCTAAATGAGGGGCATAATCCGTACTTAACATATAATTCTTTATTCGTATCGTTATAGCATGTTCGATTTTCGTTGATTTTTGTGATTTAATAATTTTCGGCACAAATGTGGCCCAAATTGATATAAACAAACAACAAACAGTTAGGTGGTATACACAACATTTTTGATAAATGAATGGCCTTTATGATAAAAGTTTAATATTTTGAGAGCCTTAATATATATTAAGAAAAGGAAAAATTAAGAAAATTATATATAAAAGCCATACACTTTTATTATTATTTTCGTTTATAACTTATAACCAATATTATTTTCATTCAGTTTAAATCATGTACTATATATAAAGGAAAAACTCATATCCTCGAAAGTGAAAAATTAAGAAAGCTATATATGGAAAACAAAAACTTTTATTATTATTTTCGTTTATTACCAATAACAAATATTATTTTCATTCAGTTTAAATCATGTTTAATTCCAAGTTCTTAAATTTTTATTATTTTTCGTTTATAACCTATAAACTTTTTTTTTAGCACTACAATTATCTGCCGCTATAGAATCCTGCCGCTATAGAATCCTGTTGCTATGCAAGTGTACTCATATAGTACATAAGAATTTGTAGTGAACAAATTATGTTCTTCACAAACGATATCTACATTGATCGTTATTATGTTATTTGCCATGAATCACTTGTGTGTGAGTTTGTCATCAAAGGCGAACTAAAAGGGTATTGATTTGTCCTGGCCGGATAGTGTGAAATTTGGACAAGTCATCAATTTAGTTGTAATGATATAAACCTCATAAATTGTTGTTTTGATTCCGCAACTAATTGTCATTACTTGCTTACATTTTTAGAGAGGCCGGAGTTGATTGTCAAGTGTAATTGCACGGGCATCTTCATTGGCATGGAAGAGGTCCTTTAGATTATCCTATATATGGCCGAGCATTACAGACCATGGACCGGACCGGACCTATTTTGGTCCGGTCTTCGGTCCACCATTTTTCTCATTTTTGTCCTCGGTCCGGTCCGGTTTTACTCTGAACCGACTATTATGCTTTGTTGGACCAGACCGACCAACAAACCGGAACAGAGCAACCCGAATATGGACCGAACATGTCGGACCGGTCCTCTATCCAGACTTTTGGACCAAATCGGTTTTCGGTCCGATCTAGTTTTCGGACTGTGATCAACCCTAATGCCATAAGTTCTTAGGGGGTCGGCATTGGTCACGGAAAGCATAGCACGGTACCGTGCTACCGTGCGGGAACACCGCCGCCATCCCCGCGGTACCGCACGGTAGCCTTCTGGCACGGGGTCTTTTCTGGCACGGGAAGGGAAGCAAATTTCGACCGTTTGAGGCTTTGGACTGTTGCATTTTGACCGTTTGTGGCTTTGAAATGTATTTTTTTTTACCGTTGGATAACATGTATATATATAGTAGCATTCTTCCACCAACAACAATCAACAACAATCTAGTTCAAAAAAAAAATAGTATTCTGTCCAAAAAAAAAAAAAAAAAAAATACCGAGCACAAAAAAAAACATGGAACCAAAAAGAAATAGAGATTCAAGAAAAGGAAACCGAGTAGCGAGGGGTGCAAGTCGTCCTCGAGTTCAATCATTTTCTCAATCACAAGATGTTTACCGCCCCGAATTTGTCCAAGCTCCATCTCCACAAATTTTCGTTCCCCAACAACCCCTCCCACAATTGCCTCAAAATTTCAACCCGTTTGAGCCGAGATATACCCAACAAAAAAGGCGTGAACCGGAGAGCGGTCCGTTACCCGTTCGTGATGATAGCGAGGATGATGAAGATTATGATAATGTTAATTTGGTGCCCGAGACACAACCGATGAATGAGGAGGTTGAGGAAGAGGTCGAAGAGGTTGAGGTACCGCGTCAAAGTCAAAGAAAACCCGCTAAGATTTGGACGCCCGATGAGGAGGAGGCGTTAGCTAAGGCTTGGATCAAAATTTCGGTGGACAAACAAGTTGGGGACCGTCAAACAAAGGAAGGTTTTTGGAGACGAGTTCTAAAGCATTTTAAAAGCCTTATTCCAAGAACCGAATGCACCAAAGATCAATTGAACTCGAAGTGGACTCCTATGAATGCGCATATCACGGCGTTCAACGCATACTACATACAAGCGGTATATATTTTTTGTTTACATACGTACATATTTTTTTTACATACGTATATATATAATTGTGTACATAAGTTTATTTTTTTTACATACGTATATATATAATTTTGTACATAAGTTTATTTTTTTTTACTTACGTACGTTTATATTTTTTGTAGGTGCGCTTGAAAGAAAGTGGGTGTGATGATCTTCAAGTTTACGAGAGAGCCCAACTTGATTTTGAAAAACAATTTAGGAAAGCTTTCGCGCACAATAAAGCGTGGCACATTCTCAAAGATCAAGAAAAGTGGAAAGCACAAGCATCGGCTAGTCAGACTCAAGAATCCACGGGATCGAGCAAGAAAAGAAAGTCGTCGGAGTCAAGTAGCGCTCAAACGCAAACAAACGAGACGCCACTAAACGTGGAAGATTTCAACTGTGACTTACCGAACCTCAATGAGAACCCAACTCCATCACGACCATCGAAAGGCAAAAAAAAGGCGAATTCTGAAGAGTCAAGCCGAAGTTCGATTCGTGATACCCTTGCAAGTTACACGGCCGAAAAGCAAAGTTTATTGCAAGCGCAGATGGAGGCTCAAAAGAAAAAGGACGAAGAGTATTTGAAGTTTCTTGATGGGGAGACCTACAATCGTGACATGAAATTCGTTATGGACCCGCACGACAATATCCCAGACCCGATTTTTAAGGACTTTGTCATCAAAAGGAAACGCGAGATATGCGCCAAATACGTTTGGCCATGTAGTTTGTAGGATTTAATGTTTTTTAGGTTTTTAATGGAAATTTAGTTATTTTATGTTTTTTAAGAATATTATGTAATGTTTTATTAATTTTAATGGAATTTTAGTTTTTATTTTTATTTTAAAGGAATTAAAAAAAAAGAAAAAAAAAATGAAGTGAGGGATGGTGGTGTGATGCCACAAGTGATGCCAACAAAAAAAAGGGTGAGGGATGGGAAAAATTGGTGAACGATGTGGCACAAGGGGATTGGTTGGGAGTGAGGGATGGTGGTATGGTGCCACAAGTGTTGCCAACCCCATTAGTATTACCCAGTGTGGTCACCACTTGATCTTATAGCGATTTCGTACACGTGCCTAGAATCCACATCTTTATGAGGTCAAAATCCTACTCCAATCAGGATCAATAGTACTCGTGCTATAGGTCGCGTCTTTTATATGTTTCTTGAGACCACGACTACCTAGATGAATTCTGAAAAATGAACTCCATGAATTGTAGTTCAATTTTTCTGGGCCTAGTTTTTACGGGGACGATGCTTGTTACACCGAATGGTAGAAGTTTGTCTGCGGATGATGGAGGGGTGTAGGAGGAGGGGTATCATCTCTGACCATGATGGTCGAATTTTTGGGTTTATGGGGGGCAGAGGGTTTCGGCGAGAAAAGGAGGGAAGGGGGAACAACCGTGTTAGACATATTTTAAGGGAGGATTAGTTTGGTCTGATTACTATATTGGTTTGGTAATTTGCCTTGATCTTTCCTTAATCATCTCAAATTAATATATGGATGATAAAAATAGAATATCCTAGGAGTAATTATTGAAACATGTGCTAAGGCCACACAATACTAATAAGGTCCACATGCCTAATAACATTCGACTAACAGTAAGGCCTGGCATCGTTTACACCTAAAATCAAATTCTTCATTCCCCCTAAAACTAGGTATGCAAGTCATCATATCCAGCATTCCAGGTTGCTCTTCATGTTGTAAAATTTTATTTTTGGAACAAGTTTTGTAATAACAGTAGCAGTCCGAATATTTGTTGTATTAGCTCTACAAAATTTATTAGAAACACTTCTCATCTAACGCACAGAAGATCAAATTTTAAAGTTCTTAAGCCGAGAGCTTCACTTTCCAATCTGTAACGCAGTGTCGAGGTCGTAGTTGCACGCATCATTCACTACAAGAAAAAAGGTCTTTAATGACGATTGCTTTTTTGTCACTATTTCGACAATATAGTGACCGTATAGTACATGGTCACTCATATTTGGTCATTCATAAACGGTCAGTGACCAAGCTAAAAAATGGCCATTATTTTAGTCACTAAGTATATATGGGTTATATACAGCATAAAATAGTGATGAGATTATGGTCATTGAATTTTTAAAAGTTATTGACGTAAAGGTCTTTAGTGATGATTGCTTTTTTCGTCGCTATTTAGACAATATAGTGAATTATACATGGTCACTCATATTTGGTCATTCGTAAACTGTCAGTGACCAAGCTAAAAATGGTCATTAATTTAGTCACTAAGTATATATGGGTTATATTCGGTATAAAATAGTGATGAGATTATGGTCATTGAACTTTTAAAAAGTTAGTGACGAAAATGTTGGTCACCGTGTGACATATATAAACATGAGTTAGGATTAAATAAGAAGAAAACTTAAAATGAGAAGGATGGTAAGTAACTATAACTACACATTCGAGATGTATCGACTTGAATTAGATGCATCTCAATTCATTTAGATGCATCATAATATATTTTCTATCTCAAAATTAGATGCATATACATATATTAGATGCATTTTATCAAATTAGATGAATCGTGTACATTTTTCGTCCTCTACATGCCAAACGCGGTTCTAGTGCTACTTTGCATCTTTTTCAATTCAAAATCACTTTTGAAACGACAGGCATTACATCTAAATGAATTGATATGCATCTAATTTAAGTCGATGCATCTTAAATGTGTGATGATATTTATTTCTCATACTTCTCATATATAAAGATATATAAATACCTATAACCACATATTTGAGATGCATCGACTTGAATTAGATGCATCTCTATTCATTTATATACATCCCAATTAATTTTGAAAGTGATTTTAAAGTGAAAAAAATGTAAGTAGTACTAACAACAAATTAGACCCGTAGAGGACGAAAAATACATAGGATTTTTCTAACTTGATGAAATGCATCTAATATACGTATATGCATCTAATTTTTAGCTAAAAAATATATTATGGTGCATCTAAAAGATTAAGGATGCATCTAATTCAAATCTATGCATCTCTAATGTGTAGTCATAACTATTTCTCATCCTTTTTATTTTAAGGTTTCTTCTCATTTAATCTTAAGTCATATAAATATAAATATAGTAGAAACTTGATAGAAACTTAAAATGAAATAATTCAAAAGTATACCAATTATAAAGATTCTCACATAGCGTATTAGGGATGGCAAAAAAAAAAACCCCGAAACTCAAACTAATTGAGGCGGGGCGGGGCATGCTAATCGGGTTACGGGTTAAGGCTTAAACAGGGATTTTGATCGGGTTTAGGGTGAGGAACAGGAATCCTCGCCCTACCATACCCCGGCCGAATAATATACACACATATACAAATATATCTTATTTTGTTAGTATTTACTTAATAAAAAAAAATATTACTGTAATATTGTTTAACTTTGTCCTTTTTTTTATTTTTTATTTTTTTATTATTATTTTTTTTTAAGTTGCAAAATAATAATTATAGAAACTCGTTTAGTGTAAGTTTTAATTTTTGACAGTGCAATTTATCACTATATATATATATATAATATTTTCGTTGAAAAAATAATAATGTTTGTTTGTAATTGATACTTCATTCGTCTCAAAATTATTGTTCATATTTTCTTTTTCGGATGTCTTAAAATAATTGTCCACTTTCTTTATTAAGTAAAAACTAGATAATCTAGTGAAGAAATATTCATTTTAGTGGTTGAAAATTAAAGTGCCCCCACTTTTATTAAACTTTGTATTTTTCTTTCTCATGACAATAATTTTAAGAATGATGGAGTAATTAATAGGTTATTTATTATTCAAGTTATTGCTAACCGTATAAAAATAATAGGGGTAATTCTACAAATACCCTTGCAAGTACAAAGTGGTGACCCCCCAAAATGGATTTTTTTCTTCAAATACCCCAAAGGGAGATGGTCGCCCATAATTATTGGACGGATATCATATAAATCTGCTAAATGTCCCCTACCTTGTACTTACATTGAATCACTCATGCTAGATACTTTTCATGGGCGACTGTTCTTTTTTGTCTTTTAGTAAAAAAAAAATAGCATTTTAAAATAGTACATTTTTTTCCTTATGGTGTGATTGGTATTTCATTTTTATCACACATTCTTTCTCAACAATAACATCTTCTTATATGCTCAACAATAACATGCCCCCACGATTATCACCACCCACCACCACCCACCTCGACTATCCCTTTTCATCTCCGAATAACAACCAACTGTCATCAACAACTGTCAACATCAAACCACATCGACCACATCAAAATCTCATCTCACATCAACAACATACAACTTCTGTCAAATCCCAACTACAAACCCATCATCGAAGATCTGGACGCCGACACCCATAAAGAAAAACCAACCTGAGACCTTCTCAAAGATCTGGTCAAACACAATCAAAACCCACCAAGATCTAAAGAGTAATAACGAACAATCTTAGCGAGGAAGCTTTCAAAACTTTTACGGAGATGAAGACAAGGGGATATGTACCAGAGGAGGCTACTGATAGCCTTCTTATTTCACTAACTTCTAAGAACAATCTTATCGTAAGACTCTATCAAGACATGAGACTACAAAAGTTAGTTCCAAGTAACTTCACGTGTGCTTCACTTTTATCCCTCTATTATCGAAGTGGAAATTATTCTAAAGCTTTATCTCTCTCCTCAGAAATGGAGAGATATAGAATTGTACTAGATGAAGTCATATATGGTTTGCTTATTATGGTAAGACAAAAATGAAATACAAATCAAACCATAAGGACTAAAAATGTAGTATTTTAAAAAACTATACTTTTGGACTAAAAGACAAAAAAACCAGTCGCTTAAGAATTGTATACCCAGTCGCTCAAGAAAGTACCTAGAATGAGTGGTTCAATGTAAGTACAAACATAGGGACATTTGGCAGATTTGTATGATATCTGCCCAAGAGGTTAGGGCGACCATCTCCCTTTGGGTTATTTGAAGAAAAAATTTCATTTTGGGGCACTAGGGGTCACCCCTTTGTACTTGCAAGGGTATTTGTAGAATTACCCCAAAATAATAATAAGAGAAAAGTCCAAAATACATCCATGTGGTTTGCCAAAAGCCCGCTTTACATTAATTTTCTTTTTTTTGAACAAAATCATCCACCGTTAGTAAAGTTGGCACAAATCCATCCCTCAGTTAGTAATATCAGTTACTATGGACTAACGATGCAAATGATTTTCCGTTATCTCCTAACAAGAGTTAAAATAGTTGCATCGTTATATTAAATATATTTTATATTTAATTAAAATATATAATTAAAAAACTATAAGTAAGTGTGGTGGCAATCATGATTCTGAAAAAACCCCATACCTCCCAACCCATCAATAATATCATTTCACCTCATTCATACTTTTCTCATACCTCTCAACCTTTTTTAGTGGCAACCATGATTCCATACCTCAACAAATTTTATTTTTTATTTGCTCCAACGTTCGACTTGATAAATGCTCCATGCCGTTGAATCATGAAATGCCGCCCAGCCAAACCGCTCACCCATACCGCCTAGGTGGCGACGGTGTTCACCGCCGATATGGGCCATACCGATGCCCATACCGCTACCGCTGCCATTGCCACCACTCTAAGGGGCCAAATTTGTTTTGGCACATTTGAATTCAAGGAATTGATTTATTTTTCAAATTATAATTGTTTGGTTCAATTTTTCACAATAAAAGTAAGCCATCATGAATCAAAAGTAAATCATGGCAAAAGGGGTGAGTTTTACTTATTGATACTCCTCACATTATTACATCTCACATTATAATAAAAAGATACTATCACTCTACTATTTATTTAATCTATTTATTCTTATAAAATGGAGTTCTATACAAGTCCCCTGAAGCATGACATTAAAAAATCTGATGTGTCTTGCACCATATTTCACGGTATTTTTGGAAGGTACCACATCTCTTAAGCACTATCATATGAGCTTCTTTAATACGATTCAACTATCATTCAAATAAATTCGACAGTTTCAACTCCACAATTAATTGACACATTCAATACAATCATCTCCTATAATTCGCCCCGTGCAATCTTCCTCTGTACGCTCGAAGATTTTCAAATCACATACAAATCACATTCATTCATTGACATAATGTGATTCAAGCAATAACATCAACCCTAACAAACTCGAATCAAATCACCAATAAGTCTGGACGATTTTGGTCGATATCCCTAAGAAGTCGATCTATGCAGTGGGTTCTTTTGCTAAAGAGTCTTCAACTTGATAATTATATTCAAGTTAATATGTTTGGAATTTAATATATTTTCTTTCATTAACTTCACTTAAATCATTATTGTATCAAAACCATGTTTATATGAATTTGGGGGAAACCATTTTTATTACTCAGTTTTTCATAATGTATGAGATGGGTTTTTTAATCTATTCTGACACAACAAATTTTCTTTGTGATACGTGCTTGTGCTGGAATTTGAAGCTCGAAGATTAAAGGTTTATAAGTGATTTAAAGAGGGCAAGGTGTTTGATGAAATGTTTGAAAGGAATTTTAGTAACATGGTATGATATTTTTTTAACCTTTTTAAGAAAATTGTTGTTTTAGTAAGTGAGGTTGTTGTTTATATAGAGTGTACTAATTTTGAATGTCATAGGGTTTTAATAATTCTCATCAGTTGCACGCCAAAAATAAGAGTTTTGATTGTTAGGTTGATGGAGCTAATCAGAGTGTGGCTACGGTTAATCAATCGTCTTGATTGTGTGATCATGATACGGGTTTCGATTGCCGAAGAGAAATGGCTCATCGCACCCTTAAAGGTATTATAATTTATGCACTGAGATTAGTGATGATACTAACTATTGCTTGATGGCTAAGATGTGTACGTTATGACTTGATGATTGTACTATAACCTGTTTATTGAACCAACATCATGAAACACAATTTTCCTAATCTGTTACTCCGTATTTATTAAGCTTCCTATATGTCTTTCCTTATATGTCAAAACCCAAAAAAGAAAAGCAATCGGATATATCCTCTTAACCATGTCGGTTTTTGTTTTTTGATTTCCTTTATTTGGTTTGTGATCTTAGAACTTATGTGTTTGCAGGGTTGAGTTTCTAGCATTAAGAGTGTTAAAGGTTAAGCTAAAGGAAGAGTCACATGCTATCAGTGAATGAGAATGAGTAGGGAAAATTACAAAAGTGGTTGAACATCTAGAACATCGTATGGATGCTACATCCACGAATATGGCTGCAAGCACATCGTCTTCTATTGCTAAACCCGAAAAATTCTATTTTGACGAATTTCCAAAAGAAATGCATGAAATGAAAATTAAGGAAGACAAAATGGAAAATAAGGTATATTTCAATTCGTCTTAAGTTATATCACTATTTGTAGTATGTCATACCTCACTTACGCTAAGTTACAATATGATTTTTTATTCAATTGTAAATTAGGAAATTATACAATTAGGAAATTGAGGGTACTGTTTTCAATGGTAATGCAACCGAAAATGTCATTTTATAGTAAGTTATGTTGGTGGTTGAAATGAGAAACAAAACTTGGTAACTATTATTTAGTTTATTGAGTCAAAATTTGTTGAATTTTGCAAAAATAAATAAATAAAAAAAGCTCTTTGATTTGTGTATTGAACTCTGAATATCCGCTAAACATTCAGATTTGAATAAAAAATATATCGTTTAATAGTTTATTAATGGAGCATAGCGAAGTCTACATGATGCAATCATGATTGTTAGAAGGGCCATGACGAATTGATATTTGGTTGTGTCTTAAGTAATACTCATGGTTGTTGCAGGTTGTTATCGGACCAGCAACGGTTCGTGGGATTCAAGCTGGAGCCTTCAAGATTGGTGACACAGCTAGATTCAAGCAACGGTTCCTATATGTCTTTCCTTATATTCAGATATAGGGAGCCAAATGCGAGATGGTCTGAGAAGCAATATGGTAAACATATAAATTACTATTTTTTGTTATCAATAAAATTAATGATTATATTCTTTCCTCTTCTGTTTTTGGTAATTAAACTTATGTCAAGTTGTAATAAATTTCATGGATATATTTCAAAATCTGCGTGCAATCCTCATTTCAGGCCGCTTTTGACGTGGAGATTTTCCTGTTGCAATATTTTACAGAAAAAGTTGGTCACCAGGTTCATTCGCTTATTTTAACTAAAAAGTTATATTCACAGATTGAGGACCTGTTCCAAGCTCTTTTAAGGATATGTTACTCTTACATGGTTGTTGTTACTTCAGTTTTGATGACCACACGAGGAACTTGAAAACTGGGTGTTAGTTTTTTTTTAATTCTTCTACAGGTCCTGATTTCGATTACTCTCCAAATCCACATAGTTAAGTATCGTATCTAAATTAACTCATTAACTGCTCTTCTAATTGTCTTTTCGAGTTTGGCTCTTAAAAAATTCTCGATGACCCAAATGAAAAACTTTAGGTTGGAGTGAGAGCCCTTCTGCCAATAGGATCAATACCGAACCACAGTACCGGTCGAGGAGTGTAGTTCCTAAGAAAGAAACACCCTCAAGACCAGTAATGCAGTTCGGTTCTTAAATTTATTTTGACCAAAAGGCATAAAAAAACAAAACCTTTTGCCTTTATTATATAGATACATAGTCTTAACGTGGTAATCATAATTTTCTCTGAACGAATACTAATTTTCATCTTAAAAGTGAAGGCAAAAAAGAAGTCGAGAGTCGCCTAAAAGAGGTAAGGAATATAAAACAACCAAAAAAGTTGTTTTATAAGAAAAGGCCTAAGAGATGTTTAGAGAAGCACAACCACATGTTAGTCAGGTTGACTTAAAACACTATTATTGGAAATATACTTTGGGTCATTTTCAATCTATTTGATTTACAGGTGACCTGATATCGATGGAACACAACATAAATACATCATATATTAACTTAATTGGTTGAAACTGTTGCATTTAATGCGGTCAATGTAATTGAAGTATGAAAAAGCAAGAGGAAATGGGTCAAAAGTGACCCAAAGTATAACATTTCTTATGTGAACCACTTATGTTAGTGGTCTTTCGCTGATAGAAATCATACCTTTGAGAAAGACCACACAACAATTAAAACAAACATATATTTTGGATGAGGTAAACCATGCATATTCATGGCTTGAAATCCCTTTTTTTAGGAGTAAATGCCTAAATATATAAAGAAGTTCTTAAAGTGACATTTTGAAACATTTATGAGTTATTTTGCATAAACAACATTGACATACTGGTTTTGTCATGTTCATGTTGTGATGTTAGAAATTCTTTTTCCTGTACATGTTAAGCTTAAGGTAACTATGGTTAGAGTCATTTGGGTGATTGAGACGTAAAGAAAGAGATAATAAAAGAACATTATATGTCTGACAACCTTCTGTGCCCCATCTGTTAGCATTGTATGTTAAATGAAAAGCTTTGTGTCTGATAATCTACTGTGATAATCACTTTCCCCTGTGTCAGTTTGTTTGCTATTGGTTAAAAGTTATAGACATTTGCTTTTATTTACAGGTGACAGAGACGCTTTCAAAATAGTCAAAGCAATGTTAAAAGTTAAGATTAGGCCCAAGCCGAGCCCTATTGCAGAAAACTGTAGATGCCAAATTGCGATAAACTCCAAATTGCGGGTTTGTCCAAGCAAGGTAAATGTTTGCACTCTTTACCGAGTATAAAAATATAAGCTTTCACATATTTTTTTTGGATTATGCTAAATTGCGATATTTGTTTATACAACAAGCTTCCTCTTTCTATTGTATTAGTTAAAAGTTGGGGACGAACCTTGGGACATGATGAACAAATTTGATGATAATATTCCTCAACGGGTAAAACAGTAATTACTTAACTAAGTGTAGTAATTCTCTACTTTTGCTCTTTTCTCCAATATAATTACTTAACCAGTTTGCTAAGTTATGCCAATAGTAGGCCACCATACTGTTCGACGAGTTCTATTCAAATTATAGTTTTATGCCTGCATATACATATACAAAAGCTTTTTTTCTTCTTAATTTTGCACCCAATTAATATATAAACTTTCTGTCTCTAAATATTCACTCTCTTTTTTTTAGAGTTCCAAACAAATTCTTGTGTGTGTGATTTATTCGTCATCTATTTTGTTTAAGGGTGAAGACATTTTGTTCTTGGTGTAAAAGTAAGCGCACCTTATTACCAGTTTTGTAACTTTGGTGTTTAACAAAAAATTAGAATAGCACATCAAGAATCCTAGATGAGTAGATATTGTTCGTATGTGAGTGTTGGTTGTGTGCGACGGATGGTCGTGTAGAACACCTTCATGTTTTTGGACGATGCATATAAGATTTTTGTAAAATTTAACCCATAAAATAAGTTTAATCTGTAAGTCATAGTGGTCTATATGAGATATGAATTGGCGCTGATGAGAATTAGGTTTTTGGTCATTGTAGTACCCATTATAGCAAGGTTAATAAAATTTGACGACTTACTGTGGACTTTAACAAGGAAGAAAAACATAAGCTAGCCATGTACCATTAATTTCCTTGGTTTTTTACATTTGTGTGTTTTCATTATAGAAATCTCTTTACACGGTTTAAGATCTTTACCTTTTATCTTGGCTTGGTTATGAAAATGAAAAGAATCCACCATTTAAACTAATCGTAATAACTTGCGATAGTTCTTTTTGAGGTAATGAAAGTTCCACATGTTCAAGCTTGAAGTATTTTGTTTATGAGTTGTTTATAAGTTGCAGTTGCACGGGTCATAACACAAGTTGTCTGTTATGTTTACACAGATGGATATGTCGAACAATGTTTTCACTATCAATCGAGGCAACCAAAAACCGGTTAACCATCATTGCCAAAATGAAAGTCAATGAAGAAACAAGGGTAAAGTTCGTGTCTACACATTTTCAATTTCAAACTTCAATTACTTACGTCATTTTTTATACTTTTTATGAAGACATGTCATTTCTTTTTTCCTTTGAATAGCAAGTCGGGGACAACGTCGATATTGATACTCATGAGATAACATTCATTTATAAACCTTTTCAGTTTCTCTTCTCAACAAACGATTCTGATATTCGTATATTTGTATGAAGGCCTAATATTGTTTCTCTTCTTTAAATAGGACCATGATCGCAACAATATCTATTTGGTGCTTGATGAGGTGAATCACACATCTAGGAAAAGGAAAATGGATGCAAATTTGATGACATTGCGATGTTATTGAAATTGAAATATCGGATGGTTAGAGCATTTTTTTGACAGGATGATGATACTCTTAATGATGCTCCAGATGGAAATACAGAATTACAAATAATGTATGTGCTATTACTCCAAAATCAAATAGGACTTAATATGTCTCTTATGGATTTTTTATTTGTATTTATATGAAGGATACAGAGGTGGATGATGTTTTGTTAATGATCAATATCAAAAGGAAAAAAGAAACCAAGTTTCTACTGTGTTGATGTATGCTTTTTTATGTAGTTGTTTATAGGAATATAAGAGTACATGAATGCAACCTATGGAATGATAGTTTAGAAAATAATGAGTTGTTTGGTTACTGAACTGCTAGGGCTATTGATGCTTTCACAGCCAACATTGAGATTTTTTCAGTATCACATGCTCACTCCATAATTCATACGATCCTTAGTCTAATTGACATGAACCAATATTGAATAATGGCGCTCTAAATTAGTCCATGATAGCTACTATTGTTACAGAGGTAGTACCTATTATTTTTTTTCGATGCCAGGTTGACCAAATGAGAGTGTATAACATACATTTTCTTGTGAAGATGATGATGCATGGACGTTTATTATATTAATAGTTACATACACAATTGTTTATAGATTCTCAGTTACAGTTATTACTTTATTCACACACTCAACTTCTTAATGAATCATTTCTTCTAAAAACCCGTCAATTTGACGGGTCTATAAGCTAGTTAATTATAAAAGTATGATGATATATTAAATTAATTTTTTATTCAATATTTTGATTAAAATAATTTATTAAATAAAATATTATTTTTTCTTTTATCCAATTTTCTTTTATTTCTAAACAAAATCCGTATCCGATTCTAAACCTTTTTACAAACTAAACGGGCCTAAATGAATCATTTAATCCATGTTTCATTAATCCAAGCAAGACAATCATGATTAAAGAACATCTTAACACTACTACAAAAAAGGGCTTTTAGACCGATTATTCAACTGGTCTAGATTAGTAGAGGTCCAAAACATAAAAGTCATATAGACTGGTTGGAGTACCGGTCTAAAAGATTATTATTGCGACCGGTTGTTATCAATATAATGGGTCTATATGTGAATTTTATAATAATAATAATAATAATAATAATAATAATAATAATAATAATAATAATAAAATAAAAAAAAATTCCAAACAACAGACTAATATACAGATTCAGTAAGCAATCTGAGTCAGCCCTCACAATAAGCATTTTTCTAATTGAAAATGCTTATAAAAAGGGTTGCTTGGATTGGTTATTGAAACTGCGTATAAAAGGTTGTTTGGGATTACTTATTGAATCCTATATTTACACTCGAGAATAGGCAAATGCAAAGAAGCATATATACAGTATCGTTAATGAATTACAAACCAAACAGAGAAACATTCATAAGAATTACAAATCAAATACTAAGAAACAGGTACATTACGCAACCACATATTGCAGCATCCCTTTCAACCAATATGCCAAACAATAACTGTATATCAACAACTCCAAACAACACCTGTCACTTTCAGTTGCTAAGCTGCAAACTTTCAAAACGCTACGCTACACAATCACGGTCACAACACTAATCGACGTGTTTGATAAAACCACCACAGAATCATAGCACTATGTCCTTTTATAATGTGATCGTAGCTGGTGTTACACTTTCTTAACTATAAATTTCATTACAGTTGTGCTATTCTTTTTTATGTACGTATTTTACATCGACATGTGATTTTAACAATCAATGTTATTTATCAAGCATAGAGTACTTCTGTAAAAATACTGTTAATACTGTTAAAAAGAGCGGGTGGGACTTGGAACTAGTTCAGGATAATAAGATAGTTATTGAAATTTTATCCACAAAAAAAAAAAAAAAAAAAAAAAAAAAAAAAAAAAAAAACTTCATTAACACATAATTATTGAAATTTTATCATATGAGTGCTACTAACATTCAGCCAGGATGGATCCAATGGACATGCCCATGATCCAAACTACAACTAAGATACAACTGAAATTCATACTACCTGATCATTAAAGCAGCTTAGCACTTCACATTTTCACTAGCAAAGACTACATTTCCTATAACAATATTTATGTTATAAGTCAATCCAAAGCAGAGAGACATACAACACAATATTAATAGGCCTCATCTATTGCTAAAGCTCACATGCATAGACTACATTTCCTATATGAAGGCAGCTAAACAATCAATCTGTAGCACCCCTCACAGAAAGATTATAAAGCCATCATCCATAGAAGGCATCATCATCTACAAAAGAGCTTGTTACTTAAGCCTAAGAGTTACATTTCCTTAATGAAAGCATACTTTAACGAGAATGAATAACTAGTAAGATGAATTATTTATTGACATCTTATTCCTTATTATCATCAACTCCACTTGGACTGTTGAAACACCAGGGCGTTTGCTTCAATCATTATCAAGAAAGGTCCATATGAAGATCCTTACATCATTGCTGCCAATACTACAAGGATACAGTAACATGATTGCCTTCATCTATCTTATAGAAGCTATTCTTGCTTGTGATTGAAACACATCCTGAAACATAAAAACCTCCAATTAGTAAGGAATATATTAGAGGTGATCGCTTAGACAACTCAGAATCTATAAGGGAATGGAGAATATGACTCATTGTCTATTTCTCCCTACACTAATTAAGGGTGTGTTTAGTTGTTAGAAAATGAGAAGTTTCTCAGAAAATCTTTCTAGCTAAGAAACACACATAAAACATAAAACGTGTTCAAAATGAGTATTTTCTGAAATTTCTCTACTGAAAACAGAAAACCAGTTTTCAGCTATTATAGAACTTGAATTTAGAGTTCTCCGGTTTTCAAAAGGTTCCCTGGAGAAAGAAGAGTTACTCCGTTCTCAATAAAACAAAGAAAAAGAAATTAAGAAAACTTCTCTACAATTAAACATATGTTGTAAGTAATACAATCTCCCATTCTCTCTTTGTTATGTAAATAAAACCTACATGTCTTAAACTGAAAAATGAATTCCTAATTGAACAAAGATGTCTCAGTTTTATAAGTTTTTCGTGTTATATACTCCGTAATAACTAAAACTCCACCAATCAAATCTGTAACAACTCGCAAGATCATACCAAATAAAGCATACTGCCAAGAAAAAGGAATTTATAAACACTAAACCAAATTGAACAGTTGGATTACAGAGACATCAATTGCAGCCTTGCTGGACAGTATACCTTAGCTGGTTTCATTGAAGTTATAAAATTTCAGTTTGTTGGTACTTTGGATTTTGGATGGAAACCCTTTTATCGGTTTGGATATTTATTTTTCTAACAAATAAGAGTCATGAACCAAAAAAGAAGCATTACCAAAACATAATGTTAAATGACAGGAGAAAGGGGAAACAGGGAAGGGGGTGACTAGATAGGAAATCCCAGTTTCATTGACTTTACTTTACAGCAACCAGTTTACCAAAAATTATCAAACGATAGCTGCTGATATGAAAGAAAAAGTTGAGAAAGAACTACAAACCTGCAGAAACCGCTGAACAAGAGTCTTAACGTCATGGGTTTGTGACATCGCGGGTCGCCATAAAACTTTAATAGATTCCTTTGAGTCATATTGAATCATAAATGTCTTTACATTTTTGTGTGCCTCATCCCAAAATTCTGAACAGTCTGTTGCCTCTTTTGTTGTTTGCACAGGATTTACTGTACTCATCCTAGGAACTAGTGCAACTCCAAACCCAATCTCTTCAATTATACCATCTAAGAAAAACAAGATCTTATTACAATCTGGATTCCACCATTCGGTGTGCCTCAATGCAGCAAACGAAACATAGCCTACATGTGTTGCAAGATCAAAATGACTTTCTGCTGGTTTGAGTGTTTCAATGACTTTCTCCTGCCAAGGAATAGATTGAGAATTCTTGCTGATTTCCTGGTTAATAGTCATTGTAATTCTTGAATTGTAACTGTCACAAACAGTGCATATTAAGAACCCACAAAAGGCGTTGCACCAATTTTGTGGAAGCTGCAATGTTAATCTCTTGCCCCTCACGAGTGAAGGTACAAAACCCTTCCGAAAGTCAAAGTCTGGAAGGGAGAGACTGAGAAAGTAATTTTCAATCGCATTTCCCTGCCATGAAAAAAAAAAAAAAAAAAAAAAAAAAAACATGGGAGTATTTTTTTTGATTAATATTATTTTCATGTTTGGGGTTGACATATATAGAAATCCAAAAGGTAGAGGCAAACCTGATGCATGTAATATAGTATTTCACGACCAACTACATCTTGGTTTTCGCTGTTCAATAGTGAGACTTTCCACAACCATTTACATTTTGAAATATCTCCAACACTTTTAAGCGAGTAACAATTTTCTGCTATGAGAACAGCAATACTTGATGGGAGCTCTGACATTTCTGCCAGGCTTTTGCAGTTTGACACATTGAGCAATTTAAGCACAGGAAGTAGCAAGAGGCTAAAGTTCAATCTTGAAAACTCGTTCCCTCTTAGATCTAGTTCTTGTAAGCTGGGTAACCCCCAAAAAAAACCAGCCATGTGTTCATCTCCGAGATTGCCGTTACTGAGATCCAATCTTCTTAAGGTTTTGAGAGGTAAAGAATGATCTATTAAACCAGGGTATACATATACATCAATAAGTTGCTCTGGTAATTTCTTAAGCTTTGTGTCGCACGAATGATCGTCGAAGTAACTCAAATCCACATAAACAAGGTTGGGACAATCTTTTCCAATGGACGAGGGTACAACCTCTATCCCACTACCTTTCAAAAGAAGATATTCCAAGCTATCCATGGTGTTTTGGACCTCCGGAAACCTATCAAGTTTACGACAATCTGAGAGAACAAGAGTCTTGACTTTTTTGAGCTGGATAATTGGTGGCAACATCTTAAGACTACAACAGGCTCCCAAATTCAAGTAAACAAGATTTTTTGAATGTCCAAGTGATGGATGAATATTTTCTAAGCTTCCACAACCCCAGAGCACCAATTTTTCAATATTTGGGAGTCCATCAAAATCTGGAGTCATGATGAGATTCATCGAAAAACTAAGGTCGATCACTTTCAAACTAGGTAGATGCTGTTGTATACAAATACACACAGCGTCAGAATTTAGCAAACATGTTCATCTATATCATAGAGTTGACAGGAAATTAGGATGCCTATATATGTAAATTTAATTACAGAAAAGTAGGTATTAAGATATCCAAGGTTCACATGTATATTTCCTGCCCATAAACAGTGTTTATATATGAGACAATACTGAGTTCTAACAAATTCCAAATTGTTATTAAATCTCTGTTAGGCTAAATGCTATATAACTACCTAGAAACAATTAAGCAATGAAACACGAATAGAAAGATTTAAAGTGGTTCAGCCAAATATATAAGAAGATCGACCTGTGCGCGTCCATGGGCAGGAAGGTACTCTAATTATCCGTATTATGAATAAACGAAAAAATTAGACTGGTTGCGACCCTAGCTAGAATATTAATACCCCTTAACTCTACGAGTTTGTATCTAACTCGTATACCTTATTGGGCAGGACCCTAAACAAGATATCATTTGATAAAACAGGTCCATACCGCGGGTCTTCTTTAAATTTTCCAGGTTGGGTCCATAATAGGCTTCCTACTGTTTCATGTTACATTCCTAACAGTTGCTTACTCCCCCAATAACCAATCACATAAACCATAGTTATGTGCTCAGAATTCTATTATTACATCAGCATTTACTTTCTAAATTGGGAATTATTATTCACATTCTCTTTGCTTTCATTTGTGAATTAGACCAAAAAAGAAATAGGAAAAAAAGGAGTACCTTATAACCTTTCCAAAGTTGTTTCTGCATGCCAAATTTCAATATTAGACAACAAAGCTTTGTTGGTTGAAAATTTATTGGCATTGAATTTGCAGGAAAATAATCCCACGAAATCAACCGGAGTTTCTTCATGTTTGCAACAACCTGAGGAAGATACTTTGGAGAACCATCCTTAAAGCATTTAATTTGTATTACTTCAATCTCATTATTTTCCTACAACGAAAGGAACAGAGCGGTGTCAGTTTTTATTTAAACTGCTTCTTTATTGGTATGACATAGATGTTGCAAAGCTAGTTTAGACATTACCTTCATTGTGCCCATATCACATATGTCTATAACATCTTTGTTTTGCCAAACCCTACTATGTTTCTCAGGATTGTTAGGATGTTCCACTCTAACAATGTGGCGTCCCATTTCTTGCACCAAATCATGCATATCAAAAGTTCCATGTGAAACAGTTATGAGAGCCTTTTGAATCAAAACCTTTACCCCTATAACAGAGTGATAACCACAAGCATCAAGTATCTCCATTGTCTTATCTTTACTTTCTCCCCTAAAGAAACATGCAATATCCAAGAATAACTCTTTCTCCTGTGATTTAAGTCCATCATAGCTAATTTTGAGCTTTTCCACAATTTCAAGTTCTGGAATAGCTTCTAGTCTAGCCAAGGCACAAATCCACTCACTAGTGTCTTTATCACATAGAAAAGTGCCCAAAATTATAAGTGCTAATGGAAGTCCACCAACTCTAGAAATCACATTTAATGTTAGTGTTTCATAACCTTCTAGAGGTCTACGTGCCCCAAATGCGTGCTTACTAAAGAGCTCAATAGCCTCCTCATGATTTAACAAACTGAGACGGTATATTGCATTCACTCTGTGTGCATTTAGCAAATGTTCATCTCTAGTTGTAATTATTATCCGACTCCCCTTACCAAACCAATCATGTGATCCAGCCAATGCCCTTAGGTGGTCAATGTGATCAACATCATCAAGGACAATTAGGACACATTTATTGCATAACCTACTTCTTATCATGCATTTTCCTTCTTCAATGCTCCTTACCTCCAATTTTTTTGAATTCAAGAGATGTGACAGAATAGTTTCTTGCAATCTTTTCAAACCATACTTGGTTGATTCCTCGCGAACATTTTCTAAAAAGCAGCAACTGTCAAAGTGATGACATATTTCCTTATAGATAGAAAATGCAAGAGTAGACTTTCCCCCACCCCCAATTCCCCATATCCCAACCATTCGAACACCACCTAACCCAACTTGTAACCGTGATTTTAAATCTTGAATGCGAGGCTCTATTCCAATTAGATCTGTGTTAGCACTTGACATTAAGGGAACCAACTTCAGTGAGATTGTGTCAACAATTTCCTTGATGCACTTTGATTCATGCCTGCACATTGCATACATAGGAAAATGAGCTCATGTACACACAAAAACATAAGCCATGAAGTACTTAACCCTTGATTAAGATACCTAAAAGGGTATAACTTAAAACTTAATCTGAAAGTTAGCAACTCGTAACATCAATACACTCTCCACATCTAATTGATGTCTTCAAATTTTCAATTGTTATAAAAAAGATTTATAACGTTACAAGTTATTCTGTCGACATTATATGTTCTCTCATTAAAATGGTACAAATAAACAAGTTTAGGCATCTTTTATATAATAAAATAAAACCTCTAGTGGGGACTTTTTCATTTCAAAAATATCAAATCATACTTTATTAAGTAATAGCTGAATTATTATTATTATTGTTTTAACAGATGTTAAATAAATAAAGCCTATTTATTTCCTAATTTGGCAAAAGGTTTAATAAATACGTTTATTATAAAAGATGTTTGAAAAAAATCTAACAAACACATGTACTAGAGCATTATTTAGAAATAGTTTTGGACCCATATGTAAATTATAAAGAAAAAAGCGGAATGAAAGTTACCACAGTATCCTCTCTCACTTTCATTAACACAAGAAAAACCAAGTGAATGAAACTACAATCGACTCATACTTGATACAAAACTAAACACAGGAAGAATCTTTGGTGGCTTGCCGGATTCAACCCTAAGACGACATCCGCATACACATCAATTTTATAAGTTGGTCAATCAATTTATGGAACCTTATGATTATTTGTTTAGTTGTTCCTGCAGAACCTGCAAACCCCTCGGGCCTCGACATTGTTTGATGTCAAGAATTGGGAGACATGACTTGCTTTCTTATCCGAATACGAGAACTGTCATCACAAGTATATATATGAATCATATATGAGTCACTAATTTTCCTTTATTTAATCATATTGATTGCATTGGTTTAAAAAACAAAAGAAGCTAAAAGTAGTGGAACATGAATACATGATTATAAATAAGTTGCTTGAATCATTTTTTTTTGAACTTTGGTTTATCAGACTTTACAAAGAAGCTAAAACTGAATACAACGCTAACTTAAAACACTCACAAACCTGAAGGATCATCTTACTTTCCCATTCCTTCTCTGTCTCTTACATAAACAAATGATGAGTTCAAAATATCTTTAGTGTTGTCATCACTTATTCAAATATATATGTATCATGCTACTTATAGTTTTTGTTGTGACGGACAGGTTGATGTGTATAACCCAAATCATATGCATGTTAAGGATGGCAGGCCTAAAAGGAGGTTGCCATTAAAACCAATATTGTTTAATAATAGTCTATTTTTTGAAAGAAACTTATTTAAAATTATATCCTTTGGCTTTTTTGCTCAATTTTCATTCTTCAGTTTCATCTCTTTACATGAATGCGTGATATGCTTAACATCAACGGCAACATTTGTACATGATTTTAAGGCTATAATATTTTTAAGCTTTATTTTCTTTTCGAAGATGATGCCGTGTAAATGAAGTCAAATGGTAGCCCAAAAACTGGTTTAGGAGTGGCTTTTCAACGGGTTCGAACACTTGCAAAAGCTTGAATTTTTAAAAATTTAGCCTCTTCCGTCACTGATGAAACTTCACATGAAAGAGGATGATGAAGAATAAATGGAGATCGTTGATAAAGTCATTTAAAGGGGTTCTTTGACATTATAGTTTGATGGAACATATCTCATACTCGTATAGTTTCATGGTTCCTTTGTAGTTCTAAAAGTGAATAGATGAATAATAAACTTATAACTTCACACTCTTAGTTACAGTATAATATTAGTTTCAAACATGGTTATTATATAATTATTAGGTTATATATTAGTTTCAAACATAGTTATAATATAATTATTAGTTCTACTTTTAACGTATACTATTGCATTCACAAATTTTACCAAATTATCTATGAATATTGATAATTTACCCAAAATAAATAAATAAATAAATAAATAAAAATAAAAAATTTAAATTATTTGTATTTAAAAAAAATAAAAATACATTATTAAAAAAATAAAAAATAAAAACCCGCGCGTGCGCGGGTAGTATAACTAGTAAGTACTAAAGAGTAAACACATAAAACCCAAAAAGGGGGTTAGCCTAGAAAGAATTAAAGAATTACTAGCCAGTATAAAAACAATTTAAAGAAGAAAATTGTATCAGTTAGAATACAAAACTTGTTAACCAGACACCAGCACAAACACCTACAGCTAGCTAGCATAAAACATTTAGCCAAAAAGAAGATCGAGAACTACGTACCCATTGGCAATGTGTTTGGGTTCCCAACCAGAAAGGTTAGCTGCACGCACGAGTGCTTTTCTCCAAATTTCAACTTTGTTGTTGTTCTCCGACTCGTATTTTGCAAATGTTTCTCCATATTTCCGTTTTTGATTCAGCACTTCTGACGGCTCGACATCATAAAAGACAGGCAAGACAACTTGTCCTCTTTCATCCATGCATTTCATGATAAATGCAAGCTCGTCTAAGCACCATGAAGACTCAGAATAGTTTTTGGAGAACACGACGACGGCAATCCGTGATTCTTCAATAGCCTTCAAGAGGGATGGAGTGATGGATTCTCCCCGGGGAAGTGCTTCATCATCTTTGTAAGTGTGGATTCCTTGTTGTACAAGAGCCGTGTAGAGGTGATCCACAAAGGTCTTACGTGTGTCTCGTCCTCTGAAACTTAGAAATACGTCGTGATTCCTCAACTGATGAGATGATGATGAAGCTGCCATTGAATTCTTAATTTTTTTGGAATTAGTTTAGAACTCCAACGCCGCACCGGTAACCACAACAACAACCGTTACCTTTATGCCGTCGACAACCGTCGTTGGCTCACGGAGGTTGTTTCAGAGGCTATGGACAGATGAAGATGAGATTGAGTTATTACACGACTATTGTAAGTTGAAGTTAACACTTAAGAAGAAACATAGTTACAGATCTCCAAGTCAGTCAAGATTTAACTAAAAGCAGATGAGCCATGTGAAAGTTTAATAAGAATTTAATGAGAACCGGTTAGTTGACTTGAGAATTTGAGATGGTTGAAGAAGAAGTATAGAAATAATGTTAGTAAGATAAAGATAATATGATGTTCAAAAAAAATATATAAAAGATAATATATTTATTCCAAACACGTAACAGAGTTTGAAAATTACCAAACATTTTCAAATTATATATATAATGCATTACCCGTGGTTGTACGGGGTATCTTTTATTGCCTCCTTTTTGGGCCTCCAAGGCCCAGACCCGACCTTTTGCTAATTTGGGCACTGCCTCTTCTATCTCACAGCAAACATCGCACTGTGAGTGCCACCGGTGAAACCATCGGGTGCAATAAAACCAGGCCGGCCAACAACAACCCGACTGCTATAGTAACTTTGTGAGAGGGCTACAGTAAAATATACTATTTTAATGGGTGGTAGGTTGATTTGTGATGTTGGGGTTAGATTGCTGCCATCTGTTCTTATATACAGTGGTAAATATTATCACACCCACACACTTATCATAAACTTATCTTTTAGCCTCTCATTTGCATCATCTGACTTTGCTCATTATTGTTGGTAGGTTGCTGATTTTTTTTTTTTTTTTTTTTTTTTTTTTGGTGCCTTTTTCCTTATGTTACATGTTTTTTTTGCTGCTGAGGGTTGTTAGGCTCTTGGAATAAATGAGGGGTATGTGTTTTTGGTTCTGAAATTTAAGGTTCGATGGTCAATGAGGTGATTAATAAGCCTGATGCCGGCTTAGGGTTCTTATGGGTTGGTGTTAACCCTCATTTATGTATATGCCTCATTTATGGCTTACGATTCTTAGAAGTTACTGTTAGACCTCATTTATGCGTGTGCCTCATTTATGACGAATTTTTTGTTTTAGGGGTTTAGGTTTATCAGATAGATCAGTCATTAGATGGCATATTAAATGCCTTTAAAATCTGTAGAGTGTTGGATGGCATGTTAAATGGCTTTAAAAGCTCTAGATTTACCTCTTTCTCTCTTATAAGACTTCCTAACTTTTTTTTTATTTATTTTTTATTTTTTATTTTTTTTTTGGGCCATGCTTGCTTTTCATTATTTGTCTATGCTTATATTTTTTAGCATATACTGCCTAAAAATACCTGAATATAGTGCTGCTGTTGTTTATCAATGCCGTTTAAAAATATTTATATACCATTACTTTGATACAATGCCGCGCAAAGCGAATCTTTGTTGTCACCATGGTGATGACAAGTGTTGTCATAAACTTACGCAAAAGAATCCTGAGACCACATGCCTGTGTTTTTCTCCTGAAACACCCAATGCCAAAAATAATAGTCCGTCTGTCAAAACTCACTCACCATTATCCAATTGTAATGCTGCTGTGCTTGATTTCTCGACGCAAACTGTGATGCCTATTCAAGGTGACATACATTTTTTACCCTTATATTTTATTTATTTTTCCCTGTTTACATTATTTTTTACCTTTCTTTCTCTTAAACATATGTGAAGTGCTGAGCTTGACACACGGTTTATATTTGTTGCCAATTTAGCCCACCATTCTATGGTTGGCAAAAGTTTCTTGGTAGAATCATCAGTAGTGTCAGGAGCGAACAACAGAAAGGAGAAAGGGAAAGATGTGTTGCGTACATATGAATCGAATTTGATTAATGGTATTTCATCTTATACAGTATATCTTATGCAAATGTAAGGATTTTCCTTCATCAGTAATTTGTGCCTGTGTTTTTGTCTTTGTTGTCTTGCATAGAGGCTCAAGAACATGTCTTCAGAGATGCCATTTCTTATACTCCAGATGACTCTTCATATAGCCTGCCGCGAATGTTGGTACAGCAGTATGGACACACCATTTCACAGTATGCTCAAACTCCAATCATGGATCCTGCACACCAAATGTATGGGTTTGTTCAGCAACCACACCTTTTCTCAAATGAAGGTAGCTGCGGCTCTTTGTTAATTCCTATGTATATGTGTGCATTTTTTTAAACAACAGGCTTTTTATTTGTCCAACAACACTCATATGACACTTCTTTGTTTGCAGACCCATCTCTTTCATTAAACTTTCAAAATTCATTTTTGTAATCAAGGAATGAGTGGCAAGAAAAGTAGACAAGGCGCAAAAGAGTAGGAGATTCTTCATTGACTGAAGGTAATGCTTCAGCCTTTTATTGAGTGCTTACACTTTTAAGGCCGTGCCATATGCATCTTTTGAAAAAACTGATGTTAATAACTACTTTTCATTTCTTTAGGCCCATGTACTCCAGCCCAAAAGCAGAATACGAAAAAAAAAACACAGCATAGTTGTGAGGCCTCAGATGCTGTTCCACATTGCAGAGAATCACGTAATAATCAAACGACAACCCAAGGTAAAGGTTATTTTCTATTGTTTGCTTTTACACTTTTGATCTCATGCCATTTTATCCGTATACATCTGTTGAAAAAACTTATGTTAGTAACCACTTTTCATTTCTTTAGGTCCATTTGCTCAGGCCCGAAGCCCGAATATGCAAACAGTTGGTCGTTGTACTTCTGAATCCTCACATGCTACCACGCATTGCACACAGCCGCGAGGCAGGGAATCACGTAGCAATCAAACAACAACCCAAGGTAAAGGTTATTTTCTATTATTTGCTTTTACGCTTTTAATCTCATGCCATTTTGTCGGTATACATCTGTTGAAAAATCTTATGTTAATAACCACTTTTCATTTCTTTAGGTCCATCTGCTCAGGCCCGAAGGCCGAATACGTAAACAGTTGGTCGTTGTAGTTCTAAACCCTCACATGCTACCAACCATTGCACACAGCCGCAAGGCAGAAAATCACGTAACAATCAAACAACAACCCAAGGTAAAGGTTATTTTCTATTGTTTGCTTTTACACTTTTAATCTCATGCCATTTTATCGGTATACACCTGTTGAAAAAACTTATGTTAATAACCACTTTTCGTTTCTTTAGGTCCATCTGCTCAGGCCCGAAGTCCGAATATGCAAACAGTTGGTCATTATAGTTCTCAACCCTCACATGCTGCCACCCATTGTACACAGCCGCAAGATAATCAAACCAGCAGCCAAGGTAAAAGTCATTTTCTGCTATTTGCCATCTTTTATTAGTGTCAGATCATCATAGTTTCTCTTACATGCTGGTGATGACACTATGTTTTGACATACAAATTTAATTTTTGCAGATGCATCACCTTCGTATCAAGATCTAGGTGATTGTAACTATTGTTGCCGTTATTGTGGGGCAGCTTTTTGGTATGAAGAGCGTGTGAAAAGGGCTTCTACCACTGCCACACCTGAATACCATTTATGTTGTGGAGATGGAAAAGTTATAATGGACCGTCAACGAGATCCGCCTCAGTACATTAAAGATCTCCTTTCAAATCATGTTTTCATGCAAAATATTCGCGCTTACAATCAGATGTTTGCAATGACGTCTTTCGGTGCTACCATTGACAAATCAGTCAACAATGGTCGTGGCCCGTATGTCTTTAAGGTATCCGGTCAGATATATCATTGGATTGGATCAATGTGTCCGCTTGGTAATGACACACCAATGTTCTTGCAACTGTACATTTACGATACACAAAATGAAGTTAGAAATAGACTCAGTCACTTTCGAGGTGCTGAACGCAACGATTTAGATCCACAGATTGTTGAAGGGCTTATCCATTTCTTTGATGCTCACAATGAGTTGGTGCAAACATTAAGAACTGCAAGAGATTTGTGTGATATGAGCTGCCGACATCTAACAATGTTGCAGGAATAGTTTTTGACAGCGGCCCTACAACTGAATCAGACTATGATGTCATTATTCAGTACAAGGATGGTGAGCCTGAGAGAATCAACAAGCTACATGAATCTTACATGTCATTACAATTTCCACTCATCTTCGTATACGGTCAGCCTGGATTCCATACAAATTTAACGTTGAGATCTGCAGATCCAACTCATAAACCAAAACGTGTCACGATGAATGCATTCTACACATATCAACTGCACCCAAGGCCTGATTCGTATGATCTCCTTTTTCGGACAGGCCGGCTGTTTTAGCAATATGTCGTCGGTGTTTACTGCTGTATTGAGCAAAATAGAATGGACTTCTACAGAAAACACCAGAGTGACATTAGAAGTGAATATTTATCGGGACTGTATGATGCTATTTCAAGAGGAGACTCTGATGGTTCAGAGGTTGGCACAAGAATTATTCTTCCTTCTTCTTTCATAGGCGGTCCACGTTACATGTATAGCCACTACCTAGATGCACTGGCACTTTGTAGAAAACTCGGTAATCCGCAGTTCTTCATAACATTTACCTGTAACGCCAGCTGGCCTGAAATCCAAAGATATATGGCAGACTACCCAAACGTAACTACAGCAGACAGGGCTGATGTTGTGTGCCGAGTTTTTGAACAAAAGATTAGGGCCTTTATCACATTCCTTAAAAAAAAAATAAATAAATAAATAAATAAAATAAAAAAAAAACCGTTTGGAGCTGTCACAGGCGGTATGTCCTTCGTTTTCCTTTTATCTTATAATATTTTTTCCAAATTACTCTTATAATGTATCTTCAATTCGTTTCAAGCATTTTTAAGACTTTATTTCCTTACCGTTATACAAACTGTAAATAATAGTTTTCACATACAAATAAAGAAGCTGCAAATCAATGTTGTTTATCCTTTTCAGTTACCATGATCGCCGCTAACTATTCTTTCACATTTTTTTCAAACAGTCTTATACACAGTGGAGTTTCAGAAGCGTGGATTACCACATCTGCACACATTACTTTGGGTTGCTTCAACTGACAGAATACAGACTGCAGAAGATGTCGATCGCTATATTTCTGCAGAATTACCCAACCCAAATGCTGATCCACATGGCTACAAAGTTGTCTCTGAAATGATGATGCATGGACCATGTGGCCCGGCTAATTTGAATGCACCATGCATGGAAGGTCCAGTTTGCACAAAAGATTTCCCCAAAAAATACAACAGCACTACCTTTTTCGATACTAATGGTCACGTACACTATCGAAGAAGGCAATCAAATGTGCATACAATGAAGCATCAGATGAAGCTAGATAACACTTATGTTATGCCATACAATCGCACTCTCTTGCTTGCATTCCAGGCACACATAAATTTCGATTATTGTGGTTGGAGCATGCTCATTAAATACCTATTCAAATATATTTCAAAAGGAACAGATCGAGTCTTTGCACGGGTCACTAGATCTTTGTGGTTGGAGCAGCCGCATATTGATGAAATTCAAGATTTTCTCGATGGAAGATTCATATGTCCTCCTGAAGCTTGCTGGAGAATTCTCAAATTTGAGATACACAGCAGAGAACCAGCAGTTCAGATACTGTCAGTGCACCTAGAAAACATGCAAAACATCACCTTTCGTGATTCTCATAGATTGGAGTCAGTTGTCAATCGTGACTATCTAAAACTCACAACACTTACACAATGGTTTGAAAACAATGCTGAGAACGAAGATGGTCGTCATTTAACATATTTAGAATTTCCTTCAGAGTTTGTGTGGTATGGAGATAAAAAGGCTTGGCGGCGTAGAAAGACAAGCCAATCATCTGTTGGCAGACTGACCTACATACATCCAAGTTTAGGTGAGCTTTTCTATTTTCGCATGCTTCTTTCTCACCAGAAAGGCTGCAAAGATTTTTCAGAGGTAGCAAAAGTTAACAATATATTTTATCCTACATACCGTGCTGCGTGTCAGCCAATGGGTCTACTCGGTGATGATAAAGAATGGGACATAGCACTCGAAGAGGCATGCATCTAAGCATCATCGTCAGAGCTAAAGTTCCTTTTTGTACATATTCTTACTAATTGTGAAGTTGCAAATCCTGTTCAGCTATGGGAAAAATACTACAAAGAAATGAGCCATGATATTCCACGAACCGTATCACAAACTCTGAGGATTCCACATTATCATGTAAATGATGATGACTTAAGAAGTTATGTGTTATATGAGCTTCAGGTTATACTAAGCGGGTTAAACAAATCACTTCAAGGATTTGGATTACCCATGCCTCCACAAGAGCTGCTTAATCAGCTGGAAAATAGGTTGCTGATGGAAGAAAAGAATTACTATCGAGAAATGTTGAGGCAAGAAAAAGATCAAAATGTGCCTAGGTTAAATACTGACCAAAAAAGAGTTTATGATCTTATAATGACAGCTTCTCAGACAAACAGACAAGAATTACTTTTTGTCTACGGCCATGGTGGAACCGGCAAAACTTTCCTATGGAAAACCATCGTCAGCAGCCTCCATTCTGAAGGGAAGATAGTACTCGCAGTAGCATCTTCTGGCATTGCCTCTTTGCTTCTTCCAGCAGGCCGAACAACGCATTCAAGGTTCAAGCTTCCTTTAGAGTTAACAGAAGAAACATTATGTAAAAAAAAAAAAAAAAAAAAAAAAAAAAAAAAAAAAAAAAACTCATTTAGGAAAACTGTTAGCTGACGCAGACCTCATTATTTGGGATGAAGCACCAATGAATGATAGGTGATGTTTTGAAGCATTGGATAGAACTCTCAAAGACATTCTTGATAGACCAGATGCTTTATTTGGTGGTAAAACAATTGTTTTGGGTGGTGACTTTCGTCAAACACTTCCAGTTAAAAAAGGAACATCAAAAATGGAGATAATAGCATCTACAATTGCCCATTCATATCTATGGCCATCCTTTCAGATTATCACCCTTACACAAAATATGAGACTGCTGCGATTTGACATGAATGAAGATGAGCGTACCCTTGCTGCAGCCTTTGCTTCATGGCTTCTTGATCTTGGAGATGGTATGATTGGAAATCCAACTGGTTAAGACAATGACGACTCATCATGGGTTCAGGTTCCAACCCATTACTGTATTGAAGATGACGAAGATGGGCTTAAAAAGCTTATTGACTTTATCTACGATCAACCAACGTTGTCTACACCTTCTGCGATAACCTTACAAGAAAAGGCAATTATGTGCCCCAAGAATGAAACTGCTGACATGATCAACTCAAGAGTTCTTTCAATGGTCGAAGGCGAGACCACCACTTATGGAAGCCATGATGTAGCCATCCCGTCTGCAACCGGAGCTGAAACTGGGATGTTGTATCCTCCTGAGTATCTAAACACATTTAAGTTATCAGGATTTCCTCCGCATGAGCTTGAGCTAAAAGTTGGCGTTCCAATTATGCTTCTAAGAAACATAAACATAGCTGGTGGCCTATGCAACGGTACACGGATGATAGTTACACATTTAATGTCTAAGCTTATTGAGGCACAAATTATCACTGGTACAAGAGTCGGCGAAAAAATCTTTATACACAGGATACATTTGCAGCATAAAGATCCAAACCTTCCTTTCATTTTCAAAGGAACCCAGTTCCCAGTTAAGGTTTGTTATGCCATGACGATCAACAAAAGCCAAGGCCAATCTCTAAACAAGATTGGTGTATACCTCCCAGAACCGATTTTTGGTCATGGACAGCTATATGTCGCTCTTTCTAGAGCAACATCTCCACATGGTCTCAGGATTCTTATGAAACAACTATAAAACCAAATGCAAAATGTCACCAAAAACATAGTCTATAGAGACTTTCTTACAAGGATACGTGAAAACTAATTTCCTATATAATCTTTTTGTTTTATATGTAGATACATTTCTCACCACATGCCTTTTTACTTTTTGAGTACATATCTTTTTTACTTTATACTTAAAAAATTGAGACACAGGTATAGACACTCCATGCTTGCTTTCATTACTTTGCATCTAACTTTTTTCGCCTGATTTTATTTATTGTTTTCTGACAGTGAAATGGAAGAAGAAACAGTTACCCACACATGTTCTGGATCAGGTACAGAAATGACACAGGCAACAGAAGTGACGCCGATTGCGCAACTGCGACCCACATCGCATGAAAAGATAATTGAAGCTAGACTGTATCGAAAATGGGTTGCAAAAACTTATCCTCAAAAAATTGAAACTGCATTATGCTGTATCTTAATAGATCGTGAGGTATGTAGTATTTTCATATGGCTTAAAATTATTATATTGGATATCACATTTTTTTTAACCAACACTGACCATCAACAGGGTAATGCTATACAAGGAAATATGAATATCAAAGACTTCGACTACTTTAACCCCAAAATTCAAGTTGGATCGATCTATAAAATCTCTGAATTCATATGTGAGCCTACACATCCATATCAGCAACCAATTGACAACAACACAAGCTTGAGGTTTGGGAGAATCACAAAATTTGAGCCTATAACAGCAACAGACTTTCCACACCACTACTTTAGGTTTGTTTCATACAACCAGCTTCAATACAAAATCCCTACACAGGATGCAACCGGAAGAATGCAATACCCAGTGCTCACAGGTGAGCTTTTATTGCTTACATTTTTAAATTGAGTAACATAATGGAGCTCTAAAAAAATTCAATGCAGATTACATAGGACGCTTGAGATCAAAGGGAAAACTCAAAACCAAAGGAGATGCTCAAGTCGACGAAACTATTTTTAGGAAGGTGGATATAGAGAACCTGAAGTAAGTAGCCTTACTTTAAAAACTTCTTATCCAAAAAGAAAAATTCCAAATGTTATCATCTGTTTAATAACTTATTTATGTCTGCAACGGTAATATTGTCGAGCTTACTCTATGGGATGAATTAGCAAAATCATTGGACCATGATAAAACAGAAACAATGGAAGAACCAATTATAATTGCAGTCAGCTCTTGCCGTGTATCAAGACGCAGAGGTATTACAATCATAGTATAAAATTAACTTCTACACACCAACAAGCACACCCTCACACGATGTAAAATAATTTCGACAGATTACCAGTTAACAGCCACATCTGCTACATACTACTACAAAGATACCAGAGGCTGATGACACAATACCATAGTAAGAATCTTTACATTGGCCATTCAGCTTTACGGTATTCTTTTTACACGGTTTGATAAACACACTAACAATTTGAAGCAATGCATTTAAAATAGATACAGAGCAAGGTTCCAAGCCGCGCCACCATTGCGCATCTCCAAGACTCCATATGAAGATGATGAAAAGGAGCAATTTAGAAACAGATTCCCTTTGAAGACTATATTAAAGCAGAGTCCAGAAAGCTACAGGGTAACATTTGTGAACCACATAATAAAACATGTGTGCTTTCAACAACATGCTGCCATTTTATAGAAGCCTAATAGCTTATCTAAATACTGGCAGGGAGTCAAGTTCACAACAGATGCACAAATAACTGACATCAATACAAGAAGAAACTGGTATTACATATCTTGCAACGACTGCGCCAACAAAGCAACAGAACAAGGTGGTGCATACTATTGTCTTGATCATGGAAAACAGCCAAAACCATGCTACAGGTAAAACATGTTAGCAAATAATTTCATATAAGGCTAGAAAACATAACATAGAAAACTGAATTTTTTCATATACTCAATGATATGCAGGTATAATTTCAAAGCCTTTATCACAGACCCATCTGCAACAGCTCCAGTGACTTTCTTCACGCCAGTTGGGGACGACATTGTAGGCTATTCATGCCCACAGCTGATTGCCAAACATGCCAAAACAGATACCCAAGAAATACCAGAAGAAATTTTTGCAATAGAAGGTCAGAAACATGTTTTCCAGATCCATTTCAATGAATCAGCAAAAACAACAGACTTCGTTGTAGATAAAGTCTTCAAGAAAAAAAGGCTTACTGAAGGAACAGCATCAGAACATCACCAAATCCAAGGTAATAACATTTAACTTAGTTTCCTTATTTAGAATTGTCATTTATAGCATCACCTTTTCAACAATTATAAAAAATAAATGCAGGCACACAGGTTCTTTCAATAATGAGCAAACACAATGCTGAAGAGCTTCCAACTCAAACAACCAATGAGATTAGCAAAACAAAACAGGTGCAAGTGACTGAACCACATCAAAAAACAACCAAAGGTAGTACCATTACCCCTGATAATTGTCCTTAAATAAGCATATAAATTTTAGATATGAGAATTAACAGTTTCATAAAAAGTAGGAACGCCACCGTCAACTCCTCAAATAACAAATGAAGAAGGGTTGCAGGAGAAGCCAGCCATAGAAAGTAAGGCAAAAACAATCAAACGAGCATTGTTTCACGAGCAGCCATCAAACTCAAAGAAACAAAAAGGTACGTACCACAGATTTACTTACAAAGAACACTCTTTTATTGAATGACATATCATACAACAAGCAGAAATACAGCTACCACACACATTACATAACCACTCAACTCGCACATAAACACAAATACATAATTACATATAGAAATACAAGGATGCATAGCATATCATACATGCGAATGTGATCTTTCCAAAATGATTCCGCACTTAGAAATCCATCAGCCCTTTAAGCTTCTGAATAAAAATATCATGATTACGAGCGTTTAGTTCCAGTTCAGCCGCCATCAACCTCATTTGTAGAACCTTCTGGTCATCTCTTGCTTGCACTTCTCTCAAATACTCTGCTGTTTTTTGCGCATAAGTATTTCCAACAGTTTCAAGTTCATGTATAAAATCAAGCCTTTCACGAGTCACACCAACCAATCTACGACAAAGGCTGCTCATTTCTCTAGCCATTTGAAGATCCTCAATTGCAGCTTTGCGACAGTAAAGAACGAACATCTCGGACCAATTGTTGGAATTGGCCTCACCTCTGAGCTGATCACACTTGGGCCACCTTGACATCTTCTTTTCTTGCTTCTTATCCAAAAATTGCCAAACCAATGGTGAAAATATGTCCACAGATGCACATTCTTAAATACCAGCACCAAAATAATTAAAAAAACACTTGCACTTATCTTTTACATGCATGCAGACAAATCTACCACATGTGCACAGTTAAAATCACAGATGAAAGATGCTATCCTCAAAATTCAACCCACTAATGAGTAAAAAAATTGAATCCTTTCCACAACAACAAGAAAGTCAGATACACTACTATATTGTGGGTTCAATTGAGATTTACTTTGAACGCACAGATTTTATTTAGATAAAGTACTACATAACACTATCTTACAACCACGCCTGGCACACGCGTGCCTGGCACTTGATAAACTATTTTACACATGCATACATTTTACCACAGCACAATGCCATGTTTATTTTAACAACAGAACCTAGATTAGCACAAGCATCCCAACCATTTCATACAGTATTTTACACATACATTTTACAACAGCACAGACACATCTTTATTTTAAAAACGGAACCTAAATTAACTTCTCCAACATCACTTAAAATTCCAACGACCCTTGAAGCTTCAGAACGAAAACATCCTTACTACGAGCACTTAAATCCAATTCATCCACCATAATCAGCATGTGATTCAGCTTATCATCATCTTTTTGTTGAACCTCCATTAAGTGATCTACCATTTTTCTAGCATAAAAATGATCGATGGTTTTAAGTTCTTCAATAAAGCGACCCCTTTCAGTTATCAAACCAACCCATTTTGTAGCCAGCTCACTGATTTTTCGCGCCATCTCAACATCTTCATGAGATGCTTTACGACAGTAAAAAACTAACATGTCCACCTAATTACCAGAACCCACTTCATCTCTAAGCTTGACACATTTCGGATGTCTTGGCATTCTCTTTATTAATTGTCCTAGACAGATATGTAACTCATTTGTCACTAAAAAAAAAATCCACGTGCACTCCTTTAAATACACAAACTAAAAACCTTTTCAAACCAGTGTATGATCACACCTCCACAATAATCCACACTTCTACTTACACCAAGTCACAAGAATTACTGTTGCCAATGCTACAATAATATGCTCCATACACAGCCACTTTAAATTGCATCCACACATTAAAAGTCAAATGAGCTGCAATTTCTCAGCATACTTCACACAATAAGACACATTTCTCCTTACACAAACTCATGGGATCACCTTTCACTCCCATCAACATATCAAAACTACCATCACATATAGTTTATAACTATGGTTAGCATTGCTTCTTGCACAGCACTGACATTTTTATCATGACCAATCATTGCATCCAAGCAACATTTACATTTAACATTTAACATTTTTAAACATGGTTAACTAGAAAACAAGTTACAAAATACATCAACATATGCTTTTAAAAATCATTTTTACAGCAACACTTGCAAAACAAGGCCTTATCACGAGTAACTTATACCAAACCTGCCTAAAACAAAATATCAACAAAATACATACTTACTTTCATTATCCACGATCTTTCTTAATCCACTAACTTTCTTGCTTTGACTATATTTATGCAGGTCCAGCTGAACCTACAGATGCACAAGAAGATGCCGCGAAATCCACTGGAAACAAGGAACAAAACTGAAGAATATGTAACCAATGTAAATAGCTAAACAGTGTCTTGCCGTTCTGGAAAACTAATATGTTTTGAAACATATTTATGCTACTGCTGCAAAAATATGTACCAAAACATAACTTACCTTTTGTATGAAGTTGTCCTAGAAATATGCAGCAAAACATAACTTATCTTTTGTATAACATTTAGCAAGAAGCTCTGCCAGCTTTTCATGTGCAACTAAATGCAGCTAAAACTTCCAGCTTTAGACCTTATTCGCTTACTTGAGGCTCTGCCATAGACCTTGCATCAATACTTTCAATCTGCAGCTTTACATAAACACAAAAAAAGGATACTTCCTACACACAATACCCCGCAGCAACGCGCGGGCAAGCACCCTAGTTGCGAACAATATGCGCAAGATTACCGGGAACTTGCAAGTTACCCGTTTACCAACTTTTAAAAGTTAGAGTAATAGACTAATTGTTGTTGTGGTTTGAGTTGACTTTCACAGGTCATCCTATGGCTTTTTTTTTTTTTTTTTTTTTTTTTTTTTTTTTTTTTTTTATAAAAAGCTACATTAATTTTTATAATTTGGGTTGACCTTCTCTTTTAGTCCCTTATCTTATTCTTATTTTTTTCACTTGTAACCTTTTTTTTAACCAATGTAACTAACATGATCAGTATGTGACATATTTGGCCGGTTACCACTTAAAAAAGTTATATTAACAGTTCTTGTAGTTTGAGTTGACTTTCACCTTTAGTCAATTGATCTTTTTTTTCACTTATTATTTTTTTAACTTTTTTTTATCCACTTACATTTTTTTTTACACTTATCCACACACTATTTACTTACACTTATCACACTATTTTTACATTTTTTTTAAATTCATACACTAGATTTTTTACCACTCAGAAAAATGACTCTAAATTTTTGACACTTATTATACTTATACTCAAAGGCAACTTTAGGAGAAAAAAAATTAGGAAAACTTTTTTAAAAGTTGCATTATTCTTATACTTATATTTTACACCCCTCATGTGACTTATATTTCTTAAAAATAATTTTTTTTTTCTAAACGTTGCGTTAAAGTATATGTATAATAAGTGTAGAACTTTTTTCATAACGTTGCATTAATGTGAAAGAAAGAAAATTATCGTTTAAATGATGAATAAATGAAAAAAAAAAGTTTTTTTTTTCTTTTCTTTTCTAAACGTTACGTTAAAGTATGAGTATAATAAGTGTAAAAATGAATAAACAAAATTATCACTTTACAAAAAATATAATAATAATAATAATAATAATAATAATAATAATAATAATAATAATAATAATAATAATAATAATAATAATATTAATAATAATAAAAATAATAATAATAATAATAATAATAATAATAATAATAATAATAATAATAATAATAATAATAAAACTTGTATAAATAAATGAAAAAAAAAGTATTTTTTCTGCACACTGAGTTAAAGTATATGTATAATAAGTGTAAAAGTGAAAAAATAAAGTTATCACTTTAAAATATATGTATAATAAGTGTAAAAGTGACCGCTACTAGAACTTTTTTAAGTGGTTGCCGGTCAAACATGTCACACAATGATCATCTTACGTACAGTGGTTTGAAATTTGGAAGAAAAGCGAAAAAAACAAAAGTTGTATGAATAAATGAAATATATATATATATATATATATATATATATATATATATATATATATATATATATAAGTGAAAAAAAGAGAAGGGTGTAAAAGTGAAAGTCAACGCAAACCATAAAGACAATTACTATAACTTTTCAAGTGAAAAAAAAGTCAAAGAATGACCAGTGAAAGTCAACACAAACCATAGGAACCATTACTGTAACTTTTCAAAGTTGGTAACCAGGTAACCTACTAGTTCCCGACAATCTTACATATGTTCTTTATAATTTCAAAGTATTTTGCGTATACTAGTAATTTCCAAATTTTGTTACGTAAATCTTCTCTTTGGAATAAATATATTACGTATCTTTAGTTTCCACTCTAATATTAACAACTCCAGGACCTTTTTCTATACAACTACAATAGTTTTTAGTTTTCTAAAAAGCGGTTTTTGTTTGTTATTTTTAGTTTCTAGTTTTTTAGTTTGTAATTTTTATAAAAAGAGTTGTTTATCAATAAAAAGCGATGTTCATTGTATACGTTGTTTATCAATAAAAAATGTTGTTTATTTATTAAAAAAATGTTCATCAATAAAATGAGTTTCAGTTCACCAGTTTTTTTGTTTAACAACATCATCAGTTACATCATAATATTAATCAGTTAGATCAAGTTGCTCATTAGTTTTCTAACAGAAAAAAAATGATAATGTTCATCAGTTTTCTAAACTAAGTTCATCAATTTTCTAAAAAGAAAATCATAATGTTGATCAGTTCATCAGTTTTCTAAAAAAAAAAAAGAAAAAAAAAAAGAAAAAGAAAATCATAATAGTCATCAGTTTTCTGAAGAAAAAAAAAAATCATAATCTTCAACAGTTCATTAGTTTCTAAAAGAAAAAAAAGAGTAAACTGCAAAATACATCCATGTGGTTTACACATTTTGGCATCTTACATTCTTGTCAGAAACTTTTGGCAAAATACATCACCCGTTAGGCAAACGTTTGCCACCCTACATCCCTCGTTAATCATGAGGACTAACGATGCAAATTTTTCTCCGTTATCTCTTAACGAGATTGATAATGTTACACCGGTATTTGCATCGCTAGTCCTTTTTTTTACGTTATCTCCATTTTTTGTACGTTTCTCCATTCTTTGTACGTTTTTATCCATTTTTTGTACGTTTTATCCGTTTTTCTATGTTATTTGTACGTTTGATCAGGTTTTATCCATTTTTTGTACGTTTTATCCGTTTTTTGTCAGTTTTTTTCTGTTTTTTGTACGTTTTATCAGTTTTTTACATTCATATCCGTTTTTGTACGTTTTATCTGTTTTTTGTCATTCTTTTATGCTTTATCCGTTTTTTGTATGTATTTATCCATTTTTTATACTTTTTATCCGTAAAAAAAATGATAAGAACGGTTAAAACGCACAAAAAATGGATAAGAACGTAAAAAATGATAAAACATACAAAAAACGGAAAAAAAGGACAAAAAACGGATAAAATGTAAAGAAAACGGATAAAACGTACAAAAAAATGGATAAAACTGTACAAAAAATGGAGAAACGTACAAAAAATGGAGATAACGTAAAAAAAGGACTAGCGGTGCAAATACCGTTAGTCTTGAAGGCTAACGGTGTAACATTATCAATCTCGTTAAGAGATAACGGAGAAAAAATTTGCATCGTTAGTCCTCATGGTTAACGAGGGATGTAGGGTGGCAAACGTTTGCCTAACGGGTGATGTATTTTGCCAAAATTTCTGACAGAGATATAAGATACCAAAATGTGTAAACTACAGGGATGTATTTTAAAATATATATATATTAAATAAATAAAATCATAATGTATTATCGTCTTCATTAGTTAGGAGTAGAAATAGCAAAAAATATCTAACAAAAGAAAAGGGGGACAATTTTCACCATGCGGTGATTTTTTAAACTTTTTAGTTTATGTTATTTTTTAAAGGATCGTATCTCTTATGGAAACACGAGATTTTTTTTTATTATTTGTTTATATACTAGATTTCGTACCCGTCTAATGATGGGCTAGTTTCGGTGTGTTGTTTTTCAAAATAATTATTGACATCTTGCTAAATTTAAATCATTGATGATATTGTACATTTATTATGATGAGATAAAATGTTAAGTTTATACGTGAACAAGGCATGAAGAACCCGTGCTACGCACGGGCTTCGAATCTAATTGTTAATCGCGTATTCTTTTTGTGTATTGCGAGTGTATGCTTAATTATTGTTTAGTATGTTATATGAAACGTTTTGACTTTCTTGTATAAAGATTTAAAAATGTTTAAAGTTTTTTTTTTTTGTTTTGTGGTGTTGTATTTTATAACTGGGTTTTTGGTTATTAAGTTGTGATAGTTTTGTTTCTTTTGGTCTATTACTTACTTGTATGATAAAAAAAATGGTTTCGTTTCTTTTGGTCTATTACTTAACCCTACAATACTTGTCCATTAGATAGTTTTTACATGATAATATGAAGCACACGGGTCTATCTAATTGGTCATAGTTTAATGTGTGTTATATATTTTCTTTATTAATTTTGTAAGTTAAAGTTTGTGTAATAATGTATATATAATAATGCCACATAAACTGTATAAAAATTGTTACAAACCTTTTTAGCTTCATCTCATTTTATTGTACAACTAACTTCATTGAAAATTAACATTGAAGTGTAACTAATATTAATAAATTTTATCAATAAACTCAATTCTAAATAGCTAACCAAATGAATATATTAATTAACACACAATTAATAATTCCTAAAACCTTTGGACTTCACTATTATTTCTTAAACTTAATTTTTTTAATTTACAAATAGGTTTGAGCAAAAATTATGTACTTTTTCTTTTATATTCATTATTCAAGTTGCATGCTTATATAAACTAATCACGTTAAAAAGTATCATTTAACCATTTCAATGTTGTTTTACATACATGCTCATGCACATTTTCTTGAATCAATTCGTACGTGTGGGCTACATCAATAGAAAACACACATAAATTACTTGTATATAAAAATGCCTTAACATAATATATATATATATATATATATATATATATATATATATATATATATATATATATATAGGGGCTTTATTTTGAGAACCCTGTTAAGTGCGGGAACTGCAAGAACTCCAATTTTGCATTATAAAACATGCATGTTCATATAAAACATGTATGTTTTCTTACATACACCTTAATACACATACATGTGTAGCATACATGTTCATATAAAACCATTTTGCATTGATATGTTCACTTAATAGGGTTTTATATGAACATGTATGTTACGCAAGTATGTGTATTAAGGTGTATGTAAGAAAACATACATATTTTATATGAACATGCATGTTTTCTAATGCAAAATTAGAGTTCTCGCAGTTCCCGTACATAACAGGATTCTGAAAATAAAGATACACTATATATATATATATATATATATATATATATATATATATATATATATATATATATATATATATATATATATATATATATATATATATATATATATATAACAGAAGGCGTTTGACTATTTAATGCCAAATAAGCACGGTCAATGCCCAGTCATTAGTTTTCGAGTGCCATGTCATCAGTTTCTAAATTTTTGATTGACATGTCATCATTTTTATTCATGAGTTTTTTTTATAATTAAATTCGATTGTTTTTTAATAATTTTATGCCAAGTATGCAATTCCTTTTCTATTTTGAAAATTCGGATTTAATTTGTGTAAAAAGAAGTGGCCAAGATTTGAACTTGGGATGGGAGTCCCAAATAACCTACACCTCAACCATTGGAGCATTCCAATGGTTGTGATAAAATTTGCAACTTATAATTGATATTGCATGAAAAATAGTTGTCAAATAAAGATTAGGGTTTAACCAAAACACAAAATTCCAGCGTATAACCCAAAAAATAATAATAATAAAAAAAAAATAAAAAAACAAAAAAAACCAGGTCATTATCATATATCCTTTTTCTAAAACCCTAATATCATTCATTCATATTTTCACAAACGTACTTGTCTTTCATCTAACATTCAGCATGTATTCTGTCAGTTATGCATCATATACTTTCATAGTAACAAGAACATCTCGCTCACAATATATATGTTTTAACTGCAGGTACAATGTGATGAAATATACTGTCACAATCGAAAGACAACTTTTGTATCAACAAGTCAGTTACGACAATTCTAAAGGTAAAAACTCTTTGCAATGTAGGTTTTGCAATGAAGGTGTTGTTCTTGAGGTACATTTAATTCCATTCTTTTCCTACACTAGGTGTTGGTGGATATGATAGGTGCACACGTATTTAAAGTATATTTTACTATGATATGGTTAGAGTTCATATTTTACTTGTCTACTCAATTGTAGGCATACCCCTTATATATATACCAGATCGCAATCGAAAGACAACTTTTGTATCAACAAGTCAGTTACGAAAATTCTAAAGGTAAAAACTCTCTTCAATGAAGGTTTTGCAATGAAGGTGTTGTTCTTGAGGTACATTTAATTCCATTCTTTTCCTACACTAGATGTTGGTGGATATGATAGGTGCACACATATTGTTGAATGAGTAAGTCAATCTTACAATCCTTAACTTGTGAATTGCCTTGATGAGTGATGATGAGAGAAAGCCAAATCTCCTTGGCGGTTTTGCACATTTGGACTCTCTCGAACTCCCTTCGAGGTAGAGCATTGTAGGTCATCATCTTAGCCTCTTGATTTTTGACAATCTTCTTCTTCTCATCTTCCTTGAGTTCCGAATATGGCTTCTCAACCATTAACTTGTTTTTCGGATCAAGCATCATGAAAACAAAGTCTCCATTTTGAATGACCTCCTACAAGTCAAGGTCCTTGGACCTAACATAGGTCTCAAACCGGTTTTTCCAAAAACAAAACCCATTGGTTTCTAGCAAAGGTGGTCTTTGCATAGAACATCCCTCTACATAGTTCTCTTGAGCCATGGATCTATACTCTACTTTACCAAAAATCTTAGTTAGGATTTTAGATTTTTGGGAAAGAAGTTTTTGACTTAAAGCAACTTCTCGGGAAGGCTTTAATGCTCAAAAACTTGAGTATTCCGCTCTGATACCAATTATAGAACCGTAGAGGGGGGGGTGAATACGTTTTCTTCGGCTTTTTAGATGTTTAAAAACTTTAAGCCAAAGAGAACACCAAGTGGTTGTACAATAATCCAACAACCACTAGCACAACCAAAGTATATAAAGCAAGTAAGAACACACCGATATATACTGGTTCGGGATGGGGGGTTTATCCATCTCTAGGACCTTAATATCACAACTTTATCACAACACTATAGAAGCAAAGATGAAGTAGAGATGAAAGATGGTGACTTGATATGTATATATGTATGTCGTGTATATATGAGAGAAAGAGAGATGAAATGGAACTTTTATTCAAAGGAAAACACACACAATACACACACAAGCACACACCTCAAATGAGCCTTTGAGGTGTTTATATAGTTGGTTACATGAGATGCCCTAAGGCTTTCTATGGGCTTTGTCATGGGCTTGGTAATGGACATGGATTTCTTATCCTTTAAAAGGCTTACACATTTAACTAACATCATACTAGCTTACCAAGTCCATAGCCCATTGACTTTTCTAATAACAAAAACTACGACACATTACAATGTTACAATAAATGAGAATGACCATCACTTTCTAATATAATTTTTAATGCTAACAATCTCCCCCTAAGGGGTGGTCATTCGAATGATGCTCCACGTGATTAGGTCTTCTTTGTTCTTTGTTGTTGACCATTGTGTGTCGTAGTAGAATAGTCATTAGTCTTTGTTCCTTCATGCTTTGTGATCTTTGATAACTGACTTTTCATCGTTCTTTGTTCTTATGTGATGTAGAGTCATCTGCCTTTCGTCACTTCTGCGTCTGTGCTGGTTTTCCGCCATTCCAATATGCTCATACGTCTTTGAACTTTGAGGTTCATACATTAGCAGTTCCCTTTCTTTCACTTTGATCTTTGTCTCTTTACTTTGTAGATTCTTCTTTTTGGCGTAGAATCTTTCTTTGAACTTTGTGTTGCTTAGATCTTTGAGGGAGCTTTCTTTGACTTTGTGATGTAAGTATGAGCATGTGAAATCTGTCGCCATGGAGGTAATGTGTAGCTGCATGAAAACAGTTAGCAATAAATCAACCGGTACTTACAGGTTCGAATTAGAGATCGTCAACAGCATAGTGTGAAGACTCCTTCTAACGCTTACCATGGCCGTTCCCATTTCGGATACTCCCAAGAGAGCTTACGAGACCTACTAAGTAGCTCAACGAATGGGTGAGTCGCTGGGGATCACTCCACGACTATAGATCGTTTGAAACCACCGCGAACACTAAGCGTAACCTATAAAGAATTACCGAAGTGACCTGCTGTCAGGGCTGTTTGATGTTGACCCTGGCAGGAATTTCCATTCAATCATTGAGAATCACTTGTGTGAATTCTCTCATAAATGTTCTGGCAGATTGCTAAGATCTGCGTAGGACCCTAAAGTTTACATCTGGCGTCCTTAATGTTGAACAACCAGTTTAGTAATATCATGTGTTCCTATGAGATCTTTTGATGAATCTCGGGGCTCTAGACTCGATAAGTGCACATTAGGTTTCCTATGCGGAGATTAGGAAGAGGTCTCCTACTTTAATATCAACCATCTCTAAGAGACAGGTCGATAGATTACACTGGTTCCCCGTGAGAATGAAACAAGCTCTTTTAAGAGAACTTGAGTGGTTAAGAAGGTTTAGTGCAGTGCGTCACTGGGTCCATGACGTCTTTATCTTCAATACCGGTGTCACCTTAGTAACAACCAGTAGCATATGAGTTGAACCCGGTGTCTGCCCTAAGGTTGAACATTTGGAGGGCTATTTCTTTTCACCCTTTTTTCATAACTTTTCTTTTTAATTCTCCAACCCCTTCTTTCTCCTTTCTCATTTTCTCCTTTTTTCAATCATACCTAAGGACTTCTAATTCTAATCTATTGGATTTGTCCTTGGGTAGATCCCTCCGGCTCTGGCGGATTATAGGACGGTTTTTCCTAACCTTAGTCACCTTATATCTTCATGACTATCCTATTGTTGCCATGAAACCATTTATTGAAAATCTCTCAAAGTGTTTATGATAATAAAACACATTGTTGTTACCACTTTGAGAGTTTTGCATTTCATTTGAAGGACTCACCCTTCACATGTGCTCATGTAATTTTTAAGAAATTTGCACATGTGGGAGGAGTTTGCACTTTTTGAATTGATCCACTTTCAGTGAACATGACCGGTTCGAGACACGCTTACATCACTAGTTAGACTAGCTTGAAGTTATTACCCGTCCTGATCAAGTCCAAAGAAAGTCTCTCGATACGGTACATTCTACTCAGACAAGTCCTATTCGAGACACGCTTACATCACTAGTTAGACTAGCTTGAAATTATTACCCGTCCAGGACAAGTCTTTTCGATTACTGACATTTTAAGCTTCGTCAATTCATTGGTACTTACTGAGTCGAGCTCTTTTGAGATTTAGCCACAATCTTTACACATTTTTGACCACATTTTAATCATGTCTTCTCCCCCTCAAAAATAGCATATCGTGATATTTTTGATATCAACTGATTAAGAAAAAGCTTTTGGAGAGAAAGACAGATTTCATTTTGCATGAATTCGGAACATTTTTGTTTTTGTACTCCCCCTTAATGATAGCACATTTTAAAATCAATTAAGGGTTTGGAGGAGTTATCTTGAGCACTAATTTTGAGAGATTTGGAAAAATCTTTTGAACAATTTTGAAAAAGTGCTCAAGAATTTGGTTTTGAAAACGAGTTTTTGTTTGAAATCTTTTTCGTTTGTTTACTTTATACTCGAACTTTTGAAAAAAGATTTCGATATTGAACGTACGATTCCTTGATTTGAAAATAATCAGAAGTCATCATTTAAGTCCTTATTTGAAATCTTTTCGAGTTATTATACCCGGACCCATTTTTGAAAAGATTTCACTTTGAAGCACGGGTTTCATACTGAAGTATACGAAAGCGATTGTGAAGAAACTTTTGAGAAACGACATGTTTTAGAAAAACATTTTAAAGAACTCCCGTTCAAGCATCTGTATATGTCCGTATCATTGTTGAATGACATTTCTAGAAACGTACAGAATATTGATTTATACGAGAGACATGTCGTGAGAAGAATATTTTTGGATTTTTTGATTTTATATTGTTTTTGTATATATATATTTTTTTTTGAAAATTTTATATTTTTGTATTTTGTTTTTGTTGGTTTTTCAAATTTTGTATTTTGTTTTTGTTTTTATAAAAGAAAATGGAAAATCAAAAATAGAAGATTGAAAGAATGATTTTATAGAATTTACAGAATTTGAGCCCTCTGATGAACTAGGTTCTGAGATAGTTGAAGCACCTGCAACCGAAGACGAAGAGGTTTCACAAATAACAGTGTTAGAAGTACATGAATCATCACTCTGCGGGTGTTGACTATCAATGGTTGTAATGGTTTCTACTTCCTTATCCTGATGATTATCACTATTATTTGTCTTGGTGCAACTATCAAAAATCTTTCCTGTGGGAATCCATCTAAGACCAACTGTTTTAAAAACTTTTCCCGTGGGAATCCACCTAAGGTAAGATCTAGACGTAGTCTTCTTATCAGATGCAGCGGAAGTCTCAGTCTTGGAAAAACTACATCTTTTCGGTCTCCACCTATTAGGTTTCTTAACCTCTTGGTTCCTATCAACGGGTTTGTTTTGATTTGGTGTCTTAGTGGATTGTGTCTTGACACTTGATTTTCCTTTCTTGAGAAATTGTTTGTTGTTGGATGAGACTTTGGAATTCTTTGTGTTGCATTCTATGTTCCTAGCATTCTCATTTTTGCCACTACTCTTAGATGCAAGCCAATCCCTAGTAATTTGTAGATTGTTCCTAGGTAATGGTTTACTACTACTAGCAGTGCTTTGGAATCTTGTAGAATTCATCACACTAGGTTTTGCACCTAAAATTCCGTCTTTTCGAAGTTGTGCCTTTTTCCTAGCTTCCTCTAGATGGTGATTTTGGACAATGTCATTAGAACCAACATACTCTTTAACAGTTTTTATGGTTACATTCGGTGTATTATTCCTAGAAGAGCCAGGTGTACTCACTTTTGTGTTTCTTTCAACAACCAATTTTTCTTTATCAACAATCTTTTCAATTTCCTTTTGCTTGGGCAAGGGTTGTGGAGTGATTGGTTTTGTCAAATCCTTTTTCTCATCGACTTTTGGAGCAAACCATGAAATTGACATTTTTGGTTTTTGAACCGTGTTTGAAACATTTAGATTCTCCGAAGTCAATGGTTTTGCAAACTTAGTTTCCTCACCCTTCCCTTTTTGACTTTCAAGCTGAGCCATCAAAAGATCATTTTGCTCTTTCATGTTCTTGAAGGCACACTCATACGACAGTCTGTCATACTTGCATTCTTCTCTTTTTCGATCAAGTTGTTTAAAATATGATACATTTTCTTTTTCAAGTTTTATAAGAGCATTTTCATATTTTGAAACAATTTCGGAGGTCTCAACTCTCAGTCTTTCATCGTCTTGAATAGAATATGTTTGTAAAATGATGGACATAATATCAGTAGTCATACTCATAACAGCTTCGAAGAGAGAATCATTTAGGTTTTCCAAAAGATTGATTTGCTCAAAAGATTCATTAGCCTTCTTTATCAGGGATTTGTGATTCGTGACGAAGTCAGCTGTTTCTTTCAAAAATGCTTGTTCAAAATGAATTGCACGAGCATGAATGTTATTAATTTGAGGAGCAAATTCACTTTCAAGAATCTTTTTAAGCTGTAAATGAACCGTGGAATTCCAGTTAATCTCATTAAGTCTCGTTTTAGATTCTAAAGTCGTTTTAAGTTGCCCAACTCTTATTTTAAGATCATCAAGATATCCCCTTGCAGCACTTGTGTTAAAAGTGTTGTTTGAGGACATTTGTTCCATGTTTGAAATTGATTTGGAAGCAACTACTTTCTTAGAAAAATTTTCGAGAATGGTCGTTTTATGGAAAACACAGATGGTTCTTTTTGTGGAACAAAAGTAATTCCCAAAAGTTTATTCAATTTGTTGTAATCAATGGGTTTCAAATCCTTTTGTTTCATTTTGTTTATGCTCTCTTCGACAAGTTCCATCGTTTGCACAGAATCTTGAACGACGGGAGGATCATGTTTGGTGTAAATGAGGTTACCATTATACAAAACATTCTGTTCTTCCTGAGCTTTCTTGAGATTACAAGGATTGTTGTTACCAAGAGCCATTTTGAGTTTCGTATGATAATTCGGATTAGTTTGGTTTGAAATCATTTTCATTGTTTGACTTGACTGACCCGACTTAACCACTAATTCTTCTAGATGTGCAATCTTGTGTTCTGACTCTACGATTTCTTCCAAAAGTTTATCTTCTTTCATTGCAAAGTCCTTTTTCAACTCATCCCATTCTTTTTCAAGATTGGTATAAGCTGTTTTTTGTTTTAAAATTTGGTTTGTTAACTCAGAAATTTCTTGTTTTAAAGAGTTAATGGTTTTTGTTGAACTTATTTCAAGATTGGAAAACTTGTTTTTCCATTCCCTATCTTTAACAAGTAACTTCTTGTAACCAATTTCAAGTTCTGACACACGATCTTTGTCAATTTGAAAACTTTTTGCATTTTCTTTGTATCTCTCAAGCTCAGTGGTCAATTTCTCATTCGCGGCCTTAACATCACGATTGACCTTTTTCACTTTCTCGATTTCAATACCACAATTATTTAATAATGATTCAAATAAAGCACGTGTTTCCTCATCATTCTCAGCATGCTGTGAAACGAAGCCTCCATTATGATTCACATCTGGAGTTGCTGAAGGAGTATTACTACTACTTGGCATGTCCAGGTATGTATCATAAGTGGGTGCTAGCTTCTCAGAATGTTGTTCCTCATAAGGAGACATATCAAATATATCATTATTGTGACATGTGTTGAAGTTTGATACCTCAGATGGTGCATTTGTGTCATAAACAGGAAGTGTGTCAGAATCCGTGTCATACTTAGCTTCCTGAAGATTCGCCATGAATATGCAGTTCGCATCGATATCCTCTCTATTTTCCATGTCATCCATAAGAGCCATAAAATCATTTTCCTCTGCGTTCAACTAAAACCCTGCCTTTTCCTTTTGTGCCAACAGCACTGCTTTCTGCAAGTACTCTAGATCTTTCTTGTTCGGCTTAGTAGGACAGTTCCTTGCCATATGACCTACACCCTGGCAGTTGAAACACTTTACCGGATTACCTTGATTCACATTTCCATTAATCCCAACATCTGGAGCTGCAACATTCCTATTCTGATTACCCATTGCCTGATTACCAACATTCTGACCCCTCTGATTTCCAATAACCTGACCCATCTGATTCCCTGCATACTGACCATACTGATTCCCTGCATACTGACCTGCATTCTGATTCTGCATATTCTGATTACACATGTTAAATCCAGTAGCATATCCTTGCTGATTCCCATAAACTCCAACCATTTGGCCTCCGTTGCCCATATTGAAACTCGGCTGAGCGATCTGCCTGTTGCGAGTGTTCGATGAAATCCTTTGGTTGTTGTTTGTTGGGGTAGAGTAGTGTCCTTGGAATGCCTTTGACAGAAAAGCAAACGCTTGTGTCAATGCTGCAGGAGCTTCATCATTTTCAGTGAATTCTGGTTCTTAGAATTGTGGGTATTGCTGTTTTGGAATAAGATGTTGTTGTTGCTATGGGTAGAACTGTTGTTGGTAGACCGGTGTTGGTTGTTGAATGTAGGATGGTTGCATGTAGTTGTGAGTGGAAGATGATGATGGTTGTTGTTGTGTGTTCACTGGTATAGGTGTTGATGTATCAGCCATTAATGCTAGAGGATCATGCTTTTTAGCTAGTAATTCAGCTCTTACTTCATTAGCTTCATCTTGATTTTGCTTTAAGAAGTCATACACCTGATCATAAGTCACTTCATGCAAATTCTTTGTCTGATAAACAATAGTGACATATCTTCCCTATTCTGGTTGCAACTCATTCAGAAAAATGGTGTTGTTAGCAATATTGTTCTGACTGAGGTTGTGTCTTGATAAATCATTCATGATCTTACAGAACCTGTGGTAGTACGTCTCTATGGATTCCCCAGGAATTGAAGTAAACTTGCGAAGTTCCTTAAGCAATTGTGTTTCCATTTCCTGTTTCCCGATGTCTGTCCCATACATTAGCCTCTTGACTCTTTCCCAGACTGCATGAGCACTTACTTCACTGTCAACAGTAGCATAGATGGTTTCAGGTAAACCAAGAACGACGTAATGAAATGCCTGATCATCAGCTTCAATCTGTTTTCTGTCTTCCACAGTGTATTCAGTCACATTCTGATATCTGTAGTATGGTTGTACTGGAGGGTGCCATTTGGATCACCAGGGTCTAGTACTTGTGTTGGTTTGAAGGGTCCATCCACAATGGATTTGATAAGAAGATTTCCATTTGTTTTACATTTAAGATAGCGCATCATACGACTAGCCCACTGTGAGTATCCACCCTTTGACAGCATGGGAGGTCGGTTTTCGGCAACGGCTGCATGAATGTCTTGCTGAGTTGCCATTGATGATTTGTAGATGGATAAAGTTGATTCTTGGATCGTTCCAACGAAATAGGAGTTGTGTTTAGAGTGAGTTGATGCAAGTTTTTATGGTGAAAATTTTGACTTAAAACCTTAAAACCTCAATAACTTCTTCTCGGAGCATTTTTAGGCCTCGAAACTTTGCCTGGATCGATAAATCGTTCAGCGTGTCATTCTCCTCTGTCTCACGGTCGTTTTGACAGCTGATTCGTCGAAAACGGAGTTACGGTTCAAAAGTTATGGCCTTTTGAAGTTTGATCGTCAAAAACCTCACTTTTGTCAAAAATCTCGAAACTTTGCTGTGTTCTTGAAACTTTTAGGTGTTCTCGAAAGTCTTGGGATTGCGAAACTTTGTCAGATTGCGAAATTAAGGTGATTGCGAAAAATTTCAAGATTTCGAGAATGCAATTTCGAAATTAAGAGAATGAAATTTCGAGAATGCAATTTTCGAGAATGCAATTTCAAAAATGCAGTTTCACAACGAGATTTTGAAATTATCCAATTTCGAAATTTAGCCAAAAGTCGAAGTATTTTCTTTCATATACAAGAGAGAAAGTACCGAGTATCCACCTGTGAGCACGAAAGGAGCCGTTTCTTGTGTTCTCGAAAATTGGTCAATGTGTGATCTCGAAATTTTTTTTGTAATCTCGAAAATAAGTACAAAGTTTGGCAGATTTTTGATTTACCAAAAAGTTCACCCAAATGAAGTTTTTAATCCAAGATTCTTGTACTTCTAGGCTTAGAAACACCAAAACTTATAGAAAGTAGCAAACTTGATGATTTTTATGAAACTTTTTCGTGTTCTAGAAAACAAGTACAAAAACCAAATCGAATTTTTTAAGCTTACAAAACTTCAAAAAGATTGAAACTTTCTTGTTAGAAAAGGTTTATAATACTAGTTTGTAATCAAAAAAGTGTTAAAAACCAAGAAAAACAAGAAAAGTGAGAAACTTTTTGATGAAAACTCGTGAGGCAAGCTAAAAAACGAACCAAACAAACTCTTAACCCTCCTAAATCATTGTTAGGCAATTGATACCACTTGTAAGAACATAAAGATGACAACTTTATCACCCACAATAGCCTTGTAAGGTCCTACAAGTGCTCTGATACCACTTGTAGGACCTTAATATCACAACTTTATCACAACACTATAGAAGCAAAGATGAAGTAGAGATGAAAGATGGTGACTTGATATGTATATATGTATGTCGTGTATATATGAGAGAAAGAGAGATGAAATGGAACTTTTATTCAAAGGAAAACACACACAATACATACACAAGCACACACCTCAAATGACCCTTTGAGGTGTTTATATAGTTGGTTACATGAGATGCCCTAAGGCTTTCTATGGGCTTTGTCATGGGCTTGGTAATGGACATGGATTTCTTATCCTTTAAAAGGCTTACACATTTAACTAACATCATACTAGCTTACCAAGTCCATAGCCCATTGACTTTTCTAATAACAAAAACTACGACACATTAAAACGTTACAATAAATGAGAATGACCATCACTTTCTAATATAATTTTTAATGCTAACACCATCCGTACGTTCAGTTGTGAATCCGCGACTCCGATACTATTTACTAGTATAATCCTTTCGGTGGACTACAAACCGTTACAATTCACTCCACCAATATTCAACAATAATGATGCTCACAAAGAAGGAGTTACTCCCACGGTATTCCGCCCTCGGAAACCACCCAAAAGAATCTTGCGATTCGACTTCACCTAAGGGTCACCAAGACCACTACCAAGACTTCCCACCGGAAGTATCAAACCCCAACTAGATCCCAATGATCTAGGCTTGGTCACCAAGACACAAGACTTCCCTTACAAACAATTGAATGAATGAATAAGTGTTTGTTTAACCAAGCCCTATCCTAACCTAGAGACTCGATTGTAATAGAAAGGTTATAAGAAAAAGACCCTCGACATAATCACAAGAGTGGATTAGGTTCTCGTGATTCTTCCCTTGTAAAGAAGATGTGTTCTTTCAAAGATGTTATGTGAAATCAAGAACACAAGATTAAAGATAGAGAGATTTGAGAGAGATTGAGAGAAAGAATATAGAGAGAAAGAATAATGGCAAGGGGTGAGGAATACAAGAGGCAAGGCATGGTATTTATAGGCAAAAACCCAACTTGGGAAAATTTTACCGAGGCCGGCGTGCTGCCCACGCGTTGACGCGTGGGTAGCGCGCCAGACACCTTGAGAAAATTTTCCCAAAGCTTTGGGTGTTGGCTTATAAATACCTTACCTTGCTAAACCCCCAATTGTACTTCACACTAAACCTTAACATTAATCAATCTAAGGTTTACCAACTCAAATAGCCAATTTGGAAAATGTTTTGTGAAGTGTTTATAAGAAAACAAAATACCAAGGGTAGAAGAGTAGAAAGGGTAATTTGGTAGGGGTAGAAATGGTATTCCTCACATGGCGTAATAGAGAAGAGAATATGCCATGGGATATTCCTCAAGGGAAGGGTTAAGGTGTAACTATGGTTAGGTTAAAGGTTTAGAGGTTAACCATGGTTAGGTTAGGTGTAGAGAGGTAACTATAGTTGGGTTAAGAGAAAGAATATTCCAAAGGTGTATTCCTTTGCTTGGGGGGAAAGAATGAGATGGATGGTTGAGATGGTTTTGTTTGAAATAGATGGTGGAGATCAAAGGGAGCCTCCTTTGCTTGGGGGGGAAAGGGTGAATCAATGGTTGAGATGGTTTTGGTTTGAAATGGATGGCTTAGATTAAACACATGTGATGGAATAGAGAGGAGGTTGGATGGATGGTTGAGATGTGTTGTAAGAGGATGGATGTTTGAGATGAAGAGTGTGTAAGTTTGGGATGTGATGGGGAGCCTAGTGTGTGTATGGGTAGTGAGTAGTGTGTGTATTTTGAATGAAAAGGTGTGGGAGTATGTGAGACATGGGTTGTATAGATGTGATGTGTATAGGTATGAGTTGTGTATGAGAGTATAGGTGTATAGTGTGTGTGAAGAGAGGTATGTAAGTGAAGTGTGTGTATTTTGAAATCAAGTGTGTGTACAAAAGGTGTATAAGCATGTGTGTATAGGATTGTATATGGAGAGGGAATATTGTGTGTGGGAGTATAGGAGACAAGAGGTACACATTGTATAAGTGGTGCAAGGGAATGTTGTAAGAGAATGTTGGGAATGATTTTGGGAAGGATTGTGAGAGTTTTGGTTTTGTTATCTTTTGTAAAATGAGATTAAGAGGAAGATTAAGAAATTAAGACATAATCTAATTGTCATTAAGAAGAAAAGGTTTAGACAATTAAGATTATAAGTTGAGAAAATCATAGGTTACTTATAAGGTCAAGTAACACAACGTCGAGAATCCATAGTTTCATATCTTGTGACTTTCCACGACTCTACGTTCTCAACTAATACCTTGGTTCAAACAAGTTAAGTGCTTTGCCTTGATGTAAAGCATAACACAAGTGGGAAAGGATGCGTTTACGCAAAGTGACCTTTGACTTAGTTTTACCAATAAGGGAGTAAACCCGTTACGTAATTGGAGAAGACGTAAGCACAGGATATGAGCATATGGATGCTTTCACATGATATTACGTGAAGTATATAAGCTCCCTAAGTTTAGAAAAGCCTTTGCTAGAGGCGATAGTTAGAAAACATGAGTTGGCATTTTCCCGTAAATGGGTGCTTTAAAAGTTGGATCTCTCTAATCCCAAAACTCGTTTCGAGTGTTCTCAATTAAGTACATAACATATTCATACCTGTATTGAAAGATCCACATTTGTCGGGTAAGGGGAAAGCCGACTTTCAAAATTCATCCCGATATTCACAGACGCCTGGCGCGTTACCCACGCGTTGACGCGTGGGTGGTGCGCCAATAGCAGACTTGTGATTCGGGGAATTTTGGCTAACATTTTTTATTTTATGTGTTTCGATGGTTTATTTGTCATCATTAAAATATAAAGAGATCTTGATCATGTTGCCTCAACAAAAGGAAAACCAACAGCCCTGTTTACTAAGTTTATAAAAAACACGGAACAAAGGAGTGGTAGGAGGAATGTGCATGCTCCGGCAATACACTTCGAAAAGAGTAACGCGGTGCATACCAAGCGGAACCAACTGAGAGATGTGAACTTTGAAATATCTAATAATATCTAAGAGGAAAGTAGAGAAAGGAACGGTGAGACCACCCTTTAAGAAATACTCCGCCTACAAACCAATAGAGTGGTAAGAAGTTGATTCATCGTCATACCCTTCGGAGGAACCCGCGAGTGTAAATCCGTTGGTATTCCGAAGGTCACAACCAAGGCATGCACATCATTCTCATCCATCACAGATTCCCTCTTAAGAATGTCTTTCTTAACATGAGAATCTTCCGGCATTGAAACATCTTCATAATCAACCGAAGCAGTAGATTCCGACATAACAAATCCGAGAGGAAGAAAGGTATAGCCAAACAACAAAAATACTAAAGATATACACCGCGGACGAAGACGTACCTCAAGGACGGTATACTCAAACTAGCGCACTGAAAAACCATTCGGAATACGGACGAAAAAGATGTTAGAAAATCTGCGTAAGGCTAGAGAGAGAAATTACAGTGGTAAAAATGAGGTCAAATGTGCTTTTTATAGGCGAAGAAGGAAAGGGCTCAAAACATCGCGTCTGCCATATGGCATACGTGGCACCACCTGGTTCATACGATCAAGGTGCATGCATACGTGTCTAGATCTTAAGGAGAACGGTAAAAAAGGCGGCTCTCCTTAATTACATTTGGCACTTTGTACACGACTTTAACACGACAAAATCAGGATATACCCTCCAGAAAATTACAAAAAACAAAGACTTTGAGTATCACACCATTGGCATAACCAATACTATGATACTGGGGGGGACATGTTGGCGTATGTGGCCTCCGGATATACGCCGAACGGAACATATATCTTCCGGGCCTACGTCGAGCGAAACCTATCCGAACATATCCGAGCAGAACGGACCAACATCCGAAAGGAACGGATCGGTATCTTTCGGATCTCAAGTGGGTAAATGGCCCAAACCCTCCGGACGGCCTGACCGTTCGCATATTCGATAACTACGCAAACCAAAGTACAAATAAGTACACCAAGTACATGATAATGGAGCATAAACAAGCAAACAATAAGGGATTAAGTATAAACCAGCCTGGCACTCAATGTGAGCAGCCTATAAATAGAGGAGAAATCTTCATTCAAGGTTAACTAATTCCCTCATTCTCTAAACTTTACTTATACTTTCCCTCTCTAAGAATATATACTTACTCTCACGCCGGAGGTTGGTCATGGGATACACTCCCGGGGCGAGACTAACGGACGTATCTGTTTTGTAGATATCCGAAGTGATAGACACCAACGAAGGACCACCTGGAACCCGAAGGACTAGTCATAGTCTGGAGGTAGGAGCAAGATTTTACCTCAACAACATAGCAAAGAAAATGAGAGTGATTGACCCTCCTTGTATCGCCTTAGTTACTTACTCACATAATAATACCAAAAGTTTAGTTACTCACATAATAATAACAAAAAAAATATTGGAATAGCGTTTTTCAATTCTTGTTTCCATATTCCTTCCCTCCTTTCTCTCTCTGACAGACAACCAAAAAGCAGTTTCATGCTTTTCAAGTAAAGAAAAGAATCAAAAAACCATTTAATCTTTTCATTTCATTAAAATCATCATAACCCAAACTCACTTTTCACCTAATTAATCTTGCTTATTTTCGAAGCAAATAATCAATCATTACGAATGGGATCATCAAGTCAGTATGATTTGTCATTTACGATCTTGCTGGTTGGTGATTCAGGTGTTGGTAAAAGCAGTCTTCTTGTTACTTTTATTTCTGATGATGCTGCTCAAGATCTTCTTCCTACTATCGGTAATAATCAACTTATTCTTTTCCAATTATTATTATACTTGCGAAACCGTGATTATGGTTTGACCCTGGATGCAAATCTTACGGGTTTAATTTGTAGAGGGCCGTCCCACGGATTTTGGGCGGTAACTAAAAAAAGACCCTCTTATAAAAAATATGCGAGTAAAACAACCATTATCGCCAAAAATAAAGTTAAAAATGTCCAAATATACTAATCGATGCTCAAAAAATTGTAAATATTCAAAAAAGTTATAAAAGGCCCTCTGTTATGCATCGTTTTTTTTTTTTTTTTTTTTTTTTTTTTTTTTTTTTCCTTGTTTGAGGGATACTTATTGGGCTTTAAATCCAATGTATATACCAGTTGGGTTTTTACAATTTTGGTGCCCCTCCAAATAGTAGGCCCTGGCAAGTAGCCCATGTTGCCCATGTCCATCTCCGGCCCTGAATTTGTAGTCATTGCGAGAAAACAATTCATGGGTTAGAAGAAAAAAAATGATAAAAGTTTAAGGATTAAATAATATTTAAAATAGGGTTTTGCTAAACATTGCCACTGGCAATGTTTAAGCTGAATTAAACAATCTCTTCTTTCCATGTTTAAAGTAATTATGCATTGATTGCACAATAAATGAACATAAAAGTTAACTTAAATATATGCAATTTTTGATTTAATAAAGTCTAAGGGTGTGTTTGGTATGTCGCCATAAATCACAATGGGATTGATTTTGATAATATTGGTGGACCCTTGGTATAAAAGATCCGTACCTTACCCTTTTGAGGTATATGGAGTATGAAGCATTTCTATCATTCATTACCATAGTTGTGGGCCCCTCATCTTAAACAAACACGTTTAATCACTTTCATAGTTATAGTGTCATTCTCATAGTCGGATACCAAACGCACCCTAAATTTCCTTTTATATTCATATTAAACATTGCCCTGTGGGCATTGTTTAGCAAAACCCTTTAAAATATTAATTTAGTTGTACATGATGTTATCATTTTTAATCAAGGGTATAATAGTCAATTAACATTACTTGTAATTTAAACATTTAAGTTTAGGGATAATTACCAAAATGGCCCGTTGCCCTGCGGTCTAGGCATTTTTAGCCCGATTTTGAAATATTCTTGATTTAGCCTGGGTTGCCCAGGGCAACAAGCGTATAGCCAACCGCATGATGACACATGTCCTCTAGTTGCCCAAAAAACACAAAAGCTGCCATTCAAAAATGACACTTGTCATCATTCGGGTGGCTATACGATTGTTGCCCAGGGCAACCCGGGCTAAAACGGGAATAGTTCAAAATCAGGCTAAATATGCCTAGACTCAGGGCAACCGGGCTATTTTACTATTTATCCCTTAAGTTTAAGGGGTATTATAGGCAATCAACATTACTCAAATTTTAAGTGTTTTAAGTTTAAGGAATGCATATGCATGCATTATAGGTAGTAGAGATTTGATAAATTTTCTGTTAGTAGTTCATGTTTAAGTTTTTTTAACTTATTGGTGTTTGTATTGAGAGTTTTGTGTTTTTGTGATTTGTATGTGATGTTAACACCTTCATACGCGTCGGTTTTATGTTTGATTATATATATATGATAGAAACATGTACCAACAATTTGGTTATAAGATTAATTGTGTCTATTTCAGTGATGTATATATTAAGGAAATCCTGTTTTCGACCGACAGGGACTAAATGGCAATATTTTGACTAGTAGTCCACTATTTTTATTCAGTTATGTGTGAAACCAAATTAATATTTTATTTTGGGATTTTGAAGGGCTATAGGTTGACTTTTGATATCAAACACTTATTATGAAATGCAAATTTGAGAAGGTTTTTGAGTAAATCCGAAACTTATGGTATTATACTTGTAGTTTTTGTTATAAGTTTCAATCTGGATGGAAATTTTCTTAGTGAGTCAAAAGTTAATATCCATCTTGTTGAAGTTAAGTAGTCATTGGTTTGACCTCCAAAGTCAGAGTCAGAGTCAAAGGCTAAAAGTCTTCGTTTCTTATTAACAGGCTCAGTTTGTGCTTATTTTTACATTTGTTTGTATTCGACAGGTGTTGACTTCAAAATCAAGCAGCTAACAGTTGGTGGAAAAAGATTAAAACTTACAATTTGGTAAGCGTTTATAATATTATACACATAATATTCCTCTATAGCATGCTTTATGACTGGTTAACTGTTCATAGATCCATCACTGTCTTAGCTTATCTTCGCATGCTCTAATGTAAACTTGTGAAAGTTGACTTACGTTTCACTAGTGTAGCGAAAAAATGTTTGTTATACAGTACTTTGGATTTCTTTGTCCCTTATTGCCAGACAAAAGTCGAGATTATGGAACAAAGATAGTCTGTTATGAGCACCAAAAAACAGTTTTTAAGAATAGTCTCTTTTTAAACGATTTTATACAGATGAGTTTACGAGATTTCTTGCAAGCTGAGTCCATCAAATACAAGTGTTTCTCATGTGTGATCTCATAAAATTTCTATTGTAGCTGGACAAGAACGATTCAGGACATTGACAAGTTCTTACTACAGGGGTGCCCAAGGGATTATACTTGGTACGTAATGACTATATCTGCACCATTGTCTCCTACTTGTTAGAGTTTTAAAACATTTTTTGAAGTATCATTACAGATTGCATATGTTTTAGTAAAATATATTATTTCTGTTACTTATATACTGTCGTAAATACAAAGTGAACTGTTCATCATATTTATATAATGACCAAAATGCCTTTCAACCTCTTTAAGCATAATACTTTTGCAGCACATGGCTCATTTAGCTTTTTAAGTTCTATTACTGCGTTCCAAAACCTTAAAAACAGTGGTAAGCACTCCAAGTGACTTCTTTAGTGCTTAATTGTATAAGGTAGAAGCAGAACCATACGCAGTTCATATTAGTACTAGCTAACTTTACCTTAAGTAGTTGACAGCTTAGCTGGTATTTGCTTAACTTAATTTTTAATGCTTGATGTAACAATAGTTGCTAATCAAAGTGGTAGGATACAGGTACTTAACTCTTGGGTGGCTGATTAAGCACCTTTAAGTAATCGGTGAAATCCACAAATAAATATTTTTAGACTAACCAAAGTAGTGAGGAGGCACTTACCTAGATGGCCACTTAGGCTTGTCCAAAGCTGGGATTTTTTTTTTTTTGCAATTATGGCTTGAGCTTTTCAGTTTTATTGAGTATACGTGGAGTTCAGGATTACATCATTTGAAATATAAGTGATAATATAGAAATTCAATTAAGCATTCTTCACAATAGTATGGCATTAACTAAAGATCAATTTATAGCTAGTACTCTGTATGGCCTCCGCCCTACCAAAAAAATTGCAAAGCTGTGCATTCTGAGTTATTGCTAAAAGTTTAGATACAACTTTTTAAACTATATTTTCAAAATTACTTTGCTACCCAATAACTACGATCACAATATAACTGTAATATACATTCTGATCAACACAGTTGTTTCCACTTTTCGGCATTGTCCTGTTGAGCGATATTATAGTATATGGTCATTAGTCAAAAACATTTATTGGACCTTCTTTTATCTGCATATTTTCTTTTCGATTGATGGAGTATTTCATTGAAAAATCTCTAATGCAACCTTCAATTATCATGCTTCTTTAATAATGTCATCATTCTGTTAAACATTCGGATTGCCCACTTAATGGCAGAAAGCTCAGTCGCTCAGAAGTACACATACTCATGGAGCGTGGTTCTATTTGCTGAAGGATACTTGTGTAGTCCACTTATTCAAGTACCTACATTACATTAACCTCTTACTAGAATAACGGCTTCAGCTAATAGCTCCGGCACCAGTTAGTTTTGCCAAACATACGCTAGTTCTAGCACTTACCTTAGTTGTCATTAGAAGAGTAACTAGTCCAATTTCTGCTGATTGCATCATACATCATCTCTTGTCTAGATTTATAATTTCATTTTACATTCTTCCAAGCTTGGTTAGTGATATGTACAAAATCCGTATGTATTTTAGTGTATGATGTTACAAGAAGAGACACCTTCACAAACCTGTCAGAAATATGGGCTAAAGAAATCGAACTTTACTCCACCAATCAGGACTGTGTCAAAATGCTTGTTGGAAACAAAGTTGATAAAGTAAGTTTCTCTATACCAGTTTCAAATATGATTCTTAACTGATAAATTCAGCTATTTTATTTATTCTTTGAGTTGGACGCCATTTATTATCTAGTTTTTGTGGTATTTACCTTATATCTGAAAATAAAGTTTAGTAACTTGTAAATGTTATTGCAGGACACCGAAAGATTTGTAAGCAGGGAAGAAGGCATTGCTCTTGCTAAAGAGCTCAACTGTGTATTTCTTGAATGCAGTGCCAGAACCCGCGAAAATGTACATCAATGTTGTGAAGAGCTTGCACTAAAGGTAACAATAGGATTATATTCTCTTTGGTTATATAACGAGTTACATCAAATATTCTTTTTCTCAAATCATCGATCAATAGAAGGGGTGAAACCCGGCAGATTGCTTTATTTCATTATACGAAATGCAATATACTATTGACATTTTTGCTGATATATGTAACATACTCTTTTTGTTAGCAATTACTTACGATGTATGAAGAAAGTATGCAATTAGTTGCATTAAAAGGTTAAAATGCAAGTATCTTGTATTAACTTGTTACAAACAAAGGGCAAGTGTAGTGCATTTAATGGTTAGTGAAGAAAAATTATGTTGCACTTTTCAGTAAAAAATGAATAGCACATTGCATTTTCTTGCAGTTTTACCCATTAGAAAAGAGATGTCTCTGATTTAGAAAAAGGGGAAATCGCCAAACTAACCCACATGAGATGTCTCTTTGAAATAACCCTCTATGCCGTGACTTGGTGTCGCAAAATACATTTTTCTGTCACCAAATTAAATATGTGTGATTTAAGTGAATTTTCAGTGTCGGAAAAAGTAATGTTAGCGACACATGCCGAGATATAGAGGGTCAGTTTGGTCAAACATTATTAAAAAGAACTGCTCAAAACGGTGGTCATGTCTCAAGATGGTTTGGTTGGTAATTGTCTGTTTTGAATTTAGCTTTTGTGTTTATACTCAATAATTGGACACATGATACTCCCTTATTTTGGTTCATAACCCAGATCATGGAGGTTCCGAGTCTTCTGGAAGAAGGGTCTACAGAAGTGAAGAGAAATACATTGAAAGTAGTGAAGAGAAATAGTATATTGATGCTAAAACCAGAGAACCAGGCTGCACCTGCAAATGGCTGTTGTTCATAGAAGATGCTTCATTGCTCTATATGAAATGCCCGTGGTCTTGACCAGTGTTGCTAATGGAGCCCATACGGTAGCTACCTCCATGACAAACCTTAACACGCATGTAAATCATTAATTTCTTTAGCTACAAAGCTAGTGCTTGAGCTTGTGTAAAAGTCGGTTGCTTTTCTTATTTCACTGTATCTTGCGTCTATTTTCATTAAGAGGAATCTAAAGTATCTAGTGTGCTTTGTATACAAACTTGAAGCTCTGAAATCCGCCTTTTGATAATGGGAAGTGCTTTAGCCTTTATGTAGATTAATTTCCTTTATAAAAAATCTAAACAAAGGATGTGCCAGAAGTTTATCATCCTCGTAAACTGTCGCAGAACTAGATAGTATCTATGAATGGGATTTCCTGAAAACAACGATTGAAGAACTATAGTGTTCAACAAACGGTCATATAATACTGTTAGCACTTTCTTTGTTTATAAGATCTTTATGATACACGAATAAACTGGAATTTTTATTACGATAAAATACATCTGATGTTTACAAAGACTTTGACCCTATTTATACTACCCAACCGACACAAACATTGATGAAACGTTGTGACTGGTTTTGACCCGTTACATACTTTCATTTTGACCCTTTACACCCCTAATCTATTTACAATGACACAATACTTACTAAACTTTACTTTAACTAATGACACTAAGACCCCTATACTTTATAACTAACTATATTTGGTTTACACGTCCAATAAATACTACTGGAGTTTCACCTTTGTGTCTTGTTGGAAGCAAGTTTTTGGTTAATGAAGTTGTTAATGCATACACTACAACAAATTTGTCATTTCTACACACTTTTTTCTTCACACTTTACAAAGTGTGAGCTTTTTTCTAAAGGTATTCACAATTAAGAGTGTGAATAATTGTTTCAAAATCCTCACACTTAAAAAGTGCGAAGAATTTCAATCTCACACTTAAAAGTGTGAAGAATTATTTTCAAAATCAAATCATCACACTTAATAAGTGTGAGTATATTACTATTTTGTAGTAGTGATAGGAAATTCCAAAAGAGATAGTGTAGCATACTCGTATAGTCGTATGTAAATACTATTTCATATCTTTAGTTTACCATCTTTGTGAAAATACAAATTCGTATGTTTAATGTACTAAGTAAATATCTTTAATCACTTTCACTTTTTATCATCCTAAAAAACTTTTTATCATCCTAAAAAGTTAGTTTTAGATATACAAACACAATTTTCCTTCCTCTTGTGTTGATGTGTATTGCTATCTACACTTACTAACATCAGTAAAGCAAATAACTACTCATTGACGACAACTAAAAGATAAAGATATTTGTTGGAATTTTTTTATATTTACTAAGGCATGTAACTACTCGATGACGCATATTACGTAGTAATTAAAATTATCCTCACTTTTTTTTCATTTTTCCTAACATTTAAACACAATGCATAACAATCTATTTGGCTTTTTATGCAAACAACTATTTCCGCCTTTCCGGTAAACCTCGTCAAGTTAGATTAAATTTTATTATATTATAAAGTTGTTAAACCCATTATCAACAAACTTAATAATTTATATTTGCATTTAGATCTTCATTATATTTAAGAATAAATATACATATTTATAGTTCCAATTTTAAGCCTAAAATCGAATTTAGCATCACAATTGAGTCAATTTTTATACAAATTTCAATTTTGGTCATGTGCGACTTGTGCTACTGTGCGACCCAGTCAATTTTGTGACACGTGTCAAGTTTGATTTGATATTTTGTCTTATATTAAAAGTATTAAAAGTCTAAAATACCCATATAAAACACCTCATCTCTCTCTCAAACTTTCATTATCATCTTCTCAAACTTTACCATCTCCTCCTCCTCTCTCTCCCCGCCGGCTGCCACCACCATAACGCCACCACCGCCACTCCCACAACCACACCGCCACCATCACAACACTCCTCAACACCTCCTCTTTCTTTTGACACTATTCACGCGCCATCAATCACTCTCTATCACCACATACCACCTCCACCGCCGTCACCAACACACATCACCATCACCTCTTTTGTTAAAACTTGGAGATCTATAAAGACAAGGTAAGAAAACGCGTTGGTTTGATTCGGATACGAGTCAAACTCGTCACATCTTGATGCGGTGGGTGGCGCGTGGCGGTGTTGTGGAGGGAGCCAAGAGCTCAAATGCTCCAGAAATGATGGGGATACACCGATCTATAGATTAGAAAAGAAAAAGGTCTCGCCGGAAATTATTCCGGCGCCGGTGTTAATGAATTTTCCGGTGAGGGTGTTTAGAGAGAAAGGATAGGTGTACTTATTGTTGTTTGTTTATAAATTGGATTTTGAAATCTGCTACTGTTTGTTTGTTTATAGGTGTAAAAGTGTAAAAGAAATCTGCTACTGATGCTTGTTTGTTTATATGATAAGGATTTTGATTGTTTGTTTATAGGTGTAAAAGTGTAAAAGAAATCTACTACTGCTACTTGTTTGTTTATATGATAAGGATAGGTGTACTTTTGTATGATATATTTTCTTAAACGCAGGCCATAAAGCAAACCACAATTATGAATGTTAGAAACAAGGCAAAGAAATCTTTTAGGTGTACTTTTAGACGGAAACTAGAAACAAGGTCTTTTAGGTGTACTTTTAGAAATTACGTATCAAAGGCAAAGAAATCTACTACTGCTACTTGTTTGTCATTTGAAAAAAAAAAAGGTTAGTCGGAAAATATTGACAGAAACTGGAAATAACTGGAAAAAAAAATTAATGGTAGCACAGTCGCACATTTAATAGTAGCACAGTCGCACATTTAGTGGACACGTGTTACACATTTAAAAGAGGGTAATATGGTCTTTTAATACTTTTAATAAGAAGACAAGATATCAAATCAACTGGACACGTGTCACAAAATTGACTGGGTAACTGGACACGTGTCACAAAATTGACTGGGTCGCACAGTAGCACAAGTCGAACATGACCAAAATTGGAAGTTGTATAAAAATTGACTCAATTGTGATGCTAAATTCGATTTTAGGCTTAAAATTGGAATTAGCCCCATATTTATAAGTAAAGGTTTTCACAATAATAACTTCATTATAAAAAATTTGTCAAATAATATGTGATCTAGATAGATATCAAAATAAACATATATCGAGAGAGTTATTGGCATCTATGTTCCTACCTAGATGCCAAAATTTATTTTCCCTCCAAGTTAAATCCGACCCAAACACCATCATGTATGCTCTTCTATTTCTTGATTCTTGTCATCATCATTCCCGATCACTTGAAAAGAACTCGACCCCAACTTCTCATGTGTAGGTTGCTTCATCTACTTCACAAATCTTTATCTGACGACGCTTGTCAACCGTAGCCTTGAACTCCACATTAACTCAAGTGCTCTATTCACATTTTTTCACACATCTACTACACTTCCAATGATCCACACATGACCCCAAACACCAAGTAATGAATTGCTTGTCAGCGATAATCAAATATTCGATTGCAAAAGAATAGTTTCTTTGCTTGCAATTGAAAATTTCACCGAATTCGTAAAATCAACATTCATATTTACCCATAATTCAAATTACAAAACCTATCAACTTTAGCAATTTTTTATCGACCATGAAAGTTGAAATTTCTTTTACCAATTATTTCGACTTCATCCATGGTTAAGACTTCTTCACAAGCAATTTTAACTTCTTCAACTTTAATCCCAACTAGTTTACTTACACTTTCAGTCTTCAACACTTGGTTTTATCCTCGACTTTTAGTACTTGTGATTTCTCTTTAAGCATTACTATTGCAATCCTTTTTCCTTGCCGTGAGATAAGGTACAAATTCTTTAAACATCATATACACCCTTAATTTCACTTGTCATGGTCTTCACAGCAAAATATGGCATTCATCAAAATCATCGACAAAAAATACCCTCACTTTATAGAATTTTCCGATGGATACGAAAACCCTAATAACTTGGTAACCATCTATTGGACAAAACTCCATTGATAATTTTAAGAAGTCTATTAATTTTTATGAACCAAATTATTTAAACTACAACCATCAATAATAAAAAAACATACAGAATTATTGATTAACATTCTTGAACGGAATAACTTGGTTGTAGACACCCGACGCTCCTTCTTTCTCTCCTCCCATTCTTCAACTCTTCCATTGTTGAACGGGGAATGGTTGCGTGCACAATTGTCTCCAAAATCGCCTATATATGGTTGGACGATCCTTCGCCCTTCGTGTTTGCCACCCTCGTGATTTTTGTGGTTGTTACCTAGCCTCCACCTACGAACACAACACATAGTTTTTGATAGATAAGGGAATTCTTGTCGAATTTGGATATGATTTTGATAAAGTCGCGACCCATGTGTTCTTCAAACCATACCCCACCAACAATATGTGTTTTTGAATCTTCTACATCATTCATCATTCAAGATATTAAGTGTTAACAAGCTCTAGATGTCAACTGACGCAGGAAGTGGAAGCGAATTTTGTAACCCTAATCAAGGGGTTGATATGACGAGGATGAAACCTCTAGGATACTAATAAGCTCTGATATCAACTGGTGCAGGTCGTGAAAGTGCGAAATTTGATGATCCTAATCCAAGTCAAGACACATTAATAATATTGGTATTTAGGTGGAACATAGATGCCAGTTTAAATAAACATCTATCCATAAATTTTATTGGCTTCTATGTCCGTACCTAGATGCTAAATCTATTTTCCCTCCATGATAAATCACGACCCAAACACCATCACCAAGGCCGAATTTGAGGGTGTGCGGGATGCGCAACCGCACAGGGCCTTCAATTTTACAGGGGCACCATGATTATAGACACCTGTGAACATTTAATTCGAGTCTAGCCAAAATTTGACACATATTTATCCTCAGAAGTGAGATAATTTGGCTCATAAACAAAGTAAGCTAAAAACCCATTTGTTATTAAGTGATTTTCAAAAGTTAGTACATACAGAGGTTTATGGACCTGTTATAACGAAGAAGAAGACAACTTTCAATTATATACACTTTAAACCCTTTAGTTTATTGCTATTTTATACTTTGGTTTTATTTCCAAACTAGTGTGCAAAAGTTTACCAAGTTGACAGTTACACCCCCAAGTTTGATAAAGACATAAAGTCTCGTATGTTTCTGAATTTAAAAACTGAAACTATCTCATATTCTTATCTATTCTTGAAAAATTATCATTTGTGATCCAACAATAATATTGATGTGTTATGTTTTGACGGTTTGTGTGGTATTTTTTAAAATTTAACTAAAACAATCTTTACTCCATTTATAAATTTTATAGGTATCTGAAATCATTTCATTTTCAAGAGGGGCACTATTATAATGGTGGTACAGTGCCTTCAAAAACGACGGGACGGCCCTGACCATCACGTATGCTATTCTATTTCTTGATTCTTGTCCTCATCAATAGCTTATTATTATTTTCAAGAGTATAAATAAAATCATAAAGTTTAAAGTTTAACATGATCACCTAGCTCCAAAGACTTAAGTACCTAAATATCCTAGCATACTAACAAATATCCATAAACATATATTTTTCAAACCGGCCACGTCTTTCGTTTATGAAGTCATTAATTTGAGTAACCAAACACGGGTTTATTTGCGTGTTAATTAGGGTGCGTTTGGTATGCGTGATGGAATCACTATAGGTATAGGTTTGAGAATAAAGTGGAATGGAAATGGGTATGTAGATATCACTTTTCATGGGTATCCACATACCCACCAAATCATACTCCTATGAGGAAACACACATATCATGGGTATCCTCATTCCATTGTGGTGGGCCCCATAACCAACCAAACAACATTAATGACTTTCAAAGTCATAGATTCATTCCCATAGTCAGATACCAAACGCACCCTTAGTCTTTCTTAACCATGGAGCTATATCAATATATTACAAAGATTGTATTTGAAGGCAAATTTAAGGTCATCTTATTCACAACGATGGTGTACTTTCATCCGCTACTTTTTGATTAAATTCATCAATTGCAATATGTTTTGTAAGATACATTAAATCTTATTAGCTTAAAAGTGACGAGTATGTACATTTTGTATAAAATTCAATGTAAGTTTGTAACTAGTAACTCACGTCAATCTCATGATACGTATAGAATATAGAGATGAGTTTGATGAGTCGAGAAGATATATTTTTGATATGAATGACACACACACAAAAAAATCTACAAAATGGTTCACAAAATGATATGTCGTTCTTCTTTCTAATTCGGCCATTCACTCTCTGACACGTTATTTTGTGTCTGATTTTGTGAATTTGTTTTTGTGGGTATAACATTTCTCTTTTTGATAATATCAAAAAATTTATTTGTTTGATAGACAAAGTTCAATTCTCACTATACATTTAAAGGTGGTAAGAGAAAAATAGAACATGATCGACATGAAGATATCCGAGTACATAAAATTAAAAATTCGTGTTACCTGAGAAACCTCATCAGTCTAGTTAGAGCACAAGGTGCAACAACAAGCATTTGCCTCCCCATTCGGGCCCCACCATGCCACATCACCAAAACACCTCAACTTCAACTAACCACAACAAACCCCCCCTCACCAAACAACAAACCTCAACTTCCCCATTAGGGCCCCACCTCTTACACACTTATTTTTTTATTCATTTCTTCAAATAAATTAAATCAATTTCATTCAAAAAAAAATAACTAAAATTAAAATTTTATGCAAAAAAATATATATATATATATATATATATATATACAAATCTGCAAAGGACTAAAACTGCAAAAAAATATATATATATATACAAATCTACAAGGACTAAAACTACAAGTACTAAAACCTGCAAATACATGTTGTCTTCTTCAAATATACAAATCTGCAAACGTTATCTTCTTCAAATATACAAACCTGCAAACATTGGATCCAAATAAAAAACCCAACAAAAAAAAAGAAAGAAAGAAAGATCTGACATTTTGTCAGAGGGTTTGCTTCGCCGTGGCCACGGGGAGTTGGCCAACGGCGAGCAACGGCTCGCCGTTGTCCATGCCACATCGGACGGCGAGGGGTGCTTCGTCGTTTGCACCTTGTGCTCTTACCATAACAAAATCATTTTACAATGACGATGACAGTTTTGTATGTTGTATCATTTTGATCTTCAAGAAAAAGGCGGATTTTATATATTACACATAATATAACGATAATGCATTTAATATAAAAACTATAATTAAAAAATCAACAATGATAATGATTTAATAATATATGATTTTTTAATAATATGTAATTTCTCATAAATAATTTAATATATAATTTTTTAATAATACAAATTGATTGATTTGTCGATTAATCTCCAACTCTCGAAGAATCATTATCATTGTTGATTTTGACTTTTTTTTTAGGTTTCTCAATCTTTTATATAATAAAAATAAACCGGGAATTTTTCATTTCAAAAAAATGCATTCATACTTTATTTAGTAATAATTGTATTTAAAAAAAAGATTATTTTCTTATTAGGTAACATTTATATTTATCCATAACACAAATAGAAGATAAATACAAAAAAATATAGATAAGAGGCAATTAATACAAGTAGAAGATAAATACAAAAAATATAGATAAGATGCAATTAATAATAGGATTAAAATTTTTAAATAATTATCTTTAATAATAAAAAACTATAATTAAACATTATAAATCAAACAAAACAAAGATTAAATTATTTGTTTTTTAATAAATAAAAATATATGATTCAAAAAATTTTAAAAAACCCGCGCGTGCGCGGGTATTATAACTAGTTACATATTATAATTTTTTGTTATTTACGTATAAACTTTAATAAATTTATCATTATATGATTTTAAAATAGTTGCATCGTTATATCTTTAATAATAAAAACTATAATTAAATATCATAAATCAAACAAAATAAAGATTAAATTATTTTTCTTTATAAATAAAAATATATGATTTAAATTTTTTTTAAAGAAAAAAAATTCCGCGCGTGCGCGAGCATTATAACTAGTTATGAATTATAATCTCTTGAATCGTTTTCAATATGATTAAGACGCATCTAAATGAGGGGCATAATCCGTACTTAACATATAATTCTTTATTCGTATTGTTATAGCATGTTCGATTCTCGTTGATTTTTGTGATTTAATAATTTTCGGCACAAATGTGGCCCAAATTGATATAAACAAACAACAAACAGTTAGGTGGTATACACAACATTTTTGATAAATGAATGGCCTTTATGATAAAAGTTTAATATTTTGAGAGCCTTAATATATATTAAGAAAAGGAAAAATTATTATATATAAAAGCCATACACTTTTATTATTATTTTCGTTTATAACTTATAACCAATATTATTTTCATTCATTTTAAATCATGTACTATATATAAAGGAAAAACTCATATTCTCGAAAGTGAAAAATTAAGAAAACTATATATGGAAAACACAAACTTTTATTATTATTTTCGTTTATTACCAATAACAAATATTATTTTCATTTAGTTTAAATCATGTTTAATTCCAAGTTCTTAAACTTTTATTATTTTTCGTTTATAACTTATAAACTTTTTTTAGCACTACAATTATCTGCCGCTATAGAATCCTGTTGTTATGCAAGTGTACTCATATAGTACATAAGAATTTGTAGTGAACAAATTATGTTCTTCACAAACGATATCTACATTGATCGTTATTATGTTATTTGCCATGAATCACTTGTGTGTGAGTTTGTCATCAAAGGCGAACTAAAAGGGTATTGATTTGTCCCGGCCGGATAGTGAAATTTGGATAAGTCATCAATTTAGTTGTAATGATATAAACCTCATAACTTTTTGTTTTGATTCCGCAACTAATTGTCATTACTTGCTTACATTTTTAGAGAGGCCGGAGTTGATTGTCAAGTGTAATTGCACGGGCATCTTCATTGGCATGGAAGAGGTCCTTTAGATGATCCTATATATGGCCGAGCATTACAGACCGTGGACCGGACCGAACATATTTTGGTCCGGTCTTCGGTCCACCATTTTTCTCATTTTTGTCCTCCGTCCGGTCCGGTTTTACTTTGAACCGACTATTATGCTTTGTTGGACCAAACCAACCAACAAACCGGAACGGAGCAACCCGAACATGTCGGACCGGTCCTCTGTCCAGACTTTTGGACCAAATCGGTTTTCGGTCCGATCCAGTTTTCGGACTGTGATCAACCCTAATGCCGTAAGTTCTTAGTATTACCCAGTGTGGTCACCACTTGATCTTATAGCGATTTAATTTTTGACAGTGCAATTTATCACTATTTATATATAATATTTTCGTTGAAAAAATAATAATGTTTGTTTGTAATTGATACTTCATCCGTCTCAAAATTATTGTCCATATTTTCTTTTTCGGATATCTTAAAATAATTGTCCACTTTCTTTATTAAGTAAAAACTAGATAATCTAGTGGAGAAATATTCTATTTTAGTGGTTGAAAATTAAAGCACCCCCACTTTTATTAAACTTTGTATTTTTCTCTCTTATGACAATAATTTTAAGAAGGGCAAATGGCACAAAAAGGCATAAAAGTTAGGGTCCATTTTCAATCAAGGTATCCAACTTTTTTTCTTGCATAAAAAGGTTTCCAACTTTTTTTTTGGCGGATTTGGGTTTTTTCCTAACACCCGTTAACCACTAACCCAAGTTTTGGTTATAAAAATATTGATACATTTGTAAAATTGCGAGGACCAAATTTGAACATTTTATATTTCTTCTTTAAAGTAACAGTTACATCATTTTCCCCCAATTCACTTTCCACTCATAAACCCTAAAAATGGTTAAGAGTACGATTGACAAAATTGAACCTTAATTTGTGTTCTTAAAGGTAGTTAATACTTATTGTTGTTTTTAATTATGTTAATAACGGCTAAATTAAGAAATTGACCTATTATGTTTGTTTGTTATGTTTAGCAGGATGGCTTCTTCATCCAAAGGAGGTGCATTATCCTTGGATGTTTATTATAACGGGTATTTCAGTCTGAAACCTTTAACCTATCATAATGTTGATATGCTCACAACCACAGTTGATGTGACCCCTTTAACCTCTAGTGAGTTGAAAATTTTTGTTCAAAACAACATAGGTTCAGTAGTGTGTGGCTTGTATTACTTTAGTAATGGGTTAAAATGTATTAAGTCTGATGATGATTTTAGGCTGTTTGTTGAAAAGTGGCAAAGTACAGATGAACGTATCATAGCATTGTATGTTTCTCATAAGAATGAATCTTTAATAGAATATAGTGGTGATTATGTTCTTGTAATTTTAAACCCTGCTACTTATTACAAAGACTCAGATGATGAAAGTGATGTTGCATCACTTGATCATTTATCTGAGGGTGAAGAAGAGTTGAGGCAGGTTAGGATAAAGGAAAGGCAACTTTTAGATGAAAAGAAAAAAAAAACAAATGAAATTGTTGTATTTGATGAAAGTAAGCTAGTGTTGGAAAATGAAAGTGATGATAATGAGGATGAAGTAGATCCTTTATTTTCAGACCTAGGTGATTTATCTCAAAAAGAGAAACCTCATGTTGAACCAGAAGTTAACTCAGATGAGGATATGCCAATGAGTGATGAGGATGAGATTGTGTTTGACCCTAATAAAAGAGATTACCCTATCCATGACCCAAACATACACTGGAAGTTAAAAAAACCTAGATTAGGTGAATTGTATGCAGACTTAGATCAAGTTAAAGATTGTCTTACTTTTTATTCTGTTGCTAATGGATACCAACTTTGGTATGAAAAAAGTGATAGTGAAAAGTTGTTGGTTAGGTGTGGGTTTGATGAAAAAAACAGAAGAAAAAAAAAACTTCCTAGAGATCCCAATAAGCCTTGTTGTCCTTTTAGGTTAAGAGCTGTAAAGATGCATGATGGCAAGTCTTGGCATATTAGAACTCTAGTTAATGAGCACACTTGCAGTAGACAGTGTAATCTTGGTTATTTAGTGACTTCAAAATGGATTGCAAGACAATTTGTAGACAAAATCAGAATGTATCCTGATATGAAAGTGGTTGACCTGCAAGAAATGGTGATGAAAAAATATAGGGTTAAGACATCACACAATCAGTGTAGTAGAGCAAGAAGGATTGCAATATATAGTCTTAAGCAGAATATTGGACATCACACAATCAGTGTAGGGTTAAGACATCACATGCCAATGAGGAGACAACTGCACAATTCAATGAGGATACAACTGCAAATGTTGTTCCTGCTAATGAGGATGAAGCAAGACTAAAAAGGAGGTATGATGACTTCTGGCAAGGTCAATATAATGCAGGATACAGGCCCCCTAGAAGGACTTCTCAAAGATTAGTAATGAACAATTATAATAGGAAAACCATCCATGATTATGAAGGTCAAGGACTCACACCAGATGAAACATTTGAAGTAGAATAAGTAGTCAAAACTTTGTAATGTCAGTTTTATTTGTAACAACTTATTACCTAAGTACTCTAATGTTTGTAATGACACTTGCACTTGTAAGAACATATTAAATATAAGTCTATCAAATATTATGGTCCATATCAGTTGCATTCATTTTAAGTTTGAAGTAAGCATGATATCCATTGCATTCAGATCATTGTTTGTGGTCCAGTGTTCCATCTTCCTAGCCCAGACCTCATACTTATCATTCATCAAATAAGGAAACATTACATCATCCCTGTCATTGTCATATTCTGCCATTTTACTAATGAGCAGCAGAAATGAATGAAATCAGCAGGAACCAAAAGTCATCAGCAGAATCAAAATTTCACTCAGCAGCAACAAATAAGCTTATCAGCAGGAATGAAAAATATTATCAGCAAAATGAAAATAGGCGAGCAGCAGCAACAAAGAGATGATACAAAATCAGCAGGAACCAAATAACCACCAGGAGGAACCAAATGTCATCAGCAGAAACGAAAATAGCAGCAATAACTGTCAACAGTACCAATCACAGTCGTGTCATCATCAAACCATATGAGTATAACAGCGATCAAATTCTCCAAAAATCGCTCATACACCTCCACTACTGCTTTCTTTCAAGAATTATAAACACCAAACATCGTATAACCAACTTATATCATGAATTTATTCAATAGAAACCAAAATCAAAGAAGATGATATAAAGAAAACCCTCAAATTCGATTTACCAAACCTTTGTCTGCAGCAGATTTCGACAATTTTTATCTTTTTACTGATAGCTCAGATCGAAGATCCCTCTGGTGGAACTTTTCCTTGATATGTTGAGAATCTCCAGTAAAAATTTCAGGCCGATCCAACGGTTAACAAATGAGAAATCGCTGTTTGAAAACTGCACTGCAGAAAAGTTACGAAAATTTGTACCAGATTCGAATTTTCATGTTTTTGTTTGAAAAACCTTGTAGATCCCTAGATATCAAGAGCCCCCGCTCGGATACCAATTGTAGAAGATCGTTTAAGCCCTATCTAGGATAATAACAATGATTGAATATGCAGCGGAATAATAACGAACACAAATTATATTCATTGATCAAAGTTAAACAAATACATTTTACTTCATCAAAAGGAAACATTTTCAATACATTCATTGATCAAACTAAACTAAAAAGCTTTCATAATCATAATGAAAATCAATCCTAACAATACAAAGATAACCCTAGATTGCATATTCATTGTAGTCTTCAACACTGCCACTTCTTCTTCCAATATCTTTTTTTTTCACCTCAAATTCCACAGCTTCCTTCTTCATTTTTTTTCCACATCTGCCAATTTACTTCTGTAATGCTCAGTTGGTAAATCTGGATCCCACCAGTGAAAGAATTCACAATGCTTTCTTGCCTATTTAACCAAAATAAAGTTAAGACATGTTTTTCACAAACCATTAAAAGCAAAAAATCTGTTTACCTTATAGTTAGGACAACCCAAAAACCTCCTGCTAGGGTTCTTTTCAGTCCAAGAAATCCACTTACCACTTTCATCACCACATTCACACAAGACACAAACACGATTCATCAAATTATCTTTTTCCCAACCTGCATTTCTTCGATTCCAGTACACCCAATTTGAAGAATTTGATGAATTAGATGAGTTTGTCATGTTTTAATTTTGGGGAAGAAATTGTTTTGCCCTAATTTTAATTTTGCCCTAATATTGATTTTGGGGATGAAACGTTTAAAGTATATAAATACATTAATTTCAAAACCACCCTTCAAATTCTATAAAAGTTTAAAAAAAAAATTAGTTTAAGTTAACAGAATATTTAACGGGGTGTTAGGAAAAAACCCAAATCCGCCAAAAAAAAAAGTTGGAAACCTTTTTATGCAAGAAAAAAAGTTGGATACCTTGATTGGAAATGAACCCTAACTTTGATGCTTTTTTGTGCCATTTGCCCTTTTAAGAATGACGGAGTAATTAATAGGTTCTTTATTATTCAAGTTATTGCTAACCGTATAAAAATAATAGGGGTAATTCTACAAATACCCTTGCAAGTACAAAGTGGTGACCCCCCAAAATGGATTTTTATGGTCGCCCATAATTATTGGGCGGATATCATATAAATCTGCCAAATGTCCCCTATCTTGTACTTACATTCGATCACTCATGCTAGATACTTTTCTTGGACGACTATTCTTTTTTGTCTTTTAGTCAAAAAAATATAGTCTTTTAAAATAGTACATTTTTTGTCCTTATGGTGTGATTGGTATTTCATTTTTATCACACATTCTTTCTCAACAATAACATCTTCTTATATGCTCAACAATAACATGCCACCATGATTATCACCACCCACCGCCACCCACCTCGACTATCCCTTTTCATCTCCGAATAACAACCAACTGTCATCAACAACTAACTACAATATCAACAACTGTCAACATCAAACCACATCGACCACATCAAAATCTCATCTCACATCAACAGCATACAACTTCTGTCAAATCCCAACTACAAACCCATCATCGAAGATCTGAACACCGACACCCATAAAGAAAAACCAACCTGAGACCTTCTCAAAGATCTGGTCAAACACAATCAAAACCCACCAAGATCTAAAGAGTAATAACGAAAAATCTTAGCGAGGAAGCTTTCAGAACTTTTACGGAGATGAAGACAAGGGGATATGTACCAGAGGAGGCTACTTATAGCCTTCTTATTTCACTAACTTCTAAGAACAATCTTACCGTAAGACTCTATCAAGACATGAGACTACAAAAGTTAGTTCCTAGTAACTTCACGTGTGCTTCACATTTATCCCTCTATTATAGAAGTGGAAATTATTCTAAAGCTTTATCTCTCTTCTCAGAAATGGAGAGATATAGAATTGTACTAGATGAAGTCATATATGGTTTGCTTATTAGAATATAGGGTAAATTGCAAAAATGGTCCTTAACGTTCCACAAATTTGCAAAAACGGGACCGAGACAAAAAAGTAGCGCAAAAAAGCCACCCACGTTCCAGATTTTCGCAAAATCGCCACTGAGAGCCCTTTTCCGTTAACTCCCGTTAGTTTTCCCGTCAGTCAAGGGTATAATCACATGAAATGACAAATATACCCCTTTAACTTCAGATACAACCCTACCTCTTGCCGCCAAATCTTTACCAGTGCAATTTCCGCTTTAATTTCCCTCCTGTTTTGTGAGTTTTGTTTTGTTTTTTTTTTTTTTTTCTTTTTATTTGTTAAAGGTGTATTTGTTGTTAATGTTATGGACTTACAATTGTAGGTGGTCAGATGGGAAATGTGAAAGTAGTAGAGGTAGATAATGAAACAGAGGAACAGAGTGGCGGGAGTGATTCAGAGGATTTGGACTATAATCGAAATGATGATGAAGTGTTTGATGACGATGATCAGGTAAATGAAGATGTTCCCGTAAGTAAGTCTGATTTGCTATGCCATAAAGCTTGTGAAATTCAATCAGGTATACCTGTTTTTACCAAACATTATGCACTGATTAAAGAGTATGCCAAAGAGTTGGTTAATCAAAATCCAGGCACTACTGTTAGGATTGATGTACAGCTAGAACCAAATCCAGCTAGTTCAACAAGAACTTTTAAAAGGGTGTATGTGTGTTTGGGAGCTATGAAAGAAGGTTTCAAAGCTTGTGGCAGAGAATTCTTAGGATTAGATGGATTCTCCATGTCAGGTCCTTTTCCAGGTCAATTACTAACAGTAGTTGGGATTGATGCAAACAATGGGATTTATCCAGTAGCATATACTGTAGTTCATGCACTAAATAAGGCAACTTGGTGTTGGTTTTTGAAACTACTAGGAGAGGATCTTGGGATAGAAACCAACTGCAAGTTCACTTTCATATCTGATAGGCAAAAGGTGCACATTTCTATTATATAATTAATCATGTGTTTTATGCACAATGAGAACATGTAAAGTTTTAACACCATCCATAACCTTACCTATTCACAGAGATTGATACAAGCTGTTGCTAGTGTGTTTCCAAATGCTGCACACAGGTTTTGTGTTAAGCATATTCATGAGGAAATGAAGTCACATTTGAAAGGAGGTGTTTACAAGGACATGCTTTGGAAGGCTGCAAGAGCCACAACTGTTGTTGAATTCAACAAAGAGATGGATCATCTGAAGAATAACAATGCTGCAACTTATGATTGGTTGCTGAAGATTCCAGCTGAACAATGGAGCCGATCACATTTTTCAGGTAATTCATTAGGTGGCAGTGGAAAAAAGCATACTGATAATTGATCATATATTAATACATAATGTGTGATTTGTTCAACAGGCAAAGCCCTATGTGGACTACTCTTAAACAACATATGTGAGGTGTTCTGTAGCCAGCTAAATGATGTGAGAGATAAATCCATCATCGTTTGTCTTGAATATATAAGGGAGTACTTGGTGAAGAGGATTGTGATAGTTCAGCAAATAATAGAAAGGAGTGTTGGACAACTTACTCCTACTGTGCAAGCCATGGTTGATAGAAACAAAAAAGAAGCTACTGATTGTGTTGTTGAATGGATTGCAGCTTCGTTATATAAAGTATCTGTGCCTAACGAGGATCATTGTGTTGCTAACTTAGATAGGAAGGAGTGTGGTTGTAGGATGTGGGAGCTGACTGGAATACCATGTAAACATGTTGTGGCTGCAATAAACTATATGAATGAGGATGGAAAAGGAGTTGTTGTGCCTGAAGAGTGGGTTCATGCTGCTTACAGCCTAGAAACATGGGCGTGTACGTACTCATTCAAGATCAATGGGTGTTCAAGCCGCAGATACTGGCCAAGAATTGAGTCTACAACAGTCATAGTACCACCCAATCACAGACCTCAGGTTGACAGGCCAACTAAAAAGATGAAGTCAAATGATGAGCATGCACTTCCAACTTCTTCATGTGTTACCCACTGATCTTTGAACAATATGTTAAACGTTATTGTCTGTTGGATTCTATATTTGTAATCTTTGTTTAACTTGATTGTCTTTAGAACAATATGTTTGAACCCATTGCAGATGGACTTTCAAAAGTCAAACTTGCAAAAAATGTTTATGTTTCTGAATGTAATGGATTCTATATTCTATGTTTGTTTGCATTATGTTTCCACCCATTGCATTTAGACTTTCAAAAGTCAAACTGCAAATGTTGAATTGCATAAAGTCAACTTTGGTCCACACATGAAGACTACACAGTACTTGGCAATCTTTTATAAGCCCTTTTATAGGCAAACACATGAAGGCTACTAAATACGCATCTCTTAAAACACACACTTGCAAAACACAACTCCCTATTTTCTTAACCATGAACAACTCTGAATGTGATATTAATCTAAGGGTTGTCTGTAACTCGTATGTGCTAACTGAAGTAATGCTTGGCCCTTACCACACCGAGATTCTTCAAGACTTGCAGCAGGCACAGGATTTGGAGTACAAGTCCAAAAAAATTACTGAAAGGGTCGAACGTAGGGGGGATGTGATTGGTAGACTTCGAAACTGCTCACGTGCAAGAACTGCAAGGAGCAATACAAAGAAGCTTAGGAGGCTACAAACAATTGATAAGCGTTGGGCGAATGCACTGTTGATGATGTCCAGGCAAGTCAAGGACAAGATGTTTAAGAAGATTGAGTTTGTTGTAAAGATGAAATATCCATGAGGGGGTTGGTTGTTTTGAGATTAGTGATGGTTAATGAATGTAATGGATCTCATGATCCAGATTTTGTATGAATAATGTCTTCACATATGTCTATACTTCGTTATTGTATTTGATAGGCATCAGAAACATAAACAAGAAGCTGACATTAATGAAACATTAAAACACAGACTAAACATAATGATTCAGTTTGTGGTGTTGTTTTTAATGAACTTTCTTGGCTTCTTTTTCCTCTTCTTCTTTGCTTCAGTTGATTGAGTTGCATCTACAGCACCCCCTGCACTTATGTTTCTACTTGTAATACCCAAACCAATGACACCACCACTTACTACCTCTGCCGTTGCACAACCTGCCTGTTCAAGTATCACAACTCTATGCCTCCAACACTTAACATACCCACAACAGATGAAGCATCTTTCGTCCAACACCTCTATATTTGCACCACCCCCTCCTGTTTTGTTGCCACTTCTGATACCGAGACCAATTACACAACCACTTACTTTCTCTACCTGTGTATTATTACGACTCATTTTCTGTCTCTTTAATTTTTGAGTTGCAGATTCTGCCATATGTATGTTTTTGATAAAGTTGGAAAGTAGACTTTACTATACTAGTTGGTTGGATAATTTACTGCATTTTTGTGTGGTAGGTCAAGGAGTATTAACTTCTTACTAGTGCTATTCAATAAACCAAGTGAATTTCACCCGTTTGACTTTCACCTGTTTGACTATCTAATGCTTTCTGCATAAGCTACATAGGAAGTACCCATATATTTCAAAAATGAAACAGAAACATAAAGAAATGAAAATCGAAACACAAACATATCAGTAACATAAACATAAAAACTTTCATTCATCATAGGAATTCACAACCATTACAAATTTCCAACAGATATCTAAACAGACACTTGTTTAGTAGTTTGAACCGCTGCCCTCCGCATTACCCCTTTTCTTCTTTTTCTTCAATTCTTTTTCTTCCTTGTCCTTCTTCTCCTTTAGGTACTTGAACACCTTTTCAAGATTGGAAATCTTCTGTTCCAACTCATCAAACTTGGGTAAAACGGTATCCACAGGCTCTTGCTTCTCCTCATCCTCCTCCTCATCATCACTCAAAAGCGCTTCATAGTAGCCATCTTGTTTCCTCAGATGGGTCAGAATCTTAGTTCTTAACTCCTTAGGTATCTTCCTATAAGAACCATACTCATCAATTGCTTCTCCGCCAAATGCATCAAGAAGTAAATCGTTTAGATAATAGGTTCTTAAAACTTTATCAAATTCCTCTTCCTCGGTACCAATGTAGATACTCTTCCCTTTTCCATTGTTTGCCATCGTCGGTTGTTTTGATCGTTGGGATTGTGTGTGTTATGGTTGAATAAGCGGGATAAACGTGGACTTTATAGTCCTATGCAATCGATTGGGTTGCCGAGTTACACAAAAAAAGAGGGAAAGGTTAATCGCTTCGGATACCAAGTGTGCCTCAAAAATTAAGTTTTATAACTTTGCAAATTTGGTCATTGAAATAAAGTTGGGGTAGTCAAAGGCGGGAAGCGAGTGAAATGGCGATTATAACCTTGACTGACGGGAAAACTAATGGGAGTTAACGGAAAAGGGCTCTCAGTGGCGATTTTGCGAAAATCTAGAACGTGGGTGGCTTTTTTGCGCTACTTTTTGTCTCGGTCCCGTTTTTGCAAATTTATGGAACGTTAAGGACCATTTTTGCAATTTACCCTAGAATATACATGGTAAGACAAAAATGAAATACAAATCAAACCATAAGGACTAAAAATGTAGTATTTTAAAAAACTATACTTTTGGACTAAAAGACAAAAAAACCAGTCGCTCAAGAATTGTATACCTAGTCGCCCAAGAAAGTACTTAGAATGAATGGTCCAATGTAAGTACAAACAAAGGGACATTTGGCAGATTTGTATGATATCTGTCCAAGAGGTTAGGGCGACCATCTCCCTTTAGGTTATTTGAAGAAAAAAATTCATTTTGGGGCACTAGGGGTCACCACTTTGTACTTGCAAGGGTATTTGTAGAATTACCCCAAAATAATAATAAGAGAAAAGTTCAAAATACATCCCTGTGGTTTGCCAAAAGCCCGCTTTACATCATTTTTCTTTTTTTGGAATAAAATCATCCGCCGTTAGTAAAGTTGGCACAAATGCATCCCTCAGTTAGTAATATCAGTTACTATGGACTAACGATGCAAATGATTTTCCGTTATCTCCTAACAAGAGTTAAAATAGTTGCATCGTTATATTAAATATATTTTATATTTAATTAAAATATATAATTAAAAAACTATAAGTAAGGGTGGTGGCAATCATGATTCTAAAAAAACCCCATATCTCCCAACCCATCAATAATACCATTTCACCTCATTCATACTTTTTTCATACCTCTCAACCATTTTTTTAGTGGCAACCATGATTCCATACCTCAACAAATTTTATTTTTTATTTGCTCCAACGTTCGACTTGATAAATGCTACATGCCATTGAATCATGAAATGCCGCCCAGCCAAACCGCTCACCCATACCGCCTAGGTGGCGGCGGTGTTCACCGCCGATATGGGCCATACCGATGCCAATACCGCTGCCATTGCCTCCACCCTAAGGGGCCAAATTTGTTTTGGCACGTTTGAATTCAAGGAATTGATTTATCTTTCAAATTAATTGTTTGGTTCAATTTTTCACAATAAAAGTAAGCCATCATGAATCAAAAGTAAATCATGGCAAAAGGGGTGAGTTTTACTTATTGATACTCCTCACATTATTATATCATCTCACATTATAATAAAAAGATACTATCACTCTACTATTTATTTAATTAATTATAAAAATATGATGATATATTAAATTAATTTTTTATTCAATATTTTGATTAAAATCATTTATTTAATAAAATATTATTTTTTCTTTTATCCAATTTTCTTTCATTTCTAAACCAAATCTGTATCCGATTCTAAACCTTTTTACAAACTAAACGGGCCTAAATGAATCATTTAATCCATGTTTCATTAATCCAAGCAGGACAATCATGATTAAAGAACATCTAAACACTACTATGTTTCATTAATCCAAGCAGGACAAGCATGATTAAAGAACATCTTAACACTACTACAAAAAAAGGCTTTTAGACCGATTCTTTAACTGGTCTAGATTAGTAGAGGTCCAAAACATAAAAGTCATATAGACTGGTTGGCCGGTCTAAAAAGGTATGATTGAATACTGTTTGTTAAAGTCATATAGACGGGTTGGAGTACCGGTCTAAAAGATTATTATTGCAACCGGTTGTTATCAATATAATGGGTCTATATGTGAATTTTATAATAATAATAATAATAATAATAATAATAAAATAAAAATTCCAAACAACAGACTAATATACAGATTCAGTAAGCAATCTGAGTCAGCCCTCACAATAAGCATTTTTCTAATTGAAAATGCTTATAAAAAGGGTTGCTTGGATTGGTTATTGAAACTGCGTATAAAAGGTTGTTTGGGATTACTTATTGAATCCTATATTTACACTCGAGAATAGGCAAATGCAAAGAAGCATATATACAGTATCGTTAATGAATTACAAACCAAACAGAGAAACATTCATAAGAATTACAAATCAAATACTAAGAAACAGGTACATTACACGACCACATATTGCAGCATCCCTTTCAACCAATATGCCAAACAATAACTGCATATCACCACCTCTAAACAACACCCGTTACTTTTAGTTGCTAAGCTGCAAACTTTCAACACGCACGCTACACAATCACGATCACAACACTAATCGACATGTTTGATAAAACCACCACAATAATCATAGCACTATGTACTTTGATAATGTGATCGTAGTTGGTGTTACACTTTCTTAACTATAAAGTTCATTACAGTTGCTATTCTTTTTTATGTACGTATTTTACATCGACATGTGATTTTAACAATCAATGTTATTTATCAAGCATAGAGTATATAGGTTACATGAAGCGTTTCGTAAAAATGCTGTTAATACTGTTAAAATGAGAGGGTGGGACTTGGAAGTTGGAACTAGTTCTGGATACTCATATAATTATTGAAATTTTATCAAAAAAAAAAAAAAAAAAAAAAAAAAAAAAAAAAAAAAACCCTTCATTAACACATAATTATTGAAATTTTTTCATATGAGTGCTTACTAACATTCAGCCCAGGATGGATCCAATGGACATGCCCATGATCCAAACTAGCTAAGATACAACTGAAATTCATACCAACCGATTATTAAAGCAGCTTAGCACTTCACATTTTCACTAGTAAATTAGACTGCATTTCCTATAACAATATTTATGTTATAAGTCAATCCAAAGCACAAAGACATACAACACACTATTAATAGGCCTCATCTATTGCTAAAGCTCACATGCATACACTACATTTCCTTTATGAAGGCAGCTAAACAATCAATCTGTAGCACCCCTCACAGAGATTATAAAGCCATCATCCATAGAAGGCATCATCATCTGCAAAAGAGCTTGTTACTTAAGCCTAAGAGTTACATTTCCTTAATGATAGCATACTTTACCGAGAATGAATAACTAGTAAGATGAATTATTTATTGACATCTTATTCCTTATTATCATCAACTCCACTTGGACTGTTGAAACACCAGGGCGTTTGCTTCAATCATTTTCAAGAAATGTCAGATGAAGATCCTTACATCATTGCTGCCAAAACTACAAGGATACAGTAACATGATTGCCTTCATCTATCTTATAGAAGTCATTTTTGCTTGTGATAGCCACAAAACGTATTACATAAATAACCACTAATCAGTAAGGAGTATAATAGAGGTGATCGATTAGACAACTCAGAATCTATAAGGGAATGTAGAATATGACTCATCATCTATTTCTCCCTACAATAATGGGTGTGTTTAGTTGTTAGAAACAGCTTTCTAAGAAACACACAGAAAACAGAAAACGTGTTCAAAATGAGTCTTAATTTTCTGAATTTTCTCTACTGAAAACAAAAAACCGTCCGTTTTCAGCTATTGTAACTATGAGTTAGAGAACTTGAATTTAGAGTTCTCTGGTTTTCAAAAGGTTCCTTGGAGAAATAAGAGTACTCTGTTCTCAAGAAAACTAAGAAAAAAAATTAAGAAAATGATGAGGCGAAAAATGATCCGTTTTTAGGGGGTCATTTAAGCCCGAATTCGAATTTATTTGATCAAATATTGCCCTAAATCGTTCCTTTTGTGATTTTAGGTACTTTGGGAGAGAAATCTAGAAAATGAAGCAATTCGGACGTTTTTTGGAGCATAAAAGTGAAGAAAACGCCAAAGTCTTAATTTTCCATGCTGGGAACAGTAGGTGACGGCGTCAAGAGCAAAATTCCATGACGATCCAGTAAAGATTTGATGGCGTCACGAAGTAGGGCATCAAGAGTAAAAGTCATGACCGCCTGGAAATGATTATCACTTGACGGCGTCAAATGTAGATCAAGGCAGTCCGAGAAAAGTTTTGGTGGCGAGGTGACAGCGTCACAAGCTTGGTCTTGACGCCGTCAGACCCCTTTTCCTATTTATAGTTTTCTAATTTTCACATTAAAAGAGAGAAGTTTTGGAGAAACCCTAAGTACGAACTTGGTGCGAATTTTACTGGTTTTTCAAGGGTTCCAAGCCCTTGATACCTTTCATGTGTAATTGAGATAAGTGTTCTTTTAATTCAACCAATATGTCTATGTGTTGGTTGTCTATATCTTGTTCTTGTCTAAATTCCATCATGCTTGGCTAGATCTATCTTTTGTTTGCTTGGATCTAATGAAACCTAGATGTTAATTATGTGTTGATTACTTGTTTATACTTGTCTTGGATGAATGATTAATATGTTAGGCTTAAGAAAACTGGCAGATCTCCAATTGGTAACATGCTTGAACGTCTTAAGAAACATGAACCGACGCGCACTAGGTCTTTATTGGTTGTATTTAATGCATGAGCCACTGTTTATAATCCCTATGATTGTGCTGGGCATGGTATAGGAGGAGATAAGAGCTCATAGAATTGGGGAGTTAAGTGTGCCACCCCATGAATGGTATTAAGGAATACGATCCGTCATCCATGCAATTATAACAAGTAATTAACGTGTAAAAGATGTCTAGGGAGTAGTGAAATCTAAGTAAACACATTTTCTCTACTTATTGCTCACAACTTTAGTATAATTTAGCTTATTTTCAGTTCTAGTATTTTAATTTGATTGCATCTTTAGTATTGGGTTAGTTGATTAGCAACTAATTCCGCCCAAATCCTTCAAACCCGAGATTTTTAATTGCTTTCTAAAAAAATATAAAATACAAAAATAATCATCCCTCACCTTTAGAACTAGTATTTAGGTTTTCTAATCCTAGCGACACTATTCCTAAGCTGAACGATCAATCCCCCGGTACTTGTCATTATACTATACTACAACGATCAGGTACACTGCCTGATGGGGGTTGTAAGCTTCTCGAGATCCCTCGAGAGGTAAAGCCTGGTGCAATTCCCACGCATCAAGTTTTTGGCGCCGCAGCCCGGGGAATAGTTATTTTCTAGGTTAGAATTTCTTTTTATTAGGTCTACTTGCTAGATTCCTTTCTAATAAAATTTTATTTTTATTTTTAGGTTTTCTTTAGTCTATCTTTTCTTTGTGTCTTTGTTTGTAAAAACCTTTCCATTGACTATTCCGTTAGCCATTATGGAGAACGCGAATCCACCATACTACCAACCACGAAATTCACCCACTCCAAATGACATCTTGATGTTTAAACAACATGAGGATGAACCTATCTATGATGTATGGGCTCGTTTTAAATATTTACTCCGAAAAGTCCCTCATCATAATTTTGATCTGTGGTCCCAAATTGAAATATTTTACCATCGTGTCGACCACTATACCAAAATGGATATTGACCATACCGCACATGGGGACCTTTGGGGATTAAGTGCTGATAAAGCATGGGAAGCCATAGAGAATTGTGCTATACTTGCCAAAAAAATGGACAACCCAACAAATGTTGTTACAGATCAATTGATAGCAAGTTTAAGGGAACAAGCAAGAAGATTGTTTGGGGATAAGCGTATAGATGAGATAACTGGGTGCACGGGGTGGTTTGATTTCACCACAATACAAGCTGAGCACATTAGTAATCTTGATAAGATGGAGGATAGAGTTGAAAATCTAAGCCCACCAAGTACCCCACAAGTCCTACCATCATTTGAGGTATACACACCGCCCGTGACTTATTCGGATGAAGTAGAAAAGACTATAGGAACCCCAATAGAGGTAGAACCTTTGAACCAAACACAACTAGAGGATATAGGTTTGAATACTTATAATGATAACCTTACTCTTAGTTCTAGGGAAGTTCCTAGTTTTGATGAACCGGAGCCTCAACCAAAACCGTTACCTAATCTTCCATCCTTGGATGAAAATTTAGGAATTGAAATAGGTTCCGATCCACCCATCAAACCATATAGTCCGGGTAGTCTTAGGACAAAGGTAGTGGACTCTAAGCCTTGTAGAGAGGAAGCCAATATATGAGTAGAAAATGACCTTACATGCTTACATCACCCATTTATGATTGATTACAAGAAACATTATGGGTTTAAACCAGGTTTATTAGGTCAAGATGGATTCCCAACTAGGAGTCTCTTGAAGTTGATTGAAAATGATCCCTTTCTAGGAGAAAATCTTAATCCACCCATTAACCCGATTGAATTAGGTAAGGTTATGATGATAGGAGCACACCTCTTTGAGCATATAATTCATCCACCACTCTTTCCTCACGAGGCATATTTACACCCTAAGGGTGTGTATCGCTACTTCCACCCGCACTTAATCCTAAGTGTAGGGAAAACCTCCCCTATCTTCGTTAAATAAGGGTAGAGTCAGGTTCGTGACTCGAACAAAAACAAGCGCTTCTTGGGAGGCAACCCATGCTTTGTGTGATTTTATTTTGTTTGTTTGTTTTATTTGCTTCCGTATGCATGCTTAATTTTTATTGTTGGTAGATCATGTTTCTAAACTAAATAGTGGAAATACTTTACTTTGTTGTTTTGGCCTAGTCTTAACTCCACCTAAAGGTATTTTTGCAAAAGATAAGTGTAAGGGGAAACCCCAAATATGTTTTCAAGAAACAAACTGATCATGATTCTTCACAATATTAAATGAACATGTATATTCGTATTTGTTAGAGTCAAATGCTTGTATTGAGTCATAATGAAGTTTTGCAGGATTTTCCAGGAAGTAGGACCAAGTTTTTCCAGAAATTTTCCGGAAACTTAACATAAGAATTTCTGCAGGTCACTTCTGACGGCGTCAAGAGATAACTCTTGACGGCGTCAAGTGTAAAAATCTGGAAATTTTACCGGTTTTGTTTTTCTAATGGAGTCTTATGGTTTTTGTGAATTATTAAGTTTTATAATCTCCAGGAAATCTGCAAACTTCATTCCACAAGCATTATATCTTATCTTGTTTTCTAAGATTTAGTAACTTATATAGGATGCCGCCGATTTTACGCGAGGTTGTCTTGTCTATTTTATCAGGTTTTACAGGTTATGTATGACAAGAAGATGATTTATATTCTGGAAGGGAAGCTTTGATTGTTCATTTTCTTGGAGGAAGATTTAACCTGGCCACCTCATTATCCATACCGAGCGAATCAGGGGAGTATTTGATTTCATTCTCTTTACTTTTTCACTTTTACATTCTTTACTTGAACATTGGGGACAATGTTCATCTTAAGTGTAAGGGGAGGGTAAAAAGATGATACCTTACATATGCACTTTCGCTTGAGTTTGTTTTGTTTAATGGTAGATGTGTAATAAAACTATGAGAAATACTTGTTAGTGCAATTTTAGCGCCAAATTTAAAATTTTTTACAACATTTAGGAGTGAAACTTTAGCCATAGCAAGCGTCTCATGGATAGGAGATTGTATGACTAGCACATAACCGTATATTCAGAAAAATTTTCCACCCAAATATGTGAGGTTCGCCTTTAGATTTGATAGGAAAAGCATTTATTATTAGTGCTTATGAGTGTACCGGTAGCATTTAGATTCTAGAACTTGCGTTAGTGATGCATCCCGAGACCGCTAGTGAGACTACATTTGTGTGGTAGGATTTACTACATGATAAGAGGCATTAGGATTACCCTTGTGTTAAACCCGTATCATAATTACTTGACCATTTAAGTCATATTACTTGGCTAGTTAAGTCAACTAATTTTTCCCACACCCTTAGCGTTGTACTCATTTTTAGTACACGAAACCCCCAGTACACCCCTCCGAGCCTATCTTTTCGTTTCTAACTTTAAGCATTTTACTTAAAGGAAGAATTTGTTACACCCCACTTAAATGTACAACCAAATCGCCTTAGCCTTCCGTGTATGCACTCAATTTTAGTGCATTATTGTTATTTGTTTAAACCCTAAGTTAACTATCTACTTGATTACATGGTTGCTAAGTCGAGTCATATCTTTGTACATATTATTTTTGGACGATTGGGACTCATGGGTAAGTACTTATTTTATGGAGTAATGGGGAAGAACATCATATATTACCCCCATATGTGCGTTAATCTTAAAAGTGCTCCAAGTATTTTGATTTTCTTAATTCGAGTCATTAGATTAGTTAATTGTAAAGTATGTAAAAATTCAAGTGTAAGGGGAATGTTCATTCCCTATGATGTATTATTTTGGATGGTAGGGTAAGAGTGTATGCAAAAAAAAAAAAAAAAAAAAAAAAAAAAAAAAAAAAAAAAAAAAATCGAAAAAAAAAGGAAAAAGAAAAAAAAAAAACATACGGACTACCATCCCTTTTCATTCTATGTTCATTTTATATTTTTGTTATTTTTCATTTATTAGCTTAAGTCGAGTCTAGTCTTGGCTTAGCAACGCCATATTGTACATGTAATTAACCAAGATTGTTAACTCGCCACCAGTAAAACTTCCTTTATCCAACAAAACCGTGTATTTCATATCCCTACACCTAACGTTACAACCCTTTAAAAGACCTCTTTGATAGTTTATCCTAGGTACTTACGCCATGTGGTGGAGGTTTGATCTTTTCCCAAGCCTATGGTAATCTATTTTGCTATGACAGGTAGTGAGAGATATCTTCCGTTTCCATATTGTAATTTACACTTTATTACACCCGAGAGATGTGAGTATCTAAACACTATTTGTGAGGTGCTAGTGTACGACCTCCGTGCTTGTCTATTGGTCTTTAGTGGAACGATTATTTGTTGTAATTACTTTTATATTAGTGTTAAATGACCCCTAACTTGTATTTTGAGTAGAATAAAAGCGCATTTGCTTGAGGACAAGCAAATCTCAAGTGTAAGGGTATATGATGAGGCGAAAAATGATCCATTTTTAGGGGGTCATTTAAGCCCGAATTCGAATTTATTTGATCAAATATTACCCTAAATCGTTCCTTTTGTGATTTTAGGTACTTTGGGAGAGAAATCTGGAAAAGGAAGCAATTCGGACATTTTTGGAGAAAACGCCAAAGTCTTAATTTTCCATGCTGGGAACAATAGGTGACGGCGTCAAGAGTAACTCCCTGACGGCGTCAAGAGCAAAATTCCATGACGATCCAGTAAAGATTTGACGGCGTCACAAAGTAGGGCGTCAAGAGTAAAAGTCATGACGGCCTGGAAATGATTATCACTTGACGGCGTCAAATGTAGATCAAGGCAGTCCGAGAAAAGTTTTGGCGGCGAGGTAACGGCGTCACAAGCTTGGTCTTGACGCCGTCAGACCCCTTTTCCTATATATAGTTTTCTAATTTTCACATTAAAAGAGAGAGAAGTTTTGGAGAAACCCTAAGTATGAACTTGGTGCGAATTTTACAGGTTTTTCAAGGGTTCCAAGCCCTTGATACCTTTCATGTGTAATTGAGATAAGTGTTCTTTTAATTCAACCAATATGTCTATGTGTTGGTTGTCTATATCTTGTTCTTGTCTCATCACGCTTGGCTAGATCTATCTTGTGTTTACTTGGATCTAATGAAACCTAGATGTTAATTATGTGTTGATTACTTGTTTATACTTGTCTTGGATGAATGATTTATATGTTAGGCTTAAGAAAACTGGCAGATCTCCAATTGGTAACATGCTTGAACGTCTTAAGAAACATGAACCGACGCGCACTAGGTCTTTATTGGTTGTATTTAATGCATGAGCCACTGTTTATAATCCCTATGGTTGTGCTGGGCATGGTATAGGAGGAGATAAGAGCTCATAGAATTGGGGAGTTAAGTGTGCCACCCCATGAATGGTATTAAGGAATACGATCCGTCATCCATGCAATTATAACAAGTAATTAACGTGTAAAAGATGTCTAGGGAGTAGTGAAATCTAAGTAAACACATTTTCTCCACTTATTGCTCACAACTTTAGTATAATTTAGCTTATTTTCAGTTCTAGTATTTTAATTTGATTGCATCTTTAGTATTGGGTTAGTTGATTAGCAACTAATTCCGCCCAAATCCTTCAAACCCGAGATTTTTAATTGCTTTCTAAAAAAATATAAAATACAAAAATAATCATCCCTCACCTTTAGAACTAGTATTTAGGTTTTCTAATCCTAGCGACACTATTCCTAAGCTGAACGATCAATCCCCCGGTACTTGTCATTATACTATACTACAACGATCAGGTACACTGCCTGGTGGGGGTTGCAAGCTTCTCGAGATCCCTCGAGAGGTAAATCCTGGTGCAATTCCCACGCATCAGAAAACTTCTCTACAACTAAATACCCTAAGGAGTTGTAAGTAATACAATCTCCCATTCTCTCTTTGTTATGTAAATAAAACCTAGATGTCTTAAACTGAAATAATTAAACAAAGAGGTCTCAGTTTTATAAGTTTTTGGTGTTATATAAAAACTAAAACTCCACCAATCAAATCTGTAACAACTCGCAAGATCATACCAAATAAAGCATACTGCCAAGAAAAAGGAATTTATAAACACTAAACCAAGTTGAACAGTTGGATTACAGAGACATCAATTGCAGCCTTACTGGACAGTATACCTTAGCTGGTTTCATTGAAGTTATAAAATTTTAGTTTGTTGGTACTTTGGATTTTGGATGGAAACCCTTTTATCGGTTTGGATATTTATTTTTCTAACAAATAAGAGTCATGAACCAAAAAAGAAGCATTACCAAAACATAATGTTAAATGACAGGAGAAAGGGGAAATAGGGAAGGGGGTGACTCGATAGGTCTTGTTAAATGTAGAGTGAATGAGATTGAGAGAAAATGATTGTATTGCATTAGATCAAAATGAATTACATCTGTTGTTTATATACAAGAGCTAAGATAGCTAACTATGCTAACTAACTAACTAACTGCTAGTCTACTTCTAGAATCTTCTAGAACTATCTAAGCTACAAGTTACATCTTGTTACAAGGAGTGAAGCTGTTATGAAGTAGAATATATGTCTTGTGTTGAGACTGCAGCTTTGTTCTTGTATTCATAACAGAGTTGACATGAGAGCTTGTATTGACTTTATCTGCAACATGAGTGTATAGCTCATTATCCCCCCTACAAATTGGCATTGTGTATGGATCACAAATGCTCAATTTGGATAGACAATTGTAGTGAAGAGGTCTATGCAAGGCTTCGGTAAGGATGTCAGCAACTTGTGCTTTTGAGGGTACAAATGTAGGTAGGATGAGTCCTGCTTTAACCTTGTCCCTAACAAAGTGGCAATCAATTTCTATGTGCTTGGTTCTAGCATGTTGGACAGGATTAGAAGCCAAGGATATAGAGGAGGCATTGTCACATAGAATCTTGATAGGTGTAGAAACTGGGACAAGTAAATCCTTGAGTAGACATTTGATCCAGGAAACTTCACATGTTGTGTCTGCAAGGGATCTGTACTCATCCTCGGTGGAGGATCTAGAAACCACATTTTGCTTCTTGGATTGCCAGGAAATGAGACTACTTCCAAGGAAAACACAATTACCAGACACTGATCTTCTTGAGTAGGTACAACTGGCCCAATCACTATCACAATAGGCTGTTAAGATTAGACTGTTGAGAGTGGGGAAAAATAAGCCTTGACCTGGACATAATTTGATGTATTTGATCACTCTCATTAAAGCCTTGAGATGTGGTGTTCTTGGTTCTTGAAGAAATTGACTCAGAGATTGTGCATCATAGGATAAGTCAGGTCTTGTCATTGTTAAGTAGAGGAGCTTGCCAACCATTGTTCTGTAGAAAGATGGATCAGAAAAAAGCTCTCCATCAGTCTTATTGAGCTTTATGTTTGGATCAAGTGGAGTAGCTGCAGGCTTGACATGTAACATTTTGGCTTCTTTCAGCAATCCAAGAGCATACTTTCTTTGTGTTAAGACCATTCTAGTGTTGTTTCTGAGACACTCAATTCCCAAGTAGTAGTGAATAGGCCCTAAGTCTTTGATGCAGAAAGTGAGATCCAATTGATGTTTGATGTGATCAATGAACTTCTTGTCATTACCTGTGATGATAATATCATCAACATAGACTAGAAGTGAGGTAGTTGTGGAGGCAGTGTGATGAGTGAACAAAGATGTATCCACATAACTTTGTTTGAAACCAAGACCTTGTAGATAAGTACTGATCCTGTCAAACCATTGTCTGTTCGCTTGCTTTAGGCCATAGAGTGATTTCTTGAGCTTGCAGACCATGTTGGGTGAAGCAGGCTTAGGATAACCAGGTGGAATTGTCATATATACTTCCTCATTTAGATCCCCATGGAGGAATGCATTGTTTATGTCCAGTTGCTCAATATGCCAACCTTTTTGGATGCCAAGTGTCAAAAGAGTCCTCACAGTAACCATCTTAGCCACTGGAGCAAAAGTCTCAGTGTCGTCTACCCCTTCCTTTTGGTTGTAGCCCTTAGCTACAAGTCTAGCTTTGAACCTTTCAACTGTCCCATTAGCTCTGTACTTAATTTTAAAGACCCATTTTGCACCAATAGCAGTCTTGCCAAAAAGAAGCTCAACATTTTCCCAAGTGTCATTTTCTTCAAGGGCATAGATTTCTTTGTCCACTACTATTAGCCATCTATTGTCTTTGGATGCTTGGGCAAAGGTCTGTGGTTCCACTAACTTATATATATTACAAATGAGATGCTTGTGTTTGTGTGTGAGATTATGATAGTTGATGTATTTGTGTAAGTGATGTTTAGATATGACATTGTGCACAGAGGATTTTGTGAAAATGGAGTGTTTGTAGTCATTGAATTTTGTTGGAAGTTGTCTGGTTCTTGTAGAGGTTCTGAGTGGGGGTGGTGGAGGTGGTGTGGGTGAGGTAGTAGGTATAGATGATGGAGATGATGTATGTGATGAGTGCTCAGGTTCAAATGTAGGTGATGATGGATGATTTGATTTATCAGAGTGTGTTGGTGCAGATGAAGGAGTGTTTGGTTGTGGAGAAGGTGATGGGATAGGCTCAGTAGTATGGGTTGGTTGGGATGTGGATGTTGTGGATGATGGAGTGGAAGTGTTTGAAGGTGGAATTGGAGGTGGTTGTTCATTTGAAATGAATGAGAATGATGGTGGTATAGGTGGGGTAGGAGTGCATGCAGTGGGAGTTTGATGGAAAGGAAAGATGGTTTCATCAAAAGTGACATTTCTACTAGTGATTGTTTTCTGTGTTTTGGGATCATAAACAATGTAACCTTTTTGATTTGATGGATAGCCAAGAAGTACAGTTGGTGTTGACCTGGGTGCAAACTTATCAGTTGTGTAGTTGTGTACATATGCTCTGCATCCAATGATTTTGAGATGATCTAAATTAGGTGGTGTATTGTGAAGAAGTTCATAGGGACTTTTGTTATTGAGAATTCTATAAGGCAATCTGTTGATGAGATAGGTAGAAGTGAGAATGCAATATCCCTAGAGGTGTTTTGGAAAGTTTGCTTGAAATTGAATGGATCTGGCCATCTCTAACAGTTGTTGATGTTTTCTTTCCACTCTGCCATTTTGTTGGGGTGTGTATGGGCATGATGTTTGGTGAATTATGCCATGGGATTTGAAAATTTCATCAAGTGTATTGTTTAAGAATTCTATCCCATTATCACTTCTTATGGTTTTGATTGACTTTTGAAAGTGATTCAAGATGTATTGATGAAAGGTTTTGATGGTAGAAGCAACATGATATTTGTTTGGTAAAAGATATGTCCAAGTTGCCCTTGAGAAATCATCTACAATGGTTAAGAAGTATGTACATTTATTCATGGTTGGGTATTTGTAAGGTCCCCACACATCAAAGTGAACTAAATCAAAGATAGAATGAGCATGTGAAATGCTAATTGGAAATGGTAAGATATGGTGTTTAGACAAAGGACAAATAGTACACTTGTTTTCTGAGATTGTTGAACTAGAAATAGGTAAATTTTTGATTTTGCTAAGAACTTGAAATGATGGATGTCCCAATCTTGCATGCCATAGGTGATTGTTGCTTGTGTGAGATAGAATTGTTGGGGATGGAAGCTGTGGAGATGTTGGTGAAGAAGTGAGAGTGTAGAGTCCACCACAGAGGGATCCAGAGGTTTTTCTCCCACTATGGTCCTGAAAGTAGCATGAATTGTAAGTGAAGGTGATAGATGAATGTGTGGATCTCAAAACAGTGCTGATGGATATAAGATTGTATGTGAATGAAGGTACATAAAGTACATTGTGAAGGATGAAATCTTTGTGAATACATACTGAGCCTATTAGGTGTACCTCTATGACATGTCCATTTGGTAATGAAACAAGGATGGGTGGGTTGCATTTTTTGATGTTAAACATGAGAGATAGTAAAATACAGATGTTATCAGTGGCCCCACTATCAATGATCCAAGTATCCTTAGACTTAGTGACATAAGAAGCAATGAAAGAGTGGATGATTGAAAATATACCTGCCATGTAAAGACTGGGATCAATGTCTTTGTTTTGAAGCATTAGCAGAACATGATTCAACTGGTTTTGTAGCATATCCATTCTTGCACTCACAAGACCATCAGTGTTTGACTGTCCAGAACTTTGCAACTGAAGGTAAGGGTTGTAACAGTAGAATTTGACCTCTAACATTGGTGTAACTTTCATCTAGGCCCATTAGAAACTGAATAAGTCTTTTTCTTTGATCCCTTTCACCATTAGTTCTCCCATTTTCACAAACACATTTACAACTGCAAGCATAAGGTGCCTCAAGTGCATCCAACTCATCCCAAAGACCCTTAAGTTTTTGATAGTATACCTCTATGGTGCTGTTATTTTGCTTCAACTGGACAATAGCACAAGTGACTTGATAGACTCTATGTCCATCAAGTTGTGAATAGTGTTCATCCAACTCTGACCATAGCCCAGACACAGAATGGACAAAACTTAGATTGTTACTAATTTGCTCTGACACATTGTTCAATATCCATGAAATCAACATATCATTTGCCCTTTCCCAGTGTGGTCTAAGTACAGAATCAAGTCCAGGTTCATCATATTCACCAGTGACAAGTTTCAGCTTGTTTCTAGCATTCAAAGCTATTGAAATGGATCTTTTCCAAGTACTAAAATTTTCTGAACCAGTTAACATTTTGGAAATGAGTACTAAACCTGGGTGATCATTCTGATGAAAGTGAAGTGGATGAAAAACTGAATTGATGTCATCTTGTGCCACTGTGTTAGTACCAGAAGTCTCCACACCATCTGAGTTACCAGAAGTAGCCATTTTTAACTAACTTTGACTTTTCCAACAAACTTTGACTTTTCTTGTAACAGATTCTTGATTAAATGTGATCAAATTATAGTGAATTGTTGTGATTTTGACTGAATATGTATAGAAAGTGAAGTATTGTGAAAGATTGTGAATGATGAATGAATGATTGTTACTGTTTGATTGAGTTTTGTGAATTATGTGTAGAATTGAGAAGATAGTGATGATTAATGGTGATTAGCGATTGATTGTGGTGGTTTTGAGTAAAGAATGATGATCAGTGATTGATTTGTGGTGGTTTTATGACGGATTTGATGGTGATTTTGAAGTGAAGATTTTGGCGGGAAAGTTAATTGTGGTGGTTTTGGGTGGTTGTTGGCACCGGAATCAGCTCATCACCATAGTTTGTGGTGGTGATGGCTCTGATACCATCTTGTTAAATGTAGAGTGAATGAGATTGAGAGAAAATGATTGTATTGCATTAGATCAAAATGAATTACATCTGTTGTTTATATACAAGAGCTAAGATAGCTAACTATGCTAACTAACTAACTAACTGCTAGTCTACTTCTAGAATCTTCTAGAACTATCTAAGCTACAAGTTACATCTTGTTACAAGGAGTGAAGCTGTTATGAAGTAGAATACATGTCTTGTGTTGAGACTGCAGCTTTGTTCTTGTATTCATAACAGAGTTGACATGAGAGCTTGCATTGACTTTATCTGCAACATGAGTGTATAGCTCATTAATAGGAAAACCCAGTTTCATTGACTTTAGTTTACAGCAACCAGTTTACCAAAAATTATCAAACGATAGCTGCTCATATGAAAGAAAAAGTTGAGAAAGAACTACAAACCTGCAGAAACCGAAACCACTGAACAAGATTCTTAACGTCATGGTTTTGTGACATCGCGGGTCGCCATAAAACTTTAATAGATTCCTTTGAGTCATATTGAATCATAAATGTCTTTTCATTTTTGTGTGCCTCATCCCAAAATTCTGAACAGTCTGTTGCCTCTTTTGTTGTTTGCACAGGATTTACTGCACTCATCCTAGGAACTAATGAAACTCCAAACCCAATCTCTTTAATTATACCATCTAAGAAAAACAAGATCTTATTACAATCTGGATTCCACCATTCGGTGTGCCTCAATGCAGCAAACGAAACATAGCCTACATGTGTTGCAAGATGAAAATGACTTTCTGCTGGTTTGAGTGTTTCAATGACTTTCTCCTGCCAAGGAATAGATTGAGAATTCTTGCTGATTTCCTGGTTAATAGTCATTGTAATACTTGAATCTTTACCGTCAGAAACAGTGCATATTAAGAACCCACAAAAGGCGTTGCACCAATTTTGTGGAAGCTGCAAGTTAAATCTCTTGCCACTCACGAGTGAAGGTACAAAACCCTTCGGAAAGTCAACGCCTGAAAGGGAGAGACTGAGAAAGTAATTTTCAATAGCATTTCCCTGCCATGAAAAAAAAACATGGGAGTATTTTTTTTGATTAATATTATTTTCATGTTTGGTGTTGACATATATAGAAATCCAAAAGGTAGAGGCAAACCTGATGCATGTAATATAGTATTTCACGACCAACTACATCTTGGTTTTCGCTTTTCAATAGTGAGACTTTCCACAACCATTTACATTTCGAAATATCTCCAACACTTTTAAGTGAGCAACAATTTTCTGCTATGAGAACAGCAATACTTGATGGGAGCTCTGACATTTCTGCCAGGCTTTCGCAGTTTGACACATTCAGCAATTTAAGCACAGGAAGTAGCAAGAGGCTAAAGTTCAATCTTGAAAACTCGTTTTCTCTTAGATCTAGTTCTTGTAAGTTGGGTAACTCCCAAACAGCAACAGCCATGTGTCCGTCTCCGAGCTTGCAGTTTCTGAGATCCAATCTTCTTAATAATTGTAAGCCTATATGTTTCAGGCTCTTGTGAGGTAAAGAAATATCTGTTAAATCCACATGAACAAGATTGGGACAATCTTTTCCAATGGACGAGGGTACAACCTCTATACCACTACCATCCAAAAGAAGATATTCCAAGCTATCCATGGTGTTTTGGACCTCCGGAAACCTATGAAGTTTAAGACAATGGGAGAGAACAAGAGTCTTGACTTTCTTGAGCTGGATAATTGGTGGCAACATCGTAAGACTACAACAGCCTCCCAAATTCAAGTAAACAAGATTTTTTGAATGTCCAAGTGATGGATGAATCTTTTCTAAGTTTCTGCAACCATAGAGCACCAATTTTTCGATATTTGGGAGTCCATCAAGATCTGGAGTCATGATGAGATTTATCGAATGACTAAGGTCGATCACTTTCAAACTTGGTAGATGCTGTTGAATAAAAATACACACAGCGTCAAAATTTAGCAAACATGCTCATCTATATCATAGAGTTGACGGGAAATTAGGATGCCTATATATGTAAATTTGATTACAGAAAAGTATTTATTAAGATATCCAAGGTTCACATGTATATTTGTTGCCCATAAACATTGTTTATATATGAGACAATATTGAGTTCTAACAAATTCCAATTTGTTTTTAAATCTCTGTTATAGGCTAAATTCTATATTACTAACTAGAAACAATTAAATAATCAAACACGAATAGAAAGATTTAAAGTGGTTCAGCCGAATATATAAGAAGATCGACCTGCGCGCGTCCATGGGCAGGAAGGTACTCTTATCCGTATTATGAATAAACGAAAAAATTAGACTGGTTGCGACCCTAAACAAGATATCATTTGATAAAACAGGTCCCTAAACAAGATATCATTTGATAAAACAGGTCCATACCGCGGGGTTCTTTAAAATTTACAGGTTGAGTCCATAATAGGGTTCCTACTGTTTTCATGTTACATTCCTAACAGTTGCTTACTCCCCCAATAAACCATAGTTATGTTCTCAGAATTCTATTTACATTCCTAACAGTTGCTTTCTAAATTGGGAATTATTATTCACATTCTCTTTACTTTCATTAATTTGTGAATTAGAGCAAAAAAGAGAAAGGAAAAAAAGGAGTACCTTATAACCTTTCCAAAGTTTTTTCTGCAAGCCATATTCCAATATTAGACAACAAAGCTTTGTTGGTTGAAAATTTATTGGCATTGAACTTGCAGGAAAACAGCCCCATGAAATCAACCGGAGTTTCTTCATGTTTGCAACAACCCGAGGAAGATGCTTTGGAGAACCATCCTTAAACCATTCAATTTGTATTACTTCAATCTCGTTATTTTCCTACAACGAAAGGAACAGAGCAGTGTCAGTTTTTATTTAAACTGCTTCTTTATTGGTATGCATGTATCATCTAATGCACACATGACATATGTGTTGCAAAGCTAGTTTAGACATTACCTTCATTGCGTCCATATCACATATGTCTATAACATCTTTGTTTTGCCAAACCCTACTATGTTTCTCAGGATTGTTAGGATGTTCCATTCTAACAATGTAGCGTCCCATTTCTTGCACCAAATCATGCATATCAAAAGTTCCATGTGAAACAGTTATAAGAGCCTTTTGAATCAAAACCTTTACCCCTATAACAGAGTGATAACCACAAGCATCAAGTATCTCCATTGTCTTATCTTTACTTACTCCCCTAAAGAAACATGCAATATCCAAGAATAACTCTTTCTCCTGTGATTTAAGTCCATCATAGCTAATTTTGAGCTTTTCCACAATTTCAAGTTCTGGAATAGCTTCTAGTCTAGCCAAGGCACAAATCCACTCACTAGTGTCTTTATCACATAGAAAAGTGCCCAAAATTATAAGTGCTAATGGAAGTCCACCAACTCTAGAAATCACATTTAATGTAAGCGTTTCATAACCTTCTAGAGGTCTACGTGCCCCAAATGCGTGCCTACTAAAGAGCTCGAGAGCCTCTCTATGATTTAACAAACTGAGACGGTATATTTCATTCACTCTGTGTGCATTTAGCAAATGTTCATCTCTAGTTGTAATTATAATCCGACTCCCCTTACCAAACCAATCATGTGATCCAGCCAACGCCCTTAGGTGGTCAATGTGATCAACATCATCAAGGACAATTAGGACACATTTATTGCATAACCTACTTCTTATCATGCATTTTCCTTCTTCAATGCTCATTACCTCCAATTTTTTTGAATTCAAGAGACGTGACAGAATAGTTTCTTGCAATCTTTTTAAACCATACTTGGTTGATTCCTCGCGAACATTTTCTAAAAAACAGCAGCTGTCAAAGTGATGACATATTTCCTTATAGATAGAAAATGCAAGAGTAGACTTTCCCCCACCCCCAATTCCCCATATCCCAATCATGCGAACACCACCTAACCCAACTTGTAACCGTGATTTTAAATCTTGAATGCGAGGCTCTATTCCAATTAGATCTGCGTTAGCACTTGACATTAAGGGAACAAACTTCAGTGAGATTGTGTCAACAATTTCCTTGATGCACTTTGATTCATGCCTGCACATTGCATACATAGGAAAATGAGCTCATGTACACACAAAAACATAAGCCATGAAGTACTTAACCCTTGATTAAGATACCTAAAAGGGTATAACTTAAAACTTAATCTGAAAGCTAGCAACTCGTAACATCAATACACTCTCCACATCTAATTGATGTCTTCAAATTTTCAATTGTTATAAAAAAAAAAGTTGAATGTTACAAGTTAGTTTGTCGACGTTATATGTTTTATCATTAAAAATGGCACAAATAAACAAGTTTAGGCTTAAGTACTAAAGAGTAAACACATAAAACCCAAAAAGGGAGTTAGGCTAGCTAGAAAGAACTAAAGAATTACTAGCCAGTATATAAACAACTTGTTAACCAGTACAAACACCTACAAGTAGCATAAAACATTTAGCCAAAAAGAAGATCGAGAACTACGTACCCATTGGCAATGTGTTTGGGTTCCCAACCAGAAAGGTTAGCTGCACGTACGAGTGCTTTTCTCCAAATTTCAACTTTGTTGTTGTTCTCCGACTCGTATTTGGCAAATGTTTCTCCATATTTCCGTTTTTGATTCCGCACTTCTGACGGCTCGACATCATAAAAGACAGGCAAAACAACTTGTCCTCTTTCATCCATGCATTTCATGATAAATGCAAGCTCGTCTAAGCACCATGAAGACTCAGAATAGTTTTTGGAGAATACGATGACAGCAATCCGTGATTCTTCTATAGCCTTCAAGAGGGATGGAGTGATGGATTCTCCCCGGGGAAGTGTTTCATCATCTTTGTAAGTGTGGATTCCGTGTTGTACAAGAGCCGTGTAGAGGTGATCCACAAAGGTCTTACGAGTGTCTCGTCCTCTGAAACTTAGAAATACGTCGTGATTCCACAACTGACGAGATGAAGATGAAGCTGCCATTGACTCACAGAGGTTGTTTCAGAGGCTATGGACAGATGAAGATGAGATTGAGTTATTACAAGGCTATTGTAAGTTGAAGTTAACACTTAAGAAGAAACATATTTACGGATCTCCAAGTCAGTCAAGATTTAACAAAAAGCAGATGAGCCATGTGAAAGTTTAATAAGAATTTAATGAGAACCAGTTAGTTGACTTGAGAATTTGAGATGGTTGAAGAAGAGGTATAGAAATGTTGTTAGTAAGATAAAGATAATATGATGTTCAAAAAAAATATATAAATATAAAGATAATATATTTATTCCAAACGCGTAACAAATTTTGAAAATTACTAAACATTTTCAAATTGCAAAAAAATATGCGCAAGATTACCGGGAACTTGCAAGTTACCCGTTTACCAACTTTTAAAAGTTAGAGTAATAGTTGTTGTGGTTTGCGTTGACTTACTTTCGCAGCTCATCACTGGTCATCGTATGATCTTTATAATTTGCGTTAACCTTCTCTTTTAGTCCCTTATCTTATTTTTTTCACTCATAACCTTTTTTTATTATTATTATTATTATTATTATTATTTTTTTATTTTTTATTTTTTTTTTTTTTAACCAATGTAACTAATGTGATCGGTAGGGTGAGCATGGTGCGGGTTGGTGCGGTTTTTGACTAAAACCGAACCACAAACCGAACATGCGGTTTCTGTAATATTAGAAACCGAAACCATGCGGTTTTTGCGGTTTCGGGTTTTGCGGGTTTGCGGGTTTGAAAGTTGGTTTTTGCGGTTTTTAACCGCACCACATTGGCCATCTTATAATTTTGGGCTTGAACCTAATAGTAAGTTTGTGCTTAATGTAAACACATTATAATAACAATACCATCTCATTTAAAACTAGTAATACAAACATTCATTCTGCTATAAGAAATAAGAAGCTAAAATAATTGAGATAATAAGTTGCATAGTTGATTAAAGGCTCGAAGACTAAAAGCACACAATTGTAAGTTTATGAATTACATGTAGAGATGCATCACAAAATTACATGCATTCTTAGTTTGTTACGTAATCAATACAACAAAAAGTTTGAAAACATAACATTTCATTTGTTGCTTGTGTCTTCTTGATCCTTGCATTAGTTCAAATCTTCATCTATTGAAGACCCGTTGCATGGTTTTTTTCCAGTAGAAAACATTTCTATAAACAGGTAACATACAACATATTAGGTTATTAGTAATAAAAAAAAGTAAAATACTATACAGTTAAATATATAAACTCTTACCAAGTTCAATTTTAGCCAAATTCTCCACGTGGTCTTCAATGTCTACTTTCAAGCGACTAGCAACACAAGTAGGAGCAGAAGATGAGGCAACAGGTGTGTTTTGATCTTTTTCTTTGTCTGATTTCATCTTGTAATGTTTATACATCTCGTTTAAAGTAGATTTCACACGTTTCACAACTTGCCCTCTTTTAGTACATCCTACTCTAAAATTGCAGTCACAGAGCTATGTCTTGTCAAATTTTGATGGCATTATTTGAAATATTATAATTAAAATTATTATATATAGCAATTGCGGGTTGGTGCGGGTATAGCGGTTCGGGTTTTATGGGTAAAACCGAAACCGCACCGCAAATGCGGTTTTTCTTTTTTCTTAAAACCGATCCACTGGTTTTTGTGTTGGTGCGGTTTATGTGGTGCGGTTTTTGCGGGTTTTTTTTGCGGTTTGCGGTGCGGTTTCTGCTCACCCCTAGTGATCGGTATGTGACATATTTGGCCGGTTACCACTTAAAAAAGTTATATTAATTGTCCTTATAGTTTCGTTGACTTTCACCTTTAGTCAATTGATTTTTTTTCCAATTATTATTATTATTATTATTATTATTATTATTATTATTATTATTATTATTATTATTATTATATTCACTTACACTTTTTTTTACACTTATCCACGCACTATTTACTTACACTTATCACACTTTTTTTTTTTTCGTACACTAGATTTTTTACCGTTCAGAAAAATGACAGACACTTATTATACTTATACTTAAACGCAACTTTATGGGAAAAAAAACATTTTCTAAAAGTTGCGTTATTCTTATACTTACACTTTACACCCCTCATGTGACTTATATTTCTTAAAAAGATTTTTTTTTTTTTCCAAAACATTGCATTAAAGTATATGTATAATAAGTGTAAAGGTGAAGAAACAAAATTATCACTTTACAAAAAAACAAAAAAAAAGAGAAAAAAAAACCAAAACTTGTATGAATAAATGATGAATACATGAAAAAAGAAAGTAAAGTAGAACTTTTTTCTTAACGTTGCATTAAAGTATATGCGTAATAAGTGTAAAAGTGAAAGAAATAAATTATGACTTAAAAAAAATACAAAAACTTGTATGAATAAATGAAAAAAAAAATATAAAAAGATTTTTTTTTTCTTAACGTTGCGTTAAATTAGAAATATAATAAGTGTAAAAATGAATAAACAAAATTATCACTTTACAAATAATAATAATAATAATAATAATAATAATAATAATAATAATAATAATAATAATAATAATAATAATAATAATAATAATAATAATAATAATAATAATAATAATAAGAGAAAATTCCAAAATACATCTCTGTGGTTTGGCCTTTACTCGCTTTACATCCTTTTTCTTTTTTTGACTCAAAAATCATCCCTATGGTATTAAAGTTGGCACAAAACCATCCATCCGTTAGTAATATCAGTTAATGAGGACTAACGATGCAAATTATTTTCCGTTATCTCCTAACAAGAGTAAAAATATTTGCATCGTTAGTCCTCATTGAGTTAAAATATTTGCATCGTTAGTCCTCATTAACTATAGAGTTAAAATATTTGCATCGTTAGTCCTCATTAACTATAGAGTTAAAATATTTGCATCGTTAGTCCTCATTAAGTTAAAATATTTGCATCGTTAGTCCTCATTGACTATAGAGTTAAAATATTTGCATCGTTAATCCTCATTGAGTTAAAATATTTACATTGTTAGTCCTCATTGAGTTAAAATATTTGCATCGTTACCATCGCCACCACCCACCACCTCCACCCACCACCACCACCACCCACCACCGGCACCACCACTTACCGCCGCCACCACCACTACCCACCCACCTCCACCCACCACCTCCACCCACCACCACCACCACCCCCACCCACCTCCGCCACCACCACTACCCACCACCGCCACCCACCACTACCCACCAACGCCACCACCACCCACCGCCGCCACCACCACTACCCACCACCGCCACCCACCACCACCGACCAACGCCACCACCACCCACCACCGCCACCACCTCCAGCCACCGCCACCCACCACTACCCACCATTTTTCTCATGTTTTTATCCGTTTCTTCCCTTTTTCTCACGTTTTTACGAGTTAAAATGTTTCTAAATCGATTTTAATTCACGATTTTGACCCATTTCTGGTCCGAATCATCAAAAGTGTGAAACACAAAAGTTGTCTGGAATAATGTTTTACATCAAGACATGCAAGGTTTTAACCTGAAATTGCACCTCCACCACCACCAACCACCTCCAACCATCACCACCAACCACCACCACCACCACCACCGCCGCCGCCACCACCACCACCACCACTTATAATATTCATTCAATGTATGGTGGTGATGGTGGCGGCGGCGGGTGGTCGTGGGTGTTTGTAGCGGTGGTGGGTGGAAGTGGTGGGCGGCGGCGGTGGTGGGTGGTGATGGTTGGAGGTGGGTGGTGGTGGCGATGGGTGGTGGGTGGTTGTAGCGATGGGTAATGGCGGCGGCAGTGTTGGTGGCGACGGTGGGTGGTGGTGGCGGTGGTAGGTGGTGGTGGGTAGCGGTGGTGGTGGTGGGTGGAGGTGGTGGGTTAAGGTAGGTGGCAGTGGTGGGTGGCGGTGGTGGTGGTGGGTGGTGGTGGGTAGTGGTGGGTTGTGGTGGCTGTGGTAGGTGGTGGCGATGGTAACGATGCAAATATTTTAACTCAATGAGGACTAACGATGCAAATATTTTAACTCAATGAGGACTAACGATGCAAATATTTTAACTCTATAGTCAATGAGGACTAACGATGCAAATATTTTAGCTGAATGAGGACTAACGATGCAAATATTTTAACTCTATAGTCAATAAGGACTAACGATGCAAATATTTTAACTCAATGAGGACTAACGATGTAAATATTTTAACTCTTGTTAGGAGATAACGGAAAATAATTTGCATCGTTAGTCCTCATTAACTAATATTACTAACGGAGGGATGGTTTTGTACCAACTTTAATACCACATGGATGATTTTTTAGTCAAAAAAAGAAAAAGGATGTAAAACGAGCAAAGGTCAAACCACATGGATGTATTTTGAACTTTTCTCTAATAATAATAAATAAATAAATGAAAAAATAAAGTATTTTTTTTTTCTACACACTGAGTTAAAGTATATTTATAATACAATGTTGCAAACACAAGGCCTACAAGGCCGATTAATCGCCTATGCGCTACAAGTCCACCAACCTTTCCGATTTATGTAAATTGGTCATATAAATCGGTCAACCGTGGTCAGCGATGGCCAATGATGGTCAAACTTGCCCGAAACCTTCAAACCTTGTTGAAAATACCCAAAACTCGCCGTAAAATTGTTTAATAAGCTATTGTTGTTGTTTATATCTTTTATAAGATGTGTTTTTGAGAAAAATCTTGCTAGTAATACCTAAAACTGCCGAAAATACCGAAAACTTCTCAAAAATGTTGTTCCGATTAATCTTGTCTAGACCGATTACAAGCTAAGGGGTCGACCGCCCGACTACCGATTCATGATTTTTGCAACCTTGGTATAATAAGTGTAAACGTGAAGAAATAAAGTTGTCACTTTAAAATATATGTATAATAAGTGTAAAAGTGACCGTTACTAGAACTTTTTAAAGTGGTAGCCGTTCAAACATGTCACATATCGATCATATTATGTACATTGGTTTGAAATTTGGAAGAAAAGCGGGAAAAAAAAGTTATATGAGTAAATGAGAAAAAGTAAAAAAATAATAATAATAATAATAATAAATAAAAAATTATAAGTGTAAAAAGAGAAGGGTGTAAAAGTGAAAGTCAATGCAAACCATAAAGACTATTACTGTAACTTTTCCAAGTGAAAAAAGTTAAAGAATGACCGGTGAAAGTCAACTCAAGCCATAAGGACCATTACTGTAACTTTTCAAAGTTGGTAACCGGGTAACCTGCTAGTTCCCGACAATCTTATATATGTTGTCACAATTTGAAAGTATTTTGCGTATACCAGTAATTTCTAAATTTTGTTATGTAAATCATCTTTTGGGACTAAATATATTACGTATATTTAGTTTCCACTCTAATATTAACAACTCCAGGACCTTTTTTTTTATATAACAACAATAGTTTTTAGTTTCCTAAAAAGCGCTTTTTGTTTGTTATTTTTAGTTTCTAGTTTTTCAGTTTGTAGTTTTTATACAACTAGTTTTTTTGTTTGTAATTTTTATAAAAAGAGTTTTTATCAATAAAAAGCGTTGTTCATTGTATACGTTGTTTATCAATAAAAAATGTTGTTCATTAATAAAAAAAAGTTGTTCATCAATGAAATGAGTTGTTAATCAGTTCATCAGTTTTTTTGTTTAACAACATTGATGCGTGGGAATTGCACCAGGCTTTACCTCTCGAGGGATCTCGAGAAGCTTACAACCCCCACCAGGCAGTGTACCTGATCTTTGTAGTATAGTATAGTGACAAGTACCAGGGGATTGATTATTCAACTCATGAATAGCGTCGCTAGGATTAGAAAACCTAAAAACTAGGTCTATAGGTGAGGGATGATTCTTTTTGTATTTTTATGAAAGCAAGTAAAAATCTCGGTTTTTGGAAGAATGAGCGGAATTAGTTGCTAGTCAACTAACCCAATAACTAAGATGCAATCAAAATAAAATAACAGAAATGTAAATTAAGCTAATTACTAATGTGGTGTGAGCAATAGATGGGAGAATTGTGTTTACTTAGATTTCACTACTCCCTAGATATCTTTTACAGGTTAATTGTTTGTTACAGTTGCGTGGATGACGGGTTATATTCCTTAATACCAGTCGTGGGGTGGCGTACTTACTTCCCCAACTCTATAAGCTCATACTTCACTCCTATGTCGAGCCTGCAAGAAGCTCCTAACATGGGATCACAAGAATTCGCTCATGCATTAAATACAACCATAAAAACCTAGTACACATCGGTTCATGTTTCTTAAGACGTTCAAGCAACTTACACAATGGAGATCTGCCATTTTTCTTAAGCCTAACATTGAAATCATTCATCCATTACAACTATAAACAAGCAATCAACCTATAATCAACATCTAGGTTTCATTACATCTAAGCAAACACACAAGAGATCTAGCCTAGCATGTTAAAATCAAGACAAGCGTAAGTGATGCGTGGGAATTGCACCAGGCTTTACCTCTCAAGGGATCTTGAGAAGCTTACAACCCCCACCAGGCAGTGTACCTGATCGTTGTAGTATAGTATAGTGACAAGTACCGGGGGATTGATCGTTCAGCTTAGGAATAGTGTCGCTAGGATTAGAAAACCTAATTACTAGTTCTAAAGATGATGGATGATTATTTTTGTATTTTTATATTTTTATGAAAGCAAGTAAAATCTCGGGTTTTGGAAGAGTGGGCGGAATTAGTTGCTATTCAACTAACCCAAAACTAAGATGCAATCAAAATAAAATACTAAAAATGAAATTAAACTAATTTATACTAAGGTTGTGAGCAGTAATTGGAGAAAATTGTGTTTACTTAGACTTCACTACTCCCTAGATATCTTTTACACGTTAATTACTTGTTATAATTGTATGGATGACGGATTGTATTCCTTAATATCATTCATGGGGTGGCATAGATAACTCCCCAATTCTATGAGCTCTTATCTCCTCCTACACCATGACCCAGCACAACTATAGGGATTGTAAACAGTGGCTCATGCATTAAATACAACCAATAAAGACCTAGTACGCCTCGGTTCATGTTTCTTAAGACGTTCAAGCATGTTACCATTTGGAGATCTGCCAGTTTTCTTAAGCCTAACATATAAAATCATTCATCCAAGACAAGAATAAACAAGTAATCAACACATAATCAATATCTAGGTTTCATTAGATCTAAGCAAACACAAAGGAGATCTAGCCTAGCATAATGGAATTGAGACAAGAACAAGATATAGACAACCAACACATAGACATATTGATTGAATTAGAAGAACACTTATCTCAATTACAATGCAAGGTATCAAGGGTTTGGAACCCTTGAAAAACCTGTAAAAGTTGCACCAAATTCGTCTTTAGGGTTTCACCAAAACTTCTCTCCCTTTTAATGAAAAAACTAGAAAACTATATATAGGAAAACTGGGGTGACGGCGTCAAGAGCAATGGTGTGACGCCGTCATCTCGCCGCCAAATACTTCCTCGGACGGCCTTGATCTACTTTTGACGGCCTATGTGACGCCGTCATCAACCACGGTATTTTATTCTTGGGACTCTGACGCCGTCAAGAGCAACTCTTGACGCCATCATGCACTGTTCCCAGCATAGAAATTTGAGACTTTGCCGTTTTCTTCACTTTTATGCTCCAAAAACGTCCGAAATGGCTTCTTTTCCAGAATTCACTCTCCAAGTACCTAAAATCACAAAAGGAACGATTTAGGGCAATATTTGATCAAATAAAGTCGGATTCGGGCTTAAATGACCCCCTAAAAACGGATCATTTTTCGCCTCATCATATACCCTTACACTTGAGATTTGCTTTTCCTCAAGCAAATGCGCTTTTATTCTACTCAAAAGACAAGTTAGGGGTCATTTAACACTAATATAAAAGTAATTACAACAAATAATCGTTCCACTAAAGACCAATAGACAAGCACGGAGGTCATACACAAGCACCTCACAAATAGTGTTTAGATACTCACATCTCTCGGGTGTAATAAAGTAATATAACATTATGGAAATGGAAGATATCTCTCACTACCTGTCATAGCAAAATAGATTACCATAGGCTTGGGAAAGGATCAAACCTCCACCACATGGCGTAAGCACCTAGGATAAACTATCAAAGAGGTCTTTTAAAGGGTTGTAACGTTAGGTATAGGGATATGAATTACACGGTTTTGTTGGATAAAGGAAGTTTTACTGGTGGCGAGTTAACAATCTTGGTTAATTACATGTACAAGATGGCGTTGCTAAGCCAAGACTAAACTCGACTTAAGCTAACAAATGAAAAATAACTAAAACATAAAATGAACATAGAATGAAAAGGGATGGTAGTCCGTATGTTTTTTCACTTTTTTTTTTTTTTTTTTTTTTTTTTTTTTTTTTTTTTTTTTGCATACACTCTTACCCTACCATCCAAAATAATACATCATAGGGGTATGAACATTCCCCTTACACTTGAATCTTTACATACTTTACATTTAACTATTCTAATGACTCGAATTAAGAAAATCAAAACACTTGGAGCACTTTTAAGATTAACGTACATATGGGGGTAATAATATTATGTTCTTCCCCATTACTCCATAAAATAAGTACTTACCCATGAGTTCCAATCGTCCCAAAACAATATGTACAAGGATATGACTCGACTTAGCAACCATGTAATCAATTAGAAAGTTAACTTAGGGTTTAACAAACAACAATAATGCACTAAAAATGAGCGCATACACGGAAGGCTAAGGCGATTTGGGTGTACATTTAAGTGGGGTGTAACAAATTCTTCCTTTAAGTAAAATGCTTAAAGTTAGAAACGAAAAGATAGGCTCGGAGGGGTGTACTAGGGGTTTCGTGTACTAAAAATGAGTACAACGCTAAGGGTGTGGGAAAAATTAGTTGACTTAACTAGCCAAGTAATATGACTTAAATGGTCAAGTAATTATGATACGGGTTTAACACAAGGGTGATCCTAATGCCTCTTATCATGTAGTAAATCCTACCACACGAATGTAGTCTCACTAGCGGTCTCGGGATGCATCACTAACGCAAGTTCTAGAATCTAAATGCTACCGGTACACTCATAAGCACTAATAATGAATGCTTTTCCTATCAAATCTAAAGGCGAACCTCACATTTTTGGGTGGAAAATTTTTCTGAATATACGGTTATGTGCTAGTCATACAACCTCCTATCCATGAGACGCTTGCTATGGCTAAAGTTTCACTCCTAAATGTTGTAAAAAATTTTAAATTTGGCGCTAAAATTACACTAACAAGTATTTCTCATAGTTTTATTACACATCTACTATCAAACAAAACAAACTCAAGCGAAAGTGCATATGTAAGGTATCATCTTTTTACCCTCCCCTTACACTTAAGATGAACATTGTCCCCAATGTTCAAGTAAAGAATGTAAAAGTGAAAAAGTAAAGAGAATGAAATCAAATACTCCCCTGATTCGCTCGGTATGGATTATAGGTTGGCCAGGTTAAATCTTCCTCCAAGAAATCGAACAATCAAAGCTTCCCTTCCAGAATATAAATCATCTCCTTGTCGAATATAACCTGTAAATCCTGACAACAATAGACAAGACAACCTCGCGTAAAATCGGCGGCATCCTATATAAGTTACTAAATCCTAGAAAACAAGATAAGATATAATGCTTGTGGAATGAAGTTTGCAGATTTCCTGGAGATTATAAAACTTAATAATTCACAAAAACCATAAGACTCCGTTAGAAAACAAAACCGGTAAAATTTCCAGATTTTAACTCCTGACGCCGTCAAGAGTAAACCCCTGACGCCGTCAGAATGGACCTGCAGAAATTCTTATGTTAAGTTTCCGGAAAATTTCTGGAAAAACTTGGTCCTACTTCCTGGAAAATCCTGCAAAACTTCATTATGACTCAATACAAGCATTTGACTCTAACAAATACGAATATACATGTTCATTTAATATTGTGGAGAATCATGATCGGTTTGTTTCTTAAAAACATATTTGGGGTTTCTCCTTACACTTATCTTTTGCAAAAATACTTTTAGGTTGGAGTTAAGACTAGGCCAAACAACATAGTAAAGTATTTCCATATTTTAATTTAGAAACATGATCAACCAACAATAAAAATAAAACATGCATACGGAAGCAAATAACAATCAAACAAATAAAATCACACAAAGCATGGGTTGCCTCCCAAGAAGCGCTTGTTTTTGTTCGAGTCACGAGCCTGACTCTACCCTTATTTCACGGATAAAGGTGAGGTTTTCCCTACACTTAGGATTAAGTGCGGGTGATAGTAGCGATACACACCCTTAAGGTGGAAATATGCCTCGTGAGGAAAGTGTGGTGGATGAATTATATGCTCAAATGGGTGTGCTCCTATTATTATAACCTTACCAACTTCAGTCGGGTTAATGGGTGGATTAAGATTTTCTCCTAGAAAAGGATCATTTTCTATCAACTTCAAGAGACTACTAGTTGGGGATCCATCTTGACCTAATAAACCCGGTTTAAACCCATAATGTTTCTTGTGATCAATCATAAATGGGTGATGTAAGCATGTAAGGTCATTTTCCACTCCTACGTCAGCTTCCTCTCTACAAGGCTTAGAGTCCATTACCTTTATCCTAAGACTACCCGGACTACATGGGTTGATGGGTGGGTCGGCTCCTCTTTTGTCTCCTAGATGTATATCTAAGGATGGAGAGTTGTGTGAAGATTGAGGTTCCGGTTCATCAACACTAGGTAATTCCCTAGAACTAAGAGTAAGGTTATCACTACAAGTATTCAAACCTATATCCTTTAGTGGTGTTTGGTACAAAGGTTTTACCTCTGTTGGAGTTCCTATAGTCTCTTCTACTTCTTCCGGGTAAGTCACGGGCGGTGTATGTGCCTCAAATGATGGTAGGACTTGTGGGGTATTTTGTGGGCTTGGATTATCCACCTCATCCTCCATTGTACCTAGATTACCTATGTGTTTGTTTTGTACTATGGCTTTAGGTGACATCCACACAGGTATCCCTGAGTAATCATCCCCAGACAAACTTCCTGTTTGCTCCTTCAAACTTGTTTTTGATTGATTTGTGATGTTGTTTGTTGGGTTGTCTACTCTATAATAATATTGGGCACAGTCTTCTATGGTATCTCATGCTTCTTCAGCACTTAATTCCCTAGGGCCCCCATTGGCAAAATCATCAATGCGCATTTGGTCACATCGGCTGACACGATAGTAAAAGGTTTGGGTTAGGGATGCTAAAGAGAAACTATGATGAGGGAATTTTCGAAGTAAAATTTTAAAATGAGTCCATGCATCATATATGGGTTCATCTCGATATTGTTTGAAATTCGAGATGTCAATAGGGTAGAATGGCCTTTGTGGTTGGTGGTATGGTGGATTCGCGTACTCCATAATGGTGAACGGAAGAGTCAATGGAAATTACGAACAAACACACAAAGAAAAAGATAGACTAAAGAAAACCTAGAAAATAAAAATAAAATCTTACTAGAAAGGAATCTAGCAAGTAGACCTAATAAAAAGAAATTCTAACCTAGACAATAACTATTCCCCGGCAGCGGCGCCAAAAACTTGATGCGTGGGAATTGCACCAGGCTTTACCTCTCAAGGGATCTTGAGAAGCTTACAACCCCCACCAGGCAGTGTACCTGATCGTTGTAGTATAGTATAATGACAAGTACCGGGGGATTGATCGTTCAGCTTAGGAATAGTGTCGCTAGGATTAGAAAACCTAATTACTAGTTCTAAAGATGAGGGATGATTATTTTTGTATTTTTATATTTTTATGAAAGCAAGTAAAATCTCGGGTTTTGGAAGAGTGGGCGGAATTAGTTGCTATTCAACTAACCCAAAACTAAGATGCAATCAAAATAAAATACTAAAAATGAAATTAAACTAATTTATACTAAGGTTGTGAGCAGTAATTGGAGAAAATTGTGTTTATTTAGACTTCACTACTCCCTAGATATCTTTTACACGTTAATTACTTGTTATAATTGTATGGATGACGGATTGTATTCCTTAATACCATTCATGGGGTGGCATACATAACTCCCCAATTCTATGAGCTCTTATCTCCTCCTACACCATGACCCAGCACAACTATAGGGATTGTAAACAGTGGCTCATGCATTAAATACAACCAATAAAGACCTAGTACGCCTCGGTTCATGTTTCTTAAGACGTTCAAGCATGTTACCATTTGGAGATCTGCCAGTTTTCTTAAGCCTAACATATAAAATCATTCATCCAAGACAAGAATAAATAAGTAATCAACACATAATCAATATCTAGGTTTCATTAGATCTAAGCAAACACAAAGGAGATCTAGCCTAGCATAATGGAATTGAGATAAGAACAAGATATAGACAACCAACACATAGACATATTGATTGAATTAGAAGAACACTTATCTCAATTACAATGCAAGGTATCAAGGGTTTGGAACCCTTGAAAAACCTGTAAAAGTTGCACCAAATTCGTCTTTAGGGTTTCACCAAAACTTCTCTCCCTTTTAATGAAAAAACTAGAAAACTATATATAGGAAAACTGGGGTGACGGCGTCAAGAGCAATGGTGTGACGCCGTCATCTCGCCGCCAAATACTTCCTCGGACGGCCTTGATCTACTTTTGACGGCCTATGTGACGCCGTCATCAACCACGATATTTTATTCTTGGGACTCTGACGCCGTCAAGAGCAACTCTTGACGCCTTCATGCACTGTTCCCAGCATAGAAATTTGAGACTTTGCCGTTTTCTTCACTTTTATGCTCCAAAAACGTCCGAAATGGCTTCTTTTCCAGAATTCACTCTCCAAGTACCTAAAATCACAAAAGGAACGATTTAGGGCAATATTTGATCAAATAAAGTCGGATTCGGGCTTAAATGACCCCCTAAAAACGGATCATTTTTCTCCTCATCAGTAAGATATATTCAAACAACACATAGACATATTGAATGAATTGAAAGGATACTTATCTCAATTGAACATGAAGGGTTTCAAGGGGTGAAAACCCTTGAAAATACTGTAAAAGTCGTCTTAGGGTTTATTAAGTTCGACCCTAAAATTCTCTTCCCTTTAGAATGAAAATTACAAAAACTATATATAGATTTACTAAGGTGACGGCGTCAAGAAGAAAGTTCGGACGCCGTCAACCCGCCGCCCATAAAATTCTCGGACTGCCTAGATCCAGATCTGACGCCGTCATGTGTAATCATGTTCTGGGCCGTCACCACTTTTACTCTTGACGGCCATGTCTTGACGCCGTCACGTTTTCTCTGGGCCGTCATCATTTTTGCTCCTGACACCGTCATAAAATTTCTCTTGAAGCTGTCAGGTACTGTTCCCAGCAAGGAAAATTAAGACTTTGCCGTTTTCTTCACTTTTATGCTCCAAAACGTCCAAAATGCTTCCTTTTCCAGAATTCACTCCCAAAGTACCTAAAATCACAAAAGAAACGATTTAGGGCAATATTTGATCAAATAAATTCAAATTCCGGCTTAAATGACCCCCTAAAAACGGATCATTTTTCGCCTCATCAAACATCATCAATTACATCATAATGTTAATCAGTTAGATCATGTTGTTCATTAGTTTTCTAACGAAAAAAAATCATAATTTTCATCAGATCATCAAGTTTCTAAAAAAAAACATAACATTCATCAGTTTTTTGAGGAAAAAAATCACAATCTTCATCATTTCATTATTTTTTAAAAGAATAAATTCATTAAGTTCTTCAATTTTAAAAAAATAATAAATAAATAAAATCATAATGTTCATAAGTTATATTCTCATCTTCATTAGTTATGAGTAGGAATAGCAAAAAATATCTAACAAAAGAAAGGGGGGACAATTTTCACCATGCGGTAATTTTTTAAACTTTTAGTTTATGTTACTTTTTAAAGGATCGCATCTCTTATTCTCTTAAAGATACAGGATTTTTTTTCCTCTAGATTTTTTAAGGATCACATCTCTCATTCTCATAACCTTAAAATCCGTATTTTTTATGATACCAATTGTCCAATTCAGATTCTGTATCAATATTTACTTCTGAAGAGTTATTTTCAATACTGTTGTATTCAAAATCCATATACTTTTGGTTATTATCATAATCATCTCCGTACTGTATTACAATCAATCATTTTATTCTCATAAACAGTTAAGTCATTTATAGCATGAAGTTTGAAGTTAGTAGTTTTTCCGTATATTTTTGTGACATAACTTATTTTACTATTTTTATCCGTTTGAATCAAATAGTATTTTTTTTCCAATATCTTTCAAAGTAACAAGGAGAAAGAACCCGCCGCGTTGCAGCGGGGGCATCTATAACTGTGTGATAGACCTGTAACAGATAAAATTGGATAGATGTATTGCTAGGATGTTGTTTACAAAATATTGCAAGGGTTTTTCTACTGCCTTTATACTTGCAATTTTAGTGGCTATTACGCCACTACGCCATCTATCCTACATACATGATGTAATATCCTACATTCATTTACTGTACATTATGCAGCTGCTAGTTAAGGTTTTATTACAGACCACATTTTAAGAGCTGAGGTATCGTACTAGTCGTACTTCGCCTGCTTGCTGGCCTGGGCAACTGTTTTGTCTTCGGGATCTGCAGATGATTCTTGGGGGGCCGGTGTCAACGTCAGTTCATCTTGTAGTGCTGTAGTTTCCATTTCTTGCATCTTTGGTTCCCTAATTTCTTCTACAACTGTTGGCATGCTATAGATACGAAATTCTGCATTTATATTATGGTCGTTTGTCATAAAAAAAAATTGCATGTTTATGGCCGTTTGTCAACTAAATATTGAATGTTCAATTTCATACACATAGTTCAAGTTCCTATAAACTATTGTCCCGGTTGTAAATGCACCAAGAGGTTCACGATACCATTCACCACTATACGTTATTTGATCCATGGCTTGTTCAACATTTAATACGTTCCATGGCCTCAGCCCCGGAATAGCTTTTATCAGTTGTTTTTGTATACATGAAAATTAGAAGCTTTGTCGAGAGCATGGTAAAGAATCGTTGATACTCGATTATAATAACAATTTATGGAGTCGATAGCCATGGTTAATTAGTGTCCGTTAGTATTATAAGCCAATCTGCGAGTTTGAAAATAGTATTATAAGCAAATCTAGGAGTTTGTTCCATTGTGAAATGATATATAGTAGAATGTCAATTTTCATATATAACCAACAAATTATTTAAAATTTGAAAGTACTATTTTTATTGGTGCAAGTGCAAGTTATACTTTTTAGAAAAAACAAAATTACGGCTAGAGACAAGAATAAAGCCACTTTGCATGTTTTGGACTACTTTTAAGGCTTTCATATAGGGTGTTGATCGGTTTGGTTCTCAGGTTGTTCGGTTAAATTTTTTTTTGGCCAACTCGAAAACCGAACTAAACCGAACTAGAATTCAACCGAACTGAACCGAAAACCGAATTCGAATTCGGTTCGGTTCTTGGGTTGACCCAAATAACCCGAATTTCTCTATTTATTTTTAAAAAACTACTGTAATAATTATATAGATATTTAGTAAAAGAATTTATTTCAAGCATTAAAAGTGTTATACATAAATATATAAAAAATATGTAGATGTATATAAATATATAAAAAATATATATATTTATGTGAATTCGGTTTCGGTTCAGACTGTCAAACTCATATCCAACCTGAGAACCAAATTAGTTGTTCGGTTCGGTTTTAACAAATTCGGTTCGATTATTAGTTCGATTCGGTTTTTTTCAGTTCGATCCAGTTTTGATTTTCGGTTTATTTGGCCTTTTCGATTTTTTTCTCACCCCTACTTTCATAATTTTGAGCTTTTGGTTCATGCAAGATCTTGATTGTAGTAATTGTGTATGTGAAATGGCCCAAAACAAAAGACAGATAGGCCCGGCCCATTTAGAAACACAAAAAACCGAAATGAAATGAAACAATTTTGACTCCTTAAAAAAACACACACAAACACAGAAAGACTGAATCTTGTTTGTTGGTCTACTAGTAAAACCTAATCCCACCTCAACAATCTTGTCGGCCATGTCTGATTCCCTCGCCAAGGTACCCACTCAATTTCATCCTCTCATAACTTACAAATTTGTGTTTGTTTTTTTAATGAAATGAAGTTACTGTTTATTAATTATTCAGATCTGAATTTAATATGCTTGTTTAAATGTCCCCTTTTAGGATTTAGGGGGTGTTTGTTTAAGCTTATATGTGGGCTTATGAGCTTATTTGTTTTTCGGATTATATTTCATAAGCCCCAATTTTCTGGCTTATTTTGAGACTTGTGGGGTTATAAGTTGATCATGATATGATAAACTTATTAAAGTCTCAAAATAAGGTGGAAAATTGAGGCTTATGAAATATAAGACGGAACACAAATAAGGCAATAACAGAAAGGAGGCCCATTACAGTTGTAAGTTAGAAAGAAATTACATGTAAACTTGAATTACACACATCATATATATTTAATATCTAACGTATTCATGGACGGAACTTAGAATATATATCGGCCCTCCTAAAATAAATAATTTTCAAGTCGCCCCCTCACTAAAAGTATTCAAGTTCCGTCCCTGAACGTATTATATTATAAATATATTAAAAGCCCGGGATAGCTTCTACAGTACGCATGCTTCAAAAATTTGTACCGCACAGTTGACTAAACATAAACATTTGTGCATAAAAAAATTGTACCGCATAGTGTTTACAACAATTTCTACAATACGTTTAAAAAAAAGAAAAGAAAAAAAAAAAAAAAAAAAAAAACACAGATACATATCCTCACCTCTCACACAAATTCTAGAACCCTCAATCATCTTCTCCCACATCTCATTCTCTTCTCCATCTCTGCTCTCTGTTTCTTGCACATATTAACAAACCTGCAAACCACAAGATTCATTGATAAAATAAACCCTAAATTTAATTTACTAAAGTCAATCCCTTAAACAAATCTTATCTTTACACAAAATCGCAATAACAATGTTAAAAAAATACATCTCCCACTCGGTTTTAATAAGCTGATTAGAGGCTCAAGACGACTACACGGAATTTACCGGGTCGAACAGTGTATTTGTTGACGGGGTGTGGTGGAAGATGATGGTCCGGCGAGTTTCAAATCAACAAATGACAGAGAGGTTTGTAAATTTATTCGTAAATCTACTTTATTTACAGTTTATTCTAACCAACTAGGTTTATTAACTAATAATAAATAGGTTTATTAACTAAAAATAACTAGGTTTATTAACTAATATTTTGTTACACTACTTTGGCTGCTGAATATAAAATGAACAAACGAGAAAAGGCCTGATGCTAGAAAATAAATTAGGTTAGTTTTTTGGTATATAGTTAGTCGTTTGAAATTGAAGGGTGTTTTTGGGTATGAATATTGTAAAATGACATGTAAACAAGTACTATATAAACTTAGCAATAAGTGCAATATGGGCTGCAATTCCATAGTATACCAGATATATGGGGTGGTTGGGATTGCGTTCGTTTGAATTTTAGAATTATAAAATGTAGCATGAGCATCATAGGACTTCTTTTGGACTATTAACTAACATTAACAGTCATTTACAGGGGATTTTTTTTGTCTGTGTCGTTATAGGTGATCGGAATAAAATGGATCGATGGACTTAGTGGCTACGAATAGGGCCACAGGCTTAATTGCTTTGTAAGAATTATGTTCTCACATTTACCTTCGGTCAAATACACCCTGCTAACAAAAAAATCGCTTTCGTAAAATGGGCTGTTTGGATTAGCATTCTAAAGTGACAATCTTCTTGAGCATAGGTGCTTTAGTTTTAAGTGAGCGAATAAGCAGGTTGGTTTAAACACCATTTATACTAAATATTGGTCATGAACTCTGGCAGCTTTCGAAGCAAACGATAAGACGGCTGACATGTGGCCGAAGGCGTTGGAGAAAGATATCCGGGTGATACATATTGGGTGAAGATCAGCAACATCTTGGTCCATATGTTGCTTCTGAACTAAAAGGTGAGTGTTGATTTAAATTTGTTCTTTAATGTTGATAAATGATGGTTGTGTGTTCCAGCTGAGAGGGGGCATGCTCCGGCTGAAGTCTTATGTCCGACCAGTACGTCCCCTTTGCCTTACCGAGCAGATAACAACCAATAGGGAAGTGAAGAGTAATTAGAATGGGCTAAAGAGAAGGCGGAAAAAGGTTAACCAACTAAGGCAGCGAAAGAGGCGATGGAGCAGGTAACAACATACATTGAAGTTGTGAAGACAATCTAACCTATTTCTTAAGGATAATTAAAGGTATGTTCTTTCGTTACATTAAGCGATTTTTTTTTATATAAAGTCTTTGCGATGTGTTAGGATCTTTACGGCAACTGCAATACTAAAATGCTACAAAATAAATAACAAGTCTGCATTTTTTTTTTCTTCAAGAGCAATTGCGTTTTGTTTTTTTTTTTTTGTTTTTTTGTTTTTTTTTTTTTGTTTGTTTAATGTAATGCAATTAACTTACTGTTGGCATGCAGGAAAGAGCGCAGTGAAAGAGGAAAGGCCTCTTGCAGTAAAAAAAAGGTAACCATTAGGCTTAAACTTAAAACATTAAAGCAATAGATGGTTGGAAGCATAACAGCAGGCCCTTTAATAGCTTATTTGTGTTCTCAGGTTGCAATAAGCCCTTAAATACTTTATTCAACTAAACTTAAAGCACCAAACCCCCAAATTAAAGCATACAAATAAGCTATTAAATAAGCTAATATAGCAGCCCCTTAGCGTGTATTGAAATTAGTATTTAGATAATGTCTGTTCAGGTTAGTCGGTTCCGAAAAATGTTTCTCTATGTTTTTTTCTTGAAATCGAGAATGGAATGGGGAACGACTTTGAAATGCATACATACATGGAACTGCAAAAAACTAAAAACCTATGATCATCGCCGGTAGCTTATGTTGGGCCAAAAGATATGCAGGTTCAGAATGCATTAACAAAAGACAATTATACATTTTTACTGTTTTAATAGCTTATTTGTATGCTTTAATTTGTTGGTTTGGTGCTTTTAAGTTTAGTTGAACAAAGTGTTTAACGGTTTATTGCAATCTGATTATGCAATCCCAAATAGTCATTAATTTGGTTTTCATGATACTGTTAAGCTTGACCGGATGCTGGTCATAGTCAGGTATAATGTCAAATAGAATGGACTAGATGCATATCTTTATATAACCTGACTGGAGCTATTAAAAATGATTTTATCAAGCTTATGGTTGTTATTTCAAAATTGTTACCATCCGGGTATAAAGTGTTATTTCAGAGGCTTACGTAATTTAGGTGCGAACGAGTCAGTTTCTGCGACCCAGAACATTTTTAGACCAAAATTTATGTGACCAATAGTAAGATTGTAGTAATCCTTATAACAAAACTTCTGCATATGCAGAAATATGAACATTTATGAAGTTAGTCCAACTGTTCCGCGAGCTTGGTGACTAATCATGTTGCATATTTTGAGAAGTCATTGCCTATTTGAAAAAGGTTAGTTTTTATAACTCACAAATTATGATATGGAATCAAAGGCATAATGATAACAAACGGGACGATCTCTTATTAAATATGTTGTCCCACTTGAAGGTTCGTAGACGAGTTGTAACATCTACTTTTGGACTAACATATATACTTGGGCATTAGGCTTTTTTTTGCATCCTGTACAGCTATGGAAAGCTTTACACTAGGGTCACGTTTTCTCTTTAAACAAATAAGTGCACCAGCAATATTTTCCATAGGTTTTGTTCACACAAAAACAGAAATTCCTGATTGATAACTAAGATTGATATATAAACCAGTAATAAAAACAACTTTTGTATTAACTTGCTATTACATAGTACATGACCACTTGAAGGGATTTTTCTTGCCCAGTAGGATTGCACTTGGCCTCCCATTATTGGTTAGAGTAGCTATTGTTAAGAATAAGATTGAGTATGCATGCTAGCCTTACAATTTCCTTTTTAATTTACTTATCTAGCTAGGTAGTGACTTAAATTGTGATTTAAATAGCATTTTGTTTGCTGCCAAAACAAGGCCATTTGATTGTATTATATTTATTGTTAAAAATATGTTGTGCGCATAGGTAATGTCTTTTTAGTGATGAGTTAATGCGATATTGAAGACGAAAGCGAATGGATTCGAGGCTCAAATATACCTTGCTTTTCGTTTTGTAGGATTTCCGTTGTCAAACGATGCTGGAAACATATAGTTTGTTTCTTACTTTTATATATCTTTTATGTGAATAAATGCAGGGAGAGGGATGTGGTCGGAGTATTACCACAGAAGACAAAACTGCTGCAGTGATTGCCAATGTTGCTCATAAAAATTCGGTGAACCAGTCGTATATCCAAGAAGATTACTGGGCAGTGTATTTGGAAGACTTGCTTAAACATTTGTAATGTGCTACATCTTTTAGGTTTAGGTTCAATAGTTTTTAATGTTTGTACAAATTACTAATGTTTATAATAGATCAACTTATGATAATGTCTTTATAAATCATTTGTTTCATACAAACGGGCTTCACACCATGTCTTAATCCTAGCGTTCCGCAGCAACGCGCGGGCTACCCCGCTCGTTTATATAAAAGTGTGAGTATTCTTACGGCCCAGCATCTCACCAAGTCCAACATATAAGCCCAACCGAGGTTCCATTCTAAAACCAATTGGTTATAGAAGGAGTAGCCCACCAAGCTTATATGTTAACTTTGAGATTATAGTTCTACCGATGTGGGATTAAGTTTGTACACCCAACAAAAAGACTAAGAAAAATATGGAAGCAGATAAACAATCAATCTGTAGCATCCCCTCACAGAAAGATTATAAAGCCATCATCCATAGAAGGCATCATCATCTGCAAAAGAGCTTGTTACTTAAGCCTAAGAGTTACATTTCCTTAATGAAAGCATACTTTACCGAGAATGAATAACTAGTAAGATGAATTATTTATTGACATCTTATTCCTTATTATCATCAACTCCACTTGGACTATTGAAACTCCAGGGCGTTTGCTTCAATCATTTTCTAGAAAGGCCCAGATGAAGATCCTTACATCATTGCTGCCAATACTACAAGGATACAGTAACATGATTGCCTTCATCTATCTTATAGAAGCTATTCTTGCTCATGATTCCCACACCTCCTGAAACATAATAACCTCCAATTAGTAAGGAATATATTAGAAGTGATCGATTAGACAACTCAGAATCTATAAGGGAATGGAGAATATGACTCATCATCTATTTCTCCCTACAACAATTAAGGGTGTGTTTAGTTTTTAGAAAATGAGAAGTTTCTTAGAAAAGCTTTCTAAGAAACACACATAAAACAGAAAACATGTTCAAAATGAGTATTTTTCTGAAATTTCTATACTGAAAACAGAAAACCAGTTTTCAGCTATTATAAAAAACTTGAATTTAGAGTTCTCCGGTTTTCAAAAGGTTGAGAAAGAAGAGTTACTCCGTTCTCAAGAAAACTAAGAAAAAAAAATTAAGAAAACTTCTATACAACTAAACACACCCTAAGGAGTTGCAAGTAATACATGTCTTCAACTGAAAAATGAATTCCTAATCGAACAAAGATGTCTCAGTTTTATAAGTTTTTGGTGTTATATAATAAGTTAATAACTAAAACTCCACCAATCAAATCTGTAACAACCGCAAGATCATACCAAATAAAGCATACTGTCAAGAAAAAGGAATTTATCAACACTAAACCAAGTTGAACAGTTGGATTACAGAGACATCAATTGCAGCCTTGCTGGACAGTATACCTTAGCTGGTTTCATTGAAGTTATAAAATTTCAGTTTGTTGGTACTTTGGATTTTGGATGGAAACCCTTTTATCGGTTTGGATATTTATTTTTCTAACAAATAAGAGTCATGAACCAAAAAAGAAGCATTACCAAAACATAATGTTAAATGACAGGAGAAAGGGGAAACAGGGAAGGGGGAGACTCAATAGGAAATCCCAGTTTCATTGACTTTGGTTTACAGCAACCAGTTTACCAAAAATTATCAAACGATAGCTGCTGATATGAAAGAAAAAGTTGAGAAAGAACTACAAACCTAAACATAAATCTTAATGGCATTGGTTAGTGAGTACATCGGGGGTTGCCATAAAACTTTAATAGATTCCTTAGAGTCATATTGAATCATCCCAAAATTCTGAACAGTCTGTTGCCTCTTTTGTTGTTTGCTCAGGATTTACTGCACTCATCCTAGGAACTAGTGAAACTCCAAACCCAATCTCTTCAATTATACCATCTAAGAAAAACAAGATCTTATTACAATCTGAATTCCACCATCGGGTGTGCCTCAATGCAGCAAACGAAACATAGCCTACATGTGTTGCAAGATCAAAATGACTTTCTGCTGGTTTGAGTGTTTCAATGACTTTCTCCTGCCAAGGAATAGATTGAGAATTCTTGCTGATTTCCTGGTTAATAGTCATTGTAATTCTTGAATTGTAACTGTTACAAACAGTGCATATTAAGAACCCACAAAAGGCGTTGCACCAATTTTGTGGAAGCTGCAATGTAAATCTCTTGCCCCTCACGAGTGAAGGTACAAAACCCTTCCGAAAGTCAAAGTCTGGAAGGGAGAGACTGAGAAAGTAATTTTCAATAGCATTTCCCTGCCATGAAAAAAAAAACATGGGAGTATTTTTTTTGATTAATATTATTTTCATGTTTGGGGTTGACATATATAGAAATCCAAAAGGTAGAGGCAAACCTGATGCATGTAATATAGTATTTCACGACCAACTACATCTTGGTTTTGGCTGTTCAATAGTGAGACTTTCCACAACCATTTACATTTCGAAATATCTCCAACACTTTTAAGTGAGCAACAATTTTCTGCTATGAGAACAGCAATACTTGATGGGAGCTCTGACATTTCTGCCAGGCTTTTGCAGTCGGACACATTCAGCAATTTAAGCACAGGAAGTAGCAAGAGGCTAAAGTTCAATCTTGAAAACTCGTTCCCTATTAGATCTAGTTCTTGTAAGTTGGGTAACTCCCAAACAGCAACAGCCATGTGTCCATCTCCGAGCTTGCAGTCTCTGAGATCCAATCTGCTTAAGGTTTTGTGAAATAATTGTAAGCCTATATGTTTCACTATCAGGCTCTTGTGAGGTAAAGAAAGATCTGTTAAACAATAATATACATCAATAACTTCCTCTGGTAATTTCTTAAGCTTTGTGTCACACGAATGATCGTTGCAGTAACTCAAATCCACATGAACAAGATTGGGACAATCTTTTCCAATGGACGACGGTACAACCTCTATCCCACTACCATCCAAAAGAAGATATTCCAAGCTATCCATGGTGTTTTGGATCTCCGGAAACCTATGAAGTTTACGACAATGGGAGAGAACAAGAGTCTTGACTTTCTTGAGCTGGATAATTGGTGGCAACATCTTAAGACTATGACAGCGTCCCAAATTCAAGTAAACAAGATTTTTTGAATGTCCAAGTGATGGATGAATCTTTTCTAAGTTTTCACAACCATAGAGCATCAATTTTTCAATATTTGGGAGTCCATCAAGATCTGGAGTCATGATGAGATTCTTCGAATAACTAAGGTCGATCACTTTCAAACTAGGTAGATGCTGTTGTATACAAATACACACAGCGTCAAAATTTAGCAAACATGCTCATCTATATCATAGAGTTGACGGGAAATTAGGATGCCTATATATGTAAATTTAATTACAGAAAAGTAGGTATTAAGATAATATCCAAGGTTCACATGTATATTTGTTGCCCATAAACAGTGTTTATATATGAGACAATACTGAGTTCTAACAAATTCCAATTTGTTTTTATATCTCTGTTAGGCTAAATGCTATAACTAGAAACAATTAAGCAATCAAACACGAATACAAAGATTTAAAGTGATTTAGCCGAATATATAAGAAGATCGTCGACCTGCGCGCGTCCATGGGCAGGCTGTGACCCTAGCTAGAATATTGATACCCCTTAACCCTACGAGTTTGTATCTAACTCGTATACCTTATTGGGCAGGGCCCTAAACAAGATATCATTTGATAAAACAGGTCCATACCAGGGGTCGTCTTTAAATTTTCCAGGTTGGGTCCATAATAGGGTTCCCTACTGTTTCATGTTGCATTCCTAACAGTTGCTTACTCCCCCAATAACCAATTACATAAACCATAGTTATGGACTCAGAATTCTATTATTACATCAGCATTTACTTTCTAAATTGGGAATTATTATTCACATTCTCTTTGCTTTCATTTGTGAATTAGACCAAAAAAGAAAGGAAAAAAAAGGAGTACCTTATAACCTTCCCAAAGTTGTTTCTGCATGCCAAATTTCAATATTAGACAACAAAGCTTTGTTGGTTGAAAATTTATTGGCATTGAACTTGCAGGAAAACAATTCCACGAAATCAACCGGAGTTTCTTCATGTTTGCAACAACCTGAGGAAGATGCTTTGGAGAACCATCCTTAAACCATTCAATTTGTATTACTTCAATCTCGTTATTTTCCTACAACAAAAGGAACAGAGCGGTGTCAGTTTTTATTTAAACTGCTTCTTTATCGGTATGCATGTATCATCTAATGCACACATGACATAGATGTTGCAAAGCTAGTTTAGACATTACCTTCATTGCGTCCATATCACATATGTCTATAACATCTTTATTTTGCCAAATCCTGCTATGTTTCTCAGGGTTGTTAGGATGTTCCACTCTAACAATGTAGCGTCCCATTTCTTGCACCAAATCATGCATATCAAAAGTTCCGCGTGAAGAAACAGTTATGAGAGCCTTTTGAATCAAAACCTTTACCCCTATAACAGAGTGATAACCACAAGCATCAAGTATCTCCATTGTCTCATCTTTACTTTTTCTCCTGAAGAAACATGCAATATCCAAGAATAACTCTTTCTCCTGTGATTTAAGTCCATCATAGCTAATTTTGAGCTTTTCCACAATTTCAAGTTCTGGAATTGCTTCTAGTCTAGCCAAGGCACAAATCCACTCACTAGTGTCTTTATCACATAGAAAAGTGCCCAAAATTATAAGGGCTAATGGAAGTCCACCAACTCTAGAAATCACATTTAATGTCAGTGTTTCATAACCTTCTAGAGGTCTACGTGCCCCAAATGCGTGCTTACTAAAGAGCTCGATAGCCTCCTCATGATTTAACAAACTGAGACGGTATATTTCATTCACTCTGTGTGCATTTAGCAAATGTTCATCTCTAGTTGTAATTATAATCCGACTCCCCTTACCAAACCAATCATGTGATCCAGCCAACGCCCTTAGGTGGTCAATGTGATCAACATCATCAAGGACAATTAGGACACGTTTATTGCATAACCTACTTCTTATCATGCATTTTCCTTCTTCAATGCTCATTACCTCCAATTTTTTTGAATTCAAGACATGTGACAGAATAGTTTCTTGCAATCTTTTCAAACCATACTTGGTTGATTCCTCGCGAACATTTTCTAAAAAGCAGCAGCTGTCAAAGTGATGACTTATTTCCTTATAGATAGAAAATGCAAGAGTAGACTTTCCCCCACCCCCAATTCCCCATATCCCAACCATTCGAACACCACCTAACCCAACTTTTAACCGTGATTTTAAATCTTGAATGCGAGGCTCTATTCCAATTAGATCCGCGTTAGCACTTGACATTAAGGGAACCAACTTCAGTGAGATTGTGTCAACAATTTCCTTGATGCACTTTGATTCATGCCTGCACATTGCATACATAGGAAAATGAGCTCATGTACACACAAAAACATAAGCCATGAAGTACTTAACCCTTGATTAAGATACCTAAAAGGGTATAACTTAAAACTTAATCTGAAAGTTAGCAACTTGTAACATCAATACACTCTCCACATCTAATTGATGTCTTCAAAATTTCAATTATCATAAAAAAAGTAGAATGTTACAAGTTAGTTTGTCGACATTATATGTTTTCTCATTAAAAATGGTACAAATATATAAACAAGTTTAGGCATAAGTACAAAAGATCGAGTAAACACATAAAACCCAAAAAGGGGGTTAGGCTAGAAAGAACTAAAGAAGTACTAGCCAGTATATAAACAACTTGTTAACCAGTACAAACACCTACAAGTAGCATAAAACATTTAGCCAAAAAGAAGATCGAGAACTACGTACCCATTGGCAATGTGTTTGGGTTCCCAACCAGAAAGGTTAGCTGCACGCACGAGTGCTTTTCTCCAAATTTCAACTTTGTTGTTGTTCTCCGACTCGTATTTGGCAAATGTTTCTCCATATTTCTGTTTTTGTTTCCGCACTTCTGAAGGCTCGACATCATAAAAGACAGGCAAAACAACTTGTCCTCTTTCATCCATGCATTTCATGATAAATGCAAGCTCGTCTAAGCACCATGAAGACTCAGAATAGTTTTTGGAGAATACGACGACGGCAATCCGTGATTCTTGTATAGCCTTCAAGAGGGATGGAGTGATGGATTGGCCCCGGGGAAGTGCTTCATCATCTTTGTAAGTGTGGATTCCTTGTTGCACAAGAGCCGTGTAGAGGTGATCCACAAAGGTCTTACGAGTGTCTCGTCCTCTGAAACTTAGAAATACGTCGTAAGTCCACAACTGACCTGATGAAGATGAAGCTGCCATTGACTCACGGAGGTTGTTTCAAAGGCTATGGACAGATGAAGATCGATGAGATTGAGTTATTACAAGGCTATTGTAAGTTGAAGTTACCACTTAAGAAGAAACATAGTTACAGATCTCCAAGTCAGTCAAGATTTAACTAAAAGCAGATGAGCCATGTGAAAGTTTCATAAGAATTTAATGAGAACCACTTAGTTGACTTGAGAATTTGAGATGGTTGAAGAAGAAGTATAGAAATGTTGTTAGTAAGATAAAGATAATATGATATTAAAAAATATATAAAAATATAAAGATAATATATTTATTCCAAACGCGTAACAAAGTTTGAAAATTACTAAACATTTTCAGATTGCGAACAATATGCGCAAGATTAGTGGGGAACTAGCAAGTTACCCGGTCACCAACTTTTAAAAGTTAAAGTAATAGTATGACTTTTCTTCACAAAAAGCTACAGCAATGATCTTTATAATTTGCTTGACCTTCTCTTTTAGTCCCTTATCTTATTTTTTCCACTTATAACTTTTTTTTTTTTTTTTTTTTTTTTTTTTTTTTTTTTTTTTTTTTAACAATGTAACTAATATGATCGGTATGTGACATATTTGGTCGGTTACCACTTAAAAAAGTTATATTAACGGTCCTTGTAGTTTCATTGACTTTCACTTTTAGTCAATTGATTTTTTTCCACTTATTATTATTATTATTATTTTTTATTCACTTACACTTTTTTTACACTTATCCAAACACTATTTACTTACACTTATCACACTTTTTTTTTTTTTTTTTTTTTTTTTTTTTTTCATTTCATACACTAGATTTTTTACCGTTCAGAAAAATGACAGACATTTATTATACTTATATTTAAACGCAACTTTAGGGGAAAAAAAAAACTTTTTAGGAAACATTTTCTAAAAGTTGCGTTATTCTTATACTTACACTTTACACCCCTCATGTGACTTATATTTCTTAAAAAGATTTTTTTTTCTAAAACATTGCATTAAAGTATATGTATAATAAGTGTAAAGGTGAAGAAACAAAATTATCACTTTACAAAAAAAACAAAAAAAAAAGAGAAAAAAAAAATACAAAAACTTATATGAATAAATGATTAATACATGAAAAAAGAAAGTAAAGTAGAACTTTTTTCTTAACGTTGCATTAAAGTATATGCGTAATAAGTGTAAAAGTGAAAGAAATAAATTATGACTTAAAAAAAATACAAAAACTTGTATGAAAAAATGATGAATAAATGAAAAAAATATAAAAAGATTTTTTTTTAACGTTGCATTAAAGTATAAATATAATAAGTGTAAAAATGAATAAACAAAATTATCACTTTACAAATAATAATAATAATAATAATAACAATAATAATAATAAATGAAAAAATAAAGTATTTTTCTCTACACACTGAGTTAAAGTATATGTATAATACAGTGTTGCAAACACAAGGCTTACAAGGCCGATTAATCGCCGCCTAGGCGCTACAAGTCCACCAACCTTTCCGATTTATGTAAATTGGTCACATAAATCTGTCAAACGTGGTCAGCGACGGCCAATGATGGTCAATGACGGTCAAACTTGCCCGAAACCTTCAAACCTTGCTGAAAATACCCAAAACTCGCCGTAAAATTGTTTAATAAGCTATTGTTGTTGTTTATATCTTTTATAAGATGTGTTTTTGAGAAAAATCTTGTTAGTAATACCTAAAATTTGCCGGAAATACAGAAAACTTGTCGAAAATGCTGTTCCGATTAATCTCGTCTAGACCGATTACAAGCTATAGGGGGTCGACTGCCCGACTACCGATTCATGATTTTTGCAACCATGGTATAATAAGTGCAAACATGAAGAAATAATCACTTTAAAATATATGTATAATAAGTGTAGAAGTGACTGTTACTATAACTTTTTTAAGTGGTAGCCGTTCAAACATGTCACATACCGATCATATTACGTACATTGGTTTGAAATTTGGAAGAAAAGCGGGAAAAAAAAGTTATATGAATAAATAAGAAAAAGTAAAAATAAATAAATAAAAATAAAAAATTATAAGTGTAAGAAGAGAAGGGTGTAAAAGTGAAAGTCAACGCAAACCATAAAGACCATTACTTTAACTTTTCCAAGTGAAAAAAGTCAAAGAATGACCGGTGAAAGTCAACTCAAGCGATAGGGACCATTACTGTAACTTTTCAAAATTGGTAACTGGGTAACCTGCTAGTTCCCGGCAATCTTATATATGTTGTTCACAATTTGAAAGTATTTTGCGTATACTAGTAATTTCCAAATTTTATTATGTAAATCATCTTTTGGGACTAAATATATTACGTATATTTAGTTTCCACTCTAATATTAACAACTCCAGGAACTTTTTTTTATACAACAACAATAGTTTTTAGTTTTCTAAAAAGCGCTTTTTGTTTTTTATTTTTAGTTTCTAGTTTTTTAGTTTGTAATTTTTATACAACTAGTTTTTTTGTTTGTAATTTTTATAAAAAGAGTTTTTCATCAATAAAAAGTGTTGTTCATTGTATACGTTGTTTATCAATAAAAAATGTTGTTCATTAATAAAAAAAGGTTGTTCATCAATGAAATGATTTGTTAATCAGTTCATCAGTTTTTTTGTTTAACAACATCATCAATAACATCATAATGTTAATTAGTTAGATCATGTTGTTCATTAGTTTTCTTAACAAAAAAAAAAAAAAAAAAAAAAAAAAAAAAAAAAATCATAATGTTCATCAGTTTTCTAAACTCAGTTCTACAATTTTCTAAAAAGAAAATCATAACGTTAATCAGTTCGTCAGTTTTCACAAAAAAAAAAATCATAATTTTCATCAGATCATCAAGTTTCTAAAAAAAACATAACATTCATCAGTGTTTTGAGGAAAAAAAATCACAATCTTCATCAGTTCATTAGTTTTTAAAAGAATAAATTCATAAAGTTCTTTAATTTTAAAAAAATAATAAATAAATAAAATCATAATGTTCATCAGTTATATTCTCATCTTCATTAGTTATGAGTAGGAATAGCAAAAAATATCTAACAAAAGAAAAGGGGGACAATTTTCACCATGCGGTGATTTTTTAAACTTTTAGTTTATGTTACTTTTTAAAGGATCGCATCTCTTATTCTCTTAAAGATACCGGATTTTTTTTTTTCCTCTAGATTTTTAAAGGATCACATCTCTCATTCTCATAACCTTAAAATCCGTATTTTTTACGATACCAATTGTCCAATAAAAAAAACTTTTAGTTTATGTTCCCTCATTTCTTCTACAACTATTGGCATGCTATAGATACGAAATTCTGCATTTATATTATGGCCGTTTGTCATAAAAAAAATTGCATGTTTAAGGCCGTTTGTCAACTAAATATCGAATATTCAATTTCATACACATAGTTCAAGTTCCTATAAACTATTGTCCCGGTTGTAAATGCACCAAGAGGTTCACGATACCATTCACCACTATACGTTATTTGATCCATGGCTTGTTCAACATTTAATACGTCCCATGGCCTCAGCCCCGGAATAGCTTTTATCAGTTGTTTTTGTATACATGAAAATTAGAAGCTTTCTCGAGAGCATGGTAAAGAATCGTTGATACTCGATTATAATAACAATTTACGGAGTCGATAGCCATTATTAATTAGTGTCCGTTAGTATTATAAGCCAATCTCCGAGTTTTAAAATAGTATTATAAGTAAATCTAGGAGTTTGTTCCATTCTGAAATGATATATAGTAGAATGTCAATTTTCATACATAACCAACAAATTATATAATATACTAAAGGGTAAGAGGTTACTGTAGCAAGCACTATGCTTGCTACAGTAACTTTTTTTTTTTTTTTTTTTTTTTTTTTTTTTTTTTTTTTTTTTTAGTATTAACGGTCGTTAGTTATTTAACGGCTGTTAACTAACGATCGTTATCTTTAACATTTAAAAAAAAATTTGTACGCACTTTGTCTTTAATCTCAGTGGTTCATTGCAAATTTAGTCCTCAAATAATTTACATAAATGGTCCTTCATGTTATACATCAATTGCAAAATCAGTCCTAGGTAACTAACTTCATGTTAAGTAGCTAACGGCAACAAAAGAATTCCGCAGCAACGCGCGGGTACCAAACTCGTTATTTAAAAATTGAAAGTACCATTTTTATTGGTGCAAGTGCAAGTGCAAGTGCAAGTTATACTTTTTAGAAAAAACAAAATTACGGCTAGAGACAAGAATAAAGCCACTTTGCATGTTTTGGACTACTTTTAAGGCTTTCATACAGGGTGTTGATTGGTTTGGTTATCAGGTTGTTCGGTTAAATTTTTTTTTGGCCAACTCGAAAACCGAACTGAACCGAACTAGAATTCAACCGAACTAAACCGAAAACTGAATTCGAATTCGGTTCGGTTCTTGGGTTGACCCAAATAACCCGAATTTCTCTATTTATTTTTAAAAAACTACTGTAATAATTATATAGATATTTAGTAAAAAAATTTATTTCAAGCGTAAAAAGTGTTATACATAAATATATAAAAAATGTATATAAATATATAAAAAATATATATATTTATGTGAATTCGGTTACGGTTCAGACTGCCAAACTCATATCCAACCCGAGAACCAAATTAGTTGTTCGGTTCGGTTCGGTTTTAGCAAATTCGGTTCGATTATTAGTTCGATTCGATTTTTTTCAGTTCAGTACAATTTTGATTTTCGGTTTATTTGGCCTTTTTTGTTTTTTTCTCACCCCTACGTTCATAATTTTGAGCTTTCTTTAGGGGTGTTCATGGTTCGGGTAATAAACCGAAAACCGAACCGAACCGAACTGAAAAACCAAACCGAACTTATAACCGAACCGAATTTGTCAAAACCGAACCGAACCGAATTAAAAATTCGGTTTTCGGTTTGGATATGGGTTTGGCTATCTGAACCGAAAACCGAATTTATATAAATATATATATATTTTTTATATATTTATATTGTTTTGTATATAAAAAATATCCATTAAAATTTTATACTAATATAAAAAACACTTTTTATGCTTGAAATATTTTTTTTCTCAAAAATGTATATAATTAAATTTAAAAAAAATATATAAATAGTGTAATTCAAGTATAAAATTCGGTTTTCAGTTTTGACCTATAACCGAACCGAACTTCAGTTCGGTTCTGTCATAGATATTTTCGGTTCGGTTCGGTTGGGTTTTCGGTTATGACTCAAATTTTTTTTTAACCGAACAACCCAAACCGAATAAATCGATTAACCGAGAACCGAACCGATGATCACCCCTAGCTTCCTCGCAAGATCTTGATTGTAATTGTGTGTGTGAAAATGTTACTTGATATTTATTTATTTCTCAACCCAAACTGAGTATAAAATAATTAGTCCAAAACATTTTAAATTTCTAGATTGAAATATTTTTTGTACAGCCCAAAATAAAAGACAGATAGGCCCGGCCCATTTAGAAACACAAAAAAAAAACGAAATGAAATGAAACAAATTTGACTCTCTAGAAAAACACACAGAGAGACTGCATCTTGTTTGTTGTTCTAGTAACAAAAACCTAATCCCACCTCAACAATCTTGTCGGCCATGGCTGATTCCCTCGCTAAGGTACCCACTCAATTTCATCATCTCATAACTTACAAATTTGTGTTTGTTTTTTTAATGAAATGAAATTAGTGTTTATTTATTATTCAAATCTGACTTTAATATATTTGTTTAAATGTCCCCTTTTAGGATTTAGGGGGTGTTTGTTTAAGCTTATATGTGGACTTATGAGCTTATTTGTTTTTCGGATTATATTTCATAAGCCCCAATTTTCTGGCTTATTTTGAGACTTATGGGGTTATATAAGTTTATCATGATATGATAAACTTACATAAGTCTCAAAATAAGCCAGAAAATTGAGGCTTATGAAATATAAGACGGAACACAAATAAGGCAATAACAGCAAGGAGGCCCCCATTACAGTTGTAAGTTAGAGAGAAATTACATGTAAACTTGAATTACACACATTACATGTAAACTTGAATTACACACATCATATATATTTAATATCTAACGTATTTATGGACAGAACTTACAAGGGACCGGGGGCTGCGGCCCCCCAAAATTTTTGACCCTATGTACATTTTATACCCTTTTATATATGGTTTTAGTCATTTTTAATATAAAAATTTCAGCGTAGTATATATCGGCCCTCCTAAAATAAATAATTTTCAAGTTCGCCCCCTCACTAAAAGTATTCAAGTTCCTGAACATATATATATAAAAGTGGGAGTATTCCTATGGCCCAACATCTCACTAAGTCCAACATATAAGCCCAACTGAGGTTCCATTCTAAAACCAATTGGTTATAGAAGGAGTAGCCCACCAAGCTTATATGTTAACTTTGAGATTATAGTTCTACCGATGTGGGATTGAGTTTGTACACCCAACAAAAAGACTAAGAAAAATATGGCCCCTTGGCACCACTTTGCACACTCCCGAGCCCCCTCTGTGTGATTTTAACAATCATTGTTATTTATCAAGCATAGAGTATAGGTTACATGAAGCGTTCCGTAAAAATGTTGTTATTACTGTTAAAATGAGAGGGTGGGACTTGGAAGTTGGAACTAGTTGCGGATACTCAGATAATTATTGAAATTTTATCATAAAAAAAAATATATATAAAAAAGAAAAGAAAAGAAAAAAAAAAAAAAAAAAAAAAAAAAAAAAAAAAAAAAAAAAAAAAACCTTCATTAACACATAATGAAAGTATACTTAATGTGAAGTATATATTAACACAAAACTATAACTAAGATACAACTGAAATTCATACTAACTGATCATTAAAGCAGCTTAGCACTTCACATTTTCACTAGCAAAGACTACATTTCCTATAACAATATTTATGTTATAAGTCAATCCAAAGCAGAGAGACATACAACACAATATTAATAGGCCTCATCTATTGCTAAAGCTCACATGCATAGACTACATTTCCTATATGAAGGCAGCTAAACAATCAATCTGTAGCACCCCTCACAGAAAGATTATAAAGCCATCATCCATAGAAGGCATCATCATCTGCAAAAGAGCTTGTTACTTAAGCCTAAGAGTTACATTTCCTTAATGAAAGCATACTTTACCGAGAATGAATAACTAGTAAGATGAATTATTTATTGACATTTTATTCCTTATTATCATCAACTCCACTTGGACTGTTGAAACACCAGGGCGTTTGCTTCAATCATTTTCAAGAAAGGCCCAGATGAAGATTCTTACATCATTGCTGCCAATACTACAAGGATACAGTAACATGATTGCCTTCATCTATCATTTTCAAGAAAGGTCCATTTTTGCTTGTGATAGTCCCTCCACCAACTACATAAATAACCACCAATCAGTAAGGAATATAATAGAGGTGATCGATTAGACAACTCAGAATCTATAAGGGAATGGAGAATATGACTCATCATCTATTTCTCCCTACAATAATGGGTGTGTTTAGTTGTTAGAAAATGAGAAGTTTCTTAGAAAAGCTTTCTAAAAAACACACAGAAAACAAAAAAAACGTGTTCAAAATGAGTATTAATTTTCTGAATTTTCTCTACTGAAAACAGAAAACCGTTTTCAGCTATTATAACTATGAGTTAGAGAACTTGAATTTAGAGTTCTCCGGATTTCAAAAGGTTACCTGGAGAAATAAGAGTTACTCCGTTCTCAAGAAAACAAAGAAAAAGAAATTAAGAAAACTTCTCTACAATTAAACATATGTTGTAAGTAATACAATCTCCCATTCTCTCTTTGTTATGTAAATAAAACCTACATGTCTTAAACTGAAAAATGAATTCCTAATTGAGCAAAGATGTCTCAGTTTTATAAGTTTTTGGTGTTACATAAAAACTAAAACTCCACCAATCAAATCTGTAACAACTCGCAAGATCATACCAAATAAAGCATACAGCCAAGAAAAAGGAATTTATAAACACTAAACCAAGTTGAACAGTTGGATTACAGAGACATCAATTGCAGCCTTGCTGGACAGTATACCTTAGCTGGTTTCATTGAAGTTATAAAATTTCAGTTTGTTGGTACTTTGGATTTTGGATTGAAACACTTTTATCGGTTTGGATATTTATTTTTCTAACAAATAAGAGTCATGAACCAAAAAAGAAGCATTACCAAAACATAATGTTAAATGACAGGAGAAAGGGGAAACAGGGAAGGGGGTGACTCGATAGGAAATCCCAGTTTCATTGACTTTAGTTTACAGCAACCAGTTTACCAAAAATTATCAAACAATAGCTGCTGATATGAAAGAAAAAGTTGAGAAAGAACTACAAACCTGCAGAAACCGCTGAAAAAGAATCTTAACGTCATGGGTTTGAAACATCGCGGGTCGCCATAAAACTTTAATAGATTCCTTTGAGTCATATTGAATCATAAATGTCTTTACATTTTTGTGTGCCTCATCCCAAAATTCTGAACAGTCTGTTGCCTCTTTTGTTGTTTGCACAGGATTTACTGTACTCATCCTAGGAACTAGTGCAACTCCAAACCCAATCTCTTCAATTATACCATTTAAGAAAAACAAGATCTTATTACAATCTGGATTCCACCATTCGGTGTGCCTCAATGCAGCAAACGAAACATAGCCTACATTTGTTGCAAGATCAAAATGACTTTCTGCTGGTATGAGTGTTTCAATGACTTTCTCCTGCCAAGGAATAGATTGAGAATTCTTGCTGATTTCCTGGTTAATAGTCATTGTAATATTTGAATAGTTACTGCAAGAAACAGTGCATATTAAGAACCCACAAAAGGCGTTGCACCAATTTTTTGGAAGCTGCAATGTTAATCTCTTGCCCCTCACGAGTGAAGGTACAAAACCCTTCCGAAAGTCAAAGTCTGGAAGGGAGAGACTGAGAAAGTAATTTTCAATAGCATTTCCCTGCCATGAAAAAAAAAACATGGGAGTATTTTTTTTTTGATTAATATTATTTTCATGTTTGGGGTTGACATATATAGAAATCCAAAAGGTAGAGGCAAACCTGATGCATGTAATATAGTATTTCACGACCAACTACATCTTGGTTTTCGCTGTTCAATAGTGAGACTTTCCACAACCATTTACATTTCGAAATATCTCCAACACTTTTAAGTGAGCAACAATTTTCTGCTATGAGAACAGCAATACTTGATGGGAGCTCTGACATTTCTGCCAGGCTTTTGCAGTAGGACACGTTGAGCAATTTAAGCACAGGAAGTAGCAAGAGGCTAAAGTTCAATCTTGAAAAGTTGTTTCCTATTAGATTTAGCTCTTGTAAGTTGGGTAACTCCCAAACAACAACAGCCATGTGTCCATCTCCGAGCTTGCAGTTTCTGAGATCCAATCTTCTTAAGGTTCTGTGAAATAATTGTAAGCCTATATGTTTCAGGCTCTTGTGAGATAAAGGAAGATTCATTGAAATATGGAATACATCAAGAACTAGCTCTGATAATTTCTTTAGTCTATATGTGTCACACGGATTATCGTTGCAGTAACTCAAATCCACATGAACAAGGTTGGGACAATCTTTTCCAATGGACGACGGTACAACCTCTATCCCACTACCTTCCAAAAAGAGATATTCCAAGCTATCCATGGTGTTTTGGACCTCCGGAAACCTATGAAGTTTAGGACAATGGGAGAGAACAAGAGTCTTGACTTTCTTGAGCTGGATAATTGGTGGCAACATCTTAAGACTACAACAGTGTCCCAAATTCAAGTAAACAAGATTTTTTGAATGTCCAAGTGATGGATGAATCTTTTCTAAGTTTCTGCAACCATAGAGCACCAATTTTTCAATATTTGGGAGTCCGTCAAGATCTGGAGTCATGATGAGATTTATCGAATTACTAAGGTCGATCACTTTCAAACTAGGTAGATGCTGTTGAATAAAAATACACACAGCGTCAAAATTTAGCAAACATGTTCATCTATATCATAGAGTTGACGGGAAATTAGGATGCCTATATATGTAAATTTAATTACAGAAAAGTAGGTATTAAGATATCCAAGGTTCACATGTATATTTCCTGCCCATAAACAGTACGTGTTTATATATGAGACAATACTGAGTTCTAACAAATTCCAATTTGTTTTTAAATCTCTGTTATAGGCTAAATTCCAATTAAGCAATCAAACACGAATAGAAAGATTTAAAGTGGTTCAGCCGAATATATAAGAAGATCGACCTGCGCGCGTCCATGGGCCGGAAGGTACTCTTTTCAGTATTATGAATAATCCAAAAAAATTAGACTGCTGTGACCCTACCTAGAATATTAATACCCCTTAACTCTATGAGTTTGTATCTAACTCGTATACCTTATTGGGCAGGGCCCTAAACAAGATATCATTTGATAAAACAGGTCCATACCGCGGGGTTCTTTAAAATTTACAGGTTGAGTCCATAATAACCAATTACATAAACCATAGTTATGTGCTCAGAATTCTATTATTACATCAGCATTTACTTTCTAAATTGGGAATTATTATTCACATTCTCTTTACTTGCATTTGTGAATTAGACCAAAAAAGAAATAGGAAAAAAAGGAGTACCTTATAACCTTTCCAAAGTTGTTTCTGCATGCCAAATTTCAATATTAGACAACAAAGCTTTGTTGGTTGAAAATTTATTGGCATTGAACTTGCAGGAAAAAAATCCCACGAAATCAACCGGAGTTTCTTCATGTTTGCAACAATCTGAGGAAGATACTTTGGAGAACCATCCTCAAAGCATTTAATTTGTATTACTTCAATCTCGTTATTTTCCTACAACGAAAGGAACAGAGCGGTGTCAGTTTTTATTTAAACTGCTTCTTTATTGGTATGACATAGATGTTGCAAAGCTAGTTTAGACATTACCTTCATTGCGTCCATATCACATATGTCTATAACATCTTTATTTTGCCAAACCCTGCTATGTTTCTCAGGATTGTTAGGATGTTCCACTCTAACAATGTAGCGTCCCATTTCTTGCACCAAATCATGCATATCAAAAGTTCCACATGAAGAAACAGTTATAAGAGCCTTTTGAATCAAAGCCTTTACCCCTATAACAGAGTGATAACCACAAGCATCAAGTATCCCCATTGTCTTATCTTTACTCGTTCCCCTGAAGAAACATGCAATATCCAAGAATAACTCTTTCTCCTGTGATTTAAGTCCATCATAGCTAATTTTGAGCTTTTCCACAATTTCAAGTTCTGGAATAGCTTCTAGTCTAGCCAAGGCACAAATCCACTCACTAGCGTCTTTATCACATAGAAAAGTGCCCAAAATTATAAGTGCTAATGGAAGTCCACCAACTCTAGAAATCACATTTAATGTAAGCGTTTCATAACCTTCTAGAGGTCTACGTGCCCCAAATGCGTGCCTACTAAAGAGCTCGATAGCCTCCTCATGATTTAACAAACTGAGACGGTATATTTCATTCACTCTGTGTGCATTTAGCAAATGTTCATCTCTAGTTGTAATTATAATCCGACTCCCCTTACCAAACCAATCATGTGATCCAGCCAATGCCCTTAGGTGGTCAATGTGATCAACATCATCAAGGACAATTAGGACACATTTATTGCATAACCTACTTCTTATCATGCATTTTCCTTCTTCAATGCTCATTACCTCCAATTTTTTTGAATTCAAGAGATGTGACAGAATAGTTTCTTGCAATCTTTTCAAACCATCCTTGGTTGATTCCTCGCGAACATTTTCTAAAAAGCAGCAGCTGTCAAAGTGATGACTTATTTCCTTATAGATAGAAAATGCAAGAGTAGACTTTCCCCCACCCCCAATTCCCCATATCCCAACCATGCGAACACCACCTAACCCAACTTGTAACCGTGATTTTAAATCTTGAATGCGAGGCGCTATTCCAATTAGATCTGGGTTAGCACTTGACATTAAGGGAACCAACTTCAGTGAGATTGTGTCAACAATTTCCTTGATGCATTTTGATTCATGCCTGCACATTGCATACAGAGGAAAATGAGCTCATGTACACACAAAAACATAAGCCATGAAGTACTTAACCCTTGATTAAGATACCTAAAAGGGTATAACTTAAAACTTAATCTGAAAGTTAGCAACTCGTAACATCAATACACTCTCCGCATCTAATTGATGACTTCAAAATTTCAATTATCATAAAAAAGGTAGAATGTTACAAGTTATTTGTCGACATTATATGTTTTCTCATTAAAAATGGTACAAATAAACAAGTTTAGGCATAAGTACTAAAGAGTAAACACATAAAACCCAAAAAGGGAGTTAGGCTAGAAAGAAATAAAGAATTACTAGCCAGTATAAAAACAATTATCAGATAGAATACAAAACTTGTTAACCAGTACAAACACCTACAAGTAGCATAAAACATTTAGCCAAAAAGAAGATCGAGAACTACGTACCCATTGGCAATGTGTTTGGGTTCCCAACCAGAAAGGTTAGCTGCACGCACGAGTGCTTTTCTCCAAATTTCAACTTTGTTGTTGTTCTCCGACTCGTATTTGGCAAATGTTTCTCCATATTTCCCTTTTTGATTCCGCACTTCTGACGGCTCGACATCATAAAAGACAGGCAAAACAACTTGTCCTCTTTCATCCATGCATTTCATGATAAATGAAAGCTCGTCTAAGCACCATGAAGATTCAGAATAGTTTTTGGAGAATACGACGACGGCAATCCGTGATTCTTGTATAGCCTTCAAGAGGGATGGAGTGATGGATTGGCCCCGGGGAAGTGCTTCATCATCTTTGTAAGTGTGGATTCCTTGTTGTACAAGAGCCGTGTAGAGGTGATCCACAAAGGTCTTACGAGTGTCTCGTCCTCTGAAACTTAGAAATACGTCGTGATTCCACAACTGATCACGAGATGAAGATGAAGCTGCCATTGACTCACGGAGGTTGTTTCAGAGGCTATGGACAGATGAAGATGAGATTGAGTTATTACAAGGCTATTCTAAGTTGAAGTTAACACTTAAGAACAGATCTCCAAGTCAAGATTTAACTAAAAGCAGATGAGCCATGTGAAAGTTTAATAAGAATTTAATGAGAACCAGTTAGTTGACTTGAGAATTTGAGATGGTTGAAGAAGAGGCATAGAAATGTTGTTAGTAAGATAAAGATAATATGATGTTCAAAACAAATATATAAATATAAAGATAATATATTTATTCCAAACGCGTAACAAATTTTGAAAATTACCAAACATTTTCAAATTGTGAACAATATGCGCAAAATTACTATCAACTAGCATGTGGTCTAGTGGGTAACTCTTAAAGAGTTAAGTGAGCCACTCTGAGAGTAGTACCGGTTGGGTGACCTACCGGGAAGTCCTCAAGTGGGGCAGGACCACATGCTCTGTTGATACCATCCCCCCACCGCAAATGCTCAGATTGACTGGTCAGCGAGGGGTCTTTTGAGAAAATAGCCAGGGTTCATAGCCCACCTCCTGATAAGTACAGTCACTGGGACAGGTGCTCATTGCCTGGGGCCGGGTCCTTGGGGGAGGGTCCGGTTGGCATCCTTAGGATGCATGGGACCAGGGTGATCCCACCGATCTTCACCTTTTTGAGAATATGCGCAAAATTACTAAGAACTTGCAAGTTACCCTGTTACCAACTTTTTAAAGTTAGGTGTGCTGTTTCTTTTTAGGTTAATATTTTAGTGGGACCAATTATTCACATGTTTCTTTTTAACTTGTTAGTGCAGTGAATTGGAAACAGGAACATTCACATGTTTCTTTTTAACTTGTTAGGGCAGTGGTAGTGGAGGCGGTATGGGGTTCGGCAAGGGCCAAACCGAGCGGCATCACCATTGCCATAATCTCGGCATGGTTGAATCCGCAAGAATATCGGTATCACATGCCGAAGAATCATGGAAGAATGGCATTAAATATTCGAACATGGGGGTTTTAAATATTCGACCGTTTGGCATTTAAAACAAAAAAATAATAATAATAATAAAAATAAATAAATCCTATTAAATATACACTTTCAGATCCCATTTTATTCACATAACCATTTTAAAATCACTAGCTAATTCCACTACTTCCACTTCCAACTATTTTATTTATTTAAAAAAAATGGATCTAAATAAATCAAAACGTGTTTCAAACTCATCCAAAGGTCGTGGACGGGGCTCGATCACAACTCGTTCGTCCGCAAGTTCAATCGCCCTACTATCCCCAACCTCCACCTCAACCCTACTATCCCCAACCTTCACTGGTGAATCCACCATCACATCAACGCCAATATTAACACCAACCTTCACCGATGAATCCAAGTTGTTAATACAAATATCGTCCGAAAAACGTTATTTATATTTTACGATCTTTGCTATATTTAGTTAACGACAAAATGTAAAGTTTATTTTAGCAACAAGTATAAATATAGTTAAGTCTTTTACATATAATGCCACAAGTCCTTTTACTATACAAGTTAAACATCACTTAGTTACCATTTGCATTTTACAAGTTAACACTAGTTTAAACATAAATAGAAATATGTTATTACATCATGTGTTGCATCATGATCTTTGGAAGATTGTGTGATCTTTGAAAGATTGTGTGATCTTTGGAAGATATGGCCAAGATATTGCTTAGATTAGAATCATGAAAAGATACGGGAAATATCTTGGTTAGATTTGAAAGAGAACTTGGAGGATTTTGTGTGAGAGTTTGGCAGAACCAAACTCATACATGGACGGAACCCATAATTTGGTTCCGTCCAATCCGTTGCCTCCTGACCTTGTTTTCTATAATTAGCAGGCCATCCTAAGTTGTTTCTTCATTACTTACAATCATACATTATCATACATACTCTCATTACTTATATCTAACTCATTCATCTTTCATTTTAGTGATATTCTCTTGTAGCAAGAAGATCACAAACTCTCATCAAAGACATACAAGCTTCAACACAAAGTTGCAATACTTGTTTGTTTAAATAGTGTGTGAACCTTTGTTGTTCAAACTTTCATTGATTGTATCTATTCATTAGTGATCGGTTAGTATTTAGTCCTCAAAATACGTAGTGTGACGGGAGTGGTTGTACCCTTGTAAAATAACTCGACATCTAGCTTTGTGTCGGTAATCATGTGTAAGCGACGTGTAAAGGTTTTCTCCGCCGGTGAAAGGAGCTTGTTGACTAATGAAAGAAACTCTCGAGTTGGATACTCGGGGCGTAGAGCAGGGCAAGGAAAAAGAGTCCTTGTAGCCGAACTACGATAAACATCCGTGTTATGGTTTGATCGTTTCTTACTTTATTGTTGCATATTACTTATTGTCTATTAGATTTAATTGTTGATTACACGTAGAGTTTTCAAAGATAATTAAGATAAAAATCGGCAAAAATATTCAACCCCCCTTTTAGTTTTCCACAATTGGCATCAAGAGCTACGTTGCTCAAGATTTCTAAAATATATTGTATTTTAAAACTTAAAACGATCCATGAATTTTGAAAATTTCAAAGAATGACAATCTATGTAAAGACCACCACTATTTGAACCAAATGGTTTCATATATTGGAAAAACCACTTTGAAACTTACGTGAAATCAAAAGATATAGATTTATGATATATAATAATTGAAGGTGATAACAAAAGCACTTCTAAAGATATTGCTAGTGGTAAAGATGAGGATAGCTCACTTATTAAACATAGTGATGATCAAAAGAAATTAGTTGCTAAAAATAATGAAGCTAAAATGATGTTTTATAATGCTTTACCGAAAAAAGAGTATGAAAGAGTCTTTATGTGTAAAACCGCTAAAGATATTTGGCAAACTTTAATAATCACTCATCAAGGAAACTCACAAGTTAAAGATAACAAAATTGATCTTCTTGTACAACAATATGAGCAATTTTCTATTCCCGATGATGAAACTATTGATTGTGCATTTGCTAGGTTTAACACCATTATTACTTCACTTAAAGCACTTGATGAATCTTTTTGTAGTAAGAACTTTGTCAGGAAATTTCTTAGAGCACTCCATCCAAAGTGGAGAGCAAAAGTGACGGCTATTGAAGAATCCAAAGATCTTTCGAGCATGTCACTTGACGAGCTAATTGGAAACCTCAAAGTTCATAAAATTGTAATGGAGAAGGATTCGGAGATAGTCAAAGGCAAGAAAGAAAGGGTCAAATCTATTGCCTTAAAAGCAAGAGTTGAATCAAGTGATTATGATGAATCTAGTTCGGATAGTGATGATGAAGAATATGCCATGGCCGTTAGAGACTTCAAGAAGTTCTTTCAAAGACGAGGAAAGTTTGTAAGACAACCTAAGGATGACAAGAAATCTTTTCGAAAAGAATGTGACGATAAGAAAAGGAAGGGTGAACGAAAGTGTTTTAGATGTGGAGACACTAGTCACCTCATAGGAGAATGTCCAAAGCCACCCAAGAACAAAACTTCAAGAACAAAACTTAAAGTGCCTTTGTAAGTGGTGCTTGGAGTGATAGTGAAGATGATGACGAGGAGCCAAAGAATGACGAGATTTCTCTCATGGCTCATGACTCAAATGAGGTACACTCCGATTCATCTTGCTCTTCTATTGATGATGATACGTTGCAAAAAGAATATAACAAACTTTGTGAACTAAGCTTAAAAATCATAAACAAAAACAAATTTTTGAAATCTAAAAAGGAGTTTTTGGAAAATGAAGTTTACGAATTAAAAGAAAATTTCAAACGCTTAGAAAAGAGTAAAGCAAGATTATCGGGAACTAGCAGGTTATCCGGTTACCAACTTTAAAAAGTTACAGTAATAGTCCATGTGGCTTGCGTTGACTTTCACCGATAATCCTTGACTTTTTTCCACTAAAAAGAGTTACAGTAATGATTTTTGTGGTTTGCGTTGACTTTCACTTTTAGTCCCTTGTCTACTTGAAAAGTTGCAGTAATAGTCCATGTGGCTTGCGTTGACTTTCACCGATAATCCTTTACCTTTTTCCACTAAAAAAAGTTACAGTAATGATCTTTATGGTTTGTGTTGACTTTCACTTTTAGTCGCTTGTCTATTTTCTTTCACTTATAATTTTTTTTTTTTTTTTTTTTTTTTTTTTTTTTTTTTTTTTTTTTTACAACTTTTTTCCTCTCTTTTTTAAGTGGTAACGGTCAAACATGTCATATACCGATCATATTACGTAATCATTGTCCAGTGTTGACTTATAAAGTCTTGATTTTCAACTTTGACCTTAAATTATATAATACTTGATACGAAAATACATTTAAAACTCAATAAATTCATATATTTTGCATCAAGTAATATATGACACAAATAAAAATATTTAAGGTTAAAGTTGAAAGCTAAAGATTTCAAAATTCAACACTAGACAATAATTATAGGGTGGATGAAAAAAGGTAAAAAAAAATAATAATAAAAAAAATAAAGTCATAAGTGAAAAAAAACAAGACAATGGACTAAAAGTGAATGTCAACGCAAACCATAAAGACCATTACTGTAACTTTTCTAAGTGAAAAGGGATGACTGATAAAAGTCAACGCAAGCCACATGGACCATTACAGTAACTTCTCAAAGTTGGTAACCAGGTAACCTGCTAGTTCCCGGTAATCTTACGTATGTTAATCACAATTTAAAAGTATTTTGCGTATACAAGTAATTTCCAAATTTTGTTAAGTTGATCGTCTGTTTGGAATAAATATATTGCGTATCTTTATCTTTCGCCTTAATATTAACAACTCCGGGACCCTTTTTTATATAACTACAGTAGTTTTTAGTTTTCTAAAATGCGTTTTTTAGTTTTTTATTTTTGGTTTCTAGTTTTTTAGTTTGTAATTTTTATACATCTAGTTTTTTAGTTAGTAATTTTTATAAAAAGAGTTTTTCATTATACATTATGTTGATCAATAAAAAGCATTGTTCATTATATAAGTCGTTCATCAATAAAAAATGTTATTCATCAATAAAAAAGAGTTGTTTATCAATAAAATGAGTTGTTCATTAGTTCATCAGTTTTTTTGTCTAACAACATCATCAGTTACATCACAATGTTCATCAGTTAGATCATGTTGTTCATTAGTTTTCTAATGAAATAAAAAATCATAATGTTCATCAGTTTTCTAAACTCATTTAATCAATTAAAAAAAATCACAATATTCATCAGTTCATCAGTTTCTAAAAAAAATCAAAATTTTCATCAGTTCATCAATTTTCTAAAAATCAAAATCATAATGTTAATCAGTACTCTGAAGAAAAAAAATCTTAATCTTCATCCGTTCATTAGTTTTCAAAAGAAAAAAAATTCATAATTTCATCAGGTTTTTAAACATAAAAAATAAATAAAATAAATAAATAAAATTATAATGTTCATCAGTTAAAAGTAAAAGTAGCAAAAAAAAAATATCTAACAAAAGAAAAAGGGGACACTTTTCACTATGTGGTGATTTTTTTAAAATTTTAATTTATGTTTACTTTTTAAATGATCACATCTCTTAAAGATACATGAGAGAAAAAAAAATATTTTTATGTATATGCTAGATTTCGTACCCGTCTAATGACGAGATAGTTTTGGTGTGTTGTTTTTCAAAATAATATTGACATCGTGCTAAATTAAATCATTGATGATATATTGTATATTGATTATGATGAGATAAATGTAACACCCTCAATTTTGTGAACGCAGCGGAATTCAAACTGGGTGTTACTCGACGGAATAACAGTTATAACAATAGAAAACGAACTCTAATTGAGTCGTTTTAAAAGATTTATCAATTGAATTGTATAAATATCAGAGTTTACAAATGAGGTCTCAGTAGTTCCACGGTTTACAAATTACATTAAATGAATTTTCGAATGATAATAAAATTTATAGCCCTCTTGAATATCTGTGCTCCTCCGTGCCAGACTCGATCATTATGGACCTGAGATAAACATGCTAAAAGTGTCAACACAAAGGTTTGTGAATTATAAAGTTTGTTGAAATAATTGTGAAAACCTTGTAGAATTCATTGTAACAAGTATATGTAAATACTAAATGTAGATTTCTATGATTCCAATTGTATGACTATTGTGCTAAATACAAATCACATGTAGGTAGTGTTTCTATTTCACTAAGTCCCTGACATCAAAACCGTAAACTTCTGTTTCTGACTGGTTCACAGTTGTACCAAGTCTGTTGGTTTGTTTTTATACCAATTCTATTAGTTTCAAGATTTACACCCAGTCCATTAGATCACATAGTTTGTACCAAGTACATAAAATCGTAGTTGGACCAAGTCCATTGAATCGTAGTCGGATCAAGTCTATAGAATCGTAAATTGGACCACGTCCATGGCATCGTGGGTTATGTTGTTATACACCCACAATGTTGAAAATTGTTTGTTATTGTTCTATCCTTTATGAAAACCAAAATGTAAATCTCGTACTAATAGAAATTGGAATAATTGTTGCAATCATAGCCTAGTAGGTAATCTGTCGTTATACCTAGTGTTCTCAAATGTTTGTTTCGTTTGTTTGCTCTAACTGAGTCAACTTAATTGATACATTAATCCCAATAGATTTAACCATAATATTCATACTCACTACGCATAGTGCTTAATGGTCCATGATATGGAAACTCTAAGTATGACAATAACGTTATTTAGCATAAATAAACATTCAGTTCAGATAAACATGTACTTGCAAATAATAGTGGTTGTCCAAAAATAGTTAAGCATGTATCTCTCCCAAAGAGTTTAATAAACAAGTATAAAAACGGGGCTGTGACTCTCCTCAGAGTAAATGATATCAAATGTATAATGAGAATGATGGATATGCCGTGAGAACTTTTACGAGCAAACTAGAATATGGTATTGTGTCTTAGTTTATGGAATAATGATGCAAAAGCATAAACGAGAGATCATGTAGTAAACGTTCGAGGAGCTAGGACACTTTAAATCTTCAATCCAGCAACTCGTTGATCCGTTTACCCAAATGAAACCCCTCACATGAAGCTCCCTAATAATGTAGTGATTAATATAGAAAACATATGTGTTTGGTCGTTATGTGTAGGGGTGAGCAAACGGACCGGACCAACCGAAAAAACCAACCGGACCGAGACCGGACAGACCACATTCGGTCCGGTCTCGATCTAGGGTTTTTCATAATTTCGGTCTCGGTCCGGTTCGGTCTGGTTTAGTCCGGTCCAGCTTAAAACCGGACATTTATCCTATTTGGACCGAGACCGGACCGACCACACTCAGTCCGGTCTCTGTCTAGATTTTTTGCCGAATTCAGTCTCGGTCCGGTCTGGTTTTCACCCAGTGAGCAGCCCTAGTTATGTGACATATAGTTTAAGTTGTTACTTAGTTTTCAAATGAGTCTTTAGCCATTTTCAAAGTCTAACGAATGTTACATAGCCCTTGGTTTATGGTAAGTAACTTAAATGGTTTTACAAGTTCCCGTCTATTACAAGAGTTTATACTTTATGAATATGGTCAAAAATGATGTTTGGTTATAAGTTGCGGAAAAAAGGGTAAAACGGTCATTATTCCCGTCATTTAAGAAAATTCTATTCCGAAGTTCAAGTGTATGATTTTAATTTATGGAAATGACACTTATAGGTTAGTAGTGAAGTTTGGTAAGTTTGGTAAATTATCAAGTTCGGGAACTAGGTCGTTTAAGAAAAGATTTTTGGAAAGTTTAAGTTTTGAGTTTAAAACAGGCCCTACTGCCCAGCCTTTATCCTGCGTTTTTAGGACTCGTGCCCCCAAGTTTTTGAAGAAAACGTCGTTCCGGACAACTTTTGTGTTTTAACTTTTCGATGAATCGAACCAGAAGTGCCTCGGTTTTTGTGTTTTAGATTTCGTTACAACAAGCTTTTGACCATTTTTAGGTTTCGTTTTGGTAACTTCGTTTAGCCGTATCTTTTGACTCGTGTACTCATTTTACGTGATTCAAATTGCTACTTCTTTGTTTTAATTTTGTCTACAACAATATGTAAATTACCAAGTCTATATGTAGTTGGTTTTGTAGAAAAATTGTACAAAAGTTCATCATTTTTACACTAATTAACCTAAATTAGCATATAAGCTTTCCAACTTGTTTTAAGGGCTTTGTACATCATGAACTCAATATAATGACCATATATAGCATAGATTTAGAATAAGAAATATGTAAATGATGTTGAGAAAGAGTGGGTGTTAGTCTTTCTTACAACTTTTGGCCTTTATATAAGAAAGGAAATCAATGATCAAGATCTAGAACAAGAACTAGGAACCCTAGCTTCCAAGTTCTTCAATCTCTTGATACCAACTTAGGATCAATTGGAAAGCACTTCAAGTCTTCTACTAGAAATACTTCTTGTGTGGCTTGGAGATCACCAATGGAAGGAAGGACTATAACTTGGATCAATCAAAGTTTAACAAGATGATAAGGCGAAAAATGGTCCGTTTTTAGGGGGTCATTTAAGCCGGAATTTGAATTTATTTGATCAAATAATGCCCTAAATCATTCCTTTTGTGATTTTAGGTACTTTTGGAGTGAATTCTGGAAAAAGAAGCATTTTGGACGTTTTTGGAGCATAAAAGTGAAGAAAACGGCAAAGTCTTAATTTTTCTTGCTGAGAACAGTACTTGACGGCGTCAAGAGCATTTTGATGACGGCGTCAAGAGCAAAAATGGTGACGGCCCAGTAGAAATGTGACGGCGTCAAGGCATGGCCGTCAAGAGTAAAAGTGGTGACGGCCCAGAACAACATTACTGTGGAAAACTAGAAGGGGGGGTTGAATAGTTTTACGTCTTTTTAATTTGTTATAAAAGATTGTTTGAAGGTTTTATTTGTTTTCAAAGATATAGATTCGATGCTATATGAAATCAAGTCATGCACAATATGAACAACACTAAATATGTACGATAAAGCAATAATAATGTAAGCAAAGAAATAGATGAGAGTTGGAAAGATCGAACCGCGAGACAAGAGATTTATAGTGGTTCGGCTACAAGGTCACCTTCATTGCCCTACTCCACTCCCCGAGCACCTAACTCGAGAGTTTTCTTCACTATGTCAACAAGCTCCCTTATGGCGGAGAACACCTTACCCACCAATTTACACACCACAACTACGTCACAACTTATTCACACCTTCTACACAACTATTTCACACCTATTCACTACTTAATCACACCACTTCTTCACACCTATCTCCTACACACCAATCTTCTTCACACCTATCTTCTACATACCAATCTTCTTCACACCTATCTTCTACCCACCAATCTTCTTCACAACTAACTACTAACCAATCACACTATATATATATATATATATATATATATATATATATATATATATATATATATATATATATATATATATATATATATATATATATATATATATATATATATAACTAAACTATCTTCTAACAAATATTCACAACTAATCACACAATGAGATAAATACAATGATGATGCTCTAACAACTTAGGTGTGGAGATCACAACAAGTTGTAATACTTCTTTCCTTGAGGGATAGAAGTATTCTTCTCTTGCACTTGATAGGATGATGTTTGGATCACTTTGAAACAAAGATTTAAGAATGTATGATCAAAGGATTTAGAGATTGGAAATGGAGATCTAGAACAGAAAGTTTAGGAGTGCAAAAGGTGAGAAAAATTTCAGATTTAAGGTGGTATTTATAGGCAACAGATTCTGACAGAGGAGCGTGGCTGGTCCCTTTAAATCAAGGTCGGCCCCCTTAAAATTAAGGGGACCGCCCTTTATAATTAAGGGGGCCGCCCAGCTATAACGGCCAGATTTTTTGTTTTTTAGTGGGGAAAGTTTATTTGGTGAAAAACTAACTGATTTTGGTTAAAAATTTGAATTCATATATTTAGTATGAATAAAACATTTTTCTTTATTACCAAAAGTGTTTTTCAAAAATATATAATATGTTTATATAAATAAATAAACTTTGTAATACTTAATTAAATTTTCCTTTGATCATAAATTGCACTAAACACTTTGTTTATTCATACCTTAAGTGATTTGGATGTAAAGAAAATGTTAATCACTAAATACTTGTTTATGTTACAAGTTTTAGATCTATGAGTTTATATTTTGTAATAATCAAAACATAGAGATATTGATAGTATGTTAATAATGTTTTTAGGCATTATTTATGTCAACAATCTCCCCCTTTTTGATTATTACAAAACCTTAAACTCAATAGATCTAAAATTTGTTTTTAGACAAGTATTATAGAGTTTACATTTCTCTTCTCCCCCTTTTTATAAAATCAAAAAGGTTAAGCCGAGTAAGCTTCGTGAAAGAAGTTTAAACGGGTAGAATGCTCCCCCTTGATGTATGCTCCCCCTCATTTGAGAGCACCAAGGGAACGAGCTATGGAAATCTTGGCTACAAAAATATTTGAAGAGAACAAGACACATATACATGCAAAACAATAATTATGCAAATAAAAGTAGATTCATTCAAGCATCATAGAAATGATTAGCATTACAACATTCAATATGCTTGAAGCACATTGATTACAATAAAACAAAAGAAGAGACATAGTCCTATATTGCCTAAGAGAGCACTTGGACTTGCTTGCAACCCATGGTTGATTGTTTTATTTGCTTGAAGGGGAACATAAGCATAAAGCTTAGTTATTAGATGGAGAGGGATATGGAGTGGGGTATGGAGCGGAAGAGGTGGATCTTACGATGTTGTATCGTGTTAAGGGTGGTATGGGATGAGGACGAGTGATGAGATATTCAATCCAAGAAATATCTTCACTCAAGTATAGAATTTGTTTTTGAAGGAAGATGCAACAAGGGCAATAGTTAGTGTGGTTTGTAACTTGATCCAAGTTGAGAGAGTGGGGTAGGCAATTGTTGTAGGGTGATGATAGAAGTTGCCCTTTGTTGCGTTGTGCAAGGTGCATGGCATTGAGATCACTAAGATCATGGATTTGGGTTATTTCATCACGGAACTTTTGCTTTTCCGTGGCAATGCGAAGAGAATCGTTGTGTTGATATGGATGAATTGGGTTTGTGTAGTTGGAATTGTAGTTTGATGGTTGATCAAACTTGTATGGATCATTATAAGTGGTTGGAGGATCAGATGAGTGGTTTGGCATGAAGGAAGATGGTTGGTCAATGTTGTATGGTTTGTAAAGAGGATCAAATGAATGTCCTTGTGAATTTGGTGTAAAGTTTGGGAAGTAAGTGGTTGGAGGTGTTGAGTGATTTCCAACTTCATTGGTTATGATGGATTTGTTTCGAGGGCTTTTTCTTTGCCAAACGGGTTTTTCCGTCATCCTTGCAAGCCTTGAGGCTTTTGGTTTTGGTTTGTTTGGAGAAGTCATGAAGGGATGAATGGAGAGTGTGGAAGATTGGGGATATTTATAGTGTAAGATTTGTGTGTTTATGGATGGATGAAGTTTGTTTGGGAGATTAGGACAAAATATGTTGGTGAAAAATGGGAAATGTAGGTTGAAATGAGCTAAAAAGCAGAAAAGCTTCTGTAAATCCGTCCAGCAGATGGCCGGTCCTCTTAATTAGGGGGCGGTCCCCTTAAAATTAAGGGGGGTCGCCTTACATAATTAAGGGGGCCGCCCATCTGATGGTTCCCAGATTGCCAGAAATGGGTTTTTGGCAGAAAATTTGCAGAAAGGTTGTGTTTTTGGATTTGGATTCAAGCAAGTTCAATTCCTTTAGGCAATATAGCATCTAATCTAATCAAGATATAGCATGCATCCAAAAACACTTAAGCAAAAGAGCAAATAAGCAACACATAATAAGCTAAAGAAGACAAATAAAGGCAAGAGCACTTAAACTTCCTAAGACAACTATCTTAGATTAAAGGCCAAGGTAACTAGTGAGTCAAAAATCTAGTGATGAAACAAGATGACAATGTTATAAGTGATTTTGTCCTAGTGTGTGCCTATATGCAACAAATGTAACTGGACACAAACACAAACAGTGTATAATGTAACTGGACACAAACAAATATATATATAATTTGTAGTTTCAAGAGTAAGCTATAAATATTAAGACACAAACACATGTAACTGGACACAAACACAAACAGTGTATAATGTCCACCCACAAATTATATATATTTTTTTGCATTTTATAACCTCAAGGGCATAATCAATGGTCTACAGTTTCTCCATGTTCACAACATTCGTCATGGGGAACTAAACCTAGAGAATGTGTTTGTTACGGAGAATTTCACGGCAAAGCTTGCGGACTTGGCTAACATAGAGTTGCTATTAAATGAAGCAAGAAGACGGCAGTTTTTAAGTGTGGATGTTTTCGAGTTAGGAAAAATCTTGTTGAACATGATCAGAGGTGGGAAGAAAACATGAGACAACGACCCAAATAGTTTGGAAGGCATTTTGAAAACACTTGATTGTGAGGATGAAGAAGTGAAAGACCTTCTAAGAAAAGTACTGAAGGACAAGGACATGTATGTTGAGGAAAAAGGATCTTGATTTTTTTCTCTAAAATTTTCCAAATAAAAACTAGAGTAGCTAATGCAACTAATGATGAACATAAATAGTGTACTAAAGAAATATGGTATCTAAATGGCTTGAGATGGTGGCCTATATTTTGTACTTTTTACATGTTACCAAAGCATGCATGTTTGGGTGGGTGGACATTATAGATCATAAATAGGTTATCAATTTTTTTGTACTTTTAACATGTCAATAAAATTTCATATATACAATTTCTGGTTGAGTTTAAGCTCAAATAATGTTTTTATTTGTAGACCCGAGTTATCAGAGATTTTACAACATGCAGTTTTTTGCGATTGGCAAAGTAGAATCGAGTTGCTGGCACAAGTTAGTGATTTCTGTGAACTAAAAATGAAAGAGACGAGAGATACTAACACTCTTGTTCATGAAGTCGTCCGAGCTCTTGACACTGATGTAGGCCCAAATGTATTTAAACAAGCTGGAGAGATTTATTTGGTAATGATGCCATACTTAACAAAGCTAGCAAGTATAGAATGCACGATTATAAATATGAGGAATTGAATGACCTATTGCGGATCTTTCGAAATATCATAAGCCACCACACTGAATACAGGCAGAAGTTCAAGGATGCATTGGGGACCACCAAAGATGAAATGAAACTCATATTTCATAGAAAGTTCCCCAAATTGTTTATGGAAGTTTGTGAAGTTATCTTGGAATGAAGTTTAATGATCATTTTAACCGTTTAGACCCAGACTTTATAATTGGATCAACCCAACCATTGTTACACCCTTATATATGATAATTAAGGTGCTTCTTCAGTTTGTTTACATAGTAAGTATCACCTAAGCTCATTCTTATATAAGTATTAATGTTCTCAAATGTGTTGCACACCTCCCAACTAGAGGTGGCAAAATTGTATTATTTTGAGATGTAACAGGTTGAAGCGGGTTCGGGTCAAAATGTGTTTTTATGTTATTCTCTTGCATGTCTATACACTTTGTTTGACCCTCTCTTCTTTTGTCAAATGTTTCACCATCAACCCTTTGACATGCTAGAGATGAACATAACCCAAACTAACCCATTTATTGGTAAACCAGTTGGAATTGCCAGCTAGCTCCATGGCTTTTCCAAGAGGTTACCTGAAGTGACTTTATATATAGTTTGTTCCACTTAAACTTACCTCTCTATAAATATTGTGCAGATGGAGATATCAATGCTGCAGTCTCTGTTGGAAGAGTTACCAGGGCAAATCTTGACTTGCATGTTGGAAGCAGAGTAATGTTAATGTACACAATGTTCCCTATCCAACCAGATCCGCTAATGACTTAGAATCTTAGTACCACCCTCCTTTTGTACATTCTCAAATCCTCGACTCTGCGTGATTTTAGTTTAATGTGCGCTATAACGCTGTAACCATCACCTTTATTACCTTTTAGGCTATGCTTCCTATTAAAAACAATTATTTTAGGATGATATTTTGAAGAAAGATGCACATAGGTGTAAGTAAAATCTATTACGATGATATATGTGTTAGTGTTCGGTTCTTGAATTAATTGGTTTATTTATATTTTTATTTTTATTTTTGCTATAGGATTCTATGTTTTTCTCATATGCACATTATCAATGAGCTTACTGCTCTATTAAAATGAATCACGATCCAATTCAACTTAAACTTACATTTGGCTTTTCTATTCCTTCGCATAGCAGCTTCTTCGTTTCAAGTTCTATGATCTCAAGAATTATTATGTTGTTTTGTTTGCACCTCCAACATATTATAACAATGGGTTACTTAGTTTACTAGTTTGTTTCTTATGATATGATTGTTTATTTATGTTTTCATATTATCCTACTATATTAAACCCCGATGTGTTTTGGAAATACATGATTCTCCATCACTCTCATCACTCACATAACCTTCTCCCACTTCACGCGTCCACTTATGTTGTTCTTCCACCTACAACCATCTCATTCATATTTATCTCCCTTTCCCACTTCACTCACTCTTTCCTACTTCACTCATATCTTCTAGCCCTTTCCTACTTCACTCACAATTCTTAGTATGTCTCTCTCCCACTTCACCTGCCTTCTCCCACTTCACTCACAACTTCTAGGTCTTGATGGGGGCATATTTGGTGTGCGGTTTGTTGTGGTTTTGGTCTTTTACATGTCGCCGGAAATATTATAGACTATCGGTAAGTTCCTACATTGTTTGTTAATCGATGTGTGAACACATAATTGTGCCACCCTGTAGGTTTTTGAAGTTTTGTTGTGTTTAATTGAATGTTTTTAATGTTATGTTATGTTTAATTGAATGCTTGCTTATGGAGTTGCTTATGCAAGTTTAGTTTTTTATAATGTTCTTTTGTATGGGCCCTGTAGGTTTTCAAGATATATCTTATTTAATTCAATGCTTGCTTAGGAATTGAAGTTGCTTATATAGGTGTACTCTTTGAGAATGTGGTTTTGTATGTTAGTCCCTTTGTTGTTAGATTTTTTTAGGTGTTATGTCTCCTTAGGAATATCACCTTTGGGTATCAATTATTTGGGCATCTCAACTTCTTCCAAAGATTGGTATATTTGGTTTTGGGTAACATTTTGAAGAGGAGGCAAACAATGGACATAGACCGAGGTGAATCTAGTGGAGTTTCCACATGTTTGTTTTGTAACACTTTTACACATACTGGTGTGTGGTAATTGTTTGCAAGAAGAATCCGGTAATGCGAAGTTTCTTCTTATGATATCGAAGATTGCAAGCATTCTTCACAAAGTCTCTCGGCGGTCGGTAACCGCACAACACCGAACACAGCCGTTCATGAGCCGTTTTCCATCTACAAAGCCCCACGGCAAAGAAATTCGTGGTAATATGTTTACCAACACATTTTCCAAATTGTATATGAGTTTGATTTTTTTTAACATCGTATATGAGTTTGATTAGCTGTTAGTTTTTAGATCGTTATTTGTTAGGTGTTGAAAGGTTTAGAGTGTTGGTGTAGTGTTACTTTGAGTACGATTTTGGTTTTACGGGTTGGTTCCTAGTTTTGCGTAATTGTATGGCTGTTGTAGCTGGTGAGAAGCTAGTTTTAGGGGTATTGGTTTTTAGGTTTTGGATTGTAGGCAGTGAATATTAGTATAGAATTATTTGTATAATTGATGGTTCATTATCTAACGGTTATGAATCTGTGATGTTGAGCTTAACATGATTGATTTGCGTGTTTTGTATTGAATTTGATTAGTCGTTAGTTTTTAGATCATTATTATATGTTAACTGTTATTTGTTGTTGGTGATGGTTTTGGTTTTTATTTGAAGTAGTTGAATTATGAGTTTTGGGATTGGTCGATTAGGTTTACGTGAATTAGATCTAATAATTAGGGTTTTAAACTTTTGATTTGTAGCTTGTTGGTAGCTATTTAGACGTTTTTAATTGTACGAAACTAGATGTTGATATTGGTGTTGAAATTCAAGACCAATATGTTTACCAACACATTTTTCAAATTGTATCTGAGTTTGATTAGCTGTTAGTTTTTAGATCGTTATTTGTTAGGTGTTGAAAGGTTTAGAGTGTTGGTGTAGTGTTACTTTAAGTACAATTTTGGTTTTACGGGTTGGTTCCTAGTTTTGCGTAATCGTATGGCTGTTGTAGCTGGTGAGAAGCTAGTTTTAGGGGTATTTGTTTTTAGGTTTTGGATTGTAGGCGGTGAATATTAGTATACAAGTATTTGTATAATTGATGGTTCATTATCTAGCGGTTATGAATCTGTGATGTTGAGCTTAACATGATTGATTTGCGTGTTTTGTATTGAATTTTATTAGTTGTTAGTTTTTAGATCATAATTATATGTTAATTGTTATTTGTTGTTGGCGATGGTTTTGGTTTTGATTTGAAGTAGTTGAATTATGAGTTTTGGGATTGGTCGATTAGGTTTACGTGAATTAGATCTAATAATCAGGATTTTAAACTTGTGATTTGTAGCTTGTTGGTAGCTATTTAGACGTTTTTAATTGTACGAAACTAGATGTTGATATTGGTGTTGAAATTCAAGAGTTAGAGAATGTGTGTTTGTGTTACCTTGTTAATAGGGCTTAAAAGCTTACTTATATTTTGCAAAGCCCATAAGCTCATTATTTGGGCTTATGAGTTTAATCAAGTAAAGCTTATGGCTTATTTGCTTAACTCAAAAGCCGAAATATGAGCCTATGAACTTTCCAAAATGTAGATAAGCTTATAAGCTCAGTTAATAAGCTAACATAAACACCCCTTAAGCATATGTAGTGCTTAGGTTGTGTACTGTATGCTTTCTATTGCTTTAAGTTTTTGCTTGTTAGTTAGGTTTGGTAAACTAGATAGAACAATGTTAACATTATGTGTAGCTCACAGGGTTGCAGCAATGTTTTTATTTTGCGACTGTATGATCAACATGTAATGTGTAATTAGGTTGTCAACAAGCATCTTGGTTGCTCGAGAGATTTGATCACCAAGCATCCTCTTTACACAGCTGTAAATAACGTGTAATTAGGCTGTCACCAAGCATCCTCTCTATGTTAGTCAATTATAAACAAGATACATGAAATGAGAGTCCAGCTTTTTGTAAAAGTTAAAGGTTCATTTTTTTTTCGTTTACTCTCACAACATTATCAATATAAACTTTCATGTTCAAAATGACCAAGAGAAGATCTCAATCCAAACAGGTAAATGTCTACATCTTACTTTTCCAATACTCTTATACTGTGTTCTCGAGTATCACTTAAGAAAGGAAAGTAAAGAAAATGAAGTTAAACAAAAAAGACAGTGTTTTCGAGTAATAGATCAAGGGTTCGACTCTAGGTGTGGCGTGAGATGAGGTGTAAAAAGGCGCGACGCATGAACCCTTCTTTGAATTTAACTCCAAAGAACAAGGTTTATTTAAAAGAAATGAAGAAGATTAAAATGTAAGGATACTTCTTGACTTAATTTTTTTTTACGTATAACACTTTTTATAAACTCAGTATACATGAAATATGATATAACATATAAATCTATAAATTTCATATTTTGTGCAGGTTTAAGTCACGACTTAAAAAACGCTATGGCTTCGCCATAGCTTCTAAAACATGATGCTTAACTATGACACTACGCCACGCCTCACGCTATTTATAACCTTGGAAAATGTAGGGCTGACCTTTTCCGACCGACTACCGCCACCCGACCGCCACCCGACACTGACCGAAACTAACAGATCTACACTAGGGTCAGGAGGCGGTTTGAATTTTCCGGCTAATCGGGATCGGGTCGGGAACGGGATTACCCGACAAAACACAAAGTCGACCACTGTCCCGACCGCTACCAGACACCGACCGACACTAACCGATCTACACTCAGGTTAGGAGTCGGTTTGATTTTTCCGGCTAATCAAGATCGGGATAAGTCGGGATCGGGACGGGATGGGTCGGGATCGTCCCGATGCTCAGCCCTAGGAAAATGTTACTTATTTATTTATTTCTCAATCCAAGCTGAGCATAAAATAACTAGTCCAAAACATATAAATTCTAGATTGAAAATTTGTGTACAGCCCAAAACAAAAGATAGATAGGCCCGGCCCAATTAGAAACTCCAAAAAACCGAAATGAAATGAAGCAAATTTGACTCTAGAAAAACACACACACAAAATACAGAAAGACTGCATCTTGTTGTTGTTCTATTAGTAAAACCTAATCCCACCTCAACAATCTTGTCGGCCATGGCTGATTCCCTCGCTAAGGTACCCACTCAATTTCATCATCTCATAACTTAGAAATTTGTTTTTGTTTTTTTAATGAAATGAAGTTACTGTTTATTATTTATTCAGATCTGAATTTAATATATTTGTTTAAATGTTCCCTTTTAGGATTTAGGGGGTGTTTGTTTAAGCTTATATGCGGGCTTATGAGCTTATTTTTTTTTGGGATTATATTTCATAAGCCCCATTTTTCTGGCTTATTTTGAGACTTGTGGGGTTATAAGTTGATCATGATATGATAAACTTATTAAAGTCTCAAAATAAGGTGGAAAATTGAGGCTTATGAAATATAAGACGAAACACAAATAAGGCAATAACAGCAAGGAGGCCCCATTACAGTTGTAAGTTAGAGAGAAATTACATGTAAACTTGAATTACACACATCATATATATTTAATATCTAACGAATTCATGGACGGAACTTAGAAGGGACCCTAATCCCTTCTTGTTTGTTGTTCTAGTAAAACCTAATCCCACCTCAACAATCTTGTCGCCCATGGCTGATTCCCTCGCTAAGGTACCCATTCAATTTCATCATCTCATAGCTTAGAAATCCGTGTTTGTTTTTTTTAATGAAATGAAGTTAGTGTTTATTAAATTATTCAGATCTGACTTTAATATATTTGTTTAAATGTCCCCTTTTAGGATTTAGGGGGTGTTTGGATTAGCTTATATGCGGACTTATGAGCTTTTTTGTTTTTCGGATTATATTTCATAAGCCTCAATTTTCCGCCTTATTTTGAAACTTGTGGGCTTATATCAGTTTATCATGATATGATAAACTTACATAAGTCTCAAAATAAGGCGGAAAATTGAGGCTTATGAAATATAAGACGGAACACAAATAAGGCAATAACAGAAAGGAGGCCCCATTACAGTTGTAAGTTAGAGAGAAATTACATGTAAACTTGAATTACACACATCATATATATTTAATATCTAATGTATTCATGGACGGAACTTAGAAGGCCCCCTCCCCAAATTTTTGACCCTATGTACATTTTATACCCTTTTATATATGGTTTTAGTCATTTTTAATATAAAAATTTCAGCGTAGTATATATCGGCCCTCCTAAATTACTGTTAATACTGTTAAAAAGAGTGGGTGGGACTTGGAAGTTGGAACTAGTTCCGGATAATCAGATAATTATTGAAACTAAAAAAAAAAAAAAAAAAAAAAAAAAAAAAAAAAAAAAAAAAAAAAAAAAAAAAAACTTCATTAACACATAATTATTGAAATTTATATGATTGCCTTCATCTATCTTATAGAAGCTTTTCTTGTGTGTGATTGTAACAACTCCCAAAACGTAATAACCTGCAATTAGTAAGGAATATATTAGAGGTGATCGATTAGACAACTCAGAATCTATAAGGGAATGGAGGATATGACTCATCGTCTATTTCTCCCTACACTAATTAAGGGTGTGTTTAGTTTTTAGAAAATGAGAAGTTTCTCGGAAAATCTTTCTAAGAAACACACCGAAACAGAAAACGTGTTCAAAATGAGTATTTTCTGAAATTTCTTTACTAAAAACAGAAAACAAGTTTTCAGCTATTATAAGTATGAGTTAGAGAACTTGAATTTAGAGTTCTCCGGTTTTCAAAAGGTTCCCTGGCCTGGAGAAATAAGAGTACTCCATTCTCAAGAAAACTAAGAAAAAAAAATTAAGAAAACTTCTCTACAACAAAACACACCCTAAGGAGTTGCAAGTAATACATGTCTTGAACTGAAAAATGAATTCCTAATCGAACAAAGATATCTCAGTTTTATAAGTTTTGGTGTTATATAATAACTAAAACTCCACCAATCAAATCTGTAACAACCGCAAGATCATACCAAATAAAGCATACTGTCAAGAAAAAGGAATTTATCAACACTAAACCAAGTTGAACAGTTGGATTACAGAGACATCAATTGCAGCCTTGCTGGACAGTATACCTTAGCTGGTTTCATTGAAGTTATAAAATTTCAGTTTGTTGGTACTTTGGATTTTGGATGGAAACCCTTTTATCGGTTTGGATATTTATTTTTCTAACAAAATAAGAGTCATGAACCAAAAAAGAAGCATTACCAAAACATAATGTTAAATGACAGGAGAAAGGGGAAACAGGGAAGGGGGTGACTCAATAGGAAATCCCAGTTTCATTGACTTTAGTTTACAGCAACCAGTTTACCAAAAATTATCAAACGATAGCTGCTGATATGAAAGAAAAAGTTGAGAAAGAACTAAAAACCTGCAGATGCCACTGAACACGATTCTTAACATCATGGGTTTGTGACATCGCGGGTCGCCATAAAACTTTAATAGATTCCTTTGAGTCATATTGAATCACAAATGTCTTTTCATTTTTGTGTTCCTCATCCCAAAATTCTGAACAGTCTGTTGCCTCTTTTGTTGTTTGCACAGGATTTACTGCACTCATCCTAGGAACTAGTGAAACTCCAAACCCAATCTCTTCAATTATACCATCTAAGAAAAACAAGATCTTATTACAATCTGGATTCCACCATTCGGTGTGCCTCAATGCAGCAAACGAAACATAGCCTACATGTGTTGCAAGATTACGATGCCATTCTGCTGGTTTGAGTGTTTCAATGACTTTCTCCTGCCAAGGAATAGATTGAGAATTCTTGCTGATTTCCTGGTTAATAGTCATTGTAATATTTGAATAGTTACTGCGAGAAACAGTGCATATTAAGAACCCACAAAAGGCGTTGCACCAATTTTGTGGAAGCTGCAAGTTAAATCTCTTGCCCCTCACGAGTGAAGGTACAAAATCCTTCAGAAAGTCAAAGCCTGAAAGGATGAGACTGAGAAAGTAGTTTTCAATAGCATTTCCCTGCCATGAAAAAAAAAAAAAAAAAAAGTGTATTTCTATGATTAATATTATTTTTCATGTTTTGGGTTGACATATATAGAAATCCAAAAGGTAGAGGCAAACCTGATGCATGTAATATAGTATTTCACGACCAACTACATCTTGGCTTTCGCTGTTCAATAGTGAGACTTTCCACAACCATTTACATTTCGAAATATCTCCAACACTTTTAAGTGAGCAACAATCTTCTGCTATGAGAACAGCAATACTTGATGGGAGCTCTGACATTTCTGCCAGGCTTTGGCAGCCGGACACGTTGAGCAATTTAAGCACGGGAAGTAGCAAGAGGCTAAAGTTCAATCTTGAAAACTCGTTTTCTCTTAGATCTAGTTCTTGTAAGTTGGGTAACTCCCAAACAGCAACAGCGATGTGTCCATCTCCGAGCTTGCAGTTTCTGAGATCCAATCTTCTTAAGGTTCTGTGAAATAATTGTAAGCCTATATGTTTCAGGCTCTTGTGAGTAACTTCGTCAGGTAATTTCTTAAACTTTGTGTCACACAAATGATCGTTGCAGTAACTCAAATCCACATGAACAAGATTGGGACAATCTTTTCCAATGGACGACGGTACAACCTCTATCCCACTACCATCCAAAAGAAGATATTCCAAGCTATCCATGGTGTTTTGGACCTCCGGAAACCTATGAAGTTTAAGACAATGGGAGAGAACAAGAGTCTTGACTTTCTTGAGCTGGATAATTGGTGGCAACATCTTAAGACTACAACAGCATCCCAAATTCAAGTAAACAAGATTTTTTGAATGTCCAAGTGATGGATGAATCTTTTCTAAGTTTTCACAACCATAGAGCATCAATTTTTCAATATTTGGGAGTCCATCAAGATCTGGAGTCATGATGAGATTCTCCGAAAAACTAAGGTCGATCACTTTCAAACTTGGTAGATGCTGTTGTATAGAAATACACACAGCGTCAAAATTTAGCAAACATGTTCATCTATATCATAGAGTTGACAGGAAATTAGGATGCCTATATATGTAAATTTAATTACAGAAAAGTAGGCATTAAGATATCCAAGGTTCACATGTATATTTGTTGCCCATAAACAGTATTATATATGAGACAATACTGAGTTCTAACAAATTCCAATTTGTTACTATTAAATCTCTGTTAGGCTAATGCTATATAACTACCTAGAAACAATTAAGTAATCAAACACGAATAGAAAGATTTAAAGTGATTCAGCCGAATATATAAGAAGATCGTCGACCTGCGCGCTTCCATGGGCAGGCTGTGACCCTAGCTAGAATATTGATACCCCTTAACCCTACGAGTTTGTATCTAACTCATATTAATACCCCTTAACCCTACGAGTTTGTATCTAACTCGTATACCTTATTGGGCAGGGCCCTAAACAAGATATCATTTGATAAAACAGGTCCATACCAGGGGTCGTCTTTAAATTTTCCAGGTTGGGTCCATAATAGGCTTCCTACAATCCTACTGTTTCATGTTACATTCCCCAATAAACCATAGTTATGTTCTCAGAATTCTATTATTACATCAGTATTTAATTTCTAAATTGGGAATTATTATTTACATTCTCTTTACTTTCATTTGTGAATTAGACCAAAAAAGAAAAAGGAAAAAAAGGAGTACCTTATAACCTTTCCAAAGTTGTTTCTGCATACCAAATTTCAATATTAGACAACAAAGCTTTGTTGGTTGAAAATTTATTGGCATTGAACTTGCAGGAAAATAATCCCACGAAATCAACCGGAGTTTCTTCATGTTTGCAACAACCTGAGGAAGATACTTTGGGGAACCATCCTCAAACCATTTAATTTGTATTACTTCAATCTCGTTATTTTCCTACAACAAAAGGAACAGAGCGGTGTCAGTTTTTATTTAAACTGCTTCTTTATCGGTATGCATGTATTATCTAATGCACACATGACATATGTGTTGCAAAGCTAGTTTAGACATTACCTTCATTGCGTCCATATCACATATGTCTATAACATCTTTGTTTTGCCAAACCCTACTATGTTTCTCAGGATTGTTAGGATGTTCCACTCTAACAATGTAGCGTCCCATTTCTTGCACCAAATCATGCATATCCAACGTTCCACATGAAGAAACAGTTATAAGAGCCTTTTGAATCAAAACCTTTACCCCTATAACAGAGTGATAACCACAAGCATCAAGTATCTCCATTGACTCATCTTTACTTACTCCCCTAAAGAAACATGCAATATCCAAGAATAACTCTTTCTCCTGTGATTTAAGTCCATCATAGCTAATTTTGAGCTTTTCCACAATTTCAAGTTCTGGAATAGCTTCTAGTCTAGCCAAGGCACAAATCCACTCACTAGTGTCTTTATCACATAGAAAAGTGCCCAAAATTATAAGTGCTAATGGAAGTCCACCAACTCTAGAAATCACATCTAATGTAAGCGTTTCATAACCTTCTAGAGGTCTACGTGCCCCAAATGCGTGCCTACTAAAGAGCTCGAGAGCCTCCTCATGATTTAACAAACTGAGACGGTATATTTCATTCACTCTGTGTGCATTTAGCAAATGTTCATCTCTAGTTGTAATTATTATCCGACTCCCCTTACCAAACCAATCATGTGATCCAACCAACGCCCTTAGGTGGTCAATGTGATCAACATCATCAAGGACAATTAGGACACATTTATTGCATAACCTACTTCTTATCATGCATTTTCCTTCTTCAATGCTCCTTACCCCCAAATTTGTTGAATTCAAGACATGTGACAGAATAGTTTCTTGCAATCTTTTTAAACCATACTTGATTGATTCCTCACGAACATTTTCTAAAAAGCAGCAGCTGTCAAAGTGATGACTTATTTCCTTATAGATAGAAAATGCAAGAGTAGACTTTCCCCCACCCCCAATTCCCCATATCCCAACCATGCGAACACCACCTAACCCAACTTGTAACCGTGATTTTAAATCTTGAATGCGAGGCGCTATTCCAATTAGATCTGGGTTAGCACTTGACATTAAGGGAACCAACTTCAGTGAGATTGTGTCAACAATTTCCTTGATGCACTTTGATTCATGCCTGCACAATATTCCATACATAAGAAAAAGAGCTCATTTACACACAAAAACATAAGCCATGAAGTACTTAACCCTTGATTTAGATACCTAAAGGGTTTAATTAACTTAAAACTTAATCTGAAAGTCAGCAACTCGTAACATCAATACACTCTCCGCATCTAATTGATGTCTTCAAATTTTCAATTGTTATAAAAAAAAATTATAACGTTACAAGTTATTCTGTCGACATTATATGTTCTCTCATTAAAATGGTACAAATAAACAAGTTTAGGCATAAGTACTAAAGAGTAAACACATAAAACCCAAAAAGGGAGTTAGGCTAGAAAGAATTAAAGAATTATTAGCCAGTATAAAAACAATTATCAGATAGAATACAAAACTTGTTAACCAGTACAAACACCTACAGCTAGCATAAAACATTTAGCCAAAAAGAAGATCGAGAACTACGTACCCATTGGCAATATGTTTGGGTTCCCAACCAGAAAGGTTAGCTGCACGCACGAGTGCTTTTCTCCAAATTTCAACATTGTTGTTGTTCTCCGACTCGTATTTGGCAAATGTTTCTCCATATTTCCCTTTTTGATTCCGCACTTCTGACGGCTCGACATCATAAAAGACAGGCAAAACAACTTGTCCTCTTTCATCCATGCATTTCATGATAAATGCAAGCTCATCTAAGCACCATGAAGACTCAGAATAGTTTTTGGAGAATACGATGACGGCAATCCGTGATTCTTCAATAGCCTTCAAGAGGGATGGAGTGATGGATTGGCCCCGGGGAAGTGCTTCATCATCTTTGTAAGTGTGGATTCCTTGTTGTACAAGAGCCGTGTAGAGGTGATCCACAAAGGTCTTACGAGTGTCTCGTCCTCTGAAACTTAGAAATACGTCGTGAGTCCACAACTGATGAGATGAAGATGAAGCTGCCATTGAATTCTTAATTCTTTTGGACAGAAGATGAAGATGAGATTGAGTTATTACAAGGCTATTGTAAGTTGAAGTACGTTAACACTTAAGAAGAAACATAGTTACAGATCTCCAAGTCAGTCAAGATTTAACTAAAAGCAGATGAGCCATGTGAAAGTTTCATAACAATTTAATGAGAACCAGTTAGTTGACTTGAGAATTTGAGATGGTTGAAGAAGAAGTATAGAAATGTTGTTAGTAAGATAAAGATAAGAGGGAGAGGTGTGGTGAGGAGCTTATACCTCATTTTGGGGCACGGGTGCCACATCACCCCAACACCTTTTCATAACTAACCCCTCCTCACTCATAACTAACCTCAACTTACTCATTTGGGCCCACCACTTACACCCTTATTTTTTTATTCATTTCACTAAATAAATTAAATTCATTACACAAAAATTAAAAATAACACACCAAACTAAATTTATTTCTTCAAATTAAAAAAGTTACAATACGGGAAAAAAATAACGATACGAAAATTAAATAAAAAAACAACACGAAAATATAAAAAACGACACTACATGCATATTAAACATTTTACTCATCGGCATCCTCATCGAGTTGTTGGTATTTCTTCGTTATTTTTGCTTGCCTCCTGCGAATGATTTTGGCTCTGACCGGGTCAGTAACCACGCTGGTATCTAGCATGAGCATCTGCATTTCCTGCATTTCCAATGCCCTTTCTTCCTTCCTCCTCCTCGCCTCGTAACAAGCCGTTTGAGCGTCTTTGGCTTGCATATACTTTTCGGATAATTGTCCCGAAAAGTTACTCGTTTGACTCCCACCGGACCTCGCAGCGCTCGAACCCCGCTTGTTGCAGCGCAATTTGTTGATTAGTATAAACATCCATCGGATTGAAAGGTTGTGAACCATATGGCGATGAAGGTTGTGGGGAATTTTGCGACGAGGGAGTAGAAGTGTTTGACGATCCCCCGTATCGTTGGTTTGAGTTTAGGAGGGTTGTGAAATAACCGGGTTCGTTCGGGTTTTGAGACATAGTGATGAAACTTATATATTTGTTGAGTTAAGAAGATATATATTGTTGAATTGTAGTGATGAAAGTATGTGAAAATGATTTAGTATTTATAGGGGTTGTAAAAAAAAAAAAAAAAAAAAAAAAAAAAACGTTTTAATTTAAACGGTAATATTACCGTTTCTAATATTTTAATATAATGCCTTTCGTCTTTTTTAGTTGGTGTCAGCATCTTTGCTTCGTCGTCTGGGTGACGAGGAGCCCTCCAACGAGCAACGGCGAGCTACATCTGGTGTGGTTGCAAGCCTTGGCGAGCTCCACGTCGGACGACGAGCTGCCATGGCGAGCCCACACCTCTCCCTCTAATATGATGTTCAAAAAAAATATAAATATAAAGATAATATATTTATTGCAAACGCGTAACAAATTTTGAAAATTACGAAACATTTTCAAATTGTGAACAATATGCGCAAGATTACCGGGAACTTGCAAGTTACCCGTTTACCAACTTTTAAAAGTTAGAGTAATAGTTGTTGGAGTTAAGATCAAATAGGAAGAATAATTAAAATAGGAAGGATAAGAAGTAACAACAACCACACATTCTAGATGCACCTACAAAAATGGATGCATCTTCATTCAAATTTTCCCTCCCATATAAAAATGTGTGGCTAGAATTACTTCTTACCCTTCTCATTTTAATTATTCTTCTTATTGGATCCCTACTCATAGTTGTTGACTTGTTGTGGTTTGCGTTGACTTTCACATGTTATTCTATGACTTTTTTTCAATTGACCTTCTCTTTTAGTCCCTTATCTTATTTTTTTCACTTATAATTTTTTTTTTTTAACCAATGTAACTAATATGATTGGTATGTGACATATTTGGCCGGTTACCACTTAAAAAAGTTATATTAACGGTCCTTGTAGTTTCGTTGGCTTTCACCTTTAGTCAATTCATTTTTTTTCCACTTATTATTATTATTATTATTATTATTATTATTATTATTATTATTATTATTATTATTATTATTATTATTATTATTATTATTATTATTCACTTATACTTTTTTTTACACTTATCCACACACTATTTACTTAAACTTATCACATTTTTTTTTTCATACACTAGATTTTTTACCGTTCAAAAAAATGACAGACACTTATTATACTATACTTAAACGCAACTTTAGGGGAAAAAACTTTTTAGGAAACATTTTATAAAAGTTGCGTTATACTTATACTTACACTTTACACCCCTCATGTGACTTATATTTCTTAAAAAGATTTTTTTTTTTCAAAACATTGCGTTAAAGTATATGTATAATGAGTGTAAAGGTGAAGAAACAAAATTATCATTTACAAAAAAAACAAAAAAAAAGAGAAAAAAAAAGGTACAAAAACTTGTATGAATAAATGAAAAAAGAAAGTAAAGTAGAACTTTTTTCTTAACGTTGCATTAAAGTATATGTGTAGTAAGTGTAAAAGTGAAAGAAATAAATTATGACTTAAAAAAGTACAAAAACTTGTATGAAAAAATGATGAATAAATGAAATATATATATATATATATATATATATATATATATATATATATATATATATATATATATATATATATATATATATATATATATATATAAAGATTTTTTTTCTTAACGTTGCGTTAAAGTATAAATATAATAAGTGTAAAAATGAATAAACAAAATTATCACTTTACAAAATACAAATAATAATAATAATAATAATAATAATAATAATAATAATAATAATAATAATAATAATAATAATAATAATAATAATAATAATAATAATAATAATAATAATAATAATAATAACAATAATAAAATAAATAAATGAAAAAATAAAGTATTTTTTTCTACACACTGAGTTAAAGTATATGTATAATACGGTGTTGCAAACTGTAACACCCCCAAAATTTGATACAGCGGAAGACTCAACAAGCTTTCGGGGTGCTACGGGGATTGGTATCCAACACAAGACAATATAGAACGAGATAAAGTAAACAAAATAAAAACACAACCAAAACGGGGTTTTAAGGTTTACATTTATCCCAACATCATTCAGAGTCAGGCCCAAATTAAAATAACAATAGGTCCAAATTTAATTATCAGAGTTTAGAAAAATAGATCCATGAACCGTGTGCCTTAGCCGAGCCTTCAAATCCAAGCATGCACCTCAACACTTAATTACCTGAGAAAACGTGCTAAAAGTCAGCTTTCGCTGGTGAGATCATAGGTTTAAATTCAACTAATTATATAGTGGACATATACGCAAAACGCTTGCTAGCTAGACTAAGGATTCGCTAAAAGCCTGCGGATACCCTCCGCTCTCAACATAACACACGGATACCCTTCCGCAATAACAAAACACACGGATACCCTTCCGTCCTATCATAGATATTCGGGTAGCCCCCGCAATACCAATAATAACTCGGATAACCTCCGAAGTATAATAACCTATAGGTGCACACTACAGTATCTAAGTAAGCCAACCTTGAATAGTACACACGAACCGTGTGACTAAAGCTGACAATAACAAATAAGCCAACCTTGAATAGTACACATAAGAAGTGACTAAAGCTGACTATACATCTTAGTCCATATGCATAGCAAGTTTTAGAAAGAATATAGAAGCGATAATAGTCCACATAAATGATTTGCACGTTTCTCACCCCAAGTATTGAAAACATAGTTCAAGAGTAAAAAGTGGGGCTATGACTCACCTCAAGTCCAGAAAATAGCAAGACGAGGTAGGTAGAAATAAGATGTATGATAACTCACGAAACAACAACTACGGACTTGGCACGACCTAACAATATTAACTCTTTCAGAAATCATTTCCTCAAATATATAATATTCCCAAACCCGGACGAGAATCCGTTTTATTTCTGAAAATCCATTTCGTATTAGTTTGGTGTATTTGCGTTTGGTATCCATACGGGTGGTGGGTCGACTCAAAACAAACCAACAAGATCACACATAGGAAGATAAAATAAACTATAGATCTAAGATTAGCCCAATATATCATTTAAATAAATCGCTAAAGTTTACCAAATTCGTCGATTTGATAATCCTCATATTTATTTACGTAACATACCATTCCAAGATTACACCCAACCTAAAGCACATAGCATATAATTACTATATAGTATATATTATAGTTTAATAAATTCCTCATATATATCGTCAAATTGGCCAGATTTCCCGATATATACACTCGCAATCTATTACACTTTACATATACTACAACCTATGGGCGTCGTAGGATACGATGCCCACTAATATATTTATTTCGTATAACCAAACAACCCGGCTCAACCTTACGGTTAAGTGGTTACTTAATTATAGAAAACGTCTATATTAGTCGTCATATATCCGTGACAACACAAATGTCGCAAATAATAACTTACCTGGACCTGAGTGACAACAATTTCGCCTAACTCAATAAGTTTATCCGTTTTATATCCGAAATGACTTTTTATTAAACGTTTCATAATTGTCGGGAGTTTCCCATTTTATAACACAATTTTTATAATAATAATACGTTTAATAATATTACGCCACTTTCGTAGCCTAATATATATCTAATCGTATTATTTATAATACGACTCGTGATTATTATTATTATTATTAATATACGCGTTTATATAGTTATATATACGTTATTCACGTATATACTTTCATATAAACGTTCATATTATCAATAATTATTATTACGAGTTTTATTATTCTCGTTTCAATTTTTAATAGTTATTGAGTTATACGAAATGGTCATATGTCCGAGTCATGACTCTCGGCTCATTGTCCAAGTCCAATAATAAACAAAAGTCATAAATAACAAATCTCCGTCCAATCACAATCTCAAACCACGGGCTACAACAATAGGGTCCGACTACGGCACCCGACTAACCTATCTCCGTCAATCTAACGACCGTCTCACAATCGGTCCCCAATCACTTTCGTCAACAACTCCTCAATTACCAATAATTATATCCCATGTCGAGACCACAATGGTCTCGACTCAACCAAAGCATTCGGCCGATAAATGAATACCACAACAATATAACCAAGTTCACAATTATTACAAGAAAATAACATTAACCATGTTAATGTCCGGGTCGGTTTACCAAGCCAACACCCGAGCCAAGTGACCCACTTGGCTCTCGGCTGAAATTACGAGTCAAGGAGGACTCGACCAAGGACCACTTTGGTCTCGGCAATGCTCAAACGAGCCAACCAAACACCCTTTTGGGTCGCGACTCCAAGTAACAAAGACAATAACAAATTGGTAACCAAACTAGCCAAAGAGCAAACCAATCGGACCAATGGTTACGTAAGGCTCTCAACCGAGCCGAGGGGTAATATTACACCGAGACCATAGGGTCTCGGTTAAGCTCCATCGAGCCAAAACATCACCAAACGTGACCCAACATCCAAATCGAGCACCAAACTTGAACAACAAGGATTCCAAGGTCGAAAACCAAGAAAGATAACGAGCCGAGTGGCTCGTATCCACATCTAGCCGTGAGTCTTCGACTCACGGTTCATTCGAACCCATAAAGAAGCTAAACCCCGGATACCAAACCATTTGAAAACGCGATTTCATCAAAACCCATAAACATATTACATTTTTAAATGAAAACCCACTTGATTCTCATCAACTCGTGACCCTTGGTCACGATTCGAACCCATGAATCGAGTTAAAACTCGACCTACCTTCCAAAACAATACTAAATCGAAGAGTACTCAAGAAATAACAAGAAAGTGGTGATGAACTTGTGATTATTTGATTCGGATTCGGTGTTAATGTGGGAGTTAGGGCGCGTGTTATAGCTCAAAAGAAAGATCTCGACGAGAGGGTTAAAGTGGTGGTGTTATTTTTGGTGTGGGAGTGGCGGTGTGACGGTGGTGGCCGGCCGAAGGGGCGGCGGCTAGGGTTGAGATGTGGGGGAGAAGAGAGGTGAGAGAGAGATGGAAATTAGTGTGTTTGTGTGTGGGGGAAAAACCGGACCAACACACACCTTTTAATATCTAATTATTTATTTATTATTATTTTTTTTTATTAGTTAATAATAATAAGGTTAATAATAATAATAATAATAGTAATAATAATAATATTATTACGGTGGAGCGGGTAATACGGGTAATTGTAAAAAACATATGGCCCGGACCCGAACTCATTTTAAAACTTCAATATCACTCGAGAACCTCTCGTAAATAATTAAAAATATATATCGGACTCGTTAAGACGAATCATAAAATTGTCGTTAGGTAATCCTAGTGCCAAAGTCAACGTAGTACCAAGTGAGAATTCAAATATACATCACCGATCATATAATCAAAAATGAATTATGAACATAATTCACGAATTCCATAACGTCATTAATTAAAATATCCATAAAATAGGTCTTACAAGTTCGTTGTGAAATGAAGATTTCAAATAAAAATTATAAACGAACTTAAATTGAAATGCGGGTTTTTAAAATAGCTCCCTAAACTGCCGGTTGTCACACAAACACAAGGCTTACAAGGCCGATTAATCGCCGCCTAGGCGCTATAAGGCCACCAACCTTTTCAATTTATGTAAATTGGTCACATAAATCGGTCAACCGTGGTCAGCGACGGCCAATGATGGTCAATTGCGGTCAAACTTGCCCGAAACCTTCAAACCTTGCTAAAAATACCCAAAACTCGCCGTAAAAGTGTTTAATAAGCTATTGTTTTTGTTTATATCTTTTATAAGATGTGTTTTTGAGAAAAATCTTGCTAGTAATACCTAAAACTTGCCGGAAATACAAAAAACTTGTCGAAAATGTTGTTCCGATTAATCTCGTCTAGACCGATTACAAGCTACAGGGGGTCGACCACCCGACTATCGATTCATGATTTTTGCAACCTTGGTATTATAAGTGTAAACGTGAAGAAATAAAGTTGTCACTTTAAAATATATGTGTAATAAGTGTAAAAGTGACCGTTACTAGAACTTTTTTAAGTGGCAGCCGTTCAAACATGTCACATACCGATCATATTACGTACATTGGTTTGAAATTTGGAAGAAAAGCGGGAAAAAAAGTTATGTGAATAAATGAAAAAAAGTAAAAAATAAAAAATAAAATATAAGTGTAAAAAGGGAAGGGTGTAAAAGTGAAAGTCAACACAAACCATAAAGACCATTACTGTAACTTTCCTAAGTGAAAAAGTCAAAGAATGACCGGTAAAAGTCAACTCAAGCCATAGGGACTATTACTGTAACTTTTCAAAGCTGGTAACCTGGTAACCTGCTAGTTCCCGGCAATCTTATATATGTTGTTCACAATTTGAAAGTATTTTGCGTATACTAGTAATTTCCAAATTTTGTTACGTAAATCATCTTTTGGGACTAAATATATTACGTATATTTAGTTTCCACTCTAATATTAACAACTCCAGGACCTTTTTTTTTATACAACAACAATAGTTTTTAGTTTTATAAAAAGCGCTTTTTGTTTGTTCTTTTTTAGTTTCTAGTTTTTTAGTTTGTAATTTTTATACAACTAGTTTTTTTGTTTGTAATTTTTATAAAAAGAGTTTTTCATCAATAAAAAGTGTTGTTCATTGTATACGTTGTTTATCAATAAAAAAATGTTGTTCATTAATAAAAAAAAAAGTTGTTCATCAATTAAATGAGTTGTTAATCAGTTCATCAGTTTTTTTGTTTAACAAACATCATCAATTACATCATAATGTTAATCAGTTAGATCATGTTGTTCATTAGTTTTCTAACGAAAAAAAATTATAATGTTCATCAGTTTTCTAAACTCAGTTCTTCAATTTTCTAAAAAGAAAATCATAATGTTGATCAGTTCGTCAGTTTTCACAAAAAAAATCATAGTTTTCATCAGATCATCAAGTTTCTAAAAAAAACATAACATTCATCAGTTTTTTGAGGAAAAAAAATCACAGTCTTCATCAGTTCATTAGTTTTTAAAAGAATAAATTTTTAAAGTTCTTCCATTTTTAAAAAATAATAAATAAATAAAATCATAATGTTCATCAGTTATATTCTCATCTTCATTAGTTGTGAGTAGGAATATCAAAAAAATATCTAACAAAAGAAAAGGGGGACAATTTTCACCATGCGATGATTTTTTAAACTTTTAGTTTATGTTACTTTCTAAAGGATCGCATCTCTTATTCTATTAAAGATACATGATTTTTTTTCCTCTAGATTTTTAAAGGATCACATCTCTTATTCTCATAACCTTAAAATCCGTATTTTTTATGATACCAGTTGTCCAATTCAAATTCTGTATCAATATCTACTTCTGAAGAGTTATTTTCAATATTGTTGTAATCAAAATCCATATACTTTTGGTTATTATCATAATCATCTCCGTACTGTATTACAATCAATCATTTTATTTTCATAAACAACTAAGTCATTTATAGCATGAAGTTTGAAGTTAGTAGTTTTTCCGTATATTTTTGTGACATAACTTATTTTACTATTTTTATCGGTTCGAATCAAATAGTATTTTTTTTCCTATATCTTTCAAAGTAACAAGGAGAAAGAACCCGCCGCGTTGCGGCGGGGGCATCTATAACTGTGTGATAGACCTGTAACAGATAAAATTGGATAGATGTATTGCTAGGATGTTGTTTACAAAATATTGCAAGGGTTTTTCTACTGCCTTTATACTTGCAATTTTTGTGGCTATTACCTCACTGAGCCATCTATCCTACATTCATTTACTGTACATTATGCAGCTGCTAGTTAAGGTTTTATTACAGACCACATTTTAAGAGCTGAGGTATCGTGCTAGTCGTACTTCGCCTGCTTGCTGGCCTAGGCAACTGTTTTGTCTTTGGGATCTACAGATGATTCTTGGGGGGCCGGTGTCAACGTCAGTTCATCTTGTGGTGCTGTAGTTTCCATTTCTTGCATCTTTGGTTCCCTCATTTCTTCTACAACTGTTGGCATGCTATAGATAAGAAATTTTGCATTTATATTATGGTCGTTTGTCATAAAAAATTGCATGTTTAAGGCCGTTTGTCAACTAAATGTCAAATGTTCAATTTCATACACATAGTTCAAGTTCCTATAAACTATTGTCCCGGTTGTAAATGCACCAAGAGGTTCACGATACCATTCACCACTATACGTTATTTGATCCATGGCTTGTTCAACATTTAATACCTCCCATGGCCTCAGCTCCGGAATAGCTTTTATCAGTTGTTTTTGTATACATGAAAATTAGAAGCTTTGTTGAGAGCATGGTAAAAAATCGTTGATACTCGATTATAATAACAATTTACAGAGTCGATAGCCATGATTAATTAGTGTCCGTTAGTATTATAAGCCAATCTACGAGTTTGAAAATAGTATTATAAGCAAATCTAGGAGTTTGTTCCATTGTGAAATGATATATAGTAGAATGTCAATTTTCATATGTAACCAACAAATTATTTAAAAATTGAAAGTACCATTTTTATTGGTGCAAGTGCAAGTTATACTTTTTAGAAAAAACAAAATTACGGCTAGAGATAAGAATAAAGCCACTTTGCATGTTTTGGACTAATTTTAAGGCTTTCATATAGGGTGTTGATCGGTTTGGTTATCAGGTTGTTCGGTTAAATTTTTTATTTGGCCAACTCGAAAACCGAACTGAACCGAACTAGAAGTCAACCGAACTGATCCGAAAAATGAATTCGAATTCGGTTCGTGTAAAACCTCGCAAAAATCCATATTGTTAACAATCGGTTAATTATATAAATATCTCTGTCATTATTTTTAATCACCATTTTTACGGGGAAATTTAAAATTTTTCTTAGTATACTATATTTACGAAACCACGTCATCCGATAATTCACCAAATGACGGAACAAGTTCTCGACACGTTTAACGAAACTTAAATATTTCATTAATCATATTTAAACACTAAACACAAACTTAACGGGCCCTTAATAAATTTCTCAGCCCAAATCTTCCTATGATCTGTTACTATTCATCAGCCCACTTCAAAAACCCAATTTTCCATTTTGTTCTAAATTTCAGTCGACCTAGACCCCCTCCAAACGCCCCGTTTTTCTTTCAATTTCTAAACACAACGTATACATATTTTGTACCTCCTAATTGTCTACCCGCCAAAGAAGTAGGACGCCAAATATTAGCTTCTAAGACGAACGTTTAATACATTTCCGAAAGCCAAAGTGTTCGTCCATTTCTAACCCAACTCGATAGAAATAAAAACCTCAATACATAACCGTTTTGACTCTAACTTGTTTCTATGCAATCCTTATAATATTTCTAGCTTATTGACATGATGTTGGATCAGTTTTAACATCATTAGATCAAGTCTCACACGTTAAATGAATTTGTTCACTTTAATAAAACTAGTCGACATATATATGTACACCAAGCAAATCTCAACTTTGCTAACCATTCACACACTCTCTTAAAGTCAAGATATCAATAAAAATCTCTACAACATCCAACATTTTCTGACTTTGAAACAGTAGGAACAAGTTGAGTAAGTTTTAAAAACTTTTATATAAACTAGTACGTATACATATTAAACATATAATTCATTTCTCCATCACCACCACTCTCACACAACTCTATTGTATGTTTTCTCAGTCTCCTTTCATCAATTAGAAAGTCTCTGATCGACCAAGAAGCAAAACTCTCGTATTAGTTGGAAGCAAATAAGGAATATCGGGTTTAATATATAAGTTTAATACTTGAGTTATATCAAACGTGATTATTTATTGTGTTTTTCCTTCCTCACTCTCGACTCTCTACCACCCTTGAGGTGTTGTAAGTCGTTTCCATCTCTATTGAATCCATTTTTTACGTTATTTAAGTTCCATGCATCATGTTTTATATTATGTCAAACGTATATAGTTTCATATATATTTTATAAGTACGTACAAACATATAGTACACAAAATGTGGCTAGCCTCTATTTTGGAAGGCCTAGGAGTCACGACACACACTTGTTTCACGTTTATTTTTACGTTACATACATCCTACGAACTTATTTTGGACCATGTATCAAATGTATAAATATGTTGCAAAACTGAGAAAATATTCCAAGTCTTTTACACGTCCCAAACTACCTAAGGATCGAACCTATATTTTGAAATTTAGCTTAACAAGCATATCATATTTTGACACTACATAATAGACCATGTTACTAGCTACCAGTTTCGTGTATATAGTCCATAAATATAAGCTCATCTAGACCTTCTAAATTGGCCAAAGTAAAACACAAAAACTCATTTTCAAAACTAGGTATAAAAAGCTTAATGGACTAAAAAGCCCAATAAGATGAAAATAAGCACTCCGTATAAGCTGGACCAAAAAGCTCTTTTGATATGATTTTAGAACTTTAAAAATGAGCCTAGGGATAAGCCCAACTTGTCTCAACGCTCACGGATCGTTAAACGCTAACGGGCCTTTAATTTAGCTCGTTAAAAGCCCATTAAGTGAAAATAAGCTATTTTTCTCATAATTTTTGTAAACTTGGACTAAAAATGTAACGCGACGACACTTAGGAGAACTAAAACTGTCAAAGACTGAAAAATAGGGATTGAAACAGTAAAAACAGAAACATTTGGGTATAAAATGACATATTATTAATTTCCAAGCTCAGATTGTAATATTGGACATGTAGTGGACTATAATTATAAATTATATATAAAAAGGACTAACGGTGTAACGCTAACGCCGTTACTATAAAAAGTGTAAAAACTGGAAAAGGACAAGGACCAACATATTATATTTGACATTCTTATTTTATTTTCTATTTTACGTCACCCTATCACGTCATATGCATTTTCATTACATTGTATTTATATATTAATTATTTTTACGTTAATAATATATATAACGACATTTAACTAATTATCTTTACGTATTATTATCATCATTGTTAAATAAGGAAAACTTTAGAAATAATAGCATATCTCGTCATACTATTATATACATAATAATTTCATTCGCATATCATCTTTTCATCATAACGATTAATCGTTATTCATTTACCAAATAGTATTTGGTTAAATTCTCAGATAAATTTATTTATCAGGTTCCGTATTAAAGACGTTTTCATAATCATTCTCATAATCTCTTTCGACTTTACTTTTCATCATTCCCGTATCAATCAAGGTGAGTCATAGCCCCATTTCCAATACTTGTTTTTAACTCATTGGGGGAGATACATGCTTACATATACTTTGATAACTTTATAAGTATATGAATAAATTACATGATTCAAATCAATTTCCTAATTAATATTTATCTGATATGGTTTATGACTTAAGATATGATATATATATATATATATATATATATATATATATATATATATATATATATATATATATATATATATATATATATATATATATATATATATATGTTATTGGCGAAATACTTAACTGAAATACTGATACTCAGATGATAATGTTTCCAATTTGATTATTGTGGCATGTGATATATATATATATATATATATATATATATATATATATATATATATATATATATATATATATATATATATATATATATATATAGAGTTGAGATCATATAAGATCATCCTTAAAATTCTAAAAGTAAGATCAATGCAACAACTAATAAGAGAAGGGCATGTGGCAATGCATTCAAATCACAAATAAAGAAAAAAGAAAATTAATAAACATTAATTTATATAGATTTGAGGGCATTTTAGTAATCTTTCAATGCACCATATCATTCAATAAGAATACCGTATTCTTTAAACGAATTAAACAGAGCGTTTTTTTTCTTCCGGTTCTTCAACTCACTTCACCATGATGGATATCATTCAATGCCATCCCAGATTTTTAGCACAATCATATTCATATTCAGTTATTATTAGCACAAGATCATATATCTTTTTCATTTTGATACCAGCTCCATTCCATTCAAGTTTTCACACTCTCTATTCACTTCCGGTTCTACTTGTAATTCACCATGAATGATTCAGTAGATATTGAGTTTGCTGATAATTATGTTGGAGGTAACATATGCGTTATTTAATGTTTGTATTTTTTCATGTTTGTTTAGGATAGTCATGCTTTTAGATGGATCCCTTACATATCAAAATTAGGCTGTAAATCACCAATGCCGTGGTTGTTTTTTTTTTATGTTAATCATGCTTTTATAACCCTAGGTTATAATCAGTTGCTACACCAACGAAAACCCCCCTAAAATTTTTTTTCAATGAATAAGTTATTGCCGTTTTATACTTCCCGTATACTTAACTATTTTGATACCTTTTTCTAACCCGTATTACATTTTTTTAGGTGAACAACTCACTCCTAGAGCAGTTAACAATGAGCCACGGGACGTTTCTGGTGATTATCTGTTTACGCCTCCTCATGATCATCAGGTTGGAAGTTTTCAACCTACTCCTAACGGTACTAAATTTTGGGTCCCCAAAGTTATTAATAAACCTATAGAAGGCCAAGTCTTTGATACACTTGAATTAGCTCTAAATGCTTACAAAGATTATGCAAGAGAAGGTGGTTTTGAGGTTAGAAAGGGTGGCCAAAAATATACCAAAGACAGCAAAGATGAACCCAACAATAAGTATTTTTATTGTGTTAGACAAGGATTTAAACCCTCACCCAAGGCCGGAAATCTAAAAGATGATAAACCACAACCCACCAACCCTTTAGGCGTGACTAAGGTCATAAAAAGAAGGAAACGTGCATCTTGTCGTTGTGGATGTAACGCACAACTTAGGCTTAAGAAACTACCAGATGGAAAGTATGCTGTGTCCAAGTTTATTGAGAAACACAACCATAGTTTGGTATATGAAGACGATTTAAAGTATCTTAGGGCATCTCGTAGGCTGACTTTCTCGAAACAGCAACTGTTAAACAAACTTTCTAATGTCAACATAGGCCCCGTTAGATCCTGGAAAGTGTTGAAAGAAATGTACGGTGGCTTTGAATATATAGGGGCAACAGATGTTGAATGCAAGAACTACAAGCGTGGTTTGAATGAATTCATCGGTGAGCGTGATGCTCAAATGGTCATTGATAAGCTGTTGAGCCGAGAAGAATATTTCGATAACTATTCTGTTGAATACAAACAAGACAAAGAATCTAAAGAATTGGTTGGTTTGTTTTGGGCAGACGAGCAAGCCAAGCGTAATTACGCTGCCTTTGGTGATGTTGTGTCATTTGACGCAACGTTTCGTTCAAACAAGTATCAAGCCATTTTATACTTCCCTTATACTTAACTAGTTTGGTTTGGCACATACTGATACACATGTTTCTTCATACTTTATGTAGGTACAATATGGTGCTTGTCCCTTTTACGGGCATTGATAATCACAACAGATGTGTCATATTTGTTGCTGCCTTGTTAGCTAGCGAATCTGCAAAAAGATACACGTGGCTATTGAAAAGGTTTAAAAAGATATTCGTTAAAGTTCCCAAGGTTGTCGTAACTGACCAAGATCCGGCTATGAAGATAGCTATTGAAAAGATACTCCCGGATAGCCGCCACCGTCTTTGTATGTGGCATATAATGTCAAAACTTAGTACAAAGGTATTCTTTTGAAGTAAAACTTTAATTATTGTTATTGTTATTAACAATATACTAGTTATTGTTATTATATGGGTTCGGCACCACAACTAAATGGGTGTTTGGTTGAATCACAGATACACTCAAAACATAGTAAAACCCATATAAACAGTTACACATATATTTCTAGTGTTTGGTTCATTGACACCTATAAGCTATAACTTATATATATTGTATATTGTGAGATCAGGACATATACCCGGTATAAACCATTTTTTTAGAGCATGTATGTATGCAAACCTTATTACGAGTTATTTGAAATCATTTTAAATTAATCACTGAATATTGTGTTTAGGTGGGGCCTGCATTATGCAGCGACACGGATTTTAAAAGGCGTTTGTGTGGTATTGTATGGACTGACAGGATCGAGCCCGAAGTGTTTGATGTACAGTGGAACAAGATAATGACAGATTTTGAGCTTACTGAGCATAAGTGGCTTCAAGATATGTTCGATATGCGGTTCAACTGGATACCTGCCTATTTCAGGCATGAACCGATGTCTGGTCTGATGCGCACGACATCGAGGTCCGAAAGTGAGAATCACTTTTTTGGCCAGCTGTTTAACCCACACTTGAGTTTGATCGAATTCCTTAGTCATTTTGATACTGCAATGGACTGCCAAAGATTCAAATATGGGAAGAACACACATGACTCAAAATACACAACACCTGATTTCAAAACTCACTTACAAGTTGAAAAGGAAGCCGCAGAACTGTATACACACACTGTCTTCTATGATGTTCAGGATGAGATATTTGAGTCATTGTATCATTGTTGTTCACTTACTGTTCAAGAAGATGATACATCACTTACTTATATGATTCGCGATACTGAAGCTGATTACACAACGATACATGGTGTAACTGTTGAAGCTAAATATGAGGTAACACTATCCGTATATTTGTTTATGTTATACAAATATATCACTAATATGCATAGTTTAAGTCAAGGTTTCCTTTAACATGTAGGTCAAGTATGTGCCAGCTAGTTGTGACATCAAATGTAGCTGCTTAAAGTACGAGTGCTATGGGTTGCTGTGTCGCCATGTTTTTTATGTGCTTAGGTTGTCCAAAGTGTTCCATTTCCCTAAGAAATACTTGCAGCGAAGATGGTCAAAGTATGCTCTGCCCAACAAGATTGTCACAAGGCCCGTGGACGTTGCAAGCTTGTCAAATCCGGTAGAATGTGTTAACGGTGTTCTTAGAGAAATTTACGGCACTGTTGAAGATTCGGTTACCCGTTTGGTCACTGATATTCAAAAGTTACACATTTACAAGGATGACCTTGATACATTACTAGAACAAGTGAAAATCGACATCCCAAATGCCCCTGAAATGAGCAAGAAAGAATTGTATGCTGCTGCGCTTGGTGTCAAGGAACCTGAGACGGTTAACATTGTTGCCCCTGAATGTCGTAATAAAGGATCTGTTTCTTTGAAGAGGCATCAAACACAGGCCGAGATAGCCATGACCCGATCAAACAAGCCTTCGCGTCATTGCAACTATTGTCACACCTATGATTATCATGATTCTCGTAATTGTCCCAAAAAGAAAGCAGATTTGGATGAACAAATGGCCTAACCCAACCACGTTGAAGAATAACATTTTTAGATGTTCACATTTTTATTAACTATTGGTTTATTGGTTTATTGGTTTATTGGTTTACTGGTTTACTGGTTTATTGTTTTTTAAGCAATTTTAATAACTCTTGCTTTATTGCTTATGTTGGATTCTTGTTTAATGGAATGCTTTTTAATTTATTTTTCCATCTGGTCTCACTATGTTTCATGTGCCATGAGTGTTAAGTGTTTTGTAAATATAACCTGTGTTTCACAGTTAGTAATTATAAGATCAACCTGGTTTTCAAGGGTGTTTGGGAAAACTTATTATTCTTGATTGTGTTCACAAAATGTATTGTGTGCCATCATTTTGATATATGTTACCTTTCTTCCATTAAAGGTATATACTTTGTTTTGTATTTAAACTTTTGTCACTACATTCTTACATGAAATCGGGTTCCTGATATTTGCATTTAATAAATGAACGTTCCTTCCCTTCTATCTTGTTAATTTTATAAGGTACATGTGGTGATTGTTGCATGTCGAGTAACCCAAACATGTATATCGGTTTCATGAAAACCGATAAGCCAATGAGGATATGCAGTTATTGTGGTATGTATTGATACAATGATGCAACGAATTGGCATGAAAGAAAATAAGTCTAGGGAAATCCGTGTACCAGGCTCTCTACAAGGAAACTTATGCGTACGACAATGAGTTGTTACTTTACATTGACCCATTTACGTTCTAGTTAGCCTACAACGGTCTTTTTGTTTAGTATTCGACTTGAAGTGTGTCTGGTTTTATTTTGAATAATATTGTATCTTTTTTCTTCATTTATTTACCATTTCACTTGGTTACCATATTTTTACCTTTTTAGATACGTACATGCTTTTTTTACATATTCAGTTTACACTACTTATTACACTAGTTTTAATCTCCATATTATCTGCATATGCATCATTTTAATGTTGCTGTAATTACAATCACACATACACATGGATACATGCACACATAGCACAAATTATATGTGTTGAACTCACAATATATACGTTATAAATCTGTTTCAATAGCATGATTGTATGTAAGTATGATTACACCATTTTCAAAGCATTGATTTGGCCTGCAATTTACTAGTACATGACCCGGTTAGCTTTTCTGTGTATACGCCTACATTTGCAGAACAAAATATACCTTACTTACGGCCTCACGCATCTAACATACTACCATACAACAATATATTGCCATAGAAACATAAATACTTAATTTAGATAACACCTTTTAAATAGATACACATCAGTTTAGCTTTTCTGTGTACCAAAGGCCACACTTGTTCGCCCTAGGTGCAACACCAACCCTTATGGAAACAAAAGATTAAAACTAAATGCACTACCATTTCATAAGACAAGTCTTTAACTAACTAAGACACATTATTCAAAATATTAAGTTCAAAAGCCCCACATCTGTGCGGACTTGTGTACCAAAGCCACTTCAACACTGACGTCCTAAAGCATACTCCCAACACGCGCCTTAAGTGTTTCATATGAAGCAGCCTCTAATCTTTTCCTTTCTTGTAAAGGCAGCCTTCTGTACGCTTCTGCTTCATATTCAAAATCTGCTTTCTTATTGTTTATGTCCGCCAAGAGAATTTTTGCAGCATACTTCTGACGAAGTTCATCTAATTGATGTTGTTGATCTTTCCCCTCTCTTCTAAATTCACAAAGGTCATCATACTCCCCGCCGAATAGGTACGTCTCCATGTGTCGCATCGCAAAGACCCCACAGTCAATTTTGTTATTCTTTGTCATACATCCTAAGCGTAACAGGTGGGGTTGAGCATTCCTCAGAAACCCCTGTGCTGGATGACTTTCAAATGAAAGGAAGTCTTCAAACCGCGCAACCTGTTAGATTGATTCACAAAGTATTATATATGCAGTTACCCGCATAGTACTTAGAAAAACACAAACTTTATTCGTATATAAATGTACCAGAAATCCAACTAGACCGCTATATCTCTCTGACACATCTTCACTCCCTAAAAGCATATTATCCAGGACATGTACCTCCTTCCTTTTGAGATGCATACATACAACAAAGAAATGACCACCTTGAATTATGGGGAAAAACACCTACAACAAAACAGTATACATATACATTATTATCCGTTTTTATGACACTCAAATAGTTGTTACAATTATGTGTCATTTTCACATAACTAGACATTTAGATCACGAATATTACCAAATCCACATTAACCAAACTTCCATACACTGTTCTTCGCAAAATGCTAACCATGCCTTTAATAAATTTATCTGCAGACTCCTTGACATCAAATCTTTTGTCGGCCAAATCCATTACATCCCATTCACGCTGTTTACATGATTTTTTTTTATTAGTGACACTTCATCAATATAAATAAGCAGCTGAAACCAATGTTCACACATTCTTTATATGTACCATTCTAATAATGTGTTATATCATACATACCATAAGCGACGTATCACAAAACACCTTGCACATAAGCTTCTTCGGATCACGGTATTTCTCAGCATCATTTAACACCTTTGTGAACATGTCTACCGCCTCACTTGATATCTTTATCCCCGGGCACAAGCTCTCAAACACGACCCTCGGTGCACATTCATAATCAGTCTGGAACAGGATGTCCCTATAACACAAATAACAATGAATAAACAACAAAATGTACCGGGTTATATTTAACAATTATTACTAACACACATGTACTTACGTTTCTGAGAAACGCCCACTGAACAAACATTCGGTAACTCTTTTCTCGTGCCCCGCCAAACCACCAACCAACGAACATGCCCTTCTTATCCACGGGGAGCATAAGACCTCAGCTGGTCTGCCATAACGTTTAGGCCTTACATTTGTTTCCTTTGGGATAATGGTCTGTAACGGTGCTTCATCACAAATGGTGTATGGAGTAATTGCGCCGTTACACACATTTTCTGACACACCTGGTTCTTGCCTACCAATTCTTAATTTTTCAGGAGTAAAACAATCGAAATGTGGTAGATCTTGAGAATCATAAACCTGTAGGGATTCCAACAGCTCTTCAGCTTCAGCAATGGATCTGTCACCACCTGTCACATCTACACTCCTGCCTTGTCTTGCAGGTGGTTGTCTTACGTTTAAGTCAAATTTTGAAACATTGACCTGATCACTTCTTAGCCTCTTCTCTTTAATACTTCTTTCTGCTGACAACTGTTCACTATATGCTACAAAAGCAGATGGTGTCCCATAAACCTGAGTAAACGGGAACGGCTCCTCCGGTGCATCCTTGAAACTACACGTCTTTGGTACATCATTTTCTGGAGTACAATAAACCCCATCATTCTCATCCTCAGTTGGTTTCGTACTTTCATTTGCTGGCTCACGAAACACACGTGTACGAAACATAGCATCACGTAGCTGCTTCATCTGAAGAAGCCCTTCATCAGTAGGATTTTCTTCCAGCGCCTGATCCATTTCCTCGTCTGCCTCATGCATAAGCTCCCCCGCCTTTTTGTATTTTTCTGCCAAACTCTTTATAATTTCCTGTATCGCAAACCCAAAATCAAATGACACATCCCCATATAAAATATTGCATGTACCAAATTTACATTACATTATACCAACTAAATAATACTACTTTTATTTTCCATTGTGAAGCAGAACTAACACATGTTTAACATCTATGTTCCATTTATATTCCATTTTGAAGCACAACTAAGTATACGTGGATTATCGATACATTTTTTAAACCTCAAACATATGCATAGTGCTATCAGTATATAAGTACATCAACGGGTGGCTTTTCTTTACATACATTCGAACTACACTTCACACGCAGGGAACCACACCAACTTATATACATACACATACGTTCTGCAAATAACTTTTGAAAACTATTTATAATTACCTCAACACTCTTTTGACTCGCCTCCACACTCTCCGGACTTAACCTCTCTTCTTCTAGTTTGTTAAAAAGGTCCACCGTCCAACTGTTTACCAATGGCATCTGAACATCCCCATTTCCTCTAATTTTTCGCATCGATTCAGCGTACACAACCTGTGGGATCATTACATTTTTCAATACACAAAAAAAAATTAAATAAAATTTGACTGATATAAAATATTGACTAACATACCAACAGAACGATAACCGGCCCGCAATAATGGCGAGTCCTAATCCAGCTTTTTTTGGTCCGAACAAGACACTCAAGAACATAGCTACACCAATCAAATCCAGGGATATCGATCTCATCCTGGATACAGTTAAAAAACCGTAAGTTCACAGTAGCGTTCTTGTTTGATTCACCAATTGAAGTGAAGTAGAGAACCAAAAAATTGAGCTTAAACAACCATCCTCCGTCAGCTTGCGTGTATATCTGTCTCTCCACGGGGATGTGTTTATACCTTGTCATACTTTCAAACTGTTTCTTCCATTCAACAACAAGACGGTGTCTACAATCAGCTTCATCAACTGCTTTCACCGGTACATTCCCCATTGGTATCCCAAGGACATCTCTCACCTTTTCTCTCGTAATACTTATAGCCTTACCATCCACATTCAGTACGCATCTATCTTCATCAAACTTATCTAACAGCCAATAACATAACCTTGTTGGTACATCCTTAATCCTAAACCCAAGAACAGCTCCAAACCCCATCTCCTCAACATCTTCTCTCTGTTTTGTTGACAGTTTTGGTAGTAGACGATGCAACGACCATAACGATATTCGTTGATGTATCCGGTCTACAACTGGTACCTTACAACCAACACCCTTTTCACCCTTTTCACCCTTTTTCTTCTTTACATCCTCACCAACAAACTTACCCTTGCAAATTCGCTTCCTCACCCCAACCTCATTATAAACACCTTCCTCATTCTCCTTCTCCTCATCAACTAGACCCTTTTTTCCATTTCGTTTACTCAAACCTAATTTCCTTTTACCAGCATCCTTCTTCCCAACTTTGTCCTTGGAAACAGTAAAGAATTTACTTCTTTTACGCTTCCCCTTCTCGACTACACCCCCTTCATCATCTTTTTGTTGATCCCCACCAAGAAAAGGTAAAAAAACGTCCCCTTCCAGACTACCCACAGGACGTTTCTTTACAGGTACACTTCTTGTTTGTGTCCTCCTATTACCTCCATGGAATCCTCTGCCTGTATCATGTACATCAATATATGCATATGTTATAACAATACAAATCATAATTCGTTGAATCACATGTATGCAAGTATCGTGATGATGTATCCCATATATCTTTTTATGTATCCCATGTATCGGTGTACCGAACACACAATACAAATACTACTTGCGTGAAACACATATTTTCAGTCAACCCTTACACACACGCAAATCACAAACTTCTTTCATTATGTATACCAATACAAAACATATTTGGTTAAAACACATGTATTCATGTATCGTTTAATGTATACCATGTATCTTTTTATGTATCCCATGTATCCATGTTCAGAACATACACTACACATCCTAAACGCTAGAAACACATATTTTCAGTCAACAGATACACATATACATCCCAATCCACAGATACATGGATACATCCCCATCACCATTTTTCGGAGATACATCCGCAGATACATGGATACATGGACACATGGATACATCCCCATCACCATTTTCAGAGATCAGATACAATTTATAGGCGTGTTTGGGTCATCAAAACTAAAAATATCTATCGTTGTTTTGGTTCGGCAAAACTAAAACATTATATTGGTCCAGCAAAAAACTACAAAGCTTTTGACATCACATCGCAAGTTATAACCTTTTTATATTAACCACAATTTATATGGTTTTGAGGTACACTGATACACACCATTTGTCACGCCACATTCACATATAGGCAATACTAGTGGTTTTTTCACCATCACTATAACCTGCATGACTTTTTGGTTCATTAATGTATACCCAGATACATTCAGATACAATATACACCAAATAAATTCCAATGCTATATACACAGATACATTCCGGTAATACTTGATACACTCCAGTTGACATATCAGATCACATACACGTTCTAGGTAATTGGTTCAGCATAACTATTAGCTATATGGGTGTTTGGTTCATTCACATACACCCACCTACCATCCAATTAACAGATACACATATACATTTCACAACCATACACAGATACATATCAAAGACCCACAACACGCATACAAACTGACAGGATCAATAACAAAAAAAAAAAAAAAAAAAAAAAAAAAAAAAAAATACATACTTTACCCAGAAACACAAACAATATGGTTTCAATTAAGTAAATTCATACCTGATACATCATTATTTTCTTTATCTGAAGTTAAATCGATGGTTCCAAACCCTGGTCCATTCTTTTCCGCCATTTGATCAATCAACCTAGTACTTCTTCTAACTTCAAAATCAACATGCAAATGTGCGTTTTTCTTTAGTATACGCTTACACAATACACTAAACATTATAGTTTAAAGACCAAAAGATGGATCACTTACCTCTTAAAATTGGCGGTAAATCACCAATGCCGTTGTTGTCTTCTAAGTTAGCCATGCTTTTATAACCCTATGTTATAATCAGTTGCTACACGATCGAAATCCCCAATTTTTGGCCGAGTATAATTCTTGATGATATGATTTTAATTGGTAGTGAGCTTCAAAAGTGGGATTTAATGTAACTGATGAGTGATTTTTGCTTCTTTGACTTTAAGTCAAATCAATCCTCATTTATGTATGCAACTTGATACAAACTAGCCCGCTCTTTCTTTAGTTACAATATGATACATTTGCCCCTATACTTATTGTTAATTACAAAACTGCCACTCATCTCATTAAACACAAAATACTTTGATCCAACGGTCTAGATTAGGACTTACTTTTACAACTTTAACCATGATCTCACAATAACTCTCCCCTATATATATATATATATATATATATATATATATATATATATATATATATATATATATATATATATATATATATATATATATATATATATATATATATATATATATATATATGTTACTGGCGAAATACTTAACTGAAATACTGATACTCAGATGATAATGTTTCCAAAGTAATTATTGTGGCATGATACTTGACTATACTATAACATCCTGAATGATTCAATTATCTCTATATGATATTTCTATGTTCAACAGAAATAATTGCTAGGAAGAGCACAAATACTCTAGTTACATTATTACTTTGATATTGCCTAAGTTACCTTTATCGCCATAAAGTCCCTCAATCATGAGCCATTAATCACTTGTATGTGAGCGCGAATATAGTGAACAGCTTCGAAACCTGTTAAGGATTGACCTCCTATCCCACTAATACTTGACGGAATGCCATATGCATATGGTTAGTCGTATTAGTCGTGATACACTATATTTGAGTAAAAATAGGAATTGGCAAGTCACCTATTATAAGAGGGCAAAATTTATCATTGACTTGATAAATCACCTCTTTTGTTAACGTTTTGCGTGTCATGAGGCTTGGAGCAATATCCATAAGGAAATGTATGTTTTCAACATATATTTAGATACAGCTGTATAGGTATTTGACCAGACTTGAATTGTATATCTCATTAAATTAGCAGCATGAGTTTCCATCTCATGTTAGGATTATTGATCCCTTATTTGAATTTGATTGAATATCTATATGATTTATCTGTGATTATAATCAACATCACTCAATACTTGTTCTATCACTGTTTGTATTTATTACAATTATTACTAAAGATTCTTGAAATCTATTGAAATAAATGGTTTTCCATAAAACTCTATGAACTCACCAACCTTTGTGTTGACACTTTTAAGCATGTGTATCTCAGGTAATTAATGGAGCAGGACAAGACACGGAGCGGGCATTTATTACTCTGATAAATTAAAATGTTATAAAAATCAAATATGTCATTCTTACAAGCCTTTATATCTTTTAATAAGATTCTAAATCAAATGGTTCTTCTTTTATCAAAAATATTATTTGAATGACAAATAACTTTCAAAATGCTTCTTTTAAGCCGTTTTATGATATTATAACTTCGATCCTCCCCGTAACACCCAAATTACTTTTTCGCTGCTACAAACTTAAATTTGGGGATGTTAAAGTTCGGTTCTTGGGTTGACCCGAATAACCCGAATTTCTCTATTTATTTTTAAAAAACTACTGTAATAATTATATAGATATTTAGTAAAAAAAATTATTTCAAGCATAAAAAGTGTTATACATAAATATATAAAAAATATGTAGATGTATATAAATATATAAAAAATATATATATTTATGTGAATTCGGTTTCGGTTCAGACTGCCAAACTCATATCCAACCCGAGAACCAAATTAGTTGTTCGGTTCGGTTTGGTTTTAGCAAATTCGGTTCGATTATTAGTTCGATTCAGTTTTTTTCAGTTCGGTCAAGTTTTGATTTTCGGTTTATTTGGCCTTTTCGGTTTTTTCTCACCCCTACTTTCATAATTTGAGCTTTTGGTTCATGCAAGATCTTGATTGTATTTGTGTATGTTAAATGGCCCAAAACAAAAGAAAGATAGGTTCGGCCCATTTAGAAACACAAAAACCGAAATGAAATGAAACAAATTTGACTCTCTAGAAACACACAAAAACACAGAAAGACTGCATCTTGTTGTTGTTCTAGTAAAACCTAATCCCACCTCAACAATCTTGTCGGCCATGGCTGATTCCCTCGCTAAGGTTTTCATCATCTCATAACTTTTAAATTTTTGTTTTTTTAATGAAATGAAGTTACCGTTTATTATTTATTCAGATCTGACTTTAATGATCAGTCTTGTGTTTAAATGTCCCCTTTTAGGATTTAGGGGGTGTTTGTTTAAGCTTATATGTGGACTTATGAGCTTATTTGTTTTTCGGATTATATTTCATAAGCCCCAATTTTCTGGCTTATTTTGAGACTTATGGGGTTATATAAGTTTATCATGATATGATAAACTTACATAAGTCTCAAAATAAGATGGAAAATTGAGGCTTATGAAATATAAGACGGAATACAAATAAGGCAATAACAGCAAGGAGGCCCCCATTACAGTTGTAAGTTAGAGAGAAATTACATGTAAACTTGAATTACACACATCATATATATTTAATATCTAACGTATTGATGGACGGAACTTAGAAGGGACCCAGGGGGCTGCGGGCCCTGATGCATGGGAATCGCACCTTGCTTTACCTCTCGAGGGATCTCGCGAGGCTTACAACCCCCACCAGGCAGTGTACCTGATCGTTGTAGTATAGTATAGTGACAAGTACCGGGGGATTGATCGTTCAGCTTAGGAATAGTGTCGCTAGGATTAGAAAGCCTAATTAATAGCTCTAAAGATGAAGGATGATTATTTTTGTGTTTTTATATTTTAATGAAAGCAAGTAAAATCTCGGGTTTTAAAAGAGTGGGCGGAATTAGTTGTTATTCAACTAACCCAAAAACTACTTTATAACTAATTAAACTAATGAAAATGAAATTAAGCTAATATTAAACTAAGGTTGTGAGCAGTATTTGGAGAAGTTGTGTTTACTTAGATTTCATTACTCCCTAGATATCTTTTACATGTCAATTACTTGTTACACTTGTATGGATGACGGATTGTATTCCTTAATACCATTCGTGGGGTGGCATACATAACTCCCCAACTCTATGAGCTCTTATCTCCTCCTACACCATGACCCAGCACAACTATAGGGATTGTAAACAGTGGCTCATGCATTAAATACAACCAATAAAGACCTAGTACGCCTCGGTTCATGTTTCTTAAGACGTTCAAGCATGTTACCATTTGGAGATCTGCCAGTTTTCTTAAGCCTAACATATAATATCATTCATCCAAGAACAAGAGTAGACAAGTAATCAACACATAATCAACATCCAGGTTTCATTAGCTCTAAGCAAACACAAAAGAAATCTAGCCTAGCATAGTAGAATTAAGATAAGAGCAAAAGATAAACAACCAACACATAGACATATTGATTGAATTAAGAGTATACTTATCTCAATTACAATGCAAGGTCTCAAGGGTTTGGAACCCTTGAAAAACCTGTAAAAGAGGCACCAAAATCGTCTTTAGGGTTTTACCAAAACTTCTCTCTCCTTTAATGAAAAAACTAGAAAACTATATATAGGAAAAATCGTCCTGACGGCGTCAAGAGTAAAATCTGACGCCGTCAACTCGCCGCCATACACTTCCTCGGACGCCCTAGATCCAGTTGTGACGGCCTATGTGACGCCGTCACCACCTACGGTAAATTAATCTTGGCCACTTTGACGCCGTCATCTCTCCATCTGACGCCGTCACCAGCTACGGTAAAATATTCATCTTGTCTGACGCCGTCAAGAGCAAACCCTTGACGCCGTCACCTTGTATTTCCAGCTTGGATTTTTGGTACTTTGTCGTTTTCTTCACTTTATGCTCCAAAAACGTCCAAAATAGCCTCTTTTCCAGAATTCACTCTCCAAACACCTAAAATCACAAAAGGAACGATTTAGGGCAATATTTGATCAAATAAAGTCGGATTCGGGCTTAAATGACCCCCTAAAAACGGATCATTTTTCGCCTCATCATATACCCTTACACTTGAGATTTGCTTGTCCTCAAGCAAATGAGTTTTTATTCTACTCAAAAGACAAGTTAGGGGTCATTTAACACTAATATAAAAGTAATTACAACAAATAATCGTTCCACTAAAGACCAATAGACAAGCACGGAGGTCATACACAAGCACCTCACAAATAGTGTTTAGATACTCACATCTCTCGGGTGTAATAAAGTAATATAACATTATGGAAATGGAAGATATCTCTCACTACCTGTCATAACAAAATAGATTACCATAGGCTTGGGAAAGGATCAAACCTCCACCACATGGCGTAAGCACCTAGGATAAACTATCAAAGAGGTCTTTTAAAAGGGTTATAACGTTAGGTGTAGGGATATGAATTACACGGTTTTGTTGGATAAAGGGAATTTTACTGGTGGCGAGTTAACAATCTTAGTAAATTACATGTACAAGATGGCGTTGCTAAGCCAAGACTAGACTCGACTTAAGCTAATAAATGAAAAATAACAAAAAATGTAAAATGAACATAGAATGAAAACGGGATGGTAGTCCGTATGTTTTTTTTTTCTTTCTTTTTCCTTTTTTCTATTTTTTTTTCTTTTCTTAATTTTTCGATTTTTTTTTTTTTTTTTTTTTTTTTTTTTTTTTTACATACACTCTTACCCTACCATCCAAAATAATACATCATAGGGGTATGAGCAATCCCCTTACACTTGAATCTTTACATACTTTACATTAACTAATCTAATGACTCGAATTAAGAAAATCAAAACACTTGGAGCACTTTTAAGATTAACGCACATATGGGGGTAATAATATGATGTTCTTCCCCATTACTCCATAAAAAAAGTACTTACCCATGAGTCCCAATCGTCCCAAAACAATATGTACAAGGATATGACTCGACTTAGCAACCATGCAATCAATTAGAAAGTTAACTTAGGGTTTAACAAATAACAATAATGCACTAAAAATGAGCGCATACACGGAAGGCTAAGGCGATTTGGGTGTACATTTAAGTGGGGTGTAACAAATTCTTCCTTTAAGTAAAATTCTTAAAGTTAGAAACGAAAAGATAGGCTCGGAGGGGTGTACTAGGGGTATCGTGTACTAAAAATGAGTACAACGCAAAGGGTGTGGGAAAAATTAGTTGACTTAACTAGCCAAGTAATATGACTTAAATGGTCAAGTAATTATAATACGGGTTTAACACAAGGGTGATCCTAATGCCTCTTATCATGTAGTAAATCCTACCACACGAATGTAGTCTCACTAGCGGTCTCGGGATGCATCACTAACGCAAGTTCTAGAATCTAAATGCTACCGGTACACTCATAAGCACCAATAATAAATGCTTTTCCTATCAAAACTAAAGGCGAACCTCACATCTTTGGGTGGAAAATTACGGTTATGTGCTAGTCATACAACCTCCTATCCATGAGACGCTTGCTATGGCTAAAGTTTCACTCCTAAATGTTGTAAAAAATTTTAAATTTGGCGCTAAAATTGCACTAACAAGTATTTCTTATAGTTTTATTACTCATCTACCATTAAACAAAACAAACTCAAGCGAAAGTGCATATGTAAGGTATCATCTTTTTACCCTCCCCTTACACTTAAGATGAACATTGTCCCCAATGTTCAAGTAAAGAATGTAAAAGTAAAAAGTAAAGAGAATGAAATCAAATACTCCCCTGATTCGCTCGGTATGAATTTTAGGTTGGCCAGGTTAAATCTTCCTCCAAGAAAATGAACAATCAAAGCTTCCCTTCCAGAATATAAATCATCTTCTTGTCTTAAATAACCTGTAAATCCTGACAAAAGTAGACAAGGCAACCTCGCGTAAAATCGGCGGCATCCTATATAAGTTACTAAATCCTAGAAAACAAAGTAAGATATAATGCTTGTGGAATGAAGTTTTCAGATTTCCTGGAGATTATAAAACTTAATAATTCACAAAAACCATAAGACTCCGTTAGAAAAACAAAACCGGTAAAATTTCCAGATTTTTGACTCCTGACGCCGTCAAGAGCAATTGCCTGACGCCGTCAGAATGGACCTGCAGAAATCTTTATGTTAAGTTTCCGGAGAATTTCTGGAAAAACCTTGTCCTACTTCCTGGAAAATCCTGCAAAACTTCATTATGACTCGATACAAGCATTTGACTCTAACAAATACGAATATACATGTTCATTAAATATTGTGGAGAATCATGATCGGTTTGTTTCTTAAAAACATATTTGGGGTTTCCCCTTACACTTATCTTTTGCAAAAATACCTTTAGGTTGAAGTTAAGACTAGGCCAAACAACATAATAAAGTATTTCACATTTTAATTGAGAAACATGATCAACCAACAATAAAAATAAAACATGTATACGGAAGCAAATAACAATCAAATAATTAAAATCACACAAAACATGGGTTGCCTCCCAAGAAGCGCTTTTCTTTATTTACGAGTCTTGTAGCTAGACTCAAAGTCGTGGGTTACCGTGTATCGCTTATGCTCACATAACCAAGTGTGAGCCATCTAATAGTCGCCTCATCTTTCTTATATTCTTCTCCTAACTCTAGGCACCCGCGATAGTATTTTTTATTCTTTGTATGCGTGTACTTAAGTCCCTTTTTCTTATCATTCTCACTTAGCATTTCCATGGGCGGATACCTATTACACTTTTCCATTGAAAAACCTTTGAACCTAGGGTGCGCGCGGGGCATTTGATAAACAAAATCTTCATCCCCATCCGAAAATGTAATTAGCCCTTCTATGAGTTTTTCGTCAAGGTTGGTCAATCGTTTGAAGGGTTTTCCACACACAACTTGGGTCAATTTATTATCAATAAACTCTCCTAGATTTTCCATAACCATGAACTCAACAAGATAAACCAACCTTCCTACAAACACGTGCAATGGTATTGCCTTAGCAACAACGTTGTCCCCTTTGTATTCTAACTCATCTACCATGATTTTATTATATTCGTTACGTGAAATTATGTTCATTGGAAGAGATGAGTTGAGATAGGCATTAAAGCTCTTAAATCCAATCTTACAAGGGAATTGCATGTTAAATGAACTATCGCACTCAATCCTAGTTCTAGGGTCCACATACCTAAGTGGGTTTATTTCCTCTTCCATTCTATCCTCATTGATTACGTCACCATCATCGAGATCCTCATCGGAGTCTGAATAGTAAAAAGGACTAGCCCTACGGTCATCATCATGATCAGACTCTTCTAGTTCAGAATTATTGTCAAAGTGGTGATTGGGTGAGAGGTTAGGTGGGTTCTCATTTTCTACTAAAGGAAGTGGGGCGGGTAATTGGAACATCCTACGACGAAAAACACGAATAACAGGAATCAGCCGATCAATGTTATTGTGATTCATCGAAACAGTTTATGAACAAAGACACAAAGAAATAAGATAGACTAAAGAAGATCTAAAAATAAAAATAAAAATCTTACTAGAAAGGAATCTAGCAAGTAGACCTAATAAAAAGAAATCCTAACCTAGACAATAACTATTCCCCAGGCTGCGGCGCCAAAAACTTGATGCGTGGGAATCGCACCTTGCTTTACCTCTCGAGGGATCTCGCGAGGCTTACAACCCCCACCAGGCAGTGTACCTGATCGTTGTAGTATAGTATAGTGACAAGTACCGGGGGATTGATCGTTCATCTTAGGAATAGTGTCGCTAGGATTAGAAAGCCTAATTAATAGCTCTAAAGATGAAGGATGATTATTTTTGTGTTTTTATATTTTAATGAAAGCAAGTAAAATCTCGGGTTTTAAAGGAGTGGGCGGAATTAGTTGTTATTCAACTAACCCAAAAACTACTTTATAACTAATTAAACTAATGAAAATGAAATTAAGCTAATATTAAACTAAGGTTGTGAGCAGTATTTGGAGAAGTTGTGTTTACTTAGATTTCATTACTCCCTAGATATCTTTTACATGTCAATTACTTGTTACACTTGTATGGATGACGGATTGTATTCCTTAATACCATTCGTGGGGTGGCATACATAACTCCCCAACTCTATGAGCTCTTATCTCCTCCTACACCATGACCCAGCACAACTATAGGGATTGTAAACAGTGGCTCATGCATTAAATACAACCAATAAAGACCTAGTACGCCTCGGTTCATGTTTCTTAAGACGTTCAAGCATGTTACCATTTGGAGATCTGCCAGTTTTCTTAAGCCTAACATATAATATCATTCATCCAAGAACAAGAGTAGACAAGTAATCAACACATAATCAACATCCAGGTTTCATTAGCTCTAAGCAAACACAAAAGAAATCTAGCCTAGCATAGTAGAATTAAGATAAGAGCAAAAGATAAACAACCAACACATAGACATATTGATTGAATTAAGAGTATACTTATCTCAATTACAATGCAAGGTCTCAAGGGTTTGGAACCCTTGAAAAACCTGTAAAAGAGGCACCAAAATCGTCTTTAGGGTTTTACCAAAACTTCTCTCTCCTTTAATGAAAAAACTAGAAAACTATATATAGGAAAAATCGTCCTGACGGCGTCAAGAGTAAAATCTGACGCCGTCAACTCGCCGCCATACACTTCCTCGGACGCCCTAGATCCAGTTGTGACGGCCTATGTGACGCCGTCACCACCTACGGTAAATTAATCTTGGCCACTTTGACGCCGTCATCTCTCCATCTGACGCCGTCACCAGCTACGGTAAAATATTCATCTTGTTTGACGCCGTCAAGAGCAAACCCTTGACGCCGTCACCTTGTATTTCCAGCTTGGATTTTTGGTACTTTGTCGTTTTCTTCACTTTATGCTCCAAAAACGTCCAAAATAGCCTCTTTTCCAGAATTCACTCTCCAAACACCTAAAATCACAAAAGGAACGATTTAGGGCAATATTTGATCAAATAAAGTCGGATTCGGGCTTAAATGACCCCCTAAAAATGGATCATTTTTCGCCTCATCAGGCCCCCCAATATTTTTGACCCTATGTACATTTTATACCCTTTTATATATGGTTTTAGCTATTTTTAATATGAAAATTTCAGCGTAGTATAAATCGACCCTCCTAAAATAAATAATTTTCAAGTTCGCCCCCTCACTAAAAGTATTCAAGTTCCGCCCCTGAACGTATTTATATAAAAGTGTGAGTATTCCTACGGCCCAGCATCTCACCAAGTCCAACATATAAGCCCAACCGAGGTTCCACTCTAAAACCAATTGGTTATAAAAGGAGTAGCCCACCAAACTTATATGTTAACTTTGAGATTATAGTTCTACCGATGTGGGATTGAGTTTGTACACCCAACAAAAAGACTAAGAAAAATATGGCCCCTTGGCACCACTTTGCACACGAAGCGTTCCGTAAAAATGCTGTTAATACTGCTAAAATGAGAGGGTAGGACTTGGAAGTTGGAACTAGTTCCGGATACTCAGATAATTATTGAAATTTTATCATATATATATATATATATATATATATATATATATATATATATATATATATATATATATATATATATATATATATATATATATATATATATATATATATATATATATACCTTCATTAACACATAATGAAAGTACACTTAATGTGAAGTATATGTTAACACAAAACTATAACTAAGATACAACTGAAATTCATACTAACTAATCATTAAAGCAGCTTAGCACATCACATTTTCACTAGCAAATTAGACTACATTTCCTATAACACTATTTATGTTATAAGTCAATCCAAAGCAGAAGGACATACAACACATGCAATATTAATAGGCCTCATCTATTGCTAAAGCTCACATGCATAGACTACATTTCCTTTATGAAAGCAGCTAAACAATCAATCTATAGCACACCCTCACAGAAAGATTATAAAGCCATCATCCGTAGAAGGGATCATCATCTGCAAAAGAGCTTGTTAGTTAAGCCTAAGAGTTACATTTCCTTAATGAAAGCATACTTTACCGAGAATGAATAACTAGTAAGATGAATTATGAGAAAATTCCTAAATGATGCCAAAAAGTTGTGGCTTTTCCCAAATGATGCCAAAAATAAATGGGTTTCCCAAAAGAGTCACGTGCGAATGTGCTAACGTGCGACTCCACTAAATGTGCGGCACTTGTCCCTGGTACATTAATGATTGAATTTTAGCATTTTAACTTAAATGACTAATATACTCTTATCTTTTATCTCTTTCACTTTAATATTATATATTATTTCTTTACCCATTTCTACCATATCTCCTAACTCACTCTTCCTCTCTCTCTAAAATTCCGTCCATCATATACCACCATATTTACCTACCCCTTGAAGTTTTTTCTTTTTTTTTTCCTTTAGATCTACAAGTTTTTATTTAGATCTACAACTTTATTTTTGTAGATCTACAAGTATTTGCCACCACCATAAATGGATCTTGCCGCCACCACCATCACTAACCCAGATCCGACACCATCACCACCACTGATTCGCCGTCACCACTACAGATCCATTTGAAGATAGATGGAAACAGACACGAACCATTTGAAGAAGGTCACGAGTCGAGTTAATTAATAATGGTAATAACTTGATTTTTGTGGGGTTTTTTTTTTCATCTTTTGATGATAATCTGATCCTCATTTTTTTGTTATGTGGATCTGGAAAAAAGTTTTGATTTGTCTTCATTTTTTTTTCCAAGTGTGATGCGAAATTAAAAGCGTTAATCTATTTGTGTTACCGGAGTGAGCAGTTTTGTCACATAAAGTATAAAAAAGAGGCATGGGAGATATCATGCAATTTGTCTTGAAGTCACATATGCTTACTGTAACATTTTGTTTGAGCATTGTTCTATTTATTTTTAATTTTTCTTCTTTGTAATTTTTATATGGTAGATTTGCAATTTTTGTATCCTTGTAATTTATATGGATTGTTTGAATTAATAGGAGCCGTGTATTTGTTAACTTATGTAATTTATATGATTGGTCTTTTGAGAAAAAAAAGTTGGCCGGAATAAATGGGTGTTGCCGGAATAAATGGTTGTCACCGGCTATTAATGATAATGACCATGTTGCACATTCGCACATGACCATATCGCACATTCGCACATTACCATGTCGCACATTAAAAAGAGGGGTATTTTGGTATTTTTAATACTCTTGTAATAAGACAAAAAAAGAATATATGGAAAAGACCCACCTACAATTGTACTTTAATATTAAAAAAATGGACATGTGTCGCACATTCAGTGAGATCGCACATTCGCACATTCGCACATGACTTTTTTGGGAAACCCACTTATTTTTGGCATCATTTGAGAAAGCCTCAACTTTTTGGCATCATTTGGGAATTTTCTCATGAATTATTTATTGACAACATATTCCTTATTATCATCAACTCCACTTGGACTGTTGAAACTCCAGGTCGCTTGCTTCAATCATTTTCAAGAAAGGCCCAGATGAAGATTCTTACATCATTGCGGCCAATACTACAAGGATACAGTAACATGATTGCCTTCATCTATCTTACAGAAGCCATTCTTGCTTGTGATTGAAACACCTCCTGAAACATAATAACTTCCAATTAGTAAGGAATATATTAGAGGTGATCGATTAGACAACTCAGAATCTACAAGGGAATGGAGAATATGACTCATTGTCTATTTCTCCCTACACTAATTAAGGGTGTGTTTAGTTTTTAGAAAATGAGAAGTTTCTCAAAAAATCTTTCTAAGAAACACACAGAAAACAGAAAACGTGTTCAAAATGAGTATTTTCTGAAATTTCTCTATTGAAAACAGAAAACCATATTCAACAATTATAACTATGAGTTAGAGAACTTGAATTAGAGTTCTCCGGTTTTCGAAAGGTTCCCTGGAGAAAGAAGAGTTACACTATTCTCAAGAAAACTAAAAAAAAAAAATTAAGAAAACTTGTTTGTAGTTAAATTATTCATTGTTTTTATCGATGAAATTGCATAATTGGTATCTATTGTTAAGCAAAAAATGACAACAAATGATCTTAGTAGTCTTTGTGTTTGTAATAGATTTGACCACCACACAACGGAATCTGATCAGGAATTGGTATGTGTTTGAACATCTTGTGGGAATATTTTGGCTCATGTGGTTGAAAAAATTCAAGATTTTTTGATGTTATTGTGATCGAGAGGCGAAAAAGATGATGAGACTAAAAGATTTCAAGTCTCTTCACTTTGAAAAACGATGGGCGTTCCCTATAGCTATAGCTTCGATAATGTCTATATTTATCTTTGCAACATGTTTCAATCTTGGCACTGTATCTGCTGTACACAAGTATCAATTCATTATTCAATTCGCTAGTTGACTCGAGTAAAACAGTTGTGAGTTTTGAGGAACGAGAGAGTCAAGTTCCTCTACCTCCACCTCGTCCAACTGTTCCTCGTTTTTCTTATTTGGTTTCGGGGTCAAAAGGGGATTTAAATAAGTTATGGAGGACATTAAGAGCGTTATATCATCCTTGGAACTATTATGTTCTTCATCTTGATCATGAGTCACCACTTGAGGAAATTGATGCGTGGGGATTGCACCAGGCTTTACCTCTCGAGGGATCTCGAGAAGCTTACAACCCCCACCAGGCAGTGTACCTGATCGTTGTAGTATAGTATAGTGACAAGTACCGGGGGATTGATCGTTCAGCTATGAATAGTGTCGCTAGGATTAAAAACCTAAATACTAGTTCTAGAGATGAAGGATGATTATTTTTGTATTTTTATATTTTTTTAGAAAGCAAGTAAAAATCTCGGGTTTTGAAGGATATGGGCGGAATTAGTTGCTAGCCAACTAACCCAATACTAAGATGCAATCAAAATAAAATACTAGAAATGAAAATAAACTAAATTAAACTAAGGTTGTGAGCAATAAGTGGAGAAATGTGTTTACTTAGATTTCACTACTCCCTAGATATCTTTTACACGTTAATTACTTGTTATAGTTGCGTGGATGACGGATTGTATTCCTTAATACCATTCATGGGGTGGCGTACTTAACTCCCCAATCCTATGAGTGCCTACTTCACTCCTATGTCGAGCCGGCAAAGAATCTCCTAACATGGGATCATTAGAATTTACTCATGCATTAAATACAACCAATAAAACCTAGTACACATCGGTTCACGTTTCCTAAGACGTTCAAGCATGTTACCATTTGGAGATCTGTCAGTTTTCTTAAGCCTAACATTGAAATCATTCATCCAATACAACCATAAACAAGTAATCAACACATAATCAACATCTAGGTTTCATTAGATCTAAGCAAACACAAGATAAATCTAGCCTAGCATGGTGGAATCAAGACAAGCACAAGATATAGACAACCAACACATAGACATATTGATTGAATTAGAAGAACACTTATCTCAATAGCACATGTAAGCATTCAAGGGCTGAAAACCCTTGAAAAAGCTGTAAAATTCGTATATGGTTCGGCCTTAGGGTTTCTCCAAACTTGTTCCTTTTAATGAATGAAAATTAAAAAACTATATATAGAAAATAGAGGCTGACGGCGTCAAGAACAATCTTATGACGCCGTCATCTCGCCGCCAAAAGAATCCTCGGACTGCCTTGATCTACATCTGACGCCGTCATGTATTATACTTTTCCAGGCCGTCACGTATTTAACTCTTGACGCTCTTCCTTGTGACGCCTTCATTTCTGTACTGGGCCATCATGAAATTTACTCTTGACGCCGTCAGGAAAATGCTCTTGACGCCGTCACACACTGTTCCCAGCTTGGAAAATTAAGTCTTTGGCGTTTTCTTCACTTTTATGCTCCAAAAACGTCCGAATTGCTTCCTTTTCCAGATTTCACTCCCAAAGTACCTAAAATCACAAAAGGAATGATTTAGGGCAATATTTGATCAAATAAATTCAATTCCGGGCTTAAATGACCCCCTAAAAGTGGTTCATTTTTCACCTCATCAGAAATAATGGAGCTTGCTTCACGGGTTGAAAACGATCCTATTTTTGCTTCGATTGGGAATGTGCAAGTGATCGAGAAAGCTAATATGGTTACATATACAGGGCCCACAATGGTGTCCAGCACCCTTCACGCTTGCGCTATTCTTCTTAAGAAGTATACTGATTGGGATTGTTTTATAAATCTTAGTGCCTCAGATTATCCTCTTGTGACTCAAGATGGTTCGTGCTTTCTTTCCAAGAAAATAGTTCTATATTTACTAATTAAGAGCGTGTTTGGGATTGCTTATTCAAGTGCTTTTTTAATAGGAAAATAAGCAGTTTCGATTGTTTAGTTAGAACTGCATATCTGCTTATTAAAAAGTAAATAAGCACTATAAGGTAAGCGGGTTAGTGCATGCATAAGCAGTAAAAAACAAGCAATCCCAAATGCCTAACTTCTTATTGATTCCAATTGATTTTCTTGTGCTAAAATTGCAGATCTTCTTTTCTAATTTCGTGATTTGAAGTGGGATTTGAATTTCATCGAGCACACAAGCCGTTTGGGGTGGAAAGAGTAAGCACCGTCTACTTTAGTCGTTATAATACTTGGATTATGTTCAACCCGATTTCAAGCTGTAGTGTTTGCAGGAGACAAAGGGCAATGCCATTGATGGTTGACTCTGGACTATACCAGAATACGAAGTCTAATATCTTTTGGGCCCAACCAAAACGAGGTCTGCCTACAGCGTTTAAGTTGTTTACAGGTCTGCATTACCTACACAAATCTATATCATATCTGACTATTCAGTATCACATAATCACTTTCAAAACACACACACAAACACCCCTTCAAACTACATTTTCAAATATTTCATTATTAGACTACATTTTCAAATATTCCATTATTGCAGGGTCAGCTTGGATGATTTTATCACGTTCATTTGTTGAATATTGCATATGGGGGTTGGGATAATCTTCCGAGAACTCTTTTAATGTACTACACAAATTTTGTCTCATCACCCGAAGGTTACTTCCATACGGTCATATGCAATTCCCCTGAATTCATTCCAACAGTGGTCAACCACGATATGCACTTTATATCTTGGGACAGGCCTCCAAAACAACATCCTCATGTCCTTAATATTAACGACACAGCCAACATGATAGCAAATGGAGCCGCATTTGCACGTAAGTTTAAGCAAGATACTCTTGTTTTGGATAGAATCGACAGTATTTAAGTAAGAACTATGCTAACAAATAAAGTTATACTCTAGGACTGGAGAAGGAAAAAGATTGCTCTTGAAAGTGTTACAACATTTTAATACAAGAGCTTACTGATGAAATCACACTTGTTCATATTTTTTTGCCGAAAATGACCTAAATAACATACCGTTAAAAGATTTATTGGAGCAAATCAAGTCATTATCGAAGCTTTAACGAGAAGAATAGAAGAAATCAAAGATGAGTAGAAGACTTATTGGAGCTTAATCAAAGGTTTATGAAAACTTAGGTGGGAGCCCAAACAAGCCCAAAGTAAAGCCTAAAATGCAAAATTAGGACTAGAAATACAATAGAGAGGGTCTAAAGTAGCAAATACAACCAAATATGAAATTAATTCATGCTTCTAGATGGTGGGTCTCACTCTTTTTGATGAAAGTCATTCCAACGTCACTTGGCAAATTAAATTGAGCCACATATCACGATTTACCACAACTCCATTTCATTCCCACAAACCTTAGGCTCGATGGCAAGGATGTGATTCACTGACCTTACATCTCAGCGCGAAATCAACTTTCTTTCTTCTCTCACTTTCACTCACCCTCACTCACCTTTTTATAGGCAAGGTCACCTTTAACTTCATCTTTCATTAAAATATCCATTTTATACAAATATATCCTACTAAATACCCCCACACACTCACACATAAAATAAAAATAATAAAACATGCGTTAATGGCCCCAATTTTCTATGAATGTTGCAAGGTAGTCGTTCACCATAAGTGTTCTTGAGGAGTGAGCTTTGCGCGTAACTGGAGGCAAGGGCATCATGCGTGAGTGGAGAGCAAGGTGAGAGCCTCACCTCTTCATTGCCGACCAGCCTTACAACGATGGAACGCCAATTGGAAATGCGTCATTTTCGAAAGTCCGAGGAATATTTAAACGGTGGAATGCAGATTTGGGATGTCATCTTTCTTTTTAATTAGGACAACAACTTTTAATTGTTACTTTTTCATCCGAATTTTGTTTCAATTTTAATCACTTTTTATTAATACACACTTTGCGTGTGTTTTAAGTTTCTAAGTTTTTACGCAATTAATGTTTTAGTCTAATTGTTTTGTCATTAGCTTAATTTTTTGCTTAATGTTAGCATATTTTAAATAAAGTTCGAATCTTTAACATTTTTAGTGTTTTAATCTGTTTATATAAATCATCATTTTTAGTCTTCTAAACTTTTAAAGTTTGCATCTTTTTATTTTAAAACTCATTTTTACTATTACTTTTTAATAAAGTTTTAAACTTTTTGCATATATAGTGGTAATTAACTTTAAAAAATGAAGTTTTATAATTTTTAAACTTTCTACATTTAAAAGTTGCAACCTTTCCTTAACACCTCACCTTAAAATCAAATAAAGTTTCAAGTTTTCGAAGATTAAGGGGTTTTTAAGGCTTGTTAAGGATATTTTGGGTTATAAGCTATGGAATTGGGTTGAATTAATAACTAGTTCGTTATTGTTTCATCTCCAAACCTGGTGCTTTCTATTCCCTTTCTTTATTATTGTTTGCCATGTTTGGATTTATTAATTTTGTCAGTTTTAGCATGATTAGTATGTTAGAGTAGATTTATTGATACTTGCTTATGATTTTGCATGTTTGATGTTGTGATAATTTAGACGGATGAATAAGGATTAAAATTGAAACAATACAATGTGGATGAATTAATCTAAATTTCTTATCTTAGAACCAAACCATTTCATGTACTCAATCGTTATTATCATCTATTTATATTGGAGTTGAGCACTTCTCAAAAACAATATAATGGACATAATAACAATTGGACAAATCTAAAAAGTCACAACAAAGAACCACCTTATCTAAGCAAGTATCTTCTTTATCATATATATTTTGTTTTCCCTATAATTATTTCCTTAATTTATTTTTAGTTATATTTTGCCTTAGATTCCCTTCAAGTTTGCGTTTTAGTTTAAAATAATAATAATAATAAAAAAAAACCTCAAAATTAAGATATCTAAGCGTCCAACGAGAAACTCAACCATGATTGTCAAGTCATCATTCCTTAGAACGACATCTGGGGGATCAATACTTATCACGATACTTAGGTATTTTGGTTTGTATCTTTCCCTCCTATTTACAAATAACTTTTGATCGAAAAACAACTATTTCAGTTACGTTTTCCTTCTTTACAATGATATATCAATAGGCGGGGAGCAATGTGGATACACTTGAGGTAAAAGATACGAGTCAACCTTTGATAAGTGAACTTTAGCTCCTATTCCTAGTATGGCAACAAACCATACTTTCGGCACTATTTTATTTTACTTTATGAGCTAATCGATTATTCGTTGGTACGCATTATACACCAACGATGTGAAGTATTATTGTATATTAGTAAGTTGGTCTTAATTTAACCAGCTATGTATTAGTGGTAGATATCGCTAATGCGGAATTTTGCAAAACCATTAAGTTTTACAATCCTCTTAGGCAGTGTACCTAACCGTTGTAGTGTAGTATAGGCCATATCCTTACCCTCTTGAACCTTACTTTTATCCTTAACTCGATTGCTCTTGGCTTCATTTTCAATTATACTATCATCCACTCTAGTAGCTTTTTCACCATTCTTAATTGGGACATATTGCTTATTAACTCCTGAAACATCATTAACAGCCACATTGGTTTTAGGCTTATTACCATTGTTAGTTCCACTTGCACCAATATTTGAAGAGGTTTTATTATTATAACCTCCCCTATAACCACCATTCATTCCACCTCTAAAATTGTTCACACCAAATGACCCTTGACGATACCCACCCCTACCATTTCTTCTGTTAACAACCTTTTGCCAACTATCATCACTAACACTATTCACACACATGATTACTATTATTAACCTTTGCCTCAGTACCAACCACATTCTCTTTCGCCGCATTGATCTTCTTACCATAATCACTAATGTAGTGCCCAAAAATCTTACAATGTTCGCACATAGGAAGGACCCAAGCATATTCAACCCGTAACTTTAACGATTCAAACTTCAACAGAGTTAACCAAGCCTTACTCTGGCAAAAGACGGCCTCCCAAGACTTTAGTATGACATGTTCTTGTGTTCAATTTGGTTTGTACAGACTTTTGAAATGTAACTTTGGACTTTTAGACTTATGGCATGTTCATGTCTCTTTATTTTGGACTGCAAAATACATTGGAACTTTGGAAAGCAATGTTAGCATTTATATTCACCTGAATTGAAATTTTGGACAACATTTTAGACTTATTCAGCTGCAAAAAATGTTGGACTTTGGACAGCATTTATATTCATCTGCAAACACTCCCATTGTACATTTTTATTCAACTGCAATACATACTGGTAAGCCAAAACTCACAGAGCATTTTTCAATCAATACAACTTGCTATTACAAAATAGTCCTTACATTCAAAATACTGCCGTTACATTTCAACTCCTACCTATAACACAATACTTCATTTTAGAAGATAATAAAACACACAAAACAACCAAGTAAACCCTAACATCATCTTCAGTCTTTTTTATTCAACTTATTTTCTTGCAATAGTTTCCTATAAAGAATTCACTGATCTTAAAAGCCCTGGAATAATTTGAGCAGATCTTTTGGCACATTGATGAATCTTACCAATCAATAATACCGTGGTTTGAACCCTAATTAAAAAATTACAAAATTAGGGTAATGCATAATTATAAAATTACAAAATTTATGGCTTACCCTCTTTCCACAATAATAGAAACGCCTTCCAGGATTATAATCCGTCCATGAGGTGCGATTAACTGCTGGTGATTGACACTGATTGCAAATCATGACCGAGTGTTATGTTTTTTTGGGTGGATTTTGGTTTTGGGTGTGTTATGTTTCAATATTTAAAGAAACAAAAAGAATAGGCGTGAAAAGACACATTCGCCCTCACATGTTTGTCACGTGTTTGAGTTAACGAAGACTTTTAATGATTAGGTTAAACGAGTTTGGTACCCGGGCGTTGCTGCTGAATTCTTTTGTTACCGTTAGCTACTTAACGTGAAGTTAGTTACCTAGGACTGACTTTGCAATTGATGTATAACATGAAGGACCATTTATGTAAATTATTTGAGGACTAAATTTGCAATGAACCACTGAGATGAAAGACAAAGTGTGTACAATTTTTTTTTAAATGTTAAAGATAACGGTCGTTAGTTAACAGCCGTTAAATAACTAACGACCGTTAATTCTAAAAAAAAAAAAAAAAAAAAAAAAAAAAAAAAAAAAAAAAAAATTACTGTAGAGACAACTGTAGCAAGCACAGTGCTTGCTACAGTAATCTCTTACCTTTTACTAGTAGTATATTTATAATTTGGACGAAACCTGATATGGGTGTTTCAAATCCGGAGAGGATCCGGGACTTTTGAAACTATTGGACCAAAATCGTTATACCGGGCAAACCACAAGGACCAAAAATGTACTTAACTCTAAAATATACCAAGAATAGAGATCCTCATAGTGTTTTTTTTAAGGCAGAATTGCATATATATCCCTCCGAAAGTAAATAATTGCATATATATCCTTTGTACAAGTTTTTGATACACATAGTACAATAGTTTTTATGCATGCTTTGGATATATATGCAATTATGCATTTTCGGAAGGATATATATGCAAAAACCCCTTTTTTTAATGATTAAACTGACGAAGTAAGGTTGTATTGATGAACAGTGAGATACGTATATACCCAGATGCCCAGAATAGAGATGCAAGTATTTTCTTTCTGTTCACATCGATTCTGGAACCATCTTTTCTTTTCAATCACTTTATTCCATTATATAAATATCTTTTCTTTTCAATATCTTCACTCAAACCCTAAACCAGATATACATCCACAAGAATGTCAATCATCATCATCATCAAAACCTTGATTATCACACTCCTCTTCACTGTCTCCTTCGCCCCCCACTCAACGCCGCAGCTCGGTTCCAACGACATGTTTAATACACACGCGTAATTATATACAGCCAGCGAAGGTGAATGGGGCACTTGGTTTACTTGAGTATTATCTTGAGGGTGGCATGCATGTTTGTGGTGTGTGGACTAAGCAAGAGGGTGCTAATGACATGTTTACCAAGATACATACTGTTAAGGTTGAGGGTATGGATTTGTACGGTAAAGTATTGGGGTTTAGTAACAATGATGAAGCTGCAGTGGATCTTAGAAATGATGCTAACAAGAAGAGAGCTTATTGGTGTAGGCCCGTGGTTGGCTCGCTAAACGAACCTATGAACCATGAATGGCGACATTATGCATACTATCCACCTCGCCAAACACTCATTGGGAGAACAGCAGAACGAATCACATATGTTCGTACCATTTCTAAGTGAGTGGGCATTTTTGGTGCTACTTTTGCTTCATCAGTCAGATTCTATCATTCATTACCAACGATGGTATCACTGGTAATTGGTTTACTTATTAATGAGATGTTTAGGTTAACTATATTTGGGACGGTATATTAAATAGTATCTTGCTGTTGTATAATTATGTTGGCATATTCGTGTCTGCAGTTGTTTACTTTTCTGGCTGATGTAGTTTTTTTGCTTTGTTTGTTTGTTATATTCAAATATTTGAAACATTTATATGTTTTTAAAGTGAGCCAAACTTGTAACCATCGAGCTATAAGACCAATAGCTTCTTTATTAGATTTGCTTTGATTGTGACCAATGTTATGTTGGAATTATCGGGTTCTTGTATACGATTAGGGACACAGTATTCACAATCTCTGCTTTTGATTGACATTGATTAGCGATTACTGATTGTTTGTGTAAATTATAGATGATTGAATAGTATCTTACTAGTGTTACAGTAGCAATCCAGTAAAGAACATGGGTAGCTTTGGAACAACTGTTGCTCTACTACACTTTATTGACAGCAATATTGTATTCACACCTTTCCTCTGGCGTGATTTCGTGCACCTGTCTCCCCTGACCACAAGACGGGCACATTTCAACTTGCTACTAACCAGATCACACCCTCCCTGTTCCCCTTTATGGCAGTCATGGCATTCGTTGTGACTCATTGCATATGCTGTGCTGCAACTTTGCCAGCTTGTTAAAGCAAGGTCTTTGATGGTCTTGGATGTTTGATGGGGTTTTAGGATGATACAGGAGTACTGATTCGTTGGTTGTTTAATCTCTTTAACTATCTTATCTTTTCGTTATGTAGACATGTAGTGCTGATGTGTAGCTTTTCCTTCGTTTAATGCTATGTATCGATGCAAAATTTGTTTACCGAGGTTATCTAAATAGCTGTTCTTGTGTTTTTTGTAAAACAACTATTCTTGTAAATGATGTCAGGTATGGGTGTTTATTGAATTATATAAATGCTCATTTTGAAACTGGGTCAGAATGGTCATTTTAAAAACCAAGTCAAACGGGTCTTTTCTGGTCGGGTCAATCCTACCTTTTTCCCCATTTTGACCCCCATCCTTTCTTCATTTCCCGTGCCATTCCATTATGATGTCTCAGTTTCAATTCTTTTTTACTTCACCTTTTCCTGTCGCCATTTTCATTGTATATATAATTTCTGTTATTAATCTTATATTTTCTGTGCCCATGTGGTTTTTTATTCGAATAGCGCAACAAGTGTTGATGTAAATAATTATGCAGAACTTTTAGTTTTTAATTATCTAAAAACTTTATCGGGTTTGTTTGTCACCTAAGTGATTTGAGTTGTGAAACAGCAGATATATTAAAGCTTGACAAATAATTGTCATGAATGTTGAAATGGAAACATATTTCTCGTAATGATCTCCACTTTGTGTAACTGATTCAGCATTCACAACAATGGAGTAAGTGTTCATAAGTTTGGATCATCTTTGTGCTTTATCCAAGTTGCTTTAGCCTGCTGTTTTTTGCATCTGAATTCGATAGGAAAGAAAATATAGTAATAAAGGTAAATGCATGTCAAACAAAGTGCTTTAAGTAATAAAATTGGCTTAGTATTTTACTATTGATGCAAGATGAGTATCTGAAGGATACGTGCTTGTATGTTTTAGTGATGCGTCCTTGTCTAGTACATGAAGATAGTGTTTTATTCACTCGAAACATGCATGTATCATACATTCAGTGGCGAAAACATCCAATCACATTTCAAGGATTTTTTGGGAACTACATATCATCTCTCCCCTCATTCGTGGATTGAACCAACTTGGTCCTAGGTAATTCTATTAGGGACATTGTTATGTTTTTGGGCATGTTAAAGTGTTTCATCTTTTAATTTACTTGTACTTTTGACTTGTGTTCATGGAATCATTCCGCACCCATTTCATGTTTTGGATTTTATTGTTCATGTCATAAACGTATTGTCGGCCATGGCTGATTCCCTTGCCAAGGTACCCACTCAATTTCATCCTCTATAACTTAGAAATTTGTGTTTGTTTTTTTAATGAAATGAAGCTACTGTTTATTAATTATTCAGATCTGAATTTAATATGTGTGTTTAAATGTTCCCTTTTAGGATTTAGGGGGTATTTGTTTAAGTTTATATGTGGGCTCATGACCTTATTGCCTTCCAAAATAAATAAATAAATAAATAAATAAATAAACTTTAAATAATGACCATTGGAAGTCTAAACATAATCGCAACACTTCCGGTTTACTTGCATGCTGTTTGGCTAATAGTGTCTTTCTTTTTGGTGTTTTGCTAACTTTTCTGTTTGTAAGATGACTTTATTTTGGGTTTTGCTTTAAGAGTTGTTTTTGTCTTTGAGCAACAAATATGTTATTTTCTGGCTTTATTGGGTCGAAAGGAGCTTGGAAAGAATTGAATTACTCCCTTGGGATAAATCAACCCTTTGTTCTTATTGTTGCAATGCATACTAGAAGAGTTCTCTGCCATGTTTGATAAAACTACCACAATAATCATAGCACTACGTCCTTTGATATGTTATCGTAGCTAGTTACACTTTCGTAACTATAAAGTTCATTACAGTTGCTATTCTTTTTTATGTATTTACATCGACATGTGATTTCAGGGCCGTCTCGTGATTTTCGGTGGCCCTAGGCAATAACAGCAAGGAGGCCCCATTACACTTGTAAATTAGAGAGAAATTACATGTAAACTTGAATTGCACACATCATATATATATATATATATATATATATATATATATATATATATATATATATATATATATATATATCTAACGTATTTATATAAAAGACTAAGAAAAATATGGCCCTTTTTAAGTGTAGGCCCGGTGCAATGGCACCACTTTGCACACTCGTGAGCCCCCTCTGTGTGATTTTAACAATCAATGTTATTTATCAAGCATAGAGTATAGGTTACATTTAAGTGTTCCGTAAAAATATCTTAATACTCTTAAAATGAGAGGGTGGGGCTTGGAAGTTGGAACTAGCTCCGGATACTCAGATAATTATTGAAATTAAAAAAAATATATATATAAAAAAATAAAATAAAAAAAAATAAAAAATAAATGAAAGCATACTTAATGTGAAGTATATATTAACACAAAACTCATATAAGTTCTTACAAACATTCAGCCCATCCAATGGACATGCCCATGATCCAAACTACAACTAAGATACAACTGAAATTCATACTAACTGATCATTAAAGCATCTTTGCACTTCACATTTTCACTAGCAAAGACTACATTTCCTATAACAATATTTATATTACAAGTCAATCCAAAACAGAGAGACATACAACACAATATTAATAGGCCTCATCTATTGCTAAAGCTCACATGCATAGACTACATTTCCTTTATGAAGGCAGCTAAACAATCAATCTGTAGCACCCCCTCACAGAAAGATTATAAAGCCATCATCCATAGAAGGCATCATCATCTGCAAAAGAGCTTGTTACTTAAGCCTAAGAGTTACATTTCCTTAATGAAAGCATACTTTACCGAGAATGAATAACTAGTACGATGAATTACTTATTGACATCTTATTCCTCATTATCATCAACTCCACTTGGACTGTTGAAACTCCAGGGCGTTTGCTTCAATCATTTTCAAGAAAGGTCCATATGAAGATCCTTACATCATTGCTGCCAATACTACAAGGATACAGTAACATGATTACCTTCATCTATCTTAGAATATAATAGACACACCACCACGGCGCCAACTACATAAATAACCACCAATCAGTAAGGAATATAATAGAGGTGATCGATTAGACAACTTGGAATCTATAAGGGAATAGAAAATATGACTCATCGTCTATTTCTCCCTACACTAATTAAGGGTGTGTTTAGTTGTTAGAAAATGATAAGTTTCTCAGAAAAGCTTTCTAAAAAACACACAGAAAACAAAAAAACCTGTTCAAAATGAGTATTTTCTGAAATTTCTATACTGAAAACAGAAAACCGTTTTCAGCTATTATAACTATGAGTTAGAGAACTTGAATTTAGAGTTCTCCGGTTTTATAAGTTTTTGGTGTATATAATAACTAAAACTCCACCAATCAAATCTGTAACAAGTCACAAGATCATACCAAAATACCAAATAAAGCATATTATCAAGAAAAATGAATTTATCAACACTAAACCAAGTTGAACAGTTGGATTACAGAGACATCAATTGCAGCCTTGCTGGACATTATACCTTAGCTGGTTTCATTGAAGTTATAAAATTTCAGTTTGTTGGTACTTTGGATTTTGGATGGAAACCCTTTTATCGGTTTGGATATTTATTTTTCTAACAAGTAAGAGTCATGAACCAAAAAAGAAGCATTACCAAAACATAATGTTAAATGACAGGAGAAAGGGGAAACAGGGAAGGGGGTGACTCGATAGGAAACCCCAGTTTCATTGACTTTAGTTTACAGCAACCAGTTTACCAAAAATTATCAAACGATAGCTGCTGATATGAAAGAAAAAGTTGAGAAAGAACTACAAACCTGCAGAAACCGCCGAAAACGATGATTAACGGCATGGATTTGTGGCATCGCGGGTCGCCATAAAACTTTAATAGATTCCTTTGAGTCATATTGAATCATAAATGTCTTTACATTTTTGTGTTCCTCATCCCAAAATTCTGAACAGTCTGTTGCCTCTTTTGTTGTTTGCACAGGATTTACTGCACTCATCCTAGGAACTAGTGAAACTCCAAACCCAATCTCTTCAATTATACCATCTAAGAAAAACAAGATCTTATTACAATCTGGATTCCACCATTCGGTGTGCCTCAATGCAGCAAACGAAACATAGCCTACATGTGTTGCAAGATTATAATGACGTTTTGCTGGTTTGAGTGTTTCAATGACTTTCTCCTGCCAAGGAATAGATTGAGAATTCTTGCTGATTTCCTGGTTAATAGTCATTGTAATTCTTGAATTGTAACTGTCAGAAACAGTGCATATTAAGAACCCACAAAAGGCGTTGCACCAATTTTGTGGAAGCTGCAAGTTAAATCTCTTGCCCGTCACGAGTGAAGGTACAAAACCCTTCAGAAAGTCAAAGCCTGAAAGGGTGAGACTGAGAAAGTAGTTTTCAATAGCATTTCCCTGCCATGAAAAAAAAAAAAAAAAAAAAAAAAAAAAAGGTGTATTTCTATGATTAATATTATTTTTCATGTTTTGGGTTGACATATATAGAAATCCAAAAGGTAGAGGCAAACCTGATGCATGTAATATAGTATTTCACGACCGACTACATCTTGGTTTTCCCTTTTCAATAGTGAGACTTTCCACAACCATTTACATTTCGAAATATCTCCAACAGTTTTAAGCGAGTAACAATCTTCTGCTATGAGAACAGCAATACTTGATGGGAGCTCTGACATTTCTGCCAGGCTTTTACAGTTTGACACGTTCAGCAATTTAAGCACAGGAAGTAGCAAGAGGCTAAAGTTCAATCTTGAAAACTCGTTTTCTCTTAGATCTAGTTCTTGTAAGTTGGGTAACTCCCAAACAGCAACAGCCATGTGTCCATCTCCGAGCTTGCAGTATCTGAGATCCAATCTTCTTAAGGTTTTGTGAAATAATTGTAAGCCTATATGTTTCAGGCTCTTGTGCGGTAAGGAAAGATCTGTTAAACAATGATATACAATAGTAACTACCTCTTGTAATTTCTCAAGCTTTGTGTCACGCGAATGATCGTTATAGTAACTCAAATCCACATGAACAAGATTGGGACAATCTTTTCCAATGGACGAGGGTACAACCTCTATACCACTACCATCCAAAAGAAGATATTCCAAGCTATCCATGGTGTTTTGGACCTCCAGAAACCTATGAAGTTTACGACAATCTGAGAGAACAAGAGTCTTGACTTTTTTGAGCTGGATAATTGGTGGCAACATCTTAAGACTATAACAGTGTCCCAAATTCAAGTAAACAAGATTTTTTGAATGTCCAAGTGATGGATGAATCTTTTCTAAGCTTCGACAACCCCAGAGCACCAATTTTTCAATATTTGGGAGTCCATCAAGATCTGGAGTCATGATGAGATTTATCGAATAACTAAGGTCGATCACTTTCAAACTAGGTAGATGCTGTTGAATAAAAATACACACAGCGTCAAAATTTAGCAAACATGTTCATCTATATCATAGAGTTGACGGGAAATTAGGATGCCTATATATGTAAATTTAATTACAGAAAAGTAGGTATTAAGATATCCAAGGTTCACATGTATATTTCCTGCCCATAAACAGTACGTGTTTATATATGAGACAATACTGAGTTCTAACAAATTCCAATTTGTTTTTAAATCTCTGTTATAGGCTAAATTAGGGGTGTTGATCGGTTCGGTTTTCGGGTTATTCGGTTCGGTTAATTCGGTTAAAAGTTTTTTTAGGGTCAAACCGTGAACCAAACCAAACCGAATTCAAATTCGGTTTTCGGTTCGGTTTGGTTGAGTTGTAGTTCGGTTTGGTTCGGTTCGGTTTTCGGTTTAACCGAATTACACACTTTATTTTAAAAAAAAAGAAAAATATACAAATATATTTAGCTAAAAAAGTTATTTCAAATATAAAAAGTATTTTTTAATATTAGGATAAAATTTTATTGTTATTTATATATATATAAATATAAATATATATATAACCTTTTATTAATCTTTTTATATATATAAATATGTAAAAATATATAAATTTATATGAATTCGGTTTTCGGTTCGGTTTTCGGTTTTGATTACCAAAACCATATCCAAACCGAGAACCGAATTAAAAGTTCGGTTTGGTTCGGTTTTGGCAAATTCGGTTCGGTTATTAGTTCGGTTCGGTTATTTTCGGTTCGGTTCGGTTTCGGTTTTCGGTTTATTCGGATATTTCGGTTTTTGTGCTCACCCTAGGCTAAATTCTATATTACTAACTAGAAACAATTAAGCAATCAAACACGAATAGAAAGATTTAAAGTGGTTCAGCCGAATATATAAGATCGACCTGCGCGCGTCCATGGGCCGGAAGGTACTCTTTTCAGTATTATGAATAATCGAAAAAATTAGACTGGCTGTGACCCTACCTAGAATATTAATACCCCTTAACTCTATGAGTTTGTATCTAACTCGTATTCCTTATTGGGCAGGGCCCTAAACAAGATATCATTTGATAAAACAGGTCCATACCGCGGGGTTCTTCAAAATTTACAGGTTGAGTCCATAATAGGGTTCCTAGTGTTTTCATGTTACATTCCTAACAGTTGCTTACTCCCCCCAATAACCAATTACATAAACCATAGTTATGTGCTCAGAATTCTATTATTACATCAGCATTTACTTTCTAAATTGGGAATTATTATTCACATTCTCTTTGCTTTCATTTGTGAATTAGACCAAAAAAAAAAACAAACAAACAAACAAAGGAGTACCTTATAACCTTTCCAAAGTTGTTTCTGCATGCCACATAGCAATATTAGGCAACAAAGCTTTGTTGGTTGAAAATTTATTGGCATTGAACTTGCAGGAAAAAAGTCCCACCTAATCAACCGGAGTTTCTTCATGTTTGCAACAACCTGAGGAAGATACTTTGGGGAACCATCCTTAAAGCGTTGAATTTGTATTACTTCAATCTCGTTATTTTCCTACAACAAAAGGAACAGAGCGGTGTCAGTTTTTATTTAAACTGCTTCTTTATCGGTATGCATGTATTATCTAATGCACACATGACATATGTGTTGCAAAGCTAGTTTAGACATTACCTTCATTGCATCCATATCGCATATGTCTATAACATCTTTATTTTGCCAAACCCTGCTATGTTTCTCAGGATTGTTAGGATGTTCCACTCTAACAATGTAGCGTCCCATTTCTTGCACCAAATCATGCATATCAAACGTTCCACATGAAGAAACAGTTATAAGAGCCTTTTGAATCAAAACCTTTACCCCTATAACAGAGTGATAACCACAAGCATCAAGTATCTCCATTGTCTTATCTTTACTTACTCCCCTAAAGAAACATGCAATATCCAAGAATAACTCTTTCTCCTGTGATTTAAGTCCATCATAGCTAATTTTGAGCTTTTCCACAATTTCAAGTTCTGGAATAGCTTCTAGTCTAGCCAAGGCACAAATCCACTCACTAGTGTCTTTATCACATAGAAAAGTGCCCAAAATTATAAGTGCTAATGGAAGTCCACCAACTCTAGAAATCACATTTAATGTAAGCGTTTCATAAGCTTCTAGAGGTCTACGTGCCCCAAATGCGTGCCTACTAAAGAGCTCGATAGCCTCCCCATGATTTAACAAACTGAGACGGTATATTTCATTCACTCTGTGTGCATTTAGCAAATGTTCATCTCTAGTTGTAATTATTATCCGACTCCCCTTACCAAACCAATCATGTGATCCAGCCAACGCCCTTAGGTGGTCAATGTGATCAACATCATCAAGGACAATTAGGACACATTTATTGCATAACCTACTTCTTATCATGCATTTTCCTTCTTCAATGCTCCTTACCTCCAATTTTTTTGAATTCAAGAGATGTGACAGAATAGTTTCTTGCAATCTTTTCAAACCATACTTGATTGATTCCTCACGAACATTTTCTAAAAAGCAGCAGCTGTCAAAGTGATGACATATTTCCTTATAGATAGAAAATGCAAGAGTAGATTTTCCCCCACCACCAATTCCCCATATCCCAACCATGCGAACACCACCTAACCCAACTTGTAACCGAGATTTTAAATCTTGAATGCGAGGCGCTATTCCAATTAGATCTGGGTTAGCGCTTGACATTAAGGGAACCAACTTCAGTGAGATTGTGTCAACAATTTCCTTGATGCACTTTGATTCATGCCTGCACATTGCATACATAAGAAAATAAGCTCATTTACACACAAAAACATAAGCCATGAAGTACTTAACCCTTGATTAAGATACCTAAAGGGTTTAACTTAAAACTTAATCTGAAAGTTAGCAACTCGTAACATCAATACACTCTCCGCATCTAATTGATGTCTTCAAAATTTCAATTATCATAAAAAAAGTAGAATGTTACAAGTTAGTTTGTCGACATTATATGTTTTCTCATTAAAAATGGTACAAATATATAAACAAGTTTAGGCATAAGTACAAAAGAGTAAACACATAAAACCCAAAAAGGGGGTTAGGCTAGAAAGAACTAAAGAATTACTAGCCAGTATATAAACAACTTGTTAACCAGTACAAACACCTACAAGTAGCATAAAACATTTAGCCAAAAAGAAGATCGAGAACTACGTACCCATTGGCAATGTGTTTGGGTTCCCAACCAGAAAGGTTAGCTGCACGCACGAGTGCTTTTCTCCAAATTTCAACTTTGTTGTTGTTCTCCGACTCGTATTTGGCAAATGTTTCTCCATATTTCCCTTTTTGATTCCGCACTTCTGACGGCTCAACATCATAAAAGACAGGCAAAACTACTTGCCCTCTTTCATCCATGCATTTCATGATAAATGCAAGCTCGTCTAAGCACCATGAAGACTCAGAATAGTTTTTGGAGAATACGATGACAGCAATCCGTGATTCTTCTATAGCCTTCAAGAGGGATGGAGTGATGGATTCGCCCCGGGGAAGTGTTTCATCATCTTTGTAAGTGTAGATTCCTTGTTGTACAAGAGCCGTGTAGAGGTGATCCACAAAGGTCTTACGAGTGTCTCGTCCTCTGAAACTTAGAAATACGTCGTAAGTCCACAACTGACCAGACGAAGATGAAGCTGCCATTGACTCACGGAGGTTGTTTCAGAGGCTATGGACAGATGAAGATGAGATTGAGTTATTACAAGGCTATTGTAAGTTGAAGTTAACACTTAAGAAGAAACATAGTTACAGATCTCCAAGTCAGTCAAGATTTAACTAAAAGCAGATGAGCCATGTGAAAGTTTCATAACAATTTAATGAGAACGAGTTAGTTGACTTGAGAATTTGAGATGGTTGAAGAAGAAGTATAGAAATAATGTTAGTAAGATAAAGATAATATATTTATTCCAAACGCGTAACAAATTTTGAAAATTACTAAACATTTTCAAATTGCGAACAATATGCGCAAGATTACCGGGAACTTGCAAGTTACCCGTTTACCAACTTTTAAAAGTTAGAGTAATACTTGTTGACTTGTTGTGGTTTGAGTTAGGGGTGACAATTCGGGTTCGGGTTAGCGGGTCAGAAAACCCCAATCTGAACTTGACTCATTTAAATCATTGGGTCAGCTATGTCAACCATAACCTGTTTATACGTAACCCGAACCTGACCCATTTAACCCGTATATATACTTAGGTTGACAGGTTAAATAGGTTACATGGGTTGAATATGTTAAACGGGTTTCGAGTTGACCCATTTAATCCGTTTATATATACTACCTCCGTCCCAAAATTATTGTCCACGTTTGACTTTTTAAGTCTTTCTTTTAAAACTTTGACCGTAAGTATTTGTATTTGTGTTATATAATACTTGATAGAAATTTATTTCTATGAAAATACATTAAAAACATAGTCCATTCATATATTTTTCATCAAGTATTACCTAACACAAACAAAAACACTTAAGGTCAAAGTTAAAAAAGATAGACTGAAAAAGTCAAACATGGACAATAATTTTGGGACGGAGGGAGTAAAAGTTAACACATTACACGAGTTAAATGGGTTAAACGGGTTAGTGGGTCGACCCGTTTAACCCATTTAACCCGTATAATTAAATATAAATAAATTTTAATTAAGAAAAAAACTTAAACGGGTTGGCGGGTCGACCCGTTTATTTTATTCCTACCCCGAACCTGACCTGTTTAATAAACGGGTTAGATATGTCGACCCAAACCTGACCCACAATCTATTTAGTTCAACCCGAACCTGTTAATTTTCATGTCGGTTTCAGGTCGAGTTTCGTGTCAGGTCATAAATTGTCACCCCTAGTTTGCGTTGACTTTCACAGGTCATCCTATGACTTTTTTTTAATTCACCTTCTCTTTTAGTCCCTTATCTTATTTTTTTCACTCATAACCTTTTTTTTTTCTTTTTTTACCAATGTAACTAATATGATCGGTATGTGACATATTTGGCCGGTTACCACTTAAAAAAGTTATATTAATTGTCCTTGTAGTTTCGTTGACTTTGACTTTCACCTTTAGTCAAAAAAAATTTTTTTTCTCTATCTATCTACTTACACTTTTTTTTACACTTACCCACACACTATTTACTTACACTTTTTTACATTTTTTTTAAATTCATGCACTAGATTTTTTACCACTCAGAAAAATGACACTAATTTTTTTTACACTTATTATACTTATACTCAAACGCAACTTTAGGAGAGAGAGAAAAAATTAGGAAATTTTTTCTAAAAGTTGTGTTATTCTTATGCTTATCACCCCTCATATGACTTATATTTCTTAAAAAGAATTTTTTTCTAAACGTTGCGTTAAAGTATATGTATAATAAGTGTAGAACTTTTTTCTTAATGTTGCATTAAAGTATATGCGGAATAAGTATAAAATCATAATAATAATATCTCGGCTTCCCACTAATTTCTTGTAAATCCTATGATTTAATAATAATAATAATAATAATAATAATAATAATAATAATAATAATAATAATAAATGAAAACAAAAAAAGTTTTTTTTTTTTCTGCACATTGAGTTAAAGTATATGTATAATAAGTGTAAAAGTGAAAAAATAAAGTTATCACTTTAAAATATATGTATAATAAGTGTAAAAGTGACCGTTACTAGAACTTTTTAATGTGGTTGCCAGTCAAACATGTTACATACCGATCATATTACGTAGAGTGGTTTGAAATTTAGAAGAAAAGCAAAAAAAAAAAAAAAAAAAAAAAAAAAAAAAAAAAAAGAAGATAGTTGTATGAATAAATGAAAAAAAAAATTATAAGTGAAAAAAAGATAAGGGTGCAAAAGTGAAAATCAACGCAAACCATAAAGACTGTTACTGTAACTTTTTCAAGTGAAAAAAAGTCAAAAAATGACAAGTGAAAGTCAACACAAGCCATAGGGACCATTACTGTAACTTTTCAAAGTTGGTAACCGGGTAACCTGCTAGTTCCCGACAATCTTACATATGTTGTTTACAATTTGAAAGTATTTTGCTTATACTAGGAATTTCCAAATTTTGTTATGTAAATCGTCTATTTGGAATAAATATATTACGTATCTTTAGTTTCCACTCTAATATTAACAACTCCAGGACCTTTTTCTATACAACTACAATAGTTTTTAGTTTTCTAAAAAGCGCTTTTTGTTTGTTATTTTTAGTTTCTAGTTTTTTAGTTTGTAATTTTTATAAAAAGAGTTGTTTATCAATAAAAAGCAATGTTCATTGTATACGTTGTTTATCAATAAAAAGTGTTGTTTATTAATTAAAAAAAAATGTTCATCAATAAAATGAGTTCAGTTCATCAGTTTTTTTGTTTAACAACATCATCGGTTACATCATAATATTAATCAGTTAGATCATGTTGTTCATTAGTTTTCTAACGAAAAAAAAAAATCATAATGTTCATCAGTTTTCTAAACTAAGTTCATCAATTTTCTAAAAAGAAAATCATAATGTTGATCAGTTCATCAGTTTTCTAAAAAAAATCATAATAATCATCAGTTTTCTAAAGAAAAAAAAATCATAATCTTCAACAGTTCATTAGTTTTTAAAAGAAAAACAATTCATAAAGTTCATCAGTTTTTAAAAAAATATATTAAATAAATAAAATTATAATGTTCATCAGTTATATTCTCGTCTTCATTAGTTAGGAGTAGAAATAGCAAAAAATATCTAATAAAAGAAAAGGGGGACAATTTTCACCATGCGGTGATTTTTTAAACTTTTTAGTTTATGTTACTTTTTAAACGATTGTATCTCTTAAGGATACACGAGACTTTTTTTTTTTTTTTTTTGAATTTGTTTTATACTAGATTTCGCGTCTAATGACGGGCTAGTTTCGGTGTGTTGTTTTTCAAAATAATTATTGACATCTTGCTAATTTTAAATCATTGATGATATTGTACATTTATTATGATGAGATAAAATGTTAAGTTTATACGTGAATGTTGATAAATTGTTATATCAATAAAAAAAGTTTCATTTAAGAAAGTACACATTAGAATATGCTAAATGTAAATTAATACTATAATTTTCATAACTTTATAATCCGTATTTTTTACGATACCAACTGTCCAATTTAGATTATGTATCATTATCTACTTCTGAAGAGTTGTTTTCAATACTGTTGTAATCAAAATCTTAGTTATTATCATAATCATTTCCATACCGTATTTCAACCAATCGTTTTATTTTCACAAACATTTGAGTCATTTATAACATGAAGTTTGAAGTTAATAGTTTTTCCGTATATTTTTGTGACACAACTTATTTTACTATTTTTATCGGTTTGAATCAAATAGTAACTTTTTATTTTATTTTGTTATGTCTCAAACTAGTGTCTTTTTCATATATAACCAACAAATTGTTTAAAACTTGAAATAAAACAAAATTACGGCTAGCGACAAGAAACTTTTTTATTTCATCAAAATAGAATTTACATATTAGTTGAAGGCAAACGGGCAATAAGCTGCGACGCTAGCCCTTTTTGAATTGCAAAGCTAACTCTTTTGAAAACTACATTTGTGGATCTATGTGTCATAACATTACTGTTCATAACTCATTGGACTTTGCTGAGTAGTTCCACCGCCTCAGGTGCAACCGTGCAAGGAAACCAAATGTATCAAACGCGAAAGGAATAAACACATGTTGATTTTCAATGCATGCTTTCTCGTGTTTTGTCACCTTGCATGAGGGGGCTTTCAAAGCGGCATGTCCGGCTGTAAAACCCCGACTACTCAACCCCACGAGAGGAGAAACCCCAGTCAGATCCACACAAGCATGTTTCCCTCCAACCCATCCAAAAATCAAAATGTCAGCCGGTCTCAATGTAGATCTTCCATCCAACGGGTCCGTCAAAATGTTCACAGGCGCTTCTTTCTTGGCGGAGATCCCGGCACGCCTACATACATCAAAAAGGACGTCTCTAACAAAATCATGTCTGTACTTGAAGCCCGGGAGCTCTTTACAATGAACCGCATGTTCCCCAAAGGAATCCAAACATGCCTTGCGACAAACAGGACATATCTCATCAACCGGAAATAATGGAATCATAAGGCGATACTTAAGGATAATACGATATTCCACCGGTGACATATGCGAACAAGAATAAAGCCACTGTGCATGTTTTGGACTGATTTTAAGGCTTTCAAATTTAAAGCTTATGGTTCTCGTAAGATCTTTTGAAGATGCCGCTGATTTAAGTTTCCTGTTAGAATTCAAAATTTCGCGTAAATGGTGTGTTCTTGATCCTCGTATGCTCTTTTACAAGGAGCGCATGAACAGGCTTTTGTCGAGCCAATACTGTTGTGCCATCTATATCTATTACATCACCTCTACAAGATTTTAAGATGGTTAAAAATCCATTTTAAAAATGTCTGTAAGTGTCCAAAACATGCCAAAATGATTATTTATTTATTTATTTATTATTATTTTATTTTTTTAGAGCTCCAACCATTTCAAAACAATTGTCTCTCGACAAAAAACATATAATTTAAGAAAAACATAATTATTACTGTTTAATCTTTCTTTTTAAGCATAATGTCAGTTTTATATTCAACTAATTAATCAATATCTTATTTAAAGTTTATAATAATAATCTTGAGTAAAAATGATATGGTAAACTCATCTAAACTTGCATATCTATTTATAGTATGGGTGAGCAATACGATCGGATCGACCGACAAAACCGATAGGACTGACCGAAGGACCAACGGTCCGGGGTTTTTCATTATTTTGATATCGGTCCGGCTTACAAACCGGACATTTAGCCTATTTGTACCGGACCGAACCGAACCAAGACCGGACCGACCACATTCGGTCCGATCTCGGTCTAGGGTTTTTGCCTATATCGGTCTCGATCCGGTCCGGTTATTAGAGCGTCAGCACCCGTAATTTATAGTTTCTGGTGATGGATAATTAATTTGCAACACATGTACTAATAATTTTTTAGATTGTAACTGTTTGGTGGTGTGTGTGAAATGGCCCAAAACAAAAGACAGATAGGCCCGGCCCATTTAGAAACTCAAAAAACCGAAATGAAATGAAACAAATTTGACTCTCTACAAAAACACAGAAAGACTGCATCTTGTCGGCCATGGTTGATTCCCTTGCTAAGGTACCCACTCAATTTCATCCTCTCATATCTTACAAATTTTTATTTGTTTTTATAATGAAATGAAGTTACTGTTTATTATTTATTCAGATCTGACTTTAATATATTTGTTTAAATGTCCCCTTTTAGGATTTAGGGGGTGTTTGTTTAAGCTTATATGTGGGCTCATGACCTTTTTTGTGTTTCGTCTTATATTTCATAAGCCCCAATTTTCTGGCTTATTTTGAGACTTGTGGGGTTATAAGTTGATCATGATATGATAAACTTATTAAAGTCTCAAAATAAGGTGGAAAATTGAGGCTTATGAAATATAAGACGGAACACAAATAAGGCAATAACAGAAAGGAGGCCCCCATTAAAGTTGTAAGTTAGAGAGAAATTACATGTAAACTTGAATTACACACATTTCATGTAAACTTGAATTACACACATCATATATATTTAATATCTAACGTATTCATGGACAGAACTTAGAAGGGACCCGGGGGCTGCGGCCCCCCAATATTTTTGACCCTATGTACATTTTATACCCTTTTATATATGGTTTTAGTCATTTTTAATATAAAAATTTCAGCGTAGGATATATCGGCCCTCCTAAAATACTGTTAATACTGTTAAAAAGAGTGGGTGGGACTTGGAAGTTGGAACTAGTTCCGGATAATCAGATAATTATTGAAATTAAAAAAAAAAAAAAAAAAAAAAAAAAAAAAAATCATTAACACATAATTATTGAAATTTATATGAGTGCTTACTAACATTCAGCCCAGGATGGATCCAATGGACATGCCCATGATCCAAACTACAACTAAGATACAACTGAAATTCATACTAACTGATCATTAAAGCAGCTCAGCACTTCACATTTTCACTAGCAAAGACTACATTTCCTATAACAATATTTATGTTATAAGTCAATCCAAAGCAGAGAGACATACAACACAATATTAATAGGCCTCATCTACTGCTAAAGCTCACATGCATAGACCACATTTCCTTTATGAAGGCAGCTAAACAATCAATCTGTAGCACCCCCTCACAGAAAGATTATAAAGCCATCATCCGTAGAAGGCATCATCATCTGCAAAAGAGCTTGTTACTAAGAGTTACATTTCCTTAATGAAAGCATACTTTACCGAGAATGAATAACTAGTAAGATGAATTATTTATTGACATCTTATTCCTTATTATCATCAACTCCACTTGGACTGTTGAAGGGCGTTTGCTTCAATCATTTTCAAAGGCCCAGATGAAGATCCTTACATCATTGCGGCCAATACTACAAGGATACAGTAACATGATTGCCTTCGTCTATCTTATAGAACTATAGAAGCCATATTTGCTTGCGGGATCGGCACACCACCAACTACATAAATAACCACCAATCAGTAAGGAATATAATAGAGGTGATCGATTAGACAACTCAGAATCTATAAGGGAATGGAGAATGTGACTCATCGTCTATTTCTCCCTACACAAATTAAGAGGGTGTTTAGTTGTTAGAAAATGAGAAGTTTCTCTGAAAAGCTTTCTAAGAAACACATAGAAAACAGAAAATGTGTTCAAAATGAGTATTTTCTGAAATTTCTATACTGAAAACAGAAAACCAGTTTTCAGCTATTATGAAAAACTTGAATTTAGAGTTCTCCGGTTTTCAAAGGTTCCCTGGAGAAAGAAAAGTTACTCCGTTCACAAGAAAACTAAGAAAAAAATTAAGAAAACTTCTCTACAACTAAGCACACCCTAAGGAATTGCAAGTAATACATGTCTTCAACTGAAAAATGAATTCCTAATCGAACAAAGATGTCTCAGTTTTATAAGTTTTTGGTGTTATATAATAACTAAAACTCCACCAATCAAATCTGTAACAACTCACAAGATCATACCAAAATACCAAATAAAGCATATTGTCAAGAAAAATGAATTTATCAACACTAAACCAAGTTGAACAGTTGGATTACAGAGACATCAATTGCAGCTGATCACCAAAACATAATGTTAAAATTTCATTGAAGTTATAAAATTTCAGTTTGTTGGTACTTTGGATTTTGGATGGAAACCCTTATCGGTTTGGATATAATTTTTCTAACAAATAAGCTAGAGTCATGAACTGAAAAAGAAGCATTACCAAAACATAATGTTAAATGACAGAAGAAAGGGGAAACAGGGAAGGGGGTGACTCGATAGGAAATCCCAGTTTCATTGACTTTAGTTTACAGCAACCAGTTTACCAAAAATTATCAAACGATAGCTGCTGATATGAAAGAAAAAGTTGAGAAAGAACTACAAACCTGCATATGCCGCTGACGACCGCGTGTCGCCATAAAACTTTAATAGATTCCTTTGAGTCATATTGAATCATAAATGTCTTTACATTTTTGTGTTCCTCATCCCAAAATTCTGAACAGTCTGTTGCCTCTTTTGTTGTTTGCACATGATTTACTGCACTCATCCTAGGAACTAGTGAAACTCCAAACCCAATCTCTTCAATTATACCATCTAAGAAAAACAAGATCTTATTACAATCTGGATTCCACCATTCGGTGTGCCTCAATGCAGCAAACGAAACATAGCCTACATGTGTTGCAAGTTTACGATGCCATTCTGCTGGTTTGAGTGTTTCAATGACTTTCTCCTGCCAAGGAATAGATTGAGAATTCTTGCTGATTTCCTGGTTAATAGTCATTGTAATACTTGAATTGTAACTGTCAGAAACAGTGCATATTAAGAACCCACAAAAGGCGTTGCACCAATTTTGTGGAAGCTGCAATGTTAATCTCTTGCCCCTCACGAGTGAAGGTACAAAACCCTTCCGAAAGTCAAAGTCTGGAAGGGAGAGACTGAGAAAGTAATTTTCAATAGCATTTCCCTGCCATAAAAAAAAAAAAAAAAAAAAAAAAAAAAAAAAAAAAAAAAAGAAAAAAAAAAGAAAGGGAGTATTTTTTTTGATTAATATTATTTCATGTTTGGGGTTGACATATATAGAAATCCAAAAGGTAGAGGCAAACCTGATGCATGTAATATAGTATTTCACGACCAACTACATCTTGGTTTTTGCTTTTCAATAGTGAGACTTTCCACAACCATTTACATTTCGAAATATCTCCAACACTTTTAAGTGAGCAACAATTTTCTGCTATGAGAACAGCAATACTTGATGGGAGCTCTGACATTTCTGCCAGGCTTTTGCAGTCGGACACGTCGAGCAATTTAAGCACAGGAAGTATCAAGTTGCTAAAGTTCAGTCTTGAAAACTCGTTTTCACTCAGATCTAGTTCTTGTAAGTTGGATAACTCCCAAACAGCACCAGCCATGTGTCCATCTCCGAGCTTGCTGTTTCTGAGATCCAATCTTCTTAAGGTTTTGTGAAATAATTGTAAGCCTATATGTTTCAGGCTCTTGTGAGGTAAAGAAAGATCTGTTAAACAATAATATACATCAATAACTTCCTCTGGTAATTTCTTAAGCTTTGTGTCACACGAATGATCGTTGCAGTCACTCAAATCCACATGAACAAGGTTGGGACAATCTTTTCCAATGGACGACGGTACAACCTCTATCCCACTACCATCCAAAAGAAGATATTCCAAGCTATCCATGGTGTTTTGGACCTCCGGAAACCTATCAAGTTTACGACAATCTGAGAGAACAAGAGTCTTGACTTTTTTGAGCTGGAAAATTGGTGGCAACATCTTAAGACTATAACAGTCTCCCAAATTCAAGTAAACAAGATTTTTTGAATGTCCAAGTGATGGATGAATCTTTTCTAAGTTTCTGCAACCATAGAGCACCAATTTTTCAATATTTGGGAGTCCATCAAGATCTGGAGTCATGATGAGATTCTTCGAAAAACTAAGGTCGATCACTTTCAAACTAGGTAGATGCTGTTGTATACAAATACACACAGCGTCAGAATTTAGCAAACATGTTCATCTATATCATAGAGTTGACAGGAAATTAGGATGCCTATATATGTAAATTTAATTACAGAAAAGTACGTATTAAGATATCCAAGGTTCACATGTATATTTCCTGCCCATAAACAGTGTTTATATATGAGATAATACTGAGTTCTAACAAATTCCAAATTGTTATTAAATCTCTGTTAGGCTAAATGCTATATAACTACCTAGAAACAATTAAGCAATGAAACACGAATAGAAAGATTTAAAGTGGTTCAGCCGAATATATAAGAAGATCGACCTGTGCGCGTCCATGGGCAGGAAGGTACTCTAATTATCCGTATTATGAATAAACGAAAAAATTAGACTGGTTGCGACCCTAGCTAGAATATTAATACCCCTTAACTCTACGAGTTTGTATCTAACTCGTATACCTTATTGGGCAGGACCCTAAACAAGATATCATTTGATAAAACAGGTCCATACCGCGGGTCTTCTTTAAATTTTCCAGGTTGGGTTCATAATAGGCTTCCTACTGTTTCATGTTACATTCCTAACAGTTGCTTATTCCCCCAATAACCAATTACATAAACCATAGTTATGTGCTCAGAATTCTATTATTACATCAGCATTTACTTTCTAAATTGGGAATTATTATTCACATTCTCTTTGCTTTCATTTGTGAATTAGACCAAAAAAAAAAGGAAAAAAAAGGAGTACCTTATAACCTTCCCAAAGTTGTTTCTGCATGCCAGATACCAATATTAGACAACAAAGCTTTGTTGGTTGAAAATTTATTGGCATTGAACTTGCAGGAAAAAAATCCCACGAAATCAACCGGAGTTTCTTCATGTTTGCAACAACCTGAGGAAGATACTTTGGAGAACCATCCTTAAAGCATTCAATTTGTATTACTTCAATCTCGTTATTTTCCTACAACAAAAGGAACAGAGCGGTGTCAGTTTTTGTTTAAACTGCTTCTTTATTGGTATGCATGTATCATCTAATGCACACATTACATATATGTTGCAAAGCTAGTTTAGACGTACATTACCTTCATTGCGTCCATATCACATATGTCTATAACATCTTTCTTTTGCCAAACCCTGCTATGTTTCTCAGGATTGTTAGGATGTTCCACTCTAACAATGTAGCGTCCCATTTCTTGCACCAAATCATGCATATCAAAAGTTCCACGTGAAGAAACAGTTATAAGAGCCTTTTGAATCAAAACCTTTACCCCTATAACAGAGTGATAACCACAAGCATCAAGTATCTCCATTGTCTGATCTTTACTTTCTCCCCTAAAGAAACATGCAATATCCAAGAATAACTCTTTCTCCTGTGATTTAAGTCCATCATAGCTAATTTTGAGCTTTTCCACAATTTCAAGTTCTGGAATATCTTCTAGTCTAGCCAAGGCACAAATCCACTCACTAGTGTCTTTATCACATAGAAAAGTGCCCAAAATTATAAGTGCTAATGGAAGTCCACGAACTCTAGAAATCACATTTGATGTAAGCGTTTCATAACCTTCTAGGGGTCTACGTGCCCCAAATGCGTGCCTACTAAAGAGCTCGATAGCCTCCTCATGATTTAACAAACTGAGACGGTATATTTCATTCACTCTGTGTGCATTTAGCAAATGTTCATCTCTAGTTGTAATTATAATCCGACTCCCCTTACCAAACCAATCATGTGATCCAGCCAACGCCCTTAGGTGGTCAATGTGATCAACATCATCAAGGACAATTAGGACACATTTATTGCATAACCTGCTTCTTATCATGCATTTTCCTTCTTCAATGCTCGTTACGCCCAAATTTTTTGAATTCAAGACTTGTGACAGAATAGTTTCTTGCAATCTTTTCAAACCGTACTTGATTGATTCCTCACGAACATTTTCTAAAAAGCAGCAGCTGTCAAAGTGACGACATATTTCCTTATAGATAGAAAATGCAAGAGTAGACTTTCCCCCACCCCCAATTCCCCATATCCCAACCATGCGAACACAACCTAACCCAACTTGTAACTGTGATTTTAAATCTTGAATGCGAGGCGCTATTCCAATTAGATCTGGGTTAGCACTTGACATTAAGGGAACCAACTTCAGTGAGATTGTGTCAACAATTTCCTTGATGCACTTTGATTCATGCCTGCACATTGCATACAGAGGAAAATGATTGAGCTCATGTACACACAAAAACATAAGCCATGAAGTACTTAACCCTTGATTAAGATACCTAAAGGGTTTAACTTAAAACTTAATCTGAAAGTTAGCAACTCATAACATCAATACACTCTCCGCATCTAATTGATGTCTTCAAAATTTCAATTAGTTTGTCGACATTATATGTTTCTCATTAAAAATGGTACAAATATATAAACAAGTTTAGGCATAAGTACAAAAGAGTAAACACATAAAACCCAAAAAGGGGGTTAGGCTAGAAAGAACTAAAGAATTTCTAGCCAGTATATTGAAACGCCCAGTTTTTTTTTTTTTTTTTTAATAAATCTGTAAACTGTATAAATTGATAAAACTAGCGGAAGCGTATTTTCTGCATCATACGGGCATATTTCAAACATCCCGTTAAAATACTAAACTTTGCAAAATACATAACAATGACTCTTTAAACTTGGTAAAGAAGCTGGTTCTTGATTTAAGGGCATTCCAAACTGATAACAAATGATGGACATGAGAAGCTCGTTACCTAACCCGCGAGCTACACCATTTTAACCCATTATGCCCCATTTAGCATGTACATGGTCTCATCTTGCATACCTACAAAATATAAACTGAGAACGGTAAGTCTATAAGACTTAGTGAGATAACGGAACTGTATTAAATCATAAACTGGACTAAGCATGATGCTGAATAAGTATATATAGTACTATTCTGACTACATGAATCGTAATATTGACTAAGTGCATAAGCACGACACTAACTGATTAAATACATGATACACCATGTTACTAACTGAGTACATAAGCATACTAAGTGTGTAAAACACATACTAACTGAGTGCATAAGCACATACTGGCTGAGTACTTATAGTACTATACTGGCTGAGTGCATAAGCACATACTGGCTGAGTACTTATAGTACTATACTGGCTGAGTGCATAAGCGCATACTGACTGAATGCATAACTGACTGAATACATAGCTGACGAGCCATATAAACATGTTAATCATCCATACAGGATGTCTGAGTTCCGATTTTGGAACATTTAATATTCTAAGGCTCGATTCTCCACTAAGGAGGTCTAAGTCCCAACTTTGTCTGGAACACATGTGTGATCACATGACTGACTATATACTTATAGAATGACATGCATATATAATGCATCGCAGGCCAAAAGTGCATAAAGCACCTTGCACACATTACTAAACGCATCTAACATTCATGTATAAATTAAGATTAAGCTAAATACTTGTGCTTGACTACAACATGATACTAAGCTGAGCTAGAGCTGAGACCAAGCTGAATATAGAAACTGAGCAATAATATGGTCATGAGGTTAAACTAAGACAGGATACTAAAACTGAATTAATTACTAAAATTGTACTATCACATAAAACAAGGCTGAGATATAACTTAATATACTATAGCTGTACTATAATATAAAGCTGAATTACTATAAACATAATGCTGAGACCGCTATGGCATATAACTAAGTTTTTGCTATAAATAATACTGACGTTGAGCCATGACATACTACTGAATAAGACCAATCGGGTCTACTTTATACTGAATATGGCCAAACAGGTCAACATGATAATGAATATGACCAAACAGGTCAACATGACATTCAATATGACCAAACAGGTCAACTTGATGCTTAATACGATCAAACGGGTCAACTTGATGCTTAATACGACCAAACGGGTCAACTTGATGCTTAATACGACCAAACATGCCAACATGATAATGAATATGACCCAACGGCTCAACTTAATACTTGATTTGACCAACAGGTCAACATGATAGTTAATATGACCCAACGGGTCAACTTGATACTAACATGACCTCGCGGGTCAACATGATAATGAATATGACCACACGGGTCAACATGATACTAGTATGACCACACGGGTCAACATGATACTAATATGACCACATGGGTTAACTTGATACTAATATGACCACACGGGTCAACATGATACTAATATGACCACACGGGTTAACATGATACTAATATGACCACACGGGTCAACATGATACTAATATGACCACACGGGTCAACATGATACATAACTTACATAATACTTGAGATATAGCAAGGCATATATAAATATATACTAAACATGCTTAATCTATTAAACATGTTAACTGAAAATCCGTTACTCACCTGGGCCGTATAATGCAAGATGAATGATTCTGAATATGCCTCGAACACCTATATCATGATAGATGCACACGTATAATGTTAACACGTAACAACTAGGCATGAATATAACATGATAGTCCAAATATAAGTGCAACTAAGCACACATAAACTAACTATAATGCATGAACTCATAAACTAGTTATGGCATATATCTCGCCAAACATGAATTACTATGCTCGCGAACTCGAGCTAAGCTAACCAAGTCTTGTCACTTGGTTCTACACTTTCATAACATGAATTATAATCATATAGGCTGAGAACATAAGCTATCATAGCATATAATCACCCGGGACTTGCAAAAACATCATATTATGTCATAATTATCAAAACACTTAACTAAGTGTTTGCTGATTTTTCTGCAGCAGCCTATAAACACATCATTTTGACCGACTTAACTACATAACCAGGTCATGAGGCTAATTTTCCTTGAAAGTATACTATTTCCCCTTTCCGAAAAGGTATGGAACGCTCCCAACGGAGCTACGGTTGATTTTATATGAATTTCTAAAGTTCGGTTTGCTGCACGTTTTATAATCTGACCTTGCTGCAGTAAAACACAATTCTGACCACTTTAACCACTTAATCAGCCAAAACTTAAAACATAGGAACTGAATTAGACACCCTACGCTTTCCAGAAAGTCCGGCCATGATTCAATACGAGCTACTATCGATTTTATATGATTTTTCAAACACAACTAATCACTGCTGAAAATTTCAGCAACTTGTTTAACATCATATATCATATAAAGGGGTGTTTGGTTCAACTAAATAATCAACATAATCACCTCCTAAACACCCTAACATGATCATTATCATAATCCCATCATAAACCCTAATAATCATATGCATAACCCTTGAATCATAAACCATGAATTCATCACATAATCATGTATAACACTTACAAATCATAACCTCATAGCTTATATTCATGTTTAAACATATAATTCACTACTTACCTTGAATTAAGGAAGAACATGAAATCACTTGAAGCTCCTTAATCATTCATACCATGTTAAACCCTTATAACCCTTACTCAATCAGGCTTAATCCTTGATAGAAATTGATAGAGATCATGATATGTAAAGAATTCTTCATCTTGAAGAAACTAGGCTTCCTGATCTTTCTTCTCTTCCCTTTTTTTTTTGTGTGATACGTGGGATAAGGAGGGAGTATTCCCTGAGTGGATTTTGTAAGATAAGCCACAAGGGTGTTTAGGTAATTTCCAATAACTTTGGCTACTTGACATAGTTAGTCCCTTGTAGTAGCATATCTTGCAAAATAGATCCTATCTTATTTACATATCAAGTCCCCACTTGCTATATTATTTATACCGTCAAAGTGGGACTTTTCTATTCAATCCACTAAAATAATAGATATAGCCGTTACTACTTTATTTAAAAATTGGGATGTTACAACTCTCCCCTGCTTGAACTGTTCGTGTCCTCACGAACTACTGTTGTTATAACTAAAATTATCCTCTAAATTACACAGGATCACATGTAAGTACTCCCCCACTTGGACTTATATCATGTCTATATTCTAATATAAAACTGATAATGCACTAATAAGGGTCAAACTAGGATTCATTTCCTCTATATATGGATTAAATTTATCAACAGGTTTATAATAGGTACCTGTTATCCATGTTAAAATCCTTTCTCCTGATCATATAAACTTGGAGATTTTCTTGATTACCCTCTAAAATAACTTGATAGGTTCATAATTATCTGTATTCTTGAAGTTCGTCTTGACTATTTCCTGAAAATATCTAAAAATTTCATAAGCTGGCATTAAAAGAAAGGATTTATTTATCTGAATTCGCATAATATTCGCTAAAATGCCCTATCCTGAAATTCTATTTCATAACTCTGATATGTAATATCTCTTATTGAAGGATCCATATCCGATCTGACACGTTTTCATTTCAATTCTTTTGCCCTTTTTCGTTAAACTGCACAAATCTAGAAATGCTGAAACCATATGTCATATCTATTCCGTCAGATTCTGTAGCATTTCTAAGTCATAATCTTTTTCTGAGTGCTGAATCTATTCTGAAAATGACGGAGTACGTAAACTATGCCCTTTTATAATAACTGTCTATGCTGTTGTACATGATCTAATGCAATATTCCTGATTCATTTAACACATAACTGTTTAGCAAGCTCCCTGAGGTATCTCATGATCTCGATAAGTTCATGCCATATCATGTGAATATTATCACGTTGATCAGGCGTCATAATAGTCACACCATATAATCATGAACTCATCATTATCACATTCTACCCCAAGTCACTGAAGCAAAACATATCATCTACCGCACATAATCTGATGTGAATGCTGACTATATACTGCTATACTAATAATGCATACTAATTCTATATACTTACTATATCGTGAATATCTGATTCACAGTCTGCAACTTTATCTGAAATCTGAAAATGCATTATGCACTACATGACTATACATGTAATTTCATATAATCTGTGCTAATCACATATACTGGTATGCATCGCTATACATGTGCTGGTAATCTGATAATATGAACAACATACTGAATAACATGGTTGAATAACTGATAAATGTATAAACGTGCGATGCAATTTAACTCTAAAAGCAATTACCGAGCAGAGGTTCAAGTCTAAGCATCCCCTACTAATGGTGGATACTTAAATCTCTCAAACCATCGCTCTGATACCAACTTGAAACGCCCAGTTTTTTTTTTTTTTTTTAATAAATCTGTAAACTGTATAAATTGATAAAACTAGCGGAAGCGTATTTTCTGCATCATACGGGCATATTTCAAACATCCCGTTAAAATACTAAACTTTGCAAAATACATAACAATGACTCTTTAAACTTGGTAAAGAAGCTGGTTCTTGATTTAAGGGCATTCCAAACTGATAACAAATGATGGACATGAGAAGCTCGTTACCTAACCCGCGAGCTACACCATTTTAACCCATTATGCCCCATTTAGCATGTACATGGTCTCATCTTGCATACCTACAAAATATAAACTGAGAACGGTAAGTCTATAAGACTTAGTGAGATAACGGAACTGTATTAAATCATAAACTGGACTAAGCATGATGCTGAATAAGTATATATAGTACTATTCTGACTACATGAATCGTAATATTGACTAAGTGCATAAGCACGACACTAACTGATTAAATACATGATACACCATGTTACTAACTGAGTACATAAGCATACTAAGTGTGTAAAACACATACTAACTGAGTGCATAAGCACATACTGGCTGAGTACTTATAGTACTATACTGGCTGAGTGCATAAGCACATACTGGCTGAGTACTTATAGTACTATACTGGCTGAGTGCATAAGCACATACTGACTGAATGCATAACTGACTGAATACATAGCTGACGAGCCATATAAACATGTTAATCATCCATACAGGATGTCTGAGTTCCGATTTTGGAACATTTAATATTCTAAGGCTCGATTCTCCACTAAGGAGGTCTAAGTCCCAACTTTGTCTGGAACACATGTGTGATCACATGACTGACTATATACTTATAGAATGACATGCATATATAATGCATCGCAGGCCAAAAGTGCATAAAGCACCTTGCACACATTACTAAACACATCTAACATTCATGTATAAATTAAGATTAAGCTAAATACTTGTGCTTGACTACAACATGATACTAAGCTGAGCTAGAGCTGAGACCAAGCTGAATATAGAAACTGAGCAATAATATGGTCATGAGGTTAAACTAAGACAGGATACTAAAACTGAATTAATTACTAAAATTGTACTATCACATAAAACAAGGCTGAGATATAACTTAATATACTATAGCTGTACTATAATATAAAGCTGAATTACTATAAACATAATGCTGAGACCGCTATGGCATATAACTAAGTTTTTGCTATAAATAATACTGACGTTGAGCCATGACATACTACTGAATAAGACCAATCGGGTCTACTTTATACTGAATATGGCCAAACAGGTCAACATGATAATGAATATGACCAAACAGGTCAACATGACATTCAATATGACCAAACAGGTCAACTTGATGCTTAATACGATCAAACGGGTCAACTTGATGCTTAATACGACCAAACGGGTCAACTTGATGCTTAATACGACCAAACATGCCAACATGATAATGAATATGACCCAACGGCTCAACTTAATACTTGATTTGACCAACAGGTCAACATGATAGTTAATATGACCCAACGGGTCAACTTGATACTAACATGACCTCGCGGGTCAACATGATAATGAATATGACCACACGGGTCAACATGATACTAGTATGACCACACGGGTCAACATGATACTAATATGACCACATGGGTTAACTTGATACTAATATGACCACACGGGTCAACATGATACTAATATGACCACACGGGTTAACATGATACTAATATGACCACACGGGTTAACATGATACTAATATGACCACACGGGTCAACATGATACTAATATGACCACACGGGTCAACATGATACATAACTTACATAATACTTGAGATATAGCAAGGCATATATAAATATATACTAAACATGCTTAATCTATTAAACATGTTAACTGAAAATCCGTTACTCACCTGGGCCGTATAATGCAAGATGAATGATTCTGAATATGCCTCGAACACCTATATCATGATAGATGCACACGTATAATGTTAACACGTAACAACTAGGCATGAATATAACATGATAGTCCAAATATAAGTGCAACTAAGCACACATAAACTAACTATAATGCATGAACTCATAAACTAGTTATGGCATATATCTCGCCAAACATGAATTACTATGCTCGCGAACTCGAGCTAAGCTAACCAAGTCTTGTCACTTGGTTCTACACTTTCATAACATGAATTATAATCATATAGGCTGAGAACATAAGCTATCATAGCATATAATCACCCGGGACTTGCAAAAACATCATATTATGTCATAATTATCAAAACACTTAACTAAGTGTTTGCTGATTTTTCTGCAGCAGCCTATAAACACATCATTTTGACCGACTTAACTACATAACCAGGTCATGAGGCTAATTTTCCTTGAAAGTATACTATTTCCCCTTTCCGAAAAGGTATGGAACGCTCCCAACGGAGCTACGGTTGATTTTATATGAATTTCTAAAGTTCGGTTTGCTGCACGTTTTATAATCTGACCTTGCTGCAGTAAAACACAATTCTGACCACTTTAACCACTTAATCAGCCAAAACTTAAAACATAGGAACTGAATTAGACACCCTACGCTTTCCAGAAAGTCCGGCCATGATTCAATACGAGCTACTATCGATTTTATATGATTTTTCAAACACAACTAATCACTGCTGAAAATTTCAGCAACTTGTTTAACATCATATATCATATAAAGGGGTGTTTGGTTCAACTAAATAATCAACATAATCACCTCCTAAACACCCTAACATGATCATTATCATAATCCCATCATAAACCCTAATAATCATATGCATAACCCTTGAATCATAAACCATGAATTCATCACATAATCATGTATAACACTTACAAATCATAACCTCATAGCTTATATTCATGTTTAAACATATAATTCACTACTTACCTTGAATTAAGGAAGAACATGAAATCACTTGAAGCTCCTTAATCATTCATACCATGTTAAACCCTTATAACCCTTACTCAATCAGGCTTAATCCTTGATAGAAATTGATAGAGATCATGATATGTAAAGAATTCTTCATCTTGAAGAAACTAGGCTTCCTGATCTTTCTTCTCTTCCCTTTTTTTTTTGTGTGATACGTGGGATAAGGAGGGAGTATTCCCTGAGTGGATTTTGTAAGATAAGCCACAAGGGTGTTTAGGTAATTTCCAATAACTTTGGCTACTTGACATAGTTAGTCCCTTGTAGTAGCATATCTTGCAAAATAGATCCTATCTTATTTACATATCAAGTCCCCACTTGCTATATTATTTATACCGTCAAAGTGGGACTTTTCTATTCAATCCACTAAAATAATAGATATAGCCGTTACTACTTTATTTAAAAATTGGGATGTTACATATATAAACAACTTGTTAACCAGTACAAACACCTACAAGTAGCATAAAACATTTAGCCAAAAAGAAGATCGAGAACTACGTACCCATTGGCAATGTGTTTGGGTTCCCAACCAGAAAGGTTAGCTGCACGCACGAGTGCTTTTCTCCAAATTTCAACTTTGTTGTTGTTCTCCGACTCGTATTTGGCAAATGTTTCTCCATATTTCCGTTTTTGTTTCCGCACTTCTGACGGCTCAACATCATAAAAGACAGGCAAAACAACTTGTCCTCTTTCATCCATGCATTTCATGATAAATGCAAGTTCATCTAAGCACCATGAAGACTCAGAATAGTTTATGGAGAATACGACGACGGCAATCCGTGATTCTTCTATAGCCTTCAAGAGGGATGGAGTGATGGATTCTCCCCGGGGAAGTGTTTCATCATCTTTGTAAGTGTGGATTCCTTGTTGTACAAGAGCCGTGTAGAGGTGATCCACAAAGGTCTTACGAGTGTCTCGTCCTCTGAAACTTAGAAATACGTCGTGAGTCCACAACTGATGAGATGAAGATGAAGCTGCCATTGAATTCTTAATTCTTTTGGACAGAAGATGAAGATGAGATTGAGTTATTACAAGGCTATTGTAAGTTGAAGTTAACACTTAAGAAGAAACATAGTTACAGATCTCCAAGTCAGTCAAGATTTAACTAAAAGCAGATGAGCCATGTGAAAGTTTAATAACAATTTAATGAGAACCAGTTGGTTGACTTGAGAATTTGAGATGGTTGAAGAAGAAGTATATATAGAAATGTTGTTAGTAAGATAAAGATAATATGATGTTCAAAAAAAAATATATAAAGATAATATATTTATTCCAAACGCGTAACAAAGTTTGGAAATTACTAAACATTTTCAAATTGCGAACAATATGCGCAAGATTAGTGGGGAATACCCGGTTACCAACTTTTAAAAGTTAAAGTAATAGTATGACTTTTTTTCACAAAAAGCTACAGCAATGATCTTTATAATTTGCTTGACCTTCTCTTTTAGTCCCTTATCTTATTTTTTTCACTTATAACTTTTTTTTTTTTTTTTTGGTTAACCAATGTAACTAATATGATCGGTATGTGACATATTTGGCCCGTTACCACTTAAAAAAGTTATATTAATTGTCCTTGTAGTTTCGTTGACTTTCACCTTTAGTCAATTGATTTTTTTCCACTTATTATTATTATTATTATTATTATTATTATTATTATTATTATTATTATTATTATTATTATCATTATTTTTTTATTCACTTACACTTTTTTTTTACACTTATCCACACACTATTTACTTACACTTATCAAATTTTTTTTTCTCTTCATACACTATATTTTTTACCGTTCAGAAAAATGACAGACACTTATTATACTTATACAGTTATACTTAAAAGCAACTTTAGGGAAAAAAACTTTTTAGGAAACATTTTCTAAAAGTTGCGTTATTCTTATACTTACACTTTACACCCCTCATGTGACTTATATTTCTTAAAAAGATTTTTTTTTTTTCTAAAACATTGCGTTAAAGTATATGTATAATAAGTGTAAAGGTGAAGAAACAAAATTATCACTTTACAAAAAAACAAAAAAAAGAGAAAATAAAAAATACAAAAACTTGTATGAATAAATGATGAATACATGAAAAAAGAAAGTAAAGTAGAACTTTTTTCTTAACGTTGCATTAAAGTATATGCGTAATAAGTGTGAAAGTGAAAGATATAAATTATGACTTAAAAAAATACAAAAACTTGTATGAAAAAATGATGAATAAATGAAAAAATATATAAAAATATTTTTTTTCTTAACGTTGCATTAAAGTATAAATATAATAAGTGTAAAAATGAATACACAAAATTATCACTTTACAAATAATAATAATAATAATAATAATAATAATAATAATAATAATAATAATAATAATAATAATAATAATAATAATAATTTCAAACGTGTTACCCAAATGGCTGAATCCACATTTTGTCTTTCCCCTCGACAAATTGCACTCTGGAGGTCGCAAAAAGAGGATCACACATCAGACTGGCTCAGGGTGGTTCCGATATCCGGGTTAGGCTAGACTCTGAACGCCAAAACTTACAGGTGCATTTTATGTTATCGGCTAGGCGTTCCCCTATTCTCTATTCAGGGACCGTGCTCAGCGTGCTCTAAGGTTTTCGTTGGTGATATTTATGGGGACCACGTTGTATCGTGTACTGGCACAATTGGTGTTAAACATCGACACAACATAGTGTGGGATACTCTGCTTGATATCTGTTCTCGATCCGGAATCTCGGCTCGCAAGGAGGCCAACATCGGGCTGGGTGGAGAAAGAGAGCAAGCCTTAAGGCCATCAGATATTCTGCTCTATTCCTGGGATGAAGGGAAGGATGTGTGTGTTGATCTGACGGGATCGTCACCCCTCACACAAACCGGCATGATTGACTTTGTGCCGGGGCGTGTTGTGACTGATGCCGCAAAACGCAAACGGGTCAAATACGGGGCTAAATGTGCAAATATGTGATATGGGTTTACCCCCTTCTCATTTTCCTCTTTAGGGGAACTTAAGACAGATGCGGTGACCCTTCTTAAGCGAATCCAGAAGTTTTCCATCACTCAAGACATTGAGGCGCGTGCTGCAAACCATATCTTCAGTAGGATTAGTTTTGCTATTGCTAAAGGCGTGGGGGCCCAGATAGTGTCGAGGCTCCCCACCAATTTCTTGTAATCCTATTGGTTTGGTTTTAATGAAAGTGATGCTTTATAATAAAAAATAAATAATAATAATAATAATAATAATAATAATAATAATAATAATAATAATAATAATAATAATAATAATAATAATAAGAGGTGTGGAGGCCCAGTTGGTTTCTTGGCTCCCCACCAATTTCTTGTAAAAATCCTATTTATTGTTAATAAAAGTGTTGGTTATAATAATAATAATAATAATAATAAGGATTGAAGAAAAAATAAAATAAAATAAAATAAAATAAAATAAAATAAAATAATAATAATAATAATAATAATAATAATAATAATAATAATAATAATAATAATAATAATAATAATAAATGAAAAAATAAAGTATATTTATAATACAGTGTTGCAAACACAATGCCTAAAAGGCTGATTAATCGCCGCCTAGGCGCTACAAGTCATCAACCTTTCTGATTTATGTAAATTGGTCACATAAATCGGTCAACCGTGGTCAGCGACGGCCAATGATGGTCAATGGCGGTCAAACTTGCCCGAAGCCAAACCTTGCTGAAAATACCAAAAACTCGCCGTAAAATTGTTTAATAAGCTATTGTTGTTGTTTATATCTTTTATACGATGTTTTTTTAAGAAAAATCTTGCTAGTAATATCTAAAACTTGCCGGAAATACAGAAAACTTGTCGAAAATGCTGTTTCGATTAATCTCGTCTAGACCGATTACAAGCTACAGGGGGTTGACCGCCCGACTACCGATTCATGATTTTTGCAACCTTGGTATAATAAGTGTAAATGTGAAGAAATAAAGTTGTCACTTTAAAATATATGTATAATAAGTGTAAAAGTGACCGTTACTAGAACTTTTTTAAGTGGTAGCCGTTCAAACATGTCACATACCGATCATATTACGTACATTGGTTTGAAATTTGGAAGAAAAGCAGGAAAAAAAGTTATATGAATAAATGAGAAAAAGTAATATATATATATATATATATATATATATATATATATATATATATATATATATATATATATATATATATATATATATATATATATATATATATATATATATATATATAAGTGTAAAAAGAGAAGGGTGTAAAAGTGAAAGTCAACGCAAACCATAAAAAACATTACTGTATCTTTTCCAAGTGAAAAAAGTCAAAGAATGACCGGTGAAAGTCAACTCAAGCCATAGGCACCATTACTGTAACTTTTCAAAGTTGGTAACCGGGTAACCTGCTAGTTCCCGACAATCTTATATACGTTGTTCACAATTTTTAACAAATAGAATGCAAACACCTACAGCTAGCACGAGTGCTTTTCTCCAAATTTCAACTTTGTTGTTGTTCTCCGACTCGTATTTGGCAAATGTTTCTCCATATTTCCGTTTTTGATTCCGCACTTCTGACGGCTCGACATCATAAAAGACAGGCAAAACAACTTGTCCTCTTTCATCCATGCATTTCATGATAAATGCAAGCTCGTCTAAGCACCATGAAGACTCAGAATAGTTTTTGGAGAACACGACGACGGCAATCCGTGATTCTTCAATAGCCTTCAAGAGGGATGGAGTGATGGATTCGCCCCGGGGAAGTGTTTCATCATCTTTGTAAGTGTGGATTCCTTGTTGTACAAGAGCCGTGTAGAGGTGACCCACAAAGGTCTTGCGAGTGTCTCGTCCTCTGAAACTTAGAAATACGTCGTGATTCCACAACTGACGAGATGAAGATGAAGCTGTCATTGACTCACGGAGGTTGTTTCAGAGGCTATGGACAGATGAAGATGATATTGAGTTATTACAAGGCTATTGTAAGTTGAAGTTAACACTTAAGAAGAAACATAGTTACAGATCTCCAAGTCAGTCAAGATTTAACTAAAAGCAGATGAGCCATGTGAAAGTTTAATAAGAATTTAATGAGAACCAGTTAGTTGACTTGAGAATTTGAGATGGTTGAAGAAGAAGCATAGAAATGTTGTTAGTAAGATAAAGATAATATGATGTTCAAAAAAAATATATAAATATAAAGATAATATATTTATTCTAAACGCGTAACAAATTTTGAAAATTACGAAACATTTTCAAATTGCGAACAATATGCGCAAGATTACCGGGAACTTGCAAGTTACCCGTTTACCAACTTTTAAAAGTTAGAGTATGTTGTGGTTTGCGTTGACTTTCACAGGTCATTGTATGACTTTTTTTCAATTGACCTTCTCTTTTAGTCCCTTATCTTATTTTTTTCACTTATAACTTTTTCTTTCTTTTTTTTTAACCAATGTAACTAATATGATCAGTATGTGACATATTTGGCCGGTTACCACTTAAAAAAATTATATTAACGGTTCTTGTAGTTTTGTTGACTTTCACCTTTAGTCAATTGATTTTTTTTCCAATTATTATTATTACTAGTTATAATGCCCGTGCACGCATGAGGTTTTTACTAAAATTTTCAATAATGTATGCCGAGTATCCAAACACTCAAAAGAGTTTCTATGCACTAAACTAAAAAGTCCCAAAAAACACAATAAGCAGATAAAGCACTATTAATTACCAATGCTAAGCATCCTCAATATAGACATGTAGTCTTATCTAATTCATCAAGAAACAATAAGCATATTAAACACTTTCAATAAGCAATCTCAAACACCCTTAACTACAACTACTATTATAAGTTTGTTCATCTTTATCTAATTTGTTCTTTTATCTAGTTCATCATCCTCAACTACCTAACCCAATCAAGCAACAAAAAAGGTTTCTTCATATAGTCATCAAGAGGAACCTCGATCGTTTATTGTTTAGTAAAAAGATAACACATGTAAAGAAATACATGAAAAGATCACATATTATTATTGCGTTTGGTATCCCATTATGGGAATGAGACTATAACTATGAAAGTGATTAAAAGTGTTTGATTAAGATGAGGGGGCCTACCACTATGGTAATGAATGATAGATATAATACATACTCCATATACATCAAGAGAGCTAGGTATTGATCTTTTATAGATGAGGGACCCACCACTACTATCAAACTCATACCCATTTTCATTCATGACAGCATACCAAACGCATAAAGTTTATTTCTTACCATCATTGTGATGATTTTGTTATTAAAAGTTTGTATATCTCTATTACTGCCCGGTGTATCTGCCACAACTATCGCCATAACATGTAAAAATAGCGTTTGGTATGCTTTAATCGGAATGAAGAAATACTTTCATTTCGAATAATGTTGTTTGTTTAATGTTTGTTGGAATATGAAATGGAAATCAATGATTAATATGTGATATACTTGAAAGGAGCTATAAGGGTGGGGAATGGAGTTTTCATTCTAAGATGTTGGTCCATTTTTTTTTAATTATCATTATCATAAAAATTGTGAGAGAACACTTCAAATATGAGTGGGGCTTTGATGCCCAATTCTAATTATAAAACCAAACAACAGTATTGGAATTGATATCTTAGCATATATCCATTCCTATTGAACCCCTATATCAAACTCATACCGATTATTATTCATGGCAGCATACCAAACGCACCATCTTCATTGACACGCATAATTGACGCCAACACTTATTGTCCCCACCTTTATCTTAATTTCACAAGGTCAAAAAACAATTGTAACAGAAACAATAATTAAAGCATAAAGAATAATTTGTTTTGATATACTGTTAACAAAGACAATCCCAAATATGTTTACTTAACTTCCTTTTTCGGTCCCAAAGACTTTTGAGGCTCATGTATGTATGGATTTTGCTTGTTTGATGATTGGGAGATATGAGAGGTAGACAATCTATAATGCCATGTTCATAACTGGCGTTTATTGTGATATAAATGTCATGTATTTACGCACAACTTTAAATTTCCATAGCGAAGCTCTTGCAATTTTTCCAAGAATTGCAACTTGTTTGTTGAAAGAGATGAACAAAAAGAGGCTCGATCTTTATGACTTTTATAGTGTATTACTCCGTATAAAACAAAAACAACACCTTTTACACCATAAGATCATCTTAACTTGATTATATTTTATTGAAACGACATACAAAGAAACAACAGGTTGTTATCCACAATTGCACGTACCCTCTTCAGAGAGATAGAAACTATTACAATACACATTTTAGTACAATAAAAGATGGTTAAAGCCTGTACCAAGCATTACCATAAACAAATTAATACAAATAAAACTATGGTCGTCTCCATTATCTAACTAAAACACAGAAACCCATAAGTCCCTTAACACTCCTCAACCAATTAAAAATAATATCATTGCAACATATTGCTTTAACCCACTACTAATGAATACATAACAACCACTTTCAGAAAATTTAAGCCAAATTTGTCTCAACCTAGTCATATTTGCACACTGCAATTAGATGGATTCTACTTGTTGATTCTACCACGACATTTTCCGCCTGTTTCGACTTCCTGAGATTCAATTAAAGGCCTCAAAACAAATCTCTTGGAAACAATTTAAGCGAGTTCAACACTTATCCTTTCGAATTTTCCATATGTATGCCATGTCCGAAGACCTGCTTTCCATGCTAACCTCACGCCTCTAGAAAATGATATCATATCCCACCTCCTAATTTTCGACTTCTGATATACTTTGTTCCCATATTATGTTCTAAAGCTATTGATAATTCCCCATTGGGACACTGCTAAAAACTAAAAGTATCAAGTCGCCCAACAAATAACAAATAGTTGACAAAGCCAACACATTTCTTTTAGTTTTGATTCTTTAGAAACCTTTTTTTTTTTTTTACGTGATTCTTTTACTAACATTTTTTTACGGATTAATTTGCTGGAAATTTCAAGGAGTGTCGTGGTTGCCTATGAAAGGAATAACAAATTTCTTTTGACTCCTATTAATAGAAATATCTAAATGTTTTATAGTGGTTAAAGATAAAGGCTTGTATGAAAAAACAATAAATCCATTAATTGCGTAAGGAAGGGAAAAAAAACTTGTTTTATCTGTGGTTGCCAATTTTGTACTAGGAAACCATACATCCAAACTGCATTCATGCCTTGTTCTCACAACACCAAGAGTTGACACCATGTAACATAACTTGTACAATTAGTGACGACAATACCCATTTTTGCAATTGCAAAAAAAGAAAGAAAAGAAGTTGTCTTTCACTTTCTATTTCATGCTCCTCTTTACTTTTTATTTGAGTTTTGTAAAAGAAATATATTGCTATTAGAGTAATGACAATCCAAACAATAGTAATCTGTATGGTATTAATAGAGGCTTAAAAAACATATAGATGCGTACATATAATAAACACACAACAATAACATATTATTCACAACAGGAATTATCTGCTAGTAACTACAGTAACTAATATGATTAAACTAATGTGATTAAACTTCGTTCCACCGTCATTAACTAATATGATTAAACTCCATTCCATGATGAATTACCTGCTAGTAACTAACATAGTCAACACTTATCATATGGCATTACAGTGAAAAAAATGGTAACATCTAGAACTCTTATTGACAGTAGTAGCTAGGTCTCAACTAAACAATAAAGGATTTTCCAAGTTACAACAGAAGTTTGAATCCTTAAAAAAAAAACTTTGGTTGCTGGAAGAAGCTCATTGGATGTCTTAATCTGGAGTTGTCGCTGCCACCACAGCCAGAGCCAAAATTCTTCGAGACGACCCAAGTACACCTTACCATATATTAAGAATGGCACACCATTTTTATCATCCAATGAAACAAATCATCTTGTGATTTTGTGTCGTCACACTACTTGAAAGTTGAAACTTATACCATCCTCTTCCGCATGCATGTCCTTCAAAGAGAAAAAACTTTGTTGATGTCGGACACCGAGGTCATAATTCTACATTGGCAAGTAAACATGGGTCAAATTCACATGCAATATATCTACATTCAAGTCATGAATGTTTGTTCTCATGTCAATTTCAATCAACTTATTATCCACCTTATTAAGCTACTTAAACAAATTTGCCGCACTGTTCCTAAATAATTTCGCTGGTATTCAGTCAATCCTAAATATTACTTCAATTCCAAGCCATTTCTCACTCTGCTAATCCAGAGACTTGGCTTCAAAGTACCTGTTGAATCAAGTAAAATCTGAACTGGACAAACATATGTAGAACAAAAGTCCAAAAGATATATATCGTGAATACAACATTAAGACTTCAGAGCGTTAAATGTTGTTTCTCTCGACATATGAAGTAATAAGGCTAACAAATACTGAATTAATATTATAAGTTCCAAAGATGATTTTCCAAGAAAAATCAAATGAATCTCAGCAACAGGATCACAAACGGGTCAAATAATAACCTTGGATCGAAAGAAAACATATCAAATTTGTTGGAAGTTTGGAATTGGTCTAAAGTCTATTTTCAATGGATAAAACTCCCAGCTCGATTCTTAAATCAACGATCTGGATTATTATCGAGATAATATTTCTTTGTGATCTAATTAACAAACTATTATTTTTCCCAAAAGTGTATTGTAGGAAAGTCATGACCAGCCTGTTTTGGCTCGTTACAGCCAGACTTGTTCAGAACTGACCTACTCACCCATATTTTCCGCCTTTAATATGCATTGTTTATTAGAGTTGAATTCTTGTGGGGTGTTTGTTTTAACTTATTTGATGGGCCTGTGAAAATAGTGAAAATTTATAATGCTAATTAGCTCACTTTTTATTGCTTATGAGCTTATGAACATGAGTTTATGAACTTAAATAAGTTATAAGCTCAATAAGCTTACCAAATAAGCTAATGAAAACACCCTAAATGATACCTGAGATCCTTCCAGGTGTCCCAGCAGACCCACTAAGAACCTGCAAAAAAAGCACCGAAGATAGGTATGTATTCTTGAAAAATAACACTAAAATAACAATAAGATAATTGTTTTCTTCACTAATCCATCCCCTGAACTTCCAAATGATCTAAAGGTATTCTTTTTTATGTAATCTGCTTTGTAAGTGCATCCACCACAACATGAACAAATGCCAAGATCTCTGTCCATGTCAAAGAAAACACAAACAAATTGGAGATCTCAATTGGTTTAGGATTCTTATTGAATTAATATCCACAACAAAATAAAATTATTAAGGCAACTCACAATAAAATGACTCATACCACAATTCACCCGTTTGACAGTTACCTAATATGCCTATTTTGCCACCTATATATAAATTTATGGTTACCAAACAGCATATAACGAATATCATGCATACCATTATTTTTATACGGTCTAATAAATAATCTCATTTGACTTCTTTTCTTTTGAAAAATAGCGAAGAGTCGTGACTGTTTTACTTATATGGTTGCCTTTCTATTCAAAACCATATCCGAAAAAAATTACCAAACATTGAACACAACTTATTTCCCTATTATGCTAATTTGTTTAATTTGACTCGTATGAGAGTAAATTAAAACAAATTTTTTGGCCCTTAAAACGGAATATTCCCTGTTACATTATGATTTATTTCACTAAAAAACTGTAAAAAAAATTAAAAAAAAAGTAGAATCTTGCACATGATCACATATAAACAAACTTTAGTATGGCTGTAAATATCCAAATAATTGGAAATAACATAAAAGGCTATTTGGATACTAATTCCTAGCATAAGCATTGGTTGGATAAGGACTGCCAGGTCATAGTCAATGATGCACACATCAAGCGTTAGATGCCTTAGCTTAATAATTTAGTAAAGAGTTGAGACTGTTGCATTCATGATTATACATAAAGCCATTCAAGTAAGCAAAACTCAAAATAAAACTAAAAAACATATTTCATCACACTTTATATACTGTAGAAACACTCGACTAAAAGATGGTTGACCATAATAAAGAATACATATTGTTGTTTTCTAAGGTTTACTACAATAGTCCCATAATGGAGGCACACTTCTCAAAATATTGTATATCTACCTTTTCACTGATTTACCGCATTTCATATCAGCCAATTACAAAAAGAGCTAAATGGGTAAAACGGGTAAACAGGGTCACAGTTTATTTATTTATGCATAAACACCTTGTAAGACATTTCAGCAAAGATATGACACATTATAAGACATGAGTGTCAACGTCAAATTTGAGACACTAATTGGTTATTAACAACGTTACATTCAGACAAAGCGCTATTGATCGCCTGAACCTGACTCATTAAAAAATTTATTTGTTTTAGATAAATATGTTAGGAAGAAGAGTATATATACACCTACCAATCTACAGTGCATGTTATCAGTAAGAAAAGCCTTTGCAGTCCTCTGGAAGATGCTTCTTGTCAATATAATCTGCAAGTTTGCAGCCGTGTTAATACTAACCCATAGTAAAAAATGAGTAAACATCAGGTAATAGGATAAAAATGTTACTCGTACTCATACCAAGTAGAAAGAAAACAGAGTAGGACATGCGATAATTTTTTCCTCTGTATATATAACCTCTTATATTCCATTAACCACCAAATAAGATGATTACTGGAATCACAAAGTTTTCTAGTCGTATTTGTACGGGGTCAACCAACCTCACCCAATCCATTTCAACCTGCACTAATAAATAACTCAGTTTGGCCTGAACTTTTTATGACCCATTACACAATCTACCTATCCATCAATCAAGTTCTAGTAATTTTCATGTTATTAGATGGAGTGAAACATAAAAAATAAAACTATAAGCATATAAGTTTTAATAAGCAATCTCAAACACCCCAAATACTTGATAAACATTAAACCATAACCCGCAAAATAACTAACACATGAGTCTAAATAAGCAATCCCAAACAACACAAGCTGCCACAACTGTAGGTGAATACATCGATCCACAAGTCGACCTCCATGACCACTATGAACATCCAACAATGGCCAATCCTCATCTACCAAATATGTATTTGTATATATTCAAATGTTGTTTTTACGTCTAACTAATAAAAATGCAGTTCAGTAACTAAAGGTAGAGTTCCAACACACTTACCTTATGAGGGATCATAAATCCAATAAAGAGGTATCAAAGAGCAGCAAATTATATACTCCTCATCATGGCTTAGAAAACTGCTGTAAATAATACATTCCTTGGGTCAAATTGGTTAGAAAAAACACTACCCACATACATACAAATTACAAAGAATCCATCTTTAGAAATAAAATATTCACAAAAAAGCCCCTAAATTAGAATTCAGCACAAACTTAAAAGTCCCAACAATCAACTTCAAAGACATAATCAAATAAGCTCCCTCGTACATGATCTAAGGGATGTAAATAATCACACATAAGGTTCATAGAATCAACAAAAGATATATAAACTATACCTTACTGACGATTAGGGCTTTAGATCAAAAGAATTGGAGATGATAAAAGAAACCCTAATAAATGGATTGAATATATCTTTATAAAATCACGAATTCAGATAATTGTAGGTAATTGATTATTCAGAATATTATTTAAGTTAGAAGTGGAAAATCGATTTTACGATTTAGGGTTACGATGATGGAATCTGATTTACGTTTGGTTCCTCAAGGACTGGGTCATTATGTTTTCTTTGTTAATTGTAAATTACATAATAAACCCTTCCCTATTTTTATTTACCCCGCCTTCACAAAGTTTTTAATATTTCAATTTTTGACACATGTATTTTTTGGCAATTTTTTTTAAAGAAAAACGAATTTACAAACACTTACCAAATAAGAGATTATTTAAGTTTTTTAAATTGTAAAAACTTAAGAAAAATAAATAATTATTAAAAAAATATTACCTAAATAAGTATGATTTGATTAAAAAGCCCTCACTAGGAGTTTTGTTTTATTAGGAAAAAGATTATTATTATTATTATTATTATTATTATTATTATTATTATTATTATTATTATTATTACTATTACTATTACTATTATTATTATTATTATTATTATTATTATTATTATTATTATTATTATTATTATTATTATTATTTATTTTTTGGGCAATTCCATATTTCTCCAATAAAAACATCAAAATTTCATATTTCCCCAAACATGCATCAAAATTATTGCACATTATGCATTATTAACATGTAAGTTGGGTAAATATGACATTTTGAGCTTCATATTGGGTAAATATGGAATTAACCCTTATTTTTTTTATTAACTTACACTTTTTTACACTTATCCACAAACTATTTACTTACACTTATCACACTTTTTTTTTTCCATCATACACTAGATTTTTTACCGTTCAGAAAAATGACAGACACTTATTATACTATACTTAAACGCAACTTTAGGGAAAAAAAACTTTTTAGGAAACATTTTATAAAAGTTGCGTTATACTTATGCTTACACTTTACACCCCTCATGTGACTTATATTTCTTAAAAAGATTCTTTTTTTTTTTTTTTTTTTTTGCAAAACATTGCATTAAAGTATATATATAATAAGTGTAAAGGTGAAGAAACAAAATTATCACTCTACAAAAAAAAAAAAAAAAAAAAAAAAAAAAAAAAAAAAAAAAAAGAGAAAAAAAAATACCAAAACTTGTATGAATAAATGATGAATACATGAAAAAAGAAAGTAAAGTAGAACTTTTTTCTTAACGTTGCATTAAAGTATATGCGTAATAAGTGTAAAAGTGAAAGAAATAAATTATGACTTAAAAAAATACAAAAACTTGTATGAAAAAATTATGAATAAATGAAAAAAAATATATATATTTTTTTTCTTAACGTTGCTTTAAAGTAGGAATATAATAAGTGTAAAAATGAATAAACAAAATTATCACTTTACAAATAATAATAATAATAATAATAATAATAATAATAATAATAATAATAATAATAATAATAATAATAATAATAATAATAATAATAATAATAATAATAATAATAATAATAATAAATAAATAAATAAATGAAAAAATAAAGTATTTTTTTTTACACACTGAGTTAAAGTATATTTATAATACAGTGTTGCAAACACAAGGCCTACAAGGCCGATTAATTGCCGCCTAGGCGCTACAAGGCCACCAACCTTTCCGATTTATGTATATTGGTCACATAAATCGGTCAACCGTGGTCAGCGACGGTCAATGATGGTCAATGGTGGTCAAACTTGCCCGAAACCTTCAAACCTTGTTGAAAATACCCAAAACTCGCCGTAAAATTGTTTAATAAGCTTGCCGTAAGATGTGTTTTTGCGAAAAATCTTGCTAGTAATACCTAAAACTTGCCGGAAATACAGAAAACTTTTCGAAAATGTTGTTCCGATTAATCTCGTCTAGACCGATTACAAGCTAAGGGGGTCGACCGCCCGACTATCGATTCATGATTTTTGCAACCTTGGTATAATAAGTGTAAACATGAAGAAATAAAGTTGTCACTTTAAAATATATGTATAATAAGTGTAAAAGTGACCGTTACTAGAACTTTTTTAAGTGGTAGCTGTTCAAACATGTCACATACCGATCATATTACGTACATTGGTTTGAAATTTGGAAGAAAAGCGGGAAAAAAAAAGTTATATGAATAAATGAGAAAAATAAATAAATAAATAAATAAATAAATAAATAACTATAAGTGTAAAAAGAGAAAGTTGTAAAAGTGAAAGTCAATGCAAACCATAAAGACCATTACTGTAACTTTTTCAAGTGAAAAAAGTCAAAGAATGACCAGTGAAAGTCAACTCAAGCCATAGGGACCATTACTGTAACTTTTCAAAGTTGATAACCGGGTAACATGCTAGTTCCCGGCAATCTTATATATGTTGTTCACAATTTGAAAGTATTTTGCGTATACTAGTAATTTCTAAATTTTGTTATGTAAATCATCTTTTGGGACTAAATATATTACGTATATTTAATTTCCACTCTAATATTAACAACTCCAGGACATTTTTTTTTATATAACAACAATAGTTTTTAGTTTTCTAAAAAGCGTTTTTTGTTTGTTATTTTTAGTTTCTAGTTTTTCAGTTTGTAATTTTTATACAACTAGTTTTTTTGTTTGTAAATTTTATAAAAAGAGCTTTTCATCAATAAAAAGCGTTGTTCATTGTATACGTTGTTTGTCAATAAAAAAATGTTGTTCATTAATAAAAAAAAGTTGTTCATCAATGAAATGAGTTGTTAATCAGTTCATCACTTTTTTTGTTTAACAACATCATCAATTACATCATAATGTTAATCAGTTAGATCATGTTGTTCATTAGTTTTCTAACGAAAAAAAGATCATAATGTTCATCAGTTTTTTAAACTTAGTTCTTCAATTTTCTAAAAAGAAAATCATAATGTTGATCAGTTTGTCAATTTTCACAAGAAAAAAATCATAGTTTTCATCAGATCATCAAGTTTCTAAAAAAAAACATAACATTCATCAGTTTTTTAGGAAAAAAATCACAATCTTCATCAGTTCATTAGTTTTTAAAAGAATAAATTCATAAAGTTCTTCAATTTTTTAAAAATAATAAATAAAAAAAAATCATAATGTTCATCAGTTATATTCTTATCTTCATTAGTTATGAGTAGGAATAGCAAAAAATATCTAACAAAAGAAAATGGGGACAATTTTCACCATGTAGTGATTTTTTAAACTTTTAGTTTATGTTACTTTTTAAAGGATCACATCTCTTATTCTCTTAAAGATACATGATTTTTTTTTCCTCTAAATTTTTAAAGGATCACATCTCTCATTCTCATAACCTTAAAATCCGTATTTTTTATGATATCAATTGTCCAATTCAGTTTTTGTATCAATATCTACTTCTGAAGAGTTATTTTCAATATTGTTGTATTCAAAATCCATATATTTTTGGTTATTATCATAATCATCTCCGTACTGTATTACAATCAATCATTTTATTTTCATAAACAGTTAAGTCATTTATAGCATGAAGTTTGAAGTTAGTAGTTTTTTCGTATATTTTTGTGACATAACTTATTTTACTATTTTTATCCGTTCAAATCAAATAGTATTTTTTTTCCCTATATCTTTCAAAGTAACAAGGAGAAAGAACCCGCCGTGTTGCGGCGGGGGCATCTATAACTGTGTGATAGACCTGTAACACATAAAATTGGATAGATGTATTGCTAGGATGTTGTTTACAAAATATTGCAAGGGTTTTTCTACTGCCTATTTCTTCTACAACTGTTGGCATGCTATAGATACGAAATTATGCATTTATATTATGGCCGTTTGTCATAAAAAATTTGCATGTTTAAGGCCGTTTGTCAACTAAATATCGAATGTTCAATTTCATACACATAGTTCAAGTTCCTCCTATAAACTATTGTCCCGGTTGTAAATGCACCAAGAGGTTCACGATACCATTCACCACTGTACGTTATTTGATCCACGGCTTGTTCAACATTTAATACCTCCCATGGCCTCAGCCTCGGAATAGCTTTTATCAGTTGTTTTTGTATACATGAAAATTAGAAGCTTTGTCGAGAGCATGGTAAAGAATCGTTGATACTCGATTATAATAACAATTTACAGAGTCGATAGCCATGATTAATTAGTGTCCGTTAGTATTATAAGCCAATCTGCGTGTTTGAAAATAGTATTATAAGTAAATCTAGGAGTTTGTTCCATTGTGAAATGATATATAGTAGAATATCAATTTTCATATATAACCAACAAATTATTTAAAAATTGAAAGTACCATTTTTATTGGTGCAAGTGCAAGTTATACTTTTTAGAAAAAACAAAATTACGGCTTGAGACAAGAATAAAGCCACTTTGCATGTTTTGGACTAATTTTAAGGCTTTCATACAGGGTGTTGATCGGCTTGGTTATCAGGTTGTTCGGTTAAATTTCTTTTTTGGCCAACTCGAAAACCGAATTGAACCGAACTAGAATTCAACCGAATCAAACCGAAAACCGAATTTGAATTCGGTTCGGTTCTTGGATTGACCCGAATAACCCGAATTTCTCTATTTATTTTTAAAAAACTACTGTAATAATTATATAGATATTTAGTAAAAAAATTTATTTCAGACATAAAAAGTGTTATATATAAATATATAAAAAATATGTAGATGTATATAAATATATAAAAAATATATATTTTTATGTGAATTCGGTTTCGGTTCAGACTGCCAAACTCATATCCAACCCGAGAATCAAATTAGTTGTTCGTTTCGGTTCGGTTTTAGCAAATTCGGTTCTATTATTAGTTCGATTCGGATTTTTTCAGTTCGGTCCAGTTTTGATTTCGGTTTATTTGGCCTTTTTGGTTTTTTTCTCACCCCTACTTTCATAATTTTGAGCTTTCTCTAGGGGTGTTCATGGTTCGGGTAATGAACCGAATAAATTGAAAACCGAACCGAACCGAACTGAAAAAAATGAACCGAACTTATAACCGAATCGAATTTGTCAAAACTGAACCGAACCGAATTAAAAATTCGGTTTTCGGTTTGGATATTGGTTTGGCTATTTGAACCGAAAATCGAACCGAAAACCGAATTTATATAAATATATATATATATATATATATATATATTTTATATATTTATATTATTATTATATATATATAAAATATCCATTAAAATTTTATACAAATATAAAAAATACTTTTTATGCTTGAAATATTTTTTTTTTGCCAAAAATATATAATTTTAAATTAAAAAATATATATATAAATAGTGTAATGGTTCGGTTCTGTTTTCGGTTATGACCCAATTTTTTTTTAACCGAACAACCCGAACCGAATAAACCGATTAACCGAGTACCGAACCGATGATCACCCCTACCTAGGGGTGTTCACGGTTCAGTTAATTAACCGAGTAAACCGAAAACCGAATCGAACCGAACCGAAATAAAACCGAACCGAACATATAACCGAACCGAACTTGTTAAAACCGAACCGAACCGAATTAAAAATTCGGTTTTCGGTTTGGATATGGGTTTAGCTATCTGAACCGAAAACCGAATTTATATAAATATATATATTTTTTATATATTTATATTATTTTAAATATAAAAAATATCCATTAAAATTTTATACTAATATAAAAAAACATTTTTTTATGCTTGAAATATTTTTTTTGCCAAAAATATATATAATTTAATTAAATAAATAATAAAAATAGTGTAATTTAAGTAAAAAATTCGGTTTTCGGTTTTGCCCCATAACCGAACCGAACTTCGGTTCGGTTCTCGGTTCGGTTCGGTTATAGATATTTTCGGTTCGGTTCGGTTTTCGGTTATGATCCAAAAATTTTTTTTAACCGAACAACCCGAACCGAATAAACCGATTAACCGAACCGATGAACACCCCTACCCCTACCTTTCTCGCAAGATCTTGATTGTAATTGTGTGTGTGAAATGGCCCAAAACAAAAGACAGATAGGCCCGGCCCATATAGAAACTCCAAAAAAACGAAATGAAATGAAACAAATTTGACTCTCTAGAAAAACACACACAAATACAGAAAGACTGCATCTTGTTTGTTGTTCTAGTAGTAAAACCTAATCCCACCTCATAAATCTTGTCGGCCATGGCTGATTCCCTCGCTAAGGTTACCCATTCAATTTCATCATCTCATAACTTACAAATTTGTGTTTGTTTTTTTAATGAAATGAAGTTACTGTTTATTAATTATTCAGATCTGATTTTAATATGTGTGTTTAAATGTTCCCTTTTAGGATTTAGGGGGTATTTGTTTAAGTTTATATGTGGGCTCATGACCTTATTGCCTTCCAAAATAAATAAATAAATAAATAAATAAACTTTAAATAATGACCATTGGAAGTCTAAACATAATCGCAACACTTCCGGTTTACTTGCATGTTGTTTGGCTAATAGTGTCTTTCTTTTTGGTGTTTTGCTAACTTTTCTGTTTGTAAGATGACTTTATTTTGGGTTTTGCTTTAAGAGTTGTTTTTGTCTTTGAGCACAAATATGTTATTTTCTGGCTTTATTGGGTCGAAAGAGGCTTGGAAAGAATTGAATTACTCCCTTGGGATAAATCAACCCTTTGTTCTTATTGTTGCAATGCATACTAGAAGAGTTCTCTGCCATGTTTGATAAAACTACCAAAATAATCATAGCACTATATCCTTTGATATGTGATGGTAGCTAGTGTTACACTTTCTTAACTATAAGGTTCATTACAGTTGCTATTCTTTTTTATGTATTTACATCGACATGTGATTTCAGGGGCGTCTCGTGATTTTCAGTAGCCCTAGGCAATAACAACAAGGAGGCCCCCATTACAGTTGTAAGTTAGAGAGAAATTACATGTAAACTTGAATTACACACATCTATATTTAATATCTAACTTATTTATATAAAAGACTAATAAAAATATGACCTCTTTTAAGTGAAGGCCCGGTGCAATTGCACCACTTTGCACACTCCTGAGCCCCCTCTCTGTGATTTTAACAATCAATGTTATTTATCAAGCATAGAGTATAGGTTACATGAAGCGTTCCGTAAAAATGTTCTTATTACTGTTAAAATGAGAGGGTGGGACTTGGAAGTTGGAACTAGCTCCGGATACTCAGATAATTATTGAAATTTTATCATAATGAGAAAAAAAAAATAATAAAAAAAAAAAAAAAAAAAAATGAAAGCATACTTAATGTGAAGTATATATTAACACAAAACTCATATAAGTGCTTACAAACATTCAGCCCAGGATCCAATGGACATGCCCATGATCCAAAGTCCAAACTACATCTAAGATACAACTGAAATTCATACTAACTGATCATTAAAGCAGCTTAGCACTTCACATTTTCACTAGCGAAGACTACATTTCATATAAGTCAATCCAAAGCAGAGAAACATACAACACAATATTAATAGGCCTCATCTATTGCTAAAGCTCACATGCATAGACTACATTTCCTTTATGAAGGCAGCTAAACAATCAATCTGTAGCACCCCCTCACAGAAAGATTATAAAGCCATCATCCATAGAAGGCATCATCATCTGCAAAAGAGCTTGTTACTTAAGCCTAAGAGTTACATTTCCTTAATGAAAGCATACTTTACCGAGAATGAATAACTAGTAAGATGAATTATTTATTGACATCTTATTCCTTATTATCATCAACTCCACTTGGACTGTTGAAACACCAGGGCGTTTGCTTCAATCATTTTCAAGAAAGGTCCATATGAAGATCCTTACATCATTGCTGCCAATACTACAAGGATACAGTAACATGATTGCCTTCATCTATCTTATAGAAGCTTTTCTTGCTTTAAATTGAACCCACTCCTGAAACATAATAACCTCCAATTAGTAAGGAATATATTAGAGGTGATCGATTAGACAACTCAGAATCTATAAGGGAATGGAGGATATGACTCATCGTCTATTTCTCCCTACACTAATTAAGGGTGTGTTTAGTTTTTAGAAAATGAGAAGTTTCTCGAAAATCTTTCTAAGAAACACACATAAAACAGAAAACGTGTTCAAAATGAGTATTTTCTGAAATTTCTTTACTGAAAACAGAAAACCAGTTTTCAGCTATTATAACTATGAGTTAGAGAACTTGAATTTAGAGTTCTCCGGTTTTCAAAAGGTTCCCTGGAGAAAGAAGAGTTACTCCGTTCTCAAGAAAACAAAGAAAAAGAAATTAAGAAAACTTCTCTACAATTAAACATATGTTGTAAGTAATACAATCTCCCATTCTCTCTTTGTTATGTAAATAAAACCTACATGTCTTAAACTGAAAAATGAATTCCTAATTGAACAAAGATGTCTCAGTTTTATAAGTTTTTGGTGTTATATAAAAACTAAGACTCCACCAATCAAATCTGTAACAACTCACAAGATCATACCAAATAAAGCATACTGTCAAGAAAAAGGAATTTATCAACACTAAACCAAGGTGAACAGTTGGATTACAGAGACATCAATTGCAGCCATGCTGGACCGTATATCTTAGCTGGTTTCAATGAAGTTATAAAATTTCAGTGTGTTGGTACTTTGGATTTTGGATGGAAACCCTTTTATTGGTTTGGATATTTATTTTTCTAACAAATAAAGTCATGAACCAAAAAAGATGCATTACCAAAACATAATGTTAAATGACAGGAGAAAGGGGAAACAGGGAAGGGGGTGACTCGATAGGAAATCCCAGTTTCATTGACTTTAGTTTACAGCAACCAGTTTACCAAAAATTATCAAACGATAGCTGCTGATATGAAAGAAAAAGTTGAGAAAGAACTACAAACCTGCCGAAGCCGCTGAATACTAATCTTAACGGGAAGGGTTTGTGACATCGCGGGTCGCCATAAAACTTTAATAGATTCCTTTGAGTCATATTGAATCATAAATGTCTTTACATTTTTGTGTTCCTCGTCCCAAAATTCTGAACAGTCTGTTGCCTCTTTTGTTGTTTGCACAGGATCTACTGTACTCGTCCTAGGAACTAGTGCAACTCCAAACCTAATCTCTTCAATTATACCATCTAAGAAAAACAAGATCTTATTACAATCTGGATTCCACCATTCGGTGTGCCTCAATGCAGCAAACGAAACATAGCCTACATGTGTTGCAAGATTATAAAGATGTTTTGCTGGTTTGGGTGTTTCAATGTACTTCTGCCGAGGCTTAGATTGAGAATTCTTGCTGATTTCCTGGTTAATAGTCATTGTAATACTTGAATTGTAACTGTCACAAACAGTGCATATTAAGAACCCACAAAAGGCGTTGCACCAATTTTGTGGAAGCTGCAACGTAAATCTCTTGGCCCACACGAGTGAAGGTACAAAACCCTTCCGAAAGTCAAAGTCTGGAAGGGAGAGACTGAGAAAGTAATTTTCAATAGCATTTCCCTGCCATGAAAAAAAAACATGGGAGTATTTTTTTTGATTAATATTATTTTCATGTTTGGGGTTGACATATATAGAAATCCAAAAGGTAGAGGCAAACCTGATGCATGTAATATAGTATTTCACGACCAACTACATCTTGGTTTTCGCTTTTCAATAGTGAGACTTTCCACAACCATTTACATTTCGAAATATCTCCAACACTTTTAAGTGAGCAACAATTTTCTGCTATGAGAACAGCAATACTTGATGGGAGCTCTGACATTTCTGCCAGGTTTTTGCAGTCGGACACGTTGAGCAATTTAAGCACAGGAAGTATCAAGTTGCTAAAGTTCAATCTTGAAAACTCGTTTTCTCTCAGATCTAGTTCTTGTAAGTTGGGTAACTCCCAAACAGCAACAGCCATGTGTCCATCTCCGAGCTTGCAGTTTCTGAGATCCAATCTTCTTAAGGTTTTGTGAAATAATTGTAAGCCTATATGTTTCAGGCTCTTGTGAGGTAAAGAAAGATCTGTTAAATCCACATGAAACAGATTGGGACAATCTTTTCCAATGGACGACGGTACAACCTCTATCCCACTACCATCCAAAAGAAGATATTCCAAGCTATCCATGGTGTTTTGGATATCCGGAAACCTATGAAGTTTAAGACAATGGGAGAGAACAAGAGTCTTGACTTTCTTGAGCTGGATAATTGGTGGCAACATCTTAAGACTATAACAGCTTCCCAAATTCAAGTAAACAAGATTTTTTGAATGTCCAAGTGATGGATGAATCTTTTCTAAGTTGCTGCAACCATAGAGCACCAATTTTTCAATATTTGGGAGTCCATCAAGATCTGGAGTCATGATGAGATTTATCGAATTACTAAGGTCGATCACTTTCAAACTTGGTAGATGCTGTTGAATAAAAATACACACAGCGTCAAAATTTAGCAAACATGCTCATCTATATCATAGAGTTGACGGGAAATTAGGATGCCTATATATGTAAATTTGATTACAGAAAAGTAGTTATTAAGATATCCAAGGTTCACATGTATATTTGTTGCCCATAAACATTGTTTATATATGAGACAATATTGAGTTCTAACAAATTCCAATTTGTTTTTAAATCTCTGTTATAGGCTAAATTCTATATTACTAACTAGAAACAATTAAGCAATCAAACACGAATAGAAAGATTTAAAGTGGTTCAGCCGAATATATAAGAAGATCGACCTGCGCGCGTCCATGGGCAGGAAGGTACTCTTATCCGTATTATGAATAAATGAAAAAATTAGACTGGTTGCGACCCTAGCTAGAATATTAATACCCCTTAACTCTACGAGTTTGTATCTAACTCGTATACCTTATTGGGCAGGACCCTAAACAAGATATCATTTGATAAAACAGGTCCATACCGCGGGGTTCTTTAAAATTTACAGGTTGAGTCCATAATAGGGTTCCTACTGTTTTCATGTTACATTCCTAACAGTTGCTTACTCCCCCAATAAACCATAGTTATGTTCTCAGAATTCTATTATTACATCAGCATTTACTTTCTAAATTGGGAATTATTATTCACATTCTCTTTACTTTCATTAATTTGTGAATTAGAGCAAAAAAGAGAGGAAAAAAAGGAGTACCTTATAACCTTTCCAAAGTTTTTTCTGCAAGCCATATTCCAATATTAGACAACAAAGCTTTGTTGGTTGAAAATTTATTGGCATTGAACTTGCAGGAAAAAGATCCCACGAAATCAACCGGAGTTTCTTCATGTTTGCAACAACCTGAGGAAGATACCTTGGAGAACCATCCTTAAACCATTTAATTTGTATTACTTCAATCTCGTTATTTTCCTACAACGAAAGGAACAGAGCGGTGTCAGTTTTTATTTAAACTGCTTCTTTATTGGTATGCATGTATCATCTAATGCACACATGACATATGTGTTGCAAAGCTAGTTTAGACATTACCTTCATTGCGTCCATATCACATATGTCTATAACATCTTTATTTTGCCAAACCCTGCTATGTTTCTCAGGATTGTTAGGATGTTCCACTCTAACAATGTAGCGGCCCATTTCTTGCACCAAATCATGCATATCAAAAGTTCCACGTGAAACAGTAATGAGAGCCTTTTGAATCAAAACCTTTACCCCTATAACAGAGTGATAACCACAAGCATCAAGTATCTCCATTGTCTCATCTTTACTTTCTCCCCTAAAGAAACATGCAATATCCAAGAATAACTCTTTCTCCTGTGATTTAAGTCCATCATAGCTAATTTTGAGCTTTTCCACAATTTCAAGTTCTGGAATAGCTTCTAGTCTAGCCAAGGCACAAATCCACTCACTAGTGTCTTTATCACATAGGAAAGTGCCCAAAATTATAAGTGCTAATGGAAGTCCACCAACTCTAGAAATCACATTTAATGTTAGTGTTTCATAACCTTCTAGAGGTCTACGTGCCCCAAATGCATGCTTACTAAAGAGCTCGATAGCCTCCTCATGATTTAACAAACTGAGACGGTATATTTCATTCACTCTGTGTGCATTTAGCAAATGTTCATCTCTAGTTGTAATTATTATCCGACTCCCCTTACCAAACCAATCATGTGATCCAGCCAACGCCCTTAGTTGGTCAGTGTGATCAACATCATCAAGGACAATTAGGACACATTTATTGCATAACCTACTTCTTATCATGCATTTTCCCTCTTCAATGCTCCTTACCCCCAAATTTGTTGAATTCAAGACATGTGACAGAATAGTTTCTTGCAATCTTTTCAAACCATACTTGGTTGATTCCTCGCGAACATTTTCTAAAAAGCAGCAGCTGTCAAAGTGATGACTTATTTCCTTATAGATAGAAAATGCAAGAGTAGACTTTCCCCCACCCCCAATTCCCCATATCCCAACCATGCGAACACCACCTAACCCAACTTGTAACCGTGATTTTAAATCTTGAATGCGAGGCTCTATTCCAATTAGATCTGCGTTAGCACTTGACATTAAGGGAACCAACTTCAGCGAGATTGTGTCAACAATTTCCTTGATGCACTTTGATTCATGCCTGCACATTGCATACAGAGGAAAATGAGCTCATGTACACACAAAAACATAAGCCATGAAGTACTTAACCCTTGATTAAGATACCTAAAAGGGTATAACATAAAACTTAATCTGAAAGTTAGCAACTCGTAACATCAATACACTCTCCACATCTAATTGATGTCTTCAAATTTTCAATTGTTATAAAAAAAAAATTATAACGTTACAAGTTATTCTGTCGACATTATATGTTCTCTCATTAAAATGGTACAAATAAACAAGTTTAGGCATAAGTACTAAAGAGTAAACACATAAAACCCAAAAAGGGGGTTAGCCTAGAAAGAATTAAAGAATTACTAGCCAGTATAAAAACAATTTAAAGAAGAAAATTTGTATCAGTTGGAATACAAAACTTGTTAACCAGACACCAGCACAAACACCTACAGCTAGCTAGCATAAAACATTTAGCCAAAAAGAAGATCGAGAACTACGTACCCATTGGCAATGTGTTTGGGTTCCCAACCAGAAAGGTTAGCTGCACGCACGAGTGCTTTTCTCCAAATTTCAACTTTGTTGTTGTTCTCCGACTCGTATTTGGCAAATGTTTCTCCATATTTCCGTTTTTGATTCCGCACTTCTGACGGCTCGACATCATAAAAGACAGGCAAAACAACTTGTCCTCTTTCATCCATGCATTTCATGATAAATGCAAGCTCGTCTAAGCACCATGAAGATTCAGAATAGTTTTTGGAGAATACGACGACGGCAATCCGTGATTCTTTTATAGCCTTCAAGAGGGATGGAGTGATGGATTCGCCCCGGGGAAGTGTTTCATCATCTTTGTAAGTGTAGATTCCTTGTTGTACAAGAGCCGTGTAGAGGTGATCCACAAAGGTCTTACGAGTGTCTTGTCCTCTGAAACTTAGAAATACGTCGTAAGTCCACAACTGACCAGATGAAGATGAAGCTGCCATTGACTCACGGAGGTTGTTTCAGAGGCTATGGACAGATGAAGATGAGATTGAGTTATTACAAGGCTATTGTAAGTTGAAGTTAACACTTAAGAAGAAACATAGTTACAGATCTCCAAGTCAGTCAAGATTTAACTAAAAGCAGATGAGCCATGTGAAAGTTTCATAGCAATTTAATGAGAACCACTTAGTTGACTTGAGAATTTTAGATGGTTGAAGAAGAAGTATAGAAATAATGTTAGTAAGATAAAGATAATATATTTATTCCAAACGCGTAACAAAGTTTGAAAATTACTAAACATTTTCAGATTGTGAACAATATGCGCAAGATTACCGGGAACTTGCAAGTTACCCGTTTACTAACTTTTACTGTAAAAGTTAGAGTAATAGTTTGTGGTTTGCGTTGTCATCGTATGACTTTTTTTCACAAAAAGCTACAGCAATGATCTTGATAATTTGCGTTGACCTTCTCTTTTAGTCTTTTATCTTATTTTTTTTCACTCATAACCTTTTTTTATTTATTTTTTATTTTATTTGTTAACCAATTTAACTAATATGATCGGTATGTGACATATTTGACCGGTTACCACTTAAAAAAGTTATATTAATTGTCCTTGTAGTTTCGTTGACTTTCACCTTTAGTCAATTGATTTTTTTTCCACTTATTATTATTATTATTATTATTATTATTATTATTCACTTATACTTATTTTTACACTTATCCACGCACTATTTACTTACAATTATCACACTTTTTTTTTCATACACTAGATTTTTTACTGTTCAAAAAAATGACAGACACTTATTATACTTATACTTAAACGCAACTTTAGGAGAAAAAAAAAAAAAAAAAAAAAAAAAAAAAAAAAAAAAATAGGAAACATTTTCTATAAGTTGCGTTATTCTTATACTTACACTTTACACCCCTCATGTGACTTATATTTCTTAAAAAGATTTTTTTTTTCCAAAACATTGCGTTAAAGTATATGTATAATAAGTGTAAAGGTGAAGAAACAAAATTATCACTTTACAAAAAAAACAAAAAAAAAAGAGAATAAAAAATACCAAAACTTGTATGAATAAATGATGAATACATGAAAAAAGAAAGTAAAGTAGAACTTTTTTCTTAACGTTGCATTAAAGTATATGCGTAATAAGTGTAAAAGTGAAAGAAATAAATTATGACTTATAAAAATACAAAAACTTGTATGAAAAAATGACGAATAAATGAAAAAAATATATATATATACAGATTTTTTTTCTTCTTAACGTTGCGTTAAAGTAGAAATATAATAAGTGTCAAAATGAATAAACAAAATTATAACTTTACAAAAAATAATAATAATAATAATAATAATAATAATAATAATAATAATAATAATAATAATAATAATAATAATAATAAATGAAAAAATAAAGTATTTTTTTCTACACACTGAGTTAAAGTATATTTATAATAAAGTGTTGCAAACACAAGGCCTACAACGCCGATTAATCGCCGCCTAGGCGCTACAAGTCCACCAACCTTTCTGATTTATGTAAATTGGTCACATAAATCGGTCAACCGTGATCAGCGACGGCCAATGATGGTCAATGGCGGTCAAACTTGCCCGAAACCTTCAAACCTTGTTGAAAATACCCAAAACTTGCCGTAAAATTGTTTAATAAGCTATTGTTGTTGTTTATATCTTTTATAAGATGTGTTTTTTAGAAAAATTTTGCTAGTAATACCTAAAACTTGCCGGAAATACAAAAAACTTTTCGAAAATGTTGTTCCGATTAATCTCGTCTAGACCGATTACATGCTAAGGGGGTCGACCGCCCGACTACCGATTCATGATTTTTGCAACCTTGGTATAATAAGTGTAAACGTGAAGAAATAAAGTTGTCACTTTAAAATATATGTATAATAAGTGTAAAAGTGACCGTTACTAGAACTTTTTTAAGTTGTAGCCGTTCAAACATGTCACATACCGATCATATTACGTACATTGGTTTGAAATTTGGAAGAAAAGCGGGAAAAAAAGTTATATGAATAAATGAGAAAAAGTAATAAATAAATAAATAATTATAAGTGTAAAAAGAGAAGGGTGTAAAAGTGAAAGTCAATGCAAACCATAAAGACCATTACTGTAACTTTTCTAAGTGAAAAAAGTCAAAGAATGACCGGTGAAAGTCAACTCAAGCCATAGGGACCATTACTGTAACTTTTCAAAGTTGGTAACCGGGTAACCCGCTAGTTCCCGGCAATCTTATATACGTTGTTCACAATTTGAAAGTATTTTGCGTATACTAGTAATTTCTAAATTTTGTTATGTAAATCATCTTTTGGGACTAAATATATTACGTATATTTAGTTTCCACTCTAATATTAACAACTCCAGGACCTTTTTTTTATATAACAACAATAGTTTTTAGTTTTCTAAAAAGCGCTTTTTGTTTGTTATTTTTAGTTTCTAGTTTTTCAGTTTGTAATTTTTATACAACTAGTTTTTTTGTTTGTAATTTTAATAAAAAGAGTTTTTCATCAATAAAAAGCGTTGTTCATTTATACGTTGTTTATCAATAAAAAAATGTTGTTCATTAATAATAAAAAAAAGTTGTTCATCAATGAAATGAATTGTTAATCAGTTCATCAGTTTTTTTGTTTAGCAACATCATCAACTACATCATAATGTTAATCAGTTAGATCATGTTGTTCACTAGTTTTCTAACGAAAAAGAAAATCATAATGTTCATCAGTTTTCTAAACTCAATTCTTCAATTTTCTTAAAAGAAAATCATAATGTTGATCAGTTCGTCATTTTTCACAAGAAAAAAAATCATAATTTTCATCAGATCATCAACTTTCTAAAAAAAAACATAACATTCATCAGTTTTTTTGAGGAAAAAAAATCACAATCTTCATCAATTCATTAGTTTTTAAAAGAATAAATTCATAAAGTTCTTCAATTTTTAAAAAATAATAAATAAATAAATAAAATCATAATGTTCATCAATTATATTCTCATCTTCATTAGTTATGAGTAGGAATAGCAAAAAATATCTAATAAAAGAAAGGGGGGACAATTTTCACCATACGGTGATTTTTTAAACTTTTAGTTTATGTTACTTTTTAAAGGATCGCATATCTTATTCTCTTAAAGATACACGATTTTTTTTTTCCTCTAGATTTTTAAAGGATCACATCTCTCATTCTCATAACCTTAAAATCCGTATTTTTTACGATACCAATTGTCCAATTCAGATTCTGTATCAATATCTACTTCTGAAGAGTTATTTTCAATATTGTTTTATTCAAAATCCATATACTTTTGGTTATTATCATAATCATCTCCATACTGTATTACAATCAATCATTTTATTTTCATAAACAGTTAAGTCATTTATAGCATGAAGTTTGAAGTTAGTAGTTTTTCCGTATATTTTTGTGACATAACTTATTTTACTATTTTTATCCGTTGAATCAAATAGTATTTTTTTTTCCTATATCTTTCAAAGTAACAAGGAGAAAGAACCCGCCGCGTTGCGGCGGGGGCATCTATAACTGTGTGATAGACCTGTAACAGATAAAATTGGATAGATGTATTGCTAGGATGTTGTTTACAAAATATTGCAAGGGTTTTTCTACTGCCTTTATACTTGCAATTTTAGTGGCTATTACGCCACTACGCCACCTATCCTACATACATGATGTAATATCCTACATTCATTTACTATACATTATGCAGCTGCTAGTTAAGGTTTTATTACAGACCACGTTTTAAGAGCTGAGGTATCGTGCTAGTCGTACTTCGCCTGCTTGCTGGCCTGGGCAACTGTTTTGTCTTCGGGATCTGCAGATGATTCTTGGGGGGCCGGTGTCAACGTCAGTTCATCTTGTAGTGCTGTAGTTTCCATTTCTTGCATCTTTGGTTCCCTCATTTCTTCTACAACTGTTGGCATGCTATAGATACGAAGTTCTGCATTTATATTATGGCCGTTTGTCATAAAAAAAATTGCATGTTTAAGGCCGTTTGTCAACTAAATATCGAATGTTCAATTTCATACACATAATTCAAGTTCCTATAAACTATTGTCCCGGTTGTAAATGCACCAAGAGGTTCACGATACCATTCACCACTATACGTTATTTGATCCATGGCTTGTTCAACATTTAATACCTCCCATGTCCTTAGCCCCGGAATAGCTTTTATCAGTTGTTTTTGTATACATGAAAATTAGAAGCTTTGTCGAGAGCATGGTAAAGAATCGTTGATACTTGATTATAATAACAATTTACAGAGTCGATAGCCATGATTAATCAGTGTCCGTTAGTATTATAAGCCAATCTGCGAGTTTGAAAATAGTATTATAAGCAAATCTAGGAGTTTGTTCCATTGTGAAATGATATATAATAGAATGTCAATTTACATATATATCCAACAAATTATTTAAAAATTGAAAGTATCCTTTTTTGGTGCAAGCGCAAGTTATACTTTTTAGAAAAAACAAAATTACGGGTAGAGACAAGAATAAAGCCACTTTGCATGTTTTAGACTAATTTTAAGGCTTTCATATAGGGTGTTGATCGGTTTGGTTATCAGATTGTTTGGTTAAAATTTATTTTTGGCCAACTCGAAAACCGAACTGAACCGAACTATAATTCAACCGAACTGAATCGAAAACCGAATTCGAATTCGGTTCGGTTCTTGGGTTGACCCGAATAACCCGAATTTCTATATTTATTTTTAAAAAACTAATGTAAGAATTATATAGATATTTAGTAAAAAAATTTATTTCAAGCATAAAAAGTGTTATATATAAATATATAAAAAGATATGTAGATGTATATAAATATATAAAAAATATATATATTTATGTGAATTTGGTTTCGGTTCAGACTGCCAAACTCATATCTAACCCGAGAACCAAATTAGTTATTCGGTTCGGTTTGGTTTTAGCAAATTCGGTTTGATTATTAGTTCGATTCGGTTTTTTTCAGTTCGGTCCAGTTTTGATTTTCGGTTTATTTGGCCTTTTTGGTTTTTTTCTCACCCCTATTTTAATAATTTTGAGCTTTCTCTAGGGGTGTTCATTGTTCGGGTAATAAACCGAAAACCGAACTGAAAAAAAACCGAATCGAACTTATAACCGAACCGAATTTGTCAAAACCGTACCGAACCGAAAAATTCGGTTTTCGGTTTGGATATGGGTTTGGCTATCTGAACCGAAAACCAAATTTATATATATATATATATATATATATATATATATATATATATATATATATATATTATTGTATATATATAAAATGTCCATTAAAATTTTATACTAATATAAGAAACACTTTTTATGCTTGAAATATGTTTTTTTCCCAAAAATATATATAATTAAATTTAAAAAGAGTATATAAATAGTGTAATTCAAGTATAAAATTCGGTTTTCAGTTTTGACCCATAACCGAACCGAACTTCAGTTCGGTTCTCGGTTCGGTTCGGTCATAGATAGTTTTTTATGTAGGTTACGATCAGACTCGAAAGGGTGTCCTTCGAGCTAATCGGAGGGTACATCATCACTTGTATAATCAATATTATGTACGTTTCTAGAAATGTCATTCAATAATGACACGGAAACATACATATGCTTGAGCAAGAGTTCTTCTTATTAATAACGTTTTTCCAAAATATGTCGTTTCTAAAATTATTCTTTCAAAATGGTTTGCTATTACTTCAGATAGCAACCCGGTCTTAATACTGGGGAAAATTTGTCGCCAAAAAGACGACTGTTCCTAACAAAGTATTTGCTCCAAACTTGGTGGTACCATGGTTTTTGTAGATCAAACAAACTTGAAATGTTGTTTAAAATTTGCCACTCAATCGATGCTAAAAGAATTAATACTTTGTGCAAAATGTTTAATTTTAAAATGTGTCATCGATTGAGGGGGAGAACGATTTCAAAAACTATGTATCATCAAAACAAGATCTTTGTGCATAACTCCAGTGGATTAAGTGCAATTGTTATGTGTTTATGGATTAAGTATATGAATTTTTATGAGTTTCTCGCTAAACTCAAAATTATTTATAAACTCATCATCTCTAACACATAACATACTCCCTCAAGATTTGAGGGGGAGCTAAAATGTCGTTTCAAAATCAGTCATTCTTAAATATGACACATCTTTCTCCCAAAACCTTTAAACTTATTTAAATCACTTGGGATCACAAATCTCAATTGGTTTGAAATTTTGATCGGGGGAGAAGATGTGATTTAAATATGAAAAACTGATTAAAACGTGATGTTTTGAACCCAAATGTAGGCTCTTCCCTATGTGCTAAACTCTTTTGTTTATTAATGCACATATTGAGGGGGAACAAATGATTTGTGAAAAAGGATCCTTACATCTTAAGAGTTCGAGACTCAGACTTGACTCATGAATTGATGAAACATAATTGTCTTGAATCGAAAGGACTAGTCCTGGACTGGTAATAACTTCAAGCTGGTTTAACTAGTGATGTAAGCGTGTCTCGAAAAGGACTAGTCTGAGTAGAATGTACCGTTTCGAGAAACCTTGGGTGAATCTGATCGGGCCAGGTAATAACTTCAAGCTAGGTTAACTCGTTATGTAAGCGTGTCTCGAATGCCCGGTCATGTTCACTTAAGGAAGATCAATTTAAAAAGTGCAACTCTTTCCGAAATGTGCAAAATTTCAAATTAATACATATGAGCACATGTTAAGAGGGAGCATTTGAAAATGACAAAACTCTCAATGTGTTAACAAAATGTGTTTCTCAATCATAAACACGTTGAGAGAATTTTCAATGATTTGGTGTATGGCAACATAGGATAGTCATGAAGTTATAAGGTGGCTAAGGTTAGGAAAACCGTCCTATGATCCGCTAGAACCGGAGAGATCTACCCATGGACAATACCGAATAGATAGTATTAGAAAGTCCGTATGTATGATCATGAAAAAAAGGAGAAATGTGAGAATGGAGAAAGAAGGGGTTGAAGAATTAAAAAGAAATGAAATGAGAAAGGGTGAAAAGAAATAGCCCTCCAATTATTCAACCTTAGGGCAGAAACCGGGTTCAATTCATAATCTACTGATGGTTGCTAAGGCGACATTGGTATTGAAGACAAGACGTCATGGACCCAGTGATGCAATGCACTAAACCTTCTAGCAACTCAAGTTCTCTTTAAAGAACTTGTTTCATTCTCACGGGGAACCGGTGTAATCTATCAACGTATCTCTTAGAGATGGTTGATATTGAAGCAGGAGACCTATCCCTAATCTCCGCATAGGAAGACCAAATGCACTTATTAAGTCTAGAGCCTCGAGATGCATAAATAGATCTCATAGGAACACGTGCTACTTCTACCCTGGTTGTTCAACTTTAAGGATACCAGTGGTAAACTTATGGGTCCTACGCAGATCTTAACAATCTGCCAGAACATTTATGAGGGGTGTTGCTTTTGTAACTCCCAGTGATTGAATGGAAATTCCTGCCAGGGTCAACATCAAACAGCCCTGAAAGCAGGTCACTTCAGTAATTCCTTATGGATTACGCTTAGTGGTCGCGGCGGTTACCAATGGTCTACAGTCGTGGAGTGAACTCCAGCGACTCACCCTTTCGTTGATCTACCTAGGTAGTTCGTGTAAATCCTCTAAGGGTTTACCGATTGGGAACGGTCTTGGTAAGGATTAGAAGGAGTCTTCACGCTATGCTGTTGACAATCTCTAATTCCAAACCTATAAGTACCGGATGATTTGTTGCTAACTGTCTACTTGCAGGAACTTCTGACGGTTGCGGTTGATTGTTGAAAAGATGCTGATCCATCAACACATGTTCACACTTCGACTTCACAATCTAAGAATTCATGATCATTGATTGGGCCTCATATATGCTTCCACAACTCTGATGCAGAAGATCATGATCCTGAGAAGTGTGACCATGCCAACACAAAGATGTTTATATCACGCGGAGACGTTACTGCTCAAAGATGACTTTCAGATACTCATTTGGATGATGAACTTGAAGTTATTTCCAAAGATCATCCATTACATTGAACAAATCATCTGGAGCCCGCCACTTAAAGCACAAAGATCTCAACAATGAAGAATCAAAGGGCTACGAGCTACAAAGAGGTCTTCAACGACTTGAATGTTCTGATTCAATACTTATTTTCCGGGGTGACCTCCCTTAGGAGGAGATTGTTAGGAATACGTTTATTCATATGAAGACTCGGTCACCCCGAGTATTGTTTAGCATGTTGTAGCTCGTAGTATTTATCATATGAGTTAGTACGTAGCTTAGTATTAGTTAATATTTGTGGAGTCGGGTCAGGTCTTTACCCACTGTCTGCTCGATCCACAACCCGTTTTATGGGGCGTCTAGTTGCTTGTATAAATACCCCTCTCCACTAGTGGAGAGGGTTGGACCTTCATTTGGAATACAACATATCACTAGTTTTCTCTCAAGGTTCCCTTCACTTTCTCTTTCTAACTTCTCACTAGAAACTACTCATATTAATCATCCTAACACACAAAACCAACCATGTTCTTTCATTAGAGTATATTACATAATTGTTTGCAAGAAGAATCCGGTAATGCGAAGTTTCTTCTTATGATATCGAAGATTGCAAGCATTCTTCACAAAGTCTCTCGGCGGTCGGTAACCGCACAACACCGAACACAACCGTTCATGAGCCGTTTTCCATCTACGAAGCCCCACGGCAAAGAAATTCGTGGTAATATGTTTACCAACACATTTTCCAAATTATATATGAGTTTGATTTTTTTTGAACATCGTATATGAGTTTGATTAGCTGTTAGTTTTTAGATCGTTATTTGTAAGGTGTTGAAAGGTTTAGAGTGTTGGTGTAGTGTTACTTTGAGTACGATTTTGGTTTTACGGGTTGGTTCCTAGTTTTGCGTGATTGTATGGCTGTTGTAGCTGGTGAGAAGCTAGTTTTAGGGGTATTGGTTTTTAGTATTTGGATTGTAGGAAGTGAATATTAGTATAGAATTATTTGTATAATTGATGGTTCATTATCTAACGGTTATGAATCTGTGATGTTGAGCTTAACATGATTGATTTGCGTGTTTTGTATTGAATTTGATTAGTCGTTAGTTTTTAGATCATTATTATATGTTAACTGTTATTTGTTGTTGGTGATGGTTTTGGTTTTGATTTGAAGTAGTTGAATTATGAGTTTTGGGATTGGTCGATTAGGTTTACGCGAATTAGATCTAATAATTAGGGTTTTAAACTTTTGATTTGTAGCTTGTTGGTAGCTATTTAGACGTTTTTAATTGTACGAAACTAGATGTTGATATTGGTGTTGAAATTCAAGACCAATATGTTTACCAACACATTTTCCAAATTGTATCTAAGTTTGATTAGCTGTTAGTTTTTAGATCGTTATTTGTTAGGTGTTGAAAGGTTTAGAGTGTTGGTGTAGTGTTACTTTAAGTACAATTTTGGTTTTACGGGTTGGTTCCTAGTTTTGCATAATCGTATGGCTGTTGTAGCTGGTGAGAAGCTAGTTTTAGGGGTATTTTTTTTCGGTTTTGGATTGTAGGCGGTGAATATTAGTATACAATTATTTGTATAATTGATGGTTCATTATCTAGCGGTTATGAATCTGTGATGTTGAGCTTAACATGATTGATTTGTGTGTTTTGTATTGAATTTTATTAGTTGTTAGTTTTTAGATTATAATTATATGTTAATTGTTATTTGTTGTTGGCGATGGTTTTGGTTTTGATTTGAAGTAGTTGAATTATGAGTTTTGGGATTGGTTGATTAGGTTTACGTGAATTAGATCTAATAATCAGGATTTTAAACTTGTGATTTGTAGCTTGTTGGTAGCTATTTAGACGTTTTTAATTGTACGAAACTAGATGTTGATATTGGTGTTGAAATTCAAGAGTTAGAGAATGTGTGTTTGTGTTACCTTATTAATAGGGCTTAAAAGCTTACATATATTTTGCAAAGCCTATAAGCTCATTATTTAGGCCTATGAGTTTAATCAAGTAAAGCTTATGGCTTATTTGCTTAACTCAAAAGCCGAAATATGAGCCTATGAACTTTCCAAAATGTAGATAAGCTTATAAGCTCAGTTAATAAGCTAACATAAACACCCCTTAAGCATATGTAGTGCTTAGGTTGTGTACTGTATGCTTTCTATTGCTTTAAGTTTTTGCTTGTTAGTTAGGTTTGGTAAACTAGATAAAACAATGTTAACATTATGTGTAGCTCACAGGGTTGCAGCAATGTTTTTATTTTGCGACTGTATGATCAACATGTAATGTGTAATTAGGTTGTCAACAAGCATCTTGGTTGCTAGAGAGATTTGATCACCAAGCATCCTCTTTACACAGCTGTAAATAACGTGTAATTAGACTGTCACCAAGCATCCTCTCTATGTTAGTCAATTATAAACAAGATACATGAAATGAGAGTCCAGCTTTTTGTAAAAGTTAAAGGTTCATTTTTTTTTTTCGTTTACTCTCACAACATTATCAATATAAACTTTCATGTTCAAAATGACCAAGAGAAGATCTCAATCCAAACAGGTAAATGTCTACATCTTACTTTTCCAATACTCTTATACTGTGTTCTCGAGTATCACTTAAGAAAGGAAAGTAAAGAAAATGAAGTTAAACAAAAAAGATTGTGTTTTCGAGTAATAGATCAAGGGTTCGGCTCTAGGTGTGGCATGAGATGAGGTGTAAAAAGGCGCGACGCATGAACCCTTCTTTGAATTTAACTCCGAAGAACAAGGTTTATTTAAAAGAAATGAAGAAGATTAAAATGTAAGGATACTTCTTGACTTATTATTATTATTATTATTTTACGTATAACACTTTTTATAAACTCAGTATACATGAAATATGATATACCATATAAATCTATAAATTTCATATTTTGTGCCGGTTTAAGTCACGACTTAAAAAACGCCATGACTTAGCCATAGCTCCTAAGGCGCGAGGTTTGACCATGCCTCACGCTATTTATAACCTTGGAAAATGCTACTTGATATTTATTTATTTCTCAACCCAAACTGAGTACGGACTACGGAGTATAAAATAATTAGTCCAAAACATATAAATTTGTATATTGAAAATTTATGTACAGCCCAAAACAAAAAACAGATAGGCCCGGCCCATTTAAAAACTAGAAACGAAATGAAATGATGTACTACCAATATTGACTCTCTAGAATAACACACAGAGAAAGACTGCATCTTGTTGTTGTTCTAGTAAAACCTAATCCCACCTCAAAAATCTTGTCGGCCATGGCTGATTCCCTTGCTAAGGTACCCACTCAATTTCATCCTCTCATAACTTACAAATTTTATTTGTTTTTTAATGAAATGAAGTTACTGTTTATTATTTATTCAGATCTGAATTTAATATGTTTGTTTAAATGTTCCCTTTTAGGATTTAGGGGTGGTTTGGATTTGCTTATTTTATGGGCTTAATAGCTTATTGAAATCTGCAAAAGCCGATAAGCTTACTTTTTTGAGCTTATGAGCAGATAAATATAAGCTCATGGCTTAAGCCATGGGCTTAACCTATCATAAGCCCATACAAGTCAGCTTATCAGCTTTTCCAAATTTCAATAAGCTATTAAGCCCATTAAATAAGCTAATCCAAACACCCACTTATGTAAGTTTATCATGATATGATAAACTTACATAAGTCTCAAAATAAGCCGGAAAATTGAGGCTTATGAAATATAAGACGGAACACATAAAAGGTCGTAAGCCCACATATAAGCTTATATGTGGGCTTATGAGCTTATTTGATTTTGCCTTGTATTTCATAAGCCTTAATTTCCTGGCGTATTTTGAGACTTATGTAAGTTTATCATATCATAATAAACTTATATAACCCCACAAGTCTCAAAATAAGGCGGAAAATTGAGGCTTATGAAATATAAGACTGGAACACAAAAAGGTCATAAGTCAACATATAAGCTTAAACAAACACCCCCAACCGGCTTATTTGGAAACATAAGCCATAAGCCACAAAAAGTGAGCTTATGAAACATAAGCCCAAAACCAAATAAGCCATAAGCCGGCTATATAAGCCGAAACAAACACCCCCTAAATCTTTTGAGGATTTAGGCAAGTCACTAGGAATTTGTATGGGGAAGAATGAAATAGATTTTAGGACTGATCTATTTCAGGAATGTAGGTTTGGGCTGTCTTTAGAAGACTAATTTTTTTGAAATGGTTTATATGACATAGACAATTGGCGTTTTCTCAAAGTGATGAAATTATCTAGTGTCTTCGGTGTCACTCACCATGGACAAAGTATGATTTTTATGAGAGTACGAGGCTTGTGCTTCTTTATGTTAGAATAGTAAGTTTGGTTTTGATTTATGGTTCTAGGCTAGGTTGCAATGAGGTCCATCTAGTTGTTGTTGGTGGTGGCGGCGTTAAGTTTTGGTAAGTGTTTTAAATGGGTAGAACACATCATGTCTCTTGAGGCGATAACTTACTTATCTGTCTAGTTATTAAACATCTTCACGTGTCACCAATGTGGGTTGGGGTGTCTTGAAGATACACCCACATGAACAAGAATTATTGTTATCTTTGAGTGTGCGAACACATCTCAAAAATCGACTAGGGTTGCCTTAACACCTATTGTATTCACTAACCAATGGAGTTGCATAATACTTTCAGAATCATCTAAAACTTTAGTGGAAGGTATATGAGCCCGTAACTCAGGGCTTATAAATTCTTCGCAATCTCTTAACTTTCATCCATGTAGTATGTTTAGTCTAATCTCTAATCTCTTGATGCTATCGTCATGCTAACGAACCTGCAGAGTCTGAAACCTTACACTTACTACACCTTAAGGGCTAAGATTTTGATACCATAGTCGTGAAACCTTATTATCAGGACGTGTTTGAGATGCCATGATCGGAAAACTATTAGTACAAAATTTTCAGGTGAAAACACAACACTTTAACTTTCGGGTATGAAAAGGACTTTTTAAAATACACTTTTAACTTTTTCTATCACTTTTGTGAAAGTCCACCTCAATAATTGTCAGTTTTCCATGCATAAGATGAACTCTTATATTCCTTAGAAGGATTGACAAGGATCAAGGTTCATTACCACAACTGTTTTGAAAAACGTTAGAAATGTATTTTTGAAGAGTTTTTCTTTTATATGGTAGTTAATGCGCCACTTACATGAGTTTTATTTTTTATTTGTGGTATTTTGTTTTTTTCCCGAGCATGCAATGTGATAGTTAGGTATCAAAGCCGTATCCCTTTGGGGTCTAGCTAGTGTGAGGTTTCTGTTCTCTAGGGGTATGATTTCTTGGTATGTTGGCATGATGTCGGGTGTTTGAACAACCTGTCTCACTTAGATGGAAGTTTGATCAAGTTATATAGTTAGATGCCTTTAGTTTTCGGCTTATAATAACTCACGTAATGGTATGCTGTTGAAATTGTGAAGGTCTTAAACAGGTTCATTTTTCCGGTGTTTGGATGTTACAATTTTTATTGTTGTCATCAACTCGTTAGGATCTTAGACATCGCATTTTTAGCAAATTCGTCTGTCTAGAGTTGCTGTTTTGTGTAATGGCCTTGAAGTTTGCAAGGGTTTTAATTATATGTTCTGAGCCTTATGACAGTTAAATATATCGAAAGTTAGAAGTTATTGTAATTTTCTGTTTTAGGTTAGCAATGAGCTTTATTAATTGCTGGTGGGTAGTGATTTTAAAGAATAAAAAGTGTTTTAATTGGTGTAGAGCTTTGCCTAAAACGCGCCGTGTCTTTTAAGGCCATAGCTAATTTATGAAACTAGCAATCTGACATCTCTGTTGTGTACTTGTGTGTTACCGATGTGGGTTGTGTTGTCTACACAATATCGCCAATGTAGTCGCTTAGTAACTTCCAGTTTCATCTAAGACTATAGTGAAAGGTATTAAGAGCCCATAAGGCTTTTAAGGTGATCAACCTTCTGAACTTCTTAACTTCCGTATATGAGGGACATGTAGCTTAATCTCTCGACGTTAGCGTCATGCTTAAATACAACGTCAGATTCATTTGTCTTGCACTTACTGCACCCAATAGGCTACGACTTTGGTACCTTAGTTGTGACACTCTAAATTCTCAGTTTTAAAAGTACTCTTCAAAATGCATTCATAACTATTTACTTGAATCACTATGACTGTTCATATTGATTGTGACCAACCTTCTATGCGAAAGCTGACTCTCAAATTTCTTTTGGTTTATACTTGCCGCAGATGTTGGTATTCTGGAGAGACATAGTGTGTGAATATGAGAGCTTGATATTGCATAGAATGGTTTGATGAGGATTGAAATTGATTACCATAGAGGTGTAGGAAAAAGTTGTAAATGTACTTTTGAAGTCTTTTTTTTTTTTTTAATGTTCAGTTATGATACCAAAGCCGTATCCCTTAGGGGTCTAGTGAGAGTGAGATTTTAGAACTTGCGGGGTATGATTTCTTGGTATGTTGGTGTGGCGTCTGTAGCTTGAAAACCCCCGTCTCACATAGATAGAATTCGTCTGTTAGAGTTTTATGTGTTCTCATCTTTATGACAGTCAAAACCACTAAACTTGTTTTCTTACGACTTTTTCTGGAGCTTCTGTCCTTGTTTGCTCACTCCTCGTTTTTATTATCAGTAAAGATGTATGTTTCATGATTGTCATGTTTAATTCTCATGTATGCACCAAGTAGGTCGAGGCTTTGTAGATATTTGTTGCATCCATTTTCTTTTGACCATTCTTTCACTTCAAATTAGATGACTAGATCGTCTTCAAGGGACCATAGAATATTAAACTTATTATACCAGTCAGATAGTCAGTTGCTCAAAAGGTAACATATACATTATGCAGGATTATCTTCTAAAGGATCAAGAAGAGAAGCAGGCTGTAGCTACAGAACCCGTGCCCACTGAAAAGGCTGCTGTTGAGTCTAATGATACCCCTACCAGTGAAACTGTCCCTGAACCTGCAGTTGAGTCTAATGATACCCCTACCAGTGAAACTGTCCCTGAACCTGTAGATAGCAGTGACAGTTCTGATGCTCCCGCTGCAGAAGAAAATGCTGCTCCATCTGATGACACTGAGGCGCCACCAGCTGCTACGGAAGAAAGTGAGGAAACTGCTGAAGAAGAGGAAAAACCCGAGATTAAGGTATGTTTCATTTGACAGGAGTGCATAGTTACTATGATGCATGTTTTGCTAGATCATTGAATCGTTGAGCATAATGTTTATGCTGTGTTGTTTGAATTACAGCTCGAGACAGCACCTGGAGATTATCGTTTTCCAACTACAAATCAAAGTAGACACTGCTTTACCAGATACGTCGAGTACCATCGGTGAGCTCCCCTACCTGTACCAAATACCAATCACAGCGCCTTAATAAAATTTGTATCGTTCCTTGTTGCTTATTCTAGCTTCTGTTCAATTCGTGGTTTTATTTATTATCAGGTGTGTGGCTGCAAAGGGAGAAGATGCTCCCGAATGTGATAAGTTTGCAAAATATTATCGATCACTTTGCCCAGGCGAATGGGTATGTACACCTTTGCCCACAATACTTGTTCTTCTAGCTGTATGCCTGACATTGTAGATTTATAGTGTTTTATCCTCAGAGTTGATAGTTGACGTTCTGTGTTTTCTTTTGTGTATGCAGGTAGATAAATGGAACGAGCAAAGGGAAAACGGCACATTCCCCGGCCCTTTGTAAATTTCAAGTTACAAATCGTTACATTGAGAAACGGAACTTAAACTACCAACTTAATAAAACCTTTGGTTCCCATGTTTATTATCGGGTCGAGAGTCTAGAAACATGTCAGTTTGAGGTTATGACTCCCCCGCCTTTTTTGTAATTCCATATGTTTGACGACATCCACAGTTGTTGTTTACAAGATTGAAGAGGATCAACTTATGATTGAACATGAAATCCTTTGAAATTTCATAATAATGTTTCTGAGTGGTCTGTGTGTTGGTGTATCATTGCGCGTTACATACCTAGCCAGGTTTTTTGGCTTCAAAGTTTAGGTAGCTTGAAATTGATTGCCTTTTTGGCTTCTAAATATTGTCTGTTATCGGCATTAAAAGTCGAAAATGGACGTGTCGTAGTCTCACTCGGAATGCGCTTAGCTAGTTGAATGTTCATGAACATAACATGAGGGTGAAATACTGAAACACTTCATGAGAATCACCCGAAGATCGAAAAAGATTACTTGTTTGGGCACGCTGTTAAAAAGATCCATGTCTAGTGGTGAAAACGGGATTGTATGTTAATGTTAACCACGTCGAAGACATGAACCAAAAGCGTTACAAGTTGGTAAACGACTATCACAAAATTGCTAAAAAAAAAAAATGAAAATAGCTGTAACTGTACACATAAATAACTCTTAGAATTATCATATTTAAGGTTGATATTTTGCTACAAAATAAGCTAAATCGAAGATGTTATATTATTTCAACCCTTAACATAAAGACAAGTTAAGATTTACTCGACATAACAAAAAAGTCACTTAAACACACGTAAAAACTATTAGCTGTAATTATAAAATGTAAAATCGTAGTATGCAATTACAGAATGTAAAACAATATACAAATGCTAAATGCTAACTTAGTGCTTCTTCGTATTAGCATTTCGAGTAAGATCACTTAAAACATGTTTTAACACATAATATTATATAATCAAATGTCACATCATTAGCTTATAACTATCATCTCTACTTTTTAAGTATTGCCACATCTACATACATATTCAGCTTATTCATAAGTTCAAACAACAGTTACTTTTGACAAAAATACTAATTAGAAGAGCTGACTAAACACTAGTGTTGCGCAAAAAAAATAAATAAATAAATAAATAATCAAGGCAAATTAATCGTCGCTTAGGCACTAATAAGCCACCAACCTATTTGATTTGTGTAAATCGGTCAACCGTGGTCGACGGTGGCAAAACTTGCCAGAAATAATCAAAACTCGCTGTAAACTTGTTTTAATTTAAATCTCTGTTTATATCTAACAAAAGTCGTTTTTTAAGAAAATTTTGCCGGAAATACCAAAACTCGCCAAAAATTCCCAAAACTTACCGAAATTACCAATCTGATTAATTACCAATTAATCTTATCTGCACTGATTGCAAGCAAAAGAGGGTTGACCGTAGGGCTGAGCATCGGGTCGGATCCCTACCCGACCCGTCCCGTCCTGACTAATCCTGATCCGAAAAGTCACCTAAATCGTAAACCAAATACTGACCCGAAAGTAGTTGGTTTTTTGGCCCGTCCCGACCCGTCCCGAAATTACTCGGTTTTTGCTTGTATTTTGTCGGTTTTTAGCCCGTCCCGATCCGTCTCGAATCCCGAAAATGCTAAAATCCATCCCGACTGCTGACCCGAGAAGCTATTATTCAGTTTCGAACTATCAATTTATGTCAGAATCGGATCGGTTGATGAAACTCGGACGGTTTTGCGCACCCTACCCAAAACTTACCGAAATTACCCGTCTAAAGCAAAAGAGGGTCGACCGACTCTTGGCAGCCACAAATGTGAGGATCCATAGACCAACCCGACCCGACCCGAGGCATAAAAGTGGATATATATAAACACAAAAACCGTGCCCTATATTCCTAAATTGACATCAACCCAAACAAAACAAAGAGGAAATTCAGATTCAAAGGTATATATTTATATGTAAGTCAGACAAGTACTAACGAGTTTTATGATTATGGCTACACACTTGTATTAAGATACAGACACGTTTTTAGAGTTTAAAAGTTAACTACTTAACATATTTGGCCTTGATATTACAATGTCTAGATAGCCAATCAGCCATCATTACCCTCTATCTGATGTACCCGGTTTTTTGTAATTAAGGTTGTTAACGGTTTGGTATGATACTTATGTTTAAATGTTGCTTTTATTTTACATCCGAACAACTGTATATTTGTTCATTGATTAATGTAGCTGACTAAATTTCCAAAAACGGTCATATTTTACTGTTTTGTTTAGATCAAAGTTACTTTATGAAAAATCGAAAATGGTCATTGACTAGTGTCGCACGAACGAGGTGCGACAAGTTATTATTCAGTATTCATATTTAACTTTTAAGTTATCTTATAATTTCAGGCTGGATAAACTGAATACTACTTTGAAGGTCCATCATGCCTACAGTTAGCGTTGGAAGGGACCTTCTTTTCCAAGCCTTGGGGCGCACTTACAGTCAGTAGTCTTGATCTAAATCCTCTAAAATCATCAAAACATTCACTTAATCTAATATATTGTTTCTTTATGCAGCACAAGAGGAGTTCGATGAATTATGCTTCGAATTCGGAATCGAGCTTGATGATGTGGTAAATACTATATCCTAATCCACTTTTATGTATGTAAGATGTGCATTATTTATCTAGTATTATTTCTGCATAAATTGGTTGTAGACAACGGAGAAAGCAATCATAAGAAAAGAGAAACATCTTACAGAAGAGGAAGAAACTGGTGGTAACGAGGAAATTATTTATAAAATTGACGTCCCGGCCAATCGGTATTTTCTAATCACTTGGTTTGTTTATATGTCTCAACTGTTTTGCGTTTTGTATTATATGCTCAATAATGCTACTAGCTTTGGCTTACTGATCTATTCAATATTGAACTACTTTGGCACAGCTAAGTTAGTAAAGAAATAAAGGTTTTAATTTTTGGTTTTTGATGTCAAACGAGCCAAATGCGTAAAATTAGTTTTAATCTTAATGGTTAATATAAAATTCCTAACACTGCAAACTAATATCTATACCATGTGCAAAATATGAATGATGTAGTTAAATTCCTAAGTTTGATATATTTTCGAAACATATGCTAAAAATAAAAATATTTTAACATTTTTATTTAATGTGTAGCGCTTATATTTAGAATAGAGGGAGTATGAAGTATGGGTTGTTAATTTCATGTGGATATTAGTTATAGATTTTACTCAGAAATAAAAAAGATCACTAATCATTTATGCATAAGATGCTCATTTGATATGCAGATATGATTTACTTTGCCTTGAGGGACTTGTACAATCCTTGCGTATCTTCTGCGGGGTTGATTCTGTACCTAACTACACCCTTGCTGATGTTAGTAAGAAATCTATGCTTAAGATGCATGTAAAACCTGAGGTATTTATCTCATAAACCAACTATAGTGTGCTATATATTGTTAAAGAGCACTAGCTCTTCATCCTTATGCATGTGTTAAGGATTGTCCTTTTCCCAGACATCAGCGATACGTCCATTTGTTGTTTGTGCTGTATTGAGGGGCATAACTTTTGATGAAGCTCGATATAATAGCTTTATTGACCTCCAAGATAAGCTTCATCAGAATATATGCAGGTAATATATGAATTCTACTTATGTTTCCAATTTCAGTGTTATTAATCTGTATATTGCAGTTACGTATGCATGTTGCAAGTATCATTTTCCCCGTTCTGTTCTCATGTTTAATCCTCACATGCTTCAGACGGAGGACTCTTGTTGCTATTGGAACACATGACTTGGACAAAATAGAAGGCCCATTCACATATGAGGTTTGTGAATTTGTTAATACATATAGTGATCCAGATGAGGGCACATGTTTTTGATGTGTCATACATGAAGTATAATACATAACTTTGCTATTGATATGCACAAATACATGTATTTTTGACTGAGTTATCTACATTCACCAAATACTAGGCTTTTTTTCAACAACAAAACCCAATCCCGATAGAGTGGGGCATGGGGTAGGTAGAGAGTAGAAAGACTTCTAACAGATGCTATGCTTTTTTTTCCCTCATACTGTAATGGTGTTGGGTTTCTCTACTTTTGCAACGTTCCTATGTGGCAAACTGTTATTGATCTGCTTTATATATGGTATAAATAAATTAGGCCCAATCTTGCCATCTGGGATGTGAAAAAAAGGTGGTTAAAGAATTTCTATACCCATAATTCCATAAGCACCCTACAGAACGTTTGAGTATGTAATTACTCTCTGGTGATGTGTTTGTTACATATATAAGAAGGCACTTCAGTCTTCACATCAAATTTTTTTTTCAACATTTTTTTTCACATCCTATACCACCTATCTCACAAATACATCCAGCGAGGCTTGAACCCACAACCTCTAAGTTGGTGGGCAACTCACATATCACTAGACCAATGGCCTTGGGTGTCTTCTCATCATTTTATGCTTCCTTTTCCCTATTTGTGCAGGCTTTGCCACCAAAAGACATAGAGTTTGTGCCGTTAAAACAGGTAAGAGTGCCATTGTTTGGTTTGACTTCTGCATATTTGCATACATCGTATATACTTATGCAGTGTTGATGACTTCTTTTATAGGTGGAAACTTTCAAAGCTGATAAGCTTATGGAGTTTTACAAGGTATGTCATGTATATATTTACACACATATCTGTTTGTCTCTAGTCTTCAATTTAATTCATCTTTAAGGACATGTTTGCTTCTGTTATGGCAGTCTGATTTGAAGCTGAAGAAGTACTTGCACATAATCGAGAAGTCACCTGTCTACCCTGTTATATATGATCGAAACAGGTATTATACCCATTTCTTATAATGCTTTTGTTATTTAATTGTATCCGTTTGCCACCTTTAGTTATGATGTTTATCTCCATCGTATCTCAAATGTATGTTTTTTTACCAGAGTCCACCAGATGTTCTACCATTTTTTTAGGTCCTCTTACTATGTTTACCAATTTGATTGTATAATTTACAACGGTTGTTGCAGAACTGTATTGTCTCTGCCTCCAATAATTAACGGAGCGCACTCGGCTATTTCTTTGAAGACCAAGAACGTTTTCATCGAATGCACAGCCACTGATTTGACCAAGGCCAAAATTGTCTTGAATACAATGGTTAAGTGTTAAAAAATCTCTAGTTACTAATCTCTGCAAGTCATTTGAAAGACGAGATGGTATTAATATGCACTTTTTTACTGTAGGTGACAATGTTCTCTGTGTACTGTGAACGGAAGTTTGAGGTTGAGCCAGTTGAGGTGATAGATTCCGATGGAAAATCTGATATTTACCCTGAATTATCGCCCTACCACATGAAGGTGTCTCTAGCATACATAAACGGTATAGCTGGGATCTCTTTGGAGGCAGATAAGGTACAAAGACACACCATGTTTCACTGTTATTCAATGAATAATGTTGGCCTCTCATTTCTTTTTAACTGAGAATTAATATAGATACAGATTTCTCTGTTTGAACAGTGACCAAACTTATTACCTTGTCCCTTTCCAGTTTATTTTATTTATAAATGACTTAGATAATTACGTCCAGATTTCACACTGTTTGAATAGTAAGCACATGCCTATTCAGTTTTGATTTATTACTGAGTTATAAGAAAGGCGTGTGTCTAATTCTGTAAAAGGTTAGCTCTGTGCTGTGCTGTGCGTAATTTGAAGAAAGAGAGTTGAATAACATTTAAAGCAAACATATATTTGTCTGATTGTGTTATGTATTTGTACCTTCTTTGCAGGTTGCTGGGCTGTTGAACAAAATGCAATTGCACGCTGAACAATCTGCTCCGGAGGATAAAGATTGCATTTTCACAGTGTCTGTCCCCCCTACGAGAAGTGATGTGCTTCATGCATGTGATGTAGCAGAGGTATAAAGTTTACCTTATTCCTACTATCTGTGCAGCTATCAGTTGTAATCTAAATTTCACTCATTTACCTATAAATGGGGTTGAATTATATATTGTATTATTTCTTTATCGGTTCAAATAGCTTAAGCTAAAGGATTAAACAAAAGAGGAATAGGTCAAATGCATTGAAATTAATGTAGTGCGTTTTGATTTAGTATTGTGGTCGTATTTTTTTATAAAACGTTTACACGACTAGATCCACTCCGAACTAGCTCATTTGCCACCGGTGCCCCGTTATTAGCACAGCTGACATATTTGTAACCCGTCATTTGCCACCGGTGCCCTGTTATTATTCCTACTAACTGTGCAGCTATCAGTTGCAATCTAAATTTCACTCATTTACCTATAAATGGGGTTGAATTATATATTGTATTATATCTTTATCGGTTCAAATAGCTAAAGCTAAAGGATTAACCAAAAGAGGAATAGGTCAAATGGATTGAAATTAATGTAGTGCGTTTTGATTTAGTATTGTGGTCGTATTTTTTTAAAAAACGTTTACACGACTAGATCCACTCCGAACTTGCTCATTTGCCACCGGTGCCCCGTTATTAGCACAGCTGACATAATTGTAACAAATTCCACAGGACGTGGCTATTGCGTATGGTTTCAATAAAATCGCAAAGCGGACACCTGCATCTATAAAGCCCTTGCCTCTGAATCAGTTCAGTGACCTTATCAGAACAGAGGTGAGTGTGATATTATCTTCATTATTACATGTATCATAAATCCATAATGATAAAAGGATTTTTGGTTGTTTTTTCTCTTTAGGTTGCACTGACTGGCTATACAGAGGTGTTAACGTTTATCCTGTGCTCTTACAAAGAAATATTTACCATGCTGAACCGTATAGATGATAAATCAACTGCAGTAATCATTGGAAATCCTCGCGGAGCAGATTTTGAGGTTAGCTGACTTATTTAATACAGTAACTTTTTCCTAAACATGTGGTGTTAGTTGTCTGATATCTTATATAACCATTTACATTATTTCCAAAATGTTATAATTCTCAACTTTATAGGTAGTGCGAAACAGTCTAATGGCCGGGATACTAAAAACTGTTGCACATAACAAAGATCATCCAAAACCTATCAAGGTAATATTCCATGATAATTGTTCTTTATTATTTTTTTATAGGTGAAGTTTTTTAATTTTTCATTAACGATCTGGCCTCTTGATGATATTGACCTTGCTTGCATTTATATCATGCGTCAATAGCGATGTCTTTTGTCCCAGACTAGTTGTAGTGGCTACAATCGTAATTAGGGTGGCATTTGACCCATCACTTATGAATGGGTCGATTTGGGTTCTGTTTTATATTGAGTAGGTCAAATGCGTATGGTCACACGCTTTTATTTCATTTTGTTTGAAATTTTAAATTATTTTTGCTCAATGATATTATTTTCTGTGATAGTAATAAATTTAACTCATAAAATTTTATACATTTTTCTAAAAAAATTGGACAAAATGTGTTTGTGGGTAAACCATACCCCCAGCCCAACCCATACACATTTGGCACTTTGGCTACTAAAATCCGATTGTTTTTTTCTCATACCTGTTTCACATGTTATCCAACCTCATGTCACCTCTAATTATAAGTGTAACATTGGGAAATGAAATAGATATGATATATTTGTCTTTGCTTATCATTAAGCTGGGATGTTTTTACTTAAGTCGCATTGGAACTCTAGATATTTGAAGTAGGTGATATAGCTGTCTTGGATGAGACAAAAGATGTTGGGGCCAGAAATCATCGCCAACTGGCAGCTCTTTACTGCGGTGCTACTTCAGGTTTTGAGGTAAAATTCTAATTTCATATCTCTTTGGCTCTTTGCCCTCTCCTCTTCTTTTACTTGTACTATATGAATATTGAAATACACATGTCAGCTTCACTTGATAAGAACTCATCTTTGCTACATATACTTTTCATTTATCTATTCTTTGGTAAAAAAAATATATTCACCTCAATGTGGAAATGCTGTTCTAGTTGGCGGCTTGGCGCGAGTAAACTCCAATTTTTGTCTTATCTCATTTGTTTGACTCTTTAATGTAGCTGTAAAGTATTGAAAGGAGATTTGTTCAAAATATATTAGTACTAACACCTCAGTGAAACAAGAGGTCCTTATTTTTCTTGGCTAGAAAAGATGGTAATAGTCACTTTTGGCATAAGAAGTATGTTATGGTTCAGATTTGTGTAAAATGCAACCAATGTTTGAGTATGTTAACCTCTGTAGAAATAATAAAGGTCATATGTTAAGTATGTCAACCATTTTAGTTGCAGAAAAATTCTGGTATTCTTCATTCTTGAACATCCCTTTTTATATGCCCATTTTTGTTTTGAGTGGCCAAGAACTTCATTTAAAAATAGAACTCGAAGCTCCAAGTAAGAACCACAAGGAGAACAGACTGTACAAGAAAAACAGAAACAAACACAAAGATGAAAATAGAACAAAACCAAGGTTATCTTTCAGTGAATGTAGTTTTGTTCACAGAAAAGTCAATAATCTTCTGAATTTGCTTATTTTTACTTTTGTCTTTCTGAATTTTTTTACTTATTTTTGCAGCTGATACATGGCCTGGTAGACAGAATCATGGAGGTAACCAGTAATCCATTTGTGTTGCCTGGGGACAATACTGGTTACTACATTGAGCTGTCAAAAGTAAGTACTTCTTGTTTTGCAATCACAAGGTGGCAGTTTCGATCCATTTACTACATTGATCTGGGTTATGTTTCACCATTAAAGGGTGAAAACGGCTCAAAATGAAATAGGTTAAATGAGTCGGAATGGTTGAGAAGTCCCCCAAAGTGTATTTTGACTTTTTGAGTGTATACCTCTTAAATTGCTTTATTTTACCATCTAAAATCTTGTTGATGATAAACATAGTAAATGCTAAATGCTTTAAGATTTCTTTTAAAAAGTGTGTGCGGGTGCGTTTCGGCAAACATTAAAAGATACCAGCGATTTTGACCTGTGACCCAACACGAAAATTTTTCCACTTCCACTAGCACTGTAGGCCATAAACGTAACTCCTGTGCTAACAAGTTTATTATCCAATGAAGGATCCTGAATTTCTAGAGGGAAGACAAGCTAGCATCATTTACAAAGGGAAACGCATAGGAACTTTTGGCATTGTTCACCCACAGGTCCTCTTCAACATTGAATTTGACACTTACTAAGCTATTTTATAATCATTCGCTCTGTTTACATGGTTGTTAATTATTATATGAACATCCATTATTTCTAGAAATTGTTCTGCACTTTTGCTAATTGTTCTTTGTACTTTTTTTTTTTTTTTTTTTTTTTTTTTTTTTTTTTTTTTTTTAACATGAGAATGGGTCGAGTTTAGCTATGCTTTATCTCAATAAAGTCAAATGGGTTGACTTCAGAAGATTTAGCTAGCAATAGAGAACAGGTCAAATGGGACAAAAGTCGATCAGTGTTTACATAAATACACACAACTTCTTAAATCGTTTTCATAATCATGTATTATGCATTAATTCTTTTACATATGGAGTGAAGTGTTTCCGGGTCAACCTGGCGCTACTTGTACGAAACTATTTTCCGTTTAGACGACATAACCAACCCGACTATTTTGCCTCCTTTAACAGCTGTCCAATAAGTCATGTCTGGTTGAGATTTTGGAATTTTGGCGAATAAGCTTGGATAGGTTGTGTAGACCATAAAATAATAGTTTTTTGAGGTGGTTGATAATGATCCCCAGACGTTACAAACTGTACATTAGTTTCCATGCACTTGAATCATTCCTTATAATCTCGAGTTTTTTTTACTTTAATTAGCAGGTGCTGGAAAACTTTGGCATACCCGACCCATGCTCCTTTGTTGAGCTTAACATTGAGAGCCTGCTATAATCGTGGAGAATTCTCTGAATTGGTTGACTTGAAGATTATTATTTTTGTTGAACCCAACTATTTGGCAAACCTGTGATTTAGACTAATGGTTTTTGTTAAAGCAGATTTAGGCTATCTCAGAAGTTTCATGTAATGTAATAGTTGGTTGCTATGATTCGTGGACCGGACCGAGAAGCTATGATTTTATACTATTATTATTTTGTTATTATCACATCAGGTAATAGAGATGATGAATTGCAAAAATGGTCTTTGTTCCCATCGTTTATCTGTATTTACTTGCACTAGTAGTCAATTTGTTGCGTATTTTATTTTAGCTGCATTCCTAGATAAATAACTATAGTGGAATAACTTAACGTATATGGTTAATTTGGATCAAAGAGAATAAAAAACACAAGTTTAGAACAATTGGACTTGATAATTTTCATTTCATACACAGAGGTGTTAAGTTTTATAGTGAAGTAGAGCATGTTTAAAGAAATTATCTATGGACTATGTTGTGTTCTTTGGGGAACTTGAGTTGTTGCAAAGCTTACTCTGCAAGAGATGCGGTCGTTGTAATAAAATAGTAGTATAAAATACAAATAGGGTTGTTTGCAAATTCCATATCTATATATACTACATATGAAAAACTAATAAAAATTTTACTTAAAACTTCAAAACATAAAAACATAAAAACGAGTAATGTTTATACCAAAAATACATTGTTAAATTATTATTATTACTATTTATTTTATTTATTTTATTTTTTATTTTTTCCCACCAAAAAAGGTGTACTTTGTTTTTTAAAAAGTTGTTTTATAAGAATCATTAAAAATTTTACTAATCACATTTAATACATGCTATATATACTTATCAGTTCAACTTTATATAATAACACTTTTGTAGAAAAAGCTAGAAGAAAATATTGCACTCGTAGAAGAAGATGAATGCTTCAACTAATTGCTTTCATGTTTCATTTTCAATTTGACTAAATGTTTTTATACGTTTTCTAATACATTTTACGTTCTTTGATACATTTTAAAAATCATTTTGGAGTTGATTTATTGTATATTACAATATTTTTCAATACATTTTGATAATTTTATGTTGCACGAATAAATGTTATACGAAACATTTAACCAAAATGTCCCAACTATAATTTTGCTGTACACACGGTCGTCTAGTATTGTATCAAATTGTACATTACATGTCAACTTAAAAAATCAAACAATTTCGGTAATTAGAATACACACCATGAAGTATGAAACATGACAGTTTCTTATGTTTTCTCAACTCTCAAATAAGATGCAATGTCCTCAAATTTTGATGGAGGCATAGTCAACTTAAGGAATAAGTCTTCGGCAAGAAATGCACACTTATTTCGACAAAGTCCGTTAGCAGGATGGAAGATCCTTTGGCGGAGGACGAACTGCCTGGTCCTTACCCGGCCCATCTTCCACTACAAAAGCGGTTTTCAGTCCCCATCCAGTGTGCAACTCCAAGTGACAATGAAAGAACCAAACACCTAAACAAGAATAAGTTATACCGTGTCAAAAAGAAAACATACGGTCTTTTTAACATAACTGATACTTTACCAAGTCTTTTAAACCAATATTTGATTTATAATACTAAAACTGTACCTGGATTATTAGCTCGGAATCTGATAGCAACCCAACCACCAGTAGGAACACCAACAGTATTCCTCTCTGGAGGATCAACTAAGTTGTATTTAGCTGGATCCTTGGCGGGATCAAAGTTACCAATACCAGTTCCAACCACAAAGAAATTAAATCCATGAAGATGAAAAGGGTGTGATTCGACACTCAACAGATTAGTATCTTGTACGACCAGCTCAACCGTCGAGTTAAAGGCAATCTTGCTTAGTCGTGTCCCCTTGGTAGTAAAAAGATTCGCAGTCAGAGGAGCACCAGTGTAGTTAAAAGCCTTAAGAGGCTTGTCAGGAAAATCTGTGTTAAAGACCCCTTTCATGTTAAAGTAATGAGCCTGAAGAAGCCCAGTTTTTGGCATTACAAATGTTATATTGTTTAAGGATGCTGAAAGACGGGTGCCGTTAATGCACGTGGGACAAACACCTTTTCCCAATCCAACAGTGAAAAGTAAGTGCCTGTCAACTTTTAATGGAACATTCGCGGGAAAATTAGGAGTGTTGAGGCTACGAAGCTTGTTGTTATAGCTTAAAGCAAATGTGGTATCATTTGGTAATGGTAAATGAGGGAGTGTCGGGAGAACGGTTGTGGGAATGTTTTTATATTGGAAGATAGCGGTTGCGGTTTTGTTGTCGACTGGAATAGGAACATCTTGGAAGGGTCGGACTGCCATAAAATACCGTCCTGGAGCCTGGTTGGCGGACACAAGCACATTTGTTGTTTGACCTGGAGCTATTAATAAAGCATTTGTGCTGAATGGTTTGGTGTAAACTGCATCAATCTCAACTACAGTCATGTTGTGTCCAGCAATGGCGAAAAATAGTTCGTCATTGAGGGCAGCGTTGACTATCCTTAAGAGGTATTTCTTTCCTTGCTCAACTTCCATCGCAAAAGTATCTGTAACAGGGTCAAGGTCCAAAAAAACTCAAGTCATCTGAAATAATGTATTGATATTGTAGAGTCAGATAAAAAGTTTAGTACGTTTCTCGGAACAAGGGAAAAGTGCCCGGTTTTCCATTGATGGTATGCACATCGGACATATTTGGAGGCAAACCTAAAGCATTGCCTTGCTTTACAACCTCTTCGACATCAGCATGCCACCATTCACCTGCATATAACATTTTGTACTATTTTTTAGAGAAAGTTTTGGATTGTTATGGACCTGAAATGAAATCATTTTGGATAAATTTCTTACCAAATACATTAACTTGCTCTCCATCGGGTCGTGGGAATGGAAATGGTGTCGCTTGTTTAGGTAATATCACTATGGCACCATATATGGTTGCTCTAAGCCAAAGTATATGGGCGTGCCACCACAATGTTCCTCTTTGGCCCGTGATATTGAAGTCATAAACATAGCTATTCCCAGTCATGATCGGGCATTGTGTGATGTAAGCAGGTCCATCTGCCCACCCGTTTGCATACTGTTTCAAGCCATGCCTAAAAACAAGAATAGGAAAGTATTATTACACAATGATACCTTAAAGTCCACAGTTCAATAATAGTTCAAGTTGTTGTGTGTTATATATAACGATATAAAATTTAGGTACTTGCATACAAATCTTACCAATGAATGGACATGTTGTATTGGGCATGGTTCGTGACATTGATGAGGACTCTATCACCTTCTCGAGCATACACCGTTAGACCAGGATACATTCCATTCACAGTGACAATCGGTTTTGCATGGCACAATCGACTAACATTCTTCACTTCAACCTTTTTCACATAAAAGAACACATAAAACAGCTATTTTAAAAAATGTACAAACGAAAACTCAAACCACAAGAATAGTTACAACTTGAACAGATGATTTAGTGACTAATATCGACAAAATCAAAACCATGAACTCACATTAAATTGATACTTCTTGGTGGCTGCTTCGACCTCAAGAGAACCAAACGAAAAAAACACCAAAATGCAAAAAACCAAAAGGGATTTTCCCCAAAAGGAACTAGGCTGATTCAACATTTTGCTAGTTGTCGATTTACCGCCAGTTTTCTCAGGATCGAATGAGAAATAAAATGGTTCGATATAGATATTTATACATGTATTTGTATATGTATATACTATACATCAATTAGGTAGAGGAGAGAAGTGAGTAGGGTGTAAACCAAAGCTTTTAAGTTAATCAAGTGTATAGAAAGAGACTTCAAGGCTTCAAACTTAAAGCGTTTACTCAAACAAATAACTAAACAAAATACATTATATTCCCATTGTTGGTTTTTTAAAAGAGGTACAAATGTATTCTTTTAAAAGATCGAGATGCTAATCACATTTCAATTTTCTCAGGAAAAATAATTACTACTATAAGATATTAGTAAGATTAGTACGTAACAGTTCACAAGTTATCCTGACAGTATGATAAAACCAATACATTAAGTTTCTATTTTTGGAAATACATATCACGTAAATGTGAAGGTTTGAACATGAGAGCCACACTAGGCCGACTTTTGTGCTTCAGCGTTAAGGAAATGTAACGATGAACTTTAGAGGATTTCTATTTTTATTTTTACAATAATAATTAAAAGTTCTTCGCGCTAAAAAGTAATTGAAACTGTTATTGTTACAATCAGTGACGGAGCTAGGATTTTACGATCGGGTTGGCCAAAACAAACACGAAAAAGATTCGATAAAAATAAATATATATAATTTTATAAGTCTTACTATACGCAAGAAGGTGTTCATTTCAAACATAAACAACACACGTCACTCCTTAATTAAAATCATTAATAATTAAAGGGTGGATGTGATTAAGCGGTCTCTAGTTAAATGTTTCATTTAGTAGCCGATCAAATATTTGCAATCTCAATACACGCCATGACGCCATACATACACTGATAAAATCTTGCTATAATTTTTACTTTAGATGGAGGACTTTTATTAGTTTGGGTGGGCCTAAAACAATGTAACGAACTAAACCAAAACAACATATGCATGTCACTAGTATCCTAAATTCCTAATAAAACTTTAGGGTTGGCCATGGCCCATCCACCCTATCACTTGGCTCCGTCCCTGGTTACAATAATACTTATTTGCTTATACTGCTATTGATCACTCCTTTTGTGTGTTCCTTAGTCCTATCTAGGCAACTCAAATTTCATTTTGTAAGATATACGTAACTCATTTGTAAAGATATAATTCGTTCTGTAGATTTAACTCATTTTGTAAGATAAAACTCATACGTTTTTTAGTTAGTGTCTTTTTAAACATGCAAATAATCACGAGGCATTTGTATTAGTTATGAACCAATAAATTATAGGGTTATTTCTCCAAATAGGTAAAGAACTTAGAAAAATTTCCCGTGTTATATAACAAACTTTCAAAAATATTAAGTTAAGTAACAAAACTTTCGAAAACCGTCAAAGTTAGGTAATTATCCCCACTGTTGCAACTGGTAACCGGTTGTGCCGGTTACTTTTGTTTGACCATTATCTTTGACCATACATATAACGTTAACACATACACTTTAACCAAAAAACGTTTTCACCCAATTTTGAAGAACCCTAATCCCCAATTACGCATACTCTCATTGTTAGCCTTGCTATTTTATAAAAGATAACGTCACACATAAAGAAATGGACTAGATATCATACATATAGTACTTTAGGGACTATTATTGTAATATAGGCAAACTAGTGATGTAATGAGCCTATAAATACCCCTCATGACTCTCCATGAGGGGTGTGGGAAATTGTGTGTGTAACCAAACCTTTGTCATTTTAATAAACCACCTTTTCTTCACCTTTCTCTCTCTACTTTCTCTTTCTAAAACAATGTTGTATTTCGATCAACCGCGACCTCCGGAACGTGTTTCTTGGTCATAACAAGTGGTATCAGAGCTAACCGGGGGCGAATCGTGGTGTTTTTGGGTGAAAAAATCGTGTTTTTGGGTGAAATAATGGATCTGGTACTGTTCATCGAAAGTTTGTCGAGTTTGAAAAATTTTTCGAGTTAAGAAAAATTTTATCGAGTTAGCATGTTGTCTATCGAGTTTGGATCCAATTTCTTATCGAGTTAGCATGTTTTCATCGAGTTACGATCCATTCTTATCGAGTTTGGCTGAAGAGTTATCGAGTTTGGGAATTTTTATCGAGTTTGGGAATTCTTATCGAGTTTGAGATATGCTTATCGAGTTTGAGATCATGTTATCGAGTTAGATGTGTTTTGCCGAGTTAGGCATGGCTCAACCTTATCGTTTTATCGAGTAAGGATATTATCGAGTTAGGGACAAACGAAACTCTGCCAAAATTTCATTGGACTTATCGAGTTAAGGGGCATTATCGAGTTAGGGATGGTTATCGAGTTTGAGAAGGTTATCGAGTTAGGGATGTTTATCAAGTTAGGGATGGTTATCGAGTTAGGGATGGTCTATCGAGTTAGGGGATTTATCGAGTTAGGGATGGTTTATCGAGTTAGGGGAATTGCTTATCGAGTTTGGACCACTATCTGGGCTTATCGAGTTTGGGATTTGTAAGACATACCGAGTTAGGATCCAAGGCTTATCGAGTTAGCCAAAAAAAAAAAAAAAAAAAAAAAAAAAAAAAAAAAAAAAAGAGTTTTTTGGCGGGAAAATTTGAGTAAAATTTATTTTTGAGAGGAGATTATACGTTCAATTTTTACGCGATCACAGATTCACCCGATCACAGATCCGTTTAATAACCATCTCACCTCGTCGGGACATAACGACCCGGGGAAGCCACTATACTTCAACGGAGCATTGAGCATAAGGAGTTTGACTATATTGACCACATCCGTGGTTGACTTAAGTTGACTGCTTCGCCTCAATCAGTGATGCACCAAAGAATCCAATGGGATTCACAATGAATACCTTGTGATTTCATACAGAATCCCATGAAATTCACAACGAATCTCATGGGATGCACCAAAGAATCCTATGGGATTCATACTGAATCCCATGTGATTTCACACAGAATCCTTTGTGATTTATCGACAAGATAAATCATACATAATCCTATATGATTTCATATAGAATCTCTTGAGATTCATACAGAATCTCGTGTGATTTTGTACTTACAATTCATATAAAGCAAAATGAAAATCACATGACATTTATTACAGAATCCCATGTGATTTTATTTGATCCATTGTGATTCATATAGAATCACATGGCAACCATACAAAATCCCATGATATTCTTTGATAAATCACCTATAATTCATAAAGATTACCCATATGACTCATATAGAATCGTATGGGATTCTATATGGATCACATAAAAAAATACTCGCCAAGTATCTTTATTAAATCCTATGAGATTCTGTATGAATCCCAAGGGATCAGAGAGAATCATATGAGATTCTGTATAACAACATACAACTTTTTAATAAAGAGATTCCAAGAGCTCATTTCAACAATCATATAAAAAACATCTACCCTTGAAAAGTTGTGACATAAAAGTATAAAACTCAAAAAGAGTGATTTACTCATTTTTACAAGTCACTTGTGGTTTTTTAAGAATAACAAATCGCAAGTGATTTTTTTACGAATCCCGTGGGATTTTTCTGGACGGATATTTTGAAAAAAAAGTTCGTCGAAAGTATATAAAAATGCATATCTATAGAAAGATGATTTAATTCTCGTCATCGATGGTGTATTTTTCGTAGCTTGAAGATTTACCGTTTGCAAGATATGTTGTTTTTAGAAAAAAGTGAAAAGTGGGTTCTTAAATTAAATGAGCTAAAATGCCAATTTTGCCATCTCTTTGTTATTTTTTGGTTTAATCTCAACTATTAGATGGAAGTTGAATGAATGGCTGAGATTCACTTGCTTGTTCTTTAAAAAATACATGTTTTGCAAGAAACTCACCTAATTGATTCGGTTTAGTTATCTTTTATATACTATAAAACAAAACCTGAAGGGAAGACTCTCGTATTTCGAAAAAAAAAAGAATATTTCCTTATTAGATTATAATTGAATTATTATTTTTTAATTATAAATTTATAAATTCGTTTTGTTGATATACTAAACAAGTAGAAGATAAATATAAAAATATATAAATAAGAAGCAACTAATAATAAAATTAAAAATTTTAAATGATTATATTTAATAATAAAAAATTATAATTAAAAATCATAAATGAAATAAAACAAAATAAAGATTAAATTATTTGTTTTTTAATAAACAAAAATATATTGTTAAAACTTTTTTTTTAAAAAAAGCCGCACGTACACTTTCATTCTAGTCGGTTTACATGTTAAAAACCAAATTGTGAACACCTTGCACAACAAGTTTGAGTTGGGCTGGGCCGACTAAAATAAGCTAACCCAAAACACCCCTAAAGACCATTATACATACACACACAAAGAAGATTCATTTGTTCCTCTTGGTTTCATTCATCTCTAAAACGTTGTTAGTTGCTGCTGCCGTCTGCTTCCGTAGGTAACAAGTCTATTCGATTGTTCAGAATACTCGATTTCTGCTTAAATATTGTTGTTTATTGTGCTTAAAGATGTCTTAATCTCTACTGCTGATTATTATTAGCTTATTTTTCATTATTTAAGTCATAATAAGCTGGCAACCTACAAAATAAAGCCAAAAAAAAATATGGACTTAGGAGTCAAATAAGCTTAAACAAACACCCATTAGATTGGCTGTAAAAATGGGTTGCTTCGCGCGTGGTTGCTTGATGTGGCACCTCCCACCCATTGTTCACGCGTGGTGGGTGCAAATTGGTTGCGACCACAGAACAAAATTAAAGGTTGTGTGGAGTTGTGGGGTACTTTTTATGTTTAAGTGGGGTATATGTAATTGGTAATGAAGGTGTTAACGGTGGGAGTGGATGTTGATGTCCACACCACCTTGTTAGGCCTCCACATTAATAAGTTTATCGAAAGCTATATAAAAGATAAAAAGGATTACCGTTGGAGTAGCTTCAAGATTATGAGCCTTTTTATTACAATACCCACATTATTAAGAGCTTATTTAAAACTTTTAAAGCCAATAAGCTCATTATTAAGAGCTTTTGAACTTTAGTTTATGGCTTATGTGTAAGTTAATAAAGCCCATGTTGATAAGCTCATAAGCCCTAAATTTTGAACCTTTTTATTACTAGACTATTATAGTAGCGTCAATTTGTATGTTTTTTTGTGTATATATGGGTGTGGATTAAATTGTAATGAAGTATTTAAACATTTAATAGATTGCATTGCCTTTTATAAGCAAGGGTATTTTAGTCTAACAACATTATTCATTTTTTAAGTTTCTAAGTTTTAAGCAATTGTTTTCTCTTTATATGTAGTATAGATATAGATATAGATAAATGTATGGATGAAAAGTTCTATGACTTAGGGTGTGTTTGTGCACAACAAATGGGAGCTTGAGCTTATAAAATATGTGCGGTTTTGTTTAGATAATAGAGCTTATGCGAGTCTAGCTTTAGTATTCGAGTATAACATTTTGTTATTATTATTATTATGTCTATGCGAACTGCTCATTGTACGTAGGAATGACTTGCGATTACAACTTTTTGGTATGTCAATCTGACCGACAATATTATTCAGTGTTGTAAATATCGCTCGGCGGTACCTCGGCGGTCGACCACCGCCAAGCGCCAAGACCGATATGGCGGCGATATATCAGTGATATATCGGAGACCATAAATTATAAAGAAATTTATGTATATTTTTGAAATGCAACATATGTAACACAAAACAAAACATAAATTATATTTATAACTTATTATAAGAGAGAACTGGTATACTACCAAAGTGCTCCAATTAAACTCGAATATATGACTGATTGACTCGAAACCGATAAATTTGACCGATTTGACTGATATTTGACTGATATGACCGATATTTGACTGATATGACCGATATTTGACCGATATGACCGAAATATGACCGATAAATTTGACCGATATGACCGATATTTGACCAAACCGATAAATTTGACCGATAAGTGAAATATCGTATCGGTCGACCGCCGATAAGCGATATATCACTGATATATCGGCCGCCAAGACCGATATTTACAACACTGGCGACAACATCACATGCCAAAATCAACAAGAATATAAAATTATACCATCTATTTCTAAAATAGAGTTAAAATCGAAAGGAGTTCTATGTTTTAGGGTTAATGTCATAAAACAGCAACGAACTTTATGTGATTGCCAATTTGGTTATTATACGTACATGTGTAAGTCATAATGGTGATTATTTTCGCGGTTTTTCAATAAATAATCGGCATAACTGATTAAAATCTCTTATTTAACATTAGTTATACTTAAATGCTGATGTAATCTTGGTGACGTGTTTAGAAAGAGGGGCAAATCTTCAGTTTTCTTACATTTATAATTTTTTCCCTGTTTCCGTAAGACACTGGTTAAAAATGTCAAAACTCGTCTATATTTGAGTATAACTTATGGCACGTTAGACATTTTGAACGGTTATGTTGATTACAGGTTAACATATTTGACTTTGATGTACGGTGTTTAGATGACCAATTAGCTATCATTCTGGAGGGATCGGAATTTTAATTCTGAGTGTGTTGAAGATTAGATTTAGCTCTCAAAATTGTTTATTGGGTTACAATTTGATCTTATACTATGAATTTTGACCGTGTTTTGATTAAATTACTGAAATTTTAGATGGCTCGTACTAAGCAAACTGCTCGTAAGTCAACCGGAGGGAAGGCCCCTAGGAAGCAACTTGCCACCAAGGTATAGCTCTCTTTTGCTTAACTAGGAAGATTTACATTGCCTTGTTATTGGAATACATTAGTGGTCGTGAATGTGCAAGTCTGGTGGGTACTTGCGTAATTGGTTTAAATGTGCAAGTCTGGTGGGTACTCACAGTCGTTTTTTTTTTTTTTTTTTTTTTTTTTTTAGGAAAATCTTGCTGAAAATACCCAAAATTTACCAGGATTACCAATCCGATTAATAACTGCTTAACCTCGTCTAGACTGATTACAAGCTAAAAATAGGGGTGAGCATTGGGCCAGAACTGACACGTCCCGACCCGAAACCGACATAGCCCGAAACCAATTAACTGGAAAAACCAAAACCGAGTCCCTACACGACTAGTCCAAACAGTCCTGAAAACCATTCGGTCAGGGTCGGTTCGGTCAGTTTAGTCGGTATATTAGTTTGTTTCTTCTGTTTTTGTCCCGTTCCGACAGTCCAAAAAACCGATTAGCTTAAAAACCAAAACTAAGTCCCGACTCGAGTAACTCAATTTCGGGACGGTTTAGTTCGATTTCAGGACGAATTTTTTGGGATTTTGAGATTCGGTTAGGATTGCTCACTTTTAGCTAAAACGAGTCGACCGATCGATTACCGATTCACGATTTTTTAAGCCTCGTTAAACACAATGTGACAATCCATATACCATGATAAACCAACCCGACCCGAGCATAAAAGTGGATAGATATAAATACAAAACCGTGCCCTATATTCCAAAATTGACATCAAACAAACAAAAACAGGAAATTCAGATTCAAAGGTATATATAAATATAATCCTTAATTTCTAAGATTCATTCTATTTCAATTCTGTTATGATTAATTATACTCATTTATTTGATTCCTAATTGCGTATTTGTTGTTACAATTATTTTGATTTATATCCACTTTTATCAAATTATTATATATTTTATATATCTCTGTTTTAACAAGAATAGTTTTCCAAAAATTTATAAGGATTTTTTTTTTTTTTTTTTGGGGCAAATGACAAAAAAATCATCGAACTTGACACTTTTTGTGTGTATTTTGTGACCATGTAAAATGACCATTTTACCCTTCGAAATTTGAAAAAAATTTAAGGTTAAAATGGTCACAAAATACACACAATGTCCACACACACAATAAGAAAACAAATGGTTTGCTACACACAGTCACAAAAAGTGTCAAGTTTGATTCATTTTTATGTCATTTACCCTTTTTTTACAGGTAAATTATTTAAAGGGCACGAAATACATACAATCGTCCCTATTAACAATTTTGCCCCTATTAACAATAGGAGTGTTAAAAAATGAGAAGGGTAAAATTGTCACAAAATACATACAATCGTCTGAATTCAAAAGTATAATGTATGCGATAGGAAAAAAAAGTGTCAAGTTGGTTACATTTTCGTGCCCTTTGCCCTGATTTAAACCGAATGGAGTTTGTTTTTATGATGTTTAAGTCGAAGATGGTACCTAGTTATAGAGAATGTGATTGAGCTGAATGATATATCGGAGAGATATTGCATGAAACTTATGTATTAATATTTTTGGATGTGCCGGTTATTTTGGTGTTTAAAAGTTAATGATGATACTAGTGCGGTTATATTAAAAAATTTAGCCGATACCCGGTTTTTATAGCTGTTTTAACAATTTGTAAGGAATTAGTTTTTTCTAATTCAAATGATTGTGTATATCTGTTCATTAATCACTGTAGCTAACTATATATTTCTAAAATAAAGTTTCTAAAATTGTCGGGGAGTTATTGTTGTACTTTTGATAGAAATACGTCCATTCCTGCTTATATGTTCCATGATGCATGAAGTATGAATATATGTAAGTTAGACAAGTATTAACAAGTTTTATGATTATGGCTACATACTCACATTGAGATACAGACACGTATTTACAGCTAAACAGTTAACAACTTAACATATTTGCCCTTGGTATTACAATGTCTAGATAAGCTAATTAGCCATCATTACCCTCTATCTGACGTACCCAGTTTTTTGGAATTAAAGTTGTTAACGATTTGGTATGATACATATGTTTAAACGTTGCTTTTATTTACGACCGAACGACTGTATATTTGTTCATTGGTTACTGTCGCTGACTAAATTTCTTAGCTAAATTTGCAAAAACCGTCTTATTTTACCATTTTGTTTAGGTCAAAGTTACTTTATGAAAACTCGAAAATGGTCATTGACTCGTGTCGCACGAACGAGGTGCAACAACATCACGTGCCAAAATCAACAAGAATATAAAATTACCATCTATTTCTAAAATAGAGTTAAAATCGAAAGGAGTTGTATGTTTTAGAGTTAATGTCATAAAACAGCAACAAACTTTATGTGATTGTCAATTTGGTTATTATACGTACATGTGTAAGTCATAATGGTGATTATTTTCGCGGTTTTTCAACAAATAATCGGCATAACTGATTAAAATCTCTTATTTAACATTAGTTATACTTAAATGCTGACGTAATCTTGGTGACGTGTTTAGAAAGAGGGGCAAATCTTCAGCTATCATACATTTGATATCTTTTCCCTGTTTCCGTAAGACACTGGCTAAAAATGTCAAAACTTGTCTATATTTGAGTATAACTTTTGGCACGTTAGACATTTTGAACGGTTATGTTGATTACAGGTTAACATATTTGACCTTGATGTACGGGTGTTTAGATGATCAATTAGCTATCATTACCCCTTATCTGACTTTTTTTGCTGTTCATTCTGGAGGGATCGGAATTTTAATTCTGAGTGTGTTGAAGATTAGATTTAGCTAGATTTTTTCTTCTCAAAATTGTTTATTGGGTTACAATTTGATCTTATACTATGAATTTTGATCGTGTTTTGATTAAATTACTGATATTTTAGATGGCTCGTACTAAGCAAACTGCTCGTAAGTCAACTGGAGGGAAGGCCCCTAGGAAGCAACTTGCCACCAAGGTATAGAGCTCTCTTTTGCTTAACTAGGAAGATTTTCATTGCCTTGTTATTGGAATACATTAGTGGTCGCGAATGTGCAAGTATGGTGGGTACTTGGTTAATAAAACATACATTTTTGTCAATGAATCTGATTTTGGAGGTCTATGTACTAAAAAGATGCACTTTAAGAAAATTTTGGCCGCTGAAACGGTTTTCTTTTTTATTAGATATCAATTTAAAAGTTTACCCGTTTTGGAGAAAAAAACATAACCTGAATTGAACGGCGACCACCTTGATTATATTTGTTCTTTGTTTTTTTTTTGTTGGCTTGTATTCTGAAACACTTTTGTAACTATAATTTTGTGATGTGATAGGCTGCTCGCAAGTCTGCTCCAACTACTGGTGGTGTGAAGAAGCCTCACAGATACAGACCTGGAACTGTTGCTCTTCGGTATGTGGCTCACTCTTTACATTTTGTTGTCGTTTTTTCAGTTTCACTATGCTTATGATCGGTTCTGATGTTGAATGATCATATGATGCAGTGAAATCCGTAAGTACCAGAAAAGTACTGAACTTTTGATCAGGAAGCTTCCTTTCCAGAGGCTTGTTCGTGAGATTGCTCAGGACTTCAAGGTTTGCCTCTTTGTTATCTTGTCTGTGATTTGTGTTTTAGGGGTCGTTTGGATTTGTGTTTTGAAACGGATTACAGTATATGATAACAGCCATTACTTGGATAAACGGACGCTGCATCTTATTATCTGATTTTTTAAGTGTCAGATAATTGATTTCATATTTGGTGCAACAAAAAATGACTAATAAAGGGCGAAGTAAAAATTGCAACTCCCATGAAGAGAAGTAACTTTATTTTTTTGTTTTCACTGAGAATTTCATTTCTTGATCGTTTTGTCGTTGTAGATATTAATGTTTTAACTTCTATAACGAACTATTATCTTATTTTGATTGTATAAAATCACATAATCACTTTAAAACATAGATCCAAATACCCCTATAGAGTAGAGATTATTCTATTGATGTTTGAAATTAATGATTCCTATCTACAGACTGATCTGCGTTTCCAAAGCCACGCTGTGCTGGCATTGCAAGAGGCTGCAGAAGCTTATCTGGTGGGACTGTTTGAGGACACCAATCTCTGTGCAATTCACGCCAAGCGTGTGACCATCATGCCCAAAGACATTCAGCTCGCAAGGCGTATCCGTGGTGAAAGGGCTTGATTTGGATAATCTTCCAAATGCTATGTGTCCTAAGTGTCTGAACTAGTATCTTGTAGTTTGTATTTCAGTACTTCTGGTAATGTTTTCTTTTGCGTGTTTCGTTGATGTGCTTCCTTAACTGGATGATGTGTGAAACTATGAATCAGTAAGCGTGGTTTAATCAAGACTTTTAAGACTATCAGTCTGTCATATGCTGATGCACGATGCTTTTCTGCATTCTAGTAGGACGTAGTTGTATACAATGGTTTCGCTTGATTCTTGAATTTGACATGAACAGCACTTGCCCCACTATGAATGTTAATATATATTGCAAGTGTCAAAATGAGTGCGTTGGGCATGTTGGGTTACGGGTTCTAATAGGTTGGGACAGAAGTGCATTTTGGGTGGTATCTACCTTTCTGCAAGATGCATGTATGCATCATAAAAAGTGATCTTTTGTCTTAAAAGCCAATTTGAAGATGATGTTAAAAGCCAAAATGAAGTGAGTGTATCATATTTGACCAAAAACATTAGCTTTTGTTCTTAGCATCCACCAGCCACCAATTTGCTATTTTTAACAGATAAAAAGTTGCCCTTTTCGATAATCATTCACGTGATCGAATGCCATGTTAGATAAGGCGTTACATGAGTGAAAACCCGAAATATTAAAGAAGATCGCGACATATATCTTCAAGCATGTACAAATAGTAGTTAGGTGTTTAAGAAGGCGATTTATTTGACTGTTTGAGTGATCATTAGCAATCCTTGAATGATACACATTTCTCTCAAAAAGTGTTCAAAAAAGGTTTGTTGTGGGCAAATTAAGTACACAAGTAGTGAACAATATTACTATCACAAAACGTGTTTTTGAATAGCTTTTGAACATGCTTTAGCAAAAACAACTAGGAATATTCTTATGTAGAAAATATTAGCTTACTTTTCATTAAGTCAATAAGCATGCTTCTTAATAAAGTTTACAAACAACACGAAATCGATGACCGTACAGATTAGTAGGGTTTAGCATCGGGTCAAAACCAAACCGAACAGAAAACATATTTTGTGGAATATGAACCGAGAACTGAACCGAACCGAAGTGACTCAGTTAGAGGTTTGGTTTTGTGTCGGTCCATTTGGTTTATATGGTTTAGGTGTGTTTTTCTCGGTTTTGGCTCGAACCGAACCGATTCGACCCGACCAAAAGCGAAAATCATAAATATATAGAACCGAAAACTGAACCGAATATGATCGGTTCGATTAAAGCCGGACTGGTTCGACTCGGTTTTTCGATTCGGTTCGATTTTCGGTCCGTTTTGCTGAGCCTTAAATATATTAGATTAGCATGTGCAGCTTAATCGATAAAGTTTAAAATTAAAAAATAAAAAGTAGACATTGTTTTTTCTTTTCCATTGGGTAGACAAAACATTGTGGAGAAGTACAAAAATATATTGTCGATCATGGGCAAAACTAGGTGTTCTTTTTGCTCCAAGTCAATTCTTAGTACCCAGCTTGTTAACATATGTTAAACTTTTTGTTTTTATTTGTTTGTTGCTTTTTGCAGCAAGTATGTTGTACACATTACAAATACTTGAATTAAATTATTTTTTATAATATTTTAATACATCATTTATTATTTATTTTGGAATTTATTTTGGATTTATATACTTTTTATGTAAAAAAAACACCAACTAATCAATAGAATTGAAATTTTTAGAATTAACGAGTTACAAAATTCGAAAAATATGCTTTAATTGTAAGAGTACTATCAAGAACTATTTAAGACACATTTTGAAATTTTTGAAAAAAATCAACCGCAAAAACGAAAATAAACGTCTTTTTTTATAAAAATTAGGAAAATAATGCAAAGTGCTAAGTCTATGGTTTATATGTGAGTTTTGATTAATTAAATATCTCTTTCCTTAGCTAACTCAAGATGATTTTTATAACATATGTGTTTTATTTGCATTTATAAGTGTTCGTTTGCTTACATCCCACCAGGGACGGAGCCAGTGGGGGGCTGGCGGGTGCTCGGCTACCCCCAACCGGCCCAACTAGTCCACATATTATGTTGTGTTTATGATTGAGAACATATACTTTATAAGACAATGAGCTTGTTATTAATGGCTTAGAAAACCATGGTATTGTTTTTTGGTGGGGAAGAAGATGACCAAATGCGGCTATATGGGCCCATGAAAAAGCTTTTCCATATTATAATGTGGAGTTCTAGTATAGCCCTTTCAATATTTATTACTTAACAAAATTACCCCAATCTTAAATAAGTTAGTTTAAAATATTTGGTTGGAGATAAGACAATACATATGTAAATTAAATGAAAACCGTAAAAAAATACATTATATTGAAGTTCCATTCAGCAGCAGTTTAACTGTTACTTTTTTATTAAAAGAAAGTACTAAATAAGATTTAATGTATAACAAATGAAACTCGGCCTCTTTACGAATACTCAAAGTTATGTTGATTTATTCATTTTGTTTTATTACTCGTAATATATACTCCGTAATATAAAATTATGGCCCCCCCTAACTCAAATTTCTGGCTCCGTCCCTGCATCCCACACCTATGTGTGACAAATATAATAAAACAAAATTTGAACAATAACAACAAGTACAACAAAAAAAAAAAAAACTTTAAAAAGTGTATATTTGTAGAACTAATTTTTCTTAACATGATACAACTTTACTTTTTAAAATGATAAGATGCAAAAAACTAAAATAAAATATTATGTTTATTAATTAGCAGGTGCATATTTTTATACCGTACAAATATAAAGAATTGATATTGTCTCATGCTCACTTATGATTATAAGTCACTGTCAACCAATTTGATCTTATACCTTTATAATATTACCAGCTACCGCATCTGTATTGCTGCAACATCGTGAGGGTGATCTACATTTTTTTATATGAGTTAGTTTGATATTGCTTATTTTTATTCAAACCTAAAATTGTCATCATCCGTAAATTTATTGTATCGGGAAACATAAAACTGAAAAACGTTTCTAACCGAAAATTTTAAAAGCTGAGTACTCGCCACCGCAACGCGTGATACCCTGCTAGGTAAGTATTAAGTCTCAAACTCATTGTTACGTTTGTTTAGTTGTAAAGACTTTATTAATAGGCGCTTACTCCCTCCGTCCCAATTTTATTGTCCCCTATTGACTTTTTCGGTCTTTACTTTTTAACTTTCACAAGTATTTTTGTTTATAGTACATAATACTTGATAAAAAAAATATGTGAACGGATTGAATTTTAAATGTATTTTCATTTGTATAATTTTTATAAAAAATTATCTAACACAAACAAAAATATTTACGGTCAAAGTTGAGAAAAAAGACCGAAATTTTTTAAAAGAGACAATAATTTTAAGACGGATGAAGTATATATCAAGCAAAATTACCAAACAATTACATACTAGTTTACTCGAGACTTAGACACAAAAAAGGTATTATAAAATTTATGTAAATATTTATTCGGATCAACATGGAGTACGTGGATCGATCTATTCGAAGCCATCGATATGGGTGTGTTGGTTAATTAAGTCGTATTTAAGATAATATCAAGTTGAAAATATAAAATGCAACCTTCACCAAAAAGTTCTGTTTTGCAATTTTCAAATTTGCATATTTATATTGACGTGAATGTGAATAAAAAACAAGGCATGACTATAATTAATGTTAGAGCAATATAATAATACCTCTATAACGTCGACATATATAAAATTATGAACCTGTTATATTTATGTTTAATATTTTCTATGAAGCTGAATAAATATATATATGGTCTATATATTATCGAAATCCTGAGTTATGGAAGTACAAATTAAAATGTAAATAAAAAGTCTTTGATATATTAATTAGCTGAGTAGGATTCACTAAATCAAATATAATTGTGTATATATTTTTTGTTTTCACAACTATAATCACCTCTTACAAACTTGATTGGATAAATTCTTATTTATTTCCATTAAATACTATATAGTATACTCACAAATAGGGATAATCATTTCGAACCGAATCCCAAATCGAACATGAACCGTACCGGTACCGTATCAAAACGGTACTGATTCCTGATATATGATACAGTATCGGGACTACGAAATAAGGTAAAAAAAAATCGGGATTACTAATTCGGTATGGGACCGGTACCAAATCGGAAAATTCTCGAAGAAAACGAGGAAAACCTGATTTCCCGGTACCGATACCGGTATCCGAATCCCGTTCGGTACAGTACCGGTACCACTAATTCATGCTTGGGAAAAAATCAATACCACTAATTCGATACAAAATTGGTACGGAACCGGTACCGTGATCATCCCTACTCACAAACTACACCTAAATGAGTAAAATATCAGATATCATTCTTTCCAAGAGCTCTGGATATGGTTGGCGCATCAAGTAATATAGTAATGAGTTTATCTAATAAGTGGCCTTAAAACACTAATTTAAAGATGCTTAAAAAAATTAAGCTTATTAGTTAAAAAAATAATTAATTAAAGTAAATTATAAAATAAAAAAAATATATTAAATGCATTTTTCAATTTAGAAAAAAAGTTCGGGATTAATTAATGCATCTTAAACGACGCTCCCTACTATAACAATCATTCATCATATATAGAAAATTTGAATAATGGATTGATCAAATGAAATTTACTCAACAAATCACTAACAAATAATCTACTGCTTTTTCTATTCTATAATCTTGACACACTTCCAAATTTAGTTTCTAAATTAAGCCAAAGAACAAGAAAGGTATATTTATAAATTATGATACAAAGAGTTTTTCTTTTCTCTAAACGAAGCTTAAAAAAATTTAGAAAAAAATCAAGTCAAACTCTTGTGGTCAATATTTCTCTCACAGTTCTTGAATGCATCAACTTTGACCAAAATCCACTTTTCTTCTTTGCATCACTTTCACTAACAAATGCCATGGATTTGCTCTTCTTCAGCTTGCCTTTCCTAGAACCATGCATGGGAGATGCAACGTACGAGGAACACGAAGAAACCGAAGAAACCGAAGAGACAGAAGATGAAGAGCAAGAAGAGGAATAGTCGTACGCAGTGACTCTTGATGAAGATTTCGATATTTTCGCTAATCTATCGCGTAAACACAACGAACAAACTCCGGGCGATTGCTCGTGTTTCGGGTGTTTCTTGCATTTTTTTGAGGAAGATGATGGTGCTCTTCTTCTATTGTTGTTGTTCATTTTATGTGGTATAGCTAGCTAGGGTTTGTAACTTTGTATGTATGTATATACTATATATATTACTAGGGTTAGCTAGTTTTGCATGTTAGGTGGTTTTGTGATTTTTATGTTGTATATATAGGGTTTGTGAAAGGTTATAAGTTAAGTTTCTATGAGGGTTCATAGGAGTTTCGAAAGAGTTGCACAAATATTACTTTTTTTGACCATATTGTATAAGTTTTTTTGTTTTTGAAAAGTCAAGTGAGGTGAGGCTAGTTTAGGTTGACTTCAAGTTCAAGGTAATGCAAGTAGGGCTAGAGTGTTTGATATGGTATTTTCTTACCTCTAAAAAAGGAAACTTAATACAAGAATTAATGAAAGCAAATTGCTAAAAGCTAATTAAACGGTTTTATTAAAACGTACAATTGTACAAAGTTAGTACTTTTTGGACTAGCAAATTTGTAAGAGTACTATTAAAAGCTAATTAAACGGTTTTATTAAAACGTTCAAAGTTAGTATTTTTTGGACTTTTAGGAGATTATATAAAATGGAAAACATAGCACAATAATCTAGTTTATTTTTCCATTTATGCGACTTCAAGTTAAAATAGTAAATCTAATAACATTTTCAATCTTTTATCACAAAATGATAAAAGAAAATATAACAACCTTTTGGATCGTGGTTAAGAGAATGAGTTTTATTACAAAGTCATAAATCATTAAATGTCAAACCTGAAAAACATGGATACAATCATTAAAAATTTAGATGCATAACAAACATTTGATTTTGATTGAATGATTTAGTTTCTTGTATTAATTTGTAGCAGTAAATGTCATAAATCGTCCATGTGGTTTATCGGGTCACTCAAAAGTAGTCCCTAAACTTTTTTTTAGCCGGATCCAGTCCCTGTGGTTTTGACCCAATACGGGTTTGGTCCCTGAGACTAACTGTCGTTAGTTTTTTCCGTTAGCTAACGACCGTTTGCAACAAATATTTGCACCGTTAGTCCTTTATACTAACGATCGTTTATACTTAACTCAGTTTTTTCTTTTATAAAAATTAAAAAAATAATAAATAATAATAAAATTAAAAATAAAAATTTGGTTTTCTAATAAAATTTTTTTTCCTAAAAATCTTTAAAATTTATACACGTTTTTATACATATTTTAATACACACACTTATTTCACCTTTTTATATAAACATTTTGATATTCACGTTTTTATACCCATGTTTTCGTACACACATTTATATACACAAAGACCTCTTAATCACAGCCCTAAACAAAACCGAAAAAAATATATTAAAATAAACTCAGTTTTTCTAAAACATCTAAATAATTTTCAACATTTGCGATATTTGTGCAAGTTTTTCCCCCATTTTCAGAATTTTTATTGATCTTTTTGCGGTTTGCCAAGTTTTTCCACATTTGAGATTTCTTATTTGTTCGAATATCCAATAATATTGGGAAAGCTAGAAAAGTTTACGCTATAAGCTAGTTTCTATCTTTTCTAGACATCATTATCACAATTTTATACCATTTTTGTAATAATTATTTTCAGTATGAGATTTCATGATATAAGATTATTTGAGGACCAAACCTGGACTAATCTCCAACCTCCATTTTCTCTCAATCTTTATTTGATCTAATGGATGAAATTAATCCCAACAATTTAAAAAACCCACTTTCATTTTTTTTTTTTTTTTCATTCAAATATTAATATCTTTCAAACCGTTAATCGTTAAGCGAAAAAAAAACATACTGTTACGACGATCATTTAATTATCTTTCTATAGATAGGCTATTTGATATAGTTTCGACAATTTTTTTTTTCGTTTTTATCACGTTTTTTTTCGTGGCCGAAAAAATCATATATGATTTTTTCGGCCACGAAAAAAAAAGTGAAAAAAACGAAAAAAAAAATTGTCAAAAATATAACAAATAGCCTATCTATAGAAAGATAATTAAATGCTCGTCTCGATGGTGTAATTATTTTCGTTTAACGATTAACGGTTTAAGAGATATTTAAATTATAAAAAATGGGTGAAATACTAAAATGCTTTTAATATCAACCATTAATTTTTTTTTTATATAAATGGTAAAAATGAGTCCTTGATATGTAAGAAAAGTTTGTTATTTAATATAACTCTTCTCGAGATTTCATGATACATTTTCCACATAACTTCCTTTAAACTTCTTGAGTGGACATAGATACACGATATATTATTCTTCTTTCTATGTGTGAGAGATGCCTGTCATTCTTATCATAGTAATTTTATAATCTATCATAATTACCTTTTTTTTAATACTTTTCTCTTGAAATAACCGTACTAACTTTACACGAACTTTCTTCATAAAACACATTGGTAAGGCCTTAGAAATTCTAAGAAAAAGTGTCGAGTTCGAATCATGTCAGTTAAGTTTTCTCTGAAGCTACTCGTTCTGGCCATTATAATGAATCATGGAGGATTAGGGACCATGAATCTTATGTGAAGTTTATAATTTATTTGTCGAGTATGTTTGGCGAAGATATATAGCAGTAGCAAAGAGCAATAGCAAGAAGCAGTAGTTGTTTGCTTTGAAAAAGTAGTAACGCTAGTTGCTTGTTTTTAAAAAGCCATTTTGTGCAAAACGCAAACCACTAGTTGCTAGTCGTTTCAAAACACTTCTAAATACTTGCTACCAAACATAACCACCATGTCACTAAAGTAGAGGTGTAAACGAGCCGGGTTGAGCCAAGCTCGAGCTCGACTCGAATACTATAACTCGAGCTCGAAACTCGACTCGAGCTCGGTTGAGCTTTATATTTTGAGCTCGAGCTCGATTCGTCATATAAAACTCGAGCTCGAAACTCGACTCAAGCTCGTTTATTTTTACATTCCATGCTTGAACTCGATAAATATTCGGTATATCAAGCTCGGCTCGACTCAATTTGTATGAAAATTAAGTAAATGTATATATATAAAAGGGTAAAAGTGTAATTTAATTGAAGCTCATTAAGGTTCGCAAGCTTCACGAGCCAACTATTTTGGAGCTCGAGCTCGACTCGACAATATACTCGAGTAGCTCGAACTCGAGCTCGACTCGTTTAAATCAAGTCGATTTCGAGTAGTTTACGAGTCAATTTCGCGAGCTGATTGTCTTATTTACACCCCTAAATAACTCAGATCCAATCGTCTTATTTGCACCCCTAAATAACTCAGATCCAATTTTCCTCTTTAAAAAGAGAAGTAGACTATATACTTTTGGGCAAAGTTGATATTATTGATTGGTTATTAAATTTTATGAAAAGGAAAGAAACGATTAAAATGTCGGTTTATACTTTTTGGCATGGTTGTTGGTAAACGTTTTGGAAGTCAAGTTTGAGTGTGGTTCACGCATTTGATTGATTGACCCGAACTAGTCATTAGTAGTCGGTTCCAATATAAAACAAAACAAAACAAATCTTTTGGTGGTTTGTTTTCTAGTATGAAAAATCTCTTATTGGAAATTTCCACAAATAAACATCAAAATTTATTGCATGAAATGTATAATACTGTGCAATACAGGAAAATAACAAAAATAACAAATTATATAAACAAAAATTTCCACAAATAAACATCAAAATTCATAGACGGGTTATAGTATAAGTGTATAATAATAAAGGAAAATAACAAAAATAACTAATTATATAATCATTTTTTATAAAATACCTAATTTTTATTCAAAAAGTTACACTATTCATGAAACTAACTAGCAAGGTCAACCTGCTAGTTATCAGAAAACTAGTAAAGTTTTGCGATTTTTTTTTCCTTTCTTAATTAGTAAGGTCATGCGTTTATTTATTTATTTATATATATATTTTTTTAAATTAGCATGACAAACCTTGCTAGTTTTCTAATTTATTTATTTAAATTGGCAAGGTATTTTTTAAATAACTTAACAAGGTCTTGCGATTTGTTTTAAATATTTGCAAAATTACGAATAAACCTTGCAATTTTTTAAAAATCCGTAAAATATAGCAAGACTTTGCTAGTTTCACGAGTAATTTGTCTTTATTGGAAATTTCCACAAATAAACCTCAAAATTTATAAACATTTTTTTTGAAAAATACCCAATTATTATTTAAAAAGTTACACTATTCATGAAACTAACTAGCAAGGTCAACCTTGCTAGTTATTAGAAAACTATCAAAATTTTTTTTTTTTTTTTTTTTTTTTTTTTTTTTTTTTTTTTAATTAAAATTAGCAAGACGAACCTTGCTATTTTCAACCTTGCTAGTTTTCTGATTTATTTTTTTTAAAAAAAATGGCAATGTACTTTTTAAATAAATTAACAAGGTCTTGCGATTTGTTTTAAATATTTGCAAAATTACGAATAAACCTTGTAATTCTTTTAAAAATCCGTAAAATATAGCAAGACTTTGCTAGTTTCATGATTAATTTGTCTTTTTGGATAAAATGAGTATGTGAAATATATTTATAAAATTAATATTTTGTCCTTTTCCCTAATAATAACTTGGGGCAAGAAAACACCATACTGAATTTTATTGGGGGAAATGATATATATTCCTAATTTTTGTTCTTAGATATGTTGTGGCATGTTTTAATTGGATTGTGATAAAGTAAGCAAGTTTTTTTAGCATGTAATTTTCTGATATATGATGGGCAAAAGATTTGCAAGAAGATAATTAGAAAGAAAATGATTGAGAAACCGAAAATTTGTGTCTAATTGTGTGTATTATTTCATTGGATTATGAAGCACTGAGCACATGCAATTTTAGACGTAAAATTAGGCATAAGATTTGGTCTCTCAATCACTACCATAATTAGAAAGCTATAACATTACTCTTTTATTCAAGTTCCGCAAAAGTTGGAATTTTAGAATTATTCTTCACTCTCTTTTAAACTAATGTGCATTTGTTGGTTATTAAAATGGTAAAATTTGTCAATATTGTCATTATTATCATTGTATCTTTTTGAATAAAAGGAATTCTAAGTTCTAACTACTCATGCTTGACGTTTGAATTATGTAACTTATGTTATTCCTTAAATCTAACATCAATACTAGGCCAGTCATGAATAGAAGACTACCTACAAGACAAAATCTCGATCAAAGAAGCATTGATTAAGACTCCGTTAGATGTCCAATGTGTGACGATGACATTAAAACCGGAAGAACATGGTCGTGCTACGTAAGATACCAGCCGATACTTGGAAGGATGCGCTTGAACGGCGGGGAATTACAAATATTGGCATAGCTGGTTAAATTATGCTCTAAACCTCGTAGACCAAGGCCTTGTTGCATCGATGAACTCAAGGTTTCTTCAAGACTTGCAGCAGGCACAGGATTTGGAGTACAAGTCCAAAAAAATTACTGAAAGGGTCGAACGTAGGGGGGATGTGATTGGTAGACTTCGAAACTGCTCACGTGCAAGAACTGCAAGGAGCAATACAAAGAAGCTTAGGAGGCTACAAACAATTGATAAGCGTTGGGCGAATGCACTATTGATGATGTCCAGGCAAGTCAAGGACAAGATGTTTAAGAAGATTGAGTTTGTTGTAAAGATGAAATATCCATGAGGGGGTTGGTTGTTTTGAGATTAGTGATGGTTAATAAATGTAATGGATCTCATGATCCATATTTTGTATGAATAATGTCTTCACATATGTTTATACTTCGTTATTGTATTTGATAGGTATCACAAACATAAACAAGAAGCTGACATTAATGAAACATTAAAACATAGACTAAACATAGTGATTCAGTTTCTGGTTTGGAGATGCCCAAAACTACATCCTAGAAACACAGACTAAACATAATGATTCAGTTTGTGGTATCACAAACATAAACAAGAAGCTGACATTGAGTTGCATCTGCAGCACCCCCTGCACTTATGTTTCTACTTGTAATACCCAAACCAATGACACCACCACTTACTACCTCTGCCATTGCACAACCTGCCTGTTCAAGTATCACAACTCTATGCCTCTGTGACAACTGGCAAAATAGGGAGCCGTTTTATAAAACCCGCATTACATTAAAATTATAATTTGGAATTTTTGAAAGTTTGTTATGACGAGATATTTTACAAACGTTGGTACGTGAATTTTTAATCGTACGATATTTATGAGATTTGGTTATTTATTTACGGTTTGACTTGTTTCGGTCGTGATGATTTATTGTGAGATCGTTATTTTTGGCACTACTTTGACTCCGGCACTAGGTTGACCTAACAATTTTAATTTCATTTTATTATTGGATCGGGTATTATTATTTTGGAACGGGTTCGGTTTGAAAGATATTTGGTTATTTAAGTTTCGGGTTTGGTCCGTGTATTGACACCGGGCTACTAAATCCCCTACACCTATTATTATTATTATTATTTAAAAGATTTATTTTTTTTTTAAAAGAGTAAATAGCATGGAATCGTCCCTGTGATAAGATAACAACACAACCATCACCAACATTTCATCTTCATTCTCTCTCTCTCTCTCTCTTTTTCTTACTCAACACCACCGCCACCTATAACCACCAATAACGCCGCCACCGCCCCTCCCCTAAATAAAATAACACCACCATCTTAACCACCTCGTCCCGATCTATCTTTTGGTATAAACCACGCGCTCTAAAATGCCTTTTTCACCATGTACGAATTTCCATCATCACGTTATCACCACCATTTTTGTTCAATCTTGTTGGGTTTTTAAAGAAATGAAGTTTTGGAGTCATTTTGAAGGTGAGTAACCACGAGTTCCAACTCGTGTGTTTCGATTTGTACTCAAACCGTGGGTACACGAATATTTCTTGTTGGGTTTTGATGAAATCTTGACTAAAAGTGATGGGGGATTAATATTTTTATCATATAAATCCGTTTGGTATCCGGGTGCTCGTTATTGTTGTTGGGTCGAGGCATACCCGAGAGCTCATGCTCTCGGCTTGTGCCATTTTTGGTTTTATTTTGATTCTTGACTATTCTTGGTCATTAGTTGTGGATTTGGAGGATGTTTGGATGAGTATTTGGAATATTGGATGATTTTTGGTTGATTGGAACATCATATTTGTCGTCGATTGGATTTTTGGTCGTGACCCAAAAGGGGTCCGTTTGGGCTGTTTTGGTGTCAAGCTCGGATGAGCTAGTCGAGACCATAATGGTCTCGGTTATAGCCTTGTAAGGTTCATGTTTGAGCCGAGACTCCAATGAGTCTTTTGACTCGGGGTTTGACTTGGTAAGTCGACCCATTTTATTGGTTTATTGGATGACTTTTTTTTTCTAGTGTTATTCTTTTGTTGTTATAATTATAATTGTTTTGGCATTGCTATTGGTATTGTGATTGTTGTTGAGATATATTACTTTTGGCGTATTAATATTGTTGTCATTGCTTGGGAGCCGAGAATGAATGGGATTATGATTTATATTGTGGAGTTGTGTTGACGAAATGAGTAATGGGGACCGATTGTGAGACGGTCGAATTAGATGACGGGGATAGGTTAGTCGGGTGCCGTAGTCGGACCCTCATGTTGTAGCACGTGGATTTGGGTTTGATTTGGACGGAGTTGTTTATTTATTATGACTTGTTTGTTTTATTTTGGACTTGGACTATGAGCCGAGAGTGATGACTCGGACATGTGACCAAATTCTTATGACTCGATAAATATTAAAAATCAAACGCTTATAATAAAACTCGTAATAATATTATTAGTAATATAATCGTTTATATAAGTATATAGACGTGATAAACGTATATATATTATTATAAATGCGTATATTAATAATAAAACGATCACGAGTAAATGTTATAATAATATAACGATAATTATTATACTATGCGAATAGTGCAATAAATGTCGGAGTATTATTATAAATAAATAACTAGAAATAATGTCGAAAACTAATAAGTCGGGTAAGTAATAAATAAAAACATGATGACTTTTTGTAAATTTAGAAAGACTTATCGAGTTATACGAGTTGTGGTTACTTAAGTCCAAGTGGACTTTATTATGTGACTTTTGTGTTGTCACGGATATATGACGATTAATATATCCATTTTCTATAACTACGTAACTTATTTAATCGACGGGTTAAATAGGGTTTATTTAGCCATAGAAAATGAGTATATTAATGGGCATCGTATCCCACGACGCCCATAGGTTGTGGTACGTGTATTAGGATAATAAATTACTATATATCTCGTGGAATTGGCTAAATTGACGAATTTGGCAAATTGGACGATATATAGGGAATTTATTGGACTACGATATATACCATATAGTATTCTTTGTGCAATGTGATTTAGGTTGGGTATAATCTTGGAGCGATGTATTACGTAAATAAATATGGGGGATTACCAAATCGACGGATTTGATAAGCTTCGATGATTTATTTAAATAATATATTGGGCTAATATTAGACCTATAGATGGTTTATTATTTCGTTCGTTGTGGCTTTTTGGTTTGCGTTGTGTCGACCCTTCACCCATATGGATACCAAACGTCGAATTTCAAATTAATATGAAGATAATTTGAGAAATGGATATTTTTTGGAAAGTTAAATGGAATACGTTCGGGATTGGGAATATTTGATTTTTGAGGAAATGATTCTGAACGAGTTTGATATTGTTAGGAAGTGCCGAGTCTGTAGTCGCCGTTACGTGAGTTGCTTGAGATTACTTACGTCTTTCTTTTATCGTTTCTTTTGAGGATTTGCTGGACTTGAGGTGAGTCATAGCCCCACTTTTTCTCTTGAACTATGTTTTCAATACTTGGGGTGAGAAACGTGCAAATGTTTTATGTGGACTATTATCGCTTTTTGATTTCAAAACTTGCTATGTTTATAGAACTAGGTAGAGCGAGGCCTAGACTAGATCTAGGTAAGCTATTGATTCGGATATTGAGCGAGGCCTAGTCCCCGAACTAGGTAAGCTATTTGATTTGGTTATAGAGCGAGGCCTAGACTAGATCTAGGTAAGCTATTGGTTTGGTTGTTGAGCGAGGCCTAGTCCCCGAACTAGGTAAGCTATTGGATTGATTATAGAGCGAGGCCTAGACTTGAGCTAGGTAAGCTATTGACTGGATTGATTTGAGCTATAGCGTGCACCTATAGGGATGATTTGATTTGGTTGGATTATTTTGGTTGGATTATTTTGGTTGGATGATTGAGCCCTAGTCTAGCTAGCAAGCGTTTTGCGTATATGTCCACTATATTGAATTAAGAATCTAAACCTATGATCTCACCAGCGAAAGCTGACTTTTAGCACGTTTTCTCAGGTAATTAAGTGATGCTCTGTGGATGCTTGGGATTGGAGGCTTGGCATTTGGCACCGGTTATGGATCTACGTTTTCTAAAACTCTGATAACTATTGTGGACCTATATTTATTTCTTTTGGGCCTGACTCTGGATGATTTTGGGATAATGTAAACTCTAAAACCCCGCGTGGTTGTACTTTTATTATGTTTACTTTATCTCGTTCTTTTATGTCTTGTGTTTGGATACTAATCCCCGTAGCACCCCGAAAGCTTGTTGAGTCTTCCGCTGTACCAAATTTTGGGGGTGTTACAGCCTCCAACACTTAACATCCCCACAACAGATGAAGCATCTTTCGTCCAACACCTCTATCTTTGCACCACCCCCTCCTGTTTTGTTGCCACTTCTGATATCGAGACCAATTACACAACCACTTACTTTCTCTACCTGTGTATTATTACGACTCATTTTCTGTCTCTTTAATTTTTGAGTTGCAGATTATGCCATATGTATGTTTTTGATAAAGTTGGAAAGTAGACTTTACTATACTAGTTGGTTGGATAATTTACTGCATTTTTGTGTGGTAGGTCAAGGAGTATTAACTTCATACTAGTGCTATTCAATAAACCAAGTGAATTTCACCCGTTTGACTTTCACCTGTTTGACTATCTAATGCTTTCTGCATAAGCTGCATAGGAAGTACCCATATATTTCAAAAATGAAACACAAACATAAAGAAATGAAAATCGAAACACAAACATATCAGTAACATAAACATAAAAACTTTCATTGATCATAGGAGTTCACAACCATTACAAATTTCCAACAGATATCTAAACAAACACTTGTTTAGTAGTTTGAACCGCTGCCCTCCGCATTACCCCTTTTCTTCTTTTTCTTCAATTCTTTTTCTTCCTTGTCCTTCTTCTCCTTTAGGTACTTGAACACCTTTTCAAGATTGGAAATCTTCTGTTCCAACTCATCAAACTTGGGTAAAACGGTATCCACAGGCTCTTGCTTCTCCTCCTCCTCCTCCTCATCATCACTCAAAAGCGCTTCATAGTAGCCATCTTGTTTCCTCAGATGGGTCAGAATCTTAGTTCTTAACTCCTTAGGTATCTTCCTATAAGAACCATACTCATCAATTGGTTCTCTGCCAAATGCATCAAGAAGTAAATCGTTTAGATAATAGGTTCTTAAAACTTTATCAAATTCCTCTTCCTCGGTACCAATGTAGATACTCTTCCATTTTCCATTGTTTGCCATCGTCGGTTGTTTTGATCGTTGGGATTGTGTGTGTTATGGTTGAATAAGCGGGATAAATGTAGACTTTATAGTCCTATGTAATCGATTGGGTTGCCGAGTTACACAAAAAAAGAGAGAAAGGTTAATCGCCAAGTGTGCCTCCAAAATTAAGTTTTGTAACTTTGCAAATTTGGTCATTGAAATAAAGTTGGGGTAGTCAAAGGCGGGAAGCGAGTGAAATGACGATTATACCCTTGACTGACGGGAAAACTAACGGGAGTTAACGGAAAAGGGCTCTCAGTGGCGATTTTGCGAAAATCTGAAACGTGGGTGGCTTTTTTGCGCTACTTTTTGTCTCGGTCCCGTTTTTGCAAATTTGTGGAACATTAAGGACCATTTTTGCAATTTACCCCTTATAGTATAAGTGTATAATAATAAAGGAAAATAATAAAAATAACTAATTATATAAACATTTTTTATAAAATACCTAATTTTTATTCAAAAAGTTACACTATTCATGAAACTAACCAGCAAGGACAACCTTGCTAGTTATCAAAAAACTAGTAAAGTTTTTTTTTTTTTTTTTTTTTTTTTTTTTTTTTTTAAGTAAGGTCATGCGTTTATTTATTTATTTATCTTTTAAATTAGCATGACAAACCTTGCTAGTTTTCTAATTTATTTATTTATTTATATTGGCCAGGTATTTTTTAAATAACTTAACAAGGTCTTGCAATTTGTTTAAATATTCGCAAAATTACGAATAAACCTTGCAATTTTTTAAAATCCGTAAAATATATCAAGACTTTGCTAGTTTCATGAGTAATTTGTCTTTTTGGATAAAATGAGTATTTGGTGAAATATATTTATAAAATTAATATTTTGTCCTTTTCTCTAATAATAACTTTGGGCAAGAAAACACCATACTGAATTTTATTCGGGGAAATGATATATATTCCTAATTTTTGTTCTTAAATATATTGTGGCATGTTTTAATTGGATTGTGATCAAGTAAGCAAGTTTTTTTAACCTGTTATTTTCTGATATATGACGGGCAAAAGATTTGTGTAAGAAGATAATTAAAAGAAAAATGATTGAGAGACCTAAACTTATCCCTAATTGTGTGTCTTATCTCATTAGATTATGAAGCACTAAACACTATTGTTACAACCAATAAATGATGAACATGCAATTTTAGGCGTAAAATTAATCCTAAAATTAGGTCTCTCAATCACTACTCAAAGCTATAACATTACTCTTTTATTCAAGTTCCGCAAAAGTTGGAATTTTAGAATTAGTCCTCACTCTCTTCTAAACTAATGAGCATTTGTTGGTTATTAAAATGGTAAAATTTGTCAATATTGTCATTATTATCTTTGTATCTTTTTGAATAAAAGGAATTCTAAGTTCTAACTACTCATGCTTGACGTTTGAATTATGTAACTTATGTTATTCCTTAAATTTAACATCAATACTAGGCGAGTCATGAATAGAAGACTACCTACAAGACAAAATGTCGATCAAAGAAGCATTGATTTAGACTCCGTTAGATTTCCAATGTGTGACGATGACATTAAAACCGGAAGAACATGGTCGTGCCATGTAAGATACCAGCCGATACTTGGAAGGATGTGCTTGAATGGTGGGGAATTACAAATATCGGCGTTAGTTGCTTAAATTATGCTCTAAACCTCACAGACCAAGGCCTTGCTGCATCGATGAACTCAAGGTTTCTCGAAACCACATTTTGGTCCTTTCGGAAGTTTTGAAATGAGCTTCTCCTTGAAATGGTCCTTACGTTTGGAATAAGTCGAACCATTCATTTAATTCTTGTTTCGATATTTCATATTCAATAACCAAGAATAGACTAAACATGATGCGTGTCATTCATGGTGAAGTAGTCAATTATATGACTTTTGTGTACCGAAAGCTCATGTTATTGGCCAAGTCTACAGTTATCGAAATACATTAAATAAGAAAATATTTTGACTCCGGTATTCGCTACATTATATTCGAGAAATTTTGGTGTACTTTCCATAGTAGCAAATTCAAGGTATGACCCGTTACCCAACACTCCCCGCCAGGCCTATTTGCCCAACCCAAACCGATTGAATCAAATAAATCTTTGCAGTCCGGTGTTGGTCAGAACCAATGTATGCACACCTCTAACTTTGTTGGAAAAAAAAAAAAAAAAAAAAAAAAAAAAAAAAAAAAAAACAGCAACTGAAATCTGGAATTTCAAATAGAAATTAAAATAATGTCCTAGTTCATGAAAATACAGAAAACCTATATTCCAGTCACAGTGGTGGTTTTATGCTGAACGAGATAGCGGGATCAGAGACATACATTTAAGTATGCATGTCTTATTCACTTGCTTGAACCAGCATCAGTTGTATTAGCAGCGAAAGCACACTGAGAAACATATGGCTTCAGCTGCAAAATGTTATGTATTGTGTCAAAAACCCAATCATCCATAAAGTTGTTACGTGAATGCATAGATTAGTAATTGACAATCAAACTTGGAAGTTGGAAAATTGTATCAACTACTTAAGTTAGACGCACATAAGCACATGCTCATCAAAAATTATGTCGAAAAGCTAAAAGTACAGGCAAGTTTGAGTACCTTAAAATCAGTCAAATCTGGAACTACATAGTTTGGCAACTTCTCTTGCACCACGACATAACCACCTACAAATAAATATAAAGAAGAATAAAATAATATAGATAACAAAAATAGAAACGTAACTGCCAAATATAAACAAAAGGAACATAATAACAGGCAATCACAAGAGCCTCACCTTTTCATAATCTATAAGTTTAAAAAAAATGGAAATTATGCAGTATAAATGTCTGTAGTAACACCTAAAGCTATAAATGGAAACAGAGCATAGTTGTAGTAAAATCGGTTCTAATGGGTAAGAACTGAAATACCCGAAACGGATCCGAGAACCGCACCAGAACCGAGAGATGCCTCTCGGTCCGGTTCTCGGTTCCTATGCAATTCAATTTTCGGTTCTCGGTACTCTCGGTTCCAGAACCAAGCTCACCCCTAACCTCTACATATACTAGTATAAAGTAACAGATATATAAACTTTCTTAAAAATCCTAATGCATTGCTTAGATACCTCAATCACCACACACTTATGCAACAAGTTAATGGTTACTCAGCAAATAATGCTAGTTAAACATCTGTCAACACTCATTTCCTATATCCTATGATTGAAGAATCTAAAAGTATTGACCTATACTAAAAGAATCTCATGTGATAAAATGTAGCAGAAATATCGTCCAAGTTGAAACCATTAAATTACAGAACCACAGCCAAATAGACCATGGATGGGTGTAGTGTCTGGAAGTGCATATCCAATATATAATTTTGTCGTACATCACTATATTGTAATGCAAATCCTGGATCTACCACCGACTAAGATTAACTCCTAAAATATTACGCAAACTTGTATCTTTCTCCATGTACTTTCCCCATCTATGTAAAACGAGATCTACCAAAAACTTGCCCGTCAAATGAAGTTTCATCAAAAAACATTATACACTAAATCAAACAACTAAAGAACTCAATCCAGATATGATCAATCATTGGGCAATACACAAAGGAAATAGTTAGATATGAAATAGATAGTGAGAAAAACGAAAGCACCTTTGCGTGTGTGAAAACCGGTTGGTTTACAATTCTTTCCCTTGTAGTAATCACGAGGTCCCGTCTTCGAAGTGAGAATACTGAGCGAAGATGTTCGCTTCCTTCTATACGCCCTTCCAATTCCAAGTATTAATCCCAAAGCCATTTTTTGCTTCACAAACAACTAATCTAATCAAACTCCTACGTATATTAACCAACCATAAATGTAGAATTAGTTACAAACTTAAGATAACACAATCCATTAGCTTAATGAAACAATCAAACACTAATAACCACAAGTTAAATTTTTATTGTTGCAAAAAAATTTCAAAATTTTACCAAATGAATTGGTTACTAAGCTCAAATTTGTCATGGCCATAAAACTTAAACGAAAAATGATCTCAAAATCAAACTTTTAAACGGAAAAGGCCCTAAAACTAAACCTAAAGTGCTTTTTTCTTATACGAGGGAAACGCCGCCCGAGCAACCTTTGGTTACTTGGCAGGTAAACCCGGAAAGTCACCCTGAAAGACCTATGGAGCCTGGTAAATCACTGGCCTCTCACCTGACCATAAACTACGATTATAAAGCAAAAAAATCAACTCTTACATCTATTCGCACATTTCTACAAAGACCATAATTCTATCACTTCTATAACAATTAAGAAACAAAATTTATTACATAATAATCACCCCCAATACATAACCTCAAAAACCCATATCATGAAAACACTTCAAACATACAAAACTCATTCAGACATTTCATCAAACACATGGTGTGCACCCATAAAAAACCATGATTATTTAACTCAAATAGCAATAAAAATCCAAACTTTGTTACATAATAATCATCCCTATTACATAATCTAAGAAACCCATATCATGAAAATTGAAATAAGTGAATGAGTAGTAAAGGGTCTTACTGTCCTGTCAAGATTTGCAGATGTGTGTGAAAATGAAGGTGAAACTGACGGTGTGTTTTTGTGTTAAGATTAATTGGGCTTCTTTTAAGGTCCAGTTTGAATTGGGCTTTTTATTAAGTTGGGCCTATTGATAACATATTAGTATAAGCCTGTTTTATTGGTCTTGTACTCTTGTTATAAGGTATCCTGAATCTAGTGAAATCTCAAGTCGTGTTTGTTTAGTGCTTTTTGGAGACCTGGGATGACTTTAACTTTCATTCAAGTTGTTTGGTTGTTCACTAAAAGAGAATATATGTCCATCAACCCCACTGACATCAAAGCAAGATAATAGGTGGGTTTTGGAAAGTTTGGTGGGCCTAACATGCAACACTCTCTGCAATAAAATATTTATTTGATTTTCATATTTTCATATAAAACATTTATTTATTAAAATATACGTAATAATTTATCTCTCTTACATCAAATCAAAACCCTACACTAAATCCAAATCCTAAACCTAATCATAAACCTACGAGCAAACCAAACGCACCCTCATTGTTTTAAGGGAGATGATTTGCATACTCATTTAATTGATTGGTACACTCCAAACTAGAGTGTGTTGACAATTATACCATCACATTAATTTACACATTTTTACTCTGTGAGGGTATAAATGTCAACACACTCTAATTTGGAGTGTGACAATCAATTTGGAGAGTATGCAAATCACCTCTCTTGTTTAAATGGTATCGAGTCAAAATTAACTTGCATATACATGTAAAATTTTAAGTTCAAGTTTTAAGAAGTAATCTCCACACATTAAGTTTTTTTTTTTTTTTTTTTTTTTTTTTTTTTTTTTTTTTTTTTTTTTGCAATTTATTACGTTATAAACATCTATATTTCCACTTTTTGACCGACTAGTATAAAATGTTTGAGTGCATTGCTAAGAGCACCCGGTATGGTGGTGTCATAGGCAAAAGTGTCCCCACATCACCGAAAACCCTCATCCCTTATACAAATATGGTGTCATAAGCAAAAGTGATGCCATTGGGTCCACACTTACCCCACTAATAAAAAAATGCAACGACGCTGGCTGTTGGCTAACAGCCGAGACTCTTTGGCACGAAACATGGTACGGTGAGCTATTGGTTTTGTTGGGCTGGTGGTTTGGTGCCACCTTTGGCAACACCGTACCTCCTGCTCTAAACATACTCGAACCAAATATAAGTGTTGCTACTGTTGTAAAAATTTAATATGTGTCTTGTTACATAGTGCTTATACGGTGCATGCTTTATGAAATTCAAATATAAATGTGTGCAAACAGACTAATTTTTCTAAATTAAAACTAACTTTTAGTTAGTGTCTATTTTTCTTTATCCGATACTGACCATAAGACCCATTCTTACTTGTAGCCTTTAAAGGCATCAATCTTAATAATCATGAACTTGCCATAAAGACAATAATATACCATAAAGGGTACACACATTGGTGCTACATAAAAGAGTATAAATATAGAATAGATATACTATATAGGGGAAATTACATATATTATATATACCTACTAAAATTTGCATATATTGCATATATTGCATTGTAAATCATCAACTCTATATATATTGCATGAAATATTAGGGTTAGAAGTAAAAAAACGACAGAGTTAAAATCAAAAGTTTCAAGACCAGTGCCGGGCAAAGATTAAGCTAATTTGAGCTACAGGTAAATTCTATGTGCATCCTTAATTACATTGTTTAGTTACTGCTTATTTTTCTTATGATTTTGGTAATAATTAAAGCTTTCAAAAGTTTGCATGCATGGTTGTTAAAGGTAGACTGATATGAGGAAATTCTGTTAATAGCATATATGATTTTGGATTCAAGGATATTGTGTCATATCATCTTGTTTAAAAATTTGGCCACATAACTTATAAGAATGTGCTTATTACTGTGTAGAATAAGCAAATAGGCAGTATTTATCAAGCACTTGAAACTGCTTAATATCAAAGCTCTTAAACAAGCGATCTCAAACGCACTCTATACACTTGTAACTTAGTTTTATTAGTCCAATATACTGTATATAAGAGTGCATGTACTTGGCTATTGGCTAATGTCTGAGGTAACATGAAATATTTTTATGTTACTCAAAAAGTTTAGATTGGCTGGAAAACGGCAGTACGCGCGTGCACCCTTTTTGGACCCTTCCCCAAGAACCAATATACCCTAATGCAATGAGCACATGTTCTAGTGACCAATCAAAATGTTAAAATTGTAAGTGACCAAATAGAACTCAATGATCCGATTTCTATTTTGGTTTTTTCTAGAAGCTGTTAAGTTGATTCTTAAACTTCATGTAAGAAAATTAAAAGCAATAATATATGCTTATCGCTATAGCTATATAACAGATGAGTTCCATGTGCACTTCTGGAAAAATTGCAGTGGATGAGTTTTATAACTTGATTTTTTATTCGACATGATTTTCCATATCCATATTATGACTTCAGTTGTTCAGTAGCTGTATTTCTTCTAACTGAACAGTCATCTAAGTATTATATCCTGGAACGTATTAGTTCATAGATATTCCTTTAGAATTGAAGTTCACTTGCACTAAAAGCACTTTTTAAATATAAATCCTTCCACTTATAATCAAGACATCAACACTATCATATACGTTTCATATTTAGATTTTTCTAAAGTTAACCCCCTATTCATCTTTTTTAAATTCATTTTAGGTTGAAATAATATGAAAGAGTTGAAGGAACCGCTATTGGTATTGATCTTGGAACGACATACTCATGTTCTGCTATCTGGATTGGGAGCAATAATCGGGTGGAGATCATTCCTAATGAACAGGGAAACAGGATCACCCCTTCTTGTGTAGCTTTCAATGATTCAGAGTTGTTAGTAGGCGAGAGTGCAAAAAATCAAATAGCTAGAAACCCTACTAACACGGTGTTTGGTAAATCATGATTTACTTTAACTATTTTACGCTTTCCTTAGCGACAATTTTTTGTTTCTAACCATAAATGTTTTAAGAATTTCAGATGTTAAGCGTTTGATTGGAAGCAGATTTAGTGATCATCAAGTGCAGAAGGACATGGAATTGTGGCCCTTTAAGGTTATGAAAGGGGATTCTGAGAAACCAAGAGTTGTGGTCGAGTACAAAGGTGAAGAGAAGAAATTTCCGCCTGAAGAATTATCAGCAATGGTTCTCAAGAAGATGAAAAAAGCTGCTGAAGAGTTTCTTGGAAAAGATGTAACAAATGCAGTGATCACTGTTCCCGCTTATTTTAATAACCAGCAACGAGAAGCAACAAAGGAAGCAGCAACTATTGCAGGCCTCAAAGTGTTGCGTTTGTTGAATGAGCCAACAGCTGCTGCAATTGCATATGGTGTGGACAACGTGGCCGGAAAGAAATTTAACAAGGATAATAAGACTGTTTTGGTTTTTGATTTGGGTGGCGGAACCTTTGATGTATCTCTTTTGAGAATCAGTAAAACGGGGGTTATTGATGTCAAAGCTGTTGGTGGTGATACTCATTTAGGTGGTGAAGATTTTGATGCAACACTCATTAATTATTGCATAGCAGAATTCACAAAAAAACACAAGTGTGTCGTTGACATAAGCGGTAGTCCAAGAGCATTGGGGAGATTGAAAGTTGCTTGTGAAAAAGCAAAGAGGGATTTGTCCGCAACGAGCCTAGCTCCAATTGAAATCGATTGTTTGCATGAAGGCATTGACTTTTCTATCAAACTAAGCAGAGCCAAATTTGAGGAGCTAAATTCAACCTACTTTAAAAAATGCATTCAACTAATGGAAAATTGTCTACGTGATGGAGATATGACGAAGAAGAATGTGGATGAGGTGGTTGTTGTCGGGGGTTCAAGTAGGATTCCAAAAGTACAACAAATGCTGGAGGAGTTTTTTGATGGAAAGACACTTTGCAAGAGTTTAAATGGCGACGAGGCGGTTGCATCAGGTGCAGCAATCTTGGCTGCTAGGTTAAGTGGAGATGTTGATGATATGAAGAAAGATGTGGTGCTGCTTGATGTCACTCCTCGCTCATTAGGAGTTCGAACCACCGAAAATGGCGATAAAGATTTTATGTCAGTTATTATCCCCAGGAACACATGCATACCCATAAGTAAAAAGAAATTTTTTTATGCAGTTACCATTGGTGCTACATCAGTAACAATCTCCGTTTATCAAGGTGAGGGGGTCAAAACTAAAGACAACATATTACTTGGCGAATTCTCCTTCAGCAACCTTGTGCTAGGTACCAACAAGAGGGCGGCTATAGAGGTTTGCTTCGATTTGGATATAAATGGGATCCTTCTAGTTACTGCAGAAGATCTAGCCAATGGTCGGACAAAATCAATCACAATTACTAAAACTTGAAATTGGTCCAAGTGTCTTATGTTTTAATGCATTCAAACATATGAGGTTTTGCTTTTGATATGCTGCATCCATGGTTCAAAATGTTCTTACTTTGTATGTTCTAACTAGCCTATGTTAACCGAAATAGAGAGATCTTCAACACCGAGTAGCTCTTGCATCTCCTTGAACTTAATCCTTGCGAGAGCTTTTGTCAGAATATCCGCACGCTGCAAATCACCTCTTACAAACTCAACTTGTACTTGGCCTCTCTCAACACACTCTCGGATAAAATGATAACGTGTGTTTATATGCTTGCTTCTCCCGTGAAAGACTGGATTTTTCATAAGTGCAATAGCCGATTTGTTGTCAACAAATATGACCACCACTCTTTCTTCCATTCCGGTTATTTCACTCAACAATCCACGTAACCATATCCCTTGACACGCGGCTGAAGTTGCAGCCATCAACTCGGCTTCACAAGACGATAGAGCCACCGTGTTTTGCTTTTGTGAGCACCAAGTGATAGGTGATTTACCTAGATAGAATACGTGCCCAGTTGTGCTTCGACCATCATCTTGGTCCATAGCAAAACTACTATCACTAAACCCCACTAACTCCTTGGTTTTCTCTTGGTTATATCGCACTCCAAAATTCAAACTACCTTGGATATACCTTAGTATTTGTTTCACAGCTGCCATATGTGATTCTTTTGGTTCTTGCATGTAACGACTAACCAAACCAACCGAATAAGATAAATCAGGTCGAGTGTGTAGTAAATACCTTAGACAACCAACTCGTCGTCTATACAAAGTTGCATCAACTGGTTTTCCTTCCTTGTCCATGCTTAACTTCATTCCAGGTTCTAATGGACATTGAGTAGGATTCGCTTCGTGCATTCCAGCATCTTTTAAGATCTTCTTTGCATAGCTTACTTGACTTATTGAGATACTCGAATCCTCTTGCTTTACTTCAATGCCAAGATAATAGCTTAACTTTCCCAAGTCACTCATATCGAACCTATCTTGCATTTGTCTCTTAAATTCACCAATTTCGCCAAGCTTCGAACCGGTTACTAAGAGATCATCTCCTCTATCGGTCCTTAGGGTTATAACCTTCTTTCCCGACTTCTTCTCGACTAAAGCTTTGAACTTTTTGAAGTATTCAAATGCCTCTCCTTTTTCCTTCAAGGTAAAAGTCCACATAAAGCGTGAGAAGTCATCAATAAGAACCGCCTTCTTGGTTTGTTTTCCTAACAAGCAAGATTCACACAACTTGTTCTCTTGATGAATTATTGGCAACTTTTCAACCATGCCCTTCCTTGCCATTAATTCCATTGTCTCGAAATTAATGTGTCCCATCCTAGCATGCCATAACCAATCATCATCTTCCATCTTTGCTTTGAGACACACCGGACTTCCAACTTGGAGCTTTATTTTGTAAAGTCTATTACCTGTTCTAGGAACCTTCATTAGAAGCTTGCCATCTGAGTCACGCATAGTAAGAAGATTACCTTTCATACGAATGTCACATCCGTCTTCAGTAGCTTGCCCAAGACTAATTATGTTGCTTTTTAGCTCGGGTAGGTAATAGACTCCAGTGATCAACCGTTGCTCACCCGTTTTCCCTTCAATGATTATCGAACCCTTCCCTTTTATCTCGATGTAGGAGTTATCACCAAACTTCACTCTGCCGGAGATATTCTCATTCAACTCCGAAAAGTATTCTCGAATCCCCGTCATGTGATTACTTGCTCCATTATCCAAATACCAAGTGTCTTCCTCGTTTGGCTTAGTATTCAATTGGTTTGGGATAATCTTTTCTTCATTCAAGAAAACTTCTTGAACGCTCTTCATCATAAAAAGTGTCGGTTCATCATCATCCTCCGTTTTCAAAAGGTTTGCTTCATTCTTTTCCTTTTGTTCACGGCGTTCGGGACAATTAGAAGCAAAGTGACCATATTCATCACATCTAAAGCATTGAATCTTTGAAAGGTCTCGGCTTTTGTTCTTCTTCTGATCCGTATTGCTCCCAGAGTTGTTTTGGTTGTGGTTATTAGCTTGACTACTACCACGAGATTTGTTTTGAGAAGAAAAAAAGTTTTGACCTTTACCGTTGCCACTAGAAAATTTCCTTCCTCGACCTTTCTCATCATATCTTTCAGCCCTTCCGAACATTAAATTGCCTTGATCTTCAGAAGTGGTGTCAACACCCTTCATTCTTCCTTCAAAAGCTTTCAACCTTCCAATTGCTTCTTGAAAAGACATAGTATTCAAGTCAGCAAATTGTTCTATTGAGGCAACAATTGCAACATACCTATCCGGAACGGATGCAAGCAGCTTCTTAACAAGTTTCTTGTCTTCATAAACTGTTCCCAAGCTATTGACTTCAGTTACAATTTTGCCCAACCTAGCCGCAAAGTCATCGACTGATTCGTTGACTTTCATCTTTAAAGATTCGAATTCCGTCTCCAAGGTTTGCAACCTAGCTTCACGAACCCGATCAACACCCACATACCTGGTCTTTAAAGCTTCCCAGATTTCTTTGGCTGTGTTGAATTGTGAAACTTGAAAAACAAGTTCTTCTGGAATCGCCTGGAAAAGTAACGCAACTGCCATGTGATCTTGCTTATCAACGACTTGTGTTCCTTCCTTTGGTTCCAGTGCATCGAGTATTCCATGGACTCGGAATACAGCTTTAACTCTTATTGCCCAGATGTTATAATTTGTGGCTGTTAACATCGGACATTGAAGAGCAGTTTTAGAATGTTCGACAGCAGGAGGTGGTTGACTGGATTCGCCTTGCACCATCCTTCTTGAACGCCTTCTGTAAGTTACAGGTGTATTTTGTTCGACTTCCAGCCCTAGGTTCTAGAGCACGATTGGTTTACTTCCTGCCCAAGTAAACCGGATCGATTACTTCCTGCCCAAGTAATCTTCTTGATCGACTTCCTGCCTAGGTCGACTTCTTGCCTAAGTAACCTAGGTCGACTACAACCTGCTTATTCCAGCCTTGGTCGATTGGAGCCTTGAGAAACCTTGGTCGATTCCCTTTCTCCTTAACCTGTCGATCAGCAGCCTTGAGAAAACTTGGTCGATTCTTTTTTTTCTTAACCTGTCGATCAGCTTCTTGAGAAAACTTGGTCGATTCTTTTTGTCTCCTTAACCTGTCGATCAGCTTCTTGCAACCTTGCTCTTGATACCAAATAAAGATCACAGGTCTGATCGCACAGAATCAAGAACAAGCAAAACTGGAATAACGAACGAATAATACGCAGAAACAAACCACAAATAACTACACGACTTTAACTGGAATCAAGCTCTCCAATTAACAGAAAAAATAAGCTCAAAAAACTGAATCGTTTTTCACACCTTACCACAGCTCGGTAATTGTGTTTTTATAGGTATTAGAACCGACTTTTCTAATCCTATTACAAGTATAATTCTAAACCGACTATAACTTGGATTGGACCCATAAGCTTGGAAGTCTGCTAAACCCATGGGCTTGGGTCGTTAGTCAGACATTAGCCCAACATTTTATGCATATGTTTTATAGTTTGATACTTTGATTATAACAGAGTTTGTGTGATATCAATTGGGCCTTTTAAGCTCAGTTTCAGTTTTGCTTTTGTATAGATAGGGCCCATTTAGAATGGGCGTGAAAGGTCGCTAAACGATATCATGTCTTGGTCAAAACCTTCCTCGCCTGTTCTACTTTTTGTTGTAGTGCAAAACTGATTTCGAAACCTTGATTTTGTGTATTTCGTCTTTTTACTTCTGATCCTAATGTAGTAATATTTCATGCAATAAATGGAGTTGATGATTTGACATATAAGGTTAGAGATATGATAACAAAAAAATTTCAACGTGACAAAAAAAAAAAAAAAAAAAAAAAAGGTCTTCGGTGACGACCATGATAATTTCTAGCTAGGCACGACCATAGTGGTTATACAAGATGGAGGGTGGTGTAAGTGTGTAACAACGAAACAGTGTTCAATGGAACGGCGAAATGCCAACAATCATCAGAGCATAGAAGCAACGTCTTTACGAGAGATGCATTAACATGGAGATCATAAAGAGATGGAGATGTCTTTGTGTTGTTTTTTAGGTGAGAGAAATATCATATAAAATATTTACTACTGGTACTTAAAAAAGAAGTAATCGATATGGATAGAACAAAATTACTTGTGAGATTATTGGTTAATTTTTTAACAATTTAAACGTAAAATTTAATTGTTTATTCCTTTCAAGTTTTAACCACACAAGTTTGTTTCAAAATTCAAATGGAGCATTGACATTCGCGCCTCAATTATGGGATTGGGAAACAACATATAAACCCTTCAGTTTTTTATGTAGCTAGCTTATAAAATACCCACACAAGTACACAACTACTTTTCACACATATAATCAAGACTCAAGAAAGGGTTCAGTTTTGAGCAAAAAACCCAGGTAAAATTTATATGTTTACTCTTGAAATGTTTATTTACCGTATCTTTTTGTTAATGATTTTGGTAAAACTTTATGCTTTAAAATATATGGTTTGGTTGATTTCTTTTAGATCACTTTCATACTTTTACAAATCTACATGCATGGACTAACCCGGGTTGGCCCGACCAGGTCAACCGCCCGAACCGGTTCCGGTTTCCTTTATATTTGAAAACCAGTGTGAACCGCCGGTTCCTTTTAGCAAAATCAGTGTTTTAAAAGGTGAAAGAAACATGTGAGTCTGGACATGTGTATAAAATGTTAGGTTTTTTTTTACAATGATGGGTCGATCACAGACCCGGTTTTGAAAACATAACGGCGCGGAGTTTTGGCTAGTATGTTATCGAATAGTTGTTTATAAAGTATGGGCGTAAACAAGTCAACCTCTAGTTTGGGCTCGGTCGTTCAAATCTGCTGAGCTAGAGCTAGGCTATTAGCTCATGGTATATATTACTACATGCAAGCTCGGGCTTGACTTAATTTTTGTGGCCTGTGGGTCTATAAGCCCTGAATCTATATATAAGTGACATGTAATTTGCTATGTGTCTGCAGTTGTATTAAATTTATTTTTTTAAAGAGAAACTCCCACGGATAGCTAGGCCATAGGCCCTTTGGTCGTTGTATGTATTTTCTAATAGGGTTTGATCTCATTTAATAAATGAGTCCCTTATTAGACTTAGCTCATTTTGAGCTTTAACCGGGGTTGATCACGAGTAGCTTATGATCACCTTGACTCATTTAAAGTTTGTATTTTGGTTGACTAGTACGAGATGCATTCAGAAAATGTGAATTTCATTCAAAATTTTGTAAAAAAATTGGATGTTATTTGAGTTGCTTAACATTTGTAACATTGTGCTTATTATCATTTAACTACAGAAAGGGCTTTATGTAGAAATGGCTTTTTACTGAAGTCATAGGCTTAGCCAAACAGCCCTTAAGTCTATTAAACCTCATGTAGAAAAATAAGGCAGTCTTAGAGGAGATACAAATGGAGGATGATGTTGTAAATGAGATGCACGTATACGTGATGTTGGATTCAAGATATTGGAAAAGTTAGCCACAAAATTGAGTTTCCAAAAAAAATATGTTTATGAGAAAAAAAATATTGTTCCATTATCATGCTTTATAAGTGAGACCGAACTCAGTGACCCAATTTCTCCTTTGTTTTGTTTGAGAAGTAGTTAAGCCATATTGGTTCTATGAGTTTATTATAAATGTTTTAAGTTCTTTACGTGTTTAATTCTTGTCAATGGTAACTCTGTCTTTCTTCTAGCGGAGTTGTCTTCTTAAGTATATATACATGAATCTGGTCATTTGATATTACATTTTACAGCTTCGATTGCATAAAACAAGGAATTAAGTCAACAAGCATAACAGGGAATATTTACAATATGATTTTCAACATTCTTGAATACTGTCATTGGATATTACATTTAAAAGCTTCAATTGCGCGGAAATGCACTTTTTGCATATTCAAGATCACAATATTATCGTATTCATTCCTTGTTTGGATTTGGCTAAACACAACTTCTCCTTCGTCTTTTATGCAATTTCAGGTTGAAAAATGTCTAAAAGAGTTGAAGGTTCCGCTATTGGTATTGATCTTGGAACAACCTACTTAATTATGTGTTGCTATCTGGTTTGACAACAAGAATCAGGTGGAGATCATTCCTAATGAACAGGGAAACAGAATCACCCCTTCTTGTGTAGCTTTCAGTGATTCAGAGTTGTTAGTAGGCGAGAGTGCAAAAAATCAGATAGCAAGGAACCCTTCTATATAATACTGTGTTTGGTAAAAAAATTATATTTAAAAATTTCTTTAACTATTTTATGCATTTGTTTTTTTAAGTTTTGGTTGCTAATCATAATCGTTCTAAGAATTTCAGATGTTAAGCGTTTGATTGGCAGCAAATTCAGTGATCCTCAAGTGCAGAAGGACATGGAATTGTGGCCGTTTAAGGTTATTAAAGGGGACTCTGAGAAACCAAGTGTTGTAGTCGAATACAAAGGTGAAGAGAAGAAATTTGCACCTGAAGAATTATCAGCCATGGTTCTCAAGAAGATGAAAGAAGCTGCTGAAGAGTTTCTTGGGAAAGAGGTAAAAAATGCTGTGATAACGATTCCTGCTTATTTCAATAACCAACAACGGGAGGCAACAAAGGAAGCAGGAACCTGTGCGGGCCTCAATGTTTTGCGTTTGCTAAGTGAGCCGACAGCTGCTGCAATTGCATATGGTGTGGACAATTTGTCTGACAAAAATTGGAACAAGGATAAGAAGACTGTATTGGTCTTTGATTTGGGTGGGGGAACCTTTGATGTATCTCTGTTGACAATAAGCAAAACGGGTGTTATTGATGTCAAAGCTGTTGGGGGCGACACTCATTTAGGTGGCGAGGATTTTGATACGACTCTGGTTAATTACTGCATAAATGAATTTAAGGGAAAACACACTAGTGTGGACATAAGAGGTAATGCAAGAGCATTGGGGAGATTAAAAGTTGCTTGTGAAAAAGCAAAGAGGGATTTGTCATCAACCATTTTTGCTCCAATCGAAATCGATTGCTTGCATGAGGGCATTGACTTTTCCACCAAAATCAGCAGAGCCAAATTTGAGGAGCTAAATGAAACTTACTTTGACAAATGCGTTCAGCTACTGGAAAGATGTTTACTTGATGGTGAAATGAAGAAGGAGGATGTGGATGAGGTGGTTGTTGTTGGTGGTTCGAGTAGGATTCCAAAAGTTCAACGAATGGTAGAGGAGTTTTTTGGTGGTAAGACACTTTGCAGGAGTTTAAATGGTGACGAGGCTGTTGCTTCAGGTGCAGCAATCTTAGCTGCCAGGTTAAGTGGAGATGTTGATGATATGAAGAAAGATGTGGTGCTGCTTGATGTCACTCCTCACTCATTAGGAATTCGAACCACCAAAAATGGTGAAAAGGATCACATGTCAGTTATTATTCCCAGGAACACAGCATACCCATAAATAAAAAGCAAACATTTTATTCAGATGTCAATGCAACATCATTACGAATCGCTGTGTTTCAAGGTGAGGGGGTCAAAGCTAAGAATAACGTATTCCTTGACGAATTCAGCTTCAGCAACCTTGTCCCTGGTACCAATGGGTTTGCGAATATAAAGGTTTGCTTCGATTTGGATTCAAATGGGATCCTTCTAGTTACTGCAAAAGATCTAGCCACAGGCCGGACAAAATCAATCACAATTACTAAAACTTGAAATTGGTCCATGTGTCTTATGTTTAAATGCATTCAAACATATGATGTTTTGCTTTTAATATGCTGCATCTATGGTTCAAAATGTTCTTATTTGTATGTTCTAATAGCGTATGTTAACCGAAGTTTTGTCATTTGGTCCAATCATTTTATGTCTCTATGTTTCAAGTGTTTAATAAAGTTTCATTCAAAGTTTTACATATGCTTGAAGAATACCACCTCCACATAGGTATGGTGTATAACGACAATAATTATACTTGCAAACTTGTAATTTTGGTGCAGCTCTTGATGCTATAGTTAAGGGTTCAATTAGTAGTTATTGAGGAAAAAAAGTCTATAGGTTATAAAGAAAAAATTATAAAGTTTTAGGATTAAAACATATATAAAGTATTAATTTAATAGTGGATGTTGTTTCCAATTTTAATCAAGATTATATTAGTAATTTAACTTTACTCTTTTTAAAAGTAGACTAATAGGAGAAAGTTCTACTAAAATCATTTGATTTTGGATTAAGTAGTATTTATTAAACACTTGAAACCGCTTATTAATAAGCGGATCAGCACTTGCAAGTTGCAATTAGTTTCGTTAGTCCAACATAGGTAATAAATAGATAGTATTTGTAAGTGATCATTCAATACGGAAGTTAAAGTACAATATGGGAATTAAAATACAATACGGAAATTAAAATACAATTAACGTTTCGAGCTTTTAAGTTGCTCTGTAATTCTCAATGAGTTCTTCTTTCTCTGCAATGCTTCTTAAGCTATTTACGACACTTCCCTTACTACGTCTGAATGGTGTATCCCTTGCGTTACCACACCCGTTCCTCTAAGGTGCTTAATTGGGTTGATCCCATAAGGAAAATTTGGATATTTCAAAATATGATAGTTTTATTAGATTTGTGGTCCTATTATAGTACACTATAATGTTGCGAAAAGAAATTTTATTATTAAATATAATAAATACCAAAAGATTTGTGTACCAATGATACCACATATTTCGTGAGAAGCTCACAACCAAATGGTTGTGATGTATGAGACTAGTTTATTGACCCGTGAAGTTCACGAGATTAAATGGAGAACTGTGGAATAGTCGTTTTGAACTTGTTATGGAAAGAATTATGTTTATAGAAGAGAACGATTTTTAATATTATGCGAATAAATGACATATTAGTTAGACCTAAGAATAGAAATTATTCATGCTACATAAAAATAAAATAAATTCTATAAGCAATGTTTTTTGATAATTAAGTTTGAGAACATTTCTCGTAGAAAAAGAGTAAAAATAAATTAACCCCAAAATAAATAAAATAACAACACACACAAATAACATTTCATGGCATTTTATAAAAATTTGATAAAAAATAAATAATAACTCTTATTTTTTTACATTGAACAAATAAATAGTCGATTGTTAAAAAAATGTACAATTTCCATATAGCACATGTTTACTGCATAGTCGAACATTATGTATCGTATAAGTTATTAAGCTTATTATACAAACCGATAAAACACAAAATGTATTCTTATTTTCAATGCAAAGATATTAATCAATAGAGTTTCAAAATACATATTAAACAATGTTCGGGAATATTATCAAATCTTAAAAGTGTCTCGAGAACCAACATATACACCTTTTATATTTTATTGATAAAACTTATCATAAAACCTAAAAACTGTGTTTTATAAAAATCGGACAATTTTTTTAAAGCAAACGATGCAAAGTTGCAAATTGCTAATTATATGATTTTATATTTACTTACTAGTTACAATGGCTGCGCACGCGCGTTTTTTTAATGATTTATTTTTATTTATTAAAAAATAAATAATTTAATTTTTGTTTTGTTTGATTTATGATTTTTAATTATATTAGTTTATTATTAAAGATAATAATGTAAAAAGTTTAATATCTTATCTATATATATATATATATATATATGTATATATATATATGTATATATATATATATATATATTTGTATTTATCTTATTCTTGTGTAGTATATCAACAAAACGAATTTATAAATTTTTAAATTAAAAAATAATAATTAGAATATTACCTAATAAGGTAATAATCTATTTTTTGAAATACGAAAGTCTTCGGGTTTTGTTTTATTATATAGAAAAGATAAGCATATAAGCGCTTAAATAAGCAACCTTTGACATACTTTCAACGAAGATTCGTTAGTCCAGTAAACGTAATGCCTGTATTTGGCTAATGTCTACGTAGTACGGTTAAATGCTTGTTGCTAAAGCTATAGATGAGTTTTAAATTTAATTTTGTCACTTGATTCCAAATGAGTCGGTTCCAAATAGATTAGTATTTTATTATTTAAAATTTAGTTTTCTTGTTCTAATTATTATAGGATTATATAATCTAGGCCTTTTCCTTCCCTTATAAATACGCCATGCACATGACGTTTGTAGACACTTTATATTCGATCATATACATTCATACTTTAGTGTTTTGTGTTCTAATAGTTCATTCATATATTCTTGTTTCTGAAGATTCTTTGTCTTCTCAACTGTCCATTCCGTGTTATTCTTCTAGCTGAATTGGACAGAAAAATGTCAAAAAAGGTTAAAGGAACCGCTATTGGTATTGATCTTGGAACGACATACTCATGTGCTGCTATCTGGATTGGGAGAAATAATCGGGTGGAGATCATTCCTAATGAACAGGGAAACAGGATCACCCCTTCTTGTGTAGCTTTCAGCGATTCAGAGTTATTAGTAGGCGAGAGTGCAAAAAATCAAATAGCTAGAAACCCTACTAACACAGTGTTTGGTAAATAAAGATTTATATTAGCTATTTTACGCTTTCTTGTGGATAATTTTTTGTTTCTAAGTTCTAACCATGATTGTATTAACAATTTCAGATGTTAAACGTTTGATTGGAAGCAGATTTAGTGATCCTCAAGTGCAGAACGACATGAAATTGTGGCCTTTTAAGGTTATTGAAGGGAGTTCAGAGAAACCAAGTGTTGTAGTCGAGTACAAGGATAAAGAGATTAAATTTTCACCTGAAGAATTATCAGCCATTGTCCTTACTAAGATGAAAGAAGCTGCTGAAGGTTTTCTTGGAAAAGAGGTAAAAAATGTGGTGATCACTGTTCCTGCTTATTTTAATAACCAGCAACGAGAAGCAACAAAGGAAGCAGCAACTATTGCGGGCCTCAATGTGTTGCGTTTGTTGAATGAGCCAACAGCTGCTGCAATTGCATATGGAGTGGACAATGTGGCTGACAAAAAATGGAACAAGGATAATAAGACTGTTTTGGTATTTGATTTGGGTGGCGGAACCTTTGATGTATCTCTTTTGACAATCAGTAAAACGGGGGTTATTGATGTCAAAGCTGTTGGTGGTGATACTCATTTAGGTGGTGAAGATTTTGATGCAACACTCATTAATTATTGCATAACAGAATTTAAGAAAAAACACAAGTGTGTCGTCGACATAAGAGGTAGTCCAAGAGCGTTGGGGAGATTGAAAGTCGCTTGTGAAAAAGCAAAGAGGGATTTGTCCTCAATGAGCCTAGCTCCAATTGAAATCGATTGTTTGCATGAGGCCATTGACTTTTCCATCACAATTAGCAGAGCTAAATTTGAGGAGCTAAATTCAACGTACTTTAAAAAATGCATTCAACTATTGGAAAAATGTCTACGTGACGGAGATATGACGAAAAAGAATGTGGATGAGGTGGTTGTTGTCGGGGGTTCGAGTAGGATTCCAAAAGTACAACGAATGCTGGAGGAGTTTTTTTATGGAAAGACACTTTGCAAGAGTTTAAATGGTGACGAGGCTGTTGCTTCAGGTGCAGCAATCTTGGCTGCTAGGTTAAGTGGAGATGTTGATGATATGAAGAAAGATGTGGTGCTGGTTGATGTCACTCCTCGCTCATTAGGAATTCGAGTCACCAACAATGGTGAAAAGGGTCACATGGCAGTTATTATCCCCAGGAACACATGCATACCCATAAGTAAAAAGAAAGTTTTTTATTCAACTGTCAATAAAACATCAGCAGGAATCGCAGTGTATCAAGGTGAGGGGGTCAAAGTTAAGGACAACGTATTACTTGGCGAATTCTCCTTCAGCAACCTTGTGCTAGGTACCAATGGGCAGGCGACTATAGAGGTTTGCTTTGATTTGGACTTAAATGGGATCCTTCTAGTTACTGCAGAAGATCTAGCCACAGGCCAAACAAAATCAATTACAATTACTAAAACTTGAAAGATGATCAAGTGTTTTTATGTTTTAAATAATGCATTCAAAATTATTAGTTTTTGCTTTTGATGTGCTACATCTATGGTTCAAAATGTTCTTATTCATTTGGTCACATTTTAGCGTAAACGAAAGATTTATTGGTTATTCTATTAAATAAAGATGCATCTTCTGGTGCTCATTATCATACTATTTATCTAACGATTATATGTACTTGTATAAAATGTCTGACTCGACTGGTACCTGATATTTGATCATATGAGTTTGGGATGTGCCATTTTTCATTGTTCCTACTCAATGATTCATACTATTTTAACCACCATTTGGCATATTTGTAATTTGCGAAACAGAATTAGCTACGCTTCTTTGGAGGATGAGAGGGTTGCTTTCTGAAATGAAGATATGTTTCCCGTGGTTCATATAATTTCTTTGTTGTTGACTTCAAACATGACTGCTTAAATCAGTTTAGATGGAATCACTGGATCCATAATTCCTAATCATCAAGGCTTTTTTACTTAGTCTATCTATGAATCAGCCGACTGTCTTCATTTTGTTTTTATTTTTATAAATAGCAGTTTTCAAAAAAATCGAGACCTTCTTAATTAGTTCTTATAGATCTCCTCTATTGGTGTAATGTTTGATTTGATATTTGTTCTTTGCTTAGTTTTTCTTCATGCTCTATCTCAAAGCCATTTTTGTTGTATCATTCTTTCTTTTGCCGTTGAGGCCTTTAGAATATCTTTGCCTTATACAAAAAAGAACAGAAATGAAATTTGTTTAGCGTACATATAAAGTAGCATACAATATATAGACTTCAGTTACCCTAATGTCCTATTAAAAATAAATAAATAAATAAATAAAAGATGAGCCATGCATTTCCACCACTATTTGAAATTGTGTATTTTCAGTCTCTTGTGATCAGTTGGTTTTTTAGTCATCATACAAGCATTGAAAGTGGGTGCGATCATACCAGCACTAATGCACCGGATCCCATCAGAACCCGCAGTTAAGCGTGCTTGGGCGAGAGTAGTACTGGCTTGGGTGACCCGCTGGAAAGTCCTCGTGTTGCACCTCTTTTAAAAAAGAGCAAGGTTGGATCAAGTGGTTAACACTCTTGCCTCTCGAGACAGAGGTCAGGGGTTCGATCCTCACCCCTTTCAAGGCCGGAGGTCATTTTCTACATTTGGTAGAACCGGAAGCAACCTCTCTAACTTAGGTAGGGGTATGGTTGTCTACGTCTCAACCTCCCCCATACACCGTGGAAGACGGTATTGGGACCCATAACCCGTAGAAGACGGTATTGGGAGTTACTTTACTTTACTTTTTTTACAAGCATTGAAAGTGGTACAAGGTATTAATTCTAAGCTAGTTAAGTTTAAATTGAACAAAAGATTTGTGATGTTCGAGTTTTATCACTTTTATGTCAGGTTTGTCATCTGAATTTAAAGGAGTAGTTCAACATCTGAATTTTAAGACGCATGATGTATATTTCTCAGGTTTGTCACTGAATATTGGGAATGTTCTTAGTCTCCAAAATAATAATTTTCCTGATTTCGCCAAATATATTTTTTACGACATTTTTAGTGTCTTTGTCTCTATCGGCCCAAAGTGTTTCACATAAATTACTAACAGAGTAAAACCTGCATATCAAAAGCTACACGAACAGACTTAGTAATAAGCTAAAACATAAATCGATGACCAATAGTGGTATCTACTAATGATGTATCTTTTAGACTATAAAATGACACCCAAAACTCAAGACTAAATTTCATGTACCAATTCAGTAAGTCTTGAAGGAAGTTATAAAATGATCTGGGTTAACATAAAGGTTATAGCATACAAGATAAGATCATTTTGAACATCAGAAGCAAAAGCTTGTAAGTTTGAATACGTTAAAACACTTTTGATAAATTTCAGGTTTTAGTAATAGTGATTGATTTTCTCTGGCCTGTGGATATTTCCTCTGCAGAGACTAGAAGGATCCCATTAATATCCAAATTGAAGCAAACCTCGATACGCGAGTTCCCATTGGTATCTGTTGTAAGGTCGTTGAAGATGAAGCTGCCAAGTAATAAGTTGTCCTTAACTTTGACCCCCTCACCTTCATACACTGCGATTCGTACTGATGTTTGATAGTCAAATGAATAAACTATTGATTTCATGCTTGTGGGTATGCATGAATTCTTGGGGATAATAACTTTCATGAGACCATTCTCACCGTTATTTTTTTACATTGAACAGATAAATAGTCGATTGTTAAAAAAAAATGTACAATTTTCATATAGCACATGTTTACTGCATAGTCGAACATTATGTATAGTATAAGTTATCACTACTAGAAAGTGGACTTTCAGCGACAAAATTTCGACGGATACTATTCCGTCGCTAATTACCGACCATATTCCGACGAACCAGCGACAAATGTGCTTTTCCGAGTAATTTGCGACTGAATTCCAAGAGATTGGACTGTTGTGGGAAATCCGTCAGTAACTCACCTAAGCTACCGTCCAATTTCCGACGATATTCAGACATCTATTTTTGTACCGACGGATTTCCGACAGTCGCTATAGCCCTGTCATGTAGTAGTGTATTAAGCTTATTATACAAACCGATAAAACACAAAATGTATTCTTATTTTCAATGCAAAGATATTAATCAATAGAGTTTCAAAATACATATTAAATTACAATGTTCAGAAATAATATCAAATCTTAAGAGTGTCTCGAGAACCAACATATACACCTTTTATATTTTATTGATAAAACTTACCATAAAAACTAAAAACTGTGTTTTATAAAAATTGGACGATTTTTTTAAAGCAAATGATGCAAAGTTGCAAATTGCTAATTATATGATTTTATATTTACTTACTAGTTATAATGCCTGCGCAAGCGCGTTTTTTATTTATGATTTATTTTTATTTATTAAAACATAAATAATTTAATTTGATTTATGATTTTTAATTATATTAGTTTATTATTAAAGATAATAATGTAAAAAGTTTAATATCTTATCTATATTTTTTGTTGTATTTATCTTCTACTTGTGTAGTATATCAATAAAACGAATTTATAAAATTTGAAATTAAAAAATAATAATTAAAATATTACCTAACAATAAAATAAGTTTTTTTTAAATACCAGGGGTTTTGTTTTATTATATAAAAAAGATAAGCAATAAGCGCTTAAATAAGCAATCTCAAATACCTTTGACATACTCTCAACGAAGATTCATTAGTCCAGTAAACGTAATGCCTGTATTTGGCTAATGTCTACGTAGTACGGTTAAATGCTTGTTGCTAAAGCTATAGATGAGTTTTAAATTTAATTTTGTCACTTGATTCCAAATGAGTCGGTTCCAAATAGATTAGTATTTTATTATTTAAAATTTAGTTTTCTTGTTCTAGTCATTATAGGATTATATAATCGAGGCCTTTTCCTTCCCTTATAAATACGCCATGCACATGACGTTTGTAGACACTTTATATTCGATCATATACATTCATACTTTAGTGTTTTGTGTTCTAATAGTTCATTCATATATTCTTGTTTCTGAAGACTCTTTGTCTTCTCAACTGTCCATTCCGTGTTATTCTTCTAGCTGAATTGGACAGAAAAAATGTCAAAAAAGGTTAAAGGAACCGCTATTGGTATTGATCTTGGAACGACATACTCATGTGCTGCTATCTGGATTGGGAGCAATAATCGGGTGGAGATCATTCCTAATGAACAGGGAAACAGGATCACCCCTTCTTGTGTAGCTTTCAGCGATTCAGAGTTATTAGTAGGCGAGAGTGCAAAAAATCAAATAGCTAGAAACCCTACTTTTTTTTTTTTTTTTTTTTTTTTTTTTTTTTGGAACAGCAGAAAATTTTATTGAACAAAATCTAGCAAGAAGCTAGAAAAAATAAAGGATTACAATGTTTTAATACAAGCTGAAACAGGATTAGTTAACCAGGCTAGCCAAGTAGGATTTAAACTCTTATTCCGGTGACAAATCCATGAATGAGATAAGATCTGAATCTCTTCCATTAGAGTGTCTTTGCGTGGCGGCTTCGGATCAAAACAAACTCTATTACGATATCTCCAAATAGTCCAAGTGGTTGTGCAAATGACAACATCAAAACAGACTTTTGTCAATGTTTCAAGGGGAACCGAATGGCTCCATGACAGAAGATCGTGAAGTTGTCTTGGATATTCGCCTAAGCCCCACCACTTTTTAATCATTATCCAAATATCCTTCGCAACCATACATTCAACAAAAAGATGTTGCGCTGTTTCGAGGGCTTCATCGCATAAAGGACATCGGGTCGAATGTAGGTCTATAGTGTTTGGTAAATAAAGATTTATATTAGCTATTTTACGCTTTCTTGTGGATAATTTTTTGTTTCTAAGTTCTAACCATGATTGTATTAACAATTTCAGATGTTAAACGTTTGATTGGAAGCAGATTTAGTGATCCTCAAGTGCAGAACGACATGAAATTGTGGCCTTTTAAGGTTATTGAAGGGAGTTCAGAGAAACCAAGTGTTGTAGTCGAGTACAAGGATAAAGAGATTAAATTTTCACCTGAAGAATTATCAGCCATTGTCCTTACTAAGATGAAAGAAGCTGCTGAAGGTTTTCTTGGAAAAGAGGTAAAAAATGTGGTGATCACTGTTCCTGCTTAATTTAATAACCAGCAACGAGAAGCAACAAAGGAAGCAGCAACTATTGCAGGCCTCAAAGTGTTGCGTTTGTTGAATGAGCCAACAGCTGCTGCAATTGCATATGGTGTGGACAACGTGGCCGGCAAGAAATTTAACAAGGATAATAAGACTGTTTTGGTTTTTGATTTGGGTGGCGGAACCTTTGATGTATCTCTTTTGACAATCAGTAAAACGGGGGTTATTGATGTCAAAGCTGTTGGTGGTGATACTCATTTAGGTGGTGAAGATTTTGATGCAACACTCATTAATTATTGCATAACAGAATTTAAGAAAAAACACAAGTGTGTCGTCGACATAAGAGGTAGTCCAAGAGCGTTGGGGAGATTGAGGGTCCGCTTGGTTCAAAGTGGGTAAAGGGAAAGGGAAAGGGTAAGGGAAATGGAATGCAAAGGAATGAGTGAGGTGGGTAATGAATACCTTACCCCCCCAATTTACTCTATAATGGTTGATTACCCACTACGGGGTAATCAATACCTTTGCACTCCTTAACTAAGCAACATAATTTGAGTGAAGTGGGCCCTTTTGAATTCCTTACCCATTCCCCACACCCTTTAATCCCCCACCAAGCACCCCCTGAAAGTCGCTTGTGAAAAAGCAAAGAGGGATTTTTCCTCAATGAGCCTAGCTCCAATTGAAATCGATTGTTTGCATGAGGGCATTGACTTATCCATCACAATTAGCAGAGCTAAATTTGAGGAGCTAAATTCAACGTACTTTAAAAAATGCATTCAACTATTGGAAAAATTTCTACGTGACGGAGATATGACGAAAAAGAATGTGGATGAGGTGGTTGTTGTCGGGGGTTCGAGTAGGATTCCAAAAGTACAACGAATGCTGGAGGAGTTTTTTTATGGAAAGACACTTTGCAAGAGTTTAAATTGTGACGAGGCTGTTGCTTCAGGTGCAGCAATCTTGGCTGCTAGGTTAAGTGGAGATGTTGATGATATGAAGAAAGATGTGGTGCTGCTTGATGTCACTCCTCGCTCATTAGGAATTCGAGCCACCAACAATGGTGAAAAGGGTCACATGGCAGTTATTATCCCCAGGAACACATGCATACCCATAAGTAAAAAGAAATTTTTTTATTCAACTGTCAATAAAACATCAGCAGGAATCGCAGTGTATCAAGGTGAGGGGGTCAAAGTTAAGGACAACGTATTACTTGGCAAATTCTCCTTCAGCAACCTTGTGCTAGGTACCAATGGGCAGGCGACTATAGAGGTTTGCTTTGATTTGGACTTAAATGGGATCCTTCTAGTTACTGCAGAAGATCTAGCCACAGGCCAAACAAAATCAATTACAATTACTAAAACTTGAAAGATGATCAAGTGTTTTTATGTTTTAAATAATGCATTCAAAATTATTAGTTTTTGCTTTTGATGTGCTACATCTATGGTTCAAAATGTTCTTATTCATTTGGTCACATTTTAGCGTAAACGAAAGATTTATTGGTTATTCTATTAAATAAAGATGCATCTTCTGGTGCTCATTATCATACTATTTATCTAACGATTATATGTACTTGTATAAAATGTCTGACTCGACTGGTACCTGATATTTGATCATATGAGTTTGGGATGTGCCATTTTTCATTGTTCCTACTCAATGATTCATACTATTTTAACCACCATTTGGCATATTTGTAATTTGCGAAACAGAATTAGCTACGCTTCTTTGGAGGATGAGAGGGTTGCTTTCTGAAATGAAGATATGTTTCCCGTGGTTCATATAATTTCTTTGTTGTTGACTTCAAACATGACTGCTTAAATCAGTTTACATGGAATCACTGGATCCATAATTCCTAATCATCAAGGCTTTTTTACTTAGTCTATCTATAAATCAGCCGACTGTCTTCATTTTGTTTTTATTTTTATAAATAGCAGTTTTCAAAAAAATCGAGACCTTCTTAAATAGTTCTAATAGATCTCCTCTATTGGTGTAATGTTTGATTTGATATTTGTTCTTTGCTTTGTTTTTCTTGTTGCTCTATCTCAAAGCCATTTTTGTTGTATCCTTCTTTCTTTTGCCGTTGAGGCCTTTAGAATATCTTTGCCTTATACAAAAAAGAACAGAAATGAAATTTGTTTAGCGTACATATAAAGTAGCATACAATATATAGACTTCAGTTACCCTAATGTCCTATTAAAAATAAATAAATAAATAAATAAAAGATGAGCCATGCATTTCCACCACTATTTGAAATTGTGTATTTTCAGTCTCATGTGATCAGTTGGTTCTTTAGTCATCATACATGTAGGATTCGACAACCTACAACCCTGATTACTAGAGCGGATAACTCCGATCGTTGAAGAAGACACACACCAGCAGTTTATATTGTTGACAGGAAAGAAGAAAACGAGCACACAAGATAATATCCCTAATCGACTTTGATTAGTATTGAAAGAATAATTTATTAAATCCGTCCCCCCCTCACCTCCTTTTATAGAGATGAGGGGGAGAATAAACCGACTCTAACAGGAGTCATAAGTCGGCTATTACAAAGACACGGGTTGGGCTTGGGACACAAGCCAACCAAACCGACTCCTACTTGACTAAGAAATAAAAACGGACACTTAACACCCTAGACGTTGATATAGGTAAAATAAAGACTAAATATAACAATTTCCACCTTAGGCTTTATATTAGCCTATACCGACCTTCAACAACTCCAAGCAGTGTTGTAACTTCCGTCCAGGTACCACCTTCGTCAAGGCATCCGCAGCATTGTGTTCAGTACCCACCTTCAGAACTTCAACCGTCTTTGCTTCCAAGACCTCTCTGATAAAGTGGTAACGCACATTGATGTGCTTAGTCCTTTCATGAAAAACAGGATTCCGCGATAAGTGAATCGCGCCCTGATTATCACAATTAACTGCCACAGTGTTAAGCTCCACGCCCAACTCTTCCAAGAGTCCCCTTAGCCAAATAGCTTCCTTCACAGCCTCCGTAAGGGCCATATACTCCGCCTTTGTAGTTGAAAGAGCCACCACATGTTGTAGCGTTGCCTTCCAGCTAACAACACATCCCTGTACTAAAAACGCGTAACCTGTGATCGACCTACCTTTATCCGGATCCTTTGCGTAGTCTGAATCAACAAAACCTGTTACGTCCACATGGTTGCCACGATTTGTCCCAAACACCAAACCCACGTTTGCAGTACCCCGCAAATATTTCAAAATCCACTTTACTACTTCCCAATGATTTTTACCTGGATTCGCCAAATATCTACTAACTACACTTACCGCATACGCTATGTCTGGCCTCGTGCACACCATCAAGTACATTAAGCTCCCAACCGCATTTGCATATGGCACCCTACTCATCCTTTCAACATCACAATCCCTAACCGAACAATCCTTCAACGACAGCTTGAAGTGCCCACCCAATGGCATCTTAACCGATTTCCCATTGTCTATTCTATAATTATTTAAAATCTTAGAAACGTACCCGGATTGTGACACCCTCAGAATCTTGCGACTCCGATCCCTGATGATCTCCATACCAAGAATCTTCTTTGCTTCCCCGAGCTCCTTCATGTCGAACTCCTTTTTAAGCAAAGACTTGGTAGACCCAATCTCAGCCTTGCTTTTACAAGCAATCAGCATATCGTCTACATATAACAGTAGATAGATATACTCACCTGGTGCATAACTCCTGTAATATACGCAGCTGTCGTAACTGCTACGCTTAAACCCGTTGCTCAGCATGTACTCATCAAACCTCTTATACCATTGCCTAGGTGACTGCTTCAAACCATAAAGGGATTTCTTTAACAAACATACCTTGTTACCTTGTTCATAACCCGGTGGCTGCCTCATGTAGATCACTTCTTCAAGATTCCCATGTAAAAATGCCGTCTTTACATCAAGCTGCTCCAGCTCATAATCTCTACACGCAGTTAATGCAAGTATAACCCGAATAGATGTGTGTCGAACTACCGGAGAAAATACTTCATTATAATCAATACCTGCCCTTTGTGTGTATCCACGAGCCACCAACCTTGCCTTGTACCTAGGCTTTTGAACACCTTCAATCCCTTCCTTTATCTTGAACAGCCATTTGGAGCTCACCAACTTTTGCCCAGCTGGATGATCCACTAACTCATAGGTCTCATTCTTATTCAGAGAATCCATCTCTTCATCCATAGCACCTTTCCACTTAGATCTATCTTTACAAGTAACCGCCTCCTGGTATGTCAATGGTTCATGAGTATCTTCTTCCTCTGCTGCAGCAAACGCGTAAGCAGCCATATTACTTTCATCCCGAAACCTCAAAGGTTTCGTTCTTGTCCTTGGCTCTCTATCCCGAACCAACTGATAATCTGTGAGATCCGGTGTTTGATCATGATCCTGATCCCCTGCATCTTCATCATCGCCATCTTCCTGATCATCTGTCTGATCTTCCTCAAGCGTATGATTATTTAACCTTTGCAGTTCCACCTCAACCTGTAATTCCTCAATAGACTTATCAGTACATGCACCAGAATCCTTCAACGTGTCTTTGTACATGACACTTTCATTGAAGACCACGTTCCTGCTAGTGACTATTTTAGGTGATTCATTATCAAGCCTATATAGCCTGTACCCCTTCACACCTTCAGGATACCCCAAAAGAACGCATTTTACCGCTCTCGGCTCGAGCTTACCTTGTTTAACGTGTGAATATGCGACACAACCGAAAATCCTCAACATCTCATAATCACTTGGATGTCCCGACCACATCTCCATAGGTGTCTTTTTCTCAATCGCTGTCGATGGTGACCTATTTATAAGATATGCGGCCGTACATGTTGCTTCCGCCCAGAAGGTCTTGGGCAATCCAGACTGAATTAATAAACAGCGTACCTTATCCATGAGAGTTCTATTCATCCGTTCTGCTAATCCATTCTGCTGCGGCGTCCCGGCAACTGTCAAATGTCTAGCAATCCCACTCTCAGTGCATAGCTGCTCAAACTCCCGGTTACAGAACTCAAGACCATTATCTGTCCTTAGCTTCTTAACCGTCCTCCCAGTCTGATTCTCTACTAACTGCTTCCACTCTTTGAACTTTCCAAATGCTTCGTGTTTGAACCTGAGAATATAAACCCATACCCTCCTGGAATAATCATCAACAATAGATAAGAAATACCTCTTACCTCCCAATGATTCCACCTGAGACGGACCCCATAAGTCTGAATGAACATAGTCTATCACTCCCTGAGTAGTGTGCCTTCCTACACCGAAACTGACTCGATGTGACTTTCCCAGAACACAATTCTCACAAAAATCGAGCTTACCTAGACTTTTCTTGCCAAACAACTCCTGCTTTTCCAGCACCTGTAGTCCCGCCTCACTGATATGTCCCAGTCTTTTGTGCCAAACCTGCGCAAGACTGTCTTTTTCTTCAACACTAGCATTAAGCTCACCCGCCACTGCATGGCCATCCAAAGAGTATACGCAATTATCCCTTCGAGTTCCAGATAAAACAACCCTAGAACCATTAATCACCTTGATTTTGCCCGACTGCAATTTTACGGTATATCCCTCTTTTTCAAGAGTTCCCAGCGATATTAAGTTTCTTTTCAATTCAGGAATATACCTGACATTATTTAATACAAAACTTGACCCATCTTTCAGTTGTAACCTGACCTTGCCAATACCTCTGATCTTGCACTCCCTGTTGTCACCCAACAGTACCCTGCCCCCATCGCATTCCAGAAAATCAAAAAATATATCTAACCTGGGTGTCATGTGGTATGAACCTCCTGAATCCATGATCCAATCTAGCAGAGCCTCTGCACTCATAACCATCATCACCTCAGAACCGTCATAAATCGAACCACTGGAGCTTGGCTGATCTTCTTTCTTGACGAAACCATTTGACTTCTTGCGATTATTCTTTGGACAGTTTCTCTTCAAGTGCTCCTCAGATTGGCAAATAAAGCACTTGAGTCTTCCACCTCGAGACTTCGATCTTGACTTTCCCCTAGACTGATGCGAATTCCTGCGATCTGTTCTTCCCCTCACATATAACCCTTCACCATCATCCCCCTTCGCCTTAGATCTTTCTTTGATTTCCTTTGAATTTAGTGTGGCCATCACATCCTCCAAAGTCAAAGCTTCCCGTCCATAAAGCAAGGTATCCACAAAGTGTTCGTATGATGCTGGTAAAGAAGTGAGTAATAATAAAGCAAGATCTTCATCCTCGAATTTTACCTCAATATTTGCTAAATCAAGAACGATTTTGTTGAACTCATCTATATGCTCGGAAATCGTACGTCCAGCCGGCATGTAGAAAGTATACAACTTCTTCTTTAGGTACAACTTATTGGCCAAGGACTTTGTCATGTATAAAGTCTCAAGCTTGGACCAAACCCCCGCTGCAGTCGTCTCCCCGATAACCTCTCTCAAAACCTTGTTACCTAAACACAAAATCATGGCACTATGAGCTTTCTTGTTTAGCTCAGCTTTCGCTGTAGCATCCATATCTGCGGGTAAAACCTCCAGAGCTGCTTCACATCCATGTTGGATTAATAAAGCACGCATCTTGACTCTCCATAACCCGAAATCACCAGTTCCATCGAATTTCTCGATCTCAAACTTGGCTCCCGTCATTCTTTAATCCCTTTATTAATTTGCTAAACCTTGTGAAAAAACCCCACAATCACAAACTAATAAAGTCCCTTTGTGCAATACCCTTCAAATTATTTAATCCTTATTGAATAATAATAATAATAATTAATATACCTTACTATTATTATTTCAATAATAATAATAATAATATACTACTATTGTATGCCCAATAGTATGAGTATAATTGTTTAAACAATTGAAGTTACAACCGTGTCTTCTTCTTCTTTGTATATACGCCGACAACAAAAAAAGAAAACCAGATCTTGGTACTGTTCACCTTCTTCTTTGTCGATCAAAAAACACGACAATATAACTTGTTGATCTGCTGCACCTTCTTGTTGTTCTAAATCGAGACCCAAAACAGAAAAAACCTCCTGCTTCTTCGATAACCCAAGAAACCCTTCTAATCGATCGAACCTAGTAACCAACGAACCCTCGAACCTGTCTCTAATACCACTTGTAGGATTCGACAACCTACAACCCTGATTACTAGAGCGGATAACTCCGATCGTTGAAGAAGACACACACCAGCAGTTTATATTGTTGACAGGAAAGAAGAAAACGAGCACACAAGGTAATATCCCTAATCGACTTTGATTAGTATTGAAAGAATAATTTATTAAATCCGTCCCCCCTCACCTCCTTTTATAGAGATGAGGGGGAGAGTAAACCGACTCTAACAAGAGTCATAAGTCGGCTATTACAAAGACACGGGTTGGGCTTGGGACATAAGCCAACCAAACCGACTCCTACTTGACTAAGAAATAAAAACGGACACTTAACACCCTAGACGTTGATATAGGTAAAATAAAGACTAAATATAACAATACAAGCATTGAAAGTGGGTGCGGTCATACCAGCACTAATGCACCGGATCCCATCAGAGCCCGCAGTTAAGCGTGCTTGGGCGTGAGTAGTACTGGCTTGGGTGACCCGCTGGAAAGTCCTCGTGTTGCACCTCTTTTAAAAAAGAGCAAGGTTGGATCAAGTGGTTAACACTCTTGCCTCTGGAGAAGAGGTCAAGGGTTCGATCCTCACCCCTTGCAAGGCCGGAGGTCCTTTTCTACCTTTGGTAGAACCGGAAGCAACCTCTCTAACTTAAGTAGGGGTATGGTTGTCTACGTCTCAACCTCCCCAATACACCGTGGAAGACGGTATTGGGACCCATAACCCGTGGAAGACGGTATTGGGAGTTACTTTACTTTACTTTTTTTACAAGCATTGAAAGTGGTACAAGGTATTAATTCTAAGCTAGTTAAGTTTAAATTGAACAAAAGATTTGTGATGTTCGAGTTTTATCACTTTTATGTCAGGTTTGTCATCTGAATTTAAAGGAGTAGTTCAACATCTGAATTTTAAGACGCATGATGTATTTCTCAGGTTTGTCACTGAACATTGGGAATGTTCTTAGTCTCCAAAATAATAATTTTCCTGATTTCGCCAAATATATTTTTTACGACATTTTTAGTGTCTTTGTCTCTATCGGCCCAAAATGTTTCACATAAATTACTAACAGAGTAAAACCTGCATATCAAAAGCTACACTAACAGACTTAGTAATAAGCTAAAACATAAATCGATGACCAATAGTGGTATCTACTAATGATGTATCTTTTAGACTATAAAATGACACCCAAAACTCAAGACTAAATTTCATGTACCAATTCAGTAAGTCTTGAAGGAAGTTATAAAATGATCTGGGTTAACATAAAGGTTATAGCATACAAGATAAGATCATTTTGAACATCAGAAGCAAAAGCTTGTAAGTTTGAATACGTTAAAACACTTTTGATAAATTTCAGGTTTTAGTAATAGTGATTGATTTTCTCTGGCCTGTGGATATTTCCTCTGCAGAGACTAGAAGGATCCCATTAATATCCAAATTGAAGCAAACCTCGATACGCGAGTTCCCATTGGTATCTGGTGTAAGGTCGTTGAAGATTAGAGCTGGCAATTTCGACACGAAACACGAAAACACGACACGACACGACACGAAGTTAACAGGTTTCGTGTTTGGGCTTATCGTGTTTCGTGTCGTGTTCGTGTTCGTGTTCGTGTAAGATGACACGATAAGATAACGTGTCGTGTTCGTGTCAAGACCTCGTGTAACCTGTTAAGACACGATAAGACACGATAAGACCTGTTAAGACCTGTTAAAACCTGTTAAGACCTGTTAAGACCTGTTAAAGACCTGTTAAGACCTGTTAAAGACCTGTTAAGACCTGTTAAGATTTCGTGTTTTAGCGTGTCAAGACCTGTTAAGACCTCTTATCGTGTCTTATCGTGTCGTGTTCGTGTGACCTGTTAATTTTCGTGTTCGTGTTTTAAGATCTGACACGATTAGCTTATCGTGTCGTGTTCGTGTCAAGGCTTAACAGGTCCGTGTCTTATCGTGTTCGTGTCGTGTTCGTGTCGTGTGCACCTGTTATGCCAGCTCTATTGAAGATGAAGCTGCCAAGTAATAAGTTGTCCTTAACTTTGACCCCCTCACCTTCATACACTGCGATTCGTACTGATGTTTGATAGTCAAATGAATAAACTATTGATTTCATGCTTGTGGGTATGCATGAATTCTTGGGGATAATAACTTTCATGAGACCATTCTCACCGTTATTTTTTTACATTGAACAGATAAATAGTCGATTGTTAAAAAAAAATGTACAATTTCCATATAGCACATGTTTACTGCATAGTCGAACATTATGTATCGTATAAGTTATCACTACTAGAAAGTGGACTTTCAGCGACAGAATTTTCGAAGGATACTATTCCGTCGCTAATTACCGACCATATTCCGACGAACCAGCGACAAATGTGCTTTTCCGAGTAATTTGCGACTGAATTCCAAGAGATTGGACTGTTGTCGGAAATCCGTCAGTAACTCACATAAGCTACCGTCGAATTTCCGACGATATCCCGACATATATTTTTGTACCGACGGATTTCCGACAGAAAAATCCGTCGCTATAGCCCTGTCATGTGGTAGTGTATTAAGCTTATTATACAAACTGATAAAACACAAAATGTATTCTTATTTTCAATGCAAAGATATTAATCAATAGAGTTTCAAAATACATATTAAATTACAATGTTCGGAAATATTATCAAAACTTAAAAGTGTCTCGAGAACCAACATATACACCTTTTATATTTTATTGATAAAACTTACCATAAAAACTAAAAACTGTGTTTTATAAAAATTGGACGATTTTTTTAAAGCAAATGATGCAAAGTTGCAAATTGCTAATTATATGATTTTATATTTACTTACTAGTTACAATGCCTGCGCTCGCGCGTTTTTTATTTATGATTTATTTTTATTTACTAAAACATAAATAATTTAATCTTTGTTATGTTTGGTTTATGATTTTTAATTATATTAGTTTATTATTAAAGATAATAATGTAAAAAGTTTAATATCTTACCTATATTTTTTGTTGTATTTATCTTCTACTTGTGTAGTATATCAATAAAACGAATTTATTAATTTTTAAATTAAAAAATAATAATTAAAATATTACCTAACAATAAAATAATTTTTTTTTAAATACCAGGGGTTTTGTTTTATTATATAAAAAAGATAAGCAATAAGCGCTTAAATAAGCAATCTCAAATACCTTTGACATACTCTCAACGAAGATTCATTAGTCCAGTAAACGTAATGCCTGTATTTGGCTAATGTCTACGTAGTACGGTTAAATGCTTGTTGCTAAAGCTATAGATGAGTTTTAAATTTAATTTTGTCACTTGATGCCAAATGAGTCGGTTCCAAATAGATTAGTATTTTATTATTTAAAATTTAGTTTTCTTGTTCTAGTCATTATAGGATTATATAATCTAGGCCTTTTCCTTCCCTTATAAGTACGCCATGCACATGACGTTTGTAGACACTTTATATTCGATCATATATACATTCATACTTTAGTGTTTCGTGTTTTATTAGTTCATTCATATATTCTTTTTTTTTAAGAGTGTTTGTCTTCTCAACTGTCCATTCCGTGTTATTCTTCTAGCTGAATTGGTCAGAAAAATGTTAAAAAAGGTTAAAGGAACCGCTATTGGTATTGATCTTGGAACGACATACTCATGTGCTGCTATCTGGATTGGGAGCAATAATCGGGTGGAGATCATTCCTAATGAACAGGGAAACAGGATCACTCCTTCTTGTGTAGCTTTCAGAGATTCAGAGTTATTAGTAGGCGAGAGTGCAAAAAATCAAATAGCTAGAAACCCTACTAACACAGTGTTTGGTAAATCATGATTTATTTTAACTATTTTACGCTTTTCTTAGCGGCAATTTTTTGTTTCTAACCATAAATGTCTAAAGAATTTCAGATGTCAAGCGTTTGATTGGAAGCAGATTTCGTGATCATCAAGTGCAAAAGGACATGGAATTGTGGCCCTTTAAGGTTATGGAAGGGGGTTCTCAGAAACCAAGTGTTGTAGTCAAGTACAAGGGTAAAGAGAAGAAATTTCCGCCTGAAGAATTATCAGCCATGGTTCTCAAGAAGATGAAAGAAGCTGCTGAAGAGTTTCTTGGAAAAGAGGTAAAAAATGCCGTGATAACTGTTCCTGCTTATTTTAATAACCAACAACGAGAGGCAACAAAGGAAGCAGCAAGTATTGCAGGCCTCAAAGTGTTGCGTTTGTTGAATGAGCCAACAGCTGCTGCAATTGCATATGGAGTGGACAATGTGGCTGACAAAAAATGGAACAAGGATAATAAGACTGTTTTGGTATTTGATTTGGGTGGCGGAACCTTTGATGTATCTCTTTTGACAATCAGTAAAACGGGGGTTATTGATGTCAAAGCTGTTGGTGGTGATACTCATTTAGGAGGTGAAGATTTTGATGCAACACTCATTAATTATTGCATAACAGAATTTAAGAAAAAACACAAGTGTGTCATCGACATAAGAGGTAGTCCAAGAGCAATGGGGAGATTGAAAGTTGCTTGTGAAAAAGCAAAGAGGGATTTGTCCTCAACGAGCCTAGCTCCAATTGAAATCGATTGTTTGCATGAGGGCAATGACTTTTCCATCACAATCAGCCGAGCAAAATTTGAGGAGCTAAATTCAATGTACTTTAAAAAATGCATTCAACTATTGGAAAAATGTCTACATGATGGAGATATGACGAAAAAGAATGTGGATGAGGTGGTTGTTGTCGGGGGTTCGAGTAGGATTCCAAAAGTACAACGAATGCTCGAGGAGTTTTTTTGATGGAAAGACACTTTGCAAGAGTTTAAATGGTGACGAGGCTGTTGCGTCAGGTGCAGCAATCTTGGCTGCTAGGTTAAGTGGAGATGTTGATGATATGAAGAAAGATGTGGTGCTGGTTGATGTCACTCCTCGCTCATTAGGAATTCGAGTCACCAACAATGGTGAAAAGGGTCACATGGCAGTTATTATCCCCAGGAACACATGCATACCCATAAGTAAAAAGAAAGTTTTTTATTCAACTGTCAATAAAACATCAGCAGGAATCGCAGTGTATCAAGGTGAGGGGGTCAAAGTTAAGGACAACGTATTACTTGGCGAATTCTCCTTCAGCAACCTTGTGCTAGGTACCAATGGGCAGGCGACTATAGAGGTTTGCTTTGATTTGGACTTAAATGGGATCCTTCTAGTTACTGCAGAAGATCTAGCCACAGGCCAAACAAAATCAATTACAATTACTAAAACTTGAAAGATGATCAAGTGTTTTTATGTTTTAAATAATGCATTCAAAATTATTAGTTTTTGCTTTTGATGTGCTACATCTATGGTTCAAAATGTTCTTATTCATTTGGTCACATTTTAGCGTAAACGAAAGATTTATTGGTTATTCTATTAAATAAAGATGCATCTTCTGGTGCTCATTATCATACTATTTATCTAACGATTATATGTACTTGTATAAAATGTCTGACTCGACTGGTACCTGATATTTGATCATATGAGTTTGGGATGTGCCATTTTTCATTGTTCCTACTCAATGATTCATACTATTTTAACCACCATTTGGCATATTTGTAATTTGCGAAACAGAATTAGCTACGCTTCTTTGGAGGATGAGAGGGTTGCTTTCTGAAATGAAGATATGTTTCCCGTGGTTCATATAATTTCTTTGTTGTTGACTTCAAACATGACTGCTTAAATCAGTTTAGATGGAATCACTGGATCCATAATTCCTAATCATCAAGGCTTTTTTACTTAGTCTATCTATGAATCAGCCGACTGTCTTCATTTTGTTTTTATTTTTATAAATAGCAGTTTTCAAAAAAATCGAGACCTTCTTAATTAGTTCTTATAGATCTCCTCTATTGGTGTAATGTTTGATTTGATATTTGTTCTTTGCTTAGTTTTTCTTCATGCTCTATCTCAAAGCCATTTTTGTTGTATCATTCTTTCTTTTGCCGTTGAGGCCTTTAGAATATCTTTGCCTTATACAAAAAAGAACAGAAATGAAATTTGTTTAGCGTACATATAAAGTAGCATACAATATATAGACTTCAGTTACCCTAATGTCCTATTAAAAATAAATAAATAAATAAATAAAAGATGAGCCATGCATTTCCACCACTATTTGAAATTGTGTATTTTCAGTCTCTTGTGATCAGTTGGTTTTTTAGTCATCATACAAGCATTGAAAGTGGGTGCGATCATACCAGCACTAATGCACCGGATCCCATCAGAACCCGCAGTTAAGCGTGCTTGGGCGAGAGTAGTACTGGCTTGGGTGACCCGCTGGAAAGTCCTCGTGTTGCACCTCTTTTAAAAAAGAGCAAGGTTGGATCAAGTGGTTAACACTCTTGCCTCTCGAGACAGAGGTCAGGGGTTCGATCCTCACCCCTTTCAAGGCCGGAGGTCATTTTCTACATTTGGTAGAACCGGAAGCAACCTCTCTAACTTAGGTAGGGGTATGGTTGTCTACGTCTCAACCTCCCCCATACACCGTGGAAGACGGTATTGGGACCCATAACCCGTAGAAGACGGTATTGGGAGTTACTTTACTTTACTTTTTTTACAAGCATTGAAAGTGGTACAAGGTATTAATTCTAAGCTAGTTAAGTTTAAATTGAACAAAAGATTTGTGATGTTCGAGTTTTATCACTTTTATGTCAGGTTTGTCATCTGAATTTAAAGGAGTAGTTCAACATCTGAATTTTAAGACGCATGATGTATATTTCTCAGGTTTGTCACTGAATATTGGGAATGTTCTTAGTCTCCAAAATAATAATTTTCCTGATTTCGCCAAATATATTTTTTACGACATTTTTAGTGTCTTTGTCTCTATCGGCCCAAAGTGTTTCACATAAATTACTAACAGAGTAAAACCTGCATATCAAAAGCTACACGAACAGACTTAGTAATAAGCTAAAACATAAATCGATGACCAATAGTGGTATCTACTAATGATGTATCTTTTAGACTATAAAATGACACCCAAAACTCAAGACTAAATTTCATGTACCAATTCAGTAAGTCTTGAAGGAAGTTATAAAATGATCTGGGTTAACATAAAGGTTATAGCATACAAGATAAGATCATTTTGAACATCAGAAGCAAAAGCTTGTAAGTTTGAATACGTTAAAACACTTTTGATAAATTTCAGGTTTTAGTAATAGTGATTGATTTTCTCTGGCCTGTGGATATTTCCTCTGCAGAGACTAGAAGGATCCCATTAATATCCAAATTGAAGCAAACCTCGATACGCGAGTTCCCATTGGTATCTGTTGTAAGGTCGTTGAAGATGAAGCTGCCAAGTAATAAGTTGTCCTTAACTTTGACCCCCTCACCTTCATACACTGCGATTCGTACTGATGTTTGATAGTCAAATGAATAAACTATTGATTTCATGCTTGTGGGTATGCATGAATTCTTGGGGATAATAACTTTCATGAGACCATTCTCACCGTTATTTTTTTACATTGAACAGATAAATAGTCGATTGTTAAAAAAAAATGTACAATTTTCATATAGCACATGTTTACTGCATAGTCGAACATTATGTATAGTATAAGTTATCACTACTAGAAAGTGGACTTTCAGCGACAAAATTTCGACGGATACTATTCCGTCGCTAATTACCGACCATATTCCGACGAACCAGCGACAAATGTGCTTTTCCGAGTAATTTGCGACTGAATTCCAAGAGATTGGACTGTTGTGGGAAATCCGTCAGTAACTCACCTAAGCTACCGTCCAATTTCCGACGATATTCAGACATCTATTTTTGTACCGACGGATTTCCGACAGTCGCTATAGCCCTGTCATGTAGTAGTGTATTAAGCTTATTATACAAACCGATAAAACACAAAATGTATTCTTATTTTCAATGCAAAGATATTAATCAATAGAGTTTCAAAATACATATTAAATTACAATGTTCAGAAATAATATCAAATCTTAAGAGTGTCTCGAGAACCAACATATACACCTTTTATATTTTATTGATAAAACTTACCATAAAAACTAAAAACTGTGTTTTATAAAAATTGGACGATTTTTTTAAAGCAAATGATGCAAAGTTGCAAATTGCTAATTATATGATTTTATATTTACTTACTAGTTATAATGCCTGCGCAAGCGCGTTTTTTATTTATGATTTATTTTTATTTATTAAAACATAAATAATTTAATTTGATTTATGATTTTTAATTATATTAGTTTATTATTAAAGATAATAATGTAAAAAGTTTAATATCTTATCTATATTTTTTGTTGTATTTATCTTCTACTTGTGTAGTATATCAATAAAACGAATTTATAAAATTTGAAATTAAAAAATAATAATTAAAATATTACCTAACAATAAAATAAGTTTTTTTTAAATACCAGGGGTTTTGTTTTATTATATAAAAAAGATAAGCAATAAGCGCTTAAATAAGCAATCTCAAATACCTTTGACATACTCTCAACGAAGATTCATTAGTCCAGTAAACGTAATGCCTGTATTTGGCTAATGTCTACGTAGTACGGTTAAATGCTTGTTGCTAAAGCTATAGATGAGTTTTAAATTTAATTTTGTCACTTGATTCCAAATGAGTCGGTTCCAAATAGATTAGTATTTTATTATTTAAAATTTAGTTTTCTTGTTCTAGTCATTATAGGATTATATAATCGAGGCCTTTTCCTTCCCTTATAAATACGCCATGCACATGACGTTTGTAGACACTTTATATTCGATCATATACATTCATACTTTAGTGTTTTGTGTTCTAATAGTTCATTCATATATTCTTGTTTCTGAAGACTCTTTGTCTTCTCAACTGTCCATTCCGTGTTATTCTTCTAGCTGAATTGGACAGAAAAAATGTCAAAAAAGGTTAAAGGAACCGCTATTGGTATTGATCTTGGAACGACATACTCATGTGCTGCTATCTGGATTGGGAGCAATAATCGGGTGGAGATCATTCCTAATGAACAGGGAAACAGGATCACCCCTTCTTGTGTAGCTTTCAGCGATTCAGAGTTATTAGTAGGCGAGAGTGCAAAAAATCAAATAGCTAGAAACCCTACTTTTTTTTTTTTTTTTTTTTTTTTTTTTTTTTGGAACAGCAGAAAATTTTATTGAACAAAATCTAGCAAGAAGCTAGAAAAAATAAAGGATTACAATGTTTTAATACAAGCTGAAACAGGATTAGTTAACCAGGCTAGCCAAGTAGGATTTAAACTCTTATTCCGGTGACAAATCCATGAATGAGATAAGATCTGAATCTCTTCCATTAGAGTGTCTTTGCGTGGCGGCTTCGGATCAAAACAAACTCTATTACGATATCTCCAAATAGTCCAAGTGGTTGTGCAAATGACAACATCAAAACAGACTTTTGTCAATGTTTCAAGGGGAACCGAATGGCTCCATGACAGAAGATCGTGAAGTTGTCTTGGATATTCGCCTAAGCCCCACCACTTTTTAATCATTATCCAAATATCCTTCGCAACCATACATTCAACAAAAAGATGTTGCGCTGTTTCGAGGGCTTCATCGCATAAAGGACATCGGGTCGAATGTAGGTCTATAGTGTTTGGTAAATAAAGATTTATATTAGCTATTTTACGCTTTCTTGTGGATAATTTTTTGTTTCTAAGTTCTAACCATGATTGTATTAACAATTTCAGATGTTAAACGTTTGATTGGAAGCAGATTTAGTGATCCTCAAGTGCAGAACGACATGAAATTGTGGCCTTTTAAGGTTATTGAAGGGAGTTCAGAGAAACCAAGTGTTGTAGTCGAGTACAAGGATAAAGAGATTAAATTTTCACCTGAAGAATTATCAGCCATTGTCCTTACTAAGATGAAAGAAGCTGCTGAAGGTTTTCTTGGAAAAGAGGTAAAAAATGTGGTGATCACTGTTCCTGCTTAATTTAATAACCAGCAACGAGAAGCAACAAAGGAAGCAGCAACTATTGCAGGCCTCAAAGTGTTGCGTTTGTTGAATGAGCCAACAGCTGCTGCAATTGCATATGGTGTGGACAACGTGGCCGGCAAGAAATTTAACAAGGATAATAAGACTGTTTTGGTTTTTGATTTGGGTGGCGGAACCTTTGATGTATCTCTTTTGACAATCAGTAAAACGGGGGTTATTGATGTCAAAGCTGTTGGTGGTGATACTCATTTAGGTGGTGAAGATTTTGATGCAACACTCATTAATTATTGCATAACAGAATTTAAGAAAAAACACAAGTGTGTCGTCGACATAAGAGGTAGTCCAAGAGCGTTGGGGAGATTGAGGGTCCGCTTGGTTCAAAGTGGGTAAAGGGAAAGGGAAAGGGTAAGGGAAATGGAATGCAAAGGAATGAGTGAGGTGGGTAATGAATACCTTACCCCCCCAATTTACTCTATAATGGTTGATTACCCACTACGGGGTAATCAATACCTTTGCACTCCTTAACTAAGCAACATAATTTGAGTGAAGTGGGCCCTTTTGAATTCCTTACCCATTCCCCACACCCTTTAATCCCCCACCAAGCACCCCCTGAAAGTCGCTTGTGAAAAAGCAAAGAGGGATTTTTCCTCAATGAGCCTAGCTCCAATTGAAATCGATTGTTTGCATGAGGGCATTGACTTATCCATCACAATTAGCAGAGCTAAATTTGAGGAGCTAAATTCAACGTACTTTAAAAAATGCATTCAACTATTGGAAAAATTTCTACGTGACGGAGATATGACGAAAAAGAATGTGGATGAGGTGGTTGTTGTCGGGGGTTCGAGTAGGATTCCAAAAGTACAACGAATGCTGGAGGAGTTTTTTTATGGAAAGACACTTTGCAAGAGTTTAAATTGTGACGAGGCTGTTGCTTCAGGTGCAGCAATCTTGGCTGCTAGGTTAAGTGGAGATGTTGATGATATGAAGAAAGATGTGGTGCTGCTTGATGTCACTCCTCGCTCATTAGGAATTCGAGCCACCAACAATGGTGAAAAGGGTCACATGGCAGTTATTATCCCCAGGAACACATGCATACCCATAAGTAAAAAGAAATTTTTTTATTCAACTGTCAATAAAACATCAGCAGGAATCGCAGTGTATCAAGGTGAGGGGGTCAAAGTTAAGGACAACGTATTACTTGGCAAATTCTCCTTCAGCAACCTTGTGCTAGGTACCAATGGGCAGGCGACTATAGAGGTTTGCTTTGATTTGGACTTAAATGGGATCCTTCTAGTTACTGCAGAAGATCTAGCCACAGGCCAAACAAAATCAATTACAATTACTAAAACTTGAAAGATGATCAAGTGTTTTTATGTTTTAAATAATGCATTCAAAATTATTAGTTTTTGCTTTTGATGTGCTACATCTATGGTTCAAAATGTTCTTATTCATTTGGTCACATTTTAGCGTAAACGAAAGATTTATTGGTTATTCTATTAAATAAAGATGCATCTTCTGGTGCTCATTATCATACTATTTATCTAACGATTATATGTACTTGTATAAAATGTCTGACTCGACTGGTACCTGATATTTGATCATATGAGTTTGGGATGTGCCATTTTTCATTGTTCCTACTCAATGATTCATACTATTTTAACCACCATTTGGCATATTTGTAATTTGCGAAACAGAATTAGCTACGCTTCTTTGGAGGATGAGAGGGTTGCTTTCTGAAATGAAGATATGTTTCCCGTGGTTCATATAATTTCTTTGTTGTTGACTTCAAACATGACTGCTTAAATCAGTTTACATGGAATCACTGGATCCATAATTCCTAATCATCAAGGCTTTTTTACTTAGTCTATCTATAAATCAGCCGACTGTCTTCATTTTGTTTTTATTTTTATAAATAGCAGTTTTCAAAAAAATCGAGACCTTCTTAAATAGTTCTAATAGATCTCCTCTATTGGTGTAATGTTTGATTTGATATTTGTTCTTTGCTTTGTTTTTCTTGTTGCTCTATCTCAAAGCCATTTTTGTTGTATCCTTCTTTCTTTTGCCGTTGAGGCCTTTAGAATATCTTTGCCTTATACAAAAAAGAACAGAAATGAAATTTGTTTAGCGTACATATAAAGTAGCATACAATATATAGACTTCAGTTACCCTAATGTCCTATTAAAAATAAATAAATAAATAAATAAAAGATGAGCCATGCATTTCCACCACTATTTGAAATTGTGTATTTTCAGTCTCATGTGATCAGTTGGTTCTTTAGTCATCATACATGTAGGATTCGACAACCTACAACCCTGATTACTAGAGCGGATAACTCCGATCGTTGAAGAAGACACACACCAGCAGTTTATATTGTTGACAGGAAAGAAGAAAACGAGCACACAAGATAATATCCCTAATCGACTTTGATTAGTATTGAAAGAATAATTTATTAAATCCGTCCCCCCCTCACCTCCTTTTATAGAGATGAGGGGGAGAATAAACCGACTCTAACAGGAGTCATAAGTCGGCTATTACAAAGACACGGGTTGGGCTTGGGACACAAGCCAACCAAACCGACTCCTACTTGACTAAGAAATAAAAACGGACACTTAACACCCTAGACGTTGATATAGGTAAAATAAAGACTAAATATAACAATTTCCACCTTAGGCTTTATATTAGCCTATACCGACCTTCAACAACTCCAAGCAGTGTTGTAACTTCCGTCCAGGTACCACCTTCGTCAAGGCATCCGCAGCATTGTGTTCAGTACCCACCTTCAGAACTTCAACCGTCTTTGCTTCCAAGACCTCTCTGATAAAGTGGTAACGCACATTGATGTGCTTAGTCCTTTCATGAAAAACAGGATTCCGCGATAAGTGAATCGCGCCCTGATTATCACAATTAACTGCCACAGTGTTAAGCTCCACGCCCAACTCTTCCAAGAGTCCCCTTAGCCAAATAGCTTCCTTCACAGCCTCCGTAAGGGCCATATACTCCGCCTTTGTAGTTGAAAGAGCCACCACATGTTGTAGCGTTGCCTTCCAGCTAACAACACATCCCTGTACTAAAAACGCGTAACCTGTGATCGACCTACCTTTATCCGGATCCTTTGCGTAGTCTGAATCAACAAAACCTGTTACGTCCACATGGTTGCCACGATTTGTCCCAAACACCAAACCCACGTTTGCAGTACCCCGCAAATATTTCAAAATCCACTTTACTACTTCCCAATGATTTTTACCTGGATTCGCCAAATATCTACTAACTACACTTACCGCATACGCTATGTCTGGCCTCGTGCACACCATCAAGTACATTAAGCTCCCAACCGCATTTGCATATGGCACCCTACTCATCCTTTCAACATCACAATCCCTAACCGAACAATCCTTCAACGACAGCTTGAAGTGCCCACCCAATGGCATCTTAACCGATTTCCCATTGTCTATTCTATAATTATTTAAAATCTTAGAAACGTACCCGGATTGTGACACCCTCAGAATCTTGCGACTCCGATCCCTGATGATCTCCATACCAAGAATCTTCTTTGCTTCCCCGAGCTCCTTCATGTCGAACTCCTTTTTAAGCAAAGACTTGGTAGACCCAATCTCAGCCTTGCTTTTACAAGCAATCAGCATATCGTCTACATATAACAGTAGATAGATATACTCACCTGGTGCATAACTCCTGTAATATACGCAGCTGTCGTAACTGCTACGCTTAAACCCGTTGCTCAGCATGTACTCATCAAACCTCTTATACCATTGCCTAGGTGACTGCTTCAAACCATAAAGGGATTTCTTTAACAAACATACCTTGTTACCTTGTTCATAACCCGGTGGCTGCCTCATGTAGATCACTTCTTCAAGATTCCCATGTAAAAATGCCGTCTTTACATCAAGCTGCTCCAGCTCATAATCTCTACACGCAGTTAATGCAAGTATAACCCGAATAGATGTGTGTCGAACTACCGGAGAAAATACTTCATTATAATCAATACCTGCCCTTTGTGTGTATCCACGAGCCACCAACCTTGCCTTGTACCTAGGCTTTTGAACACCTTCAATCCCTTCCTTTATCTTGAACAGCCATTTGGAGCTCACCAACTTTTGCCCAGCTGGATGATCCACTAACTCATAGGTCTCATTCTTATTCAGAGAATCCATCTCTTCATCCATAGCACCTTTCCACTTAGATCTATCTTTACAAGTAACCGCCTCCTGGTATGTCAATGGTTCATGAGTATCTTCTTCCTCTGCTGCAGCAAACGCGTAAGCAGCCATATTACTTTCATCCCGAAACCTCAAAGGTTTCGTTCTTGTCCTTGGCTCTCTATCCCGAACCAACTGATAATCTGTGAGATCCGGTGTTTGATCATGATCCTGATCCCCTGCATCTTCATCATCGCCATCTTCCTGATCATCTGTCTGATCTTCCTCAAGCGTATGATTATTTAACCTTTGCAGTTCCACCTCAACCTGTAATTCCTCAATAGACTTATCAGTACATGCACCAGAATCCTTCAACGTGTCTTTGTACATGACACTTTCATTGAAGACCACGTTCCTGCTAGTGACTATTTTAGGTGATTCATTATCAAGCCTATATAGCCTGTACCCCTTCACACCTTCAGGATACCCCAAAAGAACGCATTTTACCGCTCTCGGCTCGAGCTTACCTTGTTTAACGTGTGAATATGCGACACAACCGAAAATCCTCAACATCTCATAATCACTTGGATGTCCCGACCACATCTCCATAGGTGTCTTTTTCTCAATCGCTGTCGATGGTGACCTATTTATAAGATATGCGGCCGTACATGTTGCTTCCGCCCAGAAGGTCTTGGGCAATCCAGACTGAATTAATAAACAGCGTACCTTATCCATGAGAGTTCTATTCATCCGTTCTGCTAATCCATTCTGCTGCGGCGTCCCGGCAACTGTCAAATGTCTAGCAATCCCACTCTCAGTGCATAGCTGCTCAAACTCCCGGTTACAGAACTCAAGACCATTATCTGTCCTTAGCTTCTTAACCGTCCTCCCAGTCTGATTCTCTACTAACTGCTTCCACTCTTTGAACTTTCCAAATGCTTCGTGTTTGAACCTGAGAATATAAACCCATACCCTCCTGGAATAATCATCAACAATAGATAAGAAATACCTCTTACCTCCCAATGATTCCACCTGAGACGGACCCCATAAGTCTGAATGAACATAGTCTATCACTCCCTGAGTAGTGTGCCTTCCTACACCGAAACTGACTCGATGTGACTTTCCCAGAACACAATTCTCACAAAAATCGAGCTTACCTAGACTTTTCTTGCCAAACAACTCCTGCTTTTCCAGCACCTGTAGTCCCGCCTCACTGATATGTCCCAGTCTTTTGTGCCAAACCTGCGCAAGACTGTCTTTTTCTTCAACACTAGCATTAAGCTCACCCGCCACTGCATGGCCATCCAAAGAGTATACGCAATTATCCCTTCGAGTTCCAGATAAAACAACCCTAGAACCATTAATCACCTTGATTTTGCCCGACTGCAATTTTACGGTATATCCCTCTTTTTCAAGAGTTCCCAGCGATATTAAGTTTCTTTTCAATTCAGGAATATACCTGACATTATTTAATACAAAACTTGACCCATCTTTCAGTTGTAACCTGACCTTGCCAATACCTCTGATCTTGCACTCCCTGTTGTCACCCAACAGTACCCTGCCCCCATCGCATTCCAGAAAATCAAAAAATATATCTAACCTGGGTGTCATGTGGTATGAACCTCCTGAATCCATGATCCAATCTAGCAGAGCCTCTGCACTCATAACCATCATCACCTCAGAACCGTCATAAATCGAACCACTGGAGCTTGGCTGATCTTCTTTCTTGACGAAACCATTTGACTTCTTGCGATTATTCTTTGGACAGTTTCTCTTCAAGTGCTCCTCAGATTGGCAAATAAAGCACTTGAGTCTTCCACCTCGAGACTTCGATCTTGACTTTCCCCTAGACTGATGCGAATTCCTGCGATCTGTTCTTCCCCTCACATATAACCCTTCACCATCATCCCCCTTCGCCTTAGATCTTTCTTTGATTTCCTTTGAATTTAGTGTGGCCATCACATCCTCCAAAGTCAAAGCTTCCCGTCCATAAAGCAAGGTATCCACAAAGTGTTCGTATGATGCTGGTAAAGAAGTGAGTAATAATAAAGCAAGATCTTCATCCTCGAATTTTACCTCAATATTTGCTAAATCAAGAACGATTTTGTTGAACTCATCTATATGCTCGGAAATCGTACGTCCAGCCGGCATGTAGAAAGTATACAACTTCTTCTTTAGGTACAACTTATTGGCCAAGGACTTTGTCATGTATAAAGTCTCAAGCTTGGACCAAACCCCCGCTGCAGTCGTCTCCCCGATAACCTCTCTCAAAACCTTGTTACCTAAACACAAAATCATGGCACTATGAGCTTTCTTGTTTAGCTCAGCTTTCGCTGTAGCATCCATATCTGCGGGTAAAACCTCCAGAGCTGCTTCACATCCATGTTGGATTAATAAAGCACGCATCTTGACTCTCCATAACCCGAAATCACCAGTTCCATCGAATTTCTCGATCTCAAACTTGGCTCCCGTCATTCTTTAATCCCTTTATTAATTTGCTAAACCTTGTGAAAAAACCCCACAATCACAAACTAATAAAGTCCCTTTGTGCAATACCCTTCAAATTATTTAATCCTTATTGAATAATAATAATAATAATTAATATACCTTACTATTATTATTTCAATAATAATAATAATAATATACTACTATTGTATGCCCAATAGTATGAGTATAATTGTTTAAACAATTGAAGTTACAACCGTGTCTTCTTCTTCTTTGTATATACGCCGACAACAAAAAAAGAAAACCAGATCTTGGTACTGTTCACCTTCTTCTTTGTCGATCAAAAAACACGACAATATAACTTGTTGATCTGCTGCACCTTCTTGTTGTTCTAAATCGAGACCCAAAACAGAAAAAACCTCCTGCTTCTTCGATAACCCAAGAAACCCTTCTAATCGATCGAACCTAGTAACCAACGAACCCTCGAACCTGTCTCTAATACCACTTGTAGGATTCGACAACCTACAACCCTGATTACTAGAGCGGATAACTCCGATCGTTGAAGAAGACACACACCAGCAGTTTATATTGTTGACAGGAAAGAAGAAAACGAGCACACAAGGTAATATCCCTAATCGACTTTGATTAGTATTGAAAGAATAATTTATTAAATCCGTCCCCCCTCACCTCCTTTTATAGAGATGAGGGGGAGAGTAAACCGACTCTAACAAGAGTCATAAGTCGGCTATTACAAAGACACGGGTTGGGCTTGGGACATAAGCCAACCAAACCGACTCCTACTTGACTAAGAAATAAAAACGGACACTTAACACCCTAGACGTTGATATAGGTAAAATAAAGACTAAATATAACAATACAAGCATTGAAAGTGGGTGCGGTCATACCAGCACTAATGCACCGGATCCCATCAGAGCCCGCAGTTAAGCGTGCTTGGGCGTGAGTAGTACTGGCTTGGGTGACCCGCTGGAAAGTCCTCGTGTTGCACCTCTTTTAAAAAAGAGCAAGGTTGGATCAAGTGGTTAACACTCTTGCCTCTGGAGAAGAGGTCAAGGGTTCGATCCTCACCCCTTGCAAGGCCGGAGGTCCTTTTCTACCTTTGGTAGAACCGGAAGCAACCTCTCTAACTTAAGTAGGGGTATGGTTGTCTACGTCTCAACCTCCCCAATACACCGTGGAAGACGGTATTGGGACCCATAACCCGTGGAAGACGGTATTGGGAGTTACTTTACTTTACTTTTTTTACAAGCATTGAAAGTGGTACAAGGTATTAATTCTAAGCTAGTTAAGTTTAAATTGAACAAAAGATTTGTGATGTTCGAGTTTTATCACTTTTATGTCAGGTTTGTCATCTGAATTTAAAGGAGTAGTTCAACATCTGAATTTTAAGACGCATGATGTATTTCTCAGGTTTGTCACTGAACATTGGGAATGTTCTTAGTCTCCAAAATAATAATTTTCCTGATTTCGCCAAATATATTTTTTACGACATTTTTAGTGTCTTTGTCTCTATCGGCCCAAAATGTTTCACATAAATTACTAACAGAGTAAAACCTGCATATCAAAAGCTACACTAACAGACTTAGTAATAAGCTAAAACATAAATCGATGACCAATAGTGGTATCTACTAATGATGTATCTTTTAGACTATAAAATGACACCCAAAACTCAAGACTAAATTTCATGTACCAATTCAGTAAGTCTTGAAGGAAGTTATAAAATGATCTGGGTTAACATAAAGGTTATAGCATACAAGATAAGATCATTTTGAACATCAGAAGCAAAAGCTTGTAAGTTTGAATACGTTAAAACACTTTTGATAAATTTCAGGTTTTAGTAATAGTGATTGATTTTCTCTGGCCTGTGGATATTTCCTCTGCAGAGACTAGAAGGATCCCATTAATATCCAAATTGAAGCAAACCTCGATACGCGAGTTCCCATTGGTATCTGGTGTAAGGTCGTTGAAGATTAGAGCTGGCAATTTCGACACGAAACACGAAAACACGACACGACACGACACGAAGTTAACAGGTTTCGTGTTTGGGCTTATCGTGTTTCGTGTCGTGTTCGTGTTCGTGTTCGTGTAAGATGACACGATAAGATAACGTGTCGTGTTCGTGTCAAGACCTCGTGTAACCTGTTAAGACACGATAAGACACGATAAGACCTGTTAAGACCTGTTAAAACCTGTTAAGACCTGTTAAGACCTGTTAAAGACCTGTTAAGACCTGTTAAAGACCTGTTAAGACCTGTTAAGATTTCGTGTTTTAGCGTGTCAAGACCTGTTAAGACCTCTTATCGTGTCTTATCGTGTCGTGTTCGTGTGACCTGTTAATTTTCGTGTTCGTGTTTTAAGATCTGACACGATTAGCTTATCGTGTCGTGTTCGTGTCAAGGCTTAACAGGTCCGTGTCTTATCGTGTTCGTGTCGTGTTCGTGTCGTGTGCACCTGTTATGCCAGCTCTATTGAAGATGAAGCTGCCAAGTAATAAGTTGTCCTTAACTTTGACCCCCTCACCTTCATACACTGCGATTCGTACTGATGTTTGATAGTCAAATGAATAAACTATTGATTTCATGCTTGTGGGTATGCATGAATTCTTGGGGATAATAACTTTCATGAGACCATTCTCACCGTTATTTTTTTACATTGAACAGATAAATAGTCGATTGTTAAAAAAAAATGTACAATTTCCATATAGCACATGTTTACTGCATAGTCGAACATTATGTATCGTATAAGTTATCACTACTAGAAAGTGGACTTTCAGCGACAGAATTTTCGAAGGATACTATTCCGTCGCTAATTACCGACCATATTCCGACGAACCAGCGACAAATGTGCTTTTCCGAGTAATTTGCGACTGAATTCCAAGAGATTGGACTGTTGTCGGAAATCCGTCAGTAACTCACATAAGCTACCGTCGAATTTCCGACGATATCCCGACATATATTTTTGTACCGACGGATTTCCGACAGAAAAATCCGTCGCTATAGCCCTGTCATGTGGTAGTGTATTAAGCTTATTATACAAACTGATAAAACACAAAATGTATTCTTATTTTCAATGCAAAGATATTAATCAATAGAGTTTCAAAATACATATTAAATTACAATGTTCGGAAATATTATCAAAACTTAAAAGTGTCTCGAGAACCAACATATACACCTTTTATATTTTATTGATAAAACTTACCATAAAAACTAAAAACTGTGTTTTATAAAAATTGGACGATTTTTTTAAAGCAAATGATGCAAAGTTGCAAATTGCTAATTATATGATTTTATATTTACTTACTAGTTACAATGCCTGCGCTCGCGCGTTTTTTATTTATGATTTATTTTTATTTACTAAAACATAAATAATTTAATCTTTGTTATGTTTGGTTTATGATTTTTAATTATATTAGTTTATTATTAAAGATAATAATGTAAAAAGTTTAATATCTTACCTATATTTTTTGTTGTATTTATCTTCTACTTGTGTAGTATATCAATAAAACGAATTTATTAATTTTTAAATTAAAAAATAATAATTAAAATATTACCTAACAATAAAATAATTTTTTTTTAAATACCAGGGGTTTTGTTTTATTATATAAAAAAGATAAGCAATAAGCGCTTAAATAAGCAATCTCAAATACCTTTGACATACTCTCAACGAAGATTCATTAGTCCAGTAAACGTAATGCCTGTATTTGGCTAATGTCTACGTAGTACGGTTAAATGCTTGTTGCTAAAGCTATAGATGAGTTTTAAATTTAATTTTGTCACTTGATGCCAAATGAGTCGGTTCCAAATAGATTAGTATTTTATTATTTAAAATTTAGTTTTCTTGTTCTAGTCATTATAGGATTATATAATCTAGGCCTTTTCCTTCCCTTATAAGTACGCCATGCACATGACGTTTGTAGACACTTTATATTCGATCATATATACATTCATACTTTAGTGTTTCGTGTTTTATTAGTTCATTCATATATTCTTTTTTTTTAAGAGTGTTTGTCTTCTCAACTGTCCATTCCGTGTTATTCTTCTAGCTGAATTGGTCAGAAAAATGTTAAAAAAGGTTAAAGGAACCGCTATTGGTATTGATCTTGGAACGACATACTCATGTGCTGCTATCTGGATTGGGAGCAATAATCGGGTGGAGATCATTCCTAATGAACAGGGAAACAGGATCACTCCTTCTTGTGTAGCTTTCAGAGATTCAGAGTTATTAGTAGGCGAGAGTGCAAAAAATCAAATAGCTAGAAACCCTACTAACACAGTGTTTGGTAAATCATGATTTATTTTAACTATTTTACGCTTTTCTTAGCGGCAATTTTTTGTTTCTAACCATAAATGTCTAAAGAATTTCAGATGTCAAGCGTTTGATTGGAAGCAGATTTCGTGATCATCAAGTGCAAAAGGACATGGAATTGTGGCCCTTTAAGGTTATGGAAGGGGGTTCTCAGAAACCAAGTGTTGTAGTCAAGTACAAGGGTAAAGAGAAGAAATTTCCGCCTGAAGAATTATCAGCCATGGTTCTCAAGAAGATGAAAGAAGCTGCTGAAGAGTTTCTTGGAAAAGAGGTAAAAAATGCCGTGATAACTGTTCCTGCTTATTTTAATAACCAACAACGAGAGGCAACAAAGGAAGCAGCAAGTATTGCAGGCCTCAAAGTGTTGCGTTTGTTGAATGAGCCAACAGCTGCTGCAATTGCATATGGAGTGGACAATGTGGCTGACAAAAAATGGAACAAGGATAATAAGACTGTTTTGGTATTTGATTTGGGTGGCGGAACCTTTGATGTATCTCTTTTGACAATCAGTAAAACGGGGGTTATTGATGTCAAAGCTGTTGGTGGTGATACTCATTTAGGAGGTGAAGATTTTGATGCAACACTCATTAATTATTGCATAACAGAATTTAAGAAAAAACACAAGTGTGTCATCGACATAAGAGGTAGTCCAAGAGCAATGGGGAGATTGAAAGTTGCTTGTGAAAAAGCAAAGAGGGATTTGTCCTCAACGAGCCTAGCTCCAATTGAAATCGATTGTTTGCATGAGGGCAATGACTTTTCCATCACAATCAGCCGAGCAAAATTTGAGGAGCTAAATTCAATGTACTTTAAAAAATGCATTCAACTATTGGAAAAATGTCTACATGATGGAGATATGACGAAAAAGAATGTGGATGAGGTGGTTGTTGTCGGGGGTTCGAGTAGGATTCCAAAAGTACAACGAATGCTCGAGGAGTTTTTTTGATGGAAAGACACTTTGCAAGAGTTTAAATGGTGATGAGGCTGTTGCGTCAGGTGCAGCAATCTTGGCTGCTAGGTTAAGCGGAGATGATGCTAAAACGAAGAAAGATGTGGTGCTACTGGATGTCACTCCTCGCTCGTTAGGAATTGAAATCCAGATTAATGGTGAAAAAGGTCACATGCAAGTTATTATCCCCAGGAACACATGCATACCCACAAGCAAAAAGAGAACTTTTCTTTCACCTTGGGTTGGTGCAACAACATTAGATATCTATGTGTATCAAGGTGAGGGTGTCAAAGTTAAGGACAACATATTACTTGACAAATTCAGCTTTAGCAACCTTGTGCTAGGTACCAATGGGATGGCGACTATAGAGGTGTGCTTCGATTTGGATTTAAATGGGGTCCTTCTAGTTACTGCAGAAGATCTTGCCACAGGCCAGAAAAAATCAATCGCAATTACTAAAACTTGAAAGTTGATTTAAGTGTTTTTATGTTATAATGCATTCGATTTGGTCCAACCATTATATATTTCTATGTTTTAAAGTTTTAATCACTTGTTAGCATAAACGAAAGATTTAGTGTTTATTATATATAGATTTATCTTCTTGTGCTCATTATCAAGTTACTATTTTATCTAATGATTATATGTGCTTTTATAAAATGTCTGACTCGACTGGTACCTTACATTTGATCATATGAGTCTGGGAGTTGGCATTTTCATTGTTCCTACTCAATGATTCACACAATGAATCAAGAATCATCTTAGCAAGCTCGAGATTGGCAGCCCGTGGGCTCATCCCAATGACCCATAGAAAAGATTAATCCTCAACTAGAGTTGAACCATGTGTCTTGTTTTGATTGCAGACTCTTTAATGCAGTTTGTTTAACAACCATTTGGCATATCTGGAATCAGAGAAGCAAAATTAGTCACGCGTCTTTGGCGGATGAGAGGATTTGCTTTTTTGTAATGAAGATATGTTACTATTGGTTCAAATAATTCTTTGTTGTTGGCTTCAAACATGGCTGCTAAAAATAGGTTGACATGGAATCACTGGATCCATAATCCATAATCATCAAGATCTTCTTAGTCTTGCTATGAAGCATGTGAATGTCTTTATTTTTATAAATAGCTATTTTCAAATTAATCCAGACCTTCTTAGTTCTTATAGATCTCTATTGGTGTAATGTTTGGTTTGTTATTTGTTCTTTGCTTTCTTTTCTTGTTGAGTTGTTGCTCAATCTCAAAGCCATTTTTGTTGTATCCTTCTTTCTTTTGCCGTTGAGGCCTTTAGAATATCGCTGAAACTTGTTTAGCTTACATATAAAGTAGATGAGCATTGCATCTCCACCACTATTTGAAATAATTGTCTATTTTCGGTTTCATGTGATCAGTTGAGTTTTTTAGTTATCATACAAGCATTGAAGTATATGACGCATGATGTATATCTCAGGTTTATCATTAAAGTTGGGAATGTTCTTAGTCTCCAAAATAATAATTTTCCTGATTTCGCCAAATGTATTTTTTACGACATTTTTAGTGTCTTTTTCTCTATCGACCCAAAATCTTTCACATAAATTACTAACAGAGTAAAACCTGCATATCAAAAGCTACAAACAAACAGACTTAGTAATAAACTAATACATAAATCGATGACCAAGAGTGATTTATACTAACGATGTTCTTTTACTGGTTAACTAGACGATATATGCACAAACGACACCCAAAACTCACATGACAAAATATCATCTACTAGAAACTTAGTAAGTCTTGAAGGAGGTTATAAAATGATCTGGCTTAACATTATAACATACAAAATAAGATTATTTTGAACATCAGAAGCAAAAGCGCATAAGTTTGAATACGTTAAAACACTTTTGACAAATTTCAGGTTTTAGTAATAGTGATTGATTTTCTCTTGCCTGTGGATATTTCCTCTGCAGAGACTAGAAGGATCCCATCAACATTCAGATTGAAGCAAACCTCGATACCTGACTTCCCATCGGTACCTGGTGTAAGGCCTTTGAAGTCGAACCTGCCAAGTAATAAGTTGTCCTTAACTTTGGCCCCCTCACCTTCATATACTGAGATATATTGTGATGTTGTATTGTTAAGTGAATAAACTATTGTCTTCATGCTTGTGGGTATGCATGTATTCTTGGGGATAATAACTTTCATGTGACCATTTTCACCATCAATCTGAATTGCAATTCCTAACGAGCGAGGAATGACATCCAGTAGCACCACATCCTGCTTCATATCACGATCATCATCATTTCCACTTAACCTTGCAGCCAAGATGGCCGCACCAGAAGCAACAGCCTCGTCACCATTTAAACTCCTGCTAAGTATCTTCCCACCAAAAAACTCCTCAACCATTTGTTGAACTTTTGGAATCCTACTCGAGCCCCCAACAACAACCACCTCATCCACATCCTTCTTCTTCATTTCCCCATCACGTAAACATTCTTCTAATAGTTGAATGCATTTGTCAAAGTAAGTTGCATTTAGTTCCTCAAATTTGGCTCTGCTGATTTTGGTAGAAAAGTCAATGCCCTCATGCAAACAATCGATTTCAATTGGAGCAAAAATGGTTGACGACAAATCCCTCTTCGCTTTTTCACAAGCAACTTTTAACCTCCCCAATGCTCTTGGATTACCTCGTATGTCGACACCAGTGTTTTTTCTCTTAAATTCATTTATACAGTAATTAACGAGAGTCGTATCAAAATCCTCACCGCCTAAATGAGTGTCGCCCCCAACAGCTTTGACATCAATAACACTCGTTTTACTGATTGTCAAAAGAGATACATCAAAGGTACCGCCACCCAAATCAAATACCAAAACTGTCTTTTTGTCCTTGTTCCAGTTTTTATCAGACAAATTGTCGACACCATATGCAATTGCAGCAGCTGTCGGCTCATTTAGCAAACGCAAAACATTGAGGCCCGCACGGATTCCTGCTTCCTTTGTTGCCTCCCGTTGTTGGTTATTGAAATAAGCAGGAACGGTTATCACAGCATTTTTTACCTCTTCTCCAAGAAACAGTTCAGCAGTTTCTTTCACCCTCTTGAGAACCATGGCTGATAATTCTTCAGGTGCAAATTTCTTCTCTTCACCTTTGTACTTGACTACAACACTTGGTTTCTCAGAGTCCCCTTTAATAACCTTAAACGGCCACAATTCCATGTCCTTCTGCACTTGAGGATCACTGAATTTGCTTCCGATCAAACGCTTAACATCTGAAATTCTTAGAACGATTATGATTAGCAACCAAAATTTCCGAAAAAATAAAAGCATAAAATAGTTGCATAAATCTTTTGAATAGAATGATTTTACCAAACACTGTGTTGGCAGGGTTCCTAGCTATCTGATTTTTTGCACTCTCGCCTACTAACACCTCTGAATCATTGAAAGCTACAAAAGACGGGGTGATTCTGTTTCCCTGTTCATTAGGAATGATCTCCACCCGATTCTTGTTGTCAAACCAGATAGCAACACACGAGTATGTCGTTCCAAGATCAATACCAATAGCTGTTCCTTTAACCTTTTTAGACATTTTTAACCTGAAATAAAATAAAAATGAAGCAGAAAATTGAGTTAGGTTGAGAAAAACCTCTACAAGAAATTATGTGTAATCTTCAATATTTGTAAAGTATTTCTGTTCATTATTTTTCTACATTAAGTTTTTGAATCAGCTTAATTAACTACTTCTCGAATAAACCAAAACAAAAATTAGGCCTTTGAATTCCTCCCATTTGGTCTCACAAACAATAGTTCTTGTTACTAAATACACATTAGCCAATTAATTGATTTCCAATTTTGATCTAATGAGATTAACTTGCAAGTATTTAGATCGCTTATCTATGTGCCTAGCTGCTGTAAAAGCAGCTCAATTACTTATTTTACACCGAAATAACAGCTTAATATTTAGAATGTACTAACCAATCCCGAAACACTGTTTGATTAGGTAATTTTTTGGCTGTTAGCTTATTTTTCATATGTCTAGTTTTTCAGCTTATTTTCCTGTTTTGAGTCGTAATAAGCTCTTAAGAAAAAGAAAGAACAATTTTTTGATGAATACGCCGAACATAATAAGCTTAAGCAAACACGCGCTTAACTTTTCCAAGATAAAGACATAATAACATATCATCTTTGAATTCAGAATCTGAATGCATCTCCTATGAGTCTTCATGTAACATTTTCAATATCAATTAACCAAGACATAGACTCTAGAACAATTAATATATAACATATTAGCCAAAAGTTGAAACTTTAAAACATAGGGGTAAATTATGCAAAACTCTTAAAGAAAACAAGCACCATGCAAACCAACTCAAAGCTTTTAAGGATAAACTTTGATCAACATTATAAGAAAAATATACAGTAACTAATCATGTAATTTTCGAATCAAGTTGATTTGCATATATACATTTAAATTTAACTTATACACTATACTACATGAGCATTCCATATAACACGATACAACTGTTTACAACATGCATGATATATTGTGTAGAATTCAAAAGTTAATGTATGCGAATCACGATTGATCGTGTAACTTTTACCTAGAGTTTAACTTGATTTTGCTCGAACCCTTAGATTTAACTCTGTCGTATTTTTCTCTATTTTTTAAACCTAATGAATTTTCTTCTAAGTTTTATACAAAATATAAATACGAGTATGTATATTTTTCTAATGGGCCCTTCCTTTAAAAAGGCCCAGTGAGGTAGTGAACTAACCGAACAATGTTTTACACCTAGCTATAATAAAGGCTTCAAAAGATAAAAAGGGTAATTACAATTTTAAAGTGACAAACATTACTCGTGTTAAGGATCTATAGCGCAAATTTAATCGGGTTACTAAAAATTTGAAGATGTTGTCGGTCTAGTTTTACTAATTATAAATGTTTCATGGTTTTCACCTATGTAAACATGTCAAACTTCACAACTTTTGCATATACAATTAATTAGCGCTTAGCAAATAATATAAAATGTGCAACCCAACTTTAAAGCACATGAGACTCACTGGTTGATGAATCTCGATCAGTAGCTTCCCGTATCCAAACGAGTCTCTTACAATATATTTTGTATCCCAATCTTAGCTGATATTAAGCATTTCACTCCCAATCGTGTCACATATCATCGAAGATGAATAACTGTATGGAACCATTTAGGATTGATTGGCCAAGTAATTCGTAAACTAATTGAAAAAAGCATCCGTGTGATAACAAAGCACAGTCTTTGGAAAAGAGAAACTTCTATGTGCTTGCACTGAAACTAATTGCACGGAGTAGACGTTGATTATTGAGTCAAAGTAAAAGATATGTTCTTACTCATATTTGACTACTATTAAGAAATATTGAAAACTGTAAGTAAAAAAGCATTCTAAAATCAGAACAACCATGATAGGCAATGACATGTGTTTGCGGAAATAAAATATATAAAACCGAACAAAATGAGAAGTTTAAAACAAAGACAAATTTCAGATTTTAGTAATTGTGATTGATTTTCTCTGGCTTGTGGATATTTCCTCTGCAGAGACTAGAAGGATCCCATTAATATCCAAATTGAAGCAAACCTCGATATCCGAGTTACCATCGGTACCTGGAGTAAGGCCGTCAAATATGAAGCTGCCAAGTAATAAGTTGTCCTTAACTTTGACCCCCTCACCTTCATACACGTCAATTCCTACTGATGTCATATTGTCAATTGAACGAACTATTTTTTTCATGTTTGTGGGTATGCATGTATTCTTGGGGATAATAACTTTCATGTGACCAAAGTCACCATCAATCTGAATTGCAATTCCTAACGAGCGAGGAATGACATCCAGTAGCACCACATCCTGCTTCATATCACGATCATCATCATTTCCACTTAACCTTGCAGCCAAGATGGCCGCACCAGAAGCAAGAGCCTCGTCACCATTTAAAGTCCTGCAAAGTGTCTTCCCACCAAAAAACTCCTCTACCATTCGTTGAACTTTTGGAATCCTACTCGAGCCCCCAACAACAACCACCTCATCCACATCCTTCTTCTTCATTTTGCCATCACGTAAACATTCTTCTAATAGTTGAATGCATTTGTCAAAGTAAGATGCATTTAGTTCCTCAAATTTGGCTCTGCTGATTTTGGTAGAAAAGTCAATGCCCTCATGCAAGCAATCGATTTCAATTGGAGCTAGGCTCGTTGAGGACAAATCCCTCTTTGCTTTTTCACAAGCAACTTTCAACCTCCCTAATGCTCTTGGATTACCTCGTATGTCGACACCAGGGTTTTTTCTCTTAAATTCATATATGCAGTAATTAACGAGAGTCGTATCAAAATCTTCACCCCCTAAATGAGTGTCACCCCCAACAGCTTTGACATCAATAACACCCTTTTTACTAATTGTCAAAAGAGATACATCAAAGGTTCCGCCACCCAAATCAAATACCAAAACAGTCTTCTTATCCTTGTTCCAATTATTTTCTGACAAATTGTCGACACCATATGCGATTGCAGCAGCTGTTGGCTCATTTAGCAAACGCAAAACATTGAGGCCTGCACGGGTTCCTGCTTCCTTTGTTGCCTCCCGTTGTTGGTTATTGAAATAAGCAGGAACTGTGATCACAGCATTTTTTACCTTGTCTCCAAGAAACAGTTCAGCAGTTTCTTTCATCTTCTTGAGAACCATGGCTGATAATTCTTCAGGTTCAAATTTCTTCTCTTCAGCTTTGTACTCGACTACAACACTTGGTTTCTCTGAACTTTCTTCAATGACCTTAAAAGGCCACAATTCCATGTCCTTCTGCACTTGAGGATCACTGAATCTGTTTCCAATCAAACGCTTAACATCTGAAAATCTTAGAACGATTACGATTAGCAACCAAAGTTTTCCAAAAAACAAAAGCATAAATAAGTAACTGAAATATTTTAAATAGAAAGATTTTACCAAACACTGTGTTAGCAGGGTTCCTAGCTATCTGATTTTTTGCACTCTCGCCTACTAATAACTCTGAATCATTGAAAGCTACACAAGATGGGGTGATCCTGTTTCCCTGTTCGTTAGGAATGATTTCCACCCGCTTCTTTCTGCTTAACCAGATAGCGGCACATGAGTATGTTGTTCCAAGATCAATACCAATAGCTGTTCCTTTAACCTTTTTAGACATTTTTAACCTGAAATAAAATAAAAATGAAGCAGAAAATTGAGTTAGGTTGAGAAAAAACCTCAGCAAGAAATTATGTGTAGTATTTAATATTCGGAAAGTGTTTCTGCTCATTATTTTTCTACATTAAGTTTTTGAATCAGCTTAACTACTTCTCGAATAAACCAAAACAAAAATCGGGTCTTTGAGTTCCTACCGATTGGTCTCACAAACAATAGGAGTAGATTATGCAAAACTCCGAAAGTGGTCTTAAAGAAAACAAGTACCATGCAAACCAAGTCAAAGCTTTTAAGGTTAAACTTTGATCAAAATTATAAGAAAATTAGACAGTGCATACATTTAAATTTAACTTATAACTAATCATGTAATTTAAATTTTACCTAGAGTTTAACTTGATTTTGCTCGAACCCTTGATTTAAGTCTGTCGTATTTTTTTTTCTATCTTTTAAACCTAATTAATTTTCTTCCAAGTTTCCTACCGGCCTGTAATATTAACTTTTAATGGCCCATCCTTTAAGTAGTGAACTAACCGAACAATGTTTTACACCTAGCTACTTAAAATATTGTAGCATTTCATAAAGGCTTCAAAACGGTACTCACAAGTTTAAGATGACTAAGTTTAAGGATGTATAGCGCTGATTAATCGCGTTACTCAAAAATTTGAGATGTCGTCGGTTTAGTTTTAATAAGAGTAAATTGCATAAATCTTCTTTGTGGTTTGGCTAAATTGCATATTTCGTCCTTATGGTTTTGAAATTGCAGGCGGCGTCCGTGTGAGGAAAGTTTGAGTTCATTTTTTTCCTTGCCTAAAGTAAAATGACTAAAATGCCCTCGTATTCTTTTTACTTTATTTAACTTTGGGAAAGGGAATTTTAGTCGTTTCACTTTGGGCAAAGGACGGAAATGAACCTAAACTTTTCTAAGAGGAACATCGTCTGCAATTTCGAAACCATAAGAACTAAATATGCAATTTGGCCAAACCACAAGGAAGATTTTTGCAGTTTACTCGTTTTACTAATGGTAAATGTTTCATGGTTTTCACCTATGTAAACATGTCTAACTTCACAACTTTTACATATACATATACAAAGCGCTTAGCAAATAATGATCATTTAAACAAATTTGTATAATAATGTTTTCGATAAAACGTGCAACTCAATTTTAAAGTACACGAAACTCACTGATGGATGATATCTGAGTACTTTACATAGTCAAACCACTAGTTGAGTTACCCTTTATACATTAACAACAAAGTAGTGTTTTGGCTCAAGTTGTGTCTGTTAGATACTCTTCAACCAAGTGTTCATTCAAAATGAGAGATAATGTAACAATGCTAGTTAACTTTAGAGAAAAATATTGAATATAAAACGGTGTAACTTGGATCCGTGTAAAAACACTTTTAAGTGACTTTAGAAAAAATAACTGAATATAAAAAGGTGTAAACTGGAGTACTAGACTAATGTAAAATCACTTTTAAGTCTAGTTTGGATCGAGTTCGGCTTAAGAAATTTAGGCTAAACATGAATTTAGCTTGATAATGTGACACATTTTCAATTACGTTGAACCTTTAAACAATTCACAATGTTGATATCACATCTCACATTTTCAATGAATTTGCACTGAAATTTCCCTTTAAGTAATTCAATGTTCATGGACTTACTGGACGGAGTAGACTTTGATTACTGAGTCAAAGTAATAGATTTGTTTTTACTCGTATTTGACTACAATTAAGAAATATTGAAAACTGTAATTCAAAGCATTCGAAAAACAGAACAGCCATGATAAGCAATGACATGTATTTGCAGAAATAAAATATATAAAAACCGAACAAAATGAGAAGTTTGAAACACTGAGACAAATTTCAGATTTTAGTAATCGCGATTGATTTTCTCAGGCCTGTGGATAATTCTTCTGCGGAGACTAGAAGGATCCCATTAATATCCAAATTGAAGCAAACCTCGATATCCGAGTTACCATCGGTACCTGGTGTAAGGCCTTCGAACCTGAAGCTGCCAAGTAATAAGTTGTCCTTAACTTTGACCCCCTCACCTTCATACACTGGAATTCCTACTGATGTCATATTGTCAAATGAATTAACTATTTTTTTCATGCTTGTGGGTATGCATGTATTCTTGGGGATAATAACTTTCATGAGACCTTTTTTACCTTCATTGATCTTCTGAACTTCAATTCCTAACGAGCGAGGAATGACATCCAGTAGCACCACATCCTGTTTCATATCATGATCATCATCATTTCCACTAAACCTTGCAGCCAAGATGGCTGCACCTGAAGCAACAGCCTCGTCACCATTTAAACTCCTACAAAGTGCCTTTCCATCAAAAAACTCCTCCACCATTCGTTGTACTTTTGGAATCCTACTCGAACCCCCAACAATAACCACCTCATCCACGTCCTTCTTCTTCATTTCCCCATCACGTAAGCATTCGTCTAATAGTTGAATGCATTTGTAAAAGTAAGTTGCATTTAGCTCCTCAAATTTTGCTCTGCTGATTTTGATGGAAAAGTCAATGCCTTCATGCAAGCAATCGATATCAATTGGAGCAAAAAAGGTTGATGACAAATCCCTCTTTGCTTTTTCACAAGCAACTTTCAACCTACCTAATGCTCTTGTATTACCTCTTATGTCGACACTAGTGTGTTTTTTCTTGAATTCATTTATGCAGTAATTAACGAGAGTTGCATCAAAATCCTCACCGCCTAAGTGAGTGTCGCCCCCAACTGCTTTAACTTCAATAACACCCGTTTTGCTTATTGTCAGAAGAGATACATCAAAGGTTCCCCCACCCAAATCAAAGACCAATACAGTCTTCTTATCCTTGTTCCAATTTTTGTCAGAAAAACTGTCCACGCCATACGCGATTGCAGCAGCTGTCGGCTCATTTAACAAACGCAGAACATTGAGGCCCGCACGAGTTCCTGCTTTTTTTGTTTCCTCTCGTTGTTGGTTATTGAAATAAGCAGGAACCGTGATCACAGCATTTTTTACCTCTTCTCCAAGAAACAGTTCAGCAGTTTCTTTCATCTTCTTAAGAACCATGGCTGATAATTCTTCAGGTGCAAATTTCTTCTCTTCACCTTTGTACTCGACTACGACACTTGGTTTCTCAGAGTCCCCTTTAATTACCTTAAAAGGCCACATTTTCATGTCATTCTGCACTTGAGGATCACTGAATCTGTTTCCAATCAAACGCTTAACATCTGAAACTTGTAGAACGATTATGATTAACAACCATAACTACCAAAAAAAAAATGCATAGCATAGTTACAGAAATCTTTAAATATAGGGATTAATTTTACCAAACACTGTATTAGTAGGGTTCCTTGCTATCTGATTTTTTGCACCCTCGCCTACTAACAACTCTGAATCATTGAAAGCTACACAAGACGGGGTGATCCTGTTTCCCTGTTCGTTAGTGATGATCTCCACCCGATTCTTGCTGCCCATCCAGATAGCAGCACATGAGTATGTCGTTCCAAGATCAATTCCAATAGCCGTTCCATTATCAATACCAATAGATGGTCCTTTAACTCCTTTAGACATTTTTTAATCTGAAATAAAATAAAAGATGAAGGAGAATATTGTGATCTTGAATATGCCAGAAGTGTATTTCTGTGCAACTGAAGCTTTAAAATTATGTAAGGGCTTGAGCCGTTTATCGTCTAATACTAACGACCACATTTAAGGATCTTCAACAAATATTGCAAAGATCCCCTGTTTGGGTGGATTAAAGATTTTAAATACTATAAAATAGATTGTTTATGGAGTTTCATATATTAGGTCAACCTATGACTTTTGCTTAAATACTTATAACACAACTTGTGACATTTGACTATTGTTTCGTCTAATTATATAAAATATCAACTCACGTAACCTTTAGTATCACCGAAATGTTCAAAAGTCCAAAGATTGTGGGACAATCAAGATAAATTACTCGACCGAAGAGCTATAGAGTTTTGTATACATTATTGAAGAAGGTGTCGAGCACCGGTGTCATGAAATTCTGCAACCGCTATAGAAATTTAGTATCGGTACCTGTCAAGTATTTGTTGAGTGTCAAGTATCGGTCCAAACTCTATTTGAATGTAGTTAAAGTGATACAATTTCTCCATATTTGTATCTCCTATAAGACTACCTTATTTTTCTACATGAGGTTTAATAGACTTAAAGGGTGTTTGGCTAAGTTTATGACGTTAGTAAAAAGCCACTTATACATAAAGCCCTTTCTGTAGTTAAAAGCATAGTCACATGGAACGGGGATCGCTCCGGTACGGGATCGCGGTTCGTTATTTCTCAAAATCTGATACGATGGGGGTAGGCTCATTCCGGTTCGCTTCGGTTCGGTGTACCAAATACTTTGGTACGGTGCACCCAATAATAATATTGTTTAGTTTCATATATTTGTATACATTCATAAGTCATAACTCATAACTAAACTTTAATGATATATTAATATTAAAAGAGATTTTAATGAGTGAAAATAATATTTGATTGTCGAAAAGTGCAGTTAAATAGAGTTTATAAGACTGCATATTTTTGAAATAAGTTGTTTTTCTGAGATTAAGAGAGTATAAATTAAAAGACTAACTTACTCAATTGGTTTAAAACTTTTTAGAGAATAAATATTAGTTACTCTATACGTAACGTTTGTTTTCAAAGAGTAGATATAAAACTAAAGTGAAAGTTGTTTTTTTTAAGGAATAAGTAAAAAAATGAGAGAAAAAATTAATTGGGGATAAAGAAAATAAATACAAATCATTCATTGAAATCACCCACGTGACTACAGTGTGTGACAAATCACTCAATTGGTAATAGCGTGTGTTCTTTGACACATTTCCGTTTAACATTCTTTGCCTGGTAAAACCTTTTTTAATATAATTTGAAAGTTATATCTTTCTAAACCACCAATATCCGCACAAAACCCGGCTATATCAGGTCAAGACCCGGCTAAACCCGGACATATCCGCCCAAACCCGGTCATATCCGGAGACCCGGTTATAAAATTCCAAGTCTTCCAAGTGGGTCTAAAAGAAATCAACCAATGCATATATTTTAAACATAGAAAGTAAATAAACATTTCAACCAAAGCATATATTTTCAAGCATAAAGTTTGACCAAAATCATTAAAATATATATATAGTAAATAAACATTTCAAGACTAAACATTGAAATTTTACCTGGGCTTTTTTTTTTTCTTTCTCAAAACTGATCCCTTGATTTTAAATCTCTTGTTTATAGTAGGGATTGAAATTTGAAAGGGATATATTTTGTTTCACAAGAGTGCTAGGCTAGTAGGCCAGAAACTATGTGTGAAATGTTTATACTATTATATTTGATTTGTGATTGTGTGTATGAGGTATTTACTTAATAAGTAAGTAAACATTTCAATCAAAGCATATAAATAAAGTGTGCAGATAAAAAGATAAAAGTGTGTCAATCAGAGCAACATTTTTTTGGCTTTCTAGACAACTTTAGTAACATCACGTCTTAGTCATAAAGATTTATAGCTATATACATCTATAAAACTTTACTGATTAAAATATGACTTATGCTCGTAAGCGTGTAATTTTTCATAAACTTGTATTTGTATGCTTTTATGCTTTCGATGCTTATATATGTTTTTACTCCGAAAGGTTGGGGTGACAGTCATGATTCGATGCCTCCCTTATGATTCACCAGTAACCAATAATATCTTGTCACCTTATTCCATGATTTAACCATGTTTCACCATACTTTTTTATTGGCAACCATTATTTCATGCCTCAACTAGTTTTATTTTTTATTTTTTATATTCATAATTATCTTAAACAATTTAATAAAAACATTATATTTTATTAATAATTCAAAGAAAAGTACATGATACTTAGAATAAAAAAAACATAATTATATCTAAAAATTGTAAGGCCATTCATATTTCTTCGCGATCTCACGTTTTTTTTGCAAGAGTGATCTCCCGCATAGTCTGATCGGTTATGTGATCGTGCGGTTCGTTGTAGAACTTCATCGCCCAAAAAAAAGTCTTTTTTTCAACACTACGAAGTTGTGCCGCCATCAACTTTTCGACCAAGTCATCCTTTGCAAGTTTTTTCTCCACCACCGTCTCCAATAGTTGTGTTTTCTTTGCCGTGTCTGTGTCGAAGCTCACAACAACACTATTCTTTGTTGACAAATTGTTTTCGGTCTTTTTGTCTTTTCTTTTCCGTGTAGGAGTTGTGTCGTCATTCAGATCCGGAATAAAGGTCTCAGCATTCTCATTGCTTCCCGACTCGTAGTTGCCCGATTCCGACGACTTTCTTCGTTTGCCGGTGTGGAAAACTAGAAGGGGGATTGAATAGTTTTACCTCTTTTTAGTTTGTTTAATAGTTGTTTGAAAAATCTTCAATTTGGATTTAGTATTAAAACAACATATAAGTAATATGTTCAATTTTATATATAAGTGTGCTTTTAAGTTTGTTTTCAAAAACTTTGTTTTATGAATGGAATTTTGTTTGAACTTTATGTGAAATCAACCTATGCACTATATAATGATATAAGCTATTATAACTATAAACTAGAGATAAGTAAGTAAGTTAAGTAAAGATTAAGAGATGGAAAGATCAAACTGCGAGACAAAGAATTTATAGTGGTTCGGCTACAAGGACACCTTCCTTACCCTACTCCACTCCCCGAGCACCAAACTCGAGAGTTTTCTTCACTATGTCAATGAGCTCCCTTATGGCTGATAAAACCTTACACACCTTAGCTTACACCAATTTTAACGACACAAAATAAATGTCGAGTTCTAATAGCAGCTAGAACCAATCTCACGACTTCAATCACACCACAACGTTTTCACAACTACTCACAACTTCTTCACGCCTTCTTCACGACTTCTGCACTACTCTACCTCTTCACTACTTCACAACTTCTATCTTATCACCACTTCACTATTTCTACTTCTTTACTTCTTCAAGGCTCCTATTTCTTCACTACTTCAAGGCTTCTATGTCTTCACTACTTCAAGGTTTCTATCTCTTCACTACTTCACTACTTCTACTTCTTTAAGACTACTACTTCTTCAAGGCTTCAATGTCTTTACTACTCCACTACTTCTACTTCTTTAAGACTACTACTTCTTCAACACTTCTATGTCTTCACTACTTCAAGGCTTCTTCACTATGCTATAGCTTCTATGTCTTCACTACTAACCACTATTATATACACCTCTACTTCTTCACTTCTTTTACTACTTTACACACTTCGAACTAATCTATTTGCCTATGTGTAAATCTAACTAACCACTATACACACCTTATACACCAATGAATGAATAATTTACAAAGTGAAATGAACAAACAACTTAAGTAACAAGATGATACTAAGTTGTAATACACCTAGTCTTGATTGATAGAAGTATTCTTCTGTTGCACTTGAATGGTTGAAGCTTGGATCATTTGGAAACAAAAGCTTATGAATATATGATCAAATGAGTGTGAAAGAATAGTTAGAAGATTTAGATCCGAAAGTTTGGAGTGCAAAAGGTGGGAAAAAATGCAGAAAATGTCCAGTATTTATAGGCAAAGCAGGGGAGCCAAAGGAGCGTGTCAGTCCCCTTAATTAAGGGACCGGTCCCCTTAATTATTAAGGGGGCCGCCTAGTTAATTAAGGGGCTGCCCATATTGAACGTTGCCCAGCTTTTTCTTTTTGTGAGGAAGGTTTTTCTGGAACAATTTTGCCATTTTTGGTTGAAAATTTGAATTTATATATTTATGGTTAATTAAACATTTTTATTTAATACCAAAAATGATTTTCTAAAAGATATAAAATGTTTGTGACATTTTATAAAAATCTAGTGATTAAGAAAATGTTCCTTTGATCATATAATGCATTAGACACTTTGTTTATTCATACCTTAAGTGATTATGTGGTTAAAGTGAACATTTACTACTAAATACTTGTTTATGTCATAATCTTTGGTTTAATGAGTTTTCATTTTGTGATTATCAAAACATAGAGATATCGAAAAATATGAATAACGTTTTCAGACATTATTTATATCAACAATCTCCCCATTTTTGATGATTACAAAACCTAAACTCATTAAATTCAAACGTTAATTTTTAGACAAGGTATTTAGTGAGTTTATATTCACTTCTCCCCCTTTTTGTAGAATAAAAAAGGTTTAAGTCGACAAGTTTCATGTGTGAATTATGCCGGAAATGAAAGCTCCCCTTGATGTGTGCTCCCCCTCGTTTAAGGGCACCAAGGGATCGAGCTATGGAATTCTTGTAAGAAAAAAATATTAGAAGTACAAGCATATATATAACATAATAACAACTAATGATAAGCATGGCAAAAGAATATTAGAAACACATATTAAAACATTCATTAAGTCAAAATGATTATGCCAAACACATAATCATTGTTACATCATTCATAATACTAGAATCCTTAAACCAAGTAGAACATCCTATTTTGCCAAGAGAGAGTGTCATCGAACTTGCTTGTATCCCAAAAGCTTGAGGTATTTTATTTGAAAAATGAAAAACATAAGCATATAGTATGCTTAGGTGAGGGTGGTTGAGTGGGGATCATGTTGTTGGCTCAATGGAGGTATATTTTTGGTTTCATGGATGTTGATGAATTTGGTGGTGGAGAGCTTGGGGGTGGTGAGTTTGGAATGGGGTTTGTTGATTGAGGGTTTGGATGTTGTTCAAGTGATTGTGTTGGTTGGGATCTAGTGAGAAGATACTCAATCCAAGTAAAGTGCTCATTAGACACAATGGTTTGTTTTTGGAGAAAGATGCAACAAGGACAATTGTTGACATGTTTCTCGATTTGATTTGGGTTGTAAGGTGATGAGGGTGAGCTAGAGGGAGGTGGATCTAAGTTGCGTTGTGCAAGGTATAAAGCAAGAAGAGCACTAAGCTCATGGGCTTCCTTGAGTTCCTCAACGAACTTCAAGTGTTCGGATGAAGGTGATGGTGGTGGAGTGTGGTTGTTGTCTTGAATGAGGGTTTGAACATGCAACATGGGAGTAGCATGTGAGGTTGTAGGAGGTGGTGGTGACACTCTTGATGGCGGAGACATTTGTGAGTTTGGGTAATCATGAAAGCATGATGAAGGTATAGAGGAAAGAGATGCTTCATGAGTGGATGGTGTTGTAAATGTTGCATTCGTAGAATGAGCAAGATGTGGAGTGTTGACAATGAGGTTTGGGTTGTTGTTTTGTGATTGAAAATGCTCATCATATGACTCATGTAGATGAGATGAAGAAGCATCTTTGGAAACAAGGATGGTTGGTTGGTTATGTTTATGAGAGGGGTCATTTCTGTAAGCATGAGGTTTATGTGTTGGTTGATTAGGAACAACATCACTTGAGTCGTGACAAGAGTCAAGTTTTCTCCTCCAAACGGGTTTTAGGGAGATCTTTGCCACTCTTGAAAACTTGGGCCTTTGATTGTTGGGAGATGACATCTTTGAATGGATGAGTATTTATGGTGAAGAGGGGTATTTATAGTGTAGAAATTTTGTGTTTAGGGATGGTAAATTTTGTTGGGTGATTTAGGACAAAATATGTTTGTGAATTTTGGGAAATATAGAATGAAATGAGCTAAAAAGTGAAAAAAAAATAAAAAAAAATGAACCCCGACCATCAGATGGCCGGTCCCCTTAAATATTAAGGGGGCCGCCCATCTGGTGGTTCCCAAATTACCAGAAATGGATTTTTGGCAGAAAAATTTAGAAAAGGTTGTGTTTTTAGGTTTGGTTTCAAGCAAGTCCAACTTTTTGAGCCAATATAGGATATACTAATCATGTATATAAAGCATATTGTCCAAAAAGATTAAGTAAACAAGTAATTTTTAATTAGCATGCAACCTACTCATCAAGAAATTAAATCATATTGACTAGGAAACAATAAAACATGCTAAGCATATAATTAACTATATGAGTATGAAGATTAATGAACTAGTTCAAACATCTTGATGAATGCCTATGTGCAACAAATGGGAAGTTATGATTGCATGGACTTCAAGACTTGTTACAAGCAAGATCCAAATAGGCAAACTATGGTCCTCTTGATTTGATTAGGTTTTCTTGTAAGTATCATATACATAAAATTATATGACAAATATGAGATTATTATGCATGATTTAAGGAAACGTTTTTAGCATTATTCAACAAGGTTTTGAAGTAGGTTCTTATGTAGATTGGAGTAAAATAGATTAGGTTTTACTTCAAAATGTTTCGATGAATGAGAGGTAAATAAAACTTTTCCAATCTTTGATTTTGATTAAAACAAAGTCGTGAATATTGATAATGAAGCATGTTATTGAAAAGTGAGATAGTCATAAAAAAATCATTTTTCCAAAATGTTAGACTCTTGCATATTTTTAGATTTTTTACAACAAATATTATTAATCATAGATTTTTTTTAAAAATGTTTGTTAAAAATCTCAAGAGAGTTGGTTAAGCCTATTGTCACATGCAACCCTTTTTCTACATAACCTATGATCATAAGAAGGTGATGATATAATGCTATATGTTTGGTGCAAGAGTGTTTAAAGATATATATCCTAACATCTATAGCTACTTAATTTTCGCACACTTAATTAACGTAACATTATACTCTATAAAAGCTTGTCTTAGTCCTAGGTTGTATTATGATATATCTACTTTAGCTTCTATGTTAATTATTTATCCTCATAACCAAAATCTCTACTAGTGGACATAGGGGATTTTCATACTCAATAATGAGTTCAATAGTGAACAATTAATTCAATACCTAGAGGGTCAACTAAGCGGAGTCATATATTTCATAAGCAAATATAACTAATAACATAAGAACAAGGCAACCTACAACCCTAAGCATATCATAGAAACTAATTATAGCATAGTCAAGCTTTTCTTCATAAAGGTCAGGATGATAAGTAAGCTTGTGAAAGTTGGTTGACTCTTCAAGTTAGCCAAGGTATGATATCATAGCAAAGTAATCATCCAACGCCTTTTGAGACCAAAGTGGCTTGATCCGAAACATGTCTTATATATGAATCAATTGATGCCACATCCTTAATTCATATAATATCTTTAGTAGTGTCTTTCTCATCTTCATATCAATAGCTCCATGCATCCTTGATGAGTACTATTTGATTATGACACCTTGATGACTTTGAACTTATATTGATGAGATGACTTGCATGTTTTCAATAGAGATACTTCCTTTCACATGAGCCATGTTTGTCATAAACATTTGCGTTTGATTCCTTCATCTTGATGTTGTCTAACAATTCATCTTCATTATGTAGTCGAATTCTAGACGTCTCACTTGATTAACACTTGTTATTTTAGTATCCCTTATCATTTGATACTCTTGAAGTACTTATTAGAACTACTTCCAAGACTTCTCAAAATCAATGATCAAATAGAGGAGAACTCTTCATTAACTCTTTAATAGACGCAACAACGTCATTTGCTAATCGTGTGATGTGTTGAGTATGATTCAAAATAATATGATTCACTTGTGTTCATGTGTATGTTTCGAAAGTGAGTAAACCATCATATAATTGAGATTCGTCTCTTCGTGCGTTTATTACCTAGTCATGTAAAACAACTTGGTACCTAGATTCTCATGGGTCCGAGATGGTTAGTTGAGGACATCCATGCATATGGTAAGGATGTCGCCAAGAAGTACAAGAATTCATCAATAGTTTTTCTTAACGAACAAACAATGACTTTCTTGACTTATATAATTAATAATAGTTGTAAATAATGTTAATTCTAAATTTCTCTACTAGGTTTTACAAATTCAATTTGCTTTGATTTATTTGTTGATGAGCTATCCGAATTAAATCCTAAACCGGTTTTATCTTCAAATGATTTTTGACTACTTAGTAAGTATTTAAGAGATTTGGAACTCTCTTCAAATTTAGCTAATACTTTTGCTTTTTCATTTAGTCTTTTAATTTCATGTTTAAATTCTTGACATGTTTTGCATTCTAGATTAATTTCGATATTACTTTCAAGTCTAGAAATTTTATCTTCAAAACTTATTTCTTTTTCAAAATTACTTTCAAAACGATTTGATGATTCATTATTAGAGGTAGTTTTTATGTATATGTTGCAAAAGTGTTTAAATTCATTTTCTAATTTTGAAAATTCAAAAATAAATTGATCATAGCAAAAATGTTCGGTTTCGGATTATACCTCATTTGGAGTTGTATATAACAAAAATGACCACCACCCATGCCTCGGTGGTGTGGCATGGTGGCTGCCGAGGACCCACAAACCAAACGGACCCTCGAAAATCCCATCCGACTCCAAAAATACACTCCCCTTCGTCACTACAACCCGAACAATAACAAAAATACCAAAACGTCACCGAGTCACCGAGTTGACTCGGACCGAGTCACGCTCAAGAATAGTAAATCCACACGAGTTCACATGTTTTAAAACAAGTTGTATTATCAAAACTTTAATAAAAACGGATTTATTAAAAAGATATAATTAGGGTTTTGTAAATAAAAAGTTTTATTTAAAGAAAAAGTTAAGAAAAGGGGGTGGGAGTGCTCGGTAACCAACGAGACATGGTGAGGAGGCGGTGGCGAAGGGTGACAGTGGCGGTGGTGTTCGGTGTAGGTGGTTCGGGGTTGTTTTGTGGCGCGTGTGTGGTACGAGAGTGACGGGAGTCACCCGATCTATCGATTGGTGAAAGAAAATATTTTTGGCCGGAATCTCACCGAAGAAGACGGCGGTGGGCAGTGGTCGGCCGGATTTTAGAGTGGGTGTGTGTTTATTATGAGTAAAATGAAATAAATAATTATAAAAGGCTTTATATATTAAAAGGTTTAGGGTAGGAATGGAATTAGTAAAAGTGTAGGGGTTAAAGGGTAACTATCTCGGGGACCAATCCTGCCAACGTAAGCAAACTTCTCGCGAAAACGCTTCGGGGCTCAATGACATAGCAAACGGACTCGAAAAATTACGAAACTTGCGCCATTGTTCACGAAATCATTTTTCCGTGAAATCAAGCATAAACTTCAAAGTTTTTCTCAAACTCAATATAATTCAAATAATTTGGCAAATGCAATACGATTCGAGTTTTGTAGGTTGTGCTGAGTCAATAAAGGAATAAAGTTCCCGTTTCCAAATATATCTCACGTTTCTCAAGCCCAAATAACATGCAATAAAATTTTAAAAGTATTTCAGGTAAGAAAATAAATATTTGGCTAAAAATAGGTTTTAGGAAAAGTACCAGGTGTTACACCGCGAGACAAAGAATTTATAGTGGTTCGGCTACAAGGACACCTTCTTTGCCCTACTCCACTCTCCGAGCACCAAACTCGAGAGTTTTCTTCACTATGTCAATGAGCTCCCTTATGGCGGAGAAAACCTTACACACCTTAGCTTACACCAATTTTAACGACACAAAGCTAAATGTCGAGTTCTAATAGTAGCTAGAACCAATCTCACGACTTCAATCATACCACAACGTTTTCACAACTTCTTCACGCCTTCTTCACGACTTCTTCACTACTCTTTTTTCTTCACTACTTGATGTCTTCTACCTCTTCACTGCTTCACAACTTCTATCTTATCACCACTTCACTATTTCTAATTCTTTACTTCTTCAAGGCTCCAATTTCTTCACTACTTCAATGCTTCTATGTCTTCACTACTTCAAGGTTTCTATGTCTTCACTACTTGACTACTTCTACTTCTTTAAGACTACCACTTCTTCAATGTAACACCCCCAATTCAATGATGCAGCGGAATTCAAACTGGGTGTTACTCGACGGCACAATAGTCACAATAATAGAAAACGAACTCTAATTGAGTCGTTTTAAAAGATTTATCATTCAAATTATATAAATATCAGATATTACAAAATGAGGTCCCAGATGGTTCCATGTTTACAAAATTACATTAAATGAGTTTTCGAATGATAATAAAATTTATAGCCCTCTTGAATATCCGTGCCCTTCCGTGCCATCCTTGATCATCATGGACATGAAATACATGCTTAAGAGGTCAACACAAAGGTTGAGTGATATTCATGGAGTTTGTTTTATGGTTGAACACAATATGTTGGTAGTGTGAGCTATAGACTCACACCAATGGTTGGAAAACAAAACAGTTATTATTATAACACTAAGCTTATGACACCAAAACGTTAACGGGTACCAATATCAATCGGCGGAGTTATCCCGGTAGGTACTTTGTTGTCATACCCATGTTTCAAATATTAATGCATTTGTTTGAACTTAGTCAATACAAATGGGATTCGTCAATCCCAATAGACCTATTCACAATATTCGCACTCACTATTACTAGTGATTAAATGGTTCATAATAAGGGATATTGGTTTTAGCAAGGATGATACTTAGTAATAATAAAACAATCAGGTAGCATACAATTTCAAAGCATTGTGTTCGGTTTAAAATAGCATGTATTCCCCCAAGGGTTTGTAAAACAATTAAGTAATGGAAAGTGGGGCTATGAACTCACCTTAAGTTATATAGCAAGTAGTGAATGTGATGGTCGAATCGCGAAGGTTTCTACAAGCAACCTATAATAGAATGTTGCGACTTAGGATTGGAGTAAAGAATATGAAGAATTGCCTATATATGTCTTGCATTTAGTCCATGATGTAGTACTTAGTATAGTGTAAGTCTTTGAAAAGAAATGGTTTATGAAACATGTATAGTTTATATATCGCTTACTACCGTTCGGGCCGACATAATTCAGAAGTCATGTAGTAAACGTTCGAGGAGCCATGACACTTTAATTCGTAAATCCACAACTCATCTCGACGGCTTACTTAATGAACTCCTCACATGAGGCTCACTACTATTGTAGTATTTGATAAAATATATATAAGTTTTGATCCGAAAAGTTACATGTCCAATATTTGAATAAACTTAGGAAAGTTTACTTTTGGATGAAGATTGTTATTAGAATAAGTTTCTTAAATCTTGTATGACAATTACTTGTAAGATCTCATGGTTCTTTAGATGGAGTAGATCCAAATTGCATGTTTAAGTTATCGATAACTCTTTAGCTCATGTTTTCACCTAGGTAAGTTTATATGGTCTTTAGTCATGGCTTCGCCGTGACCTTGGTCATTGTTCCATGGTCTTGAGACTCAACCTTGGCCTTAGCCATGGTTGTGGTCTTGGCTTTAGGTCATTAGACCTCTTGGTTTCAATTAACCATAACTATTACATGGTCATTTGGTATAAAAATGGGCTGTTAAGAATTTCAAGAAAAATATCACTCGAAAAGCGTTTTCAGGGCTCGACTTCTTTGTTCCTGAACGAAAACATCGTTCCGGACAACTTTCGTGTTTTAACTTTTTGATGAATCAGAGCAGAAGTACCACTTTCAAAAAGGTCAGAATGCTAACAGGTTGTGTTTAGCAGTTTCGGCGTTTTGGTTTCGCTAACTTCTTATGGCCATAACTTTTGACTCGTATACTCGTTTTAGGTGGTTCAAATTGCTATGTTTTCCTTTTTAAGTCCTCTATAACAGTAGGTAAGTGTTTCATATCATGGTTACTCTATTTTGGTCATGGTTTTCAATATAAGTCACTAGTTTCCTTGATTACTTACCATAAGTTAATATATAGTTTCCAAAACTTGTTTTAATAGTTTTTATACATCATGAACATAACACAAAGACCATATATAGAATGAATGAAACATAATAAGCATGAAAATGATATTGAGCAAGAAAGTGTATTAGGGTTTCTTACAACTTTTGGCCATAATGAAAAATGGAACTCATGAACTAAGACAAGATCTAAATCCTTCAATCGAAAACCCTAGCTTCCAATCCTTCAACACTACCCTTGCTAACCCTTGCTAGGCTTGGTCTAACCTTGTAAGAACCTTATGTGTTCATCCCCTAACCACCTTGTGTAGCTAGTAAATTTACCATGGAATCACTAAAGAATGCAAAGGACTTGATGTGGTGAACTTGGAGCTTGAAACTAGTTGAAATACTTGAAGTTGGAAATCAAATGAAGAGTGTTTGGGTTTGTTTGTGTTGTGAATGACTAGGAGGGATGGGGAGGGCTTTTATAGTGAGTTGAGGAGGTGCTAGGAAGGTGCAATGAGGAGGTGCAAGAGTTGGGATATTTTCCTAACACTTGGAGACCAAGTTTACACATATTATGATCCTAAGCTAAGTGCATGAGATCAAGACACACCAAGGGTGACTCCCCCCCCCCCCCCCCATAGGCGGTTTCACAAGATAGGATGGATGACTTGGCTAGTTGGTGACATTATCCTACTTATGGATCTAGTTTTGACTTCGTAAATTGCTAACCGTAAGTTGTTAAGTCACAAAAACGTAAATCCGGGTATCTTAAAAATATGAAACTTGAAAGAATGACTAAACTTGTCAATATACTCCATAATAAAATATAAAATGAGTGGTAGGTTCCATTGGGGTGCTAAAACCGGAAACACGGGTCTAAAATGCGTAATACGTAAAACGTACGAATATTGTATAAAATTGAGAAAAGTAAAATGTTACTTTTCTAATATGATAATAATGATTTAAAATGACTTATAATGTATAGACTGGACTCAGTCTAGTGTCGGTTGGTATTTAATGTCTTTTTGACATAAAACCGTAAGCCTAAAAATCAAGGAATGATTTATAAAATCAAGGAATGATTTTTGGTCAAAGGAGGAGGGAAAAATATGTTGACTTTTTCCAAAAATGTGAAAACTCAGATTGTCTTAGAAACGCGGTGCAGGTATAGGCTAAGGTTACGGCTAAGTAAAAACGCTTAAAAACGTAAATTTCTGTTTCTCACGGTCGAGGGTTTATTTGGTCACATTTTTCTTAGTCATGATTAATTCTCAAATAAATCATAAGTGTATCAAACATTTATCTGATGCGGGGAAAATTAACGCGGTCGAGTTTCATTGTGCGTAGGATTTTTGAATGACGTTTTAACCTAAACGTGTATTTCCTTAATAACTTTCGCGAAAATGATCTGATGAGTGTCAAACTTTTATTTTGCCATGGAAATGATTTATCACACGAGAATATGAAATAAAAATCAAATTTCAGAAAATGAATAGTAAAAGTAAATAGTAAAAATGAATAGTGAAATTTTCGGGAATAGAAGTTAACCTGAAAATGCGAATTGTTACATTCAAGGCTTCTATGTCTTCACTACTTCAAGGCTTCTTCACTATGCTATGGCTTCTATGTCTTCACTACTAACCACTACTTCTATACACCTCTACTTCTTCACGTCTTTTACTACTTTACACACTTCGAACTAATCTATGTGCTTATGTGTAAATCTAACTAACCACTATACACACCTTATACACCAATGAATGAATAATTTACAAAGTGAAATGAACAAACAACTTAAGTAACAAGATGATACTAAGTTGTAATATTCCTAGTCTTGATTGATAGAAGTATTCTTCTTTTGCACTTGAATGGTTGAAGCTTGGATCACTTGGAAACAAAAGCTCATAAATATATGATCAAAGGAGTGTGAAAGAATAGTTAGAAGATTTAGATAAGAAAGTTTGGAGTGCAAAAGGTGAGGAAAAAATGCATGGAACGTCCAGTATTTATAGGCAAAGCTGGGGAGCCAGAGGAGCGTGACGGTCCCTTTAATTAAGGGGCCGGTCCCCTTAATTATTAAGGGGGCCGCCTAGTTAATTAAAGGGGCCGCCCATACTGAACGTTGCCCATCTTTGCCTCTTTGCGGGGAAGGTTTTTTTGGAACATTTTTTGTTTGAAAATTTGAATTTATATATTTATGGTTAATTAAACATTTTATTTAATACCAAAAATGATTTTCTAAAAAATATAAAATGTTTGTGACATTTTATAAAAGTCTAGTGATTAAGAAAATGTTCCTTTGATCATATAATGCATTAGACACTTTGTTTATTCATACCTTAAGTGATTATGTGGTTAAAGTGAATATTTACTACAAAATACTTATTTACGGCATAATCTTTGGTTTAATGAGTTTTTATTTTGTGATTATCAAAACATAGAGATATCTAAAAATATGAATAACGTTTTTAGACATTATTTATATCAACAGTCGGAATTAGACGAATTTGCTTGAGCCACACTTGGTTGTTCCAACCATTTGTCTGCTTTCCTAACATTTTCCCATGCTTCAATATGACTAAAAGACTTGCCTTTTATTTTCTTATTATAATCGGCCATGACATTTTTCATCAAGTCAATATCGCCACATCCACTCTCACGAACACGGTTCTACAATTATAAAAGTAACAAGTATAAATTAATACAAGTATACAAATATTAAGTATAAATTAATACAACTATATCAAATACAAAGTATAAAAAGTATACTGATTATATATAAAAAAAAGTATACCGATTATTAAAAAAAAAGTATACCAAATGTATTTTGTGGTTGAGTTTCGGGAACAAAATCAATTTCATCCTCCTCGTAATCATATAGCGGTAGTTCTTGTTCGACACTTGGTTCACGCCGCAATGCATCGTCACGGAAGTCATTGAACGGGTCGAACTCACTTGTCATAGATATATTGTATTGGCTTGGATTCATCGGTGGAGGTTGGTGATAATATTGGCATTGATGTGATGGTGGATTCACCGGTGGAGGTTGGGGATAGTAGGGTTGAGGTGGAGGTTGGGGATAGTAGGGTGATTGAACTTGCGGATGAACGGGTTTTGATCGAGAGCCCCGTCCACGACCTTTGGTTGAGTTTGAAACACGTTTTGATTTATTTGGATCCATTTTTTTTAAAAGAATAAAAGATTTGGAAGTGGAAGTAGTGGAATAAAATGTGATTTGAAAATGGTGGATGTGAATAAAATATGATTTGAAAGTGTATATTTAAAGGGTTTTTTTTTTTTTTTTTTTTTTTTTTTTTTTTTTTTTTTGCCAAATGGTCGAATATTTAAAACCCCCAGCGTTCGAATATTTAATGCCAATCTTCCATGATTCTTTGGCATGTGATACCGATATTCTTGCCGATTCAACCATGCCGAGATTATGGCAATGGCCATGCCGCTTGGTTTGGCCCTTGCCGAACCCCATACCGCCTCCACTGCCACTGCCCTAATAAGCTAAGCAAAATGCCGAAACCACTTGGACTCATAACCATAGGCTGAGATACAAGGGGGGCACAAGAGGGTGGTGCCCCTAGAGAAAAAAAATGTAGTATAAATTTTCAAAAATATTTGGTTTTTTTTCTTCTCATAATTTTCCCCTCTTATGTATCAATTTATAGTTTAGTTTCTAAAATTTATCAAAATGTGCCCCCTCGACAAAAAATTTCTGGCTCCGTCCCTGCTCATAACTTGCCTCAAGAGCTTCATACCATCTATTTTCCGCTATTTTGGTTTATTGTAATAAGGTTAGCGCAGTGTACTCCTCTAATCTTGTGCACATAAGAACTAAGCAAAATGAGATTGACATTGTGTGCGTGATTTGATTGCTAGTTTGGATGTTCGCTTTTTTCATGTTCATTCACATTATCAGTATGTTGTCATCTTCACTAAAAGCCTTCCAACCTCATTGTTTATATAGTTCGTGTCCAACTTGAGTGTTTATCCACTCAAACTGTGTGGGTGTATTAACGTAGCTTATTATCTCATGATCATTAATTATTAGCCCTTGTTTAAATGATTTGATAATTAGGGGGTGCTTGGTTTGTATCGAGTAATGTGAATAGGAATAGTAAAGGGAATACTAAAGAATATAATGGGTATTAAGATTATAATAGATGATGCTTGGTCTAAAAACTTAAATTTTTCAAAATGTAATGCCCATTTTTGAAAATACTAGACCAACATAGAAGTTTGAATTAATTCAATCAATATTAACAACGCCAACCAATTGATCAATAACCCATTTTCAAAATGCGGCTGTCAGAGTTCTTTCTTCTTCAGGTGTTGCTCCCTATAATGATACCACTCTTGAGGACCTTAAGGCTAAGCATCCCTTCAAGTCTTCCCCTTCTCTGCCGGATATACCTATTGATCACCATAACCTCATTGCATCCCCTGCTGTGGTTCTTGACATGATCAAGAGTTTCCCCCACGGTACCTCTTGTGGTCGAGATGGATTGCGCGCTCAACACCTTTTGGATTGTTTTAGTGGTGCTGCTGTGGCTGTTTCCGACGAGTTAATCGATTCTATCACCCATGTGGTTAATCTTTTTCTTGATGGTAAATGTCCTAGGGCGTTGGGTGAGTTTATTGCTGACGCGTGGGAATCGCACCTTGCTTTACCTCTCGAGGGATCTCGCGAGGCTTACAACCCCCACCAGGTAGTGTACCTGATCGTTGTAGTATAGTATAGTGACAAGTACCGGGGGATTGATCGTTCAGCTTAGGAATAGTGTCGCTAGGATTAGAAAACCTAATTAATAGTTCTAAAGATGAAAGATGATTATTTTTGGGTTTTTATATTTTATGAAAGCAAGTAAAATCTCGGGTTTTGAAAGAGTGGGCGGAATTAGTTGTTATTCAACTAACCCAAAAACTACTTTATAACTAATTAAACTAATGAAAATGAAATTAAGCTAATATTAAACTAAGGTTGTGAGCAGTATTTGGAGAAATTGTGTTTACTTAGACTTCATTACTCCCTAGATATCTTTTACATGTCAATTACTTGTTACACTTGTATGGATGACGGATTGTATTCCTTAATACCATTCGTGGGGTGGCATACATAACTCCCCAACTCTATGAGCTCTTATCTCCTCCTACACCATGACCCAGCACAACTATAGGGATTGTAAACAGTGGCTCATGCATTAAATACAACCAATAAAGACCTAGTACGCCTCGGTTCATGTTTCTTAAGACGTTCAAGCATGTTACCATTTGGAGATCTGCCAGTTTTCTTAAGCCTAACATATAATATCATTCATCCAAGAACAAGAATAGACAAGTAATCAACACATAATCAACATCCAGGTTTCATTAGATCTAAGCAAACACAAAAGAAATCTAGCCTAGCATAGTAGAATTAAGATAAGAGCAAAAGATAAACAACCAACACATAGACATATTGATTGAATTAAGAGTATACTTATCTCAATTACAATGCAAGGTCTCAAGGGTTTGGAACCCTTGAAAAACCTGTAAAAGAGGCACCAAAATCGTCTTTAGGGTTTCACCAAAACTTCTCTCTTTTTAATGAAAAAACTAGAAAACTATATATAGGAAAATCGTCCTGACGGCGTCAAGAGTAAAATCTGACGCCGTCAACTCGCCGCCATACACTTCCTCGGACGCCCTAGATCCAATTGTGACGGCCTATGTGACGCCGTCACCACCTACGGTAAATTAATCTTGGCCACTTTGACGCCGTCATCTCTCCATCTGACGTCGTCACCAGCTACGGTAAAATATTCATCTTGTCTGACGACGTCAAGAGCAAACCCTTGACGCCGTCACCTTGTATTTCCAGCTTGGATTTTTGGTACTTTGTCGTTTTCTTCACTTTATGCTCCAAAAACGTCCAAAATAGCCTCTTTTCCAGAATTCACTCTCCAAACACCTAAAATCACAAAAGGAACGATTTAGGGCAATATTTGATCAAATAAAGTCGGATTCGGGCTTAAATGACCCCCTAAAAACGGATCATTTTTCGCCGCATCATATACCCTTACACTTGAGATTTGCTTGTCCTCAAGCAAATGAGCTTTTATTCTACTCAAAAGACAAGTTAAGGGTCATTTAACACTAATATAAAAGTAATTACAACAAATAATCGTTCCACTAAAGACCAATAGACAAGCACGGAGGTCATACACAAGCACCTCACAAATAGTGTTTTAGATACTCACATCTCTCGGGTGTAATAAAGTAATATAACAATATGGAAATGGAAGATATCTCTCACTACCTGTCATAACAAAATAGATTACCATAGGCTTGGGAAAGGATCAAACCTCCACCACATGGCGTAAGCACCTAGGATAAACTATCAAAGAGGTCTTTTAAAAGGGTTATAACGTTAGGTGTAGGGATATGAATTACATGGTTTTGTTGGATAAGGGAATTTTACTGGTGGCGAGTTAACAATCTTAGTAAATTACATGTACAAGATGGCGTTGCTAAGCCAAGACTAGACTCGACTTAAGCTAATAAATGGAAAATAACAAAAATGTAAAATGAACATAGAATGAAAACGGGATGGTAGTCCGTTTTTTTTTCTCTTTTTCTTTTTTCTATTTTTTTTTCTTTTTCTTAATTTTTTCTCTTATTTTTTTTTTATTTTTTTTTTATTTTTTTTTTTTTTGCATACACTCTTACCCTACCATCCAAAATAATACATCATAGGGGTTTGAGCAATCCCCTTACACTTGAATCTTTACATACTTTACATTTAACTAATCTAATGACTCGAATTAAGAAAATCAAAACACTTGGAGCACTTTTAAGATTAACGCACATATGGGGTAATAATATGATGTCATTCCCCATTACTCCATAAAATAAGTACTTACCCATGAGTCCCAATCGTCCCAAAACAATATGTACAAGGATATGAATCGACTTAGCAACCATGTAATCAATTAGAAAGTTAACTTAGGGTTTAACAAATAACAATAATGCACTAAAAATGAGCGCATACACGGAAGGCTAAGGCGATTTGGGTGTACATTTAAGTGGGGTGTAACAAATTCTTCCTTTAAGTAAAATGCTTAAAGTTAGAAACGAAAAGATAGGCTCGGAGGGGTGTACTAGGGGTATCGTGTACTAAAAATGAGTACAACGCTAAGGGTGTGGGAAAAATTAGTTGACTTAACTAGCCAAGTAATATGACTTAAATGGTCAAGTAATTATGATACGGGTTTAACACAAGGGTGATCCTAATGCCTCTTATCATGTAGTAAATCCTACCACACGAATGTAGTCTCACTAGCGGTCTCGGGATGCATCACTAACGCAAGTTCTAGAATCTAAATGCTACCGGTACACTCATAAGCACCAATAATAAATGCTTTTCCTATCAAAACTAAAGGCGAACCTCACATCTTTGGGTGGAAAATTTTTCTGAATATACGGTTATGTGCTAGTCATACAACCTCCTATCCATGAGACGCTTGCTATGGCTAAAGTTTCACTCCTAAATGTTGTAAAAAATTTTAAATTTGGCGCTAAAATTACACTAACAAGTATTTCTCATAGTTTTATTACACATCTACTATTAAACAAAACAAACTCAAGCGAAAGTGCATATGTAAGGTATCATCTTTTTACCCTCCCCTTACACTTAGGATGAACATTGTCCCCAATGTTCAAGTAAAGAATGTAAAAGTAAAAAGTAAAGAGAATGAAATCAAATACTCCCCTGATTCGCTCGGTATGGATTTTAGGTTGGCCAGGTTAAATCTTCCTCCAAGAAAATGAACAATCAAAGCTTCCCTTCCAGAATATAAATCATCTTCTTGTCTTAAATAACCTGTAAATCCTGACAAAAGTAGACAAGGCAACCTCGCGTAAAATCGGCGGTATCCTATATAAGTTACTAAATCCTAGAAAACAAAGTAAGATATAATGCTTGTGGAATGAAGTTTGCAGATTTCCTGGAGATTATAAAACTTAATAATTCACAAAAACCATAAGACTCCGTTAGAAAAACAAAACGGGTAAAATTTCCAGATTTTTGACTCCTGACGCCGTCAAGAGCAATTGCCTGACGCCGTCAGAATGGACCTGCAGAAATCTTCATGTTAAGTTTTCGGAAAATTTCTGGAAAAACCTTGTCCTACTTCCTGGAAAATCCTGCAAAACTTCATTATAACTCGATACAAGCATTTGACTCTAACAAATACGAATATACATGTTCATTAAATATTGTGGAGAATCATGATCGGTTTGTTTCTTAAAAACATATTTGGGGTTTCCCCTTACACTTATCTTTTGCAAAAATACCTTTAGGTTGAAGTTAAGACTAGGCCAAACAACATAATAAAGTATTTCCACATTTTAGTTGAGAAACATGATCAACCAACAATAAAAACAAAACATGCATACGGAAGCAAATAACAATCAAACAAATAAATCACACAAAACATGGGTTGCCTCCCAAGAAGCGCTTTTCTTTATTTACGAGTCTTGTAGCTAGACTCAAAGTCGTGGGTTACTACGTGATTCCATCATTGGTTCCATTTTCCGATTGTAAATATTCCTTGTAGAAACCAATCACCTTTTTCTCAATCGCCCCCATAGTCAATCGGACAAATTCTTCATTGACCTTATACATTGGTCCAAGGGCCAAGCAATTCTTGTAGTAAAGACTTCTTTTCTCCCATACATACTCCATGCCCTTTTTCTTATCCTCCTCACTAATATCCTCAAAAGCACCAATGTTGTCTTGATCAAGACGAGATACAAAGCGAAATTCTTTCATCCTATTGGGCATCCTATAGGTGATACTATCGGTGTTACTTGCGAATCGGATTGTGCCTTCCACCTCATCATACTCTAACTTAGACTCCTCAACAAATGGTTTGCCGAACACAACATTGGATAATCGACAATCAATAACATTAGCAAGATCCTCCACAATCATAAAGTCGGTGACAAAGGTGAAATTACCAACAAAGACACATAAACCTTTAACTCTCCCGACAAAGTTACAAACTCCACCGGGGTACTTGGGGTCCCTTCTAGGTTCAAGTCTTATGTTTACTATATCATTATAAACCGCTGAGGACATAATGTTGATTGGAGATTTAAAGTCAATGTAAGCATTACTAATTTGCCTATATCCAATCATACATGGTATCTTAGCATTCTTAGGATCGCCTCTCTTAATCTTAGGTTCAATCATGGTGAAGGGAGATCGCGGGTTATCAATAAGGTTATTATAGTATGCAATCTCCTCCTTAGTGGGGTATAGGTTAAAGTAGTCGTTAAGCCTCGGATCCATTTCCTCTTCTGGTCTCTTAATAACACTCACAAAGTCATCAGGCCCTAGGTCCTTATTTGAGTACAAGACGGTTGCTAGGTCGCTAAACGTATGTTCGAGTTCAATCTTGATCAACCTATTAAGCTCTCTAAGCTCCCTAATCTCACTCTCAATTTGTTCACGTAACACAGCCACTTCACTAGGGGAAAGGGGTGGATTCGCGTTTTCTATAATGGTCAACGGAATAGTCAATGAGTTTAATTTACTAACAAAGGCACAAAGAAATAAGATAGACTAAAGAAGACCTAAAAATAAAAATAAAAATCTTACTAGAAAGGAATCTAGCAAGTAGACCTAATAAAAAGAAATCCTAACCTAGACAATAACTATTCCCCGGGCTGCGGCGCCAAAAACTTGATGCGTGGGAATCGCACCTTGCTTTACCTCTCGAGGGATCTCGCGAGGCTTACAACCCCCACCAGGCAGTGTACCTGATCATTGTAGTATAGTATAGTGACAAGTACCGGGGGATTGATCGTTCAGCTTAGGAATAGTGTCGCTAGGATTAGAAAACCTAATTAATAGTTCTAAAGATGAAAGATGATTATTTTTGGGTTTTTATATTTTATGAAAGCAAGTAAAATCTCGGGTTTTGAAAGAGTGGGCGGAATTAGTTGTTATTCAACTAACCCAAAAACTACTTTATAACTAATTAAACTAATGAAAATGAAATTAAGCTAATATTAAACTAAGGTTGTGAGCAGTATTTGGAGAAATTGTGTTTACTTAGACTTCATTACTCCCTAGATATCTTTTACATGTCAATTACTTGTTACACTTGTATGGATGACGGATTGTATTCCTTAATACCATTCGTGGGGTGGCATACATAACTCCCCAACTCTATGAGCTCTTATCTCCTCCTACACCATGACCCAGCACAACTATAGGGATTGTAAACAGTGGCTCATGCATTAAATACAACCAATAAAGACCTAGTACGCCTCGGTTCATGTTTCTTAAGACGTTCAAGCATGTTACCATTTGGAGATCTGCCAGTTTTCTTAAGCCTAACATATAATATCATTCATCCAAGAACAAGAATAGACAAGTAATCAACACATAATCAACATCCAGGTTTCATTAGATCTAAGCAAACACAAAAGAAATCTAGCCTAGCATAGTAGAATTAAGATAAGAGCAAAAGATAAACAACCAACACATAGACATATTGATTGAATTAAGAGTATACTTATCTCAATTACAATGCAAGGTCTCAAGGGTTTGGAACCCTTGAAAAACCTGTAAAAGAGGCACCAAAATCGTCTTTAGGGTTTCACCAAAACTTCTATCTTTTTAATGAAAAAACTAAAAAACTATATATAGGAAAATCGTCCTGACGGCGTCAAGAGTAAAATCTGACGCCGTCAACTCGCCGCCATACACTTCCTCGGACGCCCTAGATCCAATTGTGACGGCCTATGTGACGCCGTCACCACCTACGGTAAATTAATCTTGGCCACTTTGACGCCGTCATCTCTCCATCTGACGCCGTCACCAGCTACGGTAAAATATTCATCTTGTCTGACGCCGTCAAGAGCAAACCCTTGACGCCGTCACCTTGTATTTCCAGCTTGGATTTTTGGTACTTTGTCGTTTTCTTCACTTTATGCTCCAAAAACGTCCAAAATAGCCTCTTTTCCAGAATTCACTCTCCAAACACCTAAAATCACAAAAGGAACGATTTAGGGCAATATTTGATCAAATAAAGTCGGATTCGGGCTTAAATGATCCCCTAAAAACGGATCATTTTTCGCCTCATCAATTGCTAGTGCTCCTCTCACATGATCTCCAATGATTCGGGCTTAAATGATCCCCTAAAGTCGGATTCGGGCTTAAATGATCTCCAATGATCAAGCCCGGAGGTGGTATCCGTCCCATTGCTGTGGGGACTGTCTGTAGGCGTTTAGTCTCCAAGGTTGGTGCTTCTATGATCGACCACTCTTTAGACAGTTATTTAAATGATCTTCAATTTGGTGTCGGGGTACCTGGAGGAGGGGAGGCTATTCTTCATGCTGTGAATAGGTTTATTGAAGACCGTGGTAGTGAGGAAGGCCTTTCGATGCTACAGGTGGATTTTAAAAATGCCTTTAATTTGGTTGACCGTGAGGTCATGTTGCAGGAAGTTCGCATGCGATGTCCTGCCAATTCTCGTTGGGTGGAATTTTGTTACTCCAGCACAGCTAGATTATATTACGGTGAACACACGCTATGGTCGCACCAAGGAGTACAACAAGGTGATCCACTTGGGCCTCTTCTCTTTGCTCTAGTGCTACATCCATTGGCATGCAAGATTAGAGATTCCTTTAGTCTTCCCCTTCAAGCTTGGTACCTAGATGATGGCACGATCATTGGAGATACTTTAACAGTTGGGAAGGTTTTGAAGCTTATTATGATGGATGGACCTCGTTACGGGTTGCACCTCAATGTCAATAAAACTGAGATTTTTTTGTCCAAAGGAGGATCCTAGAAGCAGGCTTGCAGGTGTTTTCCAGCCTAATATTGCCCGACCTTTATATGGTGTTAAATTGCTGGGTGGACCTGCTAGTTTAGACATTGTGTTTAGCAATGAGCTTGTTATGAAGAGGGTTGCTAAAACCATTGACCTTATGGATGCTGTGGCTAAGCTCAATAACCCTCAATGCGAGTTGCTTCTCCTTCGTGCCTGCGCTGGTATTTCCATGTTATATTTTTCTATGCGCATATGCCCCCCTCGGGTCTTCGAGCGTGCTCAGATTTTTTTTGATGCAGCGCTTCGTTCTTCTCTGGAGCGTATTGTCACTGCCTCTGGACCTGGGTTCGGTGAGTGGCAAAGGAGACTAGCCACACTTCCTTATGAATTTGGGGGTTTTGGTGTATACTCTGCAGGTGATGTCTTGAACTATGCTTTCCTTGCATCTAGACTCCAATCTACTAGCCTACAGACTAAGCTCCTCCGACATTCTGGCATCATAACCCTTGGATCTTCCTTTGATGAGGTCTTGTTGGCTTTCAATGCAAAAATGGAGATTGACCTTTTGGGCAGCTCATGTGAGATCGCTGCCCCCAAACTCATGAAGAAACTGGCATATATATATTTCACGCGTGTCGCCAAAATGGCCGAATCCACTTTTTGCTTATCTACTAGACAAATGGCTTTATGGAGATCGCAAAATGCGGACCACACTTCAGACTGGCTTAGGGTAGTCCCGATATCAAGGTTGGGACAGACCATGAATGCCAGAACGTACCGATGTGTGCTATGCTATCGGCTGGGTATCCCTTATTTTCAACTCAAATGTTGTGTTCAGCCTGTTCCAGGGTATTTGCGGGAGATACTTATGGGGACGACGTGGTATCGTGTGCCGGTATTATCGGGATTAAACATCGACATAATATAGTACGCGATACCCTTGCTGACATATGCTCTCGGTCCGGGGTCTCGGCTCGTAAAGAGGTTGACATTGGACTATGTGGAGAAAGGGACAAAACCTTACGTCCAGCTGATGTGTTACTCTACTCTTGGGACGACGGACAAGACACATGTGTTGATTTGATAGGGTCGTCTCCCTTGACGCAAACCAACATGGTTGATTTTGTACCTGGTCGTGCGGTGGTCGAAGACAACGCAAGCGTGTCAAGTACGAGGCTAAATGTGCGGACATTGGATATGGGTTTCTCCCCTTCTCATTCTCTTCCTTGGGAGAACTTGAGAAGGATGCAGTGACCCTACTAAAGCGCATCCAAAGATTTTCAGTGACTCAGGACATCGGAGCACGTGCTGCTAATCATATTTTTAATAGGATTAGCTTTGCTATAGCTAGAGGAGTGGGGCCCAGTTAGTATCTCGGCTCCCCACTAATTTCTTGTAAATCATATGATTTTCTAATGAAGTGATGTTTATAATAATAATAATAATAAAGTGAAATTTTATTGTCTAATAAAGTGATGGTTAATAATAATAATAATAATAATAATAATAATAATAATAATAATAATAATAATAATAATAATAATAATAATAATAATAATAATAATAATAATAATAATAAGTTAAGATGTGAGAGAGTGGCTGAGAAAATCAAGGAAGTAAGCGGGTGTTTGGTTGGAAGTATCACGGGTAGTCAGGGACGGATCTATAGTGTAAGTGTTAGCAATAAAAATTGAAATTTTAGTGTAATTTTTTAAAAATTTTGAACTTTTTTCAAAAGTGACCACAACCCAAAACTCAAATTGCCTCCCACCCACATATTAAAACCTAACATTCAACAATCTAAAGCCTTATAAATCATTCATCTCTAAGTAAAAATACTCGATTTATCATTACGATCTTATTTTTTTCCGTATTTTGTTGTTATTGTTAAAAAAAAATAATAATAAAAAATTGTCCCCCCTATCCATTTTTCCTGGGTCCGTCACTAGTAGTAAATAGGAAAGAAAATGAATAAACATGTCTGGCTAAGAGTAAGGAATGCAATCATTGCTTAGTAGTGGGTAATGAGGCATTACTCAGTAAATTGAGAGGAAAGGTAATTATTATCTCCCCCCCCCCCACCACCACGCACCACCACTAGCAGCAGCAGCCACCACCACTACCACCACGCCAGTAGCCACCACCACTACCACCACCACCACCACTTTGGAGGTTAATATGTTTTTCTTAAACCAAACACTATCAAAGATAATGATAATTTCCATTTACTTTTGCTATTCTCATTCCCCTCTTTAAACCAAGCGCACCCTAAGAAATTAGAGCATTATATCATTATAGTGTCATTACCCTCAAAATGATGACGAATGGTGGATTGCTTAGTACTCCATCCGTCCCAAAATAAGTGTCCAGTTTGACGAGTCAAACTGGTTCAACTTTGACTGTAAGTATATTTTTTTGTTATATAATACTTGATAGTTATATAATACTTGATGAAAAATTATACCATTGAAAAATACACTTAAACCCCAATCCATTTATATATTTTGCATCAAATATTATATAACACAACAAAAATAGTTATGGTCAAAGTTGAACCAGTTTGACACTGAAAAGTCAAACTGGACAATTATTTTTTGGACGGAGGTAGTATTAGGTAATGAGTCATTCCATTAGAGCCAAATAAGTATCATTAATCATTATCTTTGCTATTACTTACCGCTTAATACCCTCAACCAAAACGTTTTACCTAGTTTAACTCTTACATATTAGCTTATAAAAGCCTCCATAAGTTTGTTTGGCAAACAAAGGTTATTTTATAAGTCATCTTATCTTAAAAGTTCAAGCTCTTATAAGCTTCAATAAGTTTGTTGCCAAACAGACTCATTGTATTGTTCACTAATGAACGAGATACGAGAACGTAATACCTTAATAAAAGTCGCACTCACATACATATACGTAATATTTGCGCGCATACCTACGGACACATGAATTTGAATATGTAAATAAAGGTATTCATCATGGTCATGATATTGATGAGTGCAATTGTAATATGTGTGGCAAACTCAGGAAAAAAAATATAGGGTAAGAGAAAAGCAAAAGATAAATCAACGATCTCTAAGTTCATGGGTACTAATCGCAAGATAAATTCATGTTCAAACAAGAAATGGAAAGGTAAGTCTTCTCATAAACAACACTGTCGATCAAACAAAATAGACCTTGGGACAGATTGTTTCGAAAATCCACTTGATGGGAAAGTGGGTACCAGTGGTGACCTTTCTCCCATTAAAAAAAATCTCTTTTTTTCAGAGTTAGAAATAATTGATGATTCAAATGATGATACCGATAACAGTGAAAATGAAAGTTAGATCTCTTTTGAGTTAATGGTCATCTACATTCTTGTCCAAGCGTTTTTTTTTGGTGATCAGGGTGGTTTTTTTAGGCAACTCAAGTTTTCTATTTATAAAGTTCAAGTAGCAAAAGTTTAGAGGCATTGCAGCAAAGTCAAACTCCCTCAGTCAAAAAAAAAAAAAAAAAAACAAAGTCCATCTTACTATTTATGTTTGTCCCAAAATAAATGTGCAATTTTTATATATGGACAGTAATTATGACTGGTTTTCCTACTTTACCCTTCTAATTAAAACTTGCATTAATTACTCATTTTTTTTATTTCTATATTAACTACGAGGGTAAAAATGACTTTTTATAAATCAAAACTAGCATTAATTACACATATCATACTTTCAACATTTTTTGTTTGTGGACTCTTTTTTTGGGACGGGGAGTAGTTGGTTTTTAGGATGTCTAGTTCTAATCTAGTTCATTTATTTGTTAGGCATGGTTTCCGTAATTGATGTTGTTTGGTTTTCATACATAATTAATGGTTATGTGTATCGGTGTATGTGGTCAAAACATTCATTCATTTTGGTTGTGGGTTTATGCCCAAGTTTGTAATTGTTCTTCATACTTAATGAAAAAATTTCGCTTCTCCAAAAAAAGAAATTTTCGTTTATATAATGCACAATAAAAATAAAACAGCTCACCTTAATTTTTTTTGTTAATTTAGGTATTAAAATTATCTGAAAGGCTACTCACAATCCTTGGATGACCAACGTTCTACACTTCTAATGATCTAGTAACTTTAGCTGGGTAGAGAAAACGTGATGTTGATGATCATCTTACGTGGTGCTTGTTTAAGTTTTTTTTATCAGCCTACAAGTTTATTAGGTTTACATATCCAAAATAAGCTCTAATAAACTTATAATCACAATTTTGTGGCTTATTTAAAGAGAGATGACTTATAAACTTGTTGTTAGTTGGCGTCAGGCCAACACAAAACAAACTTATCACTTTTTTGTCTAATGAAAATCTAGTAAAGCTAGAAGATATGAGCCTATTAAACCTTTTATGAGTAAAAACGCATTAAGGGAATTAAAACTGATCCAAATGAGAACATCTTGGCATAAAGATGGGGGGCAAACAATCCTCGCTAGGATAATGGTACAACTACCATATAATCTTCTGAAGGGACACTCCAAATGAAATCCAAACATCACATTAAACATTCCAAATTAGTAAATAGATTAATTTTGCAAGGTTTTGGTTCATTACAAGGACTTTCACATAACAATACCTACAATCACCAGGGTTTTGTTCCTTGGGTTTTTAGTTTTTAATTTACTTGCATCTATCAATGTGAACATACATGAAACAATAAAACATAGAAGATATATAAAATGATCCGGTTTTACATACGAAAAAGATCATTCTGGACCTCAAAAGCAAAAGCTCGTAATATTGAATGCATTGAAACACTTGGACAAATTTCAGATTTTAGTAACTGTGATTGATTTTCTCTTGCCTGTGGATATTTCCTCTGCAGAGACTAGAAGGATCCCATTAGTATCTAAACTGAAACAAACCTCTATTTTTGACCTCCTATCAGGACCTAGGATTAGCCCATCAAGGTTAAACTCGCCAAGTAATATGTTGTCCTTAACTTTGGCATTCTCACCTTGGTACACTGCGATAGTCACTCTTGTTTGGTTGACAAGTAAAGTATATATTTTCTTCTTGCTTGTGGGTATGGATGTGTTCCTGGGGATTATAACATCCATGTTACCTTCTTTACCATCAATCTGAACATCAATTCCTAACGAGCGAGGAATGACATCCAGTAGCACCACATCCTGCTTCATATCACGATCATCATCATTTCCAGTTAACCTTGCAGCCAAGATGGCCGCACCTGAAGCAACAGCCTCATCACCATTTAAACTCCTGCAAAGTGTCTTCCCACCAAAAAACTCCTCTACCATTCGTTGAACTTTTGGAATCCTACTCGAACCTCCAACAACCACCACCTCATCCACATCCTCCTTCTTCATTTCACCATCACGTAAACATTCGTCTAATAGTTGAATGCATTTGTAAAAGTAAGTTGCATTTAGCTCCTCAAATTTGGCTCTGCTGATTTTGATAGAAAAGTCAATTCCCTCATGCAAGCAATCAATTTCAATTGGAGCAAAAATGGTTGATGACAAATCTCTCTTTGCTTTCTCACTAGCAACTTTCAACCTCCCCAATGCTCTTGGATTACGTCGTACGTCCACACCACTGTTTTTTTTCTTGAATTCATTTATGCAATAATTAACGAGAGTCGTATCAAAATCCTCACCACCTAAATGAGTATCACCACCAACAGCTTTGACATCAATAACACTCGTTTTACTGATTGTCAAAAGAGATACATCAAAGGTACCGCCACCCAAATCAAATACCAAAACTGTCTTTTTGTCCTTGTTCCAGTTTTTGTCAGACAAATTGTCGACACCATATGCAATTGCAGCAGCTGTCGGCTCATTTAGCAAACGCAAAACATTGAGGCCCGCACGGGTTCCTGCTTCCTTAGTTGCCTCCCGTTGTTGGTTATTGAAATAAGCAGGAACCGTTATCACAGCATTTTTTACCTCTTTTCCAAGAAACAGTTCAGCGGTTTCTTTCATCTTCTTAAGAACCATGGCTGATAACTCTTCAGGTGCAAATTTCTTCTCTTCACCTTTGTACTTGACTACAACACTTGGTTTCTCAGAGTCCCCTTTAATAACCATAAACGGCCACAATTCCATGTCCTTCTGCACTTGAGGATCACTGAATTTGCTTCCGATCAAACGCTTAACATCTGAAATTCTTTATGATTAGCAACCAAAATTTCCTAAAAAACAAAAGCATAAAATAGTTACAGAAATCTTTTGAATAGAAATATTTTACCAAACACTGTGTTGGCAGGGTTCCTAGCTATCTGATTTTTTGCACTCTCGCCTACTAACAACTCTGACTCATTGAAAGCTACACAAGACGGGGTGATCCTGTTTCCTTGTTCATTAGGAATGATCTCCACCCGATTTTTGTCGTCAAACCAGATAGCAACACATGAGTATGTCGTTCCAAGATCAATACCAATAGCGGAACCTTCGACTCTTTTAGACATTTTTCAACCTGAAATTACATAAAAGACAAAGGAGAAGTTGTGTTTAGACTAATCCCAACAAGAAATGAATACGATAACTTAATTCCTTGTTTTGTTCAATTGAAGCTGTAAAATGTACGTAATATCTAATGATCAGATTCAAGGATATATACTTAAGAAGACAATTCCGCAAGAAGAAAGACAAAGTTACCACTGACAAGAATTTAATACATAAATAACTTAAACACTAATAATAGAGAACATTTGCAATCTCATGTTGAATAAGTAACACCTGATGATAAAACTCATGCACTGTATTTCATAAGTACACTTGGAACCAACCCATCATGGCTTAACTACTTCCCACACAAAACAAAGGAGAAATCAGGTCAATGAGTTCGGTCTCACTTATAAAGTATGATAACGGAACAATATTTTTTTTTCCCATAAACATGGTTTTAATGGAAACTCAATTCTGTGGCTAACTTTTCCAATACTACATGCATCTCATTTACAACATTACAAAAATCAAATATCCTCCATATTTGTATCTCCTATAAGACTACCTTATTTTTCTACATGAGGTTTAATAGACTTAAAGGGTGTTTGGCTAAGTTTATGACGTTAGTAAAAAGCCATTTATACATAAAGCCCTTTCTGTAGTTAAAACTATAGTCACATGGAACGGGGATTGCTCCGGTACGGGATCGCGGTTCGCTATTTCTCAAAATCTGGTACGACGGAGATAGGCTCATTCCGGTTCGCTTCGGTTCGGTGTACCAAATACTTTGGTACGGCCCACCCAATAATAATATTGTTTAGTTTCATATATTAATGATATATTAATATTAAAAGAGATTTTAATGAGTGAAAATAATATTTGATTGACGAAAAGTGTAGTTAAATAGAGTTTATAAGACTGCATATTTTCGAAATAAGTCGTTTTTTCTGAGATTAATTAAGAGAGTATAAATTAAAAGACTAACTTACTCAATTGGTTTAAAACTTTTTAGAGAATAAATACTAGTTACTCTATACGTAACTTTTGTTTTCAAAGAATAGATATAAAACTAAAGTGAAAGTTGTTTTTTTTAAGGAATAAGTAAAAAATGAGAGAAAAAATTAATTGGGGTTAAAGAAAATAAATACAAATCATTGATTGACATCACCCACGTGACTAGAGTGTGTGACAAATCACTCAATTGGTAATAGCGTGTGTTCTTTGACAGATTTCCGTTTAACATTATTTGCCAACCTTTTTTAATATAATTTGAAAGTTATATCTTTCTAAACCACCAATATCCGCACAAAACCCGGCTATATCCGGCTAAACCCGGTCATATCCGCCCAAACCTGGTCATATCCGCCCAAGACCCGGTTATAAAATTCAAAGTCTTCCAAGTGGGTCTAAAAGAAATCAACCAATGCATATATTTTAAACATAGAAAGTAAATAAACATTTCAACCAAAGCATATATTTTCTAGCATAAAGTTTGACCAAAATCATTAAAAAATATATATATATATATATATATATATATATATATATATATATATATATATATATACAGTAAATAAACATTTCAAGACTAAACTTTGAAATTTTACCTGGGCTTTTTTTTTTCTTTCTCAAAACTGATCCCTTGATTTTAAATCTCTTGTTTATAGTAGGGATTGAAAGGGATATATTTTGTTTCACAAGAGTGCTAGGCTAGTAGGCCAGAAACTATGTGTGAAATGTTTATACCATTATATTTTATTTGTGATTGTGTGTATGGGGTATTTACTTAATAAGTAAGTAAACATTTCAATCAAAGCATATAAATAAAGTGTGCAAATAAAAAGATAAAAGTGTGTCAATCATAGCAACATTTTTTTAGCTTTCTAGACAACTTTAGTAACATCACGTCTTAGTCATAAAGATTTATAGTTATATACATCTACAAAACTTTACTGATTAAAATATGACTTATGCTCGTAAGCGTGTAATTTTTCATAAACTTGTATTTGTATGCTTTTATGCTTTCGATGCTTATATATGTTTTTACTCCTAAAGGGGTGGGGTGACAGTCATGATTCGATGTCTCCCTCATGATTCATCAATAACCAATAATATTTTGCCACCTTATTCCATGATTTAACCATGTTTCACCATACTTTTTTAGTGGCAACCATTATTCCATGTCTCAACTAATTTTATTTTTTATTTTTTATATTCATAATTATATTAAACAATTTAATAAAAACATTATATTTTATTAATAATTCAAAGAAAATTACATAATACTTAGAATAAAAAAAACATAATTATATCTAAAAATTGTAAGGCCATTCATATTTCTCCGCGATCTCACGTTTTTTTTTGCAAGAGTGATCTCTCGCATAGTCTGATCGGTTATGTGATCGTACGGTTCGTTGTAGAACTTCATCGCCCGAAAAAAAGTCTTTTTTTCAACACTACGAAGTTGTGCCGCCATCAACTTTTCGGCCAAGTCATCCTTTGCAAGTTTTTTCTCCACCACCGTCTCCAATAGTTGTGTTTTCTTTGCCGTGTAGGTGTCGAAGCTCACAACAACACTATTCTTTGTTGACAAATCGCTTTCGGTCTTTTTGCCGTTTCTTTTCCGTGTAAGAGTTGTGTCATCATTCAGATCCGGAATAACGGTCTCAGCATTCTCATTGCTTCCCGACTTTGTAGTTGCCCGATTCCGACGACTTTCTTCATTTGTCGGTGTGGAAAACTAGAAGGGGGGAGGGGGGGTTGAAAAGTTTTACCTCTTTTTAGTTTGTTTAATAGTTGTTTGGAAAATCTTCAATTTGGATTTATTATTAAAACAACATATAAGTAATATGTTCAATTTTATATATAAGTGTGCTTTTAAGTTTGTTTTCAAAAACTTTGTTTTATGAATGGAATTTTGTTTGATCTTTATGTGAAATCAACCTATGCACTATATAATGATATAAGCTATTATAACTATAAACTAGAGATAAGTAAGTAAGTTAAGTAAAGATTAATAGATGGAAAGATCAAACCGCGAGACAAAGAATTTATAGTGGTTCGGCTACAAGGACACCTTCCTTACCCTACTCCACTCCCCGAGCACCAAACTCGAGAGTTTTCTTCATTATGTCAATGAGCTCCCTTATGGCGGAGAAAACCTTACACACCTTAGCTTACACCAATTTTAACGACACAAAATAAATGTCGAGTTCTAATAGTAGCTAGAACCAATCTCACGACTTCAATCACACCACAACATTTTCACAACTACTCACAACTTCTTCACGCCTTCTTCACGACTTCTTCACTACTCTTATTTCTTCACTACTTGATGTCTTCTACCTCTTCACTACTTCACAACTTCTATCTTATCACCACTTCACTATTTCTACTTCTTTACTTCTTCAAGGCTCCTATTTCTTCACTACTTCAAGGCTTCTATGTCTTCACTACTTCAAGGTTTCTATGTCTTCACTACTTCACTACTTCTACTTCTTTAAGACTACTACTTCTTCAAGGCTTCTATGTCTTTACTACTTCACTACTTCTACTTCTTTAAGACTACTACTTCTTCAACGCTTCTATGTCTTCACTACTTCAAGGCTTCTTCACTATGCTATGGCTTCTATGTCTTCACTACTAACCACTACTTCTATACACCTCTATGTAGGGGATAAACAGTAACGAACACAACCGGATATGTTTGAATCTCTGAAAGGCGTGTGAACACTTTAAGATCGAATCAATTTGGTGGTTCTCCCGAATTATTCAATCGGATACAATCCAGAGATTGAAAATGTTTTGTATGGTTTTTGTTTGAGAATTTTTTGAACCAGAATCAAAAATGACCAAGAAAACGTATATCTATAAAAAACGGGATTATTAGGGCTATAATAACCGCCTTTTGGGTAGTTTTCCAAGTTGTCAAATTTAGTCCCTCAAAAATGACCAAGAAAACGTATATCTATCAGCTCGACCCCAGCCAGGGACGCTGCCCCTTAGACCCTGCCAGGGGCTGCCGCCCCTTGGACCCTGCTACTAGGGGCTGCCGCCCCTGGAACCCCGCTCCCAGGGGCGCTGCCCCATGACCCCCGTCCCTTAGGGGCTTCGCCCCTAAGATCATAATAAATTCAAATAGGTGTGCACTCCACACTTCCAAACCTAAATGACGTCTTATTATGACGAAATTGGTCAAATAAGTTAATCCAATTACACTAAAATATCCAACACTCTACTTCTTCACTTCTTTTACTACTTTACACACTTCGAACTAATCTATTTGCCTATGTGTAAATCTAACTAACCACTATACACACCTTATACACCAATGAATGAATAATTTACAAAGTGAAATGAACAAACAACTTAAATAACAAGATGATACTAAGTTGTAATACTCCTAGTCTTGATTGATAGAAGTATTCTTCTTTTGCACTTGAATGGTTGAAGCTTGGATCACTTGGAAACAAAAGCTTATGAATATATGATCAAATGAGTGTGAAAGAATAGTTAGAAGATTTAGATAAGAAAGTTTGGAGTGCAAAAGGTGGGGAAAAAATGCAGGAAATGTCCAGTATTTATAGGCAAAGCAGGGGAGCCAGAGGAGTGTGCCAGTCCCCTTAATTAAGGGACCGGTCCCCTTAATTATTAAGGGGGCCGCCTAGTTAATTAAGGGGGCTGCCCATACTGAATGTTGCCCAGCTTTGTCTTTTTGTGGGGAAGGTTTTTCTGGAACAATTTTGCCATATTTGGTTGAAAATTTGAATTTATATATTTATGGTTAATTAAACATTTTTATTTAATACCAAAAATGATTTTCTAAAAGATATAAAATGTTTGTGACATTTTATAAAAATTTAGTGATTAAGAAAATGTTCCTTTAATCATATAATGCATTAGACACTTTGTTTATTCATACCTTAAGTAATTATGTGGTTAAAGTGAATATTTACTACTAAATACTTGTTTATGTCATAATCTTTGGTTTAATGATTTTTCATTTTGTGATTATCAAAACATAGAGATATCGAAAAATATGAATAACGTTTTCAGACATTATTTATATCAACAATCTCCCCATTTTTGATGATTACAAAACCTAAACTCATTAAATTCAAAAGTTAATTTTTAGACAAGGTATTTAGTGAGTTTATATTCACTTCTCCCCATTTTTGTAGAATAAAAAAGGTTTAAGTCGACAAGTTTCATGTGTGAATTATGACGGAAATGAAAGCTCCCCTTGATGTGTGCTCCCCCTCGTTTGAGGGCACCAAGGGATCGAGCTATGAAATTCTTGTAAGAAAAAATATTAGAAGTACAAGCATATATATAACATAATAACAACTAATGATAAGCATGGCAAAAGAATATTAGAAACACATATTAAAACATTCATTAAGTCAGAATGATTATGCCAAACACATAATCATTGTTACATCATTCATAATACTAGAATCCTTAAACCAAGTAGAACATCCTATTTTTCCAAGAGAGAGTGTCATCGAACTTGCTTGTATCCCAAAAGCTTGAGGCATTTTATTTGAAAAATGAAAAACATAAGCATATAGTATGCTTAGGTGAGGGTGGTTGAGTGGGGATCATGTTGTTGGCTCAATGGAGGTATATTTTTGGTTTCATGGATGTTGGTGAATTTGGTGGTGGAGAGCTTGGGGGTGGTGAGTTTGGAATGGGGTTTGTTGATTGAGGGTTTGGATGTTGTTCAAGTGATGGTGTTGGTTGAGAACTAGTGAGAAGATACTCAATCCAAGTAAAGTGCTCATTAGATGCAATGGTTTGTTTTTAGATAAAGATGCAACAAGGACAATTGTTGACATGTTTCTCGATTTGATTTGGGTTGTGAGGTGATGAGGGTGAGCTAGAAGGAGGTGGATCTAAGTTGCGTTGTGCAAGGTATAAAGCAAGAAGAGCACTAAGCTCATGGGCTTCCTTTGTAACAATTCGCATTTTCAGGTTAATTTCTATTTCTGAAAATTTCACTATTTATTTTTACTATTCACTTTCACTATTCATTTCCCGAAATTTAATTTTTATTTCATATTCTCGTGTGATAAATCATTTCCATGGCAAAATAAAAGTTTGACACTCATCAGATCATTTTCGCGAAAGTTATTAAGGAACTACACGTTTAGGTTAAAACGTCATTTAAAAATCCTACGCACAACGAAACTCAACCGCGTTAATTTTCCCCGCATCAGATAAATGTTTGATACACTCATGATTAATTAGAGAATTTATCATGACTAAGAAAAATGTTACCAAATAGACCCTGGACCGTGAGAAACAAAAATTTACGTTTTTAAGCACTTTTACTTGTCCGTAACCTTAGCCTATACCTGCACCGCGTTTGTAAGATGATTTGAGTTTTCACATTTTTGGAAAAGTCAACATATTTTTCCCTCCTCCTTTGACCAAAAATCATTCCTTGATTTTTAGGCTTACGGTTTTATGTCCAAAAGACATTAAATACCAACCGACACTAGACCGAGCCCAGTCTAGACATTATAAGTCATTTTAAATCATTACTATCCTATTAGAAAAGTAACATTTTACTTTTCTTAATTTTACGCAATATTCGTACGTTTTACGTATTACGCGTTTTAGACCCGTGTTTCCAGTTTTAGCAGGGTTTGAGCACCCCAATGGAACCTACCGCTCATTTATATTTTATTATGGAGTATATTGACAAGTTTAGTCATCCTTTCAAGTTTCACATTTTTACGATACCCGGTTTTACATTTTGTGGCTTAACCATTTACGGTTAGCATTATACGGAGTCAAAACTAGCTACATAAGTTAGATAATATCATCACAAACCAACTCATCCCCCCTTATCCTTATGAACCGCCATAGGGGGGGGGGATTCACCTCACATGTGGCTTGATCTCATGCTTCTAACCTTAGGATGCATACAAGTGTCCAAGCTTGCTCTCCAAGCTTTGACTAGTCCTAGTTACTAACCTCCTCAAGCTCCTACTTAAGCCCTCATCCCCCCTCCTTGTCGTCCCATATCTCACACACAAACACTCTTTCATTAGCTAGTTTACTTCAAGTTATAATCAAGAGATCAAGTGCAATATCAACACATAAACCCTAGTTTGGTTTTGATTCATCAAACTACTTCAAATCCTTTGAAACTCTTGGTGATTCTCTTGAGTTTAGATCCACTCAAGTCACCTCAATCTTCATCACAAATCCTTCAAGAATACAAGAGTAGAAGGATTGCTAAAGTGAAGAGAAGCTAGTCAATCAAAGTCCTTTCCTTACTAGTTACTTACCTTTCTTTTAGAAAGCCCAAAGTTGTAAGGAAACCCTAGTATACTTTCTTGCTAAATATCATTTTCATGCTATTTATATTTCATTCTTACTATATATGGTCTTGTTATTATGTTCATGATGTATAAAAAAATTGGTAAAACAAGTTATGGTAAACATATGTTAAACTTATGTTAATTAAACAAGGAAACTAGTGACTTATATTGAGAACCACGACCAAAATAGAGTAACCATGATATGAAACACTTACCTACTGTTATATAGGACTTAAAAAGGAAAACATATCAATTTAAATCACCTAAAACGAGCACACGAGTCAAAAGTTATGGCCAAAAGAAGTTAGCGAAACCAAAACGCCGAAACTGCCTAAAACAACCTGTTAACGATCTGACCCTTTTGAAAGTGGCACTTCTGCTCCGATTCATCAAAAAGTTAAAACACGAAAGTTGTCCGGAACGACGTTTTCGTTCAGGAGCAAAAAAGCTCGAGCCCTGAAAACGCTTAACGAGTGATATTTTTCTTCAAATTCTTAACAGCCCATTTTTAAGACCAAATGACCATGTAATGGTTATGATTAAATGAAACCAAGAGGTCTAATGACCTAAAGCCAAGACCACAGCCATGGCTAAGGCCAAGGATGAGTCTCTAGACCATGGTAGCCATGACCAAAGTCACGGCAAAGCCACGGCTAAAGACCTTATGGCCTTCTAAGTCGAAAACATGAACTAAAGTGGTAGTCGTAACATAATCAACCAATTTGGATCTACTCCATCTAATGACCATGAGACTTTACAAGTGTTATCATATCCATACTAGACTTAAGAAACTCATTGAAATAACAATCTTCATTTAAAAGTAAACTTTCCTAAGTTTATTCAATTATTTGGACATGTAACTTTTCGGATCAAAAACTTATATATTTTTATCAAATACTACAATAGTAGGGAGCTTCATGTGAGGAGTTCATTAAAGTAAGCCGTCGAGATGAGTTGTGGATTTACGAATTAAAGTGTCCTGGCTCCTCGAACGTTTACTACATGACTTCTGAATTATGTCGGCCCGAACGGTAGTAAGCGATATACAAACTATACATGTTTCATAAACCATCTTTATTCAAAGACTTACACTATACTAAGTACTACATCATGGACTAAATGCAAGACATATATATAGGCAATACTTCATATTCTTTACTCCAATCCTAAGTCGCAACAATCTATTATAGGTTGCTCTTAGAGACCTTCGCGATTCGACCATCATTCTCACTACTCACTACATCACTTAAGGTGAGTTCGTAGCCCCACTTTATATTGTTTAACTATTTTACAAACCCATGGGGGGATACATGCTATTATTTTTCTACTCGAACACAATGCTTTCTACTGTATGCTTACCCGACTATGCTTTATTGTCACTAAGTAACGATTGCCATGTTCGAAGTCCCTATATCATGGACCATTAGTCACTAGCTATAGTGAGCGCGAATATTGTGAATAGATCTATTGGGATTGACGGATCCCATTTGTGTTGAACAACTACGAGTTCAAACAAATGCACTATATTTGAGATTTAGAGGTATAATGGCAATATTACCTTGGTAGGGCTTCTATAATGCCAATTTTTGGTTCGATGTTAATGCTTTGGTTGCATAAGCTTAGTGCAATAATAACGGTTTTGTTTTCTAACTATGAGTGTGAGTCTATAGCTCACACTACGATTATTGTGTTCAACGATTTAACTACAAACTCTACGAATTCCACTCAACCATTGTGTTGACTGTTTTAAGCATGTATTTCAGGTCCATAATGAATGAGGCTGGCACGGAGGAGCACGGACATTCAAGAGGGCTATACATTTTATTATCATTCGAAAACTCATTTAATGTAAATTGTAAACATGGAACCATCTGGGACCTCATTTTGTAATCTCTGATATTTATATATTTTGAATGATAAATCTTTTAAAACAACTCAATTAGAGATCGTTTTCTACTATTATGACTGTTGTGCCGTCGAGTAACACCCAGTTTGAATTCCGCTGCATCATTGAATTGGGGGTGTTACATCGTTGAGTTCCTCAACGAACTTCAAGTGTTCGGATGAAGGTGATGGTGGTGGAGTGTGGTTGTTGTCTTGAATGAAGGTTTGAACATGCAACATGGGAGTAGCATGTGAGGTTGTAGGAGGTGGTGGTGACACTCTTGGTGGTGGAGACATTTGTGAGTTTGGGTAATCATAAAAGCATGATGAAGGTATAGAGGAAAGGGATGCTTCATGAGTGGATGGTGTTTTGAATGTTGCATTCGTAGAATGAGCAAGATGTGGAGTGTTGACAATGAGGTTTGGGTTGTTGTTTTAGGATTAAGCATGCTCATCATATGACTCATGTAGATGAGATGAAGAAGCATCTTTGGAAACAAGGATGGTTGGTTGGTTATGTTTGTGAGAGGGGTCATTTCTGTGAGCATGAGGTTTATGTGTTGGTTGATTAGGAACAACATCACTTGAGTCGTGACAAGAGTCAAGTTTTCTCCTCCAAACGGGTTTTACGGAGATCTTTGCAACTCTTGAAAACTTGGGTCTTTGGTTGTTGGGAGATGACATGTTTGGATGGATGAGTATTTATGGTGAAGAGGGGTATTTATAGTGTAGAAATTTTGTGTTTATGGATGGAAAATTTTGTTGGGTGATTTAGGACAAAATATGTTTGTGAATTTTGGGAAATATAGGATGAAATGAGCTAAAAAGTGAAAAAAAAAACAGGAACCCCGACCATCAGATGGCCGGTCCCCTTAAATAGGGGACGGTCCCCTTAAATATTAAGGGGGTCGCCTTATCCTTTAAGGGGGCGCCCATCTGGTGGTTCCCAGATTACCATAAATGGGTTTTTGGCAGAAAATTTTAGAAAAGGTTGTGTTTTTAGGTTGGGTTTCAAGCAAGTCCAACTCTTTGAGGCAATATAGGATATACTAATCATGTATATAAAGCATGTTGTCCAAAAAGATTAAGTAAACAAGTAATTTTTAATTAGCATGCAACCTACTCATCAAGAGATTAAATCATATTGACTAGGAAACAATAAAACATGCTAAGCATATAATTAACTATATGAGTATGAAGATTAATGAACTAGTTCAAACATCTTGATGAATGCCTATGTGCAACAAATGGGAGTTATGATTGCATGGACTTCAAGACTTGTTACAAACAAGATCCAAATAGGCAAACCATGGTCCTCTTGATTTGATTAGGTTTTCTTGTAAGTATCATATACATAAAATTATATGACAAATATGAGATTATCATGCATGATTTAAGGAAACGTTTTTAGCATTATTCAACAAGGTTTTGAAGTAGGTTCTTATGTAGATTGGAGTAAAATAGATTAGGTTTTACTTCAAAATGTTTCGATGAATGAGAGGTAAAGAAAACTTTTCCAATCTTTGATTTTGATTAAAACAAAGTTGTGAATATTGATAATGAAGCATGTTATTGAAAAGTGAGATAGTCATAAAAAAAATCAGTTTTCCAAAATGTGAGACTCTTGCATATTTTTAGATTTTTCACAACAAATATTATTAATCATAGAATTTAAAAAAAAAATGTTTGTTAAAAATCTCAAGAGAGTTGGTTAAGCCTATTGTCACATGCAACCCTTTTTCTACATAACATATGATCATAAGAAGGTGATGATATAATGCTATATGTTTGGTGCAAGAGTGTTTAAAGATATATATCCTAACATCTATAGCTACTTAATTTTCGCACACTTAATTAACGTAACATTATACTCTATAAAAGCTTGTCTTAGTCCTAGGTTGTATTATGATATATCTAGTTTAGCTTCTATGTTAATTATTTATCCTCATAACCAAAATCTCTACTAGTGGACATAGGGGATTTTCATACTCAATAATGAGTTCAAGAGTGAACAATTAATTCAATACCTAGAGGGTCAACTAAGCGGACTCATATATTTCATAAGCAAATATAACTAATAACATAAGAACAAGGTAACCTACAACCCTAAGCATATCATAGAAACTAATTATAGCATAGTCAAGCTTTTCTTCATAAAGGTCAGGATGATAAGTAAGCTTGTGAAAGTTGGTTGACTCTTCAAGTTAGCCAAGGTATGATATCATAGCAAAGTAATCATCCAACGCCTTTTGAGACCAAAGTGGCTTGATCCGAAACATGTCTTATATATGAATCAATTGATGCCACATCCTTAATTCATATAATATCATATCTTTAGTAGTGTCTTTCTCATCTTCATATCAATAGCTCCATGCATCCTTGATGAGTACTATTTGATTATGACACCTTGATGACTTTGAACTTATATTGATGAGATGACTTGCATGTTTTCAATAGAGATACTTCCTTTCACATGAGCCATGTTTGTCATAAACATTTGCGTTTGATTCCTTCATCTTTATGTTGTCTAACAATTCATCTTCATTATGTAGTTGAATTCTAGACGTCTCACTTGATTAACACTTGTTATTTTAGTATCCCTTATCATTTGATAATCTTGAAGTACTTATTAGAACTACTTCGAAGACTTCTCAAAATAAATGATCAAATATAGGAGAACTCTTCATTAACTCTTTAATAGCCACAACAACGTCATTTGCTAATCGTGTGATGTGTTGAGTATGATTCAAAATAATATGATTCACTTGTCTTCATATGTATGTTTCGAAAGTGAGTAAACCATCATATAATTGAGATTCGTCTCTTCGTGCGTTTATTACCTAGTCATGTAAAACAACTTGGTACCCAAATTCTCATGGGTCCGAGATGGTTAGTTGAGGACATCCATGCATATGGTAAGGATGTCGCCAAGAAGTACAAGAATTCATCAATAGTTTTTTTTAACGAACAAACAATGACTTTCTTGACTTATATAATTAATAATAGTTGTAAATAATGTTAATTCTAAATTTCTCTACTAGGTTTTACAAATTCAATTTGCTTTGATTTATTTGTTGATGAGCTATCCAAATTAAATCCTAAACTGGTTTTATCTTCAAATGATTTTTGACTACTTAGTAAGTATTTAAGAGATTTGAAATTCTCTTCAAATTTAGCTAATATTTTTGCTCTTTCATTTAGTCTTTTAATTTCATGTTTAAATTCTTGACATGTTTTGCATTCTAGATTAATTTCGATATTACTTTCAAGTCTAGACATTTTATCTTCAAAAATTATTTCTTTTTCAAAATTACTTTCAAAACGATTTGATGATTCATTATTAGAGGTAGCTTTTATTTATATGTTGCAAAAGTGTTTAAATTCATTTTCTAATTTTGAAAATTCAAAAATAAATTGATTATAGCAAAAATGTTCGGTTTCGGATTGTACCTCATTTGGAGTTGTATCTAATTCATATTCTTCACATACCGGATAGTAATCTTCTTCTTCATCCGTGCACTCCATGATTCTTCAACTAGTTCTTTTCGGATTTGATTCATGTAGTCTTCATTATTAATACATTCATTTAAAACATTTGAACTTGTAGTACATGTATCTAAATGTCTATCTATCAAGTTTTCTAGTACAACTAATTCATGTGCAAGATCAAATTCTTCATCTTTGGCTTGACATTTTTCTTGATGAAAGTTTAGAATATTTTTCCAAATATCATTTGCCGTTTGACATGAGAATATTCTTTCAAATTCATCTTTCAGAAAAGCTTTATAAATAATTATTTTAGCCTCATAGTTTTTATCATGCTTTGTTTTGAAATAATCATTATTGTTTTCAAAATCATTTTTCGTTGGTTGAAAGTCACCAATCGAAATGACATGCCAAAGATCAAGATCTATTGATTTCACATAATTTTCAAATTCGTTTTTCCATTCAAGAAAATGATCATTTTCAAATAATGGTGGTTGTTGCGTAAATTCCCCTTCTAAATATTTTTCAAATTTCATAGATCGTTACAAGCTTTAAAATATAATATATTTTAAAATCTTGCTTGACGTGGCTCTTGATACCAATTGTGGAAAACTAGAAGGGGGGGGGGGGGGGTTGAATAGTTTTACCTCTTTTTAGTTTGTTTAATAGTTGTTTGAAAAATCTTCAATTTGGATTTAGTATGAAAACAACATATAAGTAATATGTTCAGTTTTATATATAAGTGTGCTTTTAAGTTTGTTTTCAAAAACTTTGTTTTATGAATGGAATTTTGTTTTATCTTTATGTGAAATCAACATATGCACTATATAATGATATAAGCTATTATAACTATAAACTAGAGATAAGTAAGTAAGTTAAGTAAAGAATAAGAGATGGAAAGATCAAACCGCGTGTAACACCCCTAACTCAGATATGGCAGCTAACATAGCTGGGGGTATTACGCAAAAGGAAACCAGGCACATTTATAGCTAACGACCACAACATGAGACGTTTATAAATGTTTCAAAACACATCATTCGAATTACAAACCATTTTAGAGTACAAAGACTCTTTATCAAAATAGCAGCGGAAAAGTAAATAGAGTTTGCATCGGAAAATAAACAAAGTTTAGCAGCGGAAGAAATAAAGACACATAAAAGGTTTTACAAATGACATGAAAAATAAAGATAGTAAAGATGGTTAAGCTGCCTTGACAGAAAGCCTCCTCAGTCCAAGCCACTCCACCATGCCCAAAACATCAAGCTCCAAAGCTAATTATTATTAGTAGCAATACCTGAAACACATACTTAAAAGTCAACACAAAGGTTAAGTGTAATCCATAGGTTTAAATAATAAAGTTGAGCACAAGGTTTTAATCAGGTGATATAAGCAACATATGCAAATACCGGGTAATTAAGGTAACATACAATATATAGAGGCATCACAGTGCATATAATATTGTTGATGATGCTAAGCTCATGACACGCAAAACGTTAACCAAATTCATAAGTCGACAATAACTGCGGAATTTCATAATATAATAAGTGCCCTCAGGTTGGGTACTTACCATATACCCAGCAAAAATCGAATATAGTACACCACAAATTGCCTATCCAGCAAAAGGAGTGGGAGGGTCAATTCCTATAGGCATATATCCCTATATCCGCGCTCACTCGCAAGTGATTAATGGTTCATGATCAGAGGGTCTTGCATGGCAAGATAAGCTACTTAGCACATCGGTCAGGAATGCATACCAATCAGGAAAAACATACAAAAAATACTTGTGCTCAGAAAACATTTAAAAGCATGTATCTCACCCCATCGGTTTATAAACATTTAAAAGATAAAAGTGGGGCTATGAAAGTATGAATCACACCTTAATAGCAGCAGGAAACAAGAAATAATAACCAGCAAATAGTATATCACGTCAAGTAATCCTCAGCACAACCTAATCAATATAAATGGCACAACTCAGAAACAATACTCGAATATCTCAATAAACAATACTTGAACAAAAGATTTTAGTAACAATGGCGTTTGAAAGAGAGAGGTTTTAAAAGTCTCGTGTGGAAGACAAGAAAGTTAGAAAAGGAAAATGTCGGCGAAAATGACCAAATACCCAAGAAAGACGAAAGTAGACGAAAGAACACCTCAAAGAAAGACGTCGAAAAGAAATGAAAACACACTCGAATAAACAACAACTCGTTAATAACTAGTCTCGGCTTTTCCCGTTTTCCCAAAATGTAAAGTTGATATCAATATAAGTTGAAAAGGTTTTAAGATATTTTACAAATCTTAAACGTTTAAGGTTTACAAAATTTCGGCATGACCTGCCCATTTGTACAACGTTTTCCCGAGTCAATGACTCTTAATTATCCTATTTATCGCTAAATGTCACAAGTTATAATATACAACTGAACATATTATTCGCGTTAATGTTAGTTGTTTATATTTATCGACCATTTCGCATTATTCGTACCAAAGGGTCCATAATGTCCAAATAACCAACACCGTAAATCTAATATGTCCAATCCTTGTCCATCACATATATCGTCACAAATATCATAACTCGGATTCAAGTCCGAATATCACAATCCACTTAACTATGTCCAACTTGTTTTATTGTTTCATAAATATTAGTCAAGTTATATTATATCGTTAAGTTTTATACTTATCGTTATGTTCCCATGTCAAAAGATTAGGCCGAGACGTCACGAAAACTAAGTAAACAACGACAAGAATATAGTAAGCTATGTCGTGATTTGAGACGAGTCACGGCTCGAACCCATGTGAGCCTCGAGCTCTCGGCTAACCAATCCGAGCAAACACAACACAACAATAACATCAACAAATCTCACTCCAAATCTAACCTACGCAGGCTACGCTAAATCCCAACACAACATCACAACCTCGAAATCAATCCGAGTCCATAACCACTCAGTTCACAAACAATAATCCAAATCCGAACACATCAAACCTCCACTATCCTATCCTAGTCTATAACAAGAAGAAGAACATCAATAACACCAAAAACAACAAAAATGACCCACGCACACCACCACCCATGCCTCGGTGGTGTGGCATGGTGGCTGCCGAGGACCCACAAACCAAACGGACCCTCGAAAATCCCATCCGACTCCAAAAATACACTCCCCTTCGTCACTACAACCCGAACAATAACAAAAATACCAAAACGTCACCGAGTTGACTCGGACCGAGTCACGCTCAAGAATAGTAAATCCACAAGAGTTCACATGTTTTAAAACAAGTTGTATTATCAAAACTTTAATAAAAACGGATTTATTAAAAAGATATAATTAGGGTTTTGTAAATAAAAAGTTTTATTTAAAGAAAAAGTTAAAAAAAGGGGGTGGGAGTGCTCGGTAACCAACGAGACATGGTGAGGAGGCGGCGGCGAAGGGTGACAGTGGCGGTGGTGTTCGGTGTAGGTGGTTCGGGGTTGTTTTGTGGCGCGTGTGTGGTACGAGAGTGACGGGAGTCACCCGATCTATCCATTGGTGAAAGAAAATATTTTTGGCCGGAATCTCACCGAAGAAGACGGCGGTGGGCAGTGGTCGGCCGGATTTTAGAGTGGGTGTGTGTTTATTATGAGTAAAATGAAATAAATATAATTATAAAAGGCTTTATATATTAAAAGGTTTAGGGTAGGAATGGAATTAGTAAAAGTGTAGGGGCTAAAGGGTAACTATCTCGGGGACCAATCCTGCCAACGTAATCAAACTTCTCGCGAAAACGCTTCGGGGATCAACGACATAGCAAACGGACTCGAAAAATTACGAAACTTGCGCCATTGTTCACGAAATCATTTTTCCCCATCAAATCAAGCATAAACTTCAAAGTTTTTCTCAAACTCAATATAATTCAAATAATTTGGCAAATGCAATACGATTCGAGTTTTCTAGGTTGTGCTGAGTCAATAAAGAAATAAAGTTCTCGTTTCCAAATATATCTCACGTATCTCAAGCCCAAATAACATGCAATAAAAGTTTAAAAGTATTTCAGGTAAGAAAATAAATATTTGGCTAAAAATAGGTTTTAGGAAAAGTACCAGGTGTTACACCGCGAGACAAAGAATTTATAGTGGTTCGGCTACAAGGACACCTTCTTTGCCCTACTCCACTCTCCGAGCACCAAACTCGAGAGTTTTCTTCACTATGTCAATGAGCTCCCTTATGGCCGAGAAAACCTTACACACCTTAGCTTACACCAATTTTAACGACACAAAGCTAAATGTCGAGTTCTAATAGTAGCTAGAACCAATCTCACGACTTCAATCACACCACAACGTTTTCACAACTTCTTCACGCCTTCTTCACGACTTCTTCACTACTCTTTTTTCTTCACTACTTGATGTCTTCTACCTCTTCACTGCTTCACAACTTCTATCTTATCACCACTTCACTATTTCTAATTCTTTACTTCTTGAAGGCTCCAATTTCTTCACTACTTCAATGCTTCTATGTCTTCACTACTTCAAGGTTTCTATGTCTTCACTACTTGACTACTTCTACTTCTTTAAGACTACTACTTCTTCAATGTAACACCCCCAATTCAATGATGCAGCGGAATTCAAACTGGGTGTTACTCGACGGCACAATAGTCACAATAATAGAAAACGAACTCTAATTGAGTCGTTTTAAAAGATTTATCATTCAAATTATATAAATATCAGAGATTACAAAATGAGGTCCCAGATGGTTCCATGTTTACAAAATTACATTAAATGAGTTTTCGAATGATAATAAAATTTATAGCTCTCTTGAATATCCGTGCCCTTCCGTGCCATCTTTGATCATCATGGACCTGAAATACATGCTTAAGAGGTCAACACAAAGGTTGAGTGATATTCATGGAGTTTGTTTAATGGTTGAACACAATATGTTGGTAGTGTGAGCTATAGACTCACACCAATGGTTGGAAAACAAAACAGTTATTATTATAACACTAAGCTTATGACACCAAAACGTTAACGGGTACCAATATCAATCGGCGGAGTTATCCCGGTAGGTACTTTGCTGTCATACCCATGTTTCAAATATTAATGCATTTGTTTGAACTTAGTCAATACAAATGGGATTCGTCAATCCCAATAGGCCTATTCACAATATTCGCGCTCACTATTACTAGTGATTAAATGGTTCATAATAAGGGATATTGGTTTTAGCAAGGATGATACTTAGTAATAATAAAACAATCAGGTAGCATACAATTTCAAAGCATTGTGTTCGGTTTAAAATAGCATGTATTCCCCCAAGGGTTTGTAAAATAATTAAGTAATGGAAAGTGGGGCTATGAACTCACCTTAAGTTATATAGCAAGTAGTGGATGTGATGGTCGAATCGCGAAGGTTTCTACAAGCAACCTATAATAGAATGTTGCGACTTAGGATTGGAGTAAAGAATATGAAGAATTGCCTATACATGTCTTGCATTTAGTCCATGATGTAGTACTTAGTATAGTGTAAGTCTTTGAAAAGAAATGGTTTATGAAACATGTATAGTTTATATATCGCTTACTACCGTTCGGGCCGACATAATTCAGAAGTCATGTAGTAAACGTTCGAGGAGCCATGACACTTTAATTCATAAATCCACAACTCATCTCGACGGCTTACTTAATGAACTCCTCACATGAGGCTCCCTACTATTGTAGTATTTGATAAAATATATATAAGTTTTGATCCGAAAAGTTACATGTCCAATATTTGAATAAACTTAGGAAAGTTTACTTTTGGATAAAGATTGTTATTAGAATAAGTTTCTTAAATCTTGTATGACAATTACTTGTAAGATCTCATGGTTCTTTAGATGGAGTAGATCCAAATTGCATGTTTAAGTTATCGATAACTCTTTAGCTCATGTTTTCGCCTAGGTAAGTTTATATGGTCTTTAGTCATGGCTTCGCCGTGACCTTGGTCATTGTTCCATGGTCTTGAGACTCAACCTTGGCCTTAGCCATGGTTGTGGTCTTGGCTTTAGGTCATTAGACCTCTTGGTTTCAATTAACCATAACTATTACATGGTCATTTGGTACAAAAATGGGCTATTAAGAATTTGAAGAAAAATATCACTCGAAAAGCGTTTTCAGGGCTCGACTTCTTTGTTCCTAAACGAAAAAATCGTTCCGGACAACTTTCGTGTTTTAACTTTTTGATGAATCGGACCAGAAGTACCACTTTCAAAAAGGTCAGAATGCTAATAGGTTGTGTTTGGCAGTTTCGGCGTTTTGGTTTCGCTAACTTCTTATGGCCATAACTTTTGACTCGTATACTCGTTTTAGGTGGTTCAAATTGCTATGTTTTCCTTTTTAAGTCCTCTATAACAGTAGGTAAGTGTTTCATATCATGGTTACTCTATTTTGGTCATCGTTTTCAATATAAGTCACTAGTTTTCTTGATTACTTAACATAAGTTTATATATAGTTTCCAAAACTTGTTTTAATAGTTTTTATACATCATGAACATAACACAAAGACCATATATAGAATGAATGAAACATAATAAGCATGAAAATGATATTGAGCAAGAAAGTGTATTAGGGTTTCTTACAACTTTTGGACTTAATGAAAAAGGGGACTCATGAACTAAGACAAGATCTAAATCCTTCAATCGAAAACCCTAGCTTCCAATCCTTCAACACTACCCTTGCTAACCCTTGCTAGGCTTGGTCTAACCTTGTAAGAACCTTATGTGTTCATCCCCTAACCACCTTGTGTAGCTAGTAAATTTACCATGGAATCACTAAAGAATGCAAAGGACTTGATGTGGTGAACTTGGAGCTTGAAACTAGTTGAAATACTTGAAGTTGGAAATCAAATGAAGAGTGTTTGGGTTTGTTTGTGTTGTGAACGACTAGGAGGGATGGGGAGGGATTTTATAGTGAGTTGAGGAGGTGCTAGGAAGGTGCAATGAGGAGGTGCAAGAGTTGGGATATTTTCCTAACACTTAGAGGCCAAGTTTACATATGTTATGATCCTAAGCTAAGTGCATGTGATCAAGACACACCAAGGGTGACTCCTCCCCCCCCCCCCCCATAGGCGGTTTCACAAGATAGGATGGATGACTTGGCTAGTTGGTGAAATTATCCTACTTATGGATCTAGTTTTGACTCCGTAAATTGCTATCCGTAAGTTGTTAAGTCACAAAAACGTAAAACCGGGTATCTTAAAAATATGAAACTTGAAAGAATGACTAAACTTGTCAATATACTCCATAATAAAATATAAAATGAGTGGTAGGTTCCATTGGGCTGCTAAAACCCTGCTAAAACCGGAAACACGGGTCTAAAATGCGTAATACGTAAAACGTACGAATATTGTGTAAAATTGAGAAAAGTAAAACGTTACTTTTCTAATATGATAATAATGATTTAAAATGACTTATAATGTCTAGACTGGGCTCAGTCTAGAGTCGGTTGGTATTTAATGTCTTTTAGACATAAAACCGTAAGCCTAAAAATCAAGGAATGATTTATAAAATCAAGGAATGATTTTTGGTCAAAGGAGGAGGGAAAAATATGTTGACTTTTTCCAAAAATGTGAAAACTCAAATTGTCTTAGAAACGCGGTGCAGGTATAGGCTAAGGTTACGGCTAAGTAAAAGCGCTTAAAAACGTAAATTTCTGTTTCTCACGGTCGAGGGTTTATTTGGTCACATTTTTCTTAGTCATGATTAATTCTCAAATAAATCATGAGTGTATCAAACATTTATCTGATGCAGGGAAAATTAACGTGGTCGAGTTTCGTTGTGCGTAGAATTTTTGAATGACGTTTTAACCTAAAAGTGTATTTCCTTAATAACTTTCGCGAAAATGATCTGATGAGTGTCAAACTTTTATTTTACCATGGAAATGATTTATCACACGAGAATATGAAATAAAAATCAAATTTTGGAAAATGAATAGTAAAAGTGAATAGTAAAAATGAATAGTGAAATTTTCGGGAATAGAAGTTAACCTGAAAATGCGAATTGTTACATTCAAGGCTTCTATGTCTTCACTACTTCAAGGCTTCTTCACTATGCTATGGCTTCTATGTCTTCACTACTAACCACTACTTCTTTACTTCTTTTACTACTTTACACACTTCGAACTAATCTATTTGCTTATGTGTAAATCTAACTAACCACTATACACACCTTATACACCAATGAATGAATAATTTACAAAGTGAAATGAACAAACAACTTAAGTAACAAGATAATACTAAGTTGTAATACTCCTAGTCTTGATTGATAGAAGTATTCTTTTTTTGCACTTGAATGGTTGAAGCTTGGATCACTTGGAAACAAAAGCTCATGAATATATGATCAAAGGAGTGTGAAAGAATAGTTAGAAGATTTAGATAAGAAAGTTTGGAGTGCAAAAGGTGAGGAAAAAATGCATGGAATGTCCAGTATTTATAGGCAAAGCTGGGGAGCCAGAGGAGCGTGACGGTCCCTTTAATTAAGGGGCAGGTCCCCTTAATTATTAAGGGGGCCGCCTAGTTAATTAAAGGGGCCGCCCATACTGAACGTTGCCCATCTTTGCCTCTTTGTGGGGAAGGTTTTTCTGGAACATTTTTTGTTTGAAAATTTGAATTTATATATTTATGGTTAATTAAACATTTTTATTTAATACCAAAAATGATTTTCTAAAAAATATATAATGTTTGTGACATTTTATAAAAATCTAGTGATTAAGAAAATGTTCCTTTGATCATATAATGCATTAGACACTTTGTTTTCATACCTTAAGTGATTATGTGGTTAAAGTGAATATTTACTACAAAATACTTATTTACGGCATAATCTTTGGTTTAATGAGTTTTTATTTTGTGATTATCAAAACATAGAGATATCTAAAAATATGAATAACGTTTTTAGACATTATTTATATCAACAGTCTGAATTAGACGAATTTGCTTGAGCCACACTTGGTTGTTCCAACCATTTGTCTGCTTTCCTAACATTTTCCCATGCTTCAATATGACTAAAAGACTTGCCTTTTATTTTCTTATTATAATCGGCCATGACATTTTTCATCAAGTCAATATCGCCACATCCACTCTCACGAACACGGTTCTACAATTATAAAAGTAACAAGTATAAATTAATACAAGTATACAAATATTAAGTATAAATTAATACAACTATATCAAATACAAAGTATAAAAAGTATACTGATTATAAAAAAAAAGTATACCGATTATTAAAAAAAAAAGTATACCAAATGTATTTTGTGGTTGAGTTTCGGGAACAAAATCAATTTCATCATCCTCGTAATCATATAGCGGTAGTTCTTGTTCGACACTTGGTTCACGCCGCAATGCATCGTCACGGAAGTCATTGAACGGGTCGAACTCACTTGTCATAGATATATTGTATTGGCTTTGATTCATTGGTGGAGGTTGGTGATAATATTGGCATTGATGTGATGGTGGATTCACCGGTGGAGGTTGGGGATAGTAGGGTTGAGGTGGAGGTTGGGGATAGTAGGGTGATTGAACTTGCGGATGAACGGGTTTTGATCGAGAGCCCCGTCCACGACCTTTGGTTGAGTTTGAAACACGTTTTGATTTATTTGGATCCATTTTTTTTAAAAGAATAAAAGATTTGGAAGTGGAAGTAGTGGAATAAAATGTGATTTGAAAATGGTGGATGAGAATAAAATATGATTTGAAAGTGTATATTTAAAGGGTTTTTTTTTTTTTTTTTTTTTTTTTTTTTTTTTTTTTTAATGCCAAATGGTCGAATATTTAAAACCCCCAACATTCGAATATTTAATGCCAATCTTCCATGATTCTTTGGCATGTGATACCGATATTCTTGCCGATTCAACCATGCCGAGATTATGGCAATGGTCATGCCGTTTAGTTTGGCCCTTGCCGAACCCCATACCGCCTCCACTGCCACTGCCCTAATAAGCTAAGCAAAATGTCGAAACCACTTGGACTCATAACCATGGGCGGAGATACAAGGGGGGCACAAGAGGGAGGTGCCCCTAGAGAAAAAAAAATGTAGTATAAATTTTCAAAAATATTTGGTTTTTTTTCTTCTCATAATTTTCCCCTCTTATGTATCAATTTATAGCTTAGTTTCTAAAATTTATCAAAATGTGCCCCCTCGACAAAAAATTTCTGGCTCCGTCCCTGCTCATAACTTGCCTCAAGAGCTTCATACCCTCTATTTTCCGCTATTTTGGTTTATTGTAATAAGGTTAGTGCAGTGTACTCCTCTAATCTTGTGCACATAAGAACTAAGCAAAATAAGATTGACATTGTGTGCGTGATTTGATTGCTAGTTTGCATGTTCGCTTTTTTCATGTTCATTCACATTATCAGTATGTTGTCATCTTCACTAAAAGCCTTCCAACCTCACTGTTTATATAGTTCGTGTCCAACTTGAGTATTTATCCACTCAAACTGTGTGGGTATATTAACGTAGCTTATTATCTCATGATCATTAATTATTAGCCCTTGTTTAAATGATTTGATATTTAGGGGGTGCTTGGTTTGTATCGAGTAATGTGAATAGGAATAGTAAAGGGAATACTAAAGAATATAATGGGTATTAAGATTATAATAGATGATGCTTGGTCTAAAAACTTAAAATTTTCAAAATGTAATGCCTATTTTTGAAAATACTAGACCAACATAGAAGTTTGAATTAATTCAATCAATATTAACAACGCCAACCAATTGATCAATAACCCATTTTCAAAATGCGGCTGTCAGAGTTCTTTCTTCTTCAGGTGTTGCTCCCTATAATGATACCACTCTTGAGGACCTTAAGGCTAAGCATCCCTTCAAGTCTGCCCCTTCTCTGCCGGATATACCTATTGATCACCATAACCTCATTGCATCCCCTGCTGTGGTTCTTGACATGATCAAGAGTTTCCCCCATGGTACATCTTGTGGTCGAGATGGATTGCGCGCTCAACACCTTTTGGATTGTTTTAGTGGTGCTGCTGTGGCTGTTTTCGACGAGTTAATCGATTCTATCACCCATGTGGTTAATCTTTTTCTTGATGGTAAATGTCCTAGGGCGTTGGGTGAGTTTATTGCTAGTGCTCCTCTCACACCACTGATCAAGCCCGGAGGTGGTATCCGTCCCATTGCTGTGGGGACTGTCTGGAGGCGTTTAGTCTCCAAGGTTGGTGCTTCTATGATCGACCACTCTTTAGACAATTATTTAAATGATCTTCAAATTGGTGTCGGGGTACCTGGAGGAGGGGAGGCTATTCTTCATGCTGTGAATAGGTTTATTGAAGACCGTGGTAGTGAGGAAGGCCTTTCGATGCTACTGGTGGATTTTAAAAATGCCTTTAATTTGGTTGACCGTGAGGTCATGTTGCAGGAAGTTCGCATGCGATGTCCCGCCAATTCTCGTTGGGTGGAATTTTGTTACTCCAGCACAGCTAGATTATATTACGGTGAACACACGCTATGGTCGCACCAAGGAGTACAACAAGGTGATCCATTTGGGCCTCTTCTCTTTGCTCTAGTGCTACATCCATTGGCATGCAAGATTAGAGATTTTTTTAGTCTTCCCCTTCAAGCTTGGTACCTAGATGATGGCATGATCATTGGAGATACTTTAACAGTTGGGAAGGTTTTGAAGCTTATTAAGATGGATGGACCTCGTTACGGGTTGCACCTCAATGTCAATAAAACTGAGATTTTTTTGTCCAAAGGAGGATCCTAGAAGCAGGCTTGCAGGTGTTTTCCAGCCTAATATTGCCCGACCTTTATATGGTGTTAAATTGCTGGGTGGACCTGCTAGTTTAGACATTGTGTTTAGCAGTGAGCTTGTTATGAAGAGGGTTGCTAAAACCATTGACCTTATGGATGCTGTGGCTAAGCTCAATAACCCTCAATGCGAGTTGCTGCTCCTTCGTGCCTGCGCTGGTATTTCCAAGTTATATTTTTCTATGCGCATATGCCCCCCTCGGGTCTTCGAGCATGCTCAGATTTTTTTTGATGCAGCGCTTCGTTCTTCTCTGGAGCGTATTGTCACTGCCTCTGGACCTGGGTTCGGTGAGTGGCAAAGGAGACTAGCCACACTTCCTTATGAATTTGGGGGTTTTGGTGTATACTCTGCAGGTGATGTCTTGAACTATGCTTTCCTTGCATCTAGACTCCAATCTACTAGCCTACAGACTAAGCTCCTCCGACATTCTGGCATCATAACCCCTGGATCTTCCTTTGATGAGGTCTTGTTGGCTTTCAATGCAAAAATGGAGATAGACCTTTTGGGCAGCTCATGTGAGATCGCTGCCCCTAAACTCATGAAGAAACTGGCATATATATATATTTCACGCGTGTCGCCAAAATGGCCGAATCGACTTTTTGCTTATCTACTAGACAAATGGCTTTATGGAGATCGCAAAATGAGGACCACACTTCAGACTGGCTTAGGGTAGTCCCGATATCAGGGTTGGGACAGACCATGAATACCAGAACGTACCGATGTATGCTATGCTATCGGCTGGGTATCCCCTTATTTTCTACTCAAATGCTGTGTTCAGCCTGTTCCAGGGTATTTGCGGGAGATACTTATGGGGACCACGCGGTATCGTGTGCCAGTATTATCGGGATTAAACATCGACATAATATAGTACGCGATACCCTTGCTGACATATGCTCTCGGTCCGGGGTCTCGGCTCGTAAAGAGGTTGACATTGGACTATGTGCAGAAAGAGACAAAACCTTACGTCCAGCTGATGTGTTACTCTACTCTTGGGACGACGGACAAGACACATGTGTTGATTTGATAGGGTCGTCTCCCTTGACGCAAACCAACATGGTTGATTTTGTACCCGGTCGTGCGGTGGTCGAAGACAACGCAAGCGTGTCAAGTACGAGGCTAAATGTGCGGACATTGGATATGGGTTTCTCCCCTTCTCATTCTCTTCATTGGGAGAACTTGAGAAGGATGCAGTGACCCTACTAAAGCGCATCCAAATATTTTCAGTGACTCAGGACATCGGAGCACGTGCTGCTAATCATATTTTTAATAGGATTAGCTTTGCTATAGCTAGAGGAGTGAGGCCCAGTTAGTATCTCGGCTCCCCACTAATTTCTTGTAAATCCTATGTTTTTCTAATGAAGTGATGTTTATAATAATAATAATAATAATAATAATAATAATAATAATAATAATAATAATAATAATAATAATAATAATAATAATAATAAAGTGAAATTTTATTGTCTAATAAAGTGATGGTTTAATAATAATAATAATAATAATAATAATAATAATAATAATAATAATAATAATAATAATAATAATAATAATAATAATAAAGTGAAATTTTATTGTCTAATAAAGTGATGGTTCAATCTGCTAGCTTACAGACTAAGCTTCTCCATAGTTCTGGTATTGTAACTGCTGGTCCCTCCTTTGATGATGCTTTATGTACTTTTAATATGGATATGGATTTTGACCTTTTGAGTAACCTAAGCGAGGTCGCTGCCCCCAAACTCATGAAGAAATTGGCAGATATATATTTCGATCGGGTTACCCAAACTGTTGAATCTACATTCCATCTTTCTCCTCGACAAATGGCGTTATGGAGCTCTCTAAAGGAGGATCATACTTCAGATTGGCTCAGGGTGGTTCCTATATCTGGTTTGGGTCAAACTATGAATGCCCGGACATACCGTTGTGTGTTGTGTTATCGACTGGGTGTTCCTCTTTTTACTGTTCAGGTACCGTGTTCAGCTTGTTCTCGTGTTTTTACTGGAGATATTTATGGGGATCACGCGGTTTCTTGTGCGGGTATTGTTGGCATTAAACATCGGCATAATATTGTGCGAGATGTTCTTGTTGATATATGCTCTCGGTCCGGAATTTCAGCTCGTAAGGAGGTGGATATTGGGCTTCATGGTGATAGGGATAGATCTTTGCGCCCAGCTGATATATTACTTTATTCTTGGGATGGTGGGCTTGATGTTTGTGTTGATCTTACGGGGTCGTCACCTTTGACGCAATCTGGTATGATTGATTTTAGCCCAGGTCGTGCGGTTATTGAAGCTGCACATCGTAAACGTATCAAATATGAGGCCAAATGTGTGGATATCGGATATGGGTTCCTCCCCTTCTCTTTCTCCTCTTTTGGAGAACTTGAGAAAGATGCAGTAACTCTTCTAAAACGTATTCGACGTTTTTCTACGACTCAAGACCTTGGAGCGCGGGCTGCCGTTCATATTTTTAATAGGATTGGTTTCGCTATTGCTAGAGGTGTGGGGGCCCAGTTGGTTTCTCGGCTCCCCACCAATTTCTTGTAAAATCCTATTTTTGTGTTAATAAAAGTGATGTATAATAAAAATAAAAAATAAAAATAAAATAATAATAATAATAATAATAATAATAATAATAATAATAATAATAATAATAATAATAATAATAATAATAATAATAATAAGTTAAGATGTGAGAGAGTGGCTGAGAAAATCAAGGAAGTAAGCGGGTGTTTGGTTGGAAGTATCACAGGTAGTGAGGGACGGATCTATAGTGTAAGTGTTAGCAATAAAAATTGAAATTTTAGTGTAATTTTTTTTAAAATTTTGAACTTTTTTCAATAGTGACCTCAACCCAAAACTCAAATTGCCTCCCACCCACATACTAAAACCTAACATTCAACAATCTAAAGCCTTATAAATCATTCATCTCTAAGTAAAAATACTCGATTTATCATTACGATCTTATTTTTTTTTTCGGTATTTTGTTGTTATTGTAAAAAAAATAATAATAAAAAAAAATTGTCCCCCCTATCCATTTTTCATGGGTCCGTCACTAGTAGTAAATAGGAAAAACAATGAATAAACATGTCTGGCTAAGAGTAAGGAATGCAATCATTGCTTAGTAGTGGGTAATGAGGCATTACTCAGTAAATTGAGAGGAAAGGTAATTATTATCTCCCCCCACCACCACCACGCACCACCACTAGCAGCAGCAGCCACCACCACCACCGCCACGCCAGTAGCCACCACCACTACCACCACCACCACCACCACTTTGGAGGTTAATATGTTTTTCTTAAACCAAACACTATCAAAGATAATGATAATTTTCATTTACTTTTGCTATTCTCATTCCCCTCTTTAAACCAAGCGCACCTTAAGAAATTAGAGCATTATATCATTATAGTGTCATTACCCTCAAAATGATGACGAATGGTGGATTTCTTAGTACTCCATCCGTCCCAAAATAAGTGTCCAGTTTGACGAGTCAAACTGGTTCAACTTTGACTTTAAGTATAATTTTTTGTTATATAATACTTGATGAAAAATTATACCATTGAAAAATACACTTAAACCTCAACCCATTTATATATTTTGCATCAAATATTATATAACACAACAAAAATAGTTATGGTCAAAGTTGAACCAGTTTGACACTGAAAAGTCAAACTGGACAATTATTTTTTGGACGGAGGTAGTATTAGGTAATGAGTCATTCTATTAGAGCCAAATAAGTATCATTAATCATTATCTTTGCTATTACTTACCGCTTAATACCCTCAACCAAAACGTTTTACCTAGTTTAACTCTTACATATTAGCTTATAAAAGCCTCCAAAAGTTTGTTTGGCAAACAAAGGTTATTTTATAAATCATCTTATCTTAAAAGTTCAAGCTCTTATAAGCTTCAATAAGTTTGTTGCCAAACAGACTCATTGTATTGTTCACTAATGAACGAGATACGAGAACGTAATACCTTAATAATAGTCGCACTCACATACATATACGTAATATTTGCGCGCATACCTACGGACACATGAATTTGAAGTTTTTTTATGTAGTATATTATAAGTAATGGATATTATTTTCTACATCATATATTTCTCAATGGTGGCCGAAAGGTAAAACAACTAAAACTAAGGCTTTAGACTCCCTGAATATCTAATGCCTGGATTTTCGAAGGTTTCATATATATAAATAGTTGGTCATAGTTTTTTTCAGGCCTCGTCTTTAGAACATTGATATTTTAAGACCCTCGACTACAATATTCGCCAAAATAGTTAGCCCATCCGTAATGGTTGGTTGTCCGAGTCGGTCACCCAAAGGGAGGCCCCCTTGTTATGCCCCCTGTTTCGACGCATCGCATATGAAAAATGGGAGGACTTGGTCTTCCTAGTGACCGAGTTGTTGGCTTGGCTTGGCAAAATAACCCACCCCAAGGGTCAAAAATTATGACCGTTTGGTCATTTAATACTCTTTCATTTTCATTCAAGCTTCCAAACACATTCTTTCTTTTACACTCTATGAATCTCATCTAAAACAAATCGATTTCGATAGATTATTCTTTAAATCCTCAGATGATGAAGAAAAAGAAGTTATTAGTACCGATCTAGAATTTTTAAAAGATGCAGTTATGGTTATTCAAGCTTCCACTTCTACAATCTCAGAAACCCCAACTTATTGAAACACGACAGATAGAGATCGTTACGGTGATCATGATCGTCCAATTGCTGCTTACTTCTCTGAAAATTTCATGATAATATTGTTCGGGTGTGTATTGCGGCATAGTATATTGGATACCAATCAGAGCAAAGTGAGGTTGTAATGAGGAAGATATTGAGTTTGTGAATAAAGGTGTCGCGAGATTTGACGAAGATGATAAATTTGGATGTTACGACATCGTGAGAAGGTTATTAAAAAAAGGATCATTTGAATGTTGAGACATTTTTTTTTGATATAGTAAAGAAATGAAAGTGGAAATGGAAGTGAAAGATTTTAGTTTGTGCGTAAAAATAATTGTGTGAAAGAGGTTTATATAGAGTGAAAAATGGTTGCGTAAAAATTAAAGTGTATAAATCATTTTCTTTTTTCTTTTTTAAAAAAAAAGGGAAACTAGCCGTTGCATTTGCAACGATAAAAGAAAATGCAAATTTCCTTCATTTGACGCAAGCCAAATGGCTCACTCACGCAATGGAATGGTCGAAAAAAAATGCAAATTTCATTTATTTGGCGCAAGCCAAATGGCTCACTCACTCAATGGCGCCTAGGGGATGGTGTGGTCACATGAGCTTGGCGCCAGTGCCAAGTAGGCTTGGCGTGGATCTTGTGTAACCATACGAGGGCTCCAAATTATTGCATGTTGAGGTTCTGCTAGTTTTCATTCAAACACAATGGTAACTTTGCTATTCGCATAACATAGAATTTGATTTGCTTTCAAATTCAAAAAAAAAGTTTTGTAGCTTCTGTCCTATTCCCTAAAAAAATCTGTGATGTAGCATTCCAATACCAAAAGGAGGATTCTCACTTTGTCAATCACATTTTGATACAAGAGATACTTTAGCACTTGAAAAAGACAGCACTATTCGAAAAGAATATGTAAGCAAAAAGGGAAGACTTGGTAGAAAAGAGGAAAATGCGGATCCAAATGAATATGTAAATAAAGGTATTCATCATGGTCATGATATTGATGAGTGCAATTGTAATATGTGTGGCAAACTCAGGAAAAAAAATATAGGGTAAGAGAAAAGCAAAAGATAAATCAACGATCTCTAAGTTCATGGGTACTAATCGCAAGATAAATTCATGTTCAAACAAGAAATGGAAAGGTAAGTCTTCTCATAAACAACACTGTCGATCAAACAAAATAGACCTTGGGACAGATTGTTTCGAAAATCCACTTGATGGGAAAGTGGGTACCAGTGGTGACCTTTCTCCCATTAAAAAAAATCTCTTTTTTTCAGAGTTAGAAATAATTGATGATTCAAATGATGATACCGATAACAGTGAAAATGAAAGTTAGATCTCTTTTGAGTTAATGGTCATCTACATTCTTGTCCAAGCGTTTTTTTTAGGTGTGCTACACCCACATAAAGTTTACAAAATTTCACCCACTTGTTGACGTGTCAGAGTGCTGATTGGTTGATTTTCTGTGGCCCACAGAAAACCAACCAATCAGCACTCTGCCACGTCAGCGAGTGGGTGCAATTTTGTAAACCTTAGGTGGATCTAGTATTTTCCTTTTTTTTTTGTGATCAGGGTGATTTTTTTAGGCAACTCAAGTTTTCTATTTATAAAGTTCAAGTAGCAAAAGTTCAGAGGCATTGCAGCAAAGTCATACTCCCTCATTAAAAAAAAAAAATTTCATCTTACTATTTATGTTTATCCCAAAATAAGTGTGCAGTTTTTATATATGGACAGTAATTACGACTGGTTTTCCTACTTTACCCTTCTAATTAAAACTTGCATTAATTACTCATTTTTTTTATTTCTATATTAACTACGAGGGTAAAAACGACTTTTTATAAATCAAAACTAGCATTAATTACACATATCATACTTTCAACATTTTTTGTTTGTGGACTCTTTTTTTGGGACGGAGAGTAGTTGTTTTTTTAGGATGTCTAGTTCATTTATTTGTTAGGCGTGGTTTCCGTAATTGATGTTTGTTTGGTTTTCATACATAATGGTTATGTGTATCGGTGTATGTGGTCAAAACATTCGTTCATTTTGGTTGTGGGTTTATGCCCAAGTTTGTAATTGTTCTTCATACTTAATGAAAAATTTTCGCTTCTCCAAAAAAAGAAATTTTCGTTTATATAATGCACAATAAAAATAAAACAGCTCACCTTAATTTTTTTTGTTAATTTAGGTATTAAAATTATCTGAAAGGCTACTCACAATCCTCGGATGACCAACGTTCTACACTTCTAATGATCTAGTAACTTTAGCTGGGTAGAGAAAACGTGATGTTGATGATCATCTTACGTGGTGCTTGTTTAAGTTTTTTTTATCAGCCTACAAGTTTATTAGGTTTACATAGCCAAAATAAGCTCTAATAAACTTATAAGCACAATTTTGTGGCTTATTTAAAGATAGATGACTTATAAACTTGTTGTTAGTTGGCGTCAGGCCAACACAAAACAAACTTATCACTTTTTTGTCTAATGAAAATCTAGTAAAGCTAGAAGATATGAGCCTATTAAACCTTTTATGAGTAAAAACGCATTACGGGAATTAAAACTGATCCAAATGAGAACATCTTGGCATAAAGATGAGGGGCAAACAATCCTCGTTAGGATAATGGTACAACTACCATATAATCTTCTGAAGGGACACTCCAAATGAAATCCAAACATCACATTAAACATTCCAAATTAGTAAATAGATTACTTTTGCAAGGTTTTGGTTCATTACAAGGACTTTCACATAACAATACCTACAATCACAGGGTTTCGTTCCTTGGGTTTTTAGTTTTTACTTGCATCTATCAATGTGAACATACATGAAACAATAAAACATAGAAAATATATAAAATGATCCGGTTTTACGTACGAAAAAGATCATTCTGGACCTCAAAAGCAAAAGCTCGTAATATTGAATGCATTGAAACACTTGGACAAATTTCAGATTTTAGTAATTGTGATTGATTTTCTCTGACCTGTGGATATTTCCTCTGCAGAGACTAGAAGGATCCCATCAACATTCAGATTGAAGCAAACCTCGATAAGCGACCTCCCATTGGTACCTAGCGTAAGGCCGCCAAAAATGAAGTGTTGGTATTTTAGTGTAAAATAGATTGAGTTTAATATACATATAAGGGTCGACACTTATATGAATATTAACTGGACTAACGGGGGCAACGCCCCTGAGAGAAGCAGGGTCCAAGGGGCGGCAGCCCCTGGCAGGGTCCAAGGGGCAGCGCCCCTGGCTGGGGTCGAGCTGCCAGGTCAGCTGGAAATTTTTTTATTTCCACTAAGTTGCTATGTCAAAAATTCCTCAGAAAATTATATTTTCGGAAATTGAGGGACTAAATTTGACAGCTTGAAACCTTGAAACTGCCAAAAGGCAGTTAACCCTAAATAACGTTTTATCACATAAACGGTTCTGATGAACAAACAGAGGAAACAGAAACGTTTCTGATTGCAACCATAACATCATACACAAACTTGAATCAATTAGATTTTATCCGGTCGTTAATTGGTATCCACTCCAATTTAATCGATCTGAAAACGTTCATACTCGTGACTTCTAATTGCTATCAGGATACCCTATCACCCCATATACGACACATAAACAACAAAGATCGATTAAATTCTCTAAGATGGCAGGAGAATCAGTGAGAGATATGACGTCGAAGTTTGTGAAGTTAGCCAAATTCAGCGGTTTCTTTCATCTTCTTAAGAACCATGGCTGATAACTCTTCAGGTGCAAATTTCTTCTCTTCACCTTTGTACTTGACTACAACACTTGGTTTCTCAGAGTCCCCTTTAATAACCATAAACGGCCACAATTCCATGTCCTTCTGCACTTGAGGATCACTGAATTTGCTTCCGATCAAACGTTTAACATCTGAAATTCTTTATGATTAGCAACCAAAATTTCCTAAAAAACAAAAGCATAAAATAGTTACAGAAATCTTTTGAATAGAAATATTTTACCAAACACTGTGTTGGCAGGGTTCCTAGCTATCTGATTTTTTGCACTCTCGCCTACTAACAACTCTGACTCATTGAAAGCTACACAAGACGGGGTGATCCTGTTTCCTTGTTCATTAGGAATGATCTCCACCCGATTTTTGTCGTCAAACCAGATAGCAACACATGAGTATGTCGTTCCAAGATCAATACCAATAGCGGAACCTTCGACTCTTTTAGACATTTTTCAACCTGAAATTACATAAAAGACAAAGGAGAAGTTGTGTTTAGACTAATCCCAACAAGAAATGAATACGATAACTTAATTCCTTGTTTTGTTCAATTGAAGCTGTAAAATGTACGTAATATCTAATGATCAGATTCAAGGATATATACTTAAGAAGACAATTCCGCAAGAAGAAAGACAAAGTTACCACTGACAAGAATTTAATACATAAATAACTTAAACACTAATAATAGAGAACATTTGCAATCTCATGTTGAATAAGTAACACCTGATGATAAAACTCATGCACTGTATTTCATAAGTACACTTGGAACCAACCCATCATGGCTTAACTACTTCCCACACAAAACAAAGGAGAAATCAGGTCAATGAGTTCGGTCTCACTTATAAAGTATGATAACGGAACAATATTTTTTTTCCCATAAACATGGTTTTTATGGAAACTCAATTCTGTGGCTAACTTTTCCAACAATAAATCATTCTTGAATCAAAAATCACATATACATGCATCTCATTTACAACATTACAAAATCATATATCCTCCATTTGTATCTCCTGTAAGACTAGTTTAGTAAAAAGCCATTTCTACATAAAGGCCCTTTCTGTAGTTAAAAGCTAATGAGCACAACGTTACAAATGTTAAGCAACTCAAATAACATCCCATTTTTTACAACATTCTGAGTGAAATTTTATCCATTTTTGAATGCATCTCCTATGAGTCTACCTTTAACATGTTCTCTATTAGTCAGCCAAATTACAAAGTTTAAAAAAGTCAAGGCCATCATAAGCTACTCGAGATCAACCCCGGTTAAAGCTCAAAATGAGCTAAGTCTATTATGGGGCTCAACTGCAGATTTAACCCTCAATCTAGTTTGCTCTTTCTTCTTACGGGACAATGATTCTGATTAGTCACCTTTAACCCCCAAACTATTCGTGTTGATAAAAGATTTGACCATCATGTTTCCTAATGGTAGTGATATCTTACGAGGATCAACATATAATTTTGCTTAAGTTGCGCAACTGTTATAGAGAACTAATGACACATACAACTGACTAAAAACAGCTAGTAATAGCATGTGTTCTTTGACAGATTTCTGTTTAACATTCTTGGAACATATATGTGAAATTCAATTCCATTATTGTGGTCGGCATCTTTGTTACGAGCCTTTGGATAACTATCTTTTGTTTAGTCGTATTTGAGTCATGTTAGGATTGTGTCATGTGAGTAGTTATCTAGGAAAGTGTCATTGTGGTATGAGTTATCTATTCCAGTTAGGAGTTATCTTTAATGTGTATTTATACCACATAATTATGAATAGAATCATTAAGCATTTGTCAATTAAAATATATTTGGTCTTCGTTCTTTCTTCTTAGGAGCTCGCGCCCGCTTGAAGTGGTGCCATATCCCGATACAACCCCTAACCGGGTCGTATCAATTGGTGCTTTCATTGAGAGCTCTCGTTGAGAGGGTTTTTGATTAGGGTTCCAATAAAAAAAAAAAAAAAAAAAAAAAAATTACTGTTCATCGGGTACTATTCACGAGTACTGTTCATCGGCACTATTCATCAGAATTTTTTTTTTGTTCTTCGAGTTATTATTCATGGAATCAGGCGGCAGCGATCAGGACACGAAATACACACTCTCTAAACTCTTGCAAATGGGCACCGTGGCCGAATATGTGAGTGAGTTTGTGGTACTTGCAAATCCAGTAATAGGGATATATGAATCTTTACTTACATCATTTTATATCTCCGGACTTAAACTGATGTTACAAATAGAACTATTGAGGGCAAGGCCTACAACTTTAGACGAAGCTTTTTCATTAGCCCGCTTAATAGAAGCACGTTTTGAGGATGAGCGGTCGTCTTCTTCCAGTAACAAAGCGAGTAGTAGCAACATCAAGGATGACGAGGATAACAACGTCGATCCTGCAAATGACGCCGTACACGAGGAGTTAATGGGGGATAATCAAATAAAAACTCTGAAGTTGGTTGATGATGTTCATGAAAACACGAATGACACAAGAGAAAAGTTTGAAGAATGGCAGACAAAAGAGAAGGCAACAAAGCAACAAGTTTATTTATTATCTTCTTATGGACAGCTTTGGAAACAATCCTTTGAGTCTCATATCATAACTATTAGCTTGTGGTTTAAAGAAGAGTCCATGTTTATTCAAAGAATATGGGATCCTGGAATCATGATTTTTTCAGCTACACCTTGAGGACAAGGTGATTTATGAAGGAGTGGGGAATGTTACGAGCCTTTGGATAACTATCTTTTGTTTAGTCGTATTTGAGTCATGTTAGGATTGTGTCATGTGAGTAGTTATCTAGGAAAGTGTCATTGTGGTATGAGTTATCTATTCCAGTTAGGAGTTATCTTTAATGTGTATTTATACCACATAATTATGAATAGAATCATTAAGCATTTGTCAATTAAAATATATTTGGTCTTCGTTCTTTCTTCTTAGGAGCTCGCGCCCGCTTGAAGTGGTGCCATATCCCGATACAACCCCTAACCGGGTCGTATCAAGTGGTGCCATATCTAAGCTTTTGCAAATGGGTACGGTGGCCGAATACGAGAATGATTTTAAGATTCTTAAAAATCAAGTAACGGGGATCTCAGAGTCTTTACTTATATCGTTTTATATCTCCGGACTTAAACTGGATCTACAATGTTTACTCTTACGGTCAAATCCCAAAACTCTAGACGAAGCTTTTTCATTGACCCGTGCGGCGGAAACACGCTTCGCGAACCTAGATATTTGGGAATTTTTGAGGTCCAATCCTTTAACTTTGGGAGAAGACTTCTTGAAAGCTCGTATCACCGAGGTTCGTTTTGAGACAATTGCAAAGGAAAAGAAAATAGATGTTATTCTACCATTAGAGGGTGAATTTGTTTCACCTAAGGCTGAAGGGTCATTGAATGCTTATGAGTATATGGGAGTTGAAGAGGTTGTGGGTGGTGGCGAAGCGCTCAAGATTGGTGAGGATGAGTTGAATAGAGTGATATCGACACTTAAGGATGGAGGTGGTGAATTTGATGGTCGTTTGGATGAAATAAATTTGAATTTAAGCGAGGAATTAACAGACTCTCAATCTGCATATTCTTCGTATCACCTTCAGGGCAAGGTGATTTTTGAAGGAGTGGGGAGTGTTATGGCATGGGTAGCGGAAGACGGAAGAATGGTGTTGTGTTATGTCCAAGGTAGTGGAAGGCGGAAGAGGAAAAAGGTGTTGGTTGTGGTAGCGAAAGGCATGAGAACTACGGGAGTGGAAGATAGGACTAAGATTGGGATTAGGATATGGGATCCCAGAATCAAGAAATTTTTTTTTCAAGACCACACCTTGAGGACAAGGTGATTTCGAAGGAGTGGGGAATGATACGCCCCGGGCTTTATGTCATTTTATATTTATTTAGGATATGTCTTTGAGTCGTATTAGGAAAGTGTTATTGTTTAGATATATCTTTAAGTTTGGCTTGTTTTACAAGCTAGGGTTATTCGGTTATATATACCGAATCGTTATTATGAATGAATCAATCAAAAGTTAATAAACAAATCTCTAGTTCTTCTCTTCTATTTTCTGACGGAGCCAGCACACGCTTGAAGTGGTGCCTTATCCCGATACAAACCCTAACCGGGTCGTATCAATCTTTGCCTGGGTATATCCGGTTAGACCCGGGTATATCCGGTTAGACCGGGTATATCCAGCCAAGACCCGGCTAAACCCGGTCATATCCGGCCATCCGGCGAAAACCGGTAATGTCCGGCCAAGACCAGCTGGCTATATCCGGTTAGACCCGGCTATATGGTTGCTATAAAACAGTAATGTATATGTGTGGGTAGGCTTCCAAGTGGCCGTGTCAGTCCATGCATGTAGAAATCAACCAAAGCATATATTTTAACGCATAAAGTTTGACCAAAATCATTTAAGAAAAAAACAGTAAATAAACATTTCAAGAGTAAACATAGAAATTTTACCTGGGCTTTTGCTAAAAAATGATCCCTTGATTTAAAATCTCTTGAGTCTTGATTATATGTGTGAATGTGAATAGACCATAAAGTAGTTGTGTGGGTATTTATAAGCTAGCTACATAAGAAACTGAAGGGTTTATATGTTGTTTCCCAATCCCATAATTGAGGCGCGAATGTCAATGCTCCATTTGAATTTTGAAATAAGTTGTGTGGTTAAAACTTGAAAGGAATAAACAATTTAACAAGGTTTATTGTTGTAGGCTGGTAGAAACCGCTTATGTGGCTACAAAAGTTTGATTCCGTTTAGTTGTAGAAAATTTTTGCTCTTTTTCCGTTTTTAAATTTTTTGATAAGGGAATATTTTTTCTTTCACTAAATAAAAGTTGAGAATTTTGAAAATCTGTTTAGTTAGAGTTATATTTTTCTTTTTTAAAAATGATAAGAAGATTATCTCAATTGCGACGGTGGCAACGATGGCGGGCGATAGCAACGACGGTGGGCGGTAGAGGATAACACCAGAGATTAGAGGGTAGAATGGTGTATGTGTTTTTTTGGAGTTGAGAAAAAAATAAGAAATAAAAAATTAAGAACGATAGAATGAGTTTTTAATTTTCTTAGTTTAATTTAGAAAATGAAAATTTCATTTTTTTGGAAAACTGTTGGAAAAAGGTGTGACTAAACGGATTTTTAATTTTTTCCTTTTCACATGAAAAATTTTCTAGAAAAATGAGATATTTTTCACCAAGTAAACGCACTTTTAACCTTTCACAAATAGGTAACGAGGTTTATTGATTTGGACAATAATATTTTTAATTTTTATTTTATTTGTACTTTTTATTTTATTATCACACTCCATTATACATTAATACATATTAAGAGTAACGGGTACGGTTGATTGGATGGATCGCGCCGTTATACATTTATACCAAAGTCGCGAACAGAAGGAAGCCCCAAGAAGGAAAGCTTCTCAGCCTCACACTCGCAAAATCGACACACACAGCAATGCCACGACAAGAAAATAGAAACCGGAGGTAACTGTAGGAAGCTTCAGAAAGAAAAAATACAATTCACTCGCGAAAGATATGATGAAGCAAGCGGTAGAATGAAGGAAGGAAGAATGGTTGACTGGGAAGATAGCAAATGGCAACCATACATGCCTGAAGAAAGCGACCCGTTCACGGAAAATATCCGCAATGCAAAATTTCCGAAAAAGACTCGCATGCCAGATAATGTCCAACTATATGACGGAAGCAAAGACCCTAAGGACCACGTAAAGGTGTTTCAGATGGCAGCATGGGCATACAACTGGGATATGGCTACCCAATGCCGCATGTTCCGGTTCACACTCACAGGAGCTCCCAAGATCTGGTTTGAAAACATTCCCCAAGAATCCATAAGTAGTTACCGGGAACGGGAATATAAATATATGTAAGCACGGATTACTGTGATATGAAAATAAATATACGATATTGTACTTATTGCAACGATTCATGAATTCTTATTTAAAGTTTATATTCAGATATCCAGAAAAACATTTTTAAAAAACTTTACAGAGCATATTTTTTAACTTTATCAATGTTGATTATGTGCTATTAAGTTGCACATTTTGTATAATATGATATAAATAGTTAAAGTTAACAACACCATCAACCTCAACCTCAACATTTATGTCAGTTAAATAAAGTTAAATCTTTCAACTAATAAATGTTTTTACAAAATATTACTGTAATAAAAATAAAATAAAAACTCATGAACAAGTATTAGTTGTTCTTATATCACAATTTTCACGGAAAAATTCTTATATATTCATACTACTAAAATTAAAAAAAAAATTATTTATGTGTAAATCATATGCGTGCACGGAACTTATAACTAGTAGCGGAGTAACAGTTAGGTATGTATATAATATTTACAATGCAATTAGATCAAAACCCATCAGCCCTATGAGAACAAATTGAATGATTTCAATTCTGAATTTGTCATAGAGAATCGGAGCATGCTTATTGATCTTCTTCGTGTAAGTTTTTTTTTTTTTCCTTCTTTTTGTTTATGTTTTGTTTTATTGAATTTTTGTTTATTCATTGTTGAGGGTATAAACATCTTGGGGTAGCTACGAAACCGGTTAGGCCGCCAATCTGTTCCAATCAACTTTTTCATAATAAAACAAAACCTTTTATTGGGAATTTTTCATTTCAAAAAAATCAATTTATACCTTATTAAGTAATAATTTAATTATTATTATTAATCTTTAATAAAAAGAACTTTAATTTTTTCCTAATTTAACAAAATAAATTGTAAATTCGTTTTTCTAATGATATGTGTAAAAAAACAAGAAAATACACATGGACCTAATAATCATTCTTTCTTTGTTTAAGCCAAAGATTTAAATTAACAAGAAAAGGTCGCTTCGTACATTATGTTCCATGAAAAGAGAAAATCTGATACGCCTGGGCCCGAGCCCATGGCTTATTTAGGTCTTAGGGTTTTACCCTACTTTGTCTTATAAATACTATTGTAATCATTTATTATATTCAATCAATCAAAGTTTAAGATAAACAAATCTCTAGTTCTTCTGTCTATTTTCTTAAGGAGCTCGCACACGCTAAAAGTGGTGCCTTATCCCGATACAAACCCTAACCGGGTCGTATCAATTGGTGCTTTCATTGAGAGCTCTCGTTTAAAGGGTTTTTTATTAGGGTTCCAATCTTCAAAAAAAAAAAAAAAAAAAAAAAAAAAAAAAAGTTACTGTTCATTAGAACTATTCATCCTGGAGTACTGTTCATCGATCACTATTAACGGCTACTGTTCATCACGAGTTACTGTTCATCAGAAAAAAAAAACAAAAACAAAAAATCTTCTTCGAGATATTGTTCATGGCATCGGGCAGCTGATCGGGACGCACTATCTAAGCTTTTGCAAATGGGTACAGTGGCCGAATACGAGAATGATTTTATGATTCTTAAAAATCAAGTAACAGGGATCTCAGAATCTTTACTTAAATCGATTTATATATCGGGACTTAAACCGCTTCTACAATGTGCACTCTTAAGGTTAGCGCCTACAAATTTAGGAGAAGCCTATTCCATGGCCCGTATGATGGAGGCTCGTTTTGAGATAATTGCAGGGAATCCCTGAACAATGAAGAGAAAATAGATATCGTTCTATCATGGCCAAGTGAAGAAGCTCCATATGTGATTAAAGAGTCCTTAGATGCTAATGAAGATATTCGTGTTATTGAGGTTAGTAGCGTGATAAACGATGTTTTTGGTATTGGTCTGAGTAATGTGGAAAGCATGGAAGTTCGTAGTGAGTTTAGCGAATTTTCAAAAAATAAAAAAAGTGTGGAAGATGTTGTTGTGGGTGGTGGTGAAGCGTGTAGGGTTGACGAAGATGAGTCGAATATAGTGATATCGCTACTTAAGGATGGAGGTGGTATATCTGATGGTTGTATAGATGAAATAAATTTGGGTTTAATCAAGGAGTTTGTGATTAAGATGTTGGAGGGTAGAGATATTCTCGGTGAGAGTTTGGTTGTTAGTTTGAAGTGGGTATATCGCAAGAAGGGTCGTGGGGCAGCAAAAGATGGAAGAATGGTGTTGTGTTATGTCCACGGCAAAGGAATACGAAAGAAGAAAAATGTGAAGGCTGCAATTCAAAGAAGATTATGGGATCCCGGAGTACGCCAATGTTGCAGGAGGATGGACTGCCCAAACTACTCAAGAAGTCCAACCGTATGGCATAAAGATTATGTCATATAATCTATCTTTATTTACATGTCTTTGTTTATGATTATTTTCAGTTTCTTTAGGAAAGTCGATTAAGAATGTTTTAAGACAACACCTTGAGGGCAAGGTGGTTTTGAAGGAGTGGGGAATGATACGCCTGGGCCCGAGCCCATGGCTTATTTAGGTCTTAGGGTTTTACCCTACTTTGTCTTATAAATACTATTGTAATCATTTATTATATTCAATCAATCAAAGTTTAAGATAAACAAATATCTAGTTCTTCTGTCTATTTTCTTAAGGAGCTCGCACACGCTAAAAGTGGTGCCTTATCCCGATACAAACCCTAACCGGGTCGTATCAAAATCCAACCACCGGAACACAACCACCAATTCATCATCAACATATTCTGATCTAACCTTGCGATTAAATATTATAACATCGATCTAATTCGGGATTTAGCAATAAGGTTCGTCAATCATCAATAACCTATTTTTGTGTTCTATATCCATTCAACAGTTTGGCATTTGAGTTGGAGGTGTTTTTAGAATTTATGTGATGCTCTTTTTAATTCATAAACAATTGTTTCTAAAGGTTTCAAGCATAAGCATTAACAAGAATCGCTATTGAGGATCAACTATAATAAACTTTACTCTAGAGGTTAGTTATGGTTTATTATTATTATTATTATTATTATTATTATTATTATTATTATTATTATTATTATTATTATTATTATTATTATTATTATTATTTACATAAAGTTGGATGAGAGTCTAGACACTAGTTGTGCTTCCACTCCTTTCTGAATACAAAAGCTAACTCTATGAAATATAAAAACACCACTTTTAGCATTATTTGAGTGGCTAATGGCAATAGATTTAATACGTGAAAGTGTGTCCAAAGCTTCTGCATCGAATTCCCCAAATGTAGAAAAAGCAAATGGTATGAACTTGTATCCGTTGTCCTCACATTTAGACGCATACTTTATCTTTTCTTTTCCACAGCGTTGTGCAAGGCTACCTCAGGAGCCCATGAAGTCGCCCCCGCACCAGCAAATGGGGAGATACCAGTCACATCAAAACATGCATCTTTACCTTGGAGCCAATTAAATAATAACAAATCTGCAGGTCGTAACTCCTTCCCTTCCTCCGAAAGGAACCCCATAGGTGCCTCCTTACGCACCATGACCCCAACCTTAGAACATATATCAACAAGAATATCATGCACCAAATTATGCCTAAACTTCACACCCACTTCACTAGAGTAGTGGACCGCATGATCTCCCCATATGTCCATGCGATGCACCTTACAACTCGGGCAAAGGGTACCTTCAGAGAACATAGGTACAACAAGCCTATAACACAACACATAACGGAATTGGCGATGGTTCATCCTCTGTCCCAAACCGTCAATAGGGATGGTGAAAAGAAAATCCTGTGCATGCGGGGCACGTATACAACTAAGAATAGCCACCTGTCTTGGACTTAGCGAGTACTTAGAAACAAGGTCTTTCTCAATAACACCAAAATAACACGTTGCCAAGGTTTTCATCATATGGGGGCATAAGCGTCATTGGTGACCGAGAGAGCATCAATGTTACAAGTAACGTTGAAAGTATCAAGAGCATACTGAAAAGAAGGACCATAGGAGACATTACCAGTTTTAGTTAGTATCTTGTCCTGTAGATCACTCGTTTGCAAACGAGAGGCGAGAAAAGCAAACTGGATAATGTCACCTACTGCAAGGATACCAAGACCACCCAACTTTATTGGAAGAGCAGCAAGCCGCCTCTGCTAATCACCAAACCCCGGCCCTGAGGCGGTAACAATCTTCTCCAAGAACATACGTAACGACTGATCAAACTGAACCTGGGCCTCCTGTAAATACAAAGGGGAGCATGTCCACAAAGCATAAGATAATTTTGCAACCCCAGCACAACTGCGAAGAAGTAGGAGCTCACATTGGGGATCATGAAGTTTGTGGATTGCCTCCATTAAGGTGCTGGTTTTAAAAACCCTTTTCAAAGCGAATTCCCGACAAAAACTATCATCCAAACTGACTGAACCACCAAGAAGTTTGACACCTTTGAGCGGGCGAGAGATATTAACAGGAAAAACACCGTCCACCCTACTTCTAGGATCCTCCACATGCCAAAAGAGTTCAGTTTTATCAACATTCAAAAACAAACCACGAGTCGGACCATCTATCCTGATGATGTCAAGTGCCTTGGCAACCATAAGGGTATCTTCAACAATAGTACCGTCATCAAGATACCAAGCCTGAAGGGTAAGCTCACAAGACTGATTAATAGACTGAACCAAGGGTGTAAGGCTAGGGCAAACAACAAAGGACCTAACGGATCCCCTTGTTGAACCCTTTGACAAGACCAAAGGATAGAGTCATCATAATAAAGCCTAGCAGGTCGGGCATAGCAAAACTCAACCCAAGGATCAATAGATGGGCAACGCGTCCTGGCTTCTTGAATTAATAAGCTCTTATCGACAAGATTGAAAGCATTCTTAAAATCCACTAAAATCATAGAAAACCCAACCTCGTTACCCTTAGACTCAATGAGCCTATTCACAGAATGGAGAACAGCCTCACAACCACCAGGAACACCAACACCAAATTGAAAGTCCTGTAAATAAGCATTCATAGTGTTACCAATAGAAGAAGAAGCCACCTTAGAAACAAGTCTTCTCCATATAGTACCAACAGCAATAGGGAGTATACCACCACCAGGCTTGACCAAGGGAGTCAAGGGGCACTAGCGATATATTCCCCCAATAGAATAGGGCACTTCCCACTTAGAAACAGGTTGACAACACCAGTAATAGAACCTAACAGATCATTAGCAATAGCGGAGGTAGCCCCTCCCAAAATATCCATAAAATGTTGTGCTCTAAGCCCATCACGGCCACGTGATGTCCCCTTGGGGAAACTGCGAATCCTGTTCAACACCATGTCTTTGTGGACAAAAAGGGCATCCCCCTCAAGCAAAGAAGGAGATAAAGTCGGAGGTGAGGCATATGGGTGTTTGGCCTCTAACTCAAGCAGGGTGTCAGGAGTAGATGGAGCAACACCAGAAGAAGTGAGCACCTTAATAGCATCAGTGAAGTGCCCATCTCCTGGTTTACGTTTACATTGGGCGAGGTTAGCTCCATCATGGTCTTTGGTTTTCTTCACCCCACTGAAGGATGGAGTTAAACAAGCCAAAAGATCCATCACTAAAACAAACCTGTCTGCAAGATCCTCCCATCTATGAATAGCTCGAGAAATACAATCAAACTGACACCATTCTCTCTCACCAGAACGTCGCTGAGCTCTGTTAGATGGCACGAAAGTAGCCAGAACACAACATGGCATGATAAGGAGTTGCATCCACACATATAAATCACCCGGACAAGCAAGGACCTTGTCTAGCACACAACAAAAAATCTTAGCAAACCCAAGCCGCAACCTAGGTGGAATACACTTAACTGTACGCAACTTCTTAGAGAAAACACGACTAAGAAGGTCAATGTCAAAACAAGTGGGCTCAACACCAAGTGAGGGCAACAAAGAAGCAACCCTCTCGACAGCAGCCTCATTAGTATCAAGTGTACTATCCGAGTCAACGACAACACCATCAGCCACATTCAAAACTGGTCTAAGAGGCATAGGGATACCATAAATCGCAGCTTCGTCAAAACTAGGTGCAAGAATCACATCACCATCGACATGCTTACAATTCTTACTAAAAGTGTGGGTACAAAAACACTTACCACAAAGCCAGATGCCCACCTGATGAAGTGCCTGGTCAAAAGCAGAAAATAAGGAAAAATCGTTCGAAACACGCGCTTTGTGCGAAGCCTTCAAAACATCGGTTTTAAAATGTCGAGTGCCCAAGTGATCAATAAAATACTTCTTAGTAAACCCTCTATCATTACCACTTCTGCACCCTTCAAAACCTTGTAGAGGACAAGATATCCGAGTCGCAACATGACTAGCCATGATATGGATATGATCAAAAGCCACTCGCGAAACCGAAAACAATAGCACCAAGAGACAATGCGTGTATATGAACCACAGAACTGATAATCCCAACAAGAGCCACAACCAACAAAACACAAACAGCGGCAGGCAAGCGCAACGAAACGAAATTTTTTTAAAAAAAATGATTGTACGGAACAAAAGTTTAAAAAGGTTTGAATAAGATATTCATTGTATAAATAATTATTGATAGTAACAAAACTTATATTTTGGTCATATAACATATTTTAGGATTTATTGCTTTTGAATATGGTATTTGTTAATGTGTTATAAAGATTTAAATTTATGTTAAAGATATTCCTATTAAGATTTTGTTAGTGTTTATGTATTAATTAGTTAATTAATTCATCAAATTTCCGTGTTAACTTTGATTATATTATGATGTTTACAGACAAGAAAGAAACTCATAGCGTTATTCTTCCGAAACAAATATAGCTGAGAAATTGTTGCTGCATATTTGAAGTTAAAAAACGAAGGTTTGATGTTAAATGTTTGGCTACTGTTTTGCTATTATATTTGTACCTAATGTATATTGGTTAGTAACACGTGTTTTATATTTTATTTGTAATGTAAACACAAATCGTTGGAATTGAGGGTCTGTTTGGCTAACTTTATTCGAGGTACCTAATTAAGGATATAAGATTCCTTAAGAATAATGTTTCCTAAATTTAGTATATTTGAAAATTCAAAGCATATAGATAATTGGGCATGTATCATACTTAGAAAAAATGAATTATTTGTAAAAAAGACCTGACACAAAATATCAGTTTTATATTATGAGAGCATCATATATTGGATCAAAAATTAAGTGTAGCTTTATTGTTTCTTATTATTATTATTATTATGAAGTTGATATAGACCGGAAACTTTTTTACATCGGTGTTGCAGCAATATTGAGTGTGAGTGATGCTGTATTGTGGGAAGGAATTCCACCCTTGGAGTTTGGAGACTTTCCCGCATTACAAGATGCATTGTTGTTGACTATCCTATTGGAGGAGATACAATTTTGGTGACTAATGGGGTTGTCTCACATAGAGATGATATATTATTTTATGTTCATGGATCGACTGAGCTTCTTGGTTTCCAGGTATAAATAAATCAACCATCTTTACTCCGTTAAAAAAAAAAAAAAAAAAAAGCATTTAGTTGACTCATTTATTTTATTTTTCTTTAACTGTTTTGTGTGATTACTTCGCAGATTAGTGACACAATAAACTTTGGGAATTGTGAGGGCCCGACCTTTCATGATAAGGGAGAGTGTGTTGGAATTGCATTTCAGTTTCTTAAAGATGAAGATGTAGAGAATATGTCCATACCATGATACTAGCCCCAGTTATCAATCATTTTATTCGTGAATACGAGAAAAATGGATAATATACAAGTGGTTGTTTATTAATTTTACCTACTTATTTTTAGGGTAAATTGTAAAAATGGTCCTTAACGTTCCTTGAAATTGCAAAAACGGGACCGAGACAAAAAGTAGCTCAAAAAAGACACTAACGTTCCACATTTTCGCAAAATCGCCACAGAGAGGCCTTTTCCGTTAGTTTCATCGTTAAGTGCCATGTCACCGAGGGTATTATTGTCATTTCATTGCTTTAAGGTCCATGTCGCATATCACTATTGATTCAGGGACTAAATTTGCAAAGTTATTTTTATCTTTTATTTCACATCTACCACCACCACCACTTTCTACCACCACACAACCAACACCACCACCCTTTACCTTTCATCTTTATCTTCTCCGGTGACCAAACCTAGATTCCGGTGACCAATGACATGGTTGTGAAAATTTTTTCAATGTGCCGCGAAAACTTTTTTGAAAAAAATTTGAAAATGCTTTTTGTAAAAAAAAAAAAATTCAAAAAAAAAAAATTTCAATGTGCCGCAAATACTATTTTGAAAAAATTTGAAAATTCTTTTTGTTATAAAAAAATTCCAAAAAATCCTTTAAAAAAAAACGGAGGATTTTTTTTTGAAAAAAAAAATATTTTCAAAATTTTTTTTTGAAAATTTTTTTTTGAAATTATTTTTTTTTTGAATTTGAAATTTTTTTTTGGGATTTGATTTTTTTTTTAATTTGAAAATTTTTTATTGGAAAAAAAGTTAAAAAAAACTGCGGATTTTTTTTTAAAAAGTTTTTTGGAAATTTTTTGGTTTGAAAATTTTTTTTTGAATAAAAGTTTAAAAAAATAACGGTGGATTTTTTTTTTAGAGAAAATTGCAAAAATCGTCCTTGTGGTTTGGCCAAAGTTAAATTTTTGGTTAAAGGAGGGATGTTGCAATGGTGGTTATCTCAAAGGGGCTAAAGTGTAACTGCTGACGAAGTCCCTTTAACGTCAGTTAAGTCGAAGGACCAAAAGTGCATGAAACAGTGCCAAATCCGGACGATTTTTGCACTTAATGAACAGTAAGGACGAAACGTGCAATTTGGCCAAACCACAAGGACGATTTTTGCAATTTTCTCCAATAATTCTATGCAAATTTCAGGGACAAAGATATTTAGTAGAATGGCTGATATGTTTGCCTTCCCAAGCAAGGCAGAAAATCCGGGTATTCAGTTAAAGCTTTAATTATTAAAAAAATTGAAATAGATTTTAGAAAAAGAAAAGGAAAAAAGTTACCGGAATCTAGGTTTGGTCACCAGAATCTAAGTTTGGTCACCAGAGAAGATGAAGATGAAGGGTAAAGGGTGGTGGTGTTGGTTGCGTGGTGGTAGAGAGTGGTGGTGGTGGTAGATGTGAAATAAAAGATAAAAATAACTTTGCAAATTTAGTCCCTGAATCAATAGTAATATGCCATGTGGACCTTAAAGCAGTGAAATGACGATAATACCCTCGGTGACATGGCACTTAACGATGAAACTAACGGAAAAGGCCTCTCGGTGGCGATTTTGCAAAAATGTGGAACGTTGATGTTTTTTTTTGCGCTACTTTTTGTCTCAGTCTCATTTTTGCAATTTCGTAAAACGTTAAGGACCATTTTTGCAATTTACCCTATTTCTTACCTATGTTCATGTTAATTGAAATAGCAGGTGTGTGCTTATAATTATTGATTAAACTTTATACACCTTTTAATACCTTACACCCTTTTACATAACATTATTTCATGCTTCCCAATTCTTGGTGTTGAGTGGCAAAAGATGGAAAATCAAAACCTGCACATGTCAATGGGAATGGGCAGTAAACAACAAATCTCTAGGCAGAATCTCAAACGAAATGGAGTATGGTTTAGGGGCTGTTTGGATACGTTATGTTTTAGGGGCTATATAGGTTTCGTTAATAATTATGATGGTTACAAGTATAATCGAAATCAAAAAGAAATAAAACATATAACTTCACACCGAACAAATGTAGTTTCGATGAACCTTCGATTGGAACGATTTTTTTTTTTTTTTTTTAGATTGCCTCCCCAACTATGATATACTTATTACTATTTTATTTTACATCATCATAACTCTTTTTATTGTTTATGGATAATGAAACTAAGATATGACCTCTGCAAGTTATGTTTAATCTAAAATGGTAGTTTTATTTTTATGAATTAGGGTGGTCACTTGACAACTACTATTAGTTGATTTAGCATGGGTTATTTAAAGTTTACCTTCTAGCAAAAATTAAGAAATAAGAATCATACTTAAAACAAAAAGCAAAAATTAAGCAATTTGTTTTTTAATAAATAAAAATACATTATTGAAATTTTTTGAAAAGAACCCGCGCGTGCGCGGGCATTATAACTTGTAACTTAATATAAAAAGGTGTAAACTGGAGTAATGTAAAAGTACTTTTAAGTCGAGTTTTGGATCGAGTTCGGCTTGAGAAAATTAAGCTAAACATGAATTAAGCTTGATAATGAGACACATTTTCAATCACGTTAAACCTTTAAAAAATGGGAGGTGATTTGCACACTCTTAAAATTGATTGAGACATTCAAATTTAGAGTGTTTTGACATGTATGCGCTTACAGTGCGAAAATAAGTAAAAGTGATGTGAGAGTATAAATGTCAAAATACCCTAAATTTGAGTGTCCCAATCAATCCTAAGAGTGTGCAAATCAACTTAAACAATTCACAATGTTTATATCACATCGCATGGATATCACTAATTGGATTTATGTTTACTATTACAACTTCATAAAATTGCATTACGTATAAACACTAGTTTATAATAATAATAATAATAATAATAATAATAATAATAATAATAATAATAATAATAATAATAATAATAATAATAATAATAATAAATAAATAAATAAATAAAATCTACAAATATATTTAATATTTTTAAAACGTATACCCAAACACACAAGAGTTACTTTTCAACTTGAATTTTGTATGGTTCACTTGGGGAATAGACTGGATTGGGTAACGTAAAATTGAACGCGTGTAGTATTTAACTATTAAGATTTCAATCTTACATCAGTTAAAGAAGGATGAGGATCCTCTCAAGTTTATCCTCTCATGTTTGTCAAGTTGAACCAATCAACAACATAAAAATGATAAAATGAGACCGCCATTAACTAAAGTAATGGATTTAAAATTTGGTTTCGTCTCACATTTTTACTAACATGAGAGAACATGAGGGAACTAAACATTTGAGGATGGTAGTTAATATTCTTTTCTGTAGATGGGTCACACGTGTTGGAGTTAGTATTTGTAATGTTGGTTCTTCGTTGCTTTTAAATCAAAATTTTAATACCCGTTTCAAGTACATGCAAGAATCAATAAGAGTTCTTAACGGGCGAAAACGTATGAAAACGGACGGAAACCTATGAAAACGTATGAAATCGAAGAAAAAAAAACATTGACTTAGGTTTACATATTAAATCTTAGTTTAATCACACCATTAGATCAAACTATATTGATGGTGAAGATTTGTCTCTTGGTAAGCACCAAAATAAGAGTAAACATTTGAACTTGTCTCTTAAAATTCAAGCATATGAGCCTTTATCACAATTCCTGATCCTGATCTTATATCCAAAGGAAACATATTGTATCATCATGTACATTATGCACTGAGGAAACTATTAAACAATTATGGCACCAATAATATTTTGTACCGTTTTGTATACGTACTCTTAGAGAAGAGGGAGTCATAACGCCAAACTCATGTTATTCCTATGTGGCACTTTTGAAACTCACGTTATTGCGTTAAGACCATTTCCTGCATCTAGGTGCTGGGCTTGCGTTTTAACGCAAGTTGTTGCACTAACGTGCGTTACAACGTGAGAATGGAGCATAATTAAAAAAAAAATAAACGGTATTATTTGGTGTTATGATTTCCTTGTGTTTTTTGGTGTTATGTTATTTGATGCTGAGATAATGTGACGCTGACGTGGCACGGTGTTATTTAGTAACATGGGTTATGATTCCCCAGACTCTTAAGAAAAAGTGAGTTCTGTTAAGAACCTTTTGGTCGAAACAAAATATTAGTTATCAACCAGTTATACTTATCTTTTTCCTAATAAAACAAAACCCCTAGTGGGGACTTTTTAATCAAATCATACTTATTTAGGTAATATTTTTTGAATAATTATTTATTTTTCTTAAGTTTTTACAATTTAAAAAACTTAAATAATCCCTTATTTGGCAAGTGTTTGTAAATTCGTTTTTCTTAAAAAAAAAAAGTTTGCCAAAAAATACATGCGTCAAAAATTGAAAGATTAAAAACTTTGTGAAGGCGGGGTAACTAAAAATAGTGAAGGGTTTATTATGTAATTTACAATTAACAGAGGAAAACATAATGACCCCGATCTTTGATGAACTAAACGTCAGATTCACTCCCTAAACCTAAATCAGATTCACTCATCCAAACCCTAAATCTTAAAATCGATTTTCTATTTCTACTTCAATAATATTATATTTTTGATTATATTTTATAACAATCGATTGGCTTTGCAGAACCCCAAACCAATGAACCAAAAATTTTGATTCATAATTCTTAGTTCAAATTGATTGAATCATTATCCTGTTTCGATTATTGAAGAGACCCGAAGTTAGGGTTCTTGAAACTCAAACCTAAACTTCAGTTTTGGTGACTTGATCAATTGACTAAAGTCCGTATACCATGTAGGAGATTAGTGATTTTTGTTAAGGTTTGTGGGTTTGTTTATTTGAGATTACAATTTTTGAGATTGGTGTCGTATTTATAGATTGAATGATTGAATTATATACTTTCTTATTCACGTATGTTACTCTTCCACTAATTGATTTTTGTTGTCACATATTCTTAGGTTTTAACTATAATGGAGCATGAGCAATTTATTTGATACCGTATGAAGATAAACATGAAACTCTATGTTACATAATCTTTAGATGATGCAGCTAGCGTCATCGCTCAAGTAATCTACCAGGTTTGGTCATGTTTTAGTCTATTCTTTTTTTGACATATGTTTTATCAAGTAGGAATTTATTTGGTATAATAGCCATGAGTTCTGCCCATTGTAATATATTTTACTCTGATAATGGTATATTAAAGCTCTTGCTACACCCAATTTTTATTACTAGAATTGAAGCATCATGACAATATTAATGGTGTTTTGTATCATAATGGTATATTAAAGCGTTTCTTAAAGAAGAACTAAAAAAACTTATTTATGCAACAAAGGTTTTGTGTTTCTGACTTAGGTGAGGTAATATCAATGAGGTTGTTGCTTGCATTAACTTTTTTGTTCCTTTTCCTGATTGTCATAGATGAACATGTAACATGTATATTGAGTGTCATGATGCTGAGGGGGTGTTTGGGCAAGCTTATTTGAGGAGCTTAATACTTGATGTTAAGCTCTTCTACTACCTAATAAAAATTAAGGTAAACTCTTTATACTTCTAAATTTTATAAAATTCTAAATTTTATAAATTTTATACTACCTAATAGAATGGTGTTTAATGCTTGATGTTAATACTTGGTGTTTATAAAATTAAGGCACTTCAGGTGACTTTTGACCTATTTCTTTGCAAGCCGTTAATAATTATGCATGTTCAACCCATCAAAAAAAGTTAAAAACCATTAACCCTGTTATAAGTTAATGGGTCGAATGTGTCATTTATACTTTCAATGGAAATATATTTTCCTTTTGATTAACAATCACATCTCATTAATAATAAAAGACAATTCAGTAAAATGAAGTGGGTTAGGTAAATCAAAACACTAACAAAATGAACTTAAGGAATGAGGGAGTGGAATTGCGAGTTTGCTTGACAGAGTGTGTGAGGTGAGGAAGGAAGCAATTACATTGGTATGTATGGGTTAGGTATGAGGTCAACATGGTTTTTAGTCTAACCATCTCTAATGTATATTTGGATACAATTGCATCACGTAATAAAATGTTAGATCATCTATCGTAACATATACGAATAGTCTCAAAGTTTGAATGAAATGAAAACGCGTCGTGTACTACTTACATATTTTTTTCAAAAATTGCAGACTATATGCAAGACAAACGGGTTGCTGGTGAGGTTGCGTAGAATATGGTAATGGTGGATTTAAAGAGGAAATTCAACAAAGGTACAAACCCATACATACCCATCTTCAGTTGTGGTCCATGTGAAAAAAAATGAACAGGTAGGGCATGTTGCGTAACATGTACAGCGGGTCAAAATGAGTATTTTATTAGTGTGTCACATGTCGGGGTCCTTTTAATCACCAAAGAATCTGCAGCACAATAGCCATGAAGCTATCATTTATGACTATATAGACAGCAATGGATCTTCAATGGTGGAAAATAATAACCAAGATTTCTTCAATCAAGTGATCTTTGGAAACAAGAGTGGTTGGTTTTGCATGCTTGGTTTCTATGTTACTGAGAACGTGGGTGAAATTCTTGGTCTCAACGAATGCGTTGGATATTTGTTTTTGCTTCTTAGTGCTTGCTAGGATGGTTGAGTATTATATTGTTTTTTGTTCAATATTTGAAGGATTGTTTTGGGACAAGGTTTATGTGGAGTAACATAGACAATACTTGGTTAATGGGTGACTATAATTGTGTGTTAAAAAGAAAATATGACATCTACTGCTTTATTAATGAGATAGAGATCTTGGTTTCACAATCTATTGTTTGTCGTAATTTATTGTTGTTTATTGTTCAAGGTAAAACTGTTTTGAGGATGGAGGCCAATATTTCTTCTTATGATGACGTTTAGCAACAACAAACCGAAGATGCAAAGAAAGCCGCTTATGAGTACTATTTAACCACCAAGTCCATTTATAAGGTATTCTTTTATTCTTTGGGCAGTGTTTGTTCAAGCTTATAAGTCAGCTTATGGGCTTATTTGATTTCGGCTTATAACAATTCATTATGGCATTTAAGAAATATTTTGAAACCATCTATGACAATCAAGAAATCAATATAAATTTACGTATTTGAATAAGTAATTAAAGTTAGATAACATGAGTGTAAATAAGAGCCAAATATCGCCAGCCAAAAAATAAGTTATGAAGAAGATGTGATAGCTGAGGTAAAAAATGTGACAGTTAAAGAGATTTTTTTTTCATACCCCTCAAATTGTTGATTAATGGTTGCTATCGAGTTAGTAAGTGTACATTTAACATCAATCATTGTTTCATATTCTGAATTGTTAAGTACCCTTTAGAACAAAGTTTGACTTTCATGGTAAAAATAGGCTACAACTTAATGACTAATACAACACACATATTCTATAGGTTTAACAGTTACTTTCTTCTACTCCAGTTTATTCAATAGAACCTTAACTGCCGTTAAAAAAAAAGAACCTTAACTACTATTACAAATGAGTTGGTAACGGGTCAAATGGGTTTGGGTTAAATTGGGTCTTTTTAGTATGGATTAAAATGAGTCGGTCAACGACTACAAAGTACAAGTTTTGAGGTCGGCTAATGAGGATCATATATTATTTCTCTTTGCAGCTAATGCGTTTAGGTTTGCAAAGAAGCATGAGAAAGCAAAACTAGCCTTTGAGATAGCTTCAAACGGATAATAAATACTCGCTTCCTGTCATTTAATGCATAAATTAAGCTTGCTTTTCTGTTAGAAACTCAATTGTGTTGACAATTGTTTAGTCTTAACAACAATAATAGTGACTGTGACGTTTATTTGGGTCTACATGTACATTAGCTTGCTTTGGTTACTTGGTTTATAACTTTATATAGTGGTATGATGAATTGATCCCACTTTTAGGGAGTCTTTGAGTAAGTTTATTATAGAAGCGTTATTACTTTTTGTGTTTGGATAAAGCTATTAAGTGCTTTAATGGTTTTCACATAAGCTTATTCCCATGAGATTATGACTTATTTATGTCGAAAAATAAAGGTATTGATCATTATCTTGTATTCTTCTTAAATGCAACTTTCAAAACATGTATAAGCTCTTAAACCTAAGCTTACCCAAACAACCTCTTAGTTATATGTGACCTAAGAAGTCATGAGTTAGGTGTTGGAATAACTCATGAACCATGAAGGATGTAGGAAGTGAAGAATGGATCTTCTTTTATGGCTCCATAAAACATAGGACAACAGGAAATGATGAGAGGTTGAGGCATTGTTTGATGTAGCTTGTGAAATGTGAAATTTAAATTAGGAGAGAAGAGCTTGAAGAGTCGTTACAGCTGGTCCAAATATCATACAAGGGAAAAAGAAGCTAAGGCCGCAAGAGAAAAAACGAAAAAACTGTCATCGGAAAATTTCGTGTTTGGGTTGTGCTCAAACTTTTATAATCCTAGGTAGCCAACTACTACACTTTACAAAGTTAGTTTTTTATATATATATATATATATATATATATATATATATATATATATATATATATATATATATATATATATATATATATATATATATCGGGTAAGGTTCTAGAGAAAAGTCCACTTTGGTAGAAAAGTGAAAAAAAAAGTTATAGGGTTTAATTTGAAACATCTCAAACTTCAGGGGTATGTCTTGAAACATGCCCCCACCCCACCCCACCCCCCACCTCCTACCCCCCCCCCCCCCCCCCCCAAAAAAAAAAATTTTTTTCCCGCAAAAAAAAAAAATTTTTTTAGGGCAAAAAAAAAAAATTTTTTTTTTGGCAAAAAATTTATAACCCAGATGCACCTTTTTTTTAGTGCATCTCAGATATAAAAATTGGTGCATCTCAGTTATAACTATGATGCACCAATTTTTATAACTGAGATGCACTAAAAAAAAGGTGCATCTGGGTTATAAATTTTTGGCGGGAAAATTTTTGGCAAAAAAAAAAAAAATTTTTTTTGGCGGGGAAATTTTTTTTCTTCGGGGGTGGGGGTGGGGGGGGGGGGGATAGGGTGCGAATTTACAAAACCTTCTTAAAGAATGAAGGAAAATACAATTAGGTTCATGTAGTTTGGTGTGAAAAAAAAGAGAGGCTGATTTGTACACTTTTCTCACTTTTCTACCAAAAGTGGATTTTTTTCATGAACCCACCTCTATATATATATATATATATATATATATATATATATATATATATATATATATATTTTGTTAACTGGTGTTTAGACTTAGAGTTGCATTTTGAAAGTGATTATATGACCTGGGATAATTAGAATCTATTTTCCTTATTATGTATTGAACATTGTCTTTTAGTACCTCTATAAGTATTTATTTAGTATCTGTGTAATATATACAAGAATACAAATATTAAATTATGACATTTCAAGCTTTAAAGGTCAATTTATAATAGTAATCTACAAATTAAAGTTGTTAGTTTGTTTTATGTATTGTCTTTAGTTGGTCTTTCGTGTTTTTCAGTTGTGGTTGCCCCACAATCAAGTAGTCAAAATGTACAGGTGTTCAAATATCCCGCACTAAAGATTTTTTGGACTTTCATAGTATTCCGATTCTTGCAATGGCTATCCGCTAGGGTATCAAGATGTTGCTGCAACAATAAGTGTGGTATCATATATCAGATTTCTTTTCTAGGCTTTAAGTCACTTTATGTTGACATGACAACTCGGATTCAGTTGCTATACCTTTTAATCATCGAGATTTTAGTTAACCGTATGTTGATATGAGCGAAAAATGCACAGCTGCACAAGTGCGTACCACATTATATTATAAAATAAATATGTCCTCCTGTAGCATTTATATTCAAATTGTTGGATATTATTGTCATAACATTGATTTATTAGCCAAGTTTAATGCATTTGTTATTTCATGACATTGAACAATAATACATGTACATCTCACTAGAAGTTTCAACACTAAACTAATGCTTATATATATGCGGGAACAAGAGTCCTTGGAGGAAGAATATAAAGAAGAATTATCTGCACAAAATAGTTCCTAAACTTTGAACTGGACAACTTATAACACTAAAGATATGCATGTCATTATTACTTAACAAGAGTTTTATCTCCCACCACCCTTCTGGTAATTTAAAGTAACTTGCAAACTCGAACAGTCTGAAAGTTTGACACACAAACCTTTGGTTGATTGTTTAGAATAGCTCAAGCTACTGGAGAGATATTACAATAGTAGGAGTGACGGGGCCTCTACCTAAAACTAAGTATATCTATTAGAATAATTGTAGCTATCAGATCATTTTGATTATTAGTTATAGATTTTATTGTGGCTTTGTAATTCCTCTTTTATGTTTCAACACAGCTATGATCCCACAACTCACATTGAGTCAACTGTAAGTGATGTGCTGAACATGTAAGTGATGTACTCGATGATAACTACGTAAAAAAGTATAAGTTCAATTTCTACTTTCCCAACCTCTTTGCTTCTTTTGGCTTTTTATTTTTTGCTTCTTTAACTTCACTGAAAGGCATTTACTCTTACGTCAATAACTTATTAGACTTTCATTCAGTATAATATAGAAACTTTATAAGTTCAATTTCTACTTTCCCAACCACTTCGCTTCTTTTGGCTTTTTTATTTTGGTTGTAAAGGAGAAAGTTATATGTTTTGTAAACAACAAACAAATGCACATATTCTATCATTTCTTATTAGTGAAAGTACCTTTTAACTGTCGTACATAAAAGGTGGATTTGTATTTCACATCAATAAACGGGTCACTACACAATTTTTATGTCAAAACCATGTGCGTTTACGGGTAACCCAACCATTAATAATCCAACATAATAGTAAACTATGAGTTAAATTATTGATCCACAAACAAAACATGTGATAACAAAAGTTGGTAAATAAAGATAGGCATCTCTATGCAAAATCTATATATGACTCTTACTACTGTGTCAAACATAATCGTAAACCAGGATTATAAACCATAAAAATAAGCTATTTGTTTTTTAATAGATAAAAAAATATTGTTAAAACATTTAAAAAAAATCCCGCGCGTGCGCGGGTATTATAACTAGTATTTTGCTACAAAACTATCATAGCAAGTTCGAAACACATCTCATTTGATTTTCAAAATTATGTGTGAGACCAATTAGGTCCCGTTTCTGATTAAACATTTGGTTTCATTTGGATTGCAAGCATAAGTACTTTAAATATTGTTGAAATATTTGTGTTCTCTCGCGACTATATGTTTCGATGAAACACGTACACATTGTAGAGATACATTATTGACTTTATGAGCACACATAAGAGCCTTATATGACCGAACCGAGCAAGTTAGCACAATAGATCCAATGCTCGAACATGTGAAAATCAAAACCAAACATCAACAAGTATCATGACTAGACCATGATCATCTTACGTCTACAAATCTGTCAAACACGTAAAAACTGAACCATACGGGATGTCAAATCCCTGTCCTTTAAAGTACTTTCGGCACTCCATAAGTTGCTCGAGTCTCTAAACCTAAGCACTGAGGATTGATACATGCAGTTCTTCACACGTAATCGTTGAGTGGCAACAACTCTTGATTACAACACTATGACGGTAACATGAAAACTCGAAGACAATATGAAACATAAGTATACCATCCGATCCAGTTTTGTGAGTACCTACGGGCTACGACTTGTGTTATTTTGACTATACACTCACATTCACGTTTACAATTGACCATGAAGCAAAATTCACGATCATGTTCCCAAAAGAAAGGACATACATATAATATAAAACCAATTCAACAACTTCCGTTTTGATCAGGTCAATTACACAACTTAGTCAAATTGCTTCCTAAGCTTGTACTCTTTGTTGCATACTATGTACAAGTAGTATCACATATCATCGACTAAAGTCCCAATCTTAGCTGATATTAAGAATTTCACTCCCAATCGTGTCACATATCATCGAAGATGAATAACTGTATGGAACCATTTAGGATTGATTGGCCAAGTAATTCGTAAACTAACTGAAAAAAGCATCCGTGTGATAACAAAGCATAGTTTTTGGAAAAGAGAAACTTCTATGTGCTTGCACTGAAACTAATTGGACGGAGTAGACGTTGATTATTGAGTCAAAGTAAAAGATATGTTCTTACTCATATTTGACTACTATTAAGAAATATTGAAAACTGTAAGTAAAAAAGCATTCTAAAATCAGAACAACCATGATAAGCAATGACATGTATTTGCGGAAATAAAATATATAAAACCGAAAAAAATGAGAAGTTTAAAACAACGACAAATTTCAGATTTTAGTAATTGTGATTGATTTTCTCTGGCTTGTGGATATTTCCTCTGCAGAGACTAGAAGGATCCCATTAATATCCAAATTGAAGCAAACCTCGATATCCGAGTTACCATCGGTACCTGGAGTAAGGCCGTCAAATATGAAGCTGCCAAGTAATAAGTTGTCCTTAACTTTGACCCCCTCACCTTCATACACTGGAATTTCTACTGATGTCATATTGTCAATTGAACAAACTATTTTTTTCATGCTTGTGGGTATGCATGTATTCTTGGGGATAATAACTTTCATGTGACCATTTTCACCATCAATCTGAATTGCAATTCCTAACGAGCGAGGAATGACATCCAGTAGCACCACATCCTGCTTCATATCACGATCATCATCATTTCCACTTAACCTTGCAGCCAAGATGGCCGCACCAGAAGCAACAGCCTCGTCACCATTTAAACTCCTGCAAAGTGTCTTCCCACCAAAAAACTCCTCTACCATTCGTTGAACTTTTGGAATCCTACTCGAGCCCCCAACAACAACCACCTCATCCACATCCTTCTTCTTCATTTCGCCATCACGTAAACATTCTTCTAATAGTTGAATGCATTTGTCAAAGTAAGATGCATTTAGTTCCTCAAATTTGGCTCTGCTGATTTTGGTAGAAAAGTCAATGCCCTCATGCAAGCAATCGATTTCAATTGGAGCTAGGCTCGTTGAGGACAAATCCCTCTTTGCTTTTTCACAAGCAACTTTCAACCTCCCTAATGCTCTTGGATTACCTCGTAAGTCGACACCAGGGTTTTTTCTCTTAAATTCATATATGCAGTAATTAACGAGAGTCGTATCAAAATCTTCACCCCCTAAATGAGTGTCACCCCCAACAGCTTTGACATCAATAACACCCTTTTTACTAATTGTCAAAAGAGATACATCAAAGGTTCCGCCACCCAAATCAAATACCAAAACAGTCTTCTTATCCTTGTTCCAATTATTTTCTGACAAATTGTCGACACCATATGCGATTGCAGCAGCTGTTGGCTCATTTAGCAAACGCAAAACATTGAGGCCTGCACGGGTTCCTGCTTCCTTTGTTGCCTCCCGTTGTTGGTTATTGAAATAAGCAGGAACAGTGATCACAGCATTTTTTACCTCGTCTCCAAGAAACAGTTCAGCAGTTTCTTTCATCTTCTTGAGAACCATGGCTGATAATTCTTCAGGTTCAAATTTCTTCTCTTCAGCTTTGTACTCGACTACAACACTTGGTTTCTCTGAACTTTCTTCAATGACCTTAAAAGGCCACAATTCCATGTCCTTCTGCACTTGAGGATCACTGAATCTGTTTCCAATCAAACGCTTAACATCTGAAAATCTTAGAACGATTACGATTAGCAACCAAAGTTTTCCAAAAAACAAAAGCATAAATAAGTAACTGAAATATTTTAAATAGAAATATTTTACCAAACACTGTGTTAGCAGGGTTCCTAGCTATCTGATTTTTTGCACTCTCGCCTACTAATAACTCTGAATCATTGAAAGCTACACAAGATGGGGTGATCCTGTTTCCCTGTTCGTTAGGAATGATTTCCACCCGCTTCTTTCTGCTTAACCAGATAGCGGCACATGAGTATGTTGTTCCAAGATCAATACCAATAGCTGTTCCTTTAACCTTTTTAGACATTTTTAACCTGAAATAAAATAAAAATGAAGCAGAAAATTGAGTTAGGTTGAGAAAAAACCTCAGCAAGAAATTATGTGTAGTATTTAATATTCGGAAAGTGTTTCAGCTCATTATTTTTCTACATTAAGTTTTTGAATCAGCTTAACTACTTCTCGAATAAACCAAAACAAAAATCAGGTCTTTGAGTTCCTACCGATTGGTCTCACAAACAATAGTTCTTGTTCTAAATACACATTAGCCAATTAATTGATATTCAATTTCGATCTAACGAGATTAACTTGCAAGTGTTTAGAGGGTGTTTAGATTGCTTATCTTTAGAATGTGCCTAGCTGCATTTTTTTTTAAGAAGTCAAGTATTTTGTAAAAGTCAGTCATTTACTTACTTTACACCGAAATAAGAGCTTACATTATTGAATGTACTACACAATCCCGAAACCCAGGGGTTGTTTGACATAATAACATATCATCTTTGAATCCAGAATCTGAATGCATCTCCTATGACATTTTCTATATGCCTAAATTTAGGCACACAAGTTAGGTCTCCCAAGCATTTTCCTTTCTATATACATCAATGAAACCAAGACACAAACTCTAGAACAATTAATATATTACATACTAGCCAAAAGTTGAAACTATAAAACATAGGGGTAGATTATGCAAAACTCTGAAAGTGGTCTTAAAGAAAACAAGTACCATGCAAACCAAGTTAAAGCTTTTAAGGTTAAACTTTGATCAAGATAAAAAGAAAATTATACAGTAACTAATCATGTAATTTACGAGTTGATTTGCATACATTTAAATTTAACTTATACAGTACATGAGCACACTATATAACACAGATACAACTGTTTACATTTTATATTGTGTAGAATTCAGAAGTTAGTGTATGCAAATCACAAATGAACGTGTACTTTTTACCTGCAGTTTAACTTGATTTTGCTCGAACCCTTGATTTAACTCTGTCGTTTTTTTCTCTATTTTTTTTAAACCTAATTAATTTTCTTCCAAGTTTCATACAGGCCTGTGATATTAAAGTTTAATGGCCCATCCTTTAAAAAGGCCTAGTGAAGAAGCATTAATAAAGGCTTCAAAACGGTGCTCACAAGTTTAAGATGACTAAGTTTAAGGATGTATAGTGCAAATTTAATCGGGTTACTAAAAAATTTGAGATGTCGTTGGTTTAGTTTTACTAAGAGTAAATTGCAGAAATCGTCTTTGTGGTTTGGCTAAATTGCAGATTTCGTCCTTATGGTTTTGAAATTGCAGGCGCCGTCCGTGTGAGGAAAGTTTGAGTTCATTTTCTTTCTTGCTTAAAGTAAAATGACTAAAATGCCCTCATCTTCTTTTTACTTTATTTCACTTTGGGAAAGGGCATTTTAGTCATTTCATTTTGGGCAAAGGACGGAAATGAACCTAAACTTTTCTTAGAGGAAGATCTTCTGCAATTTCGAAACCATAAGAACTAAATCTGCAATTTGGCCAAACCACAAGGAAGATTTTTGCAGTTTACTCGTTTTACTAATGGTAAATGTTTCATGGTTTTCACCTATGTAAACATGTTTAAATTCGCAACTTTTGCATATACAAATCGCTTAGCAAATAATGATCATTCAAACAAATTTGTATGATAATGTTTTCGATAAAACATGCACCTCAATTTTAAAGTACACGAAACTCACTGTTGGATGATATCTGAGTGGCTTTCACTTTTAATCCAAACAAGTGTCTTACAATATCAACAAATATTAATCTCTATTTATTTGACATAGTCAAACCAATAGTAGAGCTCTTTTTTCATTAACAACAGAGTAGTGTTTTGGCTCAAGTTCTGTCTGTTAGATACTCTCCAACCAATTAAGTGTTCATTCAAAATGAGAAATAATGTACTATTGTTAGTTAACTTTCCTGAAAAATATTGAATAAAAAACGGTGTAACTTGGATCGGTGTAAAAACACTTTAAGTGACTTTAGAAAAAATAACTGAATATAAAAAAAAAAAAAAAAAAAAAAAAAGAACCAATCAACAACATAAAAACGATAAAATGAGGGGTAAAAACCATACAATAGCCACGTACTTTCCAAAAATTGTCCGTCTAGAACCACTTACTTTTTTATTACCTTACTTCACCAACGAACTATCAAATTCTGTTTCGACTTCACCAATATAACCTTGAAGTGACAATTTTACCCTTATCTTCTTTACCCTCACTTGCATCGTTAGTCCTTAATACTAACGTACGTTAGTCCTTTTGCACATTTTTGTTCGTTTTTTCACGTTTTTTTACCGGTTTTGCACATTTTCAAACGTTTTTGCACTTTTCATCTGGTTTTACACGTTTTCATCCGTGTTTACACGTTTTGGTCCGTTTTTACATGCTTTTCTCTGGTTTTACACATTTTTGTCTATTTTTACACGTTTACGTCTGTTTTACACGTTTTTCATACAAATATTTTTCTAAAAATTTTTTATTTTTTTTCTAAAAATTTTTTAGAAAAAAAAAATATATTTTTCTAAAAAATTTTCGAAAAAAAATATTTTTTCTAAAAAATATTTTTTTTCGAAAATATTTTAGAAAAAATATTTTTTTTTTTCTAAAATTTTTTATTCAAATATTTTTTTTTTTAAATTTCGAAAAAATATTTTTTTTATTCAAATATTTTTCTAAAGTTTTTTTTATTTTTTTTTAATTTTTTTTTCTAAAAAAATTTTAGAAAAAAAATATTTTTCTAAAAAAATTTCGAAAAAAAAATATTTTTTCTAAAAAATATTTTAGAAAAAATATTTTTTTTTCTAAAATTTTTTATTCAAATATTTTTTTTTAAATTTCGAAAAAATATTTTTTTATTCAAATATTTTTCTAAAAATTTTTTATTTTTTTTCTAAAAAATATTTTAGAAAAAAAATATTTTTCTAAAAAATTTTCGAAAAAAAAAATATTTTTTCCAAAATATTTCCGAAAAAAAAAATATTTTTTAGAAAAAATAATTTTTTTCGAAAATATTTTAGAAAAATATTTTTCTAAAAAATTTTCGAAAAAAATATTTTTTCTAAAAAATATTTTTTTTCGGAAATATTTTAGAAAAAATATTTTTTTTCGAAAATATTTTATTCAAATATTTAACAAAAAAAATATTCGAAAAAAAAATTTATTCGAACTTTTTTTATAAAAGTGGAAAAACGAAAGCAAACGTGCAAAAACGGACCAAAACGTGTAAACACGGATGAAAACGTGTAAAACCAGATGAAAAGTGCAAAAACGTATGAAAATGTGCAAAACCGGTAAAAAAACGTGAAAAAATGTGCAAAAGGACTAACGTACGTTAGTATTAAGGACTAACGATGCAAGTGAGGGTAAAGAAGATAAGGGTAAAATTGTCACTTCAAGGTTATATTGGTGAAGTCGAAACAGAATTTGATAGTTCGTTGGTGAAGTAAGGTAATAAAAAAGTAAGTGGTTCTAGACGGACAATTTTGGAAAGTACGTGGCTATTGTATGGTTTTTACCCTAAAATGAGACCACCACTAACTAAAATAAAGGATTTATAATTTTGTTTCATATCACATTTTTACTAACATGAGAGAACATGAAGGAACTAAACATTAGAGGATGCTAGTAAATATTCTTTCTGTAGATGGGTTACATGTGTTGGAGTTAGTATTTCTAATGTTGGTTCTTCATTGCTTTTAAATCAAAATTTTAATACCCTCTTCAACTACAGGCAAGAATCAATAAGAGTTCTTAACGAGCAAAACCGTAAGAAAACGGACAGAAACATTTGAAAGCGAAGAAAAAAACGTGAATGTAAAAAAACATGAATTGAAAAAAAAAAAAAAAAAAATCGATCTTAAAATTCAAGCATATGAGTCTTTATCACTTTCACAATTCACCATTCCTGATCTTATATCCAAAGGAAACATATTGCATCATCATGTACAGATCCAACGCCCGAACATGTAAAACTCAAAACCAAACATAACAGCAACAAGTATCATCACTAGGCCATGATCATCTTGCCTCTACAAATCTGTCAAACACGTAAAAACAGAACCTTACAAGAAGTAAAATTCACGATCATGTTCGCAAAAGAAAGGACACAGTGGGAGGTTTTTCGCATATGTATAATATAAAACCAATTCAACCCCTTCCGTTTTGATCAGGTCAATTCAACCAAGTAGTTTATGCTTCAAAAGAAATTTCCCTTTAAGTAATTCAATGTTCATGGACTTACTGGATGGAGTAGACCTTTGATTATTGAGTCAATGTAATAGATTTATTTTTACTCGTATTTGACTACAATTAGGAAATATTGAAAACTGTAAGTAAGAAAGCGTTCTAAAAACAGAAAAGCCATGATAAGCAATGACATGTATTTGCGGAAATAAATTATATAAAAACCGAACAAAATGAGAAGTTTGAAACACTGAGACAAATTTCAGATTTTAGTAATAGTGATTGATTTTCTCAGGCTTGTGGATATTTCCTCTGCAGAGACTAGAAGGATCCCATTAATATCCAAATTGAAGCAAACCTCGATATGCGACTTCCCATCAGTACCTGGTGTAAGGCCTGTGAAGCAGAAGCTACCAAGTAATAAGTTGTCCTTAACCATTACACCCTCACCTTGATACACCTCGATATCTCCTGCTGTTCTATTGTCAGATGTATAAACTTTTGTTTTCATGCTTGTGGGTATGCATGTATTCTTGGGGATAATAACTGACATGTGACCAATTTCACCATCAATCCGAACTTTAATTCCTAACGAGCGAGGAATGACATCCAGTAGCACAAAGTCCTGCTTCATATCATGATGATCATCATTTCCACTTAACCTTGCAGCCATGATGGCCGCACCGGAAGCAACAGCCTCGTCACCATTTAAACTCCTGCAAAGTGTCTTCCCACCAAAAAACTCCTCTACCATTCGTTGAACTTTTGGAATCCTACTCGAACCACCAACAAGAACCACCTCATCCACATCCTCCTTCTTCATTTCACCATCGAGTAAACATCTTTCCAATAGTTGAATGCATTTGTCAAAGTAAGTTGCATTTAGCTCCTCAAATTTGGCTCTGCTGATTTTGATAAAAAAGTCAGTGCCTCCATGCAAGCAATCGATTTCAATTCGAGCAAAGGTGGTTGACGACAAATCCCTCTTTGCTTTTTCACAAGCAACTTTTAACCTCCCCAATGCTCTTGGATTACCTCGTAAGTCAACACCACTGTTTTTTTTCTCGAATTCATTTATGCAGTAATTAACGAGAGTCGCATCAAAATCCTCACCGCCTATGTGAGTGTCACCCCCAACAGCTTTGACAACGATAACACCCGTTTTGCTTATTGTCAGAAGAGATACATCAAAGGTTCCCCCACCCAAATCAAAGACCAATACAGTCTTCTTATCCTTGTTCCAATTTTTGTCAGAAAAACTGTCCACGCCATACGCGATTGCAGCAGCTGTAGGCTCATTTAACAAACGCAGAACATTGAGGCCCGCACGAGTTCCTGCTTCTTTTGTTTCCTCTCGTTGTTGGTTATTGAAATAAGCAGGAACTGTGATCACAGCATTTTTTACCTCTTCTCCAAGAAACAGTTCAGCAGTTTCTTTCATCTTCTTAAGAACCATGGCTGATAATTCTTCAGGTGCAAATTTCTTCTCTTCACCTTTGTACTCGACTACGACACTTGGTTTCTCAGAGTCCCCTTTAATTACCTTAAAAGGCCACATTTTCATGTCATTCTGCACTTGAGGATCACTGAATCTGTTCCCAATCAAACGCTTAACATCTGAAACTCGTAGAACGATTATGATTAACAACCATAACTACCAAAAAAAAAAAAAAAAAAAATGCATAGCATAGTTACAGAAATCTTTAAATATATGGATTAATTTTACCAAACACTGTATTAGTAGGGTTCCTTGCTATCTGATTTTTTGCACCCTCGCCTACTAACAACTCTGAATCATTGAAAGCTACACAAGACGGGGTGATCCTGTTTCCCTGTTCGTTAGTGATGATCTCCACCCGATTCTTGCTGCCCATCCAGATAGCAGCACATGAGTATGTCGTTCCAAGATCAATTCCAATAGCCGTTCCATTATCAATACCAATAGATGGTCCTTTAACTCCTTTAGACATTTTTTAATCTGAAATAAAATAAAAGATGAAGGAGAATATTGTGAGCTTGAATATGCCAGAAGTGTATTTCTGTGCAACTGAAGCTTTAAAATGTAAGGGCTTGAGCCATTTATCGTCTAATACTAACGACCACATTTAAGGATCTTCAACAAATATTGCAAAGATCCCCTGTTTGGGTGGATTAAAGATTTTAAATGCTATAAAATAGTTTGTTTATGGAGTTTCATATACTCGGTCAACCTATGACTTTTGGTTAAATACTTATAACACAACTTGATTTGACTATTGTTTCGTCTAATTATATAAAATATCAACTCACGTAACCTTTAGTATCACCGAAATGTTCAAAGTCCAAAGATTGTGGGACAATCAAGATAAATTACTCGACCGAAGAGCTATAGAGTTTTGTATACATTATTGAAGAAGGTGTCGAGCACCGGTGTCATGAAATTCTGCAACCGCTATAGAAATTTAGTATCGGTACCTTTCAAGTATTTGTTGAGTGTCAAGTATCGGTCCAAACTCTATTTGAATGTAGTTAAAGTGATACAATTTCTCATTTACAACATTACAAAAATCAAATATCCTCCATATTTGTATCTCCTATAAGACTACCTTATTTTTCTACATGAGGTTTAATACACAAAGCCCTTTCTGTAGTTAAAAGCATAGTCACATGGAACGGGGATCGCTCCGGTACGAGATCGCGGTTCGTTATTTCTCAAAATCTGGTACGATGGGGGTAGGCTCATTCCGGTTCGCTTCGGTTCGGTGTACCAAATACTTTGGTACGGTGCACCCAATAATAATATTGTTTAGTTTCATATATTTGTATACATTCATAAGTCATAACTCATAACTAAACTTTAATGATATATTAATATTAAAAGAGATTTTAATGAGTGAAAATAATATTTGATTGTCGAAAAGTGTAGTTAAATAGAGTTTATAAGACTGCATATTTTTGAAATAAGTTGTTTTTCTGAGATTAAGAGAGTATAAATTAAAAGACTAACTTATTACTCAATTGGTTTAAAACTTTTTAGAGAATAAATATTAGTTACTCTATACGTAACTTTTGTTTTCAAAGAGTAGATATAAAACTAAAGTGAAATTTGTTTTTTTTAAAGAATAAGTAAAAAATGAGAGAAAAAATTAATTGGGGTTAAAGAAAATAAATACAAATCATTCATTGACATCACCTACGTGACTACAGTGTGTGACAAATCACTCAATTGGTAATAGCGTGTGTTCTTTGACAGATTTCCGTTTAACATTCTTTGCCTGGTAAAACTTTTTTTAATATAATTTGAAAGTTATATCTTTCTAAACCACCAATACCCGCACAAAACCCGGCTATATCCGCCCAAGACCCGGCTAAACCCGGTCATATCCGCCCAAACCCGGTCATATCCAGCCAAGACCCGGTCATATCCGGCCAAGACCCGGTTATAAAATTCAAAGTCTTCCAAGTGGGTCTAAAAGAAATCAACCAATGCATATATTCTAAACATAGAAAGTAAATAAACATTTCAACCAAAGCATATATTTTCAAGCATAAAGTTTGACCAAAATCATTAAAAAAAAAATACAGTAAATAAACGTTTCAAGACTAAACATTGAAATTTTACCTGGGCCTTTTTTTTTTTTTTTTTTTTTTCCAAAACTGATCCCTTGATTTTAAATCTCTTGTTTATAGTAGGGATTGAAAGGGATATATTTTGTTTCACAAGAGTGCTAGGCTAGTAGGCCAGAAACTATGTGTGAAATGTTTATACTATTATATTTGATTTGTGATTGTGTGTATGGGGTATTTACTTAATAAGTAAGTAAACATTTCAATCAAAGCATATAAATAAAGTGTCCAGACCAAAAGATAAAGGTGTGTCAATCATAGCAACATTTTTTTGGCTTTCTAGACAACTTTAGTAACATCACGTCTTAGTCATAAAGATTTATAGCTATATACATCTACAAAACTTTACTGATTAAAATATGACTTATGCTCGTAAGCATTTAATTTTTCATAAACTTGTATTTGTATGCTTTTATGCTTTCGATGCTTATATATGTTTCTACTCCTAAGGGGGTAGGGTGACAGTCACGATTCGATGCCTCCCACATGATTCACCAATAACCAATAATATCTTGTCACCTTATTTCATGATTTAACCATGCCTCACTATACTTTTTTAGTGGCAACCATAATTCCATGCCTCAACTAATTTTATTTTTTATTTTTTATATTGATAATTATATTAAACAATTTAATAAAAACATTATATTTTATTAATAATTCAAAGAAAATTACATAATATATACTTCGAATTAAAAAACATTATTATATCTAAAAATTGTAAGACAATTCATATTTCTCCGCGATCTCACGTTTTTTTTGTAAGAGTGATCTCTCGCATAGTCTGATCAGTTATGTGATCGTGCGGTTCGTTGTAGAACTTCATCGCCCGAAAAAAAAGTCTTTTCTTCAACACTACGAAGTTGTGCCGCCATCAACTTTTCGGCCAAGTCATCCTTTGCAAGTTTTTTCTCCACCACCGTCTCCAATAGTTGTGTTTTCTTTGCCGTGTAGGTGTCGAAGCTCACAAGACCACTATTCTTTGTTGACAAATCGCTTTCGGTCTTTTTGCCTTTTCTTTTCCGTGTAGGAGTTGTGTCGTCATTCAGATCCGGAATAACAGTGTCAGCATTCTCATTGCTTCCCGACTCGTAGTTGCCCGATTTCGACGACTTTCTTCGTTTGTCGGTGTGAAAAACTAGAAGGGGGAGGGGGTTGAATAGTTTTACCTCTTTTTAGTTTGTTTAATAGTTGTTTGAAAAATCTTCAATTTGGATTTAGTATTAAAACAACATATAAGTAATATGTTCAAATTTATATATAAGTGTGCTTTATGTGAAATCAACCTATGCACTATATAATGATATAAGCTAATATAAGTATAAACTAGAGATAAGTAAGTAAGTTAAGTAAAGAGTAAGAGATGGAAAGATCAAACCGCGAGACAAAGAATTTATAGTGGTTCGGCTACGAGGACACCTTCCTTGCCATACTCCACTCCCCGAGCACCAAACTTGAGAGTTTTCTTCACTATGTCAATGAGCTCCCTTATGGCGGAGAAAACCTTACACACCTTAGCTTACACCAATTTTAACGACACAAAGCTAAATGTCGAGTTCTAATAGTAGCTAGAACGAATCTCACGACTTCAATCACACCACAATGTTTTCACAACTTCTTCACTACTCTTATTTCTTCACTACTTGATGTCTTCTACCTCTTCACTACCTCACAACTTATATCTTATCACGACTTCATTATTTCTACTTCTTCAAGGCTCCTATTTCTTCACTACTTCAAGGCTTCTATGTCTTCACTACTTCAAGGTTTCTATGTCTTCACTACTTCACTACTTCTACTTCTTTAAGACTACTACTTCTTCAAGGCTTCTATGTCTTCACTACTTCAAGGCTTCTTCACTATGCTATGGCTTCTATGTCTTCACTACTAACCACTACTTCTATACACCTCTACTTCTTCACTTCTTTTACTACTTTGCACACTTCGAACTAATCTATTTGCCTATGTGTAAATCTAACTAACCACTATACACACCTTATACACCAATGAATGAATAATTTACAAAGTGAAATGAACAAACAACTTAAGTAACAAGATGATACTAAGTTGTAATACTCCTAGTCTTGATTGATAGAAGTATTCTTATTTTGTACTTGAATGGTTGAAGCTTGGATCACATGGAAACAAAAGATTATGAATATATGATCAAAGGAGTGTGAAAGAATAGTTAGAAGATTTAGATCAGAAAGTTTGGAGTGCAAAAGGTGAGAAAAAAATGCAGGAAATGTCCATTATTTATAGGCAAAGCTGGGGAGCCAGAGGAGCGTGCCGGTCCCCTTAATTATTAAGGGGGCTGCCTAGTTAATTAAGGCGGCCGCCCATACTGAACATTGCCCAGCTTTGTCTTTTTGTGGGGAATGTTTTACTAGAATATTTTTGACATTTTTTGTTGAAAATTTGAATTTATATATTTATGGTTAATTAAACATTTTTATTTAATACCAAAAATGATTTTCTAAAAGATATAAAATGTTTGTGACATTTTATAAAAATATAGTGATTAAGAAAATGTTCATTTGATCATATAATGCATTAGACACTTTGTTTATTCATACCTTAAGTGATTATGTGGTTAAAGTGAATATTTACTACTAAATACTTGTTTACATCGTAATCTTTGGTTTAATGAGTTTTCATTTTGTGAGTATTAAAACATAGAGATATCGAAAAATATGAATAACGTTTTTATATATTATTTATATTAACAATCTCCCCCTTTTTGATGATTACAAAACCTAAACTCGTTAAATTCAAAAGTTAATTTTTAGACAAGGTATTTAGTGAGTTTATATTCACTTCTCCCCTTTTTTGCAGAATAAAAAAGGTTTAAGCCGACAAGTTTCATGTGTGAATTATGACGGAAATGAAAGCTCCCCTTGATGTGTGCTCCCCCTCGTTTGAGGGCACCAAGGGATCGAGCTATGGAATTCTTGTAAGAAAAAATTTTAGAAGTACAAGCATATATATAACATAATAACAACTAATGATAAGCATGGCAAAAGAATATTAGAAACACATATTAAAACATTCATTAAGTCAAAATGATTATGCCAAACACATAATCATTGTTACATCATTAATAATACTAGAAACCTTAAACCAAGTAGAACATCATATTTTGCCAAGAGAGAGTGTCATCGAACTTGCTTGTATCCCAAAAGCTTAAGATATTTTATTTGAAAAATGAAAAACATAAGCATATAGTATGCTTAGGTGAGGGTGGTTGAGTGGGGATCATGTTGTTGGCTCAATGGAGGTATATTTTTGGTTTCATGGATATTGGTGAATTTGGTGGTGGAGAGCTTGGGGTGGTGAGTTTGGAATGGAGTTTGTTGATTGAGGGTTTGGATGTTGTTCAAGTGATGGTGTTGGTTGAGATCTAGTGAGAAGATACTCAATCCAAGTAAAGTGATCATTCAATGCAATGGTTTGTTTTTGGAGAAAGATGCAACAAAGACAATTGTTGACATGTTTCTCGATTTGATTTGGGTTGTGAGGTGATGAGGGTGAGCTAGAGGGAGGTAGATCTAAGTTGCGTTGTGCAAGGTATAAAGCAAGAAGATCACTAAGCTCATGGGCTTCCTTGAGTTCCTCAACGAACTTCAAGTGTTCGGATGAAGGTGATGGTGGTGGAGTGTGGTTGTTGTCTTGAATGAGGGTTTGAACATGCAACATGGGAGTAGCATGTGAGGTTGTAAGAGGTGGTGGTGACACTCTTGGTGGTGGAGACATTTGTGAGGTTGGGTAATCATGAAAGCATGATGAAGGTATAGAGGAAAGGGATGCTTCATGAGTGGATGGTGTTCTGAATGTTGCATTGGTAGAATGAGCAAGATGTGGAGTGTTGACAATGAGGTTTGGGTTGTTGTTTTGGGATTGAGCATGCTCATCATATGACTCATGTAGATAAGTTGAAGAAGCATCTTTGGAAACAAGGATGGTTGGTTGGTTATGTTTGTGAGAGGGGTCATTTCTGTGAGTATGAGGTTTATGTGTTGGTTGATTAGGAACAACATCACTTGAGTCGTGACAAGAGTCAAGTTTTCTCCTCCAAACGGGTTTTACGGAGATCTTTGTAACTCTTGAAAACTTGGGTCTTTGGTTGTTGGGAGATGACACGTTTGGATAGATGAGTATGTATGGTGAAGAGAGGTATTTATAGTGTAGAAATTTTGTGTTTAGGGATGGTAAATTTTGTTAGGTGATTTATGACAAAATATGTTTGTGAATTTTGGGAAATATAGGATGAAATGAGCTAAAAAGTGAAAAAGAAAACTGGAACCCTGACCATCAGATGGCCGGTCCCCTTAAATAGGGGACGGTCCCCTTAAATATTAAGGGGGCCGCCTTATACTTTAAGGGGGTTGCCCATCTGGTGGTTCCCAGATTACCAGAAATGGGTTTTTGACAGATAGGTGATGACTTGGATCTATACAACAATTCAAACTTCACATTTGTCACAGATAGGAAAAAGGTTAGTATCTTTAATGACTAAATTTCTTTGTATGGTATCTTCTTAATTTCTGATATTGTTGTTTAAGGAAAACTAATTAATTATTATTGTTGATCATAGGGCTTGTTACCAGCTATTTCCAATCTATTCCCTGCAGCTGAGCATAGATATTGTGTCAGGCATATTCATGAAAATCTTAACCTGACTTGGAGAGGCAGTGAATACAAAGAGATGTTGTAGAAGTGTGCAAAAGCATTAACTAAACCTGAATTCAATAGACATATGGATGAGCTTAAAGGATACAACAAGAAGTGTTATGATTGGTTAAAAAAGATAGAACCTGAGCACTAGAGCAGGTCAGACTTCTCTGGTATGATTTTATTTACTGTTATTTGTGCATTATGTATCCTTTATTTCTGCAATATGTGTCCTTTAATATATGTCTCAATTTAGTTTTGATTAGAGTATAATTATCTCACAGGTAGGGCAAAGTGTGATCTTTTGATAAACAATATTTTTGAAGTTTTCAATTGGCAGTTGTTGGATGCTATGGATAGTCCTATTATTTCTTGCCTAGAGTATGTGAGAGAGTACCTCATGAAGAGAATTGTGCTTGTCCAAAAGGTTATTGAAAAGAGTGAGGGTCCTTTAACTCCAGCCATAACTAAACTGTTTAGATTTACCAAAGAAGCTGTAGCTAACTATTCAGTTGAATGGAATGGGGCAGAACTGTGTCAAGTAAAGGGTGCTTAGGGTGAGCAGTGTGTAGTTAACTTGAATGAAAGGGTATGCAGTTGTAGAAAATGGGAAGTTTCTGGCATACCATGCAAGCATGTTATTGGGGTGTCCAGAAGACTATGTTCATGATTCTTACAAACTTGGAAGGCTGTCTCTATCGGCCCAATAATTGTTGGGAATTTTGGAAGTTCCTGCTGATAGAGATCTACTGACAGGTTCCTGCTAAGCTATAGATGGTTTCTGCTGATATACTGGTTCCTGCTGACAGAGTGTTTCTGCTATTAGTATTGTTTGTGCGGGTGTTAGTAAAAGTCAAACCCGTAATTTTAGTAAGTTCTTAGGTTGTGATATGTTTTGATTTTATATTTATTATTGTATTAGGGTTTCTTGTGTATAAAAGGAACCATAGGCTTTTGTATTATGTACGCTTCTTGAATAAACACTTCAGGAAAAACATTGTGAGAGGAAGCAATAGAGATCTATAGAGGATCATTGTTTTATTAGTAAAACCTTGTGACGACATCAAGTTCAGTTTCTCAATGTTGTTAACATAAAAAATGAGAGCATTTAGTGTAACCAATTTTATCGAATAATGGGACTAGAGTTAGCTAACATCGTCACAACAGTGAAATAGGGTAACATTTACTTATTAAAAGCTACTGCAGCGACCGATGTGGTTTATGTTTGTAAGAAAAAGAAATTTAGAGTTTTGGACCAAAAAAGATTGTGTTGACCTGTTCTAAAAAGGCATGTTATAAAATGTTATTAAGTGTATTTTTTCATTTTTTTATAAAAAGCATTTTTTTAATTATTAATTTAAACAGATGAAGCCTATTTATATTATAATAGCAGTTGGTATAAGCCGATGTCGAAGATAAAAAAGGTTGATGCACAAATCAATATCAAAACAACTTCTTAGGCGATGTTTGGGTCATAACAAGTGCAGGCTAATCCCACCATATCATGATGCGAGCTCTAACTGCCGACGAGATGGAGTAATTGCCAAATTACGTGACACTTTCCTAAAAATTGCAAAAGAATATAAAGCCATCGGCCTGGTCATGAGATTATTGAGCACATGGAGGCATATTGCTAAACCTTTTAACACTCATAACTATGAATCATAAATTTATAATCCTTATAAGTATTGACCTAATAAGTAAAAATATTATTAAATTTACATGACGCTAGCCCGTCTATCAGACGGGTCATGCGACTAGTTCAAGATAATAAGATCAACTTTACATATCATTGAAAATTGTTGACCATTACAAAATAATACATCCAAACTAGTGATAATTCACTTAGAGGTTTACATGTAAAACATAAAAACAAACAACCACCAAGTACAAATCAAACAAATCTTCAATCGATGGTTTGCAATTGACATTGTGTTAAAACGTGTTTCAAGTGCAGTTCTTGATGTCAACAATCCAGGTATAATAGCCCTTGCTCTTGCACACATGGGGGATCAAACCATAGGAAGAAACCACAATTTGTAACCTAAAATCATAAGAATAAGAACATAAATTAAGAGCACACCACCAAAACTAACAATCAAAATCTATAAACTTAACTTAAAAATTGAGCACACAACCAAAACCTACGGGAATGGTTAGTGTGAGTCCAAGAAGTATGCATAACTGCTTGGTTGCCACAAAAAACAATTAACCATTGTCATGAATTTTTTTGGTTTGATGGGTTTTAGAAAATTAGTTTGGAATTAAGGTTGTATATGATTTTGATTTTGGAGAAAAAAACACATGGACACATATTAAATAGATGAATTTGGATAGTCAAAAGGGACTACAAAGCAAAAAGACAAAAATACTCTCTAAAATTTATAGATGGACTAACGAGTGTTAGTCGCAGGGAACAAAATGATCCAAAAGTTTCAATCTAGAGAGGCTGCCTGCACTTATTGAAGACCAGGGACGTTTTATGCAATTTTTGCCAACCACAGGGACGATTTTTGTAATTTACTCAAAAAAGAAACATTAACATAATAAAAATATAACTTTAGTCGACTCCAGTGGCGAAGCTAGAAAATTTTCAGTGGGGGGTCGGGATCTAAATTTTTTTTCCTAACGCTATTTTTCGGGTAATATGTTCGGCTTGGTGATTCGATTCGGGTCGGGTAAAAAATTAAATACTATTATTATAAAAAAAAAGTTTCAGTCACTAAAAAACTAAACATTTGCCCAAGACAACAAAACATTAAAAAGGAGACAAACGGTTGGTACTTGGTTCGATTCATTGAAGTAATTAGAGTTCAGCCTTTCGATCTTTAAGATACTTGAACTATTCAATTATGGACTCCGCATAAAACTTGTTAGCAATTTCTTTTTCTATGTAAATCACCATACTGTTTGCTAGATTATGAGGGTTGAAGGGGAAGTGTTTGGGATTTGGTTAATTGGTTTGTTAATTGTTAGGGATTGTTCCAATTTTTTAATGGGCTAAGTAATGGATTTTAGTTTGGGATTTGGTTTGTTAATGGATTTTAGTTTGGGGAGATGGGCTTATGTAAAATGCAATGGATCAATTTTATTTCTTAAAGTATAAAAAAAAATTCACAATTAAAATGGAAGGTCGAAACCGAATATACCGAAATTTTTCTACACGAAAATTATATACCCCTACATCGCAAAAAAAATTTCAGGGGGTCAGGCTCCCCTCCCCACCCCTATATAGCTGCGCCAATGGTCGACTCTTAACTACCAACGGTCGACTTTAATCGACTGGTACCAACGGTCGGCTAAGTCGACTGGTAACACAACCGTACCAACGGTCGACTTTAGGGACTGGTACCAACGATCAACTTTAATCGACTGATAACAAAGCTGTACGAACAATCGACTAACAAAAAAACAATAAAACAACTATAACAATAACATTAAAAAGTAAAAAATCAAAATAAACACCTCAAAGTCAATCTAGAGGAATGACAACATCACCGTCAGCAATCTCCTGTTGCAAATCCTTAGGATCTTTGCAATTAAAACCTTATATCTTATGCACGTTCGCCGAGAAAGAAATAACACATATCAAATATGAATGTTGCGGCTTAATATCTTTCTGCTTGGTCTTAATATATCTATACTACATACTAATGCATTTAGGACTTCTAAAAGAGGAAGTCTTAAAAATTTTAAGACCAAAAACATTTCCCAAATAAAAAATAACAAGCCATAATAATTTTTTGAATACATGTTAATACGTTTATGACTATTAATAACAAGCCATTTAACACACTTTATTAATAACTGTATGACTAATACAAAAATGACCAATGTTACATTCACAGACTTTATGACTTTAAAAGCCATGTAATAAACACTCCCCATACAATAGCCTCCAATAATGCCTTACACAATAAAAAGGGATAGATAACTTTTCTTAAAAGCTTGTAATTGCCCATAACTTTTCTTAAATTCGTATTTGTAACACCCTCTGATATTAATACATAATTGTAACAGCCCATTAAGCCTATTAAAAAGCCTATAATAGCCCATTAAAACCGAGCAACCTATCTATTATAAAAAGCCATACACACTCGCTCCTCTCAAAACACACTCGATATGAACTCTTTTGCACCTCACACAAAAGACACACAAGTGCAAATAACTCGTATGCATCTCTCACTATCTCTCTCTACCAGACTAACACCACACACAAGCACACAACCACCAGTCCACCACCATAGTAACCATCTACTACAGAGTATCGACTTCCATCACTAAGACCACCCGCGACGAGACCACCAAGTTGTCTGTAGATCGGTAGTTGGGTGTTTTTGGTTTTAAATTAATTGGTTGGTTGTTGTCTTTGGCTCTCGACCTGTTGGATATAAATCTTTCAAGATGTGTCAGTTTTTAAATTTTTTGAAGTAGTTGGGTGTTTTTGGCTTTAGATTAATGAGGCTGTTTGTATTTTGTAATTTCTGTGGTCTTTTGTTTTTAATCTTTTTGAAGATGTTTTATTATTTGTATACGATTGAATCGGTTTAGATCAACCTTGTGAGACACAAGAATCCTTATTTTTCTTTCATTGTGACAAGTGACAACCATGGTCAGTGGGGTATGATGAATTACAACTTTATCATAAGATATTAAGTTTACATTTTTATATTTTTGTAACACCTAACATTTTTTTTTTTGCTCTCATGGGCTACTTAATTGTTGTTGAGACGGTGTAGAAAACACACGGGTAGCAAAGTTAATATAAAATTCAAAATTGGTTGTGGTAAACATAGTGGTAATGTGAAATATTAGCCGCAAAAAAGAAATTTGAGACTACAATTAACAAGATTGAATAACTTTGAAAACGAAAAAGCTTGAGCACCATTTTGAATTTTGAATAACTTTAGACTCAAAAAAGGATGCGACGATTTAGAATTTTGAAAGAAAAAAAGGATGCGACGTGACACTACTTTTTTCCTCGATTGAATTCAAATCAAGTTGTCAGATTATTGTAACCTTTTATGAGTCTACAAAAAACAAGTGATTGTTTCTTGATAAATTTGCATCTTTGATTAATTAAATTAAATAAAAAGCAAATGGTAATATAGCACGTAAGAAGGATAGTTCTATCGAAAATAATGAGGTATTATTTCAGCACCAAGTTAAAATAGTTCCATTGGAAAAAAAAATAGTGATCACCAAGTTAAAATAGTTCTATTAAAAAAAAAGGAAATTGGAAAAAAAAATGCATCATACTTACCACTTTTTGTCATTGTATGTAGCGTACTTTTTTTTTATTATAGCACTAACTTTTTTAAATTGTGCCATTGTGCGTACTTTGAGACTTTTTAGCCATGTGAAATGACCATTTTACCCTTCAAAATTTGAAAAAAGTAAAGGTAAAATGGTAACAAAGTACACACAATGGCACGATTTAAAAAAATTAGTGCTATAATCAAAAAAAAAATACGCTACATACAATGACAAAAAGTGGCAAGTATGATGCTTTTTTTTTGCCAATTTCCCTAAAAAAAAACTCACTCACATGTCATTTGAGAACAAGGCCGGATTTGGCCTGTGCGGCTGTGCATGTGACCAAATGTACATGGCCCATTATCATTAGAGCGTTCGGTAACGTGACTTTTGCCCCCACGTTAAGGCTTAACGCACCCCCATTTTTGACCGAGTTACCTTACCGCCTATGAAAGGCAAGCCCACGTTAAGGGCCTAACGTGCGTTAAGAAAAAAAAAAAAAAAAAAAAAAAAGTTGTACACTTTTGGCCCTTGTATTATTTGTTTACTTTTTGTATACGAAAATGAAAAAATTACAATTTCCACCCCTACGATTTAAAAATCAAATCATAACTTAAAATTCACGTAACCTTTCGTAACCTTTCGACTTCAGGAGCACGATTATGCATCTGCATTACAATACGACTTATCTCACCTAGCAAACTGTTAACCAACTTGAGTTCCTTTTCTTGTTCGTTGCGTAATCGGAAAAGCGGGATCTTTCAAACATTTAAAATTCAAAAAATCTTGCAAAGCGGGATTGTTTTAAACGTTTAAAATTCAAAAAATCTTGCACAATGGCGATGGGAAATGGGAATAGAACGTGTGCCTACGAGTGAGGACGATTCGAGTGCCTCCTATTCAAGCCACGAGGGATATGTGTCAGATGATTCGTTTTATTGAATCATAGTTTATGTTTAAGTATCGTACTTTAATTAAGATGTTTTCTTTTTAATAATTGTATTTTAATTAAGTTATTTTATGTTTAAGTATCGTAATTTACTTAAGATGTTTTATGTAATTTGTGTTTTATAAATGTTTATGTTAGTTTTAAATGAAGTATTTGTTAAAATTTGGGGTTGAAATTGAAAATAATTGGGGTGGAGGTGAGTTATGCTACCGGGGTGAAAAGTCAAGAGTGAAGGTTAAAAGGTAAAAGCTGATGTGGCGTTGACGTGACAGTGCGTTAAGATTTAACCTCAAGTTACGTTACCGTGTGCTCTTAGGGGATCCTATTAGATTTATATACCAAGGGATCAATCTCTAGCATCTATCATTATCTTAACTTCTTTACTATCTTATAATGTATTTAGAACATCTATATTTAGAAGAAGTCTTAAAAAATAATACCAAAAACATTTTTATAAAAAGGAAGTCTTAAATAATTAAGTCAACACTTGTAACTTAAGTATAGGTGGCCTTTTATTATAATTATATAATGAAAAATATTGTTATTAGTCAAAGAGTTGAAAAATTGCGTATAGTTGTTTTAATTAAAAGTTGTCATTCATTCGTAAAGTTACTGTTAGAAAAACGTATCCGCCGCCACAAAATTAGTCATCGGGTACCCGCCGCCGCATTGCGCGGGTACCCTGCTAGTATAAATAAAAGGGTGCGGCTGAATGTGTTTTTTTGAATGATGTCTCCTCCGAAATTAATTAAGGGATGGGTTTGACGGGGTGGTTTAGAGGAGGCGGCTTAACATAGCCACTTAGGTCTGAGGATCAGACCCGCTCCGATACCATGTTAGACAATGAAACCGTAGGTATAACTTTATTAATAACCATGATTTATAATGGTGAAACCTAGATACCCTAAATCTACAAACCGGGCTTGCGCCTATTTATCAACTAATAGTAAAGTTATTTAGGGGTTAAGTCCCTTTAATATTTATGGTTAAATTTGATGAATTTGAGGGGTTTTTTCATATGATCATGATAATGGTCATATACATGTTAAGAAGTTTTTTGGGTAAATAAATAGGTAGTGTTAAACCCTTTTTGTTATGCATTAAAGAAATGCTAAGTATTTTTTTTTGAACGGCAAGATGAATTAAAAAACTAGCAAGATGCTAGAAACAATTTCAAAGGAAAATTAAGCCAGTCATTCCAGCTACTATGGTTACCGCCTCTAAATTTACACCATGAAAAAAAAGTACAAACGAATATTATCAAAAACGTCACTTTGCCTCGTAAAGAAATGCTAAGAATTGATAATGATTCTTATTTAGGAATCAAGTGATTTTAGTGTTGGCACTTTTTTATAAATTATCCACTTTTTGAAAGTAAGTAATTTGGTTATAAATTGTCATCGTATATGTTTTATCATATTGGTGAATCGTATTATGAATGTGTTAAGTGAATAAGAAGCAAGACTTAGAAAGATTGAACCAAATGCTAGGATTAGTGATTTAGTCATGACTAGTTTTGGTAAGTTATTAGCTTAATTTTCAAACTAGCTACGGTATGTGATGATTCTAACTTGATGTTAGTCGATGGTATGTTAAGTATTTTCTATAGAGGAGTTGGTTTAGTTTAGTCATATTGACTTATGAATAGAAGTACTTGCCCTTTCGTTTATAGGCAAGTAGCACTGGATAATCATGCTACATAACAAGTTTAGCCCGCGTGTCTTATAAACAAATGTCTTTTGAGTATTCATATGTTTTTGAGTTAGATATATTTTGTATGTCAATTTGAGAATAAATGTTTTATTTACAAGTGATTCAAATGGATTAATAAAGGGGTGTTTGGCATAACTCCCCTGTTTTAATAGAATGATGCTTTTGCGCATTCTTGATGTGAGATTTGTACATAAACGTAAAATATATGATGGTTATAGCATGTTTTCAAAGCTTCAAGAACTATCGGGTCATGTAAGTCATGTTTCCAGAAAATGTTGCAAGTTTGATCAGAACTAGCGGGGGTCTGGTTAAAAAAAATATTTTAGGGTGTTTCGCATTACCTATATTGGACTAACAAAACTACGTTGCAAGTGTGTTGAAGGTGTTTGAGATTGCTTATATAAGTGCCTATTTGCTTGTAAGTAAGCGGTTTGCAGTGTTTGATAAAGACTGCCTATTTGCTTATCTTACACAATAATAAGCACTCAGAGATAACAAATACAAACATTCTTAAGTTCAAACAGAAAATAAAAACATGATACATGCACCCATTTAATAAACTTAGAGCTTCTCCAATACAATGGTTAATGATGATTTGAAAATGGGTTAATGCATTGGAGCAATAGGGTTGATAAAGGATTATTGTAGCAATATGTTGAGGAAGAATAAGTCGTAATAATTATATTATTGTTTAATCTTTTACCTAATAAAATAAAACACCTAGTGGGGACTTTTTCATTTCAAAAAAATCAAATCATACTTTATTTGGTAATATCTTTTTTAATTAGATTTTTAATTTTAGGTGAAAAAAGTATTAAAAGCTAATTATTTCCTAATTTGACCAAAATTTTTATAAAAAACGTTTTTACAATCACATATATAAAAAAGATTAAAATACACATGGGCTTCTGTGCTATTTTTTCAAGTTATAAGCCAAAAATGTAATTAAAAAAAGAACACCGGTTCATTCAGAATGCTTTCATTCCATCTTTTCTAAAAACCACTCATCCCCCTTCCCAAACTCCTTTTCATCTCCAACCCGTGAGGGGAACAAAAATACATATCCAAAAATTAGAATATCAAACTTCCAATTAAATCTTGACATGGTGAATAAGTTTCACAATTGTGATCAAAGTTCTATCATCGATTGATTTCTTTTGAGGTAAATTTTTAATGATTTATATTAAATTTGTTTCAGTTAATCATGGTCACATTCAGCTTTCATTAGTACATATAATCGATCTACTTATTCGTTTGAAGTTGACTGTGCCTTTTGTATATTATGGGTGAATTTTTTTTAAGAAAAAAAATACCTTCACCCAGTTATGAAACAATTCTTTTATATAAGGATGCAATCTTCATCTTTTATTCGAATCAGGAGTAACCTTTCAACAATGGTAGAGAAGTTAGCCTTTCAAGTTTCAAATTAGCTTAACTATATAAAATCCACTTGGAACCTGAGAATGGTTTGCCGCATGTTGCCTTTCTTTTATACTTTCGTTTCAGGAATGTTGCAATATCTCAACTTCAAAACCTTTTCTGCTACTTCGTACCTAAAGACTACTCAGGACATATTTTGATTAGCTGGTGTTTGTATAAACCTGATGAATTAACCAAATTGCATTTAGATTAGACATGAAAAGCCCAACAGGGTTGCCTTTATGTTCAGTCAACATCTTTTCATTGACTATTAAAGTTGTAAATAAATCACAACAAAATTGCATAAAGGGATTTGACTGTTAACGAATCATTAGATATCAGCGCTTAACTTTTCTTTTAAGATATTTAAAAGTATATGCTGATGCATATGCATGGTAATCTTGATTGTATGGTGTGGTTATGAATTCTCCACCATGTGTTTGGACTTACGCTTTGAGTGTATGCTAAGTAATGTTGAAACTATCACAACCTTTATTTATTTACACAATCAAATCATGTGATGTTTATTAGTTACTTTTCTTATTTACCTAATGACTTATCTTTTTTCTTATTCATACTTTCATATGTGCTGCTAAAGCCAGCGAACTCAAAACAGGTTAAGGTCTTTCGTTTACTCAGTTTTCTCAACTTTCTATGTCTTCATATTTTCGCGTGTTTCTTATTAAGTTGAATTTTCTAGCTTAACCCATTATACCAGTTAGACTTAAACATGACCCAAATTGACTCATTTAGCTTGCATTTTTAGGCCTACGAAACACTTTGAAGCAATCATTATCAATGGTAACCTTCAATTGATTCAATTTCCATTTGATAATCATCTTCGGTGCATTGTTGAGATAGTGCTAATCATTAACTGTTATCATGTTTGTTGATAATATTGAAGATGCAGAAATATTTATATGAGGCCTTGTAATTGTTTACTAAATAGGTAAGACACTGGAAGCTGAGCAGCCTCAGTATGCTGCATGTCGGAGTCTGTTATGTGCAGGCCCTGCAGATATCTGAGTATGAACACTCGACCAGTAAGTCTATTAGTAAAAAAAATTAATTAATTTCTTGATGATTATGTGTTTGTGTATTTACGAGGTTTTGAAATTATTGTACAGGTAGCAAAGTATGCAGATGAAGTTGTCAGTGATAATACTGCTTCAAATGATGTGGATCAATGTCTCAGGTTCCAAAATAAATATGAAAAATAATCTGAGTTTATGAATAAAGATAATGCGTAAACAAATGAAACATAAAGATAATGCGTGCATTAACCATATAAAGGGGTGTATGGGGACTATGATTGCATTGTAACTGTTGAACATATCCTTTTACAGTTTTACGGGGGTGCTTGGATAAATAACAGATTATCAACTTATTGCATTTTGATACATCTAATTGAGGTAGGTGTAACCAACGAAAGATCTCAAAAAATACAAGTGATTATACACGGAGTATAACAAAAATAGAGGTTTAGTGGTTGTAGAAGTAGTAGTGATCATTAATGGAGTTGTGCATTTCTCGATTCTTTAAATACTTTATTCATTTTTATAGACTAGAATTGCTTAGAGAGTGCTCGGATTGCTTATTAAAAATGCTTTGTGCTTATTATGTCTAGATAGATTAGATAATCAACGTTAATAATGAATTTTGGATGTTTAAAGGGTGTTTGGCACATGATGTATCCAAACACTATCCTATTACTCATGAATAACCCAGCTCATATCACATAATCACTTTCAAAATGTGATACTTAATGCCTTCTCAAATGATTATGATCCAATTAGTCACAATCTTATAACCAAAATTTTCTAATAGTATTCAACGAAGAATATAACACTGTTATATAACTAGACATAGTTGACACTATAACTGGTTTAGTTTCCCTGCCAAGTTATTCTTATTTTGTGAAAAAGAATTGGACAAAGGGCAAGAAACATCAACAGTTTTGAGTCAAATCATATACGAAAAGATGAAATAATGGCACCTAGGTTTCATTGCACAACTCGAAGTACATGGATTGGCCTTTATAAAAGTAGCAGGCGAAGAGGACAATCAATCATCAATAACTTTTTTTAGAAGGGCGATATATTTCAAACCAAACAAAAAGACAATTACAAATAAAGGCATCCACTATATTAACATGATGCTTATGTATAGTGGACCCAAAAGGAAACAAATACAATTACACTTGACTGCAGCCAAGATTAACTAGAACTAAAACAAAACAAAGAAGCTTAATAACAAAAGAGAAAATGTGTCACACTAAAAGTAGTGCAGGCCAATATTGACACCATCACTTGCTGGACCCACGAATCACACAAGACCAAACCAATTCTCATAAGCATGTAGTTTGAAGTCCACATATAAGACCAGTGACTAGATGCAAATGTACGTTTCTTATCAACGAGCCAACTTTTATCAAAGGGTGTTTGGGTTTGCTTTTTTAAGTGCTTATCTGCTTGAAATGCAAAAGTTTAACCCAAATTACGTACTTACTTACGAGTGAGCAGATAAGTACTTAATTAAGCAATCCGATACATCCTCATAATCCATCGGATTATTTAACCGCAGCTAATTGCAATGCTTGATTAATAGGGCAACTAAGCTAGGGACAAAGCTGGAATGGTTAGGAAATGCTGCAAAAATAATAGCGGGTCCAGAGTGCCAGATTTCACAAGGAGAGTCAGCGAAGAACATGGTTCAATTGCCTTCTTTTAGTTACAATGGTCGTTCAAGTGACAAGGGACAAAAGTAACAAAGTAGTAAATTAGTGGAGTTGGGTAATGGGTTGTTTACATGTTATTAACATTTTCAGCCTTTTAAAAATCAGTGTATTTTGCAAAGGGGTATGTTAAACTTACTGATATAGCTTAAACAAAAGATCACATAATTCCTATAAGATATAGCTTAACCGTGGTTCCATACTCGGTGTTTCGATGTTGGGAATGCAGAACAACACGCGGTCACATTCTTTGCAGGATTAGCGTATGAAGGACTTGAACCAGTTTGTGCAATTTACTCTTCGTTTTTGCAATGGGATTATGATCAAGTGGTGCATGATGTAGATTTGCAGAAGTTACCCAGGTGTAAATGTTGGTTTTGTTTTAGATATGTCATCTGGTGTTTTTGCGTTCATTGTTCTATGCAGTAAATTATTAAGATATCTATAAATTTTTTATTGATTACTTATGATTTACTATAAAAGGTGAAAGAATGCTTGGACCAATGTTGATATTGAAACGCTACTCAATAGGCCAATAACCAATTACAAGGTTCGTCTCCCACCCTTATCTTAATTTGTCAACTTATTGAATTGTTGTTTTGGTGAATTAAATCATGACCACCGGGATTTTTTAATTTGCAAATTCAGAGGTTATATGTGTCTTAAAATGTACTTTCTAACATGCTAATTAGGTTTTAGAAAATAAGTAGGTTGGTAACTGTTCATATTCCAAAGTAAATAAGCACATTGAAATATGGGTAGTCCTAAATTTAGTTCATTTCCGAGGCAATGATTGTGAAATTATGCCAAAATATGGTTTATGATTGTGTTATTTTTTTTTTGTTTTCGGAAGAGTTGGGGGGATAAAACTGTGGATTGTTATAATCCGGGACAGGGGCTAAGGCAAGCAAGTTTAAAAATAAGAACCGCCCCACATGATGGTATAAAAGTTGAAGAAGTTTTAGACCCGGATTTTGATGAATCGGCTATAGGTCGTGTCGCAACTGTTGATTTTGGTAAATATTTAAATGTTTTCGTTCTTGATCTTTGTTGTTATTATGGTTGTTGAAACTATTGTTATCTTATTGAGAGGATACAACAAGATTACCTGTGATTTTGCGATGCAGGAAACGGTCGATGAAACAGGAATTAAACTGATTTTGAACTTGTGTATAGATTAGATATGTTTCCTTCTCTTTTAGTCACTGATGGTTCATGTATGATTTATAGAAGAATGGGTATCCATGGCAACCCTTTAGAGATCCAAGTGAGTTCTTTTTTGACCTATCTTTTGACTTTTGAATTTTCAGTTTTGACTTATGATTTGTCCTGTTTGCAGTCATTATTTTACTCAGCTTTAAGGTGTGCTCGCGAGATGCTTGCATCAGATGAAGGATCCAAGAATTCAGTAAGGACAATAAGCTAAGTGCATATCTTTTCATATCAGAGAGTATTATTGGTTAGATATGAAGAAATCCGTGAAATCTACCGATATAAAACAGAAGAGTATTCTACAGAAGCAACAAACAAATTCAACATTCACCCTGCCTCATTGGTTAATGGATTGGATCCTGGAAGAGGGAGGTTACATGATCGGCAATCTACAGCTGCCCACCAGTTGTAAGGCTTGGGGTTCGAATAGCTTAACAATGTCTTGGCCTAAAAGACCCCATTTCATAATAGACGGAGGAGCAAATGACTCTCTCTTATTCGATGTCCCCAGGTACAACCTTTGTTGTGATATGCGTCTAAAGAATAGAGTGAAGGTTAGTTTAAAGAACATCAAATGATGTTAGGATCTCTATAAGAAAAAGATGCATTGGTGTATCAAAATCACACGTGAATAATGCATGTTTGGATCTGTATATGTATTGATTATGTTTTCATTATGACTTGAAGTTAGAGCCTTTTTTTCAGGGATATATTCCAAATTAAATTTATTCTGATACAAAAACCATGTGTACGTGCTCGGTGTTAGATATGTAGGTATGTTGCAAGCCAAATATGTGATTATCTACTGTTTGGGATTAATTATTAGAACTACTTACGTGATAATATAAACTTTCGTTTATTTATATATAACAGAGTAAAAAGGGTAAAGGGAGCATGGTGGGCGCGTTGAGCAACACTGCAATGCTATATGGATTTCTGCCCCAGCAATGGCATGGGCTATGCATATTGTCGACGAAACCGATAATAAAAAAAGGGATATTAGGAGCAAGACCAGCCCTACTTGGGGTGGGACCGTGGGAATATTCACTTGCGGGATCATTTTGGATCAAATACTTCTCGATTCACAATCTTTCACTCATGGAAGCATTTGGCGGTAGCGTAGTATCAGCTTTGTATATGACTATATAGTCATATATGTAAGGAATATAATTGGCTTATCTTTTTCTTGAGGTGCAATCTTAATCCTTAGCATTCGGTAACTCTACAATCTTTCAATAAAATATCACTTTTGGATAATGAGTTTAGCTTGAGTTACTTGAACAAATGTGATTTTTGTTATCTAATTATTAAAAAGAGCCGTATTGTTATTCGATATGCAATTTCTTAAAACTCAAATATGGTTACCAGAGCTTCAAACAACAAAAGTCAATACAATTTTGATTATTAGTTACCAATAAGACCTTAAGATGATTATCACCTCAACCAGGGATTAATTACATTTAAAAATGTGCATTTTTGTGTGAGACACCAACTCCAAGACATTATTATAATTAAGAACATAAAATCCTTGCTTTCCAAACACGATATTGTTGACATAATCTTCGACGCGCGTCATGCAACCTATTATAAAATCGAAAACTACACCAAAACAAATATTCCAAACAAAGATTAAGAGCAAGCATATAAAATTAAACATTGAAAATAATAATATAAAAACAAAACAACTAATTAAATATTTTTGTAAAAGATTAAATAAAAGAGTGTAAATACGACAGAGTATCTGACTATGAGCTTGTGACTCCATTGTACCCAAGCTACGATATTTATAGCCTCCTTTCAAATGCGTAAAATTAAGAGAAAAACTTTTGAAGATTGACATTTTACCGGATACGAACAAGGGATAATTTTTTTTTTTTTTTTTTTTTTTTTTTTTTTTTTTTTTTTTTTGAAATGTAGTCAAACAAGGGATACCAATTAAGGAAAATATTTATTTTATATTTAACATACATAGTTATAATTTTTAGGAAAAAAAACATTGTGAATGGGTATTATAACTAAATACCCTTAATTTATGTGTAAAGTGTAATCATTAACATGCTAACTCATAAATACCTAATCTCAGATCCACAGGACTGATGTCATGGCAATGCATCTCTACATGAAACTTCATTGTGGACCTCCATGTAAGTTACTCATTTTACTCCCTTTAGCTTTGTCGTTCGTGCATCTCATTCATTAGAATGCATGATCACTTTATAGATGGGTTAGATTGTGGAAATGAGTGTGAAACTCTATGGTTTGACATTTTGATGAATGATACTATGGTCTTATTAAGCACCACTACAACAAAATTGGGCGTCTCATGAGGCATAATGTTTTAGTGTCGATAATAGTACAAAAGTTTTAACGTAGATGATTGCAAACAGATTGTCTTGATAATAGTGATAATGTTCGTGTGCTTAAAGTGTATAATAGCGAAAAAGGATGTTGAGCATTTGTATGACTCTTGTATTGAACTTAGTGTTAAGCTATTTATTTTTTAATAAATACATTATTAAAAAATTAAGGAAAAACCTCGTGATTTACAATAGTGACATGGTAATCAAACCATAAATATTCCAACATAAGATAAAAGTATGAACTTACTTAAATTATCGATGCAAAAACATAACATAAGGTAACCAAACGTTGTTTATAAACTTCTGCGAAGGAACTTTTAGAAATATATTTGTACATGAACCCTTATTATGTCCGTTAAACATAATTATAAACCAAAATTAAGAACAATTATTAAAACAAAAAACAATAAACAAAAAGATAAGCTATATTTTTTTTAATAAATAAAAGTTTAGAAAAAACCCGTGCGTGCACGGGGGTTATAACTAGTAATAATAATCTATAATACTATAAGATTGTCCCCTCTAATTGAATGCGGAGGCGTCAAGATTGCATAGAGTACAACATGCTAATGCTCTTCATGATATAAATCCGAGCTATTTTATCCCCTAATACTAATTATCAGCATATGAAGAGACATGTGGTTACAAGCCTCCTTAATGGGAGCATATGAACAAACATGTGGTTACAAGCCTCCTTAATGGTGGTTAATAGTTTTCTCATATTTGCATTTGAAGAGACATGTACATTACAATCCTTCTTAATGATGGTACATGCGTTTGTAACTACAAATACAGTATGCATATACTGTTTTATCTCCATAAACATCAATTTTTTTTGCTTACAAACCAGAATTGTAGTAAAAGTTACCATGTCCAATAAAGCTTCCGGTAGCAACTCCATGTCCATCCAGTCTTCGGGTAGCAAATCCATTAATGTTGCCGATCATAATGGTGTGTTATTTTTGGAACAGCTCGATACGGGTGTTAGTGGTACAATTGTTGTTATGATCAGTAGAATGTGGGATGTGAATGCAACAAGTGGGAGGTATTTGAGCACAGATTTTGTTGTTAGTGATGCCAAGGTAAGTAAACATACATTTACAATTATGCATATAGAATGGGGTTATTGAATTCTGATGCAATTTTTTCCAGGGTAAGGCAATGCATTGTTACGCAAGGAGTAATATAGCACACAACTTTGTAGGTTTAAAAGAAGGCAGTGTTTACTCTATCAAGAATTTTATTGTGCAGCCGAACAAGGATGAGTATCGTATCATTAAGCAGGATCCATACATTCTTGAATTTGATGGTTCCACAATCATCAGAAAAGTTTCTGTCAGTCCTAATGGTTTTGTGAGATATCCTTTTGAGCTTGCGGATTTTGATGAAATTGAACCTACAAACAATAAAAATCTAATAGGTTACACTTTTTGTTTAAACATTCTTTCTTAAACGGTTTTTGGTGCCATGTTATATTTTTGCTCTTATTATATATTATTGGATATTAGCAGATGTCGCAGGCTATGTTACAAATGTTGGGAGGACAATAGTTCAAAAGAGTGGTTCAAGGACTCTCGATTTCTATCTGGCTAACAAGAGGTGTTTTGATTCCCATATTTTTTTGTCCTAGCAAATTAACAAAGTTAAAATAACAATTGTTTTTTATTTTCTAAAACAGGGGGCAATCAATAAGAGTAACTCTTTGGGGTGAATTAGGTGATATTCTGATTGACAAGAAAACAAAACATGTTGGCCTATGTCCAGTTGTTGTAACTTCTCTTAATGTTAAACTCTATAACAGTGAGTATCAATAGAATATGGTTTTGTAACGCTATGTTACCTTATTGCTAATTTTCATCACAATGTCGACCCCGTGCAGATAAGGTCTACCTTTCAAGCAGCTCCTCCTCCTTGATTTATGACAATGAGGACATCCCTGCATTGATAGATCTAAAAGTTGAAATGAGGTAATCCTAACTAAATAGTAGCTATGTTATTTTATACAATTATCATTTATTAATGTTTAGCATGTATATTGTTTACAGTTCTGTGGAATTGGGTAAAGCTATAGTGCCTGTTGATTGTTCAGAGGCAAAATATGGGACGCTTGAGAATTTGTTGATTTGTGGCCGCAACAAGAAAAACAATGTAAGCTTCTATCTTAACAATTGCTTATTTACACAATTTGGTGAATTGGTATTTTATTTAATATATACCCATTTTATAGTCCATGATCTACAACTGCAAAGTGACGATCAACAATGTTAGAACTAGAAAGGGTTGGAACTACCCTTCATGTGGTGAGAATAAGTGCAAAAAAGGTGCAACCCGAAAGAATGGTAGATTTTGGTGTGAAACGTGTAAAAAATACATTGAATACCCAGTTTTAAGGTAAATCGATTTTAGAATTGCAGTTTCCTTGAATTATAGTAAATTACATAATATTTTATACCTTATGTATGCTACCTGATTTTAACAGATTCAGGATTGAAATGGATGTGTCGGACCATACTGAACAAACTGTGATTGTTCTGTTTGATGAACCCGCCCGTTCTTTGTTGAAGTGTTCTCCAGAATCTCTGTTGGAAAATGATGATGAGGTACAATAATTAATTAGATTTGGAAGATATTAGATGCTGATATACAATTATAAATTAAATTTAAAAGATATTTTATTATTTTTTCTTAACTTTCAACTACAGTCACAAGGTTTCGAATTGCCCCAAGCAATAACAAATCTAATAGGGACAACTCACACTTTTGAAGTCAAGACATCCACGTATTTTGAACATGGTGCTTTTGAAAGCTTCACCTGCTGGAATATTGTCCCTGCAATTGAAACTCCAATGAAATCTGTTGAGAATACAAAAAAGAAACGGTATCACAAAGTTTCAATACTGTTAAGTAATATATTAAAATTCGTTACCACTAAAACATTATTTAATGTGGCGTTATTATAGATTGGAATGTGAAGATTCAGACACAGACTTACCACATGTTGATGAATCTTGGAGTGAAGATGGATCTGCTTTTCAAAACAAAAAAAAAAAGAAGGTAATTTTGTACCAAATGGATACAAACATACCTAATATAAATCCCAAAAATTAACAAAACTTCTATAAAAATCTTATTTTTCAGGATTGTTGTGACCGACTCTGAAACAGAAGACGACGTAGTCTCACTTAAAGCTGATGTTATGAAAGAAAATGAAATTAATGATGGATCATCAGCTAACGAGAAAGCCACTTCTTAGTTTTTAAGTATTTATGAAAATAAAGCGCAAATGTACCCAATTGTTTATGGGACTATGTCATTTAGAAAGCGAAGTTTGTTTGTCTCTGTTTTTAACTTAATAATTTTGTTGTTTTAAACCAAATTATTGTTTGTTATTACTTTTAGTTGCTTATTAAGTTATAAAATTCACCTTATGATTGAAATCAGACTCCAATATATATGTTTCATTTATGTATCAAATTCAGATCTTAATAACTTCAATATATGTGATTCAATTATGTATCAAATTTAAATTCCAATATATGAGAACATGTTATGCTTAATATTTAGACTTAAATATATGTGATCCAATTATAAGATTCATAACGAAAATAGGTTATTACTATTCTGCACCTAAATTCCACTAATTTTTGTTGAATTTGCCTTTGCATATCACATAAGAGTATTCTACATCTTTTTATAATATGGAATTTTGCCTAATGAAAGTAACTATTGATTCATAAATAAAAAACATATGTTAAAAATGAGTGATTTATTAATTAACAACCATAAACAATTTATTTGCAAGATAAAAAACTCCAACTCTATACTTATAAACTTAGAATCAATAGTACATTATAAAATTTATAATTATTAAGGCAGGTTTGAACTTCAACAAGTTTTTTGCAATGCTAAAAAAATCAATATTCTGAACACTATACTTATAACCTTAATATGAATACTACATTATAAAATTTATAACTTGGTAAACTTATATGAAGTTTGGAATTGAGTACACAAGTAAATTATCCAATTATTGTATGAGCAACGATTACTAAGTGATAAATCTTTAAATGTATAATAAAAGATACTGGACCTTCATTTTAAGGAAGCAAAATGTAATAAAAATTGTACATAAATAACATCTTAAGCAATTTTGTAACTTAACAGTCTATTCATATGCAGATATTAAGAAGCTATTAACTTCCATTAAGGAAGTTTAAATACTCATTAAATAAGCTAAAATGTTGTTATGATAATTCATGAGTAATTTATATTAATAAGAATATGAACCAAAAAACCCTTCAATGGAAAAATTTAATAATCATTATATATGTTTAAATGATCCCATGAAGTTGTATATAAATATTACCTGCATTGCTTTATCTGGGCACAACTACTTTTTGATATTTCCATACAATGACTACCCAACAAGGAAGTTCAACACCCCATGCGTTCATTGATGCGTTGGATGCTGATTCAGCGGGGAATATTGTTGTTACGTTCTGCACAATATGGGATGTCAAAGCTACAAATTCGCGTGTATTGAATACTGAATTTATTGTCTCTGATCCAATGGTAACGATTAAACATGTTGTTTACAGTTTGTTAGTTTTGTACTGATTTACACGCAATATTATTGCAGGGCAATGTGAACCACTGCACTGCAAATACAACTATAGCATACAATTTTCAGAGGTTGGAAAAAGGTGTTCAATTTACAATAGAAGATTTTGTTGTGAAGTCTAACAAAGAAGAATATCACGTTAGAAAAAACAATACCTTTAAGCTTGAATTTGACGGTAAAGCCCACTTAAAAAAGACTTCTATCCTTTATGATCCGCATGTTAGCTATCCTTTGGAAAAAGTTCATATTGAAAATATGAAACCTACAAGGAACAAATCTCTTATAGGTACGTTTGTATTAATTATATAAAGCAAATGATTATTTATGATAAATTATCTAATTCCTTAAGACTTACACTATAGCCTTTCAGATGTAGGCAGGTATGTCACCAACATGGCCAAGATGAACCACACAAAGACCGGTTCCAAAAATCTTGAATTCTACCTAACAAATCATAGGTTAGCACAATTATTATATGGATAATTAAAATAAACAGTACTTAAAAGGTTATATTGCTTTTACCAACTAAAAACTTTCTTGCATATGAAACAGGGGAGAGGCAGTACGGGTAACATTTTGGGGAGGTTTAGGAGATTTGCTTATTGACAATAAAATGAAGCATGTAGTAATGTGTCCTATTGTCTTAAATTCTACAAGTGCATACCATCCCGTTCCAGATAAGTTGAATCTATCCAAAAGTCCATCAGCCATGGATATTGACCAACCTAACATACCTACATTCAAAGAGTTTAAATCATCCTCTGGGTAAGCATTTATATAGATTTTTGCTTCAGTATTAGAATAAGTAAAATTGTATATCAATAGACATGATTTAAAAAATGAGTGCAGTAATATATTAATTTACAAATTTTGTGTCTGTTAGTAGTGTTGGGCAGATAAAGTCTGGAATATGTAATAAGGATTGTGTGGCTAAAGATGGAACAATCAAAACCCTTTTGTTGTTGTCACGCAATCAAACAAATGATGTGAGTAATAATCTTATGTTCCCATACTTTAATTTCTATCCTATTGCACATTTGTTTCACATTTCCTCTTCTACAGTTGGCAACTTTCAATATAAAAGCAACGATTGGAAATATCAGGACTGAAAAGGGATGGCGATTCCCATCATGTGGTGCAAAACAATGTCAAAAAGGTGCAACTAGAATGGGAGGAGGTTTTTGGTGTAATGGATGTGAAAAGCAATTTACAAACCCTGAAATGAGGTGATATTATAGTTTATAATTATGTAATGTTATTTGGACTAAAAAACTTCTAATTGCTTATGTACCTGTAAAACATGGATATGACAGGTATAGGCTTGCGTTGGACGTGTTTGACAATACTGCTAAAGCTGTGTTTATACTTTTTGATGAACCTGCAATTCAGTTGGTAAAAAATCCAGCATCATCATTCAAGCTAATGGATCACGATGTGAGTATGAAACATTTTTAATTTTTCAGACATTACTCTTTTACTAACCTTCCTATATAGCCTTCAGATGAGCGGATGAGGATGTTGCCACCACCACTAGCTAACCTCATTGGTACAACACACGTTTTTGAAGTCAAGAGTCATACCTACTATGATCATGGATTATTTGAGAGCTTCATATGCTCTGCTATACACCCACTTGAAATGTCTGTGCCAACAATTGCCACACCTTCCAAATTTACAGATTCTAAGAAAAATAAAAGGTTGGTTGTCAATAATCTTTACAACAAATATATAACACACATAAAACAGAAATTTAATCAAAATTTCAATTAAAATATTATTATTTCAGGAATGTTATGACTGATTCTGATCAGAAGAGGAAGAAGGCTCACCAAAAGAATATCTCTGATGGAAAATGAAATAAATGATGAAGCATCAATCAACGATGAAGACACATCTTCGGCGTTAAGATTATGAAAAATAAAGAGGAAATTACCTCAAAAGTTTGTTGGAATATGTCATTTAGAAAAAGAAGTTTCTTTTAGTCTGTTTTTCAATTAATATTTTTGGTGTTTTAAACCAAATGAATCTTTGATATTACTTTTGTTTGGTGTTTAGGTTATAAAATTCCGTTTATGCTTAAAATTTTAACTACGATATTTGACATCCAGTTATGCGTAAAATACATATCCAAATATATGTAATCCATTTATAAAAGTTGTAACAAAAAGAGAATCAACTCTATGCTTTTTAACCAATGTTTGAACATTAATAAGTGCATCTCAATGATAATTAGTAAATTAAAAACTTTGATTATACAATAAAGGAAATGAAATTTCAAGTTAATAAACCAAAATATAATCAATGTTGTTCACAAATGAGAAATTAATCAATATTGGAATATATAGAATTGAAATCAATAATACAATCTAAATTGTACAAATTTCAAAGAAAAATTGATCTAAAAGTTTTATATCTTAAACTGTATGCTATGTTTTGATACTTAGAAATATTCCACTAAATAAATTTGTATATTCTATATCTAAATTGAAAAATAACGATTCCAGCCTAATTTATTACAATCACAAAGATTGTATTAAAGTTAGAAAATACTAAGTAGTAGTTAATAGCTGCTTGCATAACTGCATATAAAGAGACATGTAGGTTACAAATCTTCTTAATGAAGATTAATAATTGTTTGTATATAAACAGACCTGTCTTTTCCTATTCATATTAATTGTAGTGTTCGGTTACATGGTTATGAAGCTATTTATAAGTATAGTATCTGAATATCTGTATATCATCATAAGAATCAAAATCTTTCCATTAGACAATGTGAGTTAAGTATGGATAATAATATTCTATCTTTCTCTAACATACTCAACAATAAAATCATCATACAATCTCGCACAATTGTTAACACAGATGGGAGTTACCAAAGTTACTGTGGGCTGAAGTTAATAGACATTCCAGATATCGGTAATTCCACAAATCCTTTGTTGCACATTTTACTCATTTTTTTATAACAAAATTATCAATTACAATTAAATATGTTATTGCAGAGGAACCATCCCAACAAGTTGTTACACAGACAAACCACAGGCGTCGAGGTAATAAATACATAAGATTAGCTCTAAATCATATATATAAAAACATTATATATTAATTGAATATTTTAAATTATATGCATATAATTTTGAACATTTGTGATTTTTTAGGTCGACGAAGAACAACTGAATCAAGGATACCACCAAAACAAGCAGCCCTAACATCATCAGGTATTTCTAAAAAATAAAAAATAAATGAATTTTAAATTAAGTAGATACTTAAAATAACCAACTTATTAAAACTTTTACTGCTTATTACTCCCTCCGTCCCATTTAAAGTGTCCACAATGGAATCTTTGCATGTCCCATTTAAAGTGTCCACTTGTACCTTCCAACCAATAAGATGAGAGTTTAGTGGGTAAAATTAATATTTGATTGGTGGAGAGTTTAGTTAGTGGAATCTCCTAAAACTTTGTGCATTATGAAAGTGGACACTTTAAATGGGACGGAGGGAGTATCTTTTTAATATAGGAGTTTCTGTTTCTTATGCTAAGCTTAGATCACCATCTTACCAATGCAATAGTTGTAATGCAACCATGTGGTATGAAGAGAGAATTGATAAAGATAAAAAACCTGTAAATCCTACTTTTTCGCTATGCTGCCAAGATGGTAAAGTCTTGCTACCAAAATTCAAAGAACCACCATTGCCATTAAAGACTCTCCTTGATTTCACAAATCCTACAACAACAAAATTTAGAGAACAAATCAGAGTTTATAATGGGATGTTCACATTCACATCCTTTGGAGCAAGGATAGATCATTCTATAAATAATGGAAGGGGTGTGTATACATTTAGAATAAATGGGCAAAATTATCATCTAATTGGGTCACTCCTACCTGCAGAAGGAGTGCAACCAAGGTATGCTCAGTTATATTTCTTTGATACACAGAATGAACCTAGGAATCGTATGAATGCTTTCCTAAATAATGAAACAAATGATCAAGTGGATGAGTCCATCATCAAAAGCTTGATTACCATGCTGAATGAATCGAGTGCAGTTGCAAAAGCATTTAGAATGGCAAGAGATTGGTGTCATTCTAATCAATCTGTAAGCTTTGAATTGCGTTTACTTAGTGACAGAAAAACATCAAAGCAGTATAACGTTCCAACTGTATCAGAAGTAGCAGCTCTGATAACTAATGATTTTGGAGATGGTATTCCTTCAAAGGATATCATTGTTAATTGCAAAACAACGGGTAAAACCCGAATATCAGAATTGCATCCATCCTACATGGCATTGCAGTATCCTTTGTTATTCCCATATGGAGAAGATGGATATCACGAAAAGATACCATATCATTCCAATAACGGAAACAACAAGACTAAACGTGGGTATGTTTCAATGAAGGAATATTATGCATATTTGATACACAGTCGAAATAACCAAGCCAACACTTTACATAAAGGAGGCAGGTTATTCCAACAATTTTTGGTTGACGCATACGCATCAGTTGAGGAGCAAAGACTAAAATGGAACAGACATAACCAAGACACGTTACGAGTAGATCTGTATCATAATTTGCAGGACGCAGTTACAAGGGGAGACACAGATGCAGCAGGCCTTGGAAAAAGAATTGTCTTACCTTCAAGTTTTACAGGCGGACCACGTTATATGATGCAAAACTACCAAGATGCAATGGCTCTATGTCGTACATATGGGAATCCAGATCTTTTTATCACGTTCACATCTAATCCAAAATGGCCAGAAATTGAAGAAATGTTGGCATTTATACCAGGACAAAAAGCACATGATCGGCCAGAAATAGGGACACGTGTTTTCAAAATGAAGCTTACTCAGCTATTGGATGATTTGACAAAAAACCATGTATTTGGACCACATTCTGCAGGTAACTAATAATATATTATACTTAATTATTTATTATCTCATACTAATTCTTCAAACAACCCTTAATTTTGTTAAAACATATACTTGCAGTAGTGTATGTAATTGAATTTCAAAAACGAAGGCTACCACACGCACATATTCTACTGTGGCTGAAAGAAAATTACAAATGCAAAACTGGAAATCAATTAGATAATATGATATCTGCAGAATTACCATGTCCAACGAATGATCCAGAAGGCTACAAAGCAGTCAGTGAGTATATGTTGCATGGTCCATGTGGTAAAGACGCAAAATATGCTCCATGCACAATAGAAGGAAAATGTACAAAAAAATATCCGAAACCATTCTATGAAGAAACAATGGTGGATGAAGATGGGTACCCGGTTTATCGACGTAGAAACACAAAAGTATTTGCTTTGAAAGGAAAATTTACTTATGATAACAGAAATGTCGTTCCTTACAATCGATATTTATTATTAAAATATCAGGCACACATAAACGTTGAATGGTGCAACAGATCAAAAGCAATAAAGTACTTATTCAAGTACTTAAACAAAGGTCCAGATAGAGCAACAGTTGTGGTGCAAGAGAATGTGGTGACAAACAACGATGAGGGAGGACAAACAATTAATGCAGTTGATGAGATCACAAGCTACTTAAATTGTCGGTATTTAGCACCATGTGAAGCAGTGTGGCGTCTCTTCTCTTTCGATATCCATTACTCTTATCCATCAGTCATGAAATTAAATTTCCACTTACCAAATCAAAACTCAATCACATTACGTGATTCACAGAGTTTACCAGCACTACTTCAAAGGGAAGACATCAAGAGAACAATGTTTACAGAGTGGTTTGAGTTAAATAAACGAGATAAAGAAGCCAGAAAACTCACCTATGCTGAATTACCAAAAAAATATGTGTGGCACGAACAACTGAAGATATGGAAAGAACGAAAACTGAAAAAAAGTATTGGTCGGATTTTTTACACAAGCCCAGCTTCAGGGGAGCGTTACTATCTCAGAATGTTGCTAAATGTGGTAAGAGGCCCTAAATCTTTTAAAAAGTTAATGACTGTTAATAAAAAGGTCTATGGAACTTTTAAAGAAGTATGTTTCGCATACGGCCTTCTCAATGACGACAAGGAATGGACACAAGCTATAATTGAGGCAAGCTTCTGGACATTGGGTCCTAAGCTACGGGACCTGTTTGTAACAATTTTGTTATTCTGTGATGTTAGTAAACCATTAAAGCTTTGGGAAGAAACATGGGAGGTTTTGTCAGATGATATCTTACACAACAAGCGTAAAGTTTTCAACTATCCTGAGTTAGAGTTAACGGAGGAACAAATAAAAAACTACTGCTTGATAGAAATTCAACAGTTGTTAAATAGAAATGGGAGATCTTTAAAAGATTTTCCTGATCTTCCACAACCAAATCAAAAGCTCTTAACTAATTTGGATAATCGTTTGATTAGAGAAGCACTCGACTTTGATTCAAAAGAAAGTAAGATTGAACATGATCAGCTGTATTCGTTATTAAACCCCGAGCAAAAAGTAATATATGAGGAGGTAATTCAATCAGTCCATTCTAAAAAAGGAGAGTTTTTCTTTGTTTACGGACCCGGAGGTACAGGAAAGACATTCTTATATAAAACCATAATTTCAAGATTAAGATCAGAAAAGAAGATTGTATTAGCAGTTGCATCTTCAGGTAAACCTTTCATAAAATTTTATATTATTGATTGAATAATTAACAATTTCATTCTTTAATTTATGACTAATTTAAAATATTTAATTAGGAATCGCGTCATTGCTACTACCGGGAGGTAGAACCGCTCATAGTAGATTTGTTATCCCGCTTGAACTAATGGAAAATAGCACATGTGGGATTAAACAAAATACACACTTAGCAGAATTGTTACAGCAGGTTGAGCTAATAATATGGGATGAAGCACCTATGACTCAGAGGTATGCTTTTGAAGCGTTGGACAGAACGCTAAGAGATATATTAGGATACGAAAACAAAGAAAAAAGAGAAAAACTCTTTAGAGGGCTCACAGTGTTACTTGGAGGTGACTTCAGACAAATATTACCAGTCATCACAAAAGGCAAACGTCAAGAAGTAGTGCAAGCATGCATAAATCGTTCACATTTGTGGAAGTTTTGCAAAGTTTTCACACTGACACGAAGCATGAGAGTGAATGAAATTTCACCGGATGGTTCAATTAATTCAAGGAATCAAGAATTCAACAGATGGGTTTTAAAGTTGGGCGATGGAAACTTGCCAGCAATAAGCAAAGAAGAGGAAGATGAGCCTACTTGGATTGAGATTCCCGAGGAATTCATTATCGATACAAGCAATAATCCTATTGGTCAGATAGTTAAGGCAACATTTCCTGATTTTACTGCTAGACAAGTTGAAGATGCATATCTCAAAGAACGAGCAATACTAACACCAAGAAATGATGACGCTGATGCTATTAATGCATACATGTTTGAACAATTAAAGGGCAAAACTATTACCTACAAAAGTGCAGATGAAGTATGCAAAGCATCAACTGATCAGTTGTATCAACAAAATTTATACCCAACAGAGTTTTTAAATTCGCTAAATTTACAAGGGATGCCACCCCACGAGCTGAATTTAAAAACAGACCTACCAATAATGCTATTGCGGAATGTTAATCCAGCACAAGGGTTGTGTAATGGAACAAGGCTAATAATCACAGATCTGGGCCAGTTTGTCCTACGTGCCAAAATTCTAACAGGTTCAAAGATTGGAGAAACCGTCTTAATACCAAGAATAACACTGACAAGTCCACAAACACAATGGCCATTCGTAATGAAGCGCAGACAGTTTCCAGTGAAACCATGTTACGCAATGACAATTAACAAGAGTCAAGGGCAGTCACTTACACATGTAGGCGTCTATCTGCCAAATCCCGTATTCAGTCACGGACAACTTTATGTCGCAGCATCCAGGGTTACAACCCCTGATGGTCTAAAGATACTAATGGTGGGAGATGAAGAAGGTGAATTCAAGGGTCGAACCCGTAATATTGTTTACAAAGAAACATTCAACAACTTATATTAGTAATCATATTTCTGTTTGAGAAAAACAATTTGTTTCATATTTCTGTTTGAGAACAACTATTTGTTTAGACAAAAGCAACATGAAAATAGTAAATCAAAGCAGAACTGAGAGAACTGAAATGACCTAAGATCAGGTAGTATTGAACCATATGTGGTTGCAGGTTTGACTATTTAGTTGAAATCTTGCTTTGACTAAATCCAATTTGGATAAATAACAACTTATCCTTATTGCAATATTAAGCTACTATATTAATTTAATACCCTAGATGAATCCTACTCTTAACAAATTGCAAGACCTTAAATTCTAACAATGACTTATGCAAACTGAATCTGAGGTTTAACATGGATTTTGACTACCAATTCTAAACCTATGGTTTTTATGCTACTGCTGCAACTTTAGAACTAAGGAAACTGTTTGTGCAGAAGTAATAGACAAGAAAAACTACCCTCACAGGGTTAAGCCCTGAACCAAACACCCCTGAAAATGGGCAGTTACACAATCTGTGCAGTAATTAACATACTCCTACCAAAATAAATATCAAAATCAGATAAGTCACTTATAGTTGATACTAGAAAAGTATAAGAAAGATCAATGAAACAAAAAGATGCAAATAACACTATACTAAATTAGTGAGATGAGATTATAAAACTAATATATTTCTAATATAAACTTCAAATAAGTAGAACACAGTATTCAACCAATCTAAACCACCAATCAAACTAGATGCATCTACAATACTAGAAGCAGAATCAACACTCATAACCAACAACTAACAATCATAACAAGGAAATGCAAATCTAAAAATAGTAACTCAACAATGAAACAGAAGAAGACCAAGAAAAATGTTCATAATAATAATGTAAATGCAATTAAACTCTTTGTATGAAACGCCTGATAGAATCAAACCATTTCATTATCTATTGACTAATTAACATATCCAAACATTCATAAACCCAATTCTGAATAAGACCTCGAAAAAATCATTATGAACAAGAAAAAAGCTTTAACCTGTATAAGAATTCAATCTGCAAATTCCAATCATCTTTCATAAGATCAACATATGAAACCCCCTTGCACAATCAACAAAGAAATAAACAATTTAAATTAACAATCCAAATCGATAATCAACAGAACAAATTATAAATACCTGTACATAAATCAAGCAATCCTTTCTTAACAATTGATTCACACTCTTAATTAAACTCATAAAATGATTTAATTTGAAAAGAATATTGTGAAATTAAATATCCCCAAATTTATAAAAAAAAACCCTAATTTTATTCGCCTCTGTTAAGAATAGTGTGTGTAGACTACACTATGTGTAAGAGAAAAAGCACCAACTTTTTTATATAAACTAAATTAGGAAACAAAAAAAAAATACACAAATGAAATAAAGATAAAAAGATAATATTCATTTCTGATATAATAAAAACCATTTACATAATATTCAATACATCATCACCATTAACCAACATTTGATAATAACTAAAAACAGCAAAAGATAAAGCATGATGATGCAACATCCAAAAAAACATCCAACAACCACCTAATCATAAACTTCAAGAATGGATATGTGTCTCTCCTTTTCAGTCAACCCTTGACGAAGCTCAAACAAGAGGGCAGTCACCATCTCCAACCTCCTACGCAGCCTAACAAGATCCACATGCTCACACTCATGAACATCACCAGCCGCCTCCACTTCATCATGATTGAGAGACCATAACTCTGCCAATCGATCAGATTTTTGTTGGATTGTGGTTTGAAGTATATCACGTCTTTCTCCAAGAAATCTTATAAAAACTTCATCTTCCACATGCTCATGACCATATAGAAATTTGAAAGCTTTATGCAATTCCTGAGATCCAGAAAAAACTTTTAGTTCATCAAGTAGAGGGGTTTCATCAGCATTGGCCATTGATAGAAAAATTAGGGCTAAAATATTTTGTTAGGTGTAAAGTTAAGTATAAAAAACAACAACTTAATGAATTATTATAGACAAAACGAGAACGAAACCAATAGTCTTGGCTCATGATTACGAAAATAAACTCTTCAATTAATTTGCAGAGATGGTTTATTTTCCCAGAGATGGTTTATTTTCCCATGCAGAAACATCAAATAGGTTTCATACATGAATTTACTAATAACAACTTCAACCCTTCAACTTATGATAATGACAACATACAAAACAAAGTCATATTTACAAAATATAAAATACATTCACCAATTACATTACAATACAAATAAAAACAAAATTTATAAAAAATTATACTATAGCCAATAAACAAAATAAAAACTCATATTCTTAAATTTTTAAATAACAAAGAACAATTATTTCACTCACCATACTAAATTATAAATATGTATACACCCGATAAAACAAACGACAATTATGTGACGAAATATTAATTTCAAAATTTGTAAATAATACGGAAACCATAACAAAAGACAAAAAAATAATATACATTCACCAATTACATTACAATACAAATAAAAACAAAATTTATAAAAAATTATACTATAGCCAATAAACAAAATAAAAACTCATATTCTTAAATTTTTAAATAACAAAGAACAATTATTTCACTCACCATACTAAATTATAAATATGTATACACCCGATAAAACAAACGACAATTATGTGACGAAATATTAATTTCAAAATTTGTAAATAATACGGAAACCATAACAAAAGACAAAAAAATAATTCATATTCTTAAAATTTTAAAGAAGAAAGTATAAATATTTCGCATGGCATACTAAACTAAAAATATGATATATAATACATAAACTTAATATATACAAACATAAACATAAACACAAAACAAAAAGCCTAACAAATCTTATTATTCTTAATCCGATACAAAAATATGCGATAGCCCGTGCATCGCACGGGTTCTGAACGCCTCGTATAATTATATTATGGTCTAAAGTGCACCACTTTTTACTAGCATTTATATAACAATTATGTATGTATATAATATTTACAATGTAATTAGAAACCCATCAGCCCTATGAGAACAAATTGAATGATTTCAATTCTCAATTTGTTAAAGAGAATCGGAGCATTATCCTTATTGATCTTCTTCATGTAAGTTTTTGTTTTCTTCTTTTCGTTTATGTTTTGTTTTATTGAAGTTTTGTTTATTTATTGTTGAGGGTAAACATGTTGGGGTGGCCAATCTGTTCCAATCATTGAATCAAAATGATGAAAACTTCCAAGTTTTTTTTATATCTTGTTGTAATGTAATGTGCCGTCTTTTTAATGATTTCATCTTTACAAACTTCCCGAAACATAATAACTTTTTGTACACATTAATAGCAACAATCCACAATTATAATTTATGGTAAGGTAATGAAAATTATCACCTTTTTCAAGTTGATAAACAGCCCTGTAATATTTTAGGCAGAACATGTCATTGTGCTAAAAACACTTTAGGATTGTTTCAATTTTCATTAGTATTCTATTTTAGTTTGCTATATTATGCTGTTTATTTATTTTTTCTTTTGAATGTTGTATGATTGCATAGTTGTGATTACTGTCCACTGTCCAGTGTACAACAATACCTTTAAGGTTTAACTTCTATTGTATGATTGTTTATTGTTTTATATCTATCCATAGGTATCATCTGGTTCATGAATATTTTCATACTTTAAGTTGCTTCATAATTTTCTGTTTTCATTTCAGGTTGCTTGCGATCTGCAGATCAGAAGCCTCTTGAACTGCAGATCTGAAACTGTTGTTGACATGATCAATGGGAAGACTGCTGAAGAGATTCATAAGATGTTCAACATGAAACAAAATTTCAACTCTGATGATATGGGGATGTTGCTTGAACGTGACGATCGGTGTTTTGAGTAAATCATGCTAGTAAGACTTAATGTCATGTCTTTTTGTCTTTCATCTTTCTGCTAATGTTTGTTTGCCTATAAAATAGCTAGCTAGTCTCCTTTTACAATTACAATATGTATACAAGTCATTGAGCACTTTGTGGCATAAACCGTCTCCTACGCCCTCCCTTTCGATCAACTAATTATATCAAATACTTTTACTCTAGAGATCACAATGAAAAAAGGTGACCATGTTGGCCACCCAAGTGATTAACATGATGAAATTACGCTATATTTGCATACATGAAAATCGACATGATCATTACATAATCATGTTAGAATTCTTTTTAGTGCCTTTTGTCTCTATCGGCCCAAAATGTTTCACATAAATTAGTAATAGAGTAAAACCTGCATATCAAAAGTTACACACAGACTTAGTAATAAACTAATACATAAATCGATGACCAAGAGTGATTTATACTCATGATTTTTCTTTTACTGGTTAACTAGACGATGTATGCACAAATGACACCCAAAACTCACATGTTCAAACATCGTATACCAGTTATTGAAGGAGGTTATAAAATGATCTGGTTTTATTGGATGATAATCCATTAATCCATGTTTAGAAGTTATTGTGTAAATTAGTTTAGTGTTTATGTATTGTTAGTTAGTATATGTAATTCGTATGTTAAATTAGTGATTGGGTCAAGTTAGTAGCCTGCAACATGGGTCCATTGTATTAACCCAATAAAGCCCATTCGCAGACAGTTATAGTCATTTATAGTTACAACGTTTAGTTAGGGTTGCAACGGTTATTCATGAATCGACATGTCTCTTGTGGCACCGATTCATATAGTATATATAGGGATAGAATTCATTGTAAACATTAACCTTTCAATCAATAAAACATCGTTTATAAGGTTCAACAACAGATTCATTATATACAAAAAGCGTGAGGTTGTGTATTGTGTGTTTGTTCAATAGACATGGTTTGATTCGTAACAAAAGAAGATCCGGATGGGACCAACATTGGTATCAGAGCATCAGAAGTTCGAATCAAACCCAGAGAGAAGAGAAGAACAACTTGGTTCAGGGAATCAAGTTTTAATAACGATTCAGGGAATCGTTCCAGAAAAGAAGAGACAAAAGGTTCAGGGAACCAGAGACAGAGTAAAAGAATAATGATTCAGGGAATCGTTTCAGAGAAAGAGAAAGAAGAGGTTGATGGTACTAATGTAAAAGATCCGAGGAGTGGTTGATAGTGCTGTTGTAAAAGATCCAAAGAGACCGATTGATTCAGGGAATCAATCAAGAGAAGAGAAGAAACCGTGCGCATACCGGTTAATCAAGAAGAGAGAAATATAGTGAAGAGATTGATTCAGGGAATCAATCAAGACCGATCAGAGAAGATCAAGAGATTCAGAAAAGAGAATAGAGAAGAGAATATAGAAGAGATAGATTACAGCAAAGAACAAGAGTAGAACTTAGAGAAGAGATAGAAACTGATCAGGGATCAGTTAATTCAGAGATAGAGAAGCAGTTTGATCAGGGATCAAATTTGAAGATTAGACAAAGAGAAGTGAAGAATGATCATGATCAAAATGGCTATGAAAAGTCAGAATTGAAGAACAAAGAAAAGTCGTGAAGAAATCAACACCAAGTTTTTGAAGAAAACAAGAAAGCAACAAGAAGATTGAAGGAAGAAGGAAAAGAGAAAAAAGGTGCAGAAGGAGACAGGACACAGAAGCAACCGTCTAAGAAAAAAGATAGAAGATTAGACTAACAGATTGCAAGAGTACAAGTTTTGGGAAAGAAGCAAATTGCAAGAGAGACTTGGATGCTGTTAAGAATGAACAAAAGGAGATCGTTGCTGTTCCAGAAACATCAAAGAAGAAGAGAGAAACAAGACAACAGAGTGCAACTTGGTTGTGGCCTAAGACTTGTGTTTTTTGGTTCAAAGAAAAAATGGACAGATTTTAATGGACTAAAGGCTAGAGGGCTGGACTTGTTGAAGATCAAGATCAAGATATTGAAGCTATGGATTAATGAATTAGTGAGGAATATTGGATGATAATCCATTAATCCATGTTTAGAAGTTATTGTGTAAATTAGTTTAGTGTTTATGTATTGTTAGTTAGTATATGTAATTCGTATGTTAAATTAGTGATTGGGTCAAGTTAGTAGCCTGCAACATGGGTCCATTGTATTAACCCAATAAAGCCCATTCGCAGACAGTTATAGTCATTTATAGTTACAACGTTTAGTTAGGGTTGCAACGGTTATTCATGAATCGACATGTCTCTTGTGGCACCTATTCATATAGTATATATAGGGATAGAATTCATTGTAAACATTAACCTTTCAATCAATAAAACATCGTTTATAAGGTTCAACAACAGATTCATTATATACAAAAAGCGTGAGGTTGTGTATTGTGTGTTTGTTCAATAGACATGGTTTGATTCGTAACAAAAGAAGATCCGGATGGGACCAACAGGTTTAACATAAAGGTTATAACATACAAAATAAGATCATTTTGAGCATCAGAAGCAAAAGCTCGTAAGTTTGAATACGTTAATACACTTTGACAAATTTCAGGTTTTAGTAATAGTGATTGAATTTCTCTGGCCTGTGGATATTTCCTCTGCAGAGACTAGAAGGATCCCATTAATATCCAGATTAAAGCAAACCTCGATACGCGATCCCCTATCGGTACCTGGTGTAAGGCCGTTCAAAGTGAAGCTGCCAAGTAATAAGTTGTCCTTAACTTTCTCCCCCTCACCTTCATAAACTGAGATAACTTGTGATGTTCTATTGTCATGTGAATAAACTATTGTTTTCATGCTTGTGGGTATGCATGTATTCTTGGGGATAATAATTCCCATGATACCAATTTCACCATCAAACGTCTGAACTTCAATTCCTAACGAGCGAGGAATGACATCCAGTAGCACCACATCCTGCTTCATATCACGATCTTCGTCATTTCCACTTAACCTTGCAGCCAGGATTGCTGCACCGGAAGCAACAGCCTCGTCAGCATTTAAACTCCTGCTAAGTGTCTTCCCACTAAAAAACTCCTCTACCATTTGTTGAACTTTTGGAATCCTACTAGAACCACCAACAATAACCACCTCATCCACATCCTTCTTCTTAACTTTACCATCACGTAAACAACTTTCCAATAGTTGAACGCATTTGTCAAAGTATGTTGCATTTAGCTCCTCAAATTTGGCTCTGCTAATTTTGGTAGAAAAGTCAATGCCCTCATGCAAACAATCGATTTCGATTGGAGCAAAAATGGTTGATGACAAATCCCTCTTTGCTTTCTCACAAACAACTTTCAACCTCCCCAATGCTCTTGGATTAAGTCGTATGTCGACACCAGGGTTTTTTCTCGTAAATTCATATATGCAGTAATTAACGAGAGTCGTATCAAAATCCTCACCGCCTAAGTGAGTGTCGCCCCCTACAGCTTTGACATCAATAACACCCTTTTTACTAATTGTCAAAAGTGATACATCAAAGGTTCCGCCGCCTAAATCAAATACCAAAACAGTCTTCTTATCTGTGTTCCAATTATTTTCTGAAAAATTGTCAACACCATATGCAATTGCAGCAGCTGTCGGCTCATTTAGCAAACGCAATACATTGAGGCCAGCACGGGTTCCTGCTTCCTTTGTTGCCTCTCTTTGTTGGTTATTGAAATAAGCAGGAACCGTTATCACAGCATTTTTTACTTCTTCTCCAAGATACAGTTCAGCAGTTTCTTTAATCTTCTTGAGAACCATGGCTGATAATTCTTCAGGTTCAAATTTCTTCTCTTCAGCTTTGTACTCGACTACAGCACTTGGTTTCTCTGAACTCCCTTCGATGACCTTAAAAGGCCACAATTCCATGTCCTTCTGCACTTGAGGATCACTGAATCTGTTTCCAATCAAACGCTTAACATCTGAAAATCTTAGAACGATTATGATTAGCAACCAAAATTTTCCGAAAAACAAAAGCATGAATAATAACTGAAATATTTTAAATAGAAAGATTTTACCAAATACTGTGTTAGCAGGGTTCCTAGCTATCTGATTTTTTGCACTCTCGCCTACTAATAACTCTGAATCATTGAAAGCTACACAAGATGGGGTGATCCTGTTTCCCTGTTCGTTAAGAATGATTTCCACCCGCTTCTTTCTGCTTAACCAGATAGCGGCACATGAGTATGTTGTTCCAAGATCAATACCAATAGCTGTTCCTTTAACCTTTTTAGACATTTTTAACCTGAAATAAAATAAGAATGAAGCAGAATATTGAGTTAGGTTGAGAAAAACCTCTACAAGAAATTATGTGTAATCTTCAATATTTGTAAAGTATTTCTGTTCATTATTTTTGTACATTAAGTTTTTGAATCAGCTTAACTACTTCTCGAATAAACCAAAACAAAAATCAGGTCTTTACATTCCTACTGATTGGTGTCACAAACAATAGTTCTTGTTACTAAATACACATTTGCCAATTAATTTATTTCCAATTTTGATCTAACGAGATTAACTTGCAAGTGTTTAGAGGGTGTTTAGATTGCTTATCTATGTGCCTAGCTGCTTTTTTTCTAAGAATTCAAGTGTTTGGTAAAAGCTGCTACTTACTTTACACCCAAATAAGAGCTTAAATTATTGAATGTACTAACCAATCCCGAAACCCAGGGGTTGTTTGATTTATAAGCTTAAACAAACACGCGCTTAACTTTTCCGGCCAAGATAAAGACATAATAACATATCATCTTTGAATCCAGAATCTGAATGCATCTCCTATGAGTCTTCATATAACATTTTGGATATACATCAATGAACCAAGACACAAAGTCTAGAACTATTAATATATAACATACTAGCCCAAAGTTGAAATTATAAAACATAGGAGTAGATTATGCAAAACTCTGAAAGTGGTCTTAAAGAAAACAAGTACCATGCAAACCAACTTGGAACGAGCCTTATAAGTGTTACAAGCTTTACAACGAGCCTTTTTTGAATTATCCGAAAACCTAACCAAGTCGAAATGACTCCAAATCTCTTGGTTTCGGGTTGTTGGTTCAATCCCAACTTCCAAAGGTTGGTTTGTAGAACTTTGAGCATGAGAAGCGGGATTGTTTGATGATGTTGGTTGAGATTGAGAAGCTTGGTTTCTTCTAGACATTTTTGATCAAGTTTGTGAGCAAATTTTGAGTGTTTTTCTTGAATTTGATTGTTGTGATTCAACCAAAATCATCAATGGTATTTATAGGAATGTTTAGGAGCTTAAAATGGGACAAATAGGGGACAAACCCGTTGGAATTTATGTAAAAAACGGTCATATGACCGTTGTGCTGCTGCTGCTGAACCTACTGTGAACAAAACCCAGAAAAAATCAATATTAACGTTGGAACCGGTTCGGAACCGGTTCCCAGGAACCGGATCGCGAACCGGTGATGGATTATCCGGTTCCGAACCGGATCTTGTATCAGAAATGTGGAACCGGACAGGAACATGCGGATAATTTTGGAACGGGACCGGATCTTGCCGGAACCGGTGTTGACCGGATTCGGTTCCGGTTAATTATCCGGTTACGGTTCCGGAACCGGATCCGTTGGCCACCTCTAAAACCAAGTCAAAGCTTTTAAGGTTAAACTTTTATCAAAATTATAAGAAAATTAGACAGTGCATACATTTAAATTTAACTTATAACTAATCATGTAATTTAAATTTTACCTAGAGTTTAACTTGATTTTGCTCGAACCCTTGATTTAAGTCTGTCGTATTTTTCTCTATCTTTTAAACCTAATTAGTTGAGTTACCCTTCATACATTAACAACAAAGTAGTGTTTTGGCTCAAGTTGTGTCTGTTAGATACTCTTCAACCAAGTGTTCATTCAAAATGAGAGATAATTTAACAATGTTAGTTAACTTTAGAGAAAAATATTGAATATAAAACGGTGTAGCTTGGATCGGTGTAAAAACACTTTTAAGTGACTTTAGAAAAAATAACTGAATATAAAAAGGTGTAAACTGGAGTACTGGACTAATGTAAAATCACTTTTAAGTCAAGTTTTGGATCGAGTGCTTAAGAAATTTAGGCTAAACATGAATTTAGCTTGATAATGTGACACATTTTCAATTATGTCAAACCTTTAAACAATTCACAATGTTGATATCGCTAATTGGATTTATGTTTACTATTACAACTTCATAAAATTGCATCACGTATAAACACTAGTTAAAAAAAATATAACATTGAATAAATAAATAAATAAAAATCTATAAATATATTCAATACTTTTAAAACGCATACCCAAACACACAAGAGTTACTTTTCAACTTGAATTTTGTATGGTTCACTTGGGGAATAGACTGGATTATGGGTAATGTAAAATTGAATGCCTATAGTATTTAACTATTAAGATTTCAATCATACATTAGTTAAAGAAAGATGAGGATCCTTTCAAGTTTATCCTCTCATGTTGGTCAAGTTGAACCAATCAACAACATAAAAATGATAAAATGAGATCACCACTAACTAAAGTAAAGGATTTATAATTTTGTTTCATCTCACATCTTTTATATAATAAAAGAATTACATCATTTCGGAGTGGTTTTGCAAAAACTCTTGTTATTGAAAAAAAAATTAAACCAATAGGAGAGCTTGATTTTGCCTTGCCACGTAGGCGAAATCAAGCAATATGATAGGTTAATAGAAAGTCAAAATTAAATTGATTTTGGTCAAACTTAATAAATTTGGTAGATAAATTTTGTTAAGAAAAAAAATGCATAAAAATATAAGTGTCAAATTTATGAAAACAATAACTTAAAAAAAATTTAAAAAAAATAAAAAAAATTAATAAAATTTAGTGGTTGAATTTTAAATAAATTATATAGAGCTAAGTGTAAAATTACAAGTTTTCATGTTTTTACTAACTTTATAAAGAAAAAAAAATAACCCATTACACTTTATAACCCCTGTATTTTATAATATTAACTTTGTTTAAAATTATATAAGTATTAGTATTAGTTTTTAGACTTTAATCTATTAAAATTACGAAATATGATAAATGTGTGAATTAGTTTTAATATATGTTAAATATTTTTTTAAACAAATGTTAGTTTTAAATTTTAATCCATTAGAATATTTTTTTAATAATGATTCATGTTATTCGATTTATAAGATTAATTTATGCGTACACGGGTTTATATATTAAATACGACAAATTATTAGTAACGATAATATAAATATTAAATGATAAGCATGAGTTACACTAATATGAAAATAAATATATGCGATTCTACTTATAACAACAACTAATGAAATTGTTATTTAAAATTTATATATGAATATCTATGAAAACATTTTAAAAACTTTACGGAGCATATCTTAACTTTATCAACGCTCATTATGTGCTAATAAATAGCACAAACTTATGAAAATACAATTTTCCAAACAAAAGGTACATTAGTAAACATGGTATAATGGCTATTCATAATCAAAGAAATGAATTAATCTTTAGAGCTATCTAAATATGTTACATATTTTAACGAAAATATAACTAAAATAAATACCACAATTACAAAACACATCGTAAATTGATAGCACATGTTTGCAAAACTAAAAACATATATCACTACTATCAAGTGAACTATCATCATATGATTTTGCTTGAATAATAAAATATAATTTTTAATCAAAAAACATTTTCTTAAAATAATAAGTAGATTATAACATATATACATATGATTTTTTATTTTTTGTTCATCAAGTAAAACTATATGAAACATGTTAAGTGATTCATTTGTTAATCGATAATAATACATAATCAAAATGAAATTTTAAAAACTCTGTGCGTGCACAATTATTATAACTAGTTTTTACTAACATGAGAGAACATGAGGGAACTAAACATTAGAGGATGCTAGTTAATATTCTTTTTTTTAGATGGGTTACACGTGTTGGAGTTAGTATTTCTAATGTTGGTTCTTCATTGCTTTTAAATCAAAATTTTAACCCGCTTCAAGTACAGGCAAGAATCAATAAGAGTCCTTAACGGGCGAAAACGGATAAAAACGGACGAAAACATATGAAAACGTATGAAGTGAAGAAAAAAAAAGTGAATTGAAAAAAAAAATAAACAAATAAAAAAAATAAAAAAGGCCCCTAAATATAAATAAAAAGACAAAAAACGTGAATTAAAAAATAATAATAATAGTAATAAAATGAATAAATAAGAAAAAAATATACTTAGATTTACATATTAAATATTAGGTTAATCTCACCATTAGATTAAAGTAGACGGATGGTGGGGATTTGTCTCTTAGTAAGCACCAAAATAATAGTGCATTTGAACTTTTCTCTTAAAATTCAAGCATATGAGCCTTTATCACTTTCACAATTCACAATTCCTGATCTTATATCCAAAGGAACCATATTGCATCATCATGTACATTATGCACTGAGTAAACTATTAAACAATTATGGCATCAATAATATTCTGTACCGTTTTGTATACGTACTCTTAAGCAAAAGTGAGTTCTGTTAAGAACCTTTTGGTCGAAACAAAATATTAGTTATCAACCAGTTATACTTATATTTTGCTTCAAAACTATCATAGCATGTTCGAAACACATCTCATTTGATTTAAAAAATTATGTGAGAGACCAATTAGGTCCTTTCTGATTAAACATTTGGTTTCATTTGGATTGCAAGCATAAGTACTTTAAATATTGTTGAAATATTTTTGATTTAAAAAATTATGTGAGAGACCAATTATGTTTCGATGAAATAATCATAGTAGAGGTACATTATTGATTTTATGAGAACACATAAGAGCCTCATATGACTGAACCGAGCAAGTTAGCACAACAGATCCAACGCCCGAACATGTAAAACTAAAAACCAAACATAACAGCAACAAGTATCATCACTAGGCCATGATCATCTTGCGTCTACAAATCTGTCAAACATGTAAAAACAGAACCTTACAAGAACTAAAATTCACGATCATGTTCGCAAAAGAAAGGACATGGCGGGAGGTTTTTCGCATATAATATAAAACCAATTCAACCACTTCCGTTTTGATCAGGTCAATTCAACCAAGTAGTTTATGCTTCAAAAGTGGCCAACTTGCCAGCATCAACTAAAGTCCCAACAATAACTCCAAAGTTTATTCGCGTCCTTTGTAGTCAGGATATTTGCTGAAAACGCATCCGTGTGATAACAAAGCACAGTTTTTTATACAGAAAAATTTCTATGTTCTTGCACTCCTTTAAGTAATTCAATGTTCATGGACTTACTGGACGGAGTAGACCTTTGATAAGCAAAAAAGCGTTCTAAAAACAGAACAGCCATGATAAGCAAACACTGAGACAAATTTCTATGTTCTTGCACTGAAATTTCCCTTTAAGTAATTCAGATTTTGAGAAGTTTGAAAGTTGAAACACTGAGACAAATTTCAGATTTTAGTAATAGTGATTGATTTTCTCAGGCCTGTGGATAATTCCTCTGCAGAGACTGGAAGGATCCCATTAATATCCAAATTGAAGCAAACCTCGATATCCGACTCCCCATTGGTACCTGGAGTAAGGCCTTCGAATTTGAAGCTGCCAAGTAATAAGTTGTCCTTGACCATTACCCCCTCACCTTGATACACGCTGATATCTCCTGCTGTTATATTGTCAAATGAACTAACTAATGTTTTCATGCTTGTGGGTATGCATGTATTCTTGGGGATAATAACTACCATGTGACCAATTTCACCATCAATCGTCTGAACTTCAATTCCTAACGAGCGAGGAATGACATCCAGTAGCACCACATCCAGCTTCATATCATGACCATCATCATTTCCACTTAACCTTGCAGCCAAGATTGCAGCACCGGAAGCAACAACCTCGTCACCATTTAAACTCCTGCTAAGTGTCTTCCCACCAAAAAACTCCTCTACCATTCGTTGAACTTTTGGAATCCTACTCGAGCCCCCAACAACAACCACCTCATCCACATCCTTCTTCTTCATTTCCCCATCACGTAAACATTCTTCTAATAGTTGAATGCATTTGTCAAAGTAAGATGCATTTAGTTCCTCAAATTTGGCTCTGCTGATTTTGGTAGAAAAGTCAATGCCCTCATGCAAGAAATCGATTTCAATTGAAGCTAGGCTCGTTGAGGACAAATCCCTCTTTGCTTTTTCACAAGCAACTTTCAACCTCCCTAATGCTCTTGGATTACCTCGTATGTCGACACCAGGGTTTTTTCTCTTAAATTCATATATGCAGTAATTAACGAGAGTCGTATCAAAATCTTCACCCCCTAAATGAGTGTCACCCCCAACAGCTTTGACATCAATAACACCCTTTTTACTAATTGTCAAAAGAGATACATCAAAGGTTCCGCCACCCAAATCAAATACCAAAACAGTCTTCTTATCCTTGTTCCAATTATTTTCTGACAAATTGTCGACACCATACGCGATTGCAGCAGCTGTTGGCTCATTTAGCAAACGCAAAACATTGAGGCCTGCACGGGTTCCTGCTTCCTTTGTTGCCTCCCGTTGTTGGTTATTGAAATAAGCAGGAACTGTGATCACAGCATTTTTTACCTCGTCTCCAAGAAACAGTTCAGCAGTTTCTTTCATCTTCTTAAGAACCATGGCTGATAATTCTTCAGGTGCAAATTTCTTCGCTTCACCTTTGTACTCGACTACAACACTTGGTTTCTCAGAATCCCCTTTCATAACCTTGAAAGGCCACAATTCCATGTCCTTCTGCACTTGAGGATCACTGAATCTGTTTCCCTGTTCGTTAGGAATGATTTCCACCCGCTTCTTTCTGCTTAACCAGATAGCGGCACATGAGTATGTTGTTCCAAGATCAATACCAATAGCTGTTCCTTTAACCTTTTTAGACATTTTTAACCTGAAATAAAATAAAAATGAAGCAGAAAATTGAGTTAGGTTGAGAAAAACCTCTACAAGAAATTATATGTAATCTTCAATATTTGTAAAGTATTTCTGTTCATTATTTTTGTACATTAAGTTTTTGAATCAGCTTAACTACTTCTCGAATAAACCAAAACAAAAATCAGGTCTTTACATTCCTACTGATTGGTGTCACAAACAATAGTTCTTGTTACTAAATACACATTTGCCAATTAATTTATTTCCAATTTTGATCTAACGAGATTAACTTGCAAGTGTTTAGAGGGTGTTTAGATTGCTTATCTATGTGCTTAGCTGCTTTTTTACTAAGAATTCAAGTGTTTGGTAAAAGCTGCTACTTACTTTACACCCAAATAAGAGCTTAAATTATTGAATGTACTAACCAATCCCGAAACCCAGGGGTTGTTTGATTTATAAGCTTAAACAAACACGCGCTTAACTTTTCCGGCCAAGATAAAGACATAATAACATATCATCTTTGAATCCAGAATCTGAATGCATCTCCTATGAGTCTTCATATAACATTTTGGATATACATCAATGAACCAAGACACAAAGTCTAGAACTATTAATATATAACATACTAGCCCAAAGTTGAAATTATAAAACATAGGAGTAGATTATGCAAAACTCTGAAAGTGATCTTAAAGAAAACAAGTACCATGCAAACCAAGTCAAAGCTTTTAAGGTTAAACTTTTATCAAAATTATAAGAAAATTAGACAGTGCATACATTTAAATTTAACTTATAACTAATCATGTAATTTAAATTTTACCTAGAGTTTAACTTGATTTTGCTCGAACCCTTGATTTAAGTCTGTCGTATTTTTCTCTATCTTTTAAACCTAATTAATTTTCTTCCAAGTTTCATACGGGCCTGTAATATTAAATTTTAATGGCCCAGCCTTTAAGTAGTGAACTAACCGAACAATGTTTTACACCTAGCTACTTAAAATATTGTAGCATTTCATAAAGGCTTCAAAACGGTACTCACAAGTTTAAGATGACTAAGTTTAAGGATGTATAGCGCTGATTTAATCGGGTTACTCAAAAATTTGAGATGTCGTTGGTTTAGTTTTAATAAGAGTAAATTGCATAAATCTTCTTTGTGATTTGGTTAAATTGCAGATTTCGTCCTTATGGTTTTGAAATTGCAGGCGGCGTCCGTGTGAGTAAAGTTTGAGTTCATTTTCTTCCTTGCCTAAAATAAAATGACTAAAATGCCCTCGTCTTCTTTTTACTTTATTTAACTTTGGGAAAGGGAATTTTAGTCGTTTCACTTTGGGCAAAGGACGGAAATGAACCTAAACTTTTCTAAGAGGAACATCGTCTGCAATTTCGAAACCATAAGAACTAAATCTACAATTTGGCCAAACCACAAGGAAGATTTTTGCAGTTTACTCGTTTTACTAATGGTAAATGTTTCATGGTTTTCACCTATGTAAACATGTCTAACTTCACAACTTTTACATATACATATACAAAGCGCTTAGCAAATAATGATCATTTAAACAAATTTGTATAATAATGTTTTCGATAAAACGTGCAACTCAATTTAAGTACACGAAACTCACTGATGAATGATATCTCAAACCACTAGTTGAGTTACCCTTCATACATTAACAACAAAGTAGTGTTTTGGCTCAAGTTGTGTCTGTTAGATACTCTTCAACCAAGTGTTCATTCAAAATGAGAGATAATTTAACAATGTTAGTTAACTTTAGAGAAAAATTTTGAATATAAAACGGTGTAACTTGGATCGGTGTAACAACACTTTTAAGTGACTTTAGAAAAAATAACTGAATATAAAAAGGTGTAAACTAGAGTACTGGACTAGTGTAAATTCACTTTTAAGTCGAGTTTTGGATCGAGTTCGGCTTAAGAAATTTAGGCTAAACATGAATTTAGCTTGATAATGTGACACATTTTCAATTACGTTGAACCTTTAAACAATTCACAATGTTGATATCGCTAATTGGATTTATGTTTACTATTACAACTTCATAAAATTGCATCACGTATAAACACTAGTTAAAAAAATATATATAATATTAAATAAATAAATAAATAAATAAATAAATAAATAAATAAATAAAAATCAACAAATATATTCAATACTTTTAAAACGCATACCCAAACACACAAGAGTTACTTTTCAACATGAATTTGGTATGATTCACTTGGGGAATAGACTGGATTATGGGTAACGTAAAATTGAATGCCTATAGTATTTAACTATTAAGATTTCAATCTTACATCAGTTAAAGAAAGATGAGGATCCTCTCAAGTTTATCCTCTCATGTTGGTCAAGTTGAACCAATCAACAGCATAAAAATGATAAAATGAGATCACCACTAACTAAAGTAAAAGATTTATAATTTTGTTTCATCTTACATCTTTTATATAATAAAAGAATTACATCATTTCGGAGTAGTTTTGCAAAAACTCTTGTTATTGAAAAAAAAAATAGACCAATAGGAGAGCTTGATTTTGCCTTGCCACGTAGGTGAAATCAAGCAATATGATTGGTTAATAGAAAGTCAAAATTAAATTGATTTTGGTCAAACTTAATAAATTTGATAGATAAATTTGGTTAAGAAAAAAAATGCATAAGAATATAAGTGTCATATTTATGAAAACAAAAACTTTAAAAAAAATATATATAAAAATAATAAAATTTAGTGGTTGAATTTTAAATAAATTATATAGAGCTAAGTGTAAAATTACAAGTTTTGATGTTTTTTTTATTAACTTTATAAAGAAGAAAAAAATAACCCATTACACTTTATGACCCCTGTATTTTATAATATTAACTTTGTTTAAAATTATATGAGTATTAGTATTAGTTTTTAGACTTTATTCTATTAAAATTACAAAATATGGTAAATATGTGAATTAGTTTTAATATATGTTAAATATTTTTTTAAACTAATGTTAGTTTTAGACTTTAATCCATTAGAATATATATATTTTTTTAATAATGACTCATGTTATTCTATTTATAAGGTTAATTTATGCGTACACGGGTTTATATGTTAAATACGGCAAATTATTAGTAACGGGAATATAAATATCAAATGATAAGCATGAGTTACGGTAATATGAAAATAAATATATGTGATTCTACTTATAACAACAAGTAATGAAATTGTTATTTAAAATTTATATATGATATCTATGAAAACATTTTAAAAACTTTACCGAACATATCTTAACTTTATCAACGCTCATTATGTGCTACTAAATAGCACAAATTATGAAAATACAATTTTCCAAACAAAAAGGTACATTAGTAAATATGGTATAATGGCTATTCATAATCAAAGAAATAAATTAATCTTCAAAGCTATCTAAATATGTTACATATTTTAACGAAAATATAAGTAAAAGAAATACCACAATTACAAAACACATCGTAAATTGATAGCACGGGTTTACAAAACTAAAAACATATATCACTAATATCAAGTCAACTATCATCATATGATTTTGCTTGAATAATAAAAAATAATTTTTAATCAAAAAACATTCTCTTAAAATAATAAGTAGATTATAACATATATACATATGATTTTTTATTTTTAGTTCATCAAGTAAAACTATATGAAACATGTTAAGTGATTCATTTGTTAATCGATAATAATACATAATCAAAATGAAATTTTAAAAACTCTGTGCGTGCACAAGTATTATAACTAGTTTTTACTAACATGAGGGAACTAAACATTAGAGGATGCTAGTTAATATTCTTTTTTGTAGATGGGTTACACGTGTTGGAGTTAGTATTTCTAATGTTGGTTCTTCATTGCTTTTAAATCAAAATTTAAATACCAGCTTCAAGTACATGCAAGAATCAATAAGAGTTCTTAACGGGCGAAAACGGATGAAAACGAACGAAAACATTTAAAAACGTATGAAGTTAAGAAAAAAAACGTGAATTGTAAAAAAAAAAAAAAAAAAAAAAAAAGACCCCTAAATATAAATAAAAAGACAAAAAACGTGAATTAAAAAATAATAATAAAAAAATGAATAAATAAGAAAAAAAAAATATACTTGGATTTACATATTAAATATTAGGTTAATCCCACCATTAGATTAAAGTAGATGGATGGTGGGGATTTGTCTCTTGGTAATATGTGCCTTTATCACTTTCACAATTCACAATTCACAATTCACAATTCCTGATCTTATATCCAAAGGAACCATATTGCATCATCATGTACATTATGCACTGAGTAAACTATTAAACAATTATGGCATCAATAATATTCTGTACCGTTTTGTATAAGTACTCTTAAGCAAAAGTGAGTTCTGTTAAGAACCTTTTGTTCGAAACAGAATATTACTACCCCCGTCCCTAAATAAATGTCCAGTTTGACTTTTCAGAGTCAAAATGTTTGAACTTTGACCTTAACTTTTTTTGTGGGTATTATATAATATTTGATGCAAAATATATAAATGGATTAGGTTTTAAGTGTATTTTTCAATGATATATTTTTTATCACGTATTATATAACAAAACATATATATATTTAAGGTTAAAGTTGAACCAGTTTGACTCTAAAAAGTCAAACTGGACATTTATTTAGGGACGGAGAGAGTAGTTATCAACCACTTATACTTATATTTTGCTTCAAAACTATCATAGCATGTTCAAAACACATCACATTTGATTTCAAAATTATGCGAGAGACCAATTAGGTCCTGTTTCTGATTAAACATTTGGTTTCATTTGGATTGCAAGCATAAGGGTATGTTTGGTATGCTGCGAGGAATGACAATGGGTATGAGTTTGATAGTAGTGGTGGGTCTCTCAACTATGAAAGATTCATTCCCCCTCAAGAGTTGTATATGGAGTATGAAATATATTAGACTTTCATAGTCATAGTTGTGGGCCCAGACATTCTAAACAAACACAAACTATCACTTTCATAGTGATAGTTTGATTCCCTTAAGTACTTTAAATATTGTTGAAATATTTTTGTTCTCTCGCGACTATATGTTTCGATGAAATAAACATAGTAGAGATACATTATTGATTTTATGAGAACACATAAGAGCCTCATATGACTGAACCGAGCAAGTTAGCACAACAGATCCAATGGTCGAACATGTAAAACTCAAAACCAAACATAACAGCAACAAGTATCATCACCAGGCCATGATCATCTTGCGTCTACAAATCTGTCAAACACGTAAAAACAGAACCTTACAAGAAGTAAAATTCACGATCATGTTCGCAAAAGAAAGGACATAGTGGGAGGTTTTTCGCATATGTATAATATAAAACCAATTCAACCACTTCCGTTTTGATCAGGTCAATTCAACCAAGTAGTCTATGCTTCAAAAGTGGCCAACTTGCCAGCATCAACTAAAGTCCCAACAATAACTCCAAAGTTTATTCGCGTCCTTTATAGTCAGGATATTAGCTGAAAAAGCATCCGTGTGATAACAAAGCACAGTTTTTTGTACAGAGAAATTTCTATGTTCATGCACTGAATTCCCTTTAAGTAATTCAATGTTCATGGACTTACTGGACGGAGTAGATTTTGATTATTGAGTCAAAGTAATAGATTTGTTCTTACTCGTATTTGACTACTATTAAGAAATATTGAAAACTGTAACTAAAAAAGCGTTCTAAAAACAGAACAGCCATGATAAGCAATGACATGTATTTTCGGAAATAAAATATATAAAAACCGAACAAAATGAGAAGTTTGAAACACTGCGACAAACTCAGGCCTGTGGATATTTCCTCTGCACAGACTAGAAGGATCCCATTAATATCCAAATTGAAGCAAACCTCGATATACGACTCCCCATCGGTATCTGGTGTAAGGCCGTCAAATAAGAAGCTGCCAAGTAATAAGTTGTCCTTGACCATTACCCCCTCACCTTTATACACCTCGATATCTCCTGCTGTACTATTGTCATCTGTATAAACTTTTGTTTTCATGCTTGTGGGTATGCATGTATTCTTGGGGATAATAACTTGCATGTGACCTATCTCATCGTTAATCATGACTTTAATTCCTAACATAAGAGGAGTGACATCCAGTAGCACCAAATCCTGCTTCATATCATGACCATCATCATTTCCACTTAACCTTGCAGCCAAGATGGCCACACCAGAAGCAACAGCTTCGTCACCATTTAAACTCCTGCAAAGTGTCTTTCCACCAAAAAACTCCTCTACCATTTGTTGAACTTTTGGAATCCTACTCGAACCACCAACAAGAACCACCTCATCCACATCCTTCTTCTTCATTTCACCATCATGTAAACATTCTTCCAATAGTTGAATGCATTTGTCAAAGTAAGTTGCATTTAGTTCTTCAAATTTGGCTCTGCTGATTTTGGTAGAAAAGTCAATGCCCTCATGCAAGCAATCGATTTCGATTGGAGTAAAAATGGTTGATGACAAATCCCTCTTTGCTTTCTCACAAGCAACTTTCAACCTCCCCAGTGCTCTTGGATTACGTCGTATGTCCACACCACTGTTTTTTTTCTTGAATTCATTTATGCAATAATTAATTAACGAGAGTCGTATCAAAATCCTCACCACCTAAATGAGTATCACCACCAACAGCTTTGACATCAATAACACTCGTTTTACTGATTGTCAAAAGAGATACATCAAAGGTACCGCCACCCAAATCAAATACCAAAACTGTCTTTTTGTCCTTGTTCCAGTTTTTGTCAGACAAATTGTCGACACCATATGCAATTGCAGCAGCTGTCGGCTCATTTAGCAAACGCAAAACAATGAGGCCCGCACGGATTCCTGCTTCCTTTGTTGCCTCCCGTTGTTGGTTATTGAAATAAGCAGGAACGGTTATCAAAGCATTTCTTTACCTCTTCTCCAAGAAACAGTTCAGCAGTTTCTTTCACCTTCTTGAGAACCATGGCTGATAATTCTTGAGGTGCAAATTTCTTCACTTCACCTTTGTACTTGACTACAACACTTGGTTTCTCAGAGTCCCCTTTATTAACCTTAAACGGCCACGATTCCATGTCCTTCTGCACTTGAGGATCACTGAATTTGCTTCCGATCAAACGCTTAACATCTGAAATTCTTAGAACGATTATGATTAGCAACCAAAATTTCCGAAAAAATAAAAGCATAGAATAGTTGCATAAATCTTTTGAATAGAAAGATTTTACCAAACACTGTGTTGGCAGGGTTCCTAGCTATCTGATTTTTTGCACTCTCGCCTACTAACAACTCTGACTCATTGAAAGCTACACAAGACGGGGTGATTCTGTTTCCCTGTTCGTTAGGAATGATCTCCACCCGATTTTTGTCGCCAAACCAGATAGCAACACATGAGTATGTCGTTCCAAGATCAATACCAATAGCGGAACCTTCGACTCTTTTCGACATTTTTCAACCTGAAATTACATAAAAGACAAAGGAGAAGTTGTGTTTAGACTAATCCCAACAAGAAATGAATACGATAACTTAATTCCTTGTTTTGTTCAATTGAAGCTGTAAAATGTAATATCTAATAATCAGATTCAAGGATATATACTTAAGAAGACAATTCCGCAAGAAGAAAGACAAAGTTACCACTGACAAGAATTTAATACATAAATAACTTAAACACTAATACTCCCTCCGTCCCTAAATAAATGTCCAGTTTGACTTTTCAGAGTCAAACTGGTTCAACTTTAACCTTAAATATATATATATATGTTTTGTTATATAATACGTGATAAAAAATATATCATTGAAAAATACACTTAAAACCTAATCCATTTATATATTTTGCATCAAATATTATATAACACCCACAAAAAAAGTTAAGGTCAAAGTTCAAACATTTTGACTCTGAAAAGTCAAACTGGACATTTATTTAGGGACGGGGTAGTAATAGAGAACATTTGCAATCTCATGTTGAATAAGTAACACCTGATAAAACTCATGCACTGTATTCATAAGTACACTTGGAACCAACCCATCATGGCTTAACTACTTCTCACACAAAACAAAGGAGAAATCGGGTCAATGAGTTCGGTCTCACTTATAAAGTATGATAACGGAACAATATTTTTTTTCCCATAAACATGGTTTTTATGGAAACTCAATTCTGTGGCTAACTTTTCCAACAATAAATCATTCTTGAATCGAAAATCACATATACATGCATCTCATTTACAACATTACAAAATCAAATATCCTCCATTTGTATCTCCTGTAAGACTACTTTAGTAAAAAGCCATTTCTACATAAAAGCCCTATCTGTAGTTAAAAGCTAATGAGCACAACGTTACGTTACAAATGTTAAGCAACTCAAATAACATCCCATTTTTTACAACATTCTGAATGAAATTTTATCCATTTCTGAATGTATCTCCTATGAGTCTACCATTAACATGTTCTATATTAGTCAGCCAAATTACAAAGTTTAAAAAAGTCAAGGCCATCATAAGCTACTCGAGATCAACCCCGGTTAAAGCTCAAAATGAGCTAAGTCTATTATGGGGCTCAACTGCAGATTTAACCCTCAATCTAGTTTGCTCTTTCTTCTTACGGGACAATGATTCTGATTAGTCACCTTTAACCCCCAAACTATTCGTGTTGATAAAAGATTTGACCATCATGTTTCCTAATGGTAGTGATCTCTTACGAGGATCAACAGATAATTTTGCTTAAGTTGCGCAACTGTTATAGAGAACTAATGACACATACAACTGACTAAAAACAGCTAGTAATAGCATGTGTTCTTTGACTGATTTCTGTTTAACATTCTTGGAACATATATGTGAAATTCAATTCCATTATTGTTGTCGGCATCTTTGCCTGGGTATATCCGGTTAGACCCGGGTATATCCAGCCAAGACCCGGCTAAACCCGGTCATATCCGGCCATCCGGCGAAAACCGGTAATGTCCGGCCAAGACCAGCTGGCTATATCCGGTTAGACCCGGCTATATGGTTGCTATAAAACAGTAATGTATATGTGTGGGTAGGCTTCCAAGTGGCCGTGTCAGTCCATGCATGTAGAAATCAACCAAAGCATATATTTTAACGCATAAAGTTTGACCAAAATCATTTAAGAAAAAAACAGTAAATAAACATTTCAAGAGTAAACATAGAAATTTTACCTGGGCTTTTGCTCAAAACTGATCCCTTGATTTAAAATCTCTTGAGTCTTGATTATATGTGTGAATGTGAATAGACCAGAAAGTAGTTGTGTGGGTATTTATAAGCTAGCTACATAAGAAACTGAAGGGTTTATATGTTGTTTCCCAATCCCATAATTGAGGCGCGAATGTCAATGCTCCATTTGAATTTTGAAATAAATTGTGTGGTTAAAACTTGAAAGGAATAAACAATTTAACAAGGTTTATTGTTGTAGGCTGGTAGAAACCGCTTATGTGGCTACAAAAGTTTGATTCTGTTTAGTTGTAGAAAATTTTTGCTCTTTTTCCGTTTTTAAATTTTTTGATAAGGGAATATTTTTTCTTCTCTAAAGAAAAGTTGAGAATTTTGAAAACCTGTTTAGTTAGAGTTATATTTTTCTTTTTTAAAAATGATAAGAAGATTATCTCAATTGCGACGGTGGCAACGATGGCGGGCGATAGCAACGATGGTGGGCGGTAGAGGATAACACCAGAGATTAGAGGGTAGAATGGTGTATGTGTTTTTTTGGAGTTGAGAAAAAAATAAGAAATAAAAAATTAAGAACGATAGAATGAGTTTTTAATTTTCTTAGTTAAATTTAGAAAATGAAAATTTCATTTTTTTGGAAAACTGTTGGAAAAAGGTGTGACTAAACGGATTTTTAATTTTTTCCTTTTCACATGAAAAATTTTCTAGAAAAATGAGATATTTTTCACCAAGTAAACGCACTTTTAACCTTTCACAAATAGGTAACGAGGTTTATTGATTTGGACAATAATATTTTTAATTTTTATTTTATTTGTACTTTTTATTTTATTATCACACTCCATTATACATTAATACATATTAAGAGTAACGGGTACGGTTGATTGGATGGATCGCGCCGTTATACATTTATACCAAAGTCGCGAACAGAAGGAAGCGCCAAGAAGGAAAGCTTCTCAGCCTCACACTCGCAAAATCGACACACACAGCAATGCCACGACAAGAAAATAGAAACCGGAGGTAACTGTAGGAAGCTTCAGAAAGAAAAAATACAATTCACTCGCGAAAGATATGATGAAGCAAGCGGTAGAATGAAGGAAGGAAGAATGGTTGACTGGGAAGATAGCAAATGGCAACCATACATGCCTGAAGAAAGCGACCCGTTCACGGAAAATATCCGCAATGCAAAATTTCCGAAAAAGACTCGCATGCCAGATAATGTCCATCTATATGACGGAAGCAAAGACCCTAAGGACCACGTAAAGGTGTTTCAGATGGCAGCATGGGCATACAACTGGGATATGGCTACCCAATGCCGCATGTTCCAGTTCACACTCACAGGAGCTCCCAAGATCTGGTTTGAAAACATTCCCCAAGAATCCATAAGTAGTTACCGGGAACGGGAATATAAATATATGTAAGCACGGATTACTGTGATATGAAAATAAATATACGATATTGTACTTATTGCAACGATTCATGAATTCTTATTTAAAGTATATATTCAGATATCCAGAAAAATATTTTTAAAAAACTTTACAGAACATATTTTTTAACTTTATCAATGTTGATTATGTGCTATTAAGTTGCACATTTTGTATAATATGATATAAATAGTTAAAGTTAACAACACCATCAACCTCAACCTCAACATTTATGTCAGTTAAATAAAGTTAAATCTTTCAACTAATAAATGTTTTTACAAAATATTACTGTAATAAAAATAAAATAAAAACTCATGAACAAGTATTAGTTGTTCTTATATCACAATTTTCACGGAAAAATTCTTATATATTCATACTACTAAAATTAAAAAAAAATTATTTATGTGTAAATCATGTGCGTGCACGGAACTTATAACTAGTAGCGGAGTAACAGTTAGGTATGTATATAATATTTACAATGCAATTAGATCAAAACCCATCAGCCCTATGAGAACAAATTGAATGATTTCAATTCTGAATTTGTCATAGAGAATCGGAGCATGCTTATTGATCTTCTTCGTGTAAGTTTTTTTTTCCTTCTTTTTGTTTATGTTTTGCTTTATTGAATTTTTGTTTATTCATTGTTGAGGGTATAAACATCTTGGGGTAGCTACGAAACCGGTTAGGCCGCCAATCTGTTCCAATCAACTTTTTCATAATAAAACAAAACCTTTTATTGGGAATTTTTCATTTCAAAAAAATCAATTTATACCTTATTAAGTAATAATTTAATTATTATTATTAATCTTTAATAAAAAAAACTTTAATTTTTTCCTAATTTAACAAAATAAATTGTAAATTCGTTTTTCTAATGATATGTTGTAAAAAAACAAGAAAATACACATGGACCTAATAATCATTCTTTCTTTGTTTAAGCCAAAGATTTAAATTAACAAGAAAAGGTCGCTTCGTACATTATGTTCCATGAAAAGAGAAAATCTGATACGCCTGGGCCCGAGCCCATGGCTTATTTAGGTCTTAGGGTTTTACCCTACTTTGTCTTATAAATACTATTGTAATCATTTATTATATTCAATAAATCAAAGTTTAAGATAAACAAATCTCTAGTTCTTCTGTCTATTTTCTTAAGGAGCTCGCACACGCTAAAAGTGGTGCCTTATCCCGATACAAACCCTAACCGGGTCGTATCAATTGGTGCTTTCATTGAGAGCTCTCGTTTAGAGGGTTTTTTATTAGGGTTCCAATCTGCAAAAAAAAAAAAATAAATAAATAAATAAAAATAAATAAATAAATAAATAAATAAAAAGTACTGTTCATCAGCACTATTCATCCTGGAGTACTGTTCATTGATCACTATTCACGGCTACTGTTCATCACGAGTTACTGTTCATCAAGAAAAAAAACAAAAACAAAAAATCTTCTTCGAGATATTGTTCATGGCATCGGGCAGTAGTGATCGGGACGCACTATCTAAACTTTTGCAAATGGGTACGGTGGCCGAATACGAGAATGATTTTATGATTCTTAAAAATCAAGTAACAGGGATCTCAGAATCTTTATTTAAATCGATTTATATATCGGGACTTAAACCGCTTCTACAATGTGCACTCTTAAGGTTAGCGCCTACAAATTTAGGAGAAGCCTATTCCATGGCCCGTATGATGGAGGCTCGTTTTGAGATAATTGCAGGAAAAAAGCTGAACAATGAAGAGAAAATAGATATTGTTCTATCATGGCCAAGTGAAGAAGCTCCATATGTGATTAAAGAGTCCTCAGATGCTAATGAAGATATTCGTGTTATTGAGGTTAGTAGCGTGATAAACGATGTTTTTGATATTGGTCAGAGTAATGTGGAACGCATGGAAGTTCGTAGTGAGTTTAGCGAATTTTCAGAAAATAAAAAGAGTGTGGAAGATGTTGTTGTGGGTGGTGGTGAAGCGTGTAAGGTTGACGAAGATGAGTCGAATATAGTGATATCGCTACTTAAGGATGGAGGTGGTATATCTGATGGTTGTATAGATGAAATAAATTTGGGTTTAATCAAGGAGTTTGTGATTAAGATGTTGGAGGGTAGAGATGTTCTCGGTGAGAGTTTGGTTGTTAGTTTGAAGTGGGTATATCGCAAGAAGGGTCGTGGGGCACCAAAAGATGGAAGAATGGTGTTGTGTTATGTTCACGGCAAAGGAATATGAAAGAAGAAAAATGTGAAGGCTGCAATTCAAAGAAGATTATGGGATCCCGGATTACGCCAATGTTGCAGGAGGATGGACTGCCCAAACTACTCAAGAAGTCCAACCGTATGGCATAAAGATTATGTCATATAATCTATCTTTATTTACATGTCTTTGTTTAGGATTATTTTCATGTTTCTTTAGGAAAGTCGATTAAGAATGTTTTAAGACAACACCTTGAGGGCAAGGTGGTTTTGAAGGAGTGGGGAATGATACGCCTGGGCCCGAGCCCATGTGTAACACCCCCAAAATTTGATACAGCGGAAGACTCAACAAGCTTTCGGGGTGCTACGGGGATTGGTATCCAACACAAGACAATATAGAACGAGATAAAGTAAACATAGTAAAAACACAGCCAAAACGGGGTTTTAAGGTTTACATTTATCCCAACATCATTCAGAGTCAGGCCCAAAATAAAATAACAGTAGGTCCAAATTTAATTATCAGAGTTTAGAAAAATAGATCCATAAACCGTGAGCCTTGGCCGAGCCTTCCAATCCAAGCATGCACCTCAACACTTAATTACCTGAGAAAACGTGCTAAAAGTCAGCTTTCGCTGGTGAGATCATAGGTTTAAATTCAACTAACAATATAGTGGACATATACGCAAAACGCTTGCTAGCTAGACTAAGGATTCGCTAAAAGCTTGCGGATACCCTCCGCTCTCAACATAACACACGGATACCCTTCCGTACTAACATAGATATTCGGGTAACCCCCACAATACCAATAAATACTCGGATAACCTCCGAAGTATTAATAACCTATAGGTGCACACTATAGTATCTAAATAAGTCAACCTTGAATAGTACACACGAAACTATGTGACTAAAGCTGACAATCCAAATAAGCCAACCTTGAATAGTACACACAACGAATATGTGACTAAAGCTGACAATCCAAATAACCAAATAAGTCAACCTTGAATAGTACACACAACATATATGTGACTAAAGCTGACAATCCACCAATAACCAAATAAGCCAACCTTGAATAGTACACACAAAAGGTGTGACTAAAGCTGACAATATATCCTAGTCCATACGCATAGCAAGTTTAGAAAGAATATAAAAGCGATAATAGTCCACGTAAAATGATTTGCACGTTTCTCACCCCAATCGTTGAAAACATAGTTCAAGAGTAAAAAGTGGGGTTATGACTCACCTCAAGTCCAGAAAATAGCAAGACGAGGTAGGTAGAAATAAGATGTATGATAACTCACGAAACAGCAACTACGGACTTGGCACGACCTAACAATATTAACTCTTTCAGAAATCATTTCCTCAAATATATAACATTCCCAAACCCGGACGAGAATCCGTTTTATTTCCGAAAAATCCATTTCGTATTAGTTTGGTGAATTTGCGTTTGGTATCCATACGGGTGGTGGGTTGACTCAAAACAAACCAAAAAGATCACATAAGGAAAGATAAATAAACTATGGATCTAATATTAGCCCAATATATCATTTAAATAAATCGCCAAAGTTTACCAAATCCGTCGATTTGATAATCCTCATATTTATTTACGTAACATACCGTTCCAAGATTACACCCAACCTAAAGCACATAACACATAATTACTATATAGTATATATCATAGTTTAATAAATTCCTCATATATATCGTCAAATTGGCCAGATTTCCCGATATATACACTCGCAATCTATTACACTCACATATACTACAACCTATAGGCGTCGTAGGATACGATGCCCACTAATATATTTATTTCGTATAACCAAATAACCCGGCTCAACCTTACGGTTAAGTGGTTATTTAGTTATAGAAAACGTCTATATTAGTCGTCATATATCCGTGACAACACGAACGTCACAAATAGTAACTTACCTGGACCCGAGTGACAACAATTTCGCCTAACTCAATAAGTTTATCCGTTATATATCCGAAATGACATTTTATTAAGCGTTTCATAATTGTCGGGAGTTTCCCGTTTTATAACACAATTTTTACAACAATAATACGTTTAATAATATTACGCCACTTTCGTAGCCTAATATATATCTAATCATATTATTTATAATACGACTCGTGATTATTATTATTATTAATATACGCGCTTATATAGTTATATATACGTTATTCACGTATATACTTTCATATAAACGTTCATATTATCAATAATTATTATTACGAGTTTTATTATTCTCGTTTCAATTTTAATAGTTATTGAGTTATACGAAATGGTCATATGTCCGAGTCATGACTCTCGGCTCATTGTCCAAGTCCAATAATATAAGTAAAAGTCACAAAATAACAAATCTCCGTCCAATCACAATCTCAAACCACGGGCTACAACAATAGGGCCCGACTACGGCACCCGACTAACCCATCTCCGTCAATCTAACGACCGTCTCACAATCGGTCCCCAATATCACTTACAAATCGACAACAACTCCACAATTATCAATAACAATATCTAATGTCGAGACCACAATGGTCTCGACCCAACCAAAAGTATTCGGCCAAAAAATGAAATGCCACAACAATATAACAATTAAGTTCACAAATATTCAAGAAATAACATTAACAAGGTTAATGTTTGGGTCGGTTTACCAAGCCAACCCGAGCCCTCGACTCACTTGAGTCACGGCTCCAAACCGCGAGTCACTTGGACTTGAGCCAACACATAACCATCACAAGAGCCAACTAAGGTAACCATTTATACCCATTCGACCCAAATGGTCATACGGCAACAAAATGAATACGCGGCTAAAAGCCGCGACCCACAAGGGTCGAATCACAACATCTCGAGCTCAAGGCTCGAACCACAACAATCTCGAGCATCAAAGGAAACCCCGAGACCACACGGTCTCGGTTAGCTCGGTTCGAGGGTCAACACCCTCGACAACAACCAAACAATAATCACCAAGGGACCAAAGCCACACAAGGCTCGGACCACAAATAAGCCGAGAGCCTAGCTCTCGGTTCCGAGTCAACCATACCCAAAACCATGAAAACCCGGATACCAAACTAAATTTTTATCACTAAAACATCATTTCCCATTAAAAATCATTTCGATTCTCAACATAATAATCCGTGTAGCCACGGATAAATGCCAATTCGTGGCACCCAAAACCCAAAAGTAGCTCCTTCTCACCTTCTTGGACCTCCAAATGAACGGATCTAGTAAAGTACTAAAAATTCGAACTGATGGTTACAAGTTTGGTGATGTTAACGGTGGTTCTAGGGTGAGTATGATATATCAAATGAAAGAGGGTGAAGAGAGGAAGAAGATGGTGGTAATTGTTTTGTTGGGTGGTCGAAAATGCGGCGGTGGTGGCCGGAAATGAGGTTCGGCGGCTAGGGTTTAGAAAATGGGGGAGATGATGTGTTTTTTAGAGAGAGAGAATGAGAGTGGTGAGTGTGTGTGTTGTGTGAAAACCGGACCAAACACACCCCTATATATCTTTTATTATTTTATTTTTTTAAAAGTTATTATTAATAATAATAATAATAATAATAATAATAATAATAATAATAATAATAATAATAATAATAATAATAATAATAATAATAATAATAGTAATAATAATAATATTATTACGGTGGAGCGGGTAACGCGGGTAATTGTAAAAACATGTGGCCCGGACCCGAACTCATTTTTAAACTTCAATATCACTGGAGAATATCTCGTAAATAATTAAAAATATAGTCGGACTCGTTAAGACGAATCATAAAACTGTCGTTAGGTAATCCTAGTGCCAAAGTCAAGGTAGTACCAAGTGAGAATTCAAATATACATCACCGAGCATTTAATCAAAAATGAATTATGAACATAATTCACGAATTCCATAACGTCATTAATTAAAATATCCATAAAATAAGTCTTACAAGTTCGTTGTGAAATGAAAATTTCAAATAAAAATTATAAACGAACTTAAATTGAAATGCGGGTTTTTTAAAATAACTCCCTAAACTGCCGGTTGTCACACCATGGCTTATTTAGGTCTTAGGGTTTTACCCTACTTTGTCTTATAAATACTATTGTAATCATTTATTATATTCAATCAATCAAAGTTTAAGATAAACAAATCTCTAGTTCTTCTGTCTATTTTCTTAAGGAGCTCGCACACGTTAAAAGTGGTGCCTTATCCCGATACAAACCCTAACCGGGTCGTATCAAAATCCAACCACCGGAACACAACCACCAATTCATCATCAACATATTCTGATCTAACCTTGCGATTAAATATTATAACATCGATCTAATTCGGGATTTAGCAATAAGGTTCGTCAATCATCAATAACCTATTTTTGTGTTCTATATCCATTCAACAGTTTGGCATTTGAGTTGGAGGTGTTTTTAGAATTTATGTGATGCTCTTTTTAATTCATAAACAATTGTTTCTAAAGGTTTCAAGCATAAGCATTAACAAGAATCGCTATTGAGGATCAACTATAATAAACTTTACTCTAGAGGTTAGTTACGGTTTATTATTATTATTATTATTATTATTATTATTATTATTATTATTATTATTATTATTATTATTATTATTATTATTATTATTATTATTATTATTATTATTATTATTATTTACATAAAGTTGGATGAGAGTCTAGACACTAGTTGTGCTCCCACTCCTTTCTGAATACAAAAGCTAACTCTATGAAATATAAAAACACCACTTTTAGCATTATTTGAGTGGCTAATGGCAATAGATTTAATACGTGAAAGTGTGTCCAAAGCTTCTGCATCGAATTCTCCAAATGTAGAAAAAGCAAATGGTATGAACTTGTATCCGTTGTCCTCACATTTAGACGCATACTTTATCTTTTTCTTTTCCACAGCGTTGTGCAAGGCTACCCCACGAGCCCATGAAGTCGCCCCCGCACCAGCAAATGGGGAGATACCAGTCACATCAAAACATGCATCTTTACCTTGGAGCCAATTAAATAATAACAAATCTGCAGGTCGTAACTCCTTCCCTTCCTCCGAAAGGAACCCCATAGGTGCCTCCTTACGCACCATGACCCCAACCTTAGAACATATATCAACAATAATATCATGCACCAAATTATGCCTGAACTTCACACCCACTTCACTAGAGTAGTGGACCGCATGATCTCGTCATATGTCCATGCGATGCACCTTACAACTCGGGCAAAGGCTACCTTCAGAGAACATAGGTACAACAAGCCTATAACACAGCACAGAACGGAATTGACGATGGTTCATCCTCTGTTCCAAACCGTCAATAGGGATGGTGAAAATAAAATCCTGTGCATGCGGGGCACGTATACAACTAAGAATAGCCACCTGTCTTGGACTTAGCGAGTACTTAGAAACAAGGTCTTTCTCAATAACACCAAAATAACACTTTGCCAAGGTTTTCATCATATGGGGGCATAAGCGTCATTGGTGACCGAGAGAGCATCAATGTTACAAGTAACGTTGAAAGTATCAAGAGCATACTGAAAAGAAGGACCATAGGAGACATTACCAGTTTTAGTTAGTATCTTGTCCTGTAGATCACTCGTTTGCAAACGAGAGGCGAGAAAAGCAAACTGGATAATGTCACCTACTGCAAGGATACCAAGACCACCCAACTTTATTGGAAGAGTAGCAAGCCGCCTCTGCTAATCACCAAACCCCGGCCCTGAGGCGGTAACAATCTTCTCCAAGAACATACGTAACGACTGATCAAACTGAACCTGGGCCTCCTGTAAATACAAAGGGGAGCATGTCCACAAAGCATAAGATAATTTTGCAACCCCAGCACAACTGCGAAGAAGTAGGAGCTCACATTGGGGATCATGAAGTTTGTGGATTGCCTCCATTAAGGTGCTGGTTTTAGAAACCCTTTTCAAAGCGAAATCCCGACAAAAACTATCATCCAAACTGACTGAACCACCAAGAAGTTTGACACCTTTGAGCAGGCGAGAGATATTAACAGGAAAAACACCATCCACCCTACTTCTAGGATCCTCCACAGGCCAAAAGAGTTCAGTTTTATCAACATTCAAAAACAAACCACGAGTCGGACCATCTATCCTGATGATGTCAAGTGCCTTGGCAACCATAAGGGTATCTCCAACAATAGTACCGTCATCAAGATACCAAGCCTGAAGGGTAAGCTCACAAGACTGATTAATAGACTGAACCAAGGGTGTAAGGCTAGGGCAAACAACAAAGGACCTAACGGATCCCCTTGTTGAACCCCTTGACAAGACCAAAGGATAGAGTCATCATAATAAAGCCTAGCAGGTCGGGCATAGCAAAACTCAACCCAAGGATCAATAGATGGGCAACGCGTCCTGGCTTCTTGAATTAATAAGCTCTTATCGACAAGATTGAAAGCATTCTTAAAATCCACTAAAAGCATAGAAAACCCAACCTCGTTACCCTTAGACTCAATGAGCCTATTCACAGAATGGAGAACAGTCTCACAGCTTCCAGGAACACCAACACCAAATTGAAAGTCCTGTAAATAAGCATTCATAGTGTTACCAATAGAAGAAGAAGCCACCTTAGAAACAAGTCTTCTCCATATAGTACCAACAGCAATAGGGCGTATACCACCACCAGGCTTGACCAAGGGAGTCAAGGGGGCACTAGCGATATATTCCCCCAATAGAATAGGGCACTTCCCACTTAGAAACAGGTTGACAACACCAGTAATAGAACCTAACAGATTGATGAGGGGAAAAATGATCCGTTTTTAGGGGGTCATTTAAGCCCGAATCCGACTTTATTTGATCAAATATTGCCCTAAATCGTTCCTTTTGTGATTTTAGGTGTTTGGAGAGTGAATTCTGGAAAAGAAGCTATTTTGGACGTTTTTGGAGCATAAAAGTGAAGAAAACGACAAAGTACCAAAAATCCATGCTGAAGATACAAGGTGACGGCGTCAAGACTCCCTGCTTGACGGCGTCAGACATGAAGAATAAAATACCGTAGCTGGTGACGGCGTCAGATGGATAGGTGACGGCGTCAAAGTGGCAAAGAATAACATACCGTAGGTGGTGACGACGTCACATAGGCCGTCACAAGTGGATCTAGGGCGTCCGAGGAAGTATATGGCGGCGAGGTGACGGCGTCAGAATTAACTCTTGACGCCGTCAGAGTGTTTTTCCTATATATAGTTTTCTAGTTTTTTCATTAAAAAAAAAAAGAGAAGTTTTGGTGAAACCCTAAAGACGATTTTAGTGCCTCTTTTACAGGTTTTTCAAGGGTTCCAAACCCTTGAGACCTTGCATTGTAATTGAGATAAGTATACTCTTAATTCAATCAATATGTCTATGTGTTGGTTGTTTATCTTTTGTTCTTATCTTAATTCTACCATGCTAGGCTAGATTTCCTTTGTGTTTGCTTAGATCTAATGAAACCTAGATGTTGATTATGTGTTGATTACTTGTCTATTCTTGTTTTGGATGAATGATATTATATGTTAGGCTTAAGAAAACTGGCAGATCTCCAAATGGTAACATGCTTGAACGTCTTAAGAAACATGAACCGAGGCGTACTAGGTCTTTATTGGTTGTATTTAATGCATGAGCCACTGTTTACAATCCCTATAGTTGTGCATGAACCGAGGCGTACTAGGTCTTTATTGGTTGTATTTAATGCATGAGCCACTGTTTACAATCCCTATAGTTGTGCTGGGTCATGGTGTAGGAGGAGATAAGAGCTCATAGAGTTGGGGAGTTATGTATGCCACCCCACGAATGGTATTAAGGAATACAATCCGTCATCCATACAAGTGTAACAAGTAATTGACATGTAAAAGATATCTAGGGAGTAATGAAGTCTAAGTAAACACAATTTCTCCAAATACTGCTCACAACCTTAGTTTAATATTAGTTTAATTTCATTTTCATTAGTTTAATTTAGTTATATAATAGCTTTGGGTTAGTTGAATAGCAACTAATTCCGCCCACTCTTCCAAAACCCGAGATTTACTTGCTTTCATTAAAATATAAAAATTCAAAAATAATCATCTTTCACCTCTAGAACTATTAATTAGGTTTTCTAATCCTAGCGACACTATTCCTAAGCTGAACGATCAATCCCCCGGTACTTGTCACTATACTATACTACAACGATCAGGTACACTGCCTGGTGGGGGTTGTAAGCCTCGCCAGATCCCTCGAGAGGTAAAGCAAGGTGCGATTCCCACGCATCAAGTTTTTGGCGCCGTTGCCGGGGAATAGTTATTGTTTAGGTTGAATTTGATTTTTATTAAGTCTACTCATTAGATTCCTATCAAGTGAGATTTTTTCTTTTTATTTTGTAGCTTTCTCGTAGTCTATCTTTTCTTTGTGATTTTGTTTGTAACTTGCTTCAAATGGACCTTACACTTAGACTTCTAAGATTGCAAGATAGGGTTGAGCGGCTAACATACCAAAGAGTTCAAAATACCTCATTTAGAGACACCTATGAATCATATGAGCCTTCACCTAAGATAGATTCTTATGAACAACCTCCATGTTTAAGATCTAGTTTTAGTGAGGCCAATAGGAAATGTGACCTAGTTTGCCAAGGAATTATGGAGAGAGCCATTGCAACAAATCATAAGTTGGATGAAGCACTAGGTTTGCTATTATCACTACCTAAGAAAACAATTGAGGAGGATTTAGCCGAGCATGATCACATTGATAAAAAAGACCTAGGTTTTATGATCGATGATGATGAATCTCAAGAAACAGATGATGAATCTCTTAGGCAATTTGTATATAGCAGTCAGAAAATTGAAGATGATCCTTATGATTCGGACATAGAAGTTGAGATGCCTAGAGAAGCACGTGAGATACTTAGGAGAATGTTAGGGCCAGATCCTGACACATGGAATGATGAGGTGAACAACATAAGCCCACAAAATACTCAACCATCATTTGAGGCACATACACCGCCCGTGACTTACCCGGAAGAAGTAGAAGAAACTTTAGGAATTCCGATGGAGGTAGAACCCTTGGACCAGGCACCACTTGAGGATATAGGTTTGAACACTTGTAGTGATAACCTTACTCCTAGTTCTAGAGAATTTCCTAGTGTTGATGAACCGGAACCTCAATCTTTACACACCTTTCCATCCTTAGATATATTTCTAGGAGACAAAAGAGGAACCGACCCACCCATCAACCAATATTATCCGGGTAGTTTTAGGATGAAGGAAGCCATTCACTCACCCCCTTCACCTCACGTGGCATATTCACACCCTAAGGGTGTGTATCGTTACTTTCACCCACACTTGATCCTAAGTGTAGGGAGAACCTCCCCTATTTCCATTAAATAAGGGTAGAGTCAGGCTCGTGACTCGAACAAAAACAAGCGCTTCTTGGGAGGCAACCCATGTTTTGTGTGTTTTTATTTGTTTGTTTGTTTGTTTGATTTTATTTGTTTCCGTATGCATGTTTTATTTTTATTGTTTGTGGCTCATGTTTCAAAGTAAATTGTGAAAATGCTTTATTTTGTTTTTAACTTCGTCTTAATTGCATATAAAGGTATTTTGCAAAAGATAAGTGTAAGGGAGATCCAAATTTGTTTATAAGAACGAAATTGAGCATGAACCACAACAATATTAAATGGACATGTGTATTAGTACTTGTTAGAGTCAAATGCTTGTATCGAGTCGTAATGATGTTTTGCAGGATTTTCCAGGAAGTAGGACAAAGTTTTTCCAGAAATTTTCCAGAAACTTGACATAAGAATTTCTGCAGGTCACTTCTGACGGCGTCACGAGTTTACTCTTGACGGCGTCACGTGTAAAAATCTGGAAATTTTACCAGTTTTGTTTTTCTAACGGAGTCTTATGGTTTTTGTGAATTATTAAGTTTTATAATCTCCAGGAAATCTGCAAACATTCATTTCACAAGCATTATATCTTTAATTGTTTTGTTTTTATTCCTAAGTCTGGAATTACATCTAGTTGTGAGTTATCTTTGTTCGGCTTGATGCTTTGGGTTTTTGTAGTTGTTTTGTCAGGATTTACAGGTTATTTATGACAAGAAGATGATTTATATTCTGGAAGGGAAGCTTTGATTGTTCATTTTCTTGGAGGAAGATTTAACCTGGCCAACCTATAATCCATACCGAGCGAATCAGGGGAGTATTTGATTTCATTCTCTTTACTTTTTCACTTTTACATTCTTTACTTGAACATTGGGGACAATGTTCATCCTAAGTGTAAGGGGAGGGTAAAAAGATGATACCTTCCATATGCACTTTCGCTTGAGTTTGTTTTGTTTGATAGTAGATGAGTAATAAAACTATGAGAAATACTTGTTAGTGTAATTTTAGCGCCAAATTTAAAATTTTTTACAACATTTAGGAGTGAAACTTTAGCCATAGCAAGCGTCTCATGGATAGGAGGTTGTATGACTAGCACATAACCGTATATTCAGAAAAATTTTCCACCCAAAAATGTGAGGTTCGCCTTTAGTTTTGATAGGAAAAGCATTTATTATTGGTGCTTATGAGTGTACCGGTAGCATTTAGATTCTAGAACTTGCGTTAGTGATGCATCCCGAGACCGCTAGTGAGACTACATTCGTGTGGTAGGATTTACTACATGATAAGAGGCATTAGGATCACCCTTGTGTTAAACCCGTATTATAATTACTTGACCATTTAAGTCATATTACTTGGCTAGTTAAGTCAACTAATTCTTCTCACACCCTTTGCGTTGTACTCATTTTTAGTACACGATACCCTAGTACACCCCTCCGAGCCTATCTTTTCGTTTCTAACTTTAAGCATCTTACTTAAAGGAAGAATTTGTTACACCCCACTTAAATGTACACCAAAATCGCCTTAGCCTTCCGTGTATGCGCTCATTTTTAGTGCATTATTGTTATTTGTTAAACCCTAAGTTAACTTTCTAATTGATTACATGGTTGCTAAGTCGAGTCATATCCTTGTACATATTGTTTTAGGACGATTGGGACTCATGGGTAAGTACTTATTTTATGGAGTAATGGGGAAGAACATAATATTATTACCCCCATATGTACGTTAATCTTAAAAGTGCTCCAAGTGTTTTGATTTTCTTAATTCGAGTCATTAGATTAGTTAATGTAAAGTATGTAAAGATTCAAGTGTAAGGGGAATGCTCAAACCCCTATGATGTATTATTTTGGATGGTAGGGTAAGAGTGTATGCAAAAAAAAAAAAAAAAAAAAAAAAAAAAAAAAAAAAAAAAAAAAAAAAAATTAAGAAAAAAAAGAAAAAAAAAATAGAAAAAGAAAAAAAGAGAAAGAAAGAAAAAAAACATACGGACTACCATCCCGTTTTCATTCTATGTTCATTTTATGTTTTTGTTATTTTTCATTTATTAGCTTAAGTCGAGTCTAGTCTTGGCTTAGCAACGCCATCTTGTACATGTAATTAACCAAGATTGTTAACTCGCCACCAGTAAAACTTCCTTTATCCAACAAAACCGTGTAATTCATACCCCTACACCTAACGTTATAACCCTTTAAAAAGACCTCTTTGATAGTTTATCCTAGGTGCTTACGCCATGTGGTGGAGGTTTGATCCTTTCCCAAGCCTATGGTAATCTATTTTGCTATGACAGGTAGTGAGAGATATCTTCCATTTCCATAATGTTATATTACTTTATTACACCCGAGAGATGTGAGTATCTAAACACTATTTGTGAGGTGCTTGTGTATGACCTCCGTGCTTGTCTATTGGTCTTTAGTGGAACGATTATTTGTTGTAATTACTTTTATATTAGTGTTAAATGACCCCTAACTTGTCTTTTGAGTAGAATAAAAGCTCATTTGCTTGAGGACAAGCAAATCTCAAGTGTAAGGGTATATGATGAGGCGAAAAATGATCCGTTTTTAGGGGGTCATTTAAGCCCGAATCCGACTTTATTTGATCAAATATTGCCCTAAATCGTTCCTTTTGTGATTTTAGGTGTTTGGAGAGTGAATTCTGGAAAAGAAGCTATTTTGGACGTTTTTGGAGCATAAAAGTGAAGAAAACGACAAAGTACCAAAAATCCATGCTGAAGATACAAGGTGACGGCGTCAAGACTCCCTGCTTGACGGCGTCAGACATGAAGAATAAAATACCGTAGCTGGTGACGGCATCAGATGGATAGGTGACGGCGTCAAAGTGGCAAAGAATAAAATACCGTAGGTGGTGACGGCGTCACATAGGCCGTTACAAGTGGATCTAGGGCGTCCGAGGAAGTATATGGCGGCGAGGTGACGGCGTCAGAATTAACTCTTGACGCCGTCAGAGTGTTTTTCCTATATATAGTTTTCTAGTTTTTTCATTAAAAAAAAAAAGAGAAGTTTTGGTGAAACCCTAAAGACGATTTTGGTGCCTCTTTTACAGGTTTTTCAAGGGTTCCAAACCCTTGAGACCTTGCATTGTAATTGAGATAAGTATACTCTTAATTCAATCAATATGTCTATGTGTTGGTTGTTTATCTTTTGTTCTTATCTTAATTCTACCATGCTAGGCTAGATTTCCTTTGTGTTTGCTTAGATCTAATGAAACCTAGATGTTGATTATGTGTTGATTACTTGTCTATTCTTGTTTTGGATGAATGATATTATATGTTAGGCTTAAGAAAACTGGCAGATCTCCAAATGGTAACATGCTTGAACGTCTTAAGAAACATGAACCGAGGCGTACTAGGTCTTTATTGGTTTATTTAATGCATGAGCCACTGTTTACAATTCCTATAGTTGTGCTGGGTCATGGTGTAGGAGGAGATAAGAGCTCATAGAGTTGGGGAGTTATGTATGCCACCCCACGAATGGTATTAAGGAATACAATCCGTCATCCATACAAGTGTAACAAGTAATTGACATGTAAAAGATATCTAGGGAGTAATGAAGTCTAAGTAAACACAATTTCTCCAAATACTGCTCACAACCTTAGTTTAATATTAGTTTAATTTCATTTTCATTAGTTTAATTTAGTTATATAATAGCTTTGGGTTAGTTGAATAGCAACTAATTCCGCCCACTCTTCCAAAACCCGAGATTTACTTGCTTTCATTAAAATATAAAAATTCAAAAATAATCATCTTTCACCTCTAGAACTATTAATTAGGTTTTCTAATCCTAGCGACACTATTCCTAAGCTGAACGATCAATCCCCCGGTACTTGTCACTATACTATACTACAACGATCAGGTACACTGCCTGGTGGGGGTTGTAAGCCTCGCGAGATCCCTCGAGAGGTAAAGCAAGGTGCGATTCCCACGCATCACAGATCATCAGCAATAGCGGAGGTAGCCCCTCCCAAAATATCCATAAAATGTTGTGCTCTAAGCCCATCGCGGCCACGTGATGTCCCCTTGGGGAAACTGCGAATCCTGTTCAACACCATGTCTTTGTGGACAAAAAGGGCGTCCCCCTCAAGCAAAGAAGGAGATAAAGTCGGAGGTGAGGCATATGGGTGTTTGGCCTCTAACTCAAGCAGGGTGTCAGGAGTAGATGGAGCAACACCAGAAGAAGTGAGCACCTTAATAGCATCAGTGAAGTGCCCATCTCCTGGTTTACATTTACATTGGGCGAGGTTAGCTCCATCATGGTCTTTGGTTTTCTTCACCCCACTGAAGGATGGAGTTAAACAAGCCAAAAGATCCATCACTAAAACAAACCTGTCTGCAGGATCCTCCCATCTATGAATAGCTCGAGAAATACAATCAAACTGACACCATTCTCTCTCACCAGAACGTCGCTGAGCTCTGTTAGATGGCACGGAAGTAGTCAGAACACAACATGGCATGATAAGGAGTTGCATCCACACATATAAATCACCCGGACAAGCAAGGACCTTGTCTAGCGCACAACAAAAAATCTTAGCAAACCCAAGCCGCAACCTAGGTGGAATACACTTAACTGTACGCAACTTCTTAGAGAAAACACGACTAAGAAGGTCAATGTCAAAACAAGTGGGCTCAACACTAAGTGAGGGCAACAAAGAAGCAACCCTCTCGACAGCAGCCTCATTAGTATCAAGTGTACTATCCGACTCAACGACAACACCATCAGCCACATTCAAAACTGGTCTAAGAGGCATAGGGATACCATAAATCGCAGCTTCGTCAAAACTAGGTGCAAGAATCACATCACCATCGACATGCTTACAATTCTTACTAAAAGTGTGGGTACAAAAACACTTACCACAAAGCCAGATGCCCACCTAATGAAGTGCCTGGTCAAAAGCAGAAAATAAGGAAAAATCGTTCGAAACACGCGCTTTGTGCGAAGCCTTCAAAACATCGTTTTAAAATGTCGAGTGCCCAAGTGATCAATAAAATACTTCTTAGTAAACCCTCTATCATTACCACTTCTGCACCCTTCAAAACCTTGTAGAGGACAAGATATCCGAGTCGCAACATGACTAGCCATGATATGGATATGATCAAAAGCCACTCACGGAACCGAAAACAATAGCACCAAGAGACAATGCGTGTATATGAACCACAGAACTGATAATCCCAACAAGAGCCACAACCAACAAAACACAAACAGCGGCAGGCAAGCGCAACGAAACGAATTTTTTTTTTTTTAAAAATGATTGTACGGAACAAAAGTTTAAAAAGGTTTGAATAAGATATTCATTGTATAAATAATTATTGATAGTAACAAAAGTTATATTTTGGTCATATAACATAGTTTAGGATTTATTGCTTTTGAATATGGTATTTGTTAATGTGTTATAAAGATTTAAATTTATGTTAAAGATATTCCTATTAAGATTTTGTTAGTGTTTATGTATTAATTAGTTAATTAATTCATCAAATTTCCGTGTTAACTTTGATTATATTATGATGTTTACAGACAAGAAAGAAACTCAAAGCGTTATTCTTCCGAAACAAATATAGTTGAGAAATTGTTGCTGCATATTTGAAGTTAAAAAACGAAGGTTTGATGTTAAATGTTTGGCTACTGTTTTGATATTATATTTGTACCTAATGTATATTGGTTAGTAACACGTGTTTTATATTTTATTTGTAATGTAAACACAAATCGTTGGAATTGAGGGTCTGTTTGGCTAACTTTATTCGAGGTGCCTAATTAAGGATATAAGATTCCTTAAGAATAATGTTTCCTAAATTTAGTATATTTGAAAATTCAAAGCATATAGATAATTGGGCATGCATCATACTTAGAAAAAATGAATTATTTGTAAAAAAAACCCTGACACAAAATATCAGTTTTATATTATGAGAGCATCATATATTGGATCGAAAATTAAGTGTAGCTTTATTGTTTCTTATTATTATTATGAAGTTGATATAGACCGGAAACTTTTTTACATCGGTGTTGCAGCAATATTGAGTGTGAGTGATGCTGTATTCTGGGAAGGAATTCCACCCTTGGAGTTTGGAGACTTTCCCGCATTACAAGATGCATTGTTGTTGACTATCCTATTGGAGGAGATACAATTTTGGTGACTAATGGGGTTGTCTCACATAGAGATGATATATTATTTTATGTTCATGGATCAACTGAGCTTCTTGGTTTGCAGGTATAAATAAATCAACCATCTTTACTCCGTTACAAAAAAAAAAAAAAAAAAAAAAAAAAAAAAAAAAAAAAAGGGATAAAAAGAAACACATTAGTTGACTCATTTATTTTATTTTTCTTTAACTGTTTTGTGTGATTACTTTGCAGATTAGTGACGCAATAAACTTTGGGAATTCTGAGGGCCCGACCTTTCATGATAAGGGAGAGTGTGTTGGAATTGCATTTCAGTCTCTTAAAGATGAAGATGTAGAGAATATGTCCATACCATGATACTAGCCTCAGTTATCAATCATTTTATTCGTGAATACGAGAAAAATGGATAATATACAAGTGGTTGTTTATTAATTTTACCTACTTATTTTTAGGGTAAATTGCAAAAATGGTCCTTAACGTTCCTCGAAATTGCAAAAACGGGACCGAGACAAAAAGTAGCTCAAAAAAGACACCAACGTTCCACATTTTCGCAAAATCGCCACCTAGAGGCCTTTTCCGTTAGTTTCATCGTTAAGTGCCATGTCACCGAGGGTATTATTGTCATTTCACTGCTTTAAGGTCCATGTGGCATATCACTATTGATTCAGGGACTAAATTTGCAAAGTTATTTTTATCTTTTATTTCACATCTACCACCACCACCACTCTCTACCACCACACAACCAACACCACCACCCTTTACCTTTCATCTTCATCTTCTCCGGTGACCAAACCTAGATTCCGGTGACCAATGACATGGTTGTGGTCCTTCTATAGAGGAGGTGCATGAGGGTAACTGAGACATGGTTATTATCGCCATTAGCAGCGAACATGATTTGTTAAATTTTGATGAAGTAAAAGCAGAATCCTAAATGCATGTTCCATAGTTTGTTAAACTTCGATGAACCTTCATAGTCAACATACAAATTAAAATGTGATGGAGCCTAGCATGACTATTGACATTTGTATTTGACATTTTCTTCGCAGTCATTTTCAGTCACTATAAAAGCACACATTGAATGATTATATAATGCTATTATCACTAAAAATGAGACCTGATGGTAAAAAGTTAAGAAATAGTTCTTTCTATACTTAAAATAATCTTATTATAAAGAAGATGGTATCTGTTGGAATGTGAGAGTTAGACTAGCACGATACGGCTAAAGGTGTGTGAGCCTATTGGGGGCACACACATTAAACATTAGAATACGTTGTATATTTCACGTAAAGCTCAAAATGACCCGGTTTGGACACAAAATGAACTAGACAAGATCCCTTGCTTGTCCTAATCCTATGGCCTGATTTCAGAAGACTCTGGAAATCAAAATCTGTCTAGGTTCATATCAAAGTGATAAGGATTGTTGAAGAGTTGTGATAAGGCTCAAAGATGGTAAAGTTTAACACTTATCATGCTTTCTTTAAGCCTTATCAAGAGTAGGGTTAAGAGGCTATATATACTCCTCATAAACTGCTCATACACACGATATAAGAAAACAACAATTACACCCTACATATTGAATTCGCTTTCTATTTACTTGTCCAGCCAATCACAGATACATAGCAAGATTGATTGGTTTGACTTTGTCAAACATATAACCCTATATAGCAAGAATTAATATTCTTTGTTTAGTTTCTGTTGTCCATTCTTCATACTCATTCGAACGTAATACTTATTTTAGTATTCGAATTAGTATTACGTGAAGCAAGCATTGGTAGATATCGGACAGAACAAGGTTTGGGCTGTTTTGGTTTTAATCCGGTTTTGAGCATTAACACTTGTTGTTTGGGTTTACGTGGTACACGGCTAGCACTCCGGGCGTATTTGTTTGACGTGTTTGTGTGAGCACTCGTAGAGGTGATTGTTTTAATCACTTATTTGATTTATTTTGCGGGTGACTACGAGGGTTAGTTTTCTATTTATTTTTCATGTTTTCTCTTTCCCTTTAATTTGTTTATTATTTGTGTGTTAATCATAATTGCTTAACTAGATCTAATATCCGCTGCGTACTCGTAGTTAATTGGTTAACTTGATATATAAATTCCAACAGTATCTACTTTGCTTTGGTCATAACTTTTCATCCAAAGTTACAAACTAATACTTTTGAAGACTTCGATTCTTCATAAGTTATACACTTACTAGTAGACAAAAGAAAAGCAACGAATTTACAGTGGAACAAATGATATATCCTCGGTTACAGTAATCCAAATAGGTTACAAATATGTTTCTCTATTAGAAAATTATAAGTATAGCATTATAACAGAAAATACAGGTTAACCAAAATAAAAGTAACTAAAACTGCAAACCAATATAATTTAATTATAAAGCCTTTGTGTTATCACCAAAACCGCTCTGCTATGAAGTATGTGTTCAGTTATCTTTGACAAAAGAAATAATTCAATATATGAAGTGACTTTCTTTAATCGTTCTTGTCGGAATCTAGGTTTGGTCATGAAAGTTTAGTGCTCTTACAGGAGATGTTTGCATAGCAATCCAAAGGAGCGTCCTACTATGGCTGAGGACTGAGGTGGTGGTTAGTCTTGAAAGTTTAGTGCTCTTACAGGAGAAAAGCAATAATTCGAGAAAATTGCAAAAATCGTACTTGTGGTTTGGTCAAATTGCACGTTTCGTCCTTACTGTTCATTAAGTGCAAAAATCGTCCGGATTTGGCACTGTTTCATGCACTTTTGGTCCTTCGACTTAACTGGCGTTAAAAGAACTCCGTCAGCAGTTACACTTCAGCCCTTTGGGGTAACCACCATTGCAACACCCATCCTTTAACCAAAAATTTAACTTTGCCAAACCACAAGGACGATTTTTGCAATTTTCTCAAAAAAAAAAAAATCCACCGTTATTTTTTTAAACTTTTATTCAAAAAAAAAATTTCAAAACAAAAAATTTCCAAAAAATCTTTCGAAAAATAAATTCAAAAAAAAATTAAAAAAAAATCCGCCGTTTTTTTTTTTTACTTTTTTCCCAAAAAAAATAATTTACAAATTCAAAAAAAAATTTCAAATACAAAAAAAAATTCAAATTCAAAAAAAAAATTCAAATCCAAAAAAAAAATTTCAAATTCAAAAAAAAAATTCCAAAAAAAAAATTTTTCAAAAAAATTTTTTGAAAATATATTTTTTTTCAAAAAAAAAATCCTCCGTTTTTTCGAAAGGATTTTTTGGAAAAATTTTTTTACAAAAAGAATTTTCAAAATAGTATTTGCTGCACATTGAAAAAAAAAATTAAATTTTTTTTTACAAAAAGCATTTTCAAATTTTTTCAAAATAGTTTTCGCGGCACATTGAAAAACAAATCTTGGAATTTTTGGAATAAATGAAATTTTTTTTGTAATAAATGAAATTTTTTTTGAAAATTTTCCAAAAAAAATTTTCGAAAAAAAAATTTCCAAATTTTTTTTTTCAATGTGCCGCGAAAACTTTTTTGAAAAAAATTTGAAAATGCTTTTTGTAAAAAAAAAATTTCAAAGAAAAAATTTCAATGTGCCGCAAATACTATTTTGAAAAAATTTGAAAATTCTTTTTGTAAAAAAAAAAATTCCAAAAAATCCTTTCAAAAAAAACGGAGGATTTTTTTTTTTGAAAAAAAAAAAATTTCAAAAATTTTTTTTGAAAATTTTTTTTTGAAATTATTTTTTTTTGAATTTGAGATTTTTTTTTGGGATTTGATTTTTTTTTTTAATTTGAAAATTTTTTATTGGAAAAAAAGTTAAAAAAAAAACTACGGATTTTTTTTTAAAAAGTTTTTTGGAAATTTTTTGGTTTGAAAAATTTTTTTTGAATAAAAGTTTAAAAAAATAACGGTGGATTTTTTTTTTAGAGAAAATTGCAAAAATCGTTCATGTGGTTTGGCCAAAGTTAAATTTTTGGTTAAAGGAGGGGTGTTGCAATGGTGGTTATCTCAAAGGGGCTAAAGTGTAACTGCTGACGAAGTCCCTTTAACGTCAGTTAAGTCGTAGGACCAAAAATGCATGAAACAGTGCCAAATCCGGACGATTTTTGCACTTAATGAACAGTAAGGACGAAACGTGCAATTTGGCCAAACTACAAGGACGATTTTTGCAATTTTCTCCAATAATTCTATGCAAATTTCACGGACAAAGATATTTAGTAGAATGGCTGATATGTTTGCCTTCCCAAGCAAGGCAGAAAATCCGGATATTCAGTTAAAGCTTTAATTATTAAAAAAATTGAAATAGATTTTAGAAAAAGAAAAGGAAAAAAGTCACCGGAATCTGGGTTTGGTCACCGGAATCTAAGTTTGGTCACCAGAGAAGATGAAGATGAAGGGTAAAGGGTGGTGGTGTTGGTTGTGTGGTGGTAGAGAGTGGTGGTGGTGGTAGATGTGAAATAAAAGATAAAAATAACTTTGCAAATTTAGTCCCTGAATCAATAGTGATATGCCATGTGGACCTTAAAGCAGTGAAATGACGATAATACCCTCGGTGACATGGCACTTAACGATGAAACTAACGGAAAAGGCCTCTCGGTGGCGATTTTGCAAAAATGTGGAACGTTGGTGTCTTTTTTGCGCTACTTTTTGTCTCAGCCCCATTTTTGCAATTTCGTGAAACGTTAAGGACCATTTTTGCAATTTACCCTATTTCTTACCTATATTCATGTTAATTGAAATAGCAGGTGTGTGCTTATAATTATTGATTAAACTTTATACACCTTTTAATACCTTACACCCTTTTACATAACATTATTTCATGCTTCCCAATTCTTGGTGTTGAGTGGCAAAAGATGGAAAATCAAAACCTGCGCATGTCAATGGGAATGGGCAGTAAACAACAAATCTCTAGGCAGAATCTCAAACGAAATGGAGTATGGTTTAGGGGCTGTTTGGATACGTTATGTTTTAGGGGCTATATAGGTTTCGTTAATAATTATGATGGTTACAAGTATAATCGAAATCAAAAAGAAATAAAACATATAACTTCACACCGAACAAATGTAGTTTCGATGAACCTTCGATTGGAACGACTTTTTTTTTTTTTTTTTTTTTTTTTTTTTTTTTTAGATTGCCTCCCCAACTATGATATACTTATTACTATTTTATTTTACATCATCATAACTCTTTTTATTGTTTATGGATAATGAAACTAAGATATGACCTCTGCAAGTTATGTTTAATCTAAAATGGTAGTTTTATTTTTATGAATTAGGGTGGTCACTTGACAACTACTATTAGTTGATTTAGCATGGGTTATTTAAAGTTTACCTTCTAGCAAAAATTAAGAAATAAGAATCATACTTAAAACAAAAAGCAAAAATTAAGCAATTTGTTGTTTAATAAATAAAAATACATTATTGAAATTTTTTGAAAAGAACCCGCGCGTGCGCGGGCATTATAACTTGTAACTTAATATAAAAAGGTGTAAACTGGAGTAATGTAAAAGTACTTTTAAGTCGAGTTTTGGATCGAGTTCGGCTTGAGAAAATTAAGCTAAACATGAATTAAGCTTGATAATGAGACACATTTTCAATCACGTTAAACCTTTAAAAAATGGGAGGTGATTTGTACACTCTTAAAATTGATTGAGACATTCAAATTTAGAGTGTTTTGACATGTATGCGCTTACAGTGTGAAAATAAGTAAAAGTGATGTGAGAGTATAAATGTCAAAATACCCTAAATTTGAGTGTCCCAATCAATCCTAAGAGTGTGCACATCAACTTAAACAATTCGCAATGTTTATATCACATCGCATGGATATCACTAATTGGATTTATGTTTACTATTACAACTTCATAAAATTGCATCACGTATAAACACTAGATTATAATAATAATAATAATAGTAATAATAGTAATAATAACAATAATAATAATAATAAATAAATAAATAAATAAATAAAATCTACAAATATATTTAATACTTTTAAAACGTATACCCAAACACACAAGAGTTACTTTTCAACTTGAATTTTGTATGGTTCAGTTGGGGAATAGACTGGATTGGGTAACGTAAAATTGAACGCCTGTAGTATTTAACTATTAAGATTTCAATCTTACATCAGTTAAAGAAGGATGAGGATCCTCTCAAGTTTATCCTCTCATGTTTGTCAAGTTGAACCAATCAACAACATAAAAATGATAAAATGAGACCGCCACTAACTAAAGTAATGGATTTAAAATTTGGTTTCGTCTCACATTTTTACTAACATGAAAGAACATGAGGGAACTAAACATTTAAGGATGGTAGTTAATATTCTTTTCTGTAGATGGGTCACACGTGTTGGAGTTAGTATTTGTAATGTTGGTTCTTCGTTGCTTTTAAATCAAAATTTTAATACCCGTTTCAAGTACATGCAAGAATCAATAAGAGTTCTTAACGGGCGAAAACGTATGAAAACGGACGGAAACCTATGAAAACGTATGAAATCGAAGAAAAAAAAAACATTGACTTAGGTTTACATATTAAATCTTAGTTTAATCCCACCATTAGATCAAACTATATTGATGGTGAAGATTTGTCTCTTGGTAAGCACCAAAATAAGAGTAAACATTTGAACTTGTCTCCTAAAATTCAAGCATATGAGCCTTTATCACAATTCCTGATCCTGATCTTATATCCAAAGGAAACATATTGCATCATCATGTACATTATGCACTGAGTAAACTATTAAACAATTATGGCACCAATAATATTTTGTACCGTTTTGTATACGTACTCTTAGAGAAGAGGGAGTCATAACGCCAAACTCATGTTATTCTTATGTGGCACTTTTGAAACTCACGTTATTGCGTTAAGACCATTTCATGCATCTAGGCGTTGGGCTTCCGTTTTAACGCAAGTTGTTGCACTAACGTGCATTACAACGTGAGACTGGAGCATAATTAAAAAAAATAAACGGTATTATTTGGTGTTATGACTTCCTTGTGTTTTTTGGTGTTATGTTATTTGATGCTGAGATAATGTGACGCTGACGTGGCGCGGTGTTATTTAATAACATGGGTTATGATTCCCCAGACTCTTAAGAAAAAGTGAGTTATGTTAAGAACCTTTTGGTCGAAACAAAATATTAGTTATCAACCAGTTATACTTATCTTTTTCCTAATAAAACAAAACCCCTAGTGGGGGCTTTTTAATCAAATCATACTTATTAAGGTATTATTTTTTGAATAATTATTTATTTTTCTTAAGTTTTTACAATTTAAAAAACTTAAATAATCCCTTATTTGGCAAGTGTTTGTAAATTCGTTTTTCTTAAAAAAAAAGTTTGCCAAAAAATACATGTGTCAAAAATTGAAAGATTAAAAACTTTGTGAAGGCGGGGTAACTAAAAATAGTGAAGGGTTTATTATGTAATTTACAATTAACAGAGGAAAACATAATGACCCCGATCTTTGATGAACTAAACGTTAGATTCACTCCCTAAACTTAAATCAGATTCACTGATCCAAACCCTAAATCTTAAAATCGATTTTCTATTTCTACTTCAATAATATTATATTTTTGATTATATTTTATAACAATCGATTGGCTTTGCAGAACCCCAAACCAATGAACCAAAAATTTTGATTCATAATTCTTAGTTCAAATTGATTGAATCATTATCCTGTTTCGATTATTGAAGAGACCCGAAGTTAGGGTTCTTGAAACTCGAACCTAAACTTCAGTTTTGGTGACTTGATCAATTGACTAAAGTCCGTATACCATGTAGGAGATTAGTGATTTTTGTTAAGGTTTGTGGGTTTGTTTATTTGAGATTACAATTTTTGAGATTGGTGTCGTATTTATAGATTGAATGATTGAATTATATACTTTCTTATTCACGTATGTTACTCTTCCACTAATTGATTTTTGTTGTCACATATTCTTAGGTTTTAACTATAATGGAGCATGAGCAATTTATTTGATACCGTATGAAGATAAACATGAAACTCTATGTTACATAATCTTTAGATGATGCAGCTAGCGTCATCGCTCAAGTAATCTACCAGGTTTGGTCATGTTTTAGTCTATTCTTTTTTTGACATATGTTTTATCAAGTAGGAATTTATTTGGTATAATAGCCATGAGTTCTGCCCATTGTAATATATTTTACTCTGATAATGGTATATTAAAGCTCTTGCTACACCCAATTTTTATTACTAGAATTGAAGCATCATGACAATATTAATGGTGTTTTGTATCATAATGGTATATTAAAGTGTTTCTTAAAGAAAAACTAAAAACACTTATTTATGCAACAAAGGTTTTGTGTTTCTGACTTAGGTGAGGTAATATCAATGAGGTTGTTGCTTGCATTCACTTTTTTGTTCCTTTTCCTGATTGTCATAGATGAACATGTTACATGTATATTGAGTGTCATGATGCTGAGGGGGTGTTTGGGCAAGCTTATTTGAGGAGCTTAATACTTGATGTTAAGCTCTTCTACTACCTAATAAAAATTAAGGTAAACTCTTTATACTTCTAAATTTTATAAAATTCTAAATTTTATAAATTTTATACTACCTAATAGAATGGTGTTTAATACTTGATGTTAATACTTGGTGTTTATAAAATTAAGGCACTTCAGGTGACTTTTGACCTATTTCTTTGCAAGCCGTTAATAATTATGCATGTTCAACCCATCAAAAAAAGTTAAAAACCATTAACCCTGTTATAAGTTAATGGGTCGAATGTGTCATTTATACTTTCAATGGAAATATATTTTCCTTCTGATTAACAATCACATCTCATTAATAATAAAAGACAATTCAGTAAAATGAAGTGGGTTAGGTAAATCAAAACATTAACAAAATGAACTTAAGGAATGAGGGAGTGGAATTGCGAGTTTGCTTGCCAGAGTGTGTGAGGTGAGGAAGGAAGCAATTACATTGGTATGTATGGGTTAGGTATGAGGTCAACATGGTTTTTAGTCTAACCATCTCTAATGTATATTTGGATACAATTGCATCACGTGATAAAATGTTAGATCATCTATCGTAACATATACGAATAGTCTCAAAGTTTGAATGAAATGAAAACGCGTCGTGTACTACTTACATATTTTTTTCAAAAATTGCAGACTATATGCAAGACAAACGGGTTGCTGGTGAGGTTGCGTAGAATATGGTAATGGTGGATTTAAAGAGGAAATTCAACAAAGGTACAAACCCGTACATACCCATCTTCAGTTGTGGTCCATGTGAAAAAAAATGAACAGGTAGGGCATGTTGCATAACATGTACAGCGGGTCAAAATGAGTATTTTATTAGTGTGTCACATGTCGGGGTCCTTTTAATCACCAAAGAATCTGCAGCACAATAGCCATGAAGCTATCATTTATGACTATATAGACAGCAATGGATCTTCAATGGTGGAAAATAATAACTAGGATTTCTTCAATCAAGTGATCTTTGTAAACAAGAGTGGTTGGTTTTGCATGCTTGGTTTCTATGTTACTGAGAACGTGGGTGAAATTCTTGGTCTCAACGAATGCGTTGGATATTTGTTTTTGCTTCTTAGTGCTTGCTAGGATGGTTGAGTATTATATTGTTTTTTATTCAATATTTGAAGGATTGTTTTGGGACAAGGTTTATGTGGAGTAACATAGACAATACTTGGTTAATGGGTGACTATAATTGTGTGTTAAAAAGAAAATATGACATCTACTGCTTTATTAATGAGATAGAGATCTTGGTTTGACAATCTATTGTTTGTCGTAATTTATTGTTGTTTATTGTTCTAGGTAAAACTGTTTTGAGGATGGAGGCCAATATTTCTTCTTATGATGACGTTTAGCAACAACAAACCGAAGATGCAAAGAAAGCCGCTTATGAGTACTATTTAACCACCAAGTCCATTTATAAGGTATTCTTTTATTCTTTGGGCGGTGTTTGTTCAAGCTTATAAGTCAGCTTATGGGCTTATTTGATTTCGGCTTATAACAATTCATTATGGCATTTAAGAAATATTTTGAAACCATCTATGACAATCAAGAAATCAATATAAATTTACGTATTTGAATAAGTAATTAAAGTTAGATAACATGAGTGTAAATAAGAGCCAAATATCGCCAGCCAAAAAATAAGTTATGAAGAAGATGTGATAGCTGAGGTAAAAAATGTGACAGTTAAAGAGATTTTTTTTTCATACCCCTCAAATTGTTGATTAATGGTTGCTATCGAGTTAGTAAGTGTACATTTAACATCAATCATTGTTTCATATTCTGAATTGTTAAGTACCCTTTAGAACAAAGTTTGACTTTCATGGTAAAAATAGGCTACAACTTAATGACTAATACAACACACTTATTCTATAGGTTTAACAGTTACTTTCTTCTACTCCAGTTTATTCAATAGAACCTTAACTGCCGTTAAAAAAAAAGAACCTTAACTACTATTACAAATGAGTTGGTAACGGGTCAAATGGGTTTGGGTTAAATTGGGTCTTTTTAGTATGGATCAAAATGAGTCGGTCAATGACTACGAAGTACAAGTTTTGAGGTCGTCTAATGAGGATCATATATTATTTCTCTTTGCAGCTAATGCGTTTAGGTTTGCAAAGAAGCATGAGAAAGCAAAACTAGCCTTTGAGATAGCTTCAAACGGACAATAAATACTCGCTTCCTGTCATTTAATGCATAAATTAAGCTTGCTTTTCTGTTAGAAACTCAATTGTGTTGACAATTGTTTAGTCTTAACAATAAGAATAGTGACTGTGACGTTTATTTGGGTCTACATGTACATTAGCTTGCTTTGGTTACTTGGTTTATAACTTTATATAGTGGTATGATGAATTGATCCCACTTTTAGGGAGTCTTTGAGTAAGTTTATTATAGAAGCGTTATTACTTTTTGTGTTTGGATAAAGCTATTAAGTGCTTTAATGGTTTTCACATAAGCTTATTCCCATGAGATTATGACTTATTTATGTCGAAAAATAAAGGTATTGATCATTATCTTGTATTCTTCTTAAATGCAACTTTCAAAACATGTATAAGCTCTTAAACCTAAGCTTACCCAAACAACCTCTTAGTTATATGTGACCTAAGAAGTCATGAGTTAGGTGTTGGAATAACTCATGAACCATGAAGGATGTAGGAAGTGAAGAATGGATCTTCTTTTATGGCTCCATAAAACATAGGACAACAGGAAATGATGAGAGGTTGAGGCATTGTTTGATGTAGCTTGTGAAATGTGAAATTTAAATTAGGAGAGAAGAGCTTGAAGAGTCGTTACAGCTGGTCCAAATATCATACAAGGGAAAAAGAAGCTAAGGCCGCAAGAGAAAAAACGAAAAAACTGTCATCGGAAAATTTCGTGTTTGGGTTGTGCTCAAACTTTTATAATCCTAGGTAGCCAACTACTACACTTTACAAAGTTAGTTTTTTATATATATATATATATATATATATATATATATATATATATATATATATATATATATATATATATATAGGATCCGGTTCCATTGAGAAGGTTTTTATTTTGAGAAGATTGAGAAATCTTCGTTTAAACAAACTGATTCATGTTTTTGATTTGATTCACAAGTAAACATCATTTTATGGTGAATCGAATCTATAAATCACAAATTTGATTCACAAATTATTGTTAAAATCGAGTTATGATGATGATTCATTAAATTTGTACAGATGATTTAGTTTTCTACATATATCGCAAAATCGAGAGATTTTTAACATTGATTCAAATTTTTTTTACACATTTTGAATTTTAATCACATTAAAATGAGTTTTATACTTGAAAAACATGAATCAAAGTTAAAAATCTATCGTTTTTGAAAACCTTCTCAATCTTCTCAAATTAAAAACCTTCTCAATCGATCCAGATTCTATATATATATATATATATATATATATATATATATATATCGGGTAAGGTTCTAGAGAAAAGTCCACTTTGGTAGAAAAGTGAGAAAAAAAGTTATAGGGTTTAATTTGAAACATCTCAAACTTCAGGGGTATGTCTTGAAACATGCTCCCACCCCACCCCACCCCCCCACCCCCCCCCCCCCCCCAAAAAAAATTTTTTTTCCCGCAAAAAAAAAAAAAAAAAAAAAAAAAAAAAAAAAAAAAAAAAATTTAGGGCAAAAAAAAAAATTTTTTTTTTGGGCCAAAAATTTATAACCCAAATGCACCTTTTTTTTTAGTGCATCCCAGTTATAAAAATTGGTGCATCTCAGTTATAACTATGATGCACTAATTTTTATAACTGAGATGCACTAAAAAAAAGGTGCATCTGGGTTATAAATTTTTGGCGGGAAATTTTTTGGCCAAAAAAAATTCGGGGGGGGGGGGGGGGGGGTAGGGTGCGAATTTACAAAACCTTCTTAAAGAATGAAGGAAAATACAATTAGGTCCCTGTAGTTTGGTGTGAAAAAAAGGAGGGGCTGATTTGTACACTTTTCTCACTTTTCTATCAAATTAGACTTTTTTCATGAACCCACATATATATATATATATATATATATATATATATATATATATATATATATATATATATATATATATATATATATATATATATATATATATATATATATATATATATATAACTGGTGTTTAGACTTAGAGTTGCATTTTGAAAGTGATTATATGACCTGGGATAATTAGAATCTATTTTCCTTATTATGTGGTTATTAGCATTAGAATTGAACATTGTCTTTTAGTACCTCTATAAGTATTTATTTAGTATCTAATATATACAAGAATACAAATATTAAATTATGACATTTCAAGCTTTAAAGGTCAATTTATAATAGTAATCTACAAATTAAAGTTGTAAGTTTGTTTTATGTATTGTCTTTAGTTGGTCTTTCGTGTTTTTCAGTTGTGGCTGCCCCACAATCAAGTAGTCAAAATGTACAGGTGTTCAAATATCCCGCACAAAAGATTTTTTGGACTTTCATAGTATTCTGATTCTTGCAATGGCTATCCTCTAGGGTATCAAGATGTTGCTGCAACAATAAGTGTGGTATCATATATCAGATTTCTTTTCTAGGCTTTAAGTCACTTTATGTTGACATGACAACTCGGATTCAGTGCTATACCTTTTAATCATCGAGATTTTAGTTAACCGTATGTTGATATGAGCGAAAAATGCACAGCTGCACAAGTGCGTACCACATTATATTATAAAATAAATATGTCCTCCTGTAGCATTTATATTCAAATTGTTGGATATTATTGTCATAACATTGATTTATTAGCCAAGTTTAATGCATTTGTTATTTCATGACATTGAACAATAATACATGTTTCAACACTAAACTAATGCTTATATATATGCGGGAACAAGAGTCCTTGGAGGAAGAATATAAAGAAGAATTATCTGCACAAAATAGTTCCTAAACTTTGAACTGGACAACTTATAACAGTAAAGATATGCATGTCATTATTACTTAACAAGAGTTTTATCTCCCACCACCCTTCTGGTAATTTAAAGTAACTTGCAAACTCGAACAGTCTGAAAGTTCGACACACAAATCTTTGGTTGATTGTTTAGAATAGCTCAAGCTACTGGAGAGATATTACAATAGTAGGAGTGACGGGGCCTCTACCTAAAACTAAGTATATCTATTAGAATAATTGTAGCTAACAGATCATTTTGATTATTAGTTATAGATTTTATTGTGGCTTTGTAATTCCTCTTTTATGTTTCAACACAGCTATGATCCCACAACTCACATTGAGTCAACTGTAAGTGATGTGCTGAACATGTAAGTGATGTACTCGATGATAACTACGTAAAAAAGTATAAGTTCAATTTCTACTTTCCCAACCTCTTTGCTTCTTTTGGCTTTTTATTTTTTGCTTCTTTAACTTCACTGAAAGGCATTTACTCTTACGTCAATAACTTATTAGACTTTCATTCAGTATAATATAGAAACTTTATAAGTTCAATTTCTACTTTCCCAACCACTTCGCTTCTTTTGGCTTTTTTATTTTGGTTGTAAAAGAGAAAGCTATATGTTTTGTAAACAACAAACAAATGCACATATTCTATCATTTCTTATTAGTGAAAGTACCTTTTAACTGTCGTACATAAAAGGTGGATTTGTATTTCACATCAATAAACGGGTCACTACACAATTTTTATGTCAAAACCATGTGCATTTACGGGTAACCCAACCATTAATAATCCAACATAATAGTAAACTATGAGTTAAATTATTGATCCACAAACAAAACATGTGATAACAAAAGTTGGTAAATAAAGATAGGCATCTCTATGCAAAATCTATATATGACTCTTACTACTGTGTCAAACATAATCGTAAACCAGGATTATAAACCAAAAAAATAAGCTATTTGTTTTTTAATAGACAAAAAAATATTGTTAAAACATTTAGAAAAAATCCCGCACGTGCGCGGGTATTATAACTAGTATTTTGCTACAAAACTATATCATAGCAAGTTCGAAACACATCTCATTTGATTTCAAAATTATGCGTGAGACCAATTAGGTCCCGTTTCTGATTAAACATTTGGTTTCATTTGGATTGCAAGCATAAGTACTTTAAATATTGTTGAAATATTTGTGTTCTCTCGCGACTATATGTTTCGATGAAACACGTACACATTGTAGAGATACATTATTGACTTTATGAGCACACATAAGAGCCTTATATGACCGAACCGAGCAAGTTAGCACAATAGATCCAATGCTCGAACATGTGAAAATCAAAACCAAACATCAACAAGTATCATGACTAGACCATGATCATCTTACGTCTACAAATCTGTCAAACACGTAAAAACTGAACCATACGGGATGTCGAATCCCTGTCCTTTAAAGTACTTTCGGCACTCCATAAGTTGCTCGAGTCTCTAAACCTAAGCACTGAGGATTGATACATGCAGTTCTTCACACGTAATCGTTGAGTAGCAACAACTCTTGATTACAACACTATGACGGTAACATGAAAACTCGAAGACAATATGAAACATAAGTATACCATCCGATCCAGTTTTGTGAGTACCTACGGGCTACGACTTGTGTTATTTTGACTATACACTCACATTCACGTTTACAATTGACCATGAAGCAAAATTCACGATCATGTTCCCAAAAGAAAGGACATACATATAATATAAAACCAATTCAACAACTTCCGTTTTGATCAGGTCAATTACACAACTTAGTCAAATTGCTTCCCAAGCTTGTACTCTTTGTTGCATACTATGTACAAGTAGTATCACATATCATCGACTAAAGTCCCAATCTTAGCTGATATTAAGAATTTCACTCCCAATCGTGTCACATATCATCGAAGATGAATAACTGTATGGAACCATTTAGGATTGATTGGCCAAGTAATTCGTAAACTAACTGAAAAAAGCATCCGTGTGATAACAAAGCATAGTTTTTGGAAAAGAGAAACTTCTATGTGCTTGCACTGAAACTAATTGGACGGAGTAGACGTTGATTATTGAGTCAAAGTAAAAGATATGTTCTTACTCATATTTGACTACTATTAAGAAATATTGAAAACTGTAAGTAAAAAAGCATTCTAAAATCAGAACAACCATGATAAGCAATGACATGTATTTTGCGGAAATAAAATATATAAAACCGAACAAAATGAGAAGTTTAAAACAACGACAAATTTCAGATTTTAGTAATTGTGATTGATTTTCTCTGGCTTGTGGATATTTCCTCTGCAGAGACTAGAAGGATCCCATTAATATCCAAATTGAAGCAAACCTCGATATCCGAGTTACCATCGGTACCTGGAGTAAGGCCGTCAAATATGAAGCTGCCAAGTAATAAGTTGTCCTTAACTTTGACCCCCTCACCTTCATACACTGGAATTTCTACTGATGTCATATTGTCAATTGAATAAACTATTTTTTTCATGCTTGTGGGTATGCATGTATTCTTGGGGATAATAACTTTCATGTCACCAATTTCACCATCAATCTGAATTGCAATTCCTAACGAGCGAGGAATGACATCCAGTAGCACCACATCCTGCTTCATATCACGATCATCATCATTTCCACTTAACCTTGCAGCCAAGATGGCCGCACCAGAAGCAACAGCCTCGTCACCATTTAAACTCCTGCAAAGTGTCTTCCCACCAAAAAACTCCTCTACCATTCGTTGAACTTTTGGAATCCTACTCGAACCACCAACAAGAACTACCTCATCCACATCCTCCTTCTTCATTTCACCATCACGTAAACATTCGTCTAATAGTTGAATGCATTTGTAAAAGTAAGTTGCATTTAGCTCCTCAAATTTGGCTCTGCTGATTTTGATATAAAAGTCAATTCCCTCATGCAAGCAATCGATTTCAATTGGAGCAAAAATGGTTGATGACAAATCCCTCTTTGCTTTCTCACAAGCAACTTTCAACCTCCCTAATGCTCTTGGATTACCTCGTATGTCGACACCAGGGTTTTTTCTCTTAAATTCATATATGCAGTAATTAACAAGAGTCGTATCAAAATCTTCACCCCCTAAATGAGTGTCACCCCCAACAGCTTTGACATCAATAACACCCTTTTTACTAATTGTCAAAAGAGATACATCAAAGGTTCCGCCACCCAAATCAAATACCAAAACAGTCTTCTTATCCTTGTTCCAATTATTTTCTGACAAATTGTCGACACCATACGCGATTGCAGCAGCTGTTGGCTCATTTAGCAAACGCAAAACATTGAGGCCTGCACGGGTTCCTGCTTCCTTTGTTGCCTCCCGTTGTTGGTTATTGAAATAAGCAGGAACTGTGATCACAGCATTTTTTACCTCGTCTCCAAGAAACAGTTCAGCAGTTTCTTTCATCTTCTTAAGAACCATGGCTGATAATTCTTCAGGTGCAAATTTCTTCGCTTCACCTTTGTACTCGACTACAACACTTGGTTTCTCAGAATCCCCTTTCATAACCTTGAAAGGCCACAATTCCATGTCCTTCTGCACTTGAGGATCACTGAATCTGTTTCCAATCAAACGCTTAACATCTGAAAATCTTAGAACGATTACGATTAGCAACCAAAATTTTCCAAAAAACAAAAGCATAAATAAGTAACTGAAATATTTAAAATAGAAAGATTTTACCAAACACTGTGTTAGCAGGGTTCCTAGCTATTTGATTTTTTGCACTCTCGCCTACTAATAACTCTGAATCATTGAAAGCTACACAAGATGGGGTGATCCTGTTTCCCTGTTCGTTAGGAATGATTTCCACCCGCTTCTTTCTGCTTAACCAGATAGCGGCACATGAGTATGTTGTTCCAAGATCAAAACCAATAGCTGTTCCTTTAACCTTTTTAGACATTTTTAACCTGAAATAAAATAAAAATGATGCAGAAAATTGAGTTAGGTTGAGAAAAACCTCTACAAGAAATTATGTGTAATCTTCAATATTTGTAAAGTATTTCTGTTCATTATTTTTCTACATTAAGTTTTTGAATCAGCTTAACTACTTCTCGAATAAACCAAAACAAAAATCAGGTCTTTACGTTCCTACTGATTGGTGTCACAAACATTAGTTCTTGTTACTAAATACACATTTGCCAATTAATTTATTTCCAATTTTGATCTATCGAGATTAACTTGCAAGTGTTTAGAGGGTGTTTAGATTGCTTATCTATGTGCCTAGCTGCTTTTTTTCTAAGAATTCAAGTGTTTGGTAAAAGTCGCTCATTTACTTACTTTACACCGAAATAAGAGCTTCAATTATTGAATGTACGAACCAAATCCCGAAACCCAGGGGTTGTTTGATTTATAAGCTTAAACAAACACGCGCTTAACTTTTCCAAGATAAAGACATAATAACATATCATCTTTGAATCCAGAATCTGAATGCATCTCCTATGAGTTTTCATATAACATTTTCTATTTACATCAATGAACCAAGACACAAACTCTAGAACAATTATTCAAAACTATTAAAGAAAACAAGTACCATGCAAACCAATTAAGTCAAAGCTTTTAAGGTTAAACTTTGATCAAGATATACTCAGTAACTAATCATGTAATTAATTTACGAAGAGTTGATTTGCATACATTTAAATTTAACTTATACAGTACAGCGACACACTGTTTACAACATGATACATTGTGTTGAATTCAAAAGTTAATGTATGCAAATCACACAAATGAACATGTAACTTTTACCTACAGTTTAACTTAGTTTTGCTCGAACCCTTGATTTAACTCTGTCGGTTTTTCTCTATCTTTTAAACCAAATTAATTTTCTTCCAAGTTTATGCAAAATATGATACGAGTATGTCTATATCTCTTAAACCTTGTTAATTTTCTTCCAAGTTTCATACCGGCCTGTAATATTAAATTTTAATGGCCCATCCTTTAAAAAGGCCCAGTGAAGTAGTGAACTAACCGAACAATGTTTTACACCTAGCTACTTAAAATATTGTAGCATTCATAAAGGCTTCAAAACGGTACTCACAAGTTTAAGATGACTAAGTTTAAGGACGTATAGCGCTGATTTAATCGGGTTACTAAGAAATTTGAGATGCCGTAGGTTTAGTTTTAGTAAGAGTAAATTGCAGAAATCTTCTTTGTGGTTTGGCTAAATTGCAGATTTCGTCCTTATGGTTTTGAAATTGCAGGCGGCGTCCGTGTGAGGAAAGTTTGAGTTCATTTCTGTCCTTTGCCCAAAGTGAAATGACTAAAATATGTCGTCGGTCTAGTTTTACTAAGAGTAAATTGCAAAAATCGTCCTTGTGGTTTGGCTAAATTGCAGATTTCATCCTTATGGGGTCGACATTGCAGGCAACGTCCATGAGAGAAAAGTCTGGGTTCATTTTCGTGCTTGCTTAAAGTGAAATGACGTAAACACCCTCGTCTTCTTTTTACTGTATCTCAGTTTGGACAAGGGTATTTTAGTCATTTCACTTTAGGCAAAGAAAGAAAATGAACCTAAACTTTTCTTAGAAGAACGCCGTCTGCAATTAAGAAACCAAAAGGACTAAATCTGCAATTTGGCCAAACCTTAAGGACGATTTTTGCAGTTTACTCGTTTTACTAATGGTAAATGTTTCATGGTTTTCATATGGGATTTAGCCGTACAATAGCAACATATTTTTTCAAATGTTCCATTCTAGTACGCGTACTTTTTTTTGTCCCACTCAATGTAATGTACTTTCAACTTTTGTACCAATCTACCCATAAGGTGACTGGCAACCGGGTAAAAACTTTGAAAACCGGCTAGTAACTTATGTGGACTATATTTTTAATTAAAATACATTTATAACACACAAATTTCACACACACACCCAACAGTTACTCCAATCATATTTCCCCCAATTCTTTCAAACCCTAACCCTAATTTCATCCTACCAATCAAATGTTATAATCAATCAATTAACACTTAATAAAATGCGTTTAACAGTAAATTTCTATCATGACGGTACCTTCACTCCCTCACCTCTCATGTATAAGGAAGGTGATGTTGCGACATTGATTTCATTGGTATGACACTCATACGTTTGTCGAAGCTAATCTCAGGAGCTTGTCAGTTCCCCGTTAAAGGTATTTACTTTCTTATTCCTGGTAGAGAGCTAAGTAATTGTTTAAAGGAGATTAAGGATGATAATGACCTAGCTGAGTCTGTTGCCCTAGCTTTTAAGAATGAAAAGGAAATAGATTTGTATGTGGAACACCATGGATATGATTTAAGCCATTGGTTACAAAATGAGATGGGTCCTGATGAGGTTTCAGATGATGATGAGATAGGTGACATGGAAGATATTAAAGGATATGGCCATGATGATGTTGTAGGAGAAGTAGATGTAGAGATACCAAATAAGACTATTTCAGACCCATTTCTTAATAAGTTATGCAATGGCAACTTTATTACAGACAACATTGACAAAGCTGATCCTACTGAATTTACTCAAGGTACTCCTAAGGATATAGATAGTGATGAGGAGAATGTGGATGCAAAGTATAAAGTTAAACCTGGGGTACTTTATCCAGAACATGACCCTAGTGTTCCATGGAATGAGATGAAACCTACATTGGGTTTAAGGTTTGAACACCCTGAACAACTCAAGGATTGTTTAACCAATTATGGGGTGGCTAATGGATATCAGTTGTGGTATAGAAGAAATGATTACAAAACTTTGATGGTTCTATGTGGAAGGAATACTGATGAGGGTAGAAGTGGAGGTTGGTACAAAAGTTGAAAGTACATTACATTGAGTGGGACAAAAAAAAGTACGCGTACTAGAATGGAACATTTGGAAAAGTATGTTGCTATTGTACGGCTAAATCCATTTTCACCTATGTAAACATGTCTAACTTCACAACTTTTACATATACAAAGCGCTTAGCAAATAATTATCATTTAAACAAATTTGTATAATAATGTTTTCGATAAAACTTGCAACTCAATTTTAAAGTACACGAAACTCACTGATGGATGATATCTAAGTACTTTACACAGTCAAACCACTAGTTGAGTTACCCTTTATACATTAAACAACAAAGTAGTGTTTTGGTTCAAGTTGTGTCTGTTAGATACTCTTCAACCAAGTGTTCATTCAAAATGAGAGATAATGTAACAATGTTAGTTAACTTTAGAGAAAAATATTGAATATAAGACGGTGTAACTTGGATCGGTGTAAAAACACTTTTAAGTGACTTTAGAAAAAATAACTGAATATAAAAAGGTGTAAACTGAAGTACTGGACTAATGTAAAATCACTTTTAAGTCGAGTTTTGGATCGAGTTCGGCTTAAGAAATTTAGGCTAAACATGAATTTAGCTTGATACATTTTCAATTACGTTGAACCTTTAAACAATTCACAATGTTGATATCACATCTCACATTTTTACTAACATGAGAGAACATGAGGGAACTAAACACTAGAGGATGTTAGTTAATATTCTTTTCTGTAGATGGGTTACACGTGTTGGAATTAGTATTTCTAATGTTGGTTCTTCGTTGCTTTTAAATCAAAATTTTAATACCCGCTTCAAGTATAGGCAAGAATCAATAAGAGTTCTTAAAGGGCGAAAATGTAAGAAAACGGACGAAAACCTATGAAAACGTATGAAAGCGAAGAAAAAAACGAATTGTAAAAATAAAAAAAACTGAATTATAAATAAAAAACAAAAACTGTGAATTAAAAAAATTAATAATAATAAAACAAAAAAAAGTGAATTAACAAAAAAAAAAAAAAAAAAGACTTAGGTTTACATATTAAATCTTAGTTTAATCCCACCATTAGATCAAACTAGATGGATGGTGGAGATTAGTCTCTTGGTAAATCAACCATCTTTACTCCGTTAAAAAAAAAAAAAAAAAAAAAAAAAAAAACATTTAGTTGACTCATTTGTTTTATTTTTCTTTAACTGTTTTGTGTGATTACTTTGCAGATTTTTGATGCAATAAACTTTGGGAATTCTGAGGGCCCGACCTTTCATGATAAGGGAGAGTGTGTTGGAATTGCATTTCAGTCTCTTAAACATTAAGATGCAGAGAATATGTCCATACCATGATTCTAGCCCCAGTTATCAATCATTTTATTCGTGAATACGATATTTTACCTACTTATTTCTTACCTATGTTCATGTTAATTGAAATAGCAGGTGTGTGCTTATAATTATTGATTAAACTTTATACACCTTTTAATACCTTACACCCTTTTACATAACAATATTTCATGCTTCCCAATTCTTGGTGTTGAGTGGCAAAAGATGGAAAATCCAAACCTACGCGTGTCAATGGGAATGGGCAGTAAACAACAAATCTCTAGGCAGAATCTCAAACGAAAAGGAGTATGGTTTAGGGGCTGTTTGGATACATTATGTTTTAGGGGCTATATAGGTTTCGTTAATAATTATGATGGTTACAAGTATAATCGAAATCAAAAAGAATAAAACATATAACTTCACACCGAACAAATGTAGTTTCGATGAACCTTCGATTGGAACGACTTTTTTTTTTTTTTTTTTTTTTTTAGATTGCCTCCCCAACTATGATATACTTACTATTTTTTTTTACATCATCATAACTCTTTTTATTGTTTATGGATAATGAAACTAAGATATGACCTCTACAAGTTATGTTTAATCTAAAATGCTAGTTTTATTTTTATGAATTAGGGTGGTCACTTGACAACTAATGTTAGTTGATTTAGCATGGGTTATTTAAAGATTACCTTCTAGCAAAAATTAAGAAATAAGAATCATACTTAAAACAAAAAACAAAAATTAAGCAATTTGTTGTTTAATAAATAAAAATACATTATTGAAAATTTAAAAAATAAAAAAACCCGCGCATGCACGGGCATTATAAGTAGTAACTTAATATAAAAAGGTGTAAACTGGAGTAATGTAAAAGCACTTTTAAGTCGAGTTTTGGATCGAGTTCGGCTTGAGAAAATTAAGCTAAACATGAATTAAGCTTGATAATGAGACACATTTTCAATTACGTTAAACCTTTAAACAATGGGAGATGATTTGCACACTCTTAAAATTGATTGAGACACTCAAATTTAGAGTGTTTTGACATGTATGCCCTTACAGTGTGAAAATAAGTAAAAGTGATGTGACGGTATAAATGTCAAAATACTCTAAATTTGAGTGTCTCAATCAATCCTAAGAGTGTGCAAATCAACTTAAACAGTTCACAATGTTGATATCACATCGCATGGATATCGCTAATTGGATTTAAGTTTACTATTACAACTTCATAAAATTGCATCACGTATAAACACTAGTTTAAAATAATAATAATAATTGGTGAACCGGATACCTCAATCAAAACTTTGTTAATTTGATCTTAGTGAATTGGTAAATAAAATTGTTTTGAAAAAACCAACGTTATGAAGTTGTATGCATGCTTCTTCATACATTATTTTGAATACACACATCAAAATTACTACCCTTAAAATTAAGTCGAATGCTATCTAATTAAAGAAGCATTGAAAAAATGAGCTTTCCAAAAAAATAGCAAAGTTCACCACTCTTTTGCCAAACGAACACTAAAAATCTAAAAGCTCATTGCTCACCGCTCATCGCCCACAAAAGCTCTAAAAAGCTCTGCACCAAACATAGCCGTAAACTGGACTAATGTAAAAGCACTTTTAAGTCGAGTATTGGATCAAGTTCGGCTTAAGAAAATTAGGCTAAACATGAATTAAGCTTGATAATGTGACACATTTTCAATTACGTTAAACCTTTAAACAATTCACAATGTTGATATCACATCGCATGGATATCGCTAATTGGATTTATGTTTGCTATTACACCTTCATAATTGCATCACGTATAAACACTAGTTTAAAAAATAAAAAAATAATTAAAAATAAATAAATAAAAATTACAAATATATTCAGTACTTTTAAAACGCATACCCAAACACACAAGAGTTACTTTTCAACTTGAATTTTGTATGGTTCACTTGGGGAATAGACTGGATTATGGGTAACATAAAATTGAACGCCTATAGTATTTAACTATTAAGATTTCAATCTTACATCAGATAAAGAAGGATGAGGATACTCTCAAATTTATCCTTTTCAATCTTACATCAGATAAAGAAGGATGAGGATACTCTCAAATTTATCCTCTCATATTCCACAAAAAGGTGTAGATTGGCGGGAACACCCTGACCCCGGATGCCTTTTGGCACCAGCCATTATTCACCCCACAAAGAATAGATCCGGGCAACTCTCCTGACCTAGTGGGGCACCAACTGTAGTGAGCCGAGACTCTCGGACTCTTGAGCTCTTATCTACAAAGTATCTCTAGTGAGCCCATAGGTTTTGCGGAGAAGGGTACCTATCTAGGAGCAAAGTGCCAGGGATGGGATTCGAACCTGAGTCTGTTGACTGAAGAACGAAAGCCCCACCCACTGGACCAATACCCCAGTGGTCAAGTTGAACCAATCAACAACATAAAAATGATAAAATGAGACCACCACTAACTAAAGTAAAGGATTTATAATTTTGTTTCATGTCACATTTTTACTAACATGAGAGAACATGAGGGAACTAAACATTAGAGGATGCTAGTAAATATTCTTTTCTGTAGATGGGTTACACCTATTGGAGTTAGTATTTCTAATGTTGGTTCTTCGTTGCTTTTAAATCAAAAGTTTAATACCCGCTTCAAGCACAGGCAAGAATCAATAAGAAACAATAAGAGTTATTAACGGGCGAAAACGTAAGAAAATGGACGAAAACGAATGAAAACGGACGGAAATATATGAAAACTTATGAAAGCGAAGAAAAAAACGTGAATTGAAAAAAAAAATGAAAAAAAAAATGGACTTAGATATTAAATCTTAGGTTAATCCCCACCATTAGATCAAACTAGATGGATGGTGGGGATTTGTCTCTTGATAAGCACCAAAATAAAAGTAAGCATTTGAACTTTTCTCTTAAAATTCAAGCATATGAGCCTTTATCACTTTCACAATTCACAATTCCTGATCTTATATCCAAAGGAAACATACTGCATCATCATGTACATTATGCACTGAGTAAACTATTAAACAATTATGGCATCAATAATATTCTGTACCGTTTTGTATACTCTTAAGCAAAAGAGAGTTCTGTTAAGAACCTTTTGTTCGAAACATAATATTAGTTATCAACCAATTATACTTATATTTTGCTTCAAAACTATCATAGCATGTTTGAAACACATCTCATTTGATTTCAAAATTATGTGAAACTCAAAACCAAACATAACAGCAACAAGTATCATCACTAGGCCATGATCATCTTGCGTCTAGAAATCTGTCAAACACGTAAAAACAGAACCTTACAAGAAGTAAAATTCACGATCATGTTCGCAAAAGAGAGGACATAGTGGGAGGTTTTTCGCATATGTATAATATAAAACCAATTCAACCACTTCCGTTTTGATCAGGTCAATTCAACCAAGTAGTTTATGCTTCAAAAGAAATTTCCCTTAGTAATTCCATGTTCATGGACTTACTGGACGGAGTAGACCTTTGACTACTATTAAGAAATATTGAAAACTGTAATACAAAGCGTTCTAAAAACATAACAGCCATGATAAGCAATGACATGTATTTGCAGAAATAAAATATATAAAAACCGAACAAAATGAGAAGTTTAAAACACTGACACAAATTTCAGAGTTTATTAATTGTGATTGATTTTCTCCGGCCTGTGGATAATTCCTCTGCAGAGACTAGAAGGATCCCATTAATATCCAAATTGAAGCAAACCTCGATATCCAACTCCCCATTGGTACCTGGAGTAAGGCCTTCGAATTTGAAGCTGCCAAGTAATAAGTTGTCCTTAACCATTACACCCTCACCTTGATACACCTCGATATCTCCTGCTGTTCTATTGTCAGATGTATAAACTTTTGTTTTCATGCTTGTGGGTATGCATGTATTCTTGGGGATAATAACTTTCATGTGACCTCTCTCATCGTTAATCTTGACTTTAATTCCTAACGTAAGAGGAGTGACATCCAGTAGCATCAAATCCTGCTTCATATCATGATCATCATCATTTCCACTTAACCTTGCAGCCAAGATGGCCGCACCTGAAGCAACAGCCTCGTCACCATTTAAACTCCTGCAAAGTGTCTTCCCACCAAAAAACTCCTCTACCATTCGTTGAACTTTTGGAATCCTACTCGAACCACCAACAAGAACTACCTCATCCACATCCTCCTTCTTCATTTCACCATCACGTAAACATTCGTCTAATAGTTGAATGCATTTGTAAAAGTAAGTTGCATTTAGCTCCTCAAATTTGGCTCTGCTGATTTTGATATAAAAGTCAATTCCCTCATGCAAGCAATCGATTTCAATTGGAGCAAAAATGGTTGATGACAAATCCCTCTTTGCTTTCTCACAAGCAACTTTCAACCTCCCCAATGCTCTTGGATTACGTCGTATGTCCACACCACTGTTTTTTTTCTTGAATTCATTTATGCAATAATTAACGAGAGTCGTATCAAAATCCTCACCACCTAAATGAGTATCACCACCAACAGCTTTTACATCAATAACACTCGTTTTACTGATTGTCAAAAGAGATACATCAAAGGTACCGCCACCCAAATCAAATACCAAAACTGTCTTTTTGTCCTTGTTCCAGTTTTTGTCAGACAAATTGTCGACACCATATGCAATTGCAGCAGCTGTCGGCTCATTTAGCAAACGCAAAACAATGAGGCCCGCACGGGTTCCTGCTTCCTTAGTTGCCTCCCTTTGTTGGTTATTGAAATAAGCAGGAACCGTTATCACAGCATTTTTTACCTCTTCTCCAAGAAACAGTTCAGCGGTTTCTTTCATCTTCTTAAGAACCATGGCTGATAATTCTTCAGGTGCAAATTTCTTCTCTTCACCTTTGTACTTGACTACAACACTTGGTTTCTCAGAGTCCCCTTTAATAACCATAAACTGCCACAATTCCATGTCCTTCTGCACTTGAGGATCACTGAATTTGCTTCCAATCAAACGCTTAACATCTGAAATTCTTTATGATTAGCAACCAAAATTTCCTAAAAAACAAAAGCATAAAATAGTTACAGAAATCTTTTGAATAGAAATATTTTACCAAACACTGTGTTGGCAGGGTTCCTAGCTATCTGATTTTTTGCACTCTCGCCTACTAACAACTCTGAATCATTGAAAGCTACACAAGACGGGGTGATTCTGTTTCCCTGTTCATTAGGAATGATCTCCACCCGATTCTTGTTGTCAAACCAGATAGCAACACACGAGTATGTCGTTCCAAGATCAATACCAATAGAGGAACCTTCAACTCTTTTAGACATTTTTCAACCTGAAATTACATAAAAGACGAGGAGAAATTGTGTTTAGCCAAATCCAAACAAGGAATGAATACAATAATATTGTGATCTTGAGTATGTAAAAAGTGCATTTCTGCGCAATTGAAGCTCTAAAATGTACATCTAATGACCGCATTCAACATCATAAAATGTAATATTATGTTGCAAATATTCCCTGTTATGCGTGTTGACTTAATGCCTTGTTTTCTGCAATTGAAGCTGTAAAATGTAATATCTAATGACCACAGTCAAGGATAAATATATACTTACGAGGACAATTTCGCTAGACGAAAGACAAAGTCATTTACAACATTTTGAAAAATAAATCAAATTTCCTCCATTTCTAGTGTATATAAGACTACCTTATTTTTCTATATGAGGTTTAATAGACTTAAGGGGTGTTTGGTTAAGCTTATGAATTTAGTAAAACGCCATTTCTACATAAAGCCTTTTCTGTGGTTAAAAGCTAATGAGCACAATGTTAAGCAACTCAAATAACATCCAATTTTTGACAACATTTTGATTGAAACTTTCACCATTTCTGAATGCATCTCCTATGAGTCAACCTTTAACATGTTCTATATTCATCAACCAAAATACAAAGCCTAAGTGAGCTAAGTCTGTTATGGGGCTCAACTGCAGATTTAACCCTCAAACTAGTTTGCTCTTTCTTCTTACGGGACCATGGTTCCAACTAGTCACCTTTAACCCCCAAACTATTCGTGTTGATAAAAGATTTGACCATCATGTTTCCTAACTGTAGTGATCTCTTACGAGGATCAACTGATAATTTTGCCCAAGTTGTAGTATAGTAAGGAAACATGCAACTGTTATACAGAACTAATGACACATACAACTGACTAAAAACAGCTAGTAATAGCGTGTGTTCTTTGACAGATTTCTGTTTAACATTCTTGGAACATACATGTCAAATTAAATTAATTCCACTGTGAACTTATAGTGGTCGGCATCTTTGCCTGGTTTAATCGTTCAAAAACTTGTAGTTACGAAGTATGAGTTACTTCAGTACTTGTTAGTTCTAAACCATCGCTATCCGCCCAAAACCCGGCTATATCCGGTTAGACCCGGGTATGTACGGCCAAGACATGGCTAAACCTGGCTAATCCGGCTAAGACCCGGCTAAACACGGTTAGATCTGGCCAAGACCCGGCTAAACCTGGTCATATCCGGGTCACACTTGTTTACGCCCATGCCGGGTGAGTCCATGCATGTAGATTTGTAAAAGTATGAAAGTGGTCTAAAAGGAATCAACCAAAGCAGATATTTTAAAGCAAAAAGTTTGACCAAAATAATTATAAAAGAAAAAAGATACAGTAAATAAACATTTCAGGAGTAAACATAGAAATTTTACCTGGGCTTTTTCTTCTCAAAACTGATCCCTTGATTATATGTGTGAATGAGAATAGACCTGAAACTTGGTATGTGGCTACTTATAAGCTAGCTACATAAGGAACTGAAGGGTTTATACGTTGTTTCCCAATCCCATAATTGAGGCGCGAATGTCAATGCTCCATTTGAATTTTGAAACAAACTTGTGTGGTTAAAACATGAAAAGGAATAAACAATTTAACGATGTTCTACTGTTGTAGGCTGGTAGAAACCAGTTATGTGGCTACAAAAGTTAGATGATGTTTAGTTGTAGAAAATTTTTGCTCTTTTTTCGTTTTTAAATTCTTTAAAAAGGGAATAATTTTTCTTGTCTCAAGAAAAGTTTGAGAATTTTGAAAATCCGTTTAGTTGGAGTTATATTTTCCATTTTTAAAAATGATAAGAAGATTATCTCAATTGCGACGGTGGCAACGATGGCGGGCGGTGGCAGCGAAGGTGGGCGGTGGAGGATGACACCAGAGATTAGAGGGTAGAATGGTGTATGTGTTTTTTTTTTTTTTTGAGTTGAGAAAAAAATTAGAAAGAAAAAAGTAAGAATGGTAGAATGAGTTTTTAATTTTTTTAGTTAAAATTTAGAAAATAAGAATTTCATTTTTTTGGAAAATTGTTAGAAAAAGATGTGACTAAACGGATTTTTAATTTTTTCCTTTTCACATGAAAAATTTTCTAGAAAAATGAGATATTTTTCACCAACTAAACGCACCTTTAACCTTTCACAAGTAGGTAACGAGGTTTATTGATTTGGACAATAACATTTTTATTATTTTATTTTATTTGTACTTTTTATTTTTATTATCACACTCCATTGTACATTTATACATATTAAGAGTAACGGGTACGGTTGGTTGGATGGATCGCGCCGTTATACATTTATACCAAAGTCGTGAACAGAAGGAAGCCCCAAGTAGGAAAGCTTCTCAGCCTCACACTCGCAAAATCGACACACACAGCAATGACACAGCAATGCCACGACAAGAAAATATAAACCAGAGGTGACTGTGGGAAGCTTCAGAAAGAAAAAAATACAATTCACTCACGAAAGATATGATGAAGCAAGCGGTAGAATGAAGGAAGGAAGAATGGATGACGGGGAAGATAGCAAAAGGCAACCATACATGCCTGAAGAAAAGCGACCCGTTCACGGAAAATATCCGCAATGCAAAATTGCCGAAAAAGACTCGCATGCCAGATAATGTCCAACTATATGACGGAAGCAAGGACCCTAAGGACCACGTCAATGTGTTTCAGATGGCAGCATGGGCATACAACTGGGATATGGCTACCCAATGCCGCATGTTCCGGTTCACACTCACAGGAGCTCCCAAGATCTGGTTTGAAAACATTCCCCAAGAATCCATAATTAGTTACCGGGAACGAGAATATAAATATAAATGTAAGCACGGATTACTGTGATATGAAAATAGATATACGATATTGTACTTATTACAACGATTCAAGAAATTCTTATTTAAAGTTTATATTCGGATATCCAGAAAAATATCTTTAAAAAACTTTACGGAGCATATTTTTTTAACTTTATCAATGCTGATTATGTGCTATTAAGTTGCACATTTTGTATAATATGATATAAATAGTTAAAGTTAACAACACCATCAACCTCAACCTCAACATTTATGTCAGTTAAACAAAGTTAAATCTTTCAACCAATAAATGTTTTTACAAAATATTACTGTAATAAAAATAAAATAAAAAACTCATGAACAAGTATTAGTTGTACTTATATCACAATTTTCACGGGAAAATTCTTATATATTCATACTACTAAAATTTTAAAAAAAATGATTCATGTGTAAATCCTGTGCGTGCACGGAACTTATAACTAGTAGCGGAGTAACAGTTAGGTATGTATATAATACTTAGGGCATCCACTATGGTTAAAATTTATAAAGCTTTATAAGGGGGCGTTTGGTTCGCTGTAATCTGGCGTAATTTGATGTAATTGTAATTTGATTACATTACGTAGGCTGTTTGGTTCGCAGAATGGAGGGAATTGTAATTCAGATTACATTACGTAGGTTATTTGGTTTGCGTCGTAATTGTAATTCAGTTATTACAATTACATCAAAGGAGGGAATTCAGATTACATAGGAAGTTTGATGGAAAGTTTTAAATTACTTTGTAATTCAGAACTTTATAATAATAATAATAATAATAATAATAATAATAATAATAATAATAATAATAATAATAACAATAACAATAATAATAATAATAATAATAATAATAATAATAAATAAATAAATAAATAATATTTATATATTTATTATTATTATTATTATTATTATTATTATTATTATTATTATTATTATTATTATACTGCGAACCAAACGCCCAGTGTTTCATGTCATCAAATATCAATAAATTATAAACCTTTTGAGTTTATAAATCTTTTCTCACTATGATAAAAATATATTACAACTTTATAAATGCCTCACATTACACATGCATTAATTATATTGAGTTTATGAAGAGGTCCAAGAACTAGGACCTTTTCATGCCACCTAGATTTCTCACTATAGTTGAAACAAGATATAAACCTTTTCAAGTTTCTTAAACCTATTCATGAACCCCTCATAGTGGATGCTCTATCAATGTAATTAGATCGAAACCCATCAGCCCTATGAGAACAAATTGAATGATTTCAATTCTGAATTTGTGAAAGAGAATCGGAGCATGCTTATTGATCTTCTTCGTGTAAGTTTTTTTTCTTCTTTTCGTTTATGTTTTGTTTTATTGAATTTTTGTTTATTCATTATTGAGGGTATAAACATCTTGGGGTTGCTACGAAACCGGTTAGGCCGCCAATCTGTTCCAATCATCTTTTTCATAATAAAACAAAACTTTTATTGGGAATTTTTTATTTTAAAAAAATCAATTCATACCTTATTAAGTAATAATTTAATTATTGTTATTTTCTTTTAAAGATTTTTAATAAAAAGAACCTTAAAAATTTCCTAATTTAACAAAATAAATTGTAAATTCGTTTTCCTAATGATATGTGTAAAAAAACAAGAAAATACACATGGACCTAATAATCATTCTTTCTTTGTTTAAGCCAAAGATTTAAATTAACAAGAAAAGGTGGCTTCGTACATTATGTTCTATGAAAAGAGAAAATCCAACCACCGGAACACAACCACCAATTCATCATCGACATATTCTGATCTAACCTTGCGATTAAATATTATAACATCGATCTAATTCGTGATTTAGCAATAAGGTTTGTCAATCATCAATAACCTATTTTTGTGTTCTATATCCATTCAACAGTTGGGCATTAGAGTTTGAGGTGTTTTTAGAATTTATGTGATGCTCTTTTTAATTCATAAACAATTGTTTCTAAAGGTTTCGAGCATAAGCATTAACAAGAATCGCTATTGAGGATCAACTATAATAAACTTTACTCTAGAGGTTAGTTATTATTATTATTATTATTATTATTATTATTATTATTATTATTATTATTATTATTATAACATACTTTCTAACCATAGTGGATGATTACTCCAGGGCTGTTTGGGTACACTTAATGCCAAGTAAACAACACACCACTTCACATCTTAAGGCATTTCATGCATTTGTTCAAAATCACTACAACACCAACATTAAGACAATTAGGAGTGATAATGGGAGTGAATTTCTCAATGCAACACTAAAAGAATATCTCACTAATCATGGAATTACTCACCAAACATCTTGTCCCTACACACCACAGCAGAATTCAAGAGTAGAAAGGAAACATAAACAACTATTGGAGATAGCAAGAGCCCTTAAGTTTCAAGCAAATCTACCTATTCACCTATGGGGTTATTGCATACTCACTGCAGCTTACATCATCAATAGATTACCATCCACAACTCTACAAAACAAATCACCATATGAGATGATTCACAACAAACCTCCTACCTTAGACCACTTGAGAACTATTGGTTGTAGAGCTTATGTACATCACCATACCTCAGACAAATTCCAACCAAGATCCATTCCAACAATACTTATTGGTTATCCTCCTCATTAGAAAGGTTATCTTTTATATGATCCACTCACACATAAGATTATCACCAGCAGACATGTGGAGTTTGATGAAACTCAATTTCCATTTCATAAACCCTCACAATTATTACACCCCTTGATCCTACAGTTACTCTTAATGAAACAGATGGTGAACTCATTTCTGATCCTTCAACCTACAGAACCTTAGTTGGGAAGCTCATTTATTTGACAATTACAAGGCCTGACTTATCTTTTGCTGCTCAACTTCTCAGTCAATTCTCTAAGGCACCAAGAACTCCACACCTAAAAGATCTCATGAGAGTTATGAGATACATTAAATTTTGTCCAGGTCAAGGTTTATTCTTTTCTACATCCAATTCTCTACATCTCCAGGCTTACTGTGACAGTGATTGGGCCACATGTTAATAACAAGAAGATCAATCACAGGTTATGCAATCTTCTTAGGTTCAGGTCTTATCTCCTGGATTTCTAAGAAACAGCTAGTGGTCTCTAGATCTTCAACAGAAGCAGAATACAGAGCCTTGGCAGATTGTACTTGTGAAATTACATGGCTACTTTGTCTCTTTAAAGATCTAGGTGTCAACATTCCAACTCCAGTCAACATCTTATGTGATAATGTTTCTGCAATTGCTTTGGCTTCTAACCCTGTTCAACATGCAAGAACCAAACATATAGAGCTGGATTGCCACTTTGTAAGAGACAAGATTAAGAGCAAGAATATTTTACCATCCTACATTCCTACTAGAGCTCAAGCTGTCGATGTTTTAACAAAAGCACTCCCAAAGATTCTACATTACAATTGCTTAGGCAAGTTTGGCATTTGTGATCCTTTCACACTGCCAACTTGTGGGGGGGGGGGGGGGGGGGTAAAGAGAATACATCAGGGAGTCAAAATCAAGAAGTTCAAACTCACAAAGTCAACACCACAGTCAAGATAAAGACTATGCCAAACACTCCTTCATGTCCAAAGTCAAGCTACAAGCTGTTACACAGAGCACAAGTTCTATGTGGAAGAATGTAGTTGTCATACATGTTCAGTTAGCTTAATTAGTTGTATAGTTAGTATAGTTCAGTAGTCTAGAAGTAATGTAGTATAAATAGCTTGATGTAACTATAACTCATTTTGTAACTTTCATTCTTCTATCAATAACATTTCATCCTTCACTATGCAATTCTGATTTCTCTTTATTTATTGCTTTTGAATATGGTATTTGTTAATGTGTTATAAAGATTTAAATTTATGTTAAAGATATTCCTATTAAGATTTTGTTAGTATTTATGTATTAATTAGTTAATTAATTCATCAAATTTACGTGTTACCTTTGATTATATTATGATGTTTACAGACAAGAAAGAAACTCATAGCGTTATTATTCCGAAACAAGTATAGCAGAGAAATTGTTGCTGCATATTTGAAGTTAAAAAACGAAGGTTTGATGTTAAATGTTTGGCTACTGTTTTGCTATTATATTTGTACCTAATGTATATTGGTTAGTAACACGTGTTCTATATTTTATTTGTAATGTAAACACAAATCATTGGAATTGAGGGTCTGTTTGGCTAACTTTATTCGAGGTGCCTAATTTCTTATTATTATTATGACGTTGATATAGACCGGAAACTTTTTTACATGGGTGTTGCAGCAATATTGAGTGTGAGTGTTGATGAATTCTGGGAAGGAATTCCACCCTCGGAGTTTGGAGACTTTCCCGCATTACAAGATGCATTGTTGTTGACTATCCTATTGGAGGATATACAATTTTGGTGACTAATGGGGTTGTCTCACATGGAGATGATATATTATTTTATGTTCACGGATCAACTGAGCTTCTTGGTTTGCAGGTATAAATAAATCAACTATCTTTACTCCGTTACCCAAAAAAAAAAAAAAAAAAAAAAAAAAAAAAAAAAAAAAAAAAGTTGACTCATTTATTTTATTTTTCTTTAACTGTTTTGTGTGATTACTTTGCATATTGGTGATGCAATAAACTTTGGGAATTCTAAGGGCCCGACCTCTCATGATAAGGGAGAGTGTGTTGGAATTGCATTTCAGTCTCTTAAACATGAAGATGCAAAGAATATGTCCATACCATGATACCAGCCCCAGTTATCAATCATTTTATTCGTGAATACGAGAAGAATGGATAATATACAGGTGGTTGTTTATTAATTTTACATACTTATTTCTTACCTATGTTTATGTTAATTGAAATAGCGATTGTGTGCTTATATTTATTCATTAAACTTTATACACCTTTTAATACCTTACACCCTTTTACATAACATTATTTCATGCTTCCCAATTCTTGGTGTTGAGTGGCAAAAGATGGAAAATCCGCGCATGTCAATGGGAATGGGCAGTAAACAACAAATCTCTAGGCAGAATCTCAAACGAAAAGGAGTATGGTTTAGGGGCTGTTTGGATACGTTATGTTTTAGGGGCTATATAGGTTTCATTAATAATTAGCATGGGTTATTTAAAGTTTACCTTCTAGCAAAAATTAAGAAATAAGAATCATACTTAAAACAAAAAACAAAATTTAAGCAATTTGTTGTTTAATAAATAAAAATATGAAATTTTTTGAAAAAACCCGCGCGTGCGCGGTCATTATAACTAGTAACTTAATATAAAAAGGTGTAAACTGGAGTAATGTAAAAGCACTTTTAAGTCGAGTTTTTGATCGAGTTCTGCTTAAGAAAATTAAGCTAAACATGAATTAAGCTTGATAATGAGACACATATTCAATTACGTTAAACCTTTAAACAATTCACAATGTTGATATCACATCGCATGGATATCGCTAACAACTTCATAAAATTGCATCACGTATAAACACTAGTTTAAAATAATAATAATAATAATAATAATAATAATATTAATAATAATAATAATAATAATAATAATAATAATAATAATAATAATAATAATAATAATAATAATAATAATAAATAAATAAATAAATAAGTATCTGCAAATATATTCAATACGTTTAAAACGCATACCCAAACACACAAGAGTTACTTTTCAACTTGAATTTTGTATGGTTCACTTGGGGAATAGACTGGATTCGGTAACGTAAAATTGAACGCCTATAGTATTTAACTATTAAGATTTCAATCTTACATCATATAAAGAAGGATGAGGATCCTCTCAAGTTTATCCTCTCGTGTTGGTCAAGTTGAACCAATCAACAACATAAAAATGATAAAATGAGACCACCACTAACTAAAGTAAAGGATTTATAATTTAGTTTCATCTCACATTTTTACTTTCATGAGAGAACATGAGGTAACTAAACATTAGAGGATGCTAGTAAATATTCTTTTCTGTAGATGGGTTACACGTAGTTAGTATTTCTAATGTTGGTTCTTCGTTGCTTTTAAATCAAAAGTTTAATAACCACTTCAAATACAGGCAAGAATCAATAAGGGTTCTTCACGAGCGAAAACGGATGAAAACGGACGAAAACATATGAAAACATATGAAAGTGAAGAAAAAAAACATGAATGTAAAAAACGTGAGTTGAGAAGAAAAAAAAAAACCCTGAATTATAAATAAAAAGACAAAAAACGTGAATTAAAAAATAATAATAATAAAACAAAAAATGAATAAATAAATAAAAAATGTACTTAGATTTACATATTAAATATTAGGTTTATCCCACTATTAAATTAAAATATATTGATTGTGGGGATTTGTCTCTTAGCAAACATCAAAATAACAGTAAGAGCAAAGGGAGTAATAATAGCAAATAACACCAGCACCACTGCCACGTCAGCGCCACATCATTTTAACACCAAATAACATAACACCAAAAATACCTGGAAATCATAACACCCAATAACACCACTTTTTTGGACCCACCGCAACTCACATATATAACCACAATGCACGTTGCTGTGGTAACGTAGAACAAAACGCAAACAAAAACACAGGTGGGTGGAATCAGTATTAACGGCATAACGCCGTTAAAAAATGACCACGTCGGACGAAACGCATGCCAACTAGATCAAAACGCCGTTAAGGCATTATTACTCCTTATCCTCTAAGCATTTGAACTTTTCTCTTAAAATTCAAGCATATGAGCCTGTATCACTTTCACAATTCACAATTCACAATTCCTGATCTTATATCCAAAGGAAACATATTGCATCATCATGTACATTATGCACCGAGTAAACTATTAAACAATTATGGCATCAATAATATTCTGTACCGTTTTGTATACGTACTCTTAACCAAAAGTGAGTTCTGTTAAGAACCTTTTGTTCGAAACAAAATATTAGTTATCAACCAATTATACTTATATTTTGCTTCAAAACTATCATAGCATGTTCGAAACACATCTCATTTGATTTAAAGGATAATTATATGACTAGATCGTTGCCCTATGGTTCGTCACTTTTTAGACCAGGAGGTAATTTTAATTCGAAAATAGACCGGGCAACTTGTACAACGGGACACTTGTCAGCTTATGAAATTCGACAAGTGTCCCGTTGTACAAGTTGCCCGGTCGGCCGATCTATCGAAAAAGTTGCCCGGGCGACTGGTCTATTTTGGTAATTTTCCCTTCATTTAAAAATTATGTGAGAGACCAATTAGGCCCTGTTTCTGATTAAACATTTGGTTTCATTTGGATTGCAAGCATAAGTACTTTAAATATTGTTGAAATATTTTTGTTCTCTCGCGACTATATGTTTCGATGAAATAACATAGTAGAGATACATTATTGATTTTATGAGAACACATAAGAGCCTCATATGACCGAACCGAGCAAGTTAGCACAACAGATCCAACTTAACGCTAGAACATGTAAAACTCAAAACCAAACATAACAGGAACAAGTATCATCACTAGGCCATGATCATCTTGCGTCTACAAATCTGTCAAACATGTAAAAACAGAACCTTACAATAAGTAAAATTCACGATCATGTTCGCAAAAGAAAGATCAATTCAACCAAGTAGTTTATGCTTCAAAAGAAATTTCTCTTTAAGTAATTCAATGTTCATGGACTTACTGGACGGAGCAGACCTTTGATTATTGAGTCAAAGTAATAGATTTGTTTTTACTCGTATTTGACTACAATTAAGAAATATTGAAAACTGTAAGTAAAAAAGCGTTCTAAAAACAGAAACAGCCATGATAAGCAATGACATGAATTTTCGGAAAAAAAATACATAAAAACCGAACAAAATGAGAAGTTTAAAACACTGCGACAAACTTCAGATTTTAGTAATAGTGATTGATTTTCTCAGGCCTGTGGATAATTCCTCTGCACAGACTAGAAGGATCCCATTACTATCCAAATTGAAGCAAACCTCGATATGCGACTTCCCATCAGTACCTGGTGTAAGGCCTTTGAACTCGAAGCTACCAAGTAATAAGTTGTCCTTGACCATTACCCCCTCACCTTGATACACCTTGAAATTTCCTACTATATCATTGTCATCTGTATAAACTTTTGTTTTCATGCTTGTGGGTATGCGTGTATTCTTGGGGATAATAACTTGCATGTGACCTCTCTCATTGTTAACCTTGACTGCAATTCCTAATGTAAGAGGCGTGACATCCAGTAGCCCCACATCCTGCTTCATATCACGATCATCATCATTTCCACTTAACCTTGCAGCCAAGATGGCCGCACCAGAAGCAACAGCCTCGTCACCATTTAAACTCCTGCAAAGTGTCTTCCCACCAAAAAACTCCTCTACCATTCGTTGAACTTTTGGAATCCTACTCGAACCACCAACAAGAACTACCTCATCCACATCCTCCTCCTTCATTTCACCATCAAGTAAACATCTTTCCAATAGCTGAATGCATTTGTCAAAGTATGTTGCATTTAGCTCCTCAAATTTGGCTCTGCGGATTTTGATAGAAAAGTCAGTGCCTTCATGCAAGCAATCGATTTCAATTGGAGCAAAAGTCGTTGACGACAAATCCCTCTTTGCTTTTTCACAAGCAACTTTTAACCTCCCCAATGCTCTTGGATTACCTCGTAAGTCGACACCACTGTTTTTTTTCTCGAATTCGTTTATGCAGTAATTAACGAGAGTTGCATCAAAATCCTCACCACCTAAATGAGTGTCGCCCCCAACAGCTTTGACCTCAATAACACCTGTTTCTCTTATTATCAGAAGAGATACATCAAAGGTACCCCCACCCAAATCAAAGACCAATACAGTCTTCTTATCCTTGTTCCAATTTTTGTCAGATAAATTGTCCACACCATATGCAATTGCAGCAGCTGTCGGCTCATTTAACAAACGTAAAACATTGAAGCCTGCACGGGCTCCTGCTTCCATTGTTGCCTCTCGTTGTCGGTTATTGAAATAAGCGGGAACAGTGATCACAGCATTTTTTACCTCTTCTCCAAGAAACAGTTCAGCAGCCTCTTTCATCTTTTTGAGAACCATGGCTGATAATTCTTCAGGTGCAAATTTCTTCTCTTCACCTTTGTACTCGACTACAACACTTGGTTTCTCAGAATCCCCATCCATAACCTTGAAAGGCCACATTTTCATGTCGTTCTGCACTTGAGGATCACTGAATCTGTTTCCAATCAGACGCTTAAGATCTGAAATTCTTAGAACGATTATGATTAGCAACCAAAACTTTAGGGGAAAAAAAAAAAAAAAAGGAACCCTCAAATGCATAAATAGTTACAGAAATCTTAAAATATAAAGATTTTACCAAACACTGTATTAGTAGGGTTCCTTGCTATCTGATTTTTTGCACCCTCGCCTACTAACGACTCTGAATCACTGAAAGCTACACAAGACGGGGTGATCCTGTTTCCCTGTTCATTGGTAATGATCTCCACCCGCTTCTTTCTTCTTAACCAGATAGCGGCACATGAGTATGTCGTTCCAAGATCAATTCCAATAGCCGTTCCTTTAACTCCTTTAGACATTTTTTAATCTGAAATAAAATAAAATAAGGAGATGTTGTGTCGAGACAAATCCAAACGAAATGAATACGATAGTATTGTGATCTTGAATATACAAAAAGTGTATTTCTGTGGAATTGAATCTTTAAAATGTAAGGGCTTCGGCCATTTATCGTCCAATACTAACTTGTGACATTTGACTATTTGCAAAGATTCCCTGTTTGGGTAGATTAACGATTTTAAAAACTATAAAATAGTTTGTTAATTGAGCTTCATATACTCGGTCAGCCTATGACTTTTGCTTAAATACTTATAACACAACTTGTGACATTTGACTTTTTGTTTCGTCTAATTATATAAAATATCAACTCCCATAACCTTTAGTATCACCGAAATGTCCTAAGTCCAAAGATTGTGGGACAATCAAGATAAATTACTTGACTGAAGAGCTATAGAGTTTTGTATAAATCATCGAAGGTGTCGAGCACCGGTGTCATGAAATTCTGCAACCGTAGTATCGGTGTCAAGTATTCCTTGAGTGTCAAGTATTTGTCCAAATTAAACTCTATTTGAATGTCATTAAAGTTATGTAAATTCTTCGCACGAGTAAATTGCAAGGAATCTTATTCGACGTGAAACTTGTTTGCTGACTTGATCAAAGTCAACTGGTTTATTGATGAAATGTCGTAATTTAGCTACTACATGGCTTAAAAAACTATGCAAGTGATGCTCTTGTTTTGCTAGTGAGTTTTCTTTATTGCTAAAGCAAAATGTATAGCATATAAAAAACTCCAAGAGCACAACTCCTGCACAACTTTACTGAATCAATACAAATTGTTCGTATTTACTTAAAATATATAGGTCAATATTTCTTATAAAGTGTTTTTATCTGACTTTAATCTATCTTAGCCATACTGCCAACGTATCTATATCAATGCCAATTAGGGAGGACCATAGTTTTACAGAACTGTTAGGCGTATGTAGCCGAATGGCCCTTACCGAACAACGAATAGAAATACAACCGAAAGGCATCTCCGAAAGACAGAATGAACACTCCTTTTATCCAAAGACCACCTTTTACCCAGTGGATCATAGCATGTACCGGACTGCGTCCATCCCGGATTTCACGAAACTGTGCCACATGCGTAGTCTGACACCTAGTGTCTAGACTAGGTATAGCTCAACATTCCTTTCCCAAGGCACCACAGGTATCGAGGTTGAGGTATTATAAATACCCCACCTCATTTATGTCACAACTAACTTTCACCAAGCATTAATTTACACTATCATTTATTACACTAACTCTCGTCACATATACTTATTCTCACGATTGAGTTTGGTCTTAAGATAAAACAAAAGGCAAGGCTAACGCGTGCTTTTCCCTTGTGTAGGTACTCGAAGAAAAAAGTTCCATACTGTCCGAAGGAACCTGCACAAGTCTCAAGACAGTTACGAACTTTTACTTCAACAAATTGGCGCCATTGTGGGATACTGGGATCGTTATTCAATCTACCAGAGCTACAGAATGACAGGTTCTAACCTAGAAACCCTTGAAACTCCTCCGGTCCGGGTCGGAGGAAACGGAGACAAAGACAAAGATGCAGGTTTATCCAGCTTGCAAGAAAGAATCCTAAGTCAAGTGTCATCCCTCAAAGCACTGATAAAAGAGCATACGTTTTATTATTATTATTATTATTATTATTATTATTATTATTATTATTATTATTATTATTTAAATATTACTAATAAGAATAATATTTATTAAATAATAAATAAATAATAATAATATAAAGAATAACAATAATATAATATTAATAAATAATAATAATAATAATAATAATAATAATAATAATAATAATCATAATTTATAAATATTGATGCTTTAAATTATAAAATACTAAATTACAACATAATTCAAAACTTTCCATCAAATTTGATATGTAATCTGAATTACATTACTTGATGTAATTGAAATGAGTGAATTACAATTACATTGCAAACAAAACATATTAATAAAATAATATTATTATTAATAAAATATTAATAATAATAATAATATAATTATATAATAATAATAATAATAAAATAATAACAATATAAAGAATAACAATAATATAATGTTAATAAATAATAATATTAATAATAATAATAGTAATATTAATAATAATAATAATAATAATACTAGTAATAATAATAATATAATAAATAAAATAAATAATAATAATAATAACAATAATAATAATTTATAAATATTGATTCTTTGAATTATAAAATATTAAATTACAACGTAATTCAAAACTTTCTATCCAATTTGCTATGTAATTTGAATTACATCACTTGATGTAATTAGAATAATTGAATTACATTGCAAACCAAACATAATACGTAATGTAATTTAAATTACAATTACATTCATTATGCAAACCAAACACCCTACGTAATGTAATCAAATTAAAATTACGTCCCATTACGACAGATTACAACGAACCAAACATGGCCTAATATGTTGAAGATCACTTAAGCCACATCACTAAGTCGTATAATTAGTATTTTCACCGTCACCTCATCTTAGCGGTCATTTTAAGTTTGAATTCCTTTTGGATCGGTTCTTTGTTAATTTATAAAGACTAAGCGCGTGTTTGTTTGCTGCTGAATGAGATAATTCAGTACCGACTGTATAAAACTTAATCGGTCAGTGTGTTTGACCATTTAAGGAATGGCCACTGAGCGATTATTCATGTGCTGAGCGATTTGACCTATTTACCCAAGTACCCCTATTATTCCACTACTCTCATCTACACTTTTAATTATTAAATGCAAAAGCCATTGTGTGTGAAGGCATCGATATCATCACCATACTTTTTTTAATTCTAAATTATACTCCGTATAAAACTAGGCCAAGTAGGTGCTTATATTCATAGGTTAACTGATACGAAAGTCCGTGATCGTCAATAAATTTATGATGTATTCGTAGGTGCCTATACTGTGATATTTATGATTTTGATAAATGTATTTTTAGCCTATGATATTTAATTCTATTTACATTCATTTCTTAACACTATAACTTTAATAAATGAACACTATTTATCAACTAATATGTTTCATTTAGCATTAAGTTAAATTCGAGGTTAAAATAGTAATTTTCTTTTATTCAGAACCGGTATACAGAACATTGATCAAAGAATCTCTTTGTTCAGAATTATCTTCACTCAGCACCTTTGAATTATTAAGCATCTTTGACTTATTTAGCGCTAAATAATTCAATTTTATTAAACAGCCCTAATTTCATTTGAATTAACCATTTATATCTATATGTGTATCTATATTCTAATAATATAAGTCACTTTTTAGGCCATTCCTATTAATTTTTTTTTTTCTAAAAATAATTAGCTCCATAATTTTGCCATGTGTCCATAAGCAATTTGAGTACTTTCATTTAAGAAAAGAACGGTGTGGATTTATGGGACAATTGCAAGTTGTGCATTAGCAAATACATTTTCGTTTTAAAAAAAGGGTTTTGTTAACACAACCCATGGGGTTGTGTTTAAACATACCTTAATTAAAAATTTTACATTAAATGAACACTATACTTTCCATATTTAGCATCACATTCCATGTTTAAAATGAAAAAAATATGTATAATTATGTAATATACTACTTTATTTAATACAAAAATTTTAATTAAAGTATGTTTAAACATAACCCATGAGTTGTGGTTAACAAAACCCAAAAAAAAATAATGTGCTCTTTGATGGGACGCTCAATGCACATTCATATAAACCGCTTCGTTATTTTTGTTAAGTTGTTTATGTTTGAAAAGATTTTATTGAGTCACGTATATATTTGGAATGCATTGATCATACAACCAATCATCCTTTTATATGATTTTCTTTTTTCAAATAATTTGTAGATGATCTATACCAGATGTTGACAACTTGCTTGATACCTCCAAATCAACTCATGAAATACATCGTCTCAATGTTATAGTTAGTAAAGTATAATGTTAAATAATTCCATGAAAAAACGTTTATTACCGTATTAGTTTGGTTATGCATAATTTGCCAATTTAATCACGTAATTGTATATGTTTGTGTTGCTTTTTTATTGGAAAGAAGGCTTTCAGAAAGATTAAAGACAATAATGTACAAGAATAAAAACAAAAGCCACAGAAGGTGAAAAAAAAAAACATATATAGGGACCGAAACAAAATCCTACCCCGAAATAAAATAGCCAACCACTAACCAGAATCATGACCACTCCTGTCTACAACTCTACAATAGACCAAGGCTGGAAAATACAGCTTCTCCGAACGAGAGGCAAAAAAAAAAAAAAAAAAAACTTTAGTAGCCTAGACGAACAAAATCACAAAGTTGATTAACATATCTGTTTAATTACCCAATAAATAAACCTGCATTGAACGAATGGGCCCTTAATTGATGAGCTGCATTGGGAAGACTGGTCAAGTCCCAGTACCCGTAAGAGTAAATGGATTGAACATTTTTTTTATGATGAGTAACTTAATTAACGAACTCGTATACTTCAGTACCTCGTTTTGAAAAAAATAAATAAAAATTGATAACTTAATCGAACAAAATCGTAAAATTCAGTAACCTATCTCTTTAAAAACCCTGATGATAAAAACAAACTCACAGAATTTAAAATAAAATTGCAGTACAACAGTAAAAATGATAAGGTCTCCCTGACTGCTGCGCTCTTTATAGCCTTTGAAGCAATCATCCGACCACCGTAACTGCTACTACTATAATTGAATTTCAAGTTGGGCACATGAAGATGGCTTGTCTCGTTGACTTATTAAATTAAATGGGACGGGGCCCTAAATTTATAAAATTTTGACCAATTTTTACTTTCTTTTCGAGGCTTTCATTAATCCCTTTAATCTCCCCAATCATCATTGTCTTTAAATCTTCGAACTTGATATCTCTCCCTATTAAATCGAACGGTATAGTATCCCCTATGCCAATGTCAAGGGTATCATGTTAATGAAAATAACAAATAGACATAATATATTTCAGATTATAACCTTAAACTTGTTAATTACTTGTTTTAGCATAATTAAGGGTATTTTCAATATTAAAATATAAATAATTATAATTTCATCAATTATTAGCATAACATACTTTACTTTTTTTTCTTTCGAAAAAACTATTATTTTTGTTCGAATAATTTTCGTCAGCCAAAAAATCAAATCCGAAATTTAAATAAGAGAAAAATGAATTAAGAAAACAAAGAAAGTGTGTTATTTACTCACCGTGTTTATAAGAGCACAAGGTTCAAACGACGGAGGGGGGTTCGCCGTCCGATGTGGCATGGACAACGGCGAGCCGTTGCTCGCCGCCACACCGGAGAGGCCTCGCCGTTGGCTAACTCGTCGTGGCCACGGCGAAGATGAAAAGGAGGTACTTTGCAGCTTTTGCAGGTTGTAAAAGAAATTTGAGTTTTTCAAATGTTGCTATAAAATACAAAGATCAAAGAAGAAAAAAGAGAATGAAAAAAAAAAAAAAAAAAAAAAAAAAAAAAAAAAAAAAAGCACGCGTGTATATTTTTTAATAGGTCAACCGTTGTGTTCGTTGGAGAAGAAGAAGACTTTTAAAGGGTTACTAGGTTTTGTGTTTTTCTAAGCCCATTTGTAAAGCGAGTTTTGCTATTAAACTTATAAGTCTATCTATTCTCTCATAAAGCCCAACCCACTTACAGTATGCTATCAATATTCGTTTTGACATTTATGTGGTACTTTGAGATGTTAATTTATTTGAAAATTTGTCTTTAAATATTTCTAAGGTTTGTTAATTTATAAGGTTTTTAGATGCAAAATTAACGTTTTTTTTAGTGTCGTATGTGTTGTATTTTTTTTCCGTATCGTATTTTTTTTCGGTATTGTAACTTTTTTATTTGATGAAACAAAATTAGTATGTTTTTTTTTATTTTTAAGTAATTGTGAAATGAATTTAAATTATTTAATGTAATGAATAAAAAAATAAATGTGTAAGATGTGGGGCCCTAATGGGGAAGTTGAGGTTGTTGTTTGGTGAGGGGGGGGGGGTTTGTTGTGGTTAGTTGAAGTTGAGGTGTTTTTGTGATGTGGCATGGTGAGGCCCGAATGAGGAGGCAAATGCTTGCCTTTGCACCTTGTGCTCTACATAGGATTATCAGCTAAGATCTGAGCCACCTCACCTACAGTAAAGTTTTTGCCTTCAACTATTGTAGGAGATAAGCTTTGCGGAGGATTTTCCAAATTTTCCAAACATTCTAATCGGCCTAGATCTTCCGGTATCTCAAGAGAACAACAACCATTTAATTTTAACTTAACAAGTTTTTTTAGACATCCAGCGGGAGCGTTAATTTTTACCAACTCATCACAATTTTCAAGATCTAAAATCTCAAGATTTGGAATCAGCTCAAGGTCAAGGCTTTTAAAACTTGAGTTGCTAGTTGAGGTTCTTGAGATTTGGACATGCAACAGACACGTGAAGTTCTACAGATTCACGACAATTATTAAGAGATAACGTCTCAAGATTTGGAGTCAACTCTAGGTCAAATGTTTTTGACATTGGGGAGTCACTGATACGGAGGTACTTCAGCTTTGGACAACTAGTGGGCATGCAAAGTTCTTTTAAATTACTAGAATACCTTAGAGATAACCTCTCAAGATTTGGAGTAATCCTAAAGTCAAAGGTCTTCAAGTTTGTCCCCAAAAGAGAAAGAAATTTGAGTTTTTCAAGAACCTGCTAGTAAACACAAATAAATTAACAAACCAACCGATTTATAACATTAATTATTACGATTTATGCAAAACAACCAATCAACAATTAGTTTACCTTGTTTTCTCTGTCTTCCCAAAGTTGCTCCATTGAGCTCAACTCTATTTCAAGCCCAACAAGATTATCTGCTTGAAATGTTTTGGGTAAATACAAGAATCTGTAAAAACTACATTTTAGATATTTTAGAGAATTTGTGAAGTATTGGGTAGCTTCATCCAATCTTGAACCAACTTCGTTATCACCTTCAGAAAAGACATCCTGTATAAAACTCACTTGAAGATATCTAAGTTTCTTCATTTTTCCAACACCTTTCATAAGAACTTTCGACATTACATTTGAAACACAAAGTCTTATACATCATGTTACTTCAGTACCCTGCAATCAATAAACAATGTCCAGAAAAGTCATGTCAGATGTTAGAATAAATGAAAATGTATTAGTTTTCTCTACATTACTAGTAAAACTAATCTTTACCATGTCATTAGCCAATATCTCGTCAGCCTCCTTTCCAATCCATAATCGGGTATATGTTTGTTAGGTTCATCGGGGTGCCCACGACGAACAATGTTCTTTCCCATTTCTTGTATATGGTCATGCATCCCCAAAAGCCCATCTTCAGAAATAGTTATAAGAGATCTCTGCTCAGGCACTTTTAAACCATTTCTAGCATAGAATCCACTGCTTTCAAGCACTCTGATTGCATGTTCTCTGTCGTGGCCTTTTAATATGCAAGCAATGTCTAAAAATATTTCCTTATAATCATCCTCCAGACCTATGTAGCTTAATTCTAGTTTTTCCATAGTCTCCTTGGGGGAATTTTTTCTAGTCTTTTTATGGCATCTACCCATTCACCCGCATCTTTACCACATAGAAATGAACCTTATACTTTGACCGTTAAGGGAATACCATCAGCATAATGTACAACTTCCCGTGATAGCTCTTCATATTCTTGAGATGGAATATCCATTCCAAATGCATGCCTAATTAAGAGACAAATTGCTTCGTTATCTGATAAGAGATTGATATCACGAATCGAGTTCACTCTATGAGCTACCAACATTTGCTCATCTCTGGTTGTAATGAGAATTCTACTTCCCGGTTTAAACCAGTTAGGATCACCGGCCAACGCCTCAAGTTGATCTATGTGATCCACATCATCTAGAACAAGAAGAACCTTTTTACCGCACATTCTCTCTTTCATCATGTTTTTCCGATCATTAACATTATCAAGAGTGACGTGTTCCTTTAGCACTTTTGAAAGGACTTGTTCTTGTAAGTTCTTCAAATCAGACTTTGAGCCATCTCCTCTCACATTCTCTACAAACATTTTAACTTCGAAATAATCATTAGATAGACGATCAAAAACAGCTCTCGCTGTAGTTGTCTTCCCAACCCCTCCCATGCCCTTGATCCCTATCATGCATACTTCATCAATACCAAATTCTAAAGATGAAACAAAATCATTTACTCGAGTCTCCATTCCGACTAACTTTTCATCAAAGCTGAAATTGATGGAGCGTAAATATCTCTTGAACAACTTTTTTGATGAACTTAGCTTCGTGCCTGTATGTATGGTAATAGAAGGTTCTGTTTAGCATAGTCTAATTACATAATATACAATTATATACAAAGTAATACTATGTAACACAATACTGGCTAGGATGAAGAAATAAAAGTAACCAATATCGCAAGTAGAGATATACAGAGTAAATTATCCATTAGCGGTCGCCTTCAACTCCCACCCAACCAGATTTGATGCTTCTTTCATAGCCTCTCTCCATTTTCCAGCATCCTCCTTCTTTTCGTGTTCGACAAAGGCTTCTTTTACTGCCCCACTTAGTTTGCGGAGTTCAGTGGGTTCCACATCATAGAATACAGGGTAAGCAGTGTGGCCAGTCATTTTCTGGCACTCCATAATCTTGACAAGCTCTTCCAAGCACCAAGATGATGATGCATAGTTTTTTGAAAAAACAATGATGTAAAATTTTGTGTCTTGAATAGATTTGAAGAGATCATCGCTGATTCTTTTCCCTTTTTGGATCTTCTCATCATCTATGTATGTGTATATGCCTTTGTCCATAAGAGCTTGAAAAAGATGGCCAACAAAGCTTTGGCGAGTGTCTTCACCCCTAAAGCTTATAAACACATCATACTTGAATCTCTTTGGAATGGATGAGCTTGAAGTGGACGCCTCTGGAGTTATGGACACTTCTACACCCGTAGGTGGCGGCTGCAAGAGATGGGATATTAAAATATAAACAATACATGGATATCTTATTGTTGTAAAACCCTACAACAAACCTGGAAATCTAGATAACGGATTACCCGATACTCGAAGACAAACAAACAAGCAAATATATATCGACTGAAAGTAAAGCACAAGAATTAACCCTAACCAAATGTTAGTATTGAAAAGAATGATGTACAATGACCCCCCCCCCCCTCACCTCTTTATTGTAGAGATGAGGGGGGAGAAAAACCAACTCTTAACCGAGTAGAAACCGGCTGCAACAAAGGAGAATGACAAGACTCACGAATCGCTTCAACTCAGCAGATCATATGCCATATATATAGCATGTAAACCGACCTATGTATTCCTATTTGACTAAAGTTACACTACGACCCCCTAGACTTAGTAATACTTGCTAATATGGATACTATAATACAACAATTTCCACCTTAGTATCATATTAGCCATCTCCGATACGCAGCAGCTTCAACCAGCGCTGGAACCTCGGATAGGGGTGTGCCTTCATCCACGCACTAGTAGCAATAACCGCTACTAACATTATCTTAGCTCCTGACTCTATCGAGAGTCCCTTTAGCCAAATAGCCTCCTTTGCAACCTCTGTAAGTGTCATATGCACCGCTTCAGTTGTTGAAAAAACCTCCATGTGCAGCATCATAGCTTCCGAGCTTCCTGCACATCCTTGTATCATAAACCCGTACCTTGTGATTGATCTACCCATGACAGTGATCGATCTACCCATAGCGTAGTCAAAATCCACAAAAACCTGTACGTCTGTCTGTAATCCACGATCGAACCTATCCAACATACCCACATCTACAGATGTTATGTCAGGTCTCGTGCAAACCATCTGATACTCCTGGCTTTCAACCGCATATGACTACTTACCATTCTTTTCCACATCACAGTCCCCTGATAGAGTACCCTCCAACGACAGTATGGAGTGTCCCTCCAACAAAGTTTGTACCAACTTTCCGTTGTGAACCCTGGACTGTGACCCCCTCAGAGTATTACCACTCTGATTCCTGATGATCTCCATACCAAGTATATTTCCTTTTGCTTTATCCAGCAATCCCTGGTGTATACTTCCAGTAATAGCTGTGGCTGTCGTCACTGCTTTTCCTGCAACCGTTGCTGAGCACACACACATCTGACCGAGTATCCATTTCTTCTTTCAATCCAGTCTTCCACTTAGAAATCACCTCACAAGCAACTGTATTATTGAAAAACAATGACTCATGTGCGTATATCTTCTCCACTGCAGCAACTGCAAAAGCAGCCTCATTCTTGTTTTCTCTATACCTGTATAGTTCCCATGCTGAGTGTTGCTCCCTATCACGTGCTGAATGATAGTCTATTAAATCCTGAGTTTGTACTTCCTGTGAACCAGCTACCTGACTGACATTCCCCTGAGGTTCCACCTCAAATGTATGATCCCCAAGTGGTTCCACCTCAAACTCAACTCCCTGCAACACCTGCACTGAACCCGTACCTACACCAGAACCAATGAAAGTTTTCTTGTATTCCACACTCTCATTGAAAACCATATTCCTGTAAAGCACTCCCTTTGAAGTAACGTCATCTAACCTCCAAAGCTGATAACACACCATACCTTCACGGTATCCCAGGAATATGCACTTGACCTTAACCGGTTCAAGCATCCCTTGCTTATTAATAGCAAGCCAACTGAAAAACGCTAATATATCTATAAGCATCTTGAATCCAATCGCTGATGATGGTGACCTATTCACTAGATATGTAGACCCGGTTGTCTCCTCTGCCCAAAAAACCTTGGACAGACCAGACTGAATCAGAAAACAACGTACCTTATCCAAGAGTGTCACATTCATCTTCTTAACCAACCCATTCTGCTGCAGTATCCTTGCAACACTCAAATGTTTTGGTGACCCCACTCTTCATACATTGTTTTGTAGACCCCTGATTACAAGAATCAAGAACATTGTATGTCTTGATCTTCTTCCCAGTCTGAGATTCTCCTAATTGTTTCCTACCCTTCAATGTCTTCCCGGTCACTGCCTGACCGTCCAGGGTATATACGCAATTAGCCTTCCTTGTTCCAGATAAAACCACCAGTGAACCCTTTATAACCTTGATCTTGCCCGACTACATCTTCACGGTAAAACCTCTTTTTCAAGAGTACCCAGCGACATCAAGTTTCGCCTTAATTCTGGAACATACCCGACGTTGTCCACAACAAAACTTGACCCATCCCTCATCTGTACTTGAACCTTACTCGTCCCACGTACACCGCATTCCCTGCCATCACCCAGCGGTACATTACCACCGTCATACTCCTTAAAATCAAACAAGTAATCTCTCATGTATGTGATATGGTATGAGTCCCCCTGAATCGATGATCCAGTCCAACAGTTGTTCAACACTCATAGCCATCATAACATCAGCACAGCAGAACCGAATACCTGATATTTATTCCTGACAAAGCCTTGAGATTTCTTGTGATTATGCCTAGGACAATCCCTCTTCAAATGCTCCTCAGACTGACATATATAACACTTGAGTCTGCTGCTTCTTCCCTGTGACTTTGACCATGCACTACCTTTGCCCTGCTACATATCACTTTGATCAGATTTCCCCCTCATAAACAACCCTTCACCACCATCAACCTTTGCTCCCGTCATCTTCTGAAGTTCCCTAGAATGAAGTGTCGCGACCACGTCTTCTAGCTTCAAAGAATTCTGACATATAGCAAAGTATCCACAAAATTACCGTAAGACAATGGTAAAGATGTGAGTAATAATATTGTATGATCCTCGTCCGATATAGCAGTTTCTATAGCCGCTAAGTCACCTGCTAGCTTGTGAAACTCATCCATATGCTCAGTTTGACTCTTACCCGGATGCATATGAAAAGTATATAACTTCTTATTCAAGTACAAACGATTAGCTAAAGACTTTGTCATGTATAAAGTCTCTAGCTTTTTCCAAATCCCCGCTGCAGTCGTCTCCTTGGTGATCTCCCGTAGGACCCGATCACCCAAACACAAGATCAATGTGCTGTAAGCCTTTTTCTGAATGACGTTATCGTATGTCGCTATTGTGGCTGCAGGTAACTCTTCCAATGCTGCAGCTAATCCCTGCTGTTCCAGCAAAGCTTTCATCCTTACCTGCCATAGCGCAAAGTCATTCTTCCTATCGAATTTTTCGATGTTAAACTTGGTCCTCGTCATCATTCTTTTACCCTTTGTTTATTCTGATAACCTCGTGATGTAATAACCCTCACAACACCGAACTAAACAAAGTACCTTTTGCGTAATCCCTTCAAATTATCAACCTTTGTTTGAATAAAAATAATGATAATAAAAACGAATGTTTTATTTACCAAAAATACGAGTCTTTTATTAGACTTGGCTTTAATCCCACCAAGAATAAAAAATATTATTCAAACAACCCTTTGAATTTATTACCCTTTTGACAATTGAAGTTTGTATGCAAAAAACCCACGTTCTTTCAATCGGTAACTTCGTGGTGCATGCACCAAGCAAGATCTTTCACATGCATGTAACCTTAAAGAATACTTGCATGCATAAAGTAGTTTGTATTTGTCTTTTGAAATCAGCCCGCCTAACAAACGACCTTCCTCTTACTTGACAGAACTCGATATCACGCACCTTGTCGATATATATGAACCTTTGCAAACCGATTCTTGTTAACCCAAAAATCTTGCAAAACTCGACTACCTTGAAGCTTCAAACCGAAAATCAAGAAACCTGATAATGTTCTTTGTCGAAAAACCCGACAAACCCAAACACACCATTAATGTCGATCTTCTAAACCGAAAATCAACAAACCTTGAACTTTCTTTAACCCGTGGCGATAACCTCGACCACTCAAAAAATCCAAGAACCTTTGAAGTCTTCTCTATCGCAAAACCCAGACTCAAAAACGATCTTTAAAGAACCCTTAACTGTCGACAACCTGCTGCTCCTTGACGTCCAAAAACCTGAACACCAATAACTTTTGTTGTCGATAACCTGGTAGCCCAAACAGAAAATAACTTCTGCTCCTTCCAGAAAACCGAACAATAGAGAACCCTTCTGTTACTGTTCATGAACCCGAAACACTAACAACGATCCTTCTTTGTCAGTCGATCGCTAAAACCAGAAAACAGCCCGTCTTCTTCTTCTCCAGCGAAACCCGAACAAAGAATCCTTCGATATCGATCCTAGACTTCCAAGAACCCTCGACCAAGCTCTTGATACCACTTGTTGTAAAACCCTACAACAAACCTGGAAATCTAGATAACGGATTACCCGATACTCGAAGACAAACAAACAAGCAAATATATATCGACAGAAAGTAAAGCACAAGAATTAACCCTAACCAAACGTTAGTATTGAAAAGAATGATGTACAATGACCCCTCCCCCCTCACCTCTTTATTGTAGAGATGAAGGGGGAGAAAAACCAACTCTTAACCGAGTAGAAACCGGCTGCAACAAAGGAGAAAGACAATACTCACGAATCGCTTCAACTCAAGCTGCGTTATATACTCATCACCAATACATCGCAGGATTCATCATGACAGGAGCTTTTGCTCATGGAGCTATATTTTTTATTAGGGATTACAATCCGGAACAGAATGAGGATAATGTATTGGCAAGAATGTTAGAACATAAAGAAGCTATCATATCTCATTTAAGTTGGGCCAGTCTCTTATGAAGTCTCGTTTCTGTAGTGGACCAATTTGTTAACATACCACCGAGCCATTTTTTATTAACATAATGACACCTAGCCCTTATTGCAGCCCATGCTACTGAATCAGCTTCTTTATTTTTAGTTCCAACAATTAAGAATTGTTTTCCCTTACTTGCTGCATCAAAAGGAATAAATATAGTGATAATTTGATTCTTCGTCGCCGTAGTAAATAGGAGAGAAAATAGAATTTCTTTCTTAGTCTTTACAAAAAAAAAATAGGAGGAAGCTGTGACACGTTCACTAAAAAAAAATCCTTTTGTAGCGAATAATTTATTAAAAAAAATAAATATCATTTGGGCGAACGACGGGAATTGAACCCGCGCATGGTGGATTCACAATCCACTGCCTTGATCCACTTGGCTACATCCGCCCCTCTACTATATATCTATCTAGTATTATCTATATTTTTACCTCAACATAAAAAAGAGCATATTATTTCTTTTTTATTTATGAAATGCCATAGATATAGCATGTAAACCGACCTATGTATTCCTATTTGACTAAAGTTACACTACGACCCCCTAGACTTAGTAATACTTGCTAATATGGATACTATAATACAACACTTATATATTTTACTTGGACATATTACGACTTTTTCAACTCTCGTGAGTCGTCGCACGCGTTACCCGGGAAAATCAATTATCAGAGGGAGCTTTAAATATATTTTCATAGAAAAGTGATTGGCAATTTCGTAGAGAAGTGATTGCATGCCTAATTGTCATGTCTAACAATTAGATCCCAACACTTTCAATAATCAAAGGCTATCATGAGAAGAGAGAAACATCATACTCCACTTTTTATATGTTAAGTGGATTAGGCATAAAATTAGTCATGCCATTTAAACATGACAATCGTTTCTCATTTTTGTAAAGGAAGAATGACAATATATTCATATATAAAACCTCAAGACACATATTAATTTGAATTAACATTAAATCGACCATTATTCCCTTAACCTTATAAATCAACTGGTCATTCAACTTCTACTTTGTTATATCTACTTTTATATGTTTCTTAAGTGATCAAATCAAGGTTTTTAACATCAGGATTCTATCCATGATCAATTTTTTATCTTAAAATTGAGATCGTAAAATAGAATCGAGATCTTAATGTCATTTTCTTAGTACTACGCAGTATTTATAATATGATAAAAATCTACAAATTTTGAGTATGAATGCTTAAAAAGATTTACATATTGTTGCTTAAATTCTATAAAACATAATCTGTAACTTTTAAAGACCACACCCATTTATAATCCCTAACTTTTGGGTTTTTTAGTTTGTAGGTGAAGAAAAGTAAGATCGTACCGGATTAGATTTTAAGATCTTATGGTCAAGATCACGCTATAATATCTTAAGCTTACAAAGATTTTATGTAAAATCTGGATCATTTTTGCTTTGCAGTATGTCAACATGAATTTGATGCTTACCGGATCATAACTCTTGTTGAGTATAACATTCAAAGCTGCTTCCGTAACTCCCAATTCCTCTCCACTATTCCACGTAAGTACATCATTCCTCTCCACCATATAAGTCAATTCTTCCCCGTTCATGTGCGCATCTATATACACAATCGCATTTTCATCAATCTCTTCTCTAATCAGCATCTTCGATAACTTAGTCACAACTTTCCTATCCAACCATCTCCTAATTAGTCTCGCCCCATACACCTAATATATATTTCACAAATTAAACCATGTGAGTACACGTTATAGACATAGAAACCACTCATAGTAAATCAGTACATCAAGATGAATTCGATGCTTACCCGATCATAACTTTTGTTGAGTATAACATCTAAAGGGGCTTCTGTAACGTTCAATCCAACACCCATATCAGCAAGGCGGACCGCCAAATCTTTCATCTGAAGTTTGGTAACTTTCTTAAACTGATCACGAGAAAGAGGATCAAAGACCACAATCTCATCAAGCCTATTCAGAAGCTCGGGCTTAAAGTACCTCCTCGCTTCATGCATCACAATTTTGTGAACATTTTCCATTGTTGTCTTCCCAGACAAACCCTTTAGAAGATACTCATGATGATGACAGAGTTAGAGAAGTCCACTGTACGACCTTGACCATCTGTCAACCTTCCGTCATCCAACATCTGAAGTAGAATGTTGAACACGGAGTTATGAGCTTTTTCTACCTCATCAAACAATACAAGACAGTACGGTCTTCTCCTCACAGCTTCAGTGAGCTGACCACCTTCTTCATGACCAACATATCTGCAAAAGCAATAGAAAAACACAACTTTTAGCCTAGCATTCATCAACTACCAAGATTGTAGCAAATTGCTCTAGAAGATTGATAGGCTACTAACCCTGGTGGAGCACCAATTAGTCGAGCCACTGAGTGTTGTTCCATGTACTCAGACATATCAATCCTAATCATAAGCTTTTCGTTATCAAACAACTGTTCAGCAAGAGCCTTAGCAAGCTCGGTTTCCCAACACCAGTTGGCCCCAAAAACAGGAAAGAGCCAGTTGGTTGTTGAGCCCTCCCCAAACCAGCTCGAGACCTCAAAACCGCCTCAGCCACAGCACCGACTACTTGATTTTGACCCACAACCCGCTGATTCAACCTTTCAGATAGCCCAATAAGCCTCTCCTTCTCATTAGTCCCAAGCCTAGTCACAGGTATACCATATTGGAATATGTAAATCATAACTAATATATAAACATATAAACACATCAAGCACGCAACGAAATAGGATCAAATACATGTAATTGAAATTAACCAAATATAAATGAATGCGTACCTCTTTTGTGATTTCTAGCAAGAACAAAAAATTAATTGAACAAGAACTTATAAACCCCAATTAGGGTTTATGTTGGATCGACTAAGGGATAGTCGAATGGGCAATCACAACGTTAGCAAAAGTATGCCAACACTTCATTCTCGAACACACGTACTATTAGCGTTTCAATAAGAAAAGCTAGGTTCTTAATTCACGAGCAAGCACTACTAGTTGAGCCTTAATTGATCCTTGTTGATCGCCTATAGCTCAAAGAATAAGAGATGAAGAAGAGAATTGGCTTGCTAATGAACCAAGGAATGAATAGAATGAATACATGAGGCCATGTATTTATACTATCACAATCTTGGAGCATTCCCAATCCCATAGGGATGTGGGATCGGCCGAACATAAGCCCAAGGAGGGTGTTCTAGATCCTTCTTGGCTTTTTTTTTTCACTCTTAGTCCTTAATCTTTCGTCTAACGGTCTTTAGGTACCGTTAAGTGCTTATTTCATGAATTTAATAATTATTCGTCACTAAAACAATAATTATTAATTAATTGAAACTCATATGTAAAGTGTGCAATCCCGAAGTCTCGAGTTCGAGTCCGGACATATTCATTAATTTATATCCGTTAAAACTAACAGCTCCCACTCGGATATACATTAATGTAATAATGACAATGGTTAGTCTAGCATAACACGCCAATGTCCCCAGAATGATCACGAGTATGGTTTCCCGGAAAAAACCACATTTGATGATTCATCATCATACTTAACCTTTTGTTTCTAATACTATGTTAATATGGATATGGATCGAAGTCATTCCATAATTAACTATTGTTTCTCGTTATTTATGATCAAGCAAGATTACCAATTCATCTGAATGCATTCCAGATAGACCTTGGGCATGGCCATGTAAACATCTTGTTAATCCTACGAGTGGCCAAACAGTATTAAACTTCAAAACAAATTTGAAGGAACCAAATCCTGTATTGACTACAAGCATAACCTATGAACTTCACATCAACTCTGAAAATAATCTTTATAACTACTAGTTACGGATAATGTTAGACTATCTCACAAAAAATGAGCTACATCCACAGTAGTTACCTGGTATCTCAAGTCTGAGGATAAATATTCATGATTTACTATAATAACATCCATAAGTATAATCATGTAATTGGGATTTTGTCCTATATTCAATTTTTCATTTATTAAATATCATGTGAATTTGGCATGTCTACGCATCAACATATTTTAAATATATTATACCAAAACTCAGATTTATCTTAGTTCAATGATACTCTTATATCATTAATCGACAACGAACTATTTAGAATAACTTAAGTTATTCATGGATTAAACATGCAAATATAGGATACAATATTTTATAAATGGAAATAAACATAACAAAATACTTCATTTCATTTGAATAATTATTGTTTACAATATCCTTTATCCAAATACTAACCACAAATTTACATGAAACTACTAGCTAAACGAAGTCCAATGCCATTAGCATGTTGAGTAAGCTTTTCCTTAGTTAAAGCCTTCATAAATGGATCAGCTAGATTGTTATCTGTGTGAATTTTGAGTAAATTGATTTCACCTATATGGACTTGTTCTCGAACATAGTGATATCTTCTAGGAAAATGTCTGGCGCTCTTCATAACTCCAGGTTCATTGGCGAATGTAACTGCGGCAGAGTTGTCACAATACATATTAATAGGTAATTCAATTGACGGCATAATACCAAGCCCCGAAATGAATTTCCTAATCCAAACAGCTTCCATCGCAGCTTCCAATGCAGCAATATACTCAGCTTCTATAACAGACATCACAATAGTTGTCTGCTTCGTGCTCTTCCAGTCAACTGCTCCTACATTAATAACGAAGACATAACCCGTCTGAGACTTCGTATCATCTTTATCAGTTTCAAAGGACGCATCACAGTAACCTGTAACATCAAGTTCTGCATCTGGATTTCCCCCATACACTAGAAACATATCTTTGGTATTCCTCAAATACTTAAGAATGCTTTTAACAGCGTGCCGGTGCTTCCCACCTGGATTCTATTGATAACGACTGGTCATATTTTGTGCAAATGCCACATCAGGTCTTGTGCATCTAATTGCATACATGATAGATCCTACTGCTGAAGAATATGGAACTTTCTTCATGAGTGCAACCTCTTCAGGTGTTGAAGCACATAGTTTGCTACTTAAGCCATGTTCTACTTGCATTGGCAAATATCCTTTCTTGGAATTTTGCATATTAAATCTCTTCAATACTTTATCAATGTAAGCACTTTGACTTAACAAATCAACCACTTTGATCTATCTCTGTAGATTTTGATTCCAAGGATGTATGTTGATTCTCCTAAATCCTTCATAGAAAAACATTTACCAAGATAGGCTTTAACTTCCTTTAAACTTGGTATGTGATTTCCTAAGATTAATATGTCATCGACATACAGGATAAGGAAAGTAATATTATTCCCACTAGCTTTCTGGTAGACACATGGCTCATCAAGATTTTGAGTAAATCCAAATTTTTTTATTTCAGCATCAAATCTTTTATTCCATTGACGTGATGCTTGCTTCAATCCATAAATGGATCTTTGAAGTTTGCATACACGGTTTTGAAATTCTGGATTCACAAACCCCTCAGGCTGCACCATATAGATGTCTTCATCTAGGCGACCATTTAAGAAGGCGGTTTTGACATCCATTTGCCATATCTCATAGTCATAGTAGGCAGCTATAGCTAAGAGAATCCTAATAGCTCTAATGTCAGCTATAGGAGAAAAGGTCTCCTCATAGTCAACACCAAATGTTTGAGTATAGCCTTTAGCTACCAAACAGGCCTTATAGGTGTGTACAATGCCATCCATGTCTGTTTTCTTCTTGTAGAGCCATTTACTTCCAACTACCTTAGCATTTGGAGGAAGGTCTACTTCTACCCAGACTTCGTTGTCTCTCATGGATTGCATTTCCCCATTCATAGCACTCTGCCATTTCTCCTTTTCAGGACCATTCATGGCAGCTTTATAACTAGTAGGTTCATCAAGATCCCCTTGTATAGTTTCCTCACACTCTACGTTAAGACATAGACGTTCGGGTGCTTTCACAGGTCTTGAAGATCTGCGAATAGGTACCACTTCAACTTTAGGTGGAGGACCTAAACTTTCAGGTTCCACATGAAGTGAGCTAGTGTTTTCAGAAGGTGATGTATCTTCATCTTCTAGATCATAAACTCTCCCACTAAATTCTTGAGATATGAGATTCTTTTCAAAGAAATCTCCATACCTAGCCACAATGACTTTATTCTCTGGTGGAAAGTAAAAGTAGTAACCCATCGTTTCCTTTGGGTATCCTACGAAGATACACTTAACAGATCTCTGTTGAAGTTTATCTGGTGAATCACGTTTAACAAACGCGTCACAACCCCAGACCCTTAAGTAAGAAAAGTTGGGAGCTTTTCCTGTCCATTATTCATATGGAGACTTATCAACCTTCTTAGTTGGAACCATATTCAATATGCGAATTGTAGTTTCAAGGGCATAATCCCAAAAGGATAAGGGTAGAGTTGTAAGATTAAACATTGATCGTACCATGACGAGCAAAGTACGATTTCTCCTTTCAGATACACCATTTTGCTGTGAAGTATAAGGAGCCGTGACATGCTGGACTATGCCACACTCAGCTAAGAAGTCTTTAAACTCTTGGCTTATATATTCACCGCCTCTATCAGATCGAAGGGCTTAATCTTCTTACCGAGTTGTAATTCTAATTCACTTTTGAAAACCTTTTTTTTTTGGGTAAAATGTCAACGACCCGGTAAATATATTACTCCAAAAAACAATTAAGTACAACGGATATGAGTGAATCTCATATCTCAGCCCGTTACATAGGGGAAAAGCTTACATAACAAGATACTTCCTATTTTCTAGACAAGAAAACAAAACCACTACCACATAATATTGAAAGACTCGGACAAAAATATAAACTACTTCCTACGACCTTGGAGATTAAAGCCGTAAGTGGCATTAAGAGCATTCAACTCCCCTGGAAGATCATAAATTTGCTTCGAGTAATCATCATAATCATCAAACTCATCTTCACGCTCATGACCTCCACCAAAAAGATTTGCAGATTCATCGAACATGTTAAGAACCTCTTCCTCTTCACTGTCAGAAACCACAACATCACCCACCTTGGAAAATGGATTAGCTCTCTTAGTGACAGAGGCAGACGGAACAGGTTGACCTTTATCATCCACAAGAGTAGCTTTCCCATCAATAATTAGCTTTTCAAGCATACTAATTTTCTCAACTATGGGAGTAGAACCAACTTCCTTAGTTCCCATTGAATCACTCACAAGCGGTTCTTGTGATGTAGAACCAGTCTTAACCGACTCATCCTCATTAACTTCCATAGTACGGCCAGCATCCACATCCATGTAGGTGTCATTAGTAGGAATACCAAAACCATCCGTATCATCCATATTAAGCGCATCAAACTGATTGGATGTAGTGATCTTTGAGCTAGCCACATTAGAAGCCTTCTTCTTAGTTCCATCCACCTTCTTTGGTTCAGGAGGGTTATTTTTGGGTTGGTACTGAAATTGCTTACCCACAACAGGTTTAGTAAACCCTCCTTTACCCTGAGTTGTAGAACCACCTTGTTTACCTTTCTTTTTGTTATTGATAGCCGTGAAACCATCATTAACCGGCTTAGTAGGTTGAACTGGAGGAACAACAACTTTCGGACAATCAATAATAGTATGACCAAAAACCTTACACTTATCACAACGCGGAGGTTTTCACTCGTATTCAACCCTAATCTTCTCAATAGTCGAACCCGTACCATCAAGTAAAGGTATCTCAACAGTAATGCTATCCCTAAGCACCTCATCCGACTTTACTTCAATCATGCATCTAGCAAAGCTACTACGGCCCCACGATTCCTTGCACATTTGGCTGGTAAAAGCATCTAACCTTTTGGGCTTCCCAATCAAAGTAGCAAGAAGACTAAGCCCGTCATCCGAAAACATAGCTAAAGGAACATCATGGAATTTAACCCACACCGGAATGTTAGTCAAATCCTCCTTAAGCAAGTTTGTGTTCAATGTCCATGGTTTAAGAATAATAGGAACATTACGAATCAACCAAGGACCATTATCAAGAACATCATCGACACCTTTCTTCAAGTTAAACTTGAAGAAAAAGAACCCCTTAGCATTCATCATAACCTTTTGTAAACCATACTTAGACCACGCATTGCGAACATAATAATCAACAACAGGAAAAGCAAGGCGTTGACCAAGGAAGTATCCGTAGAGAGTATTCTCAAACCTCATGTTCACTTCTTCCACTACTGTCAACGAGATTGAAAGGTCAACATCATCCTTCTTTTTGCTGCATTCTAACCTCCAAAAATTAGATACATGTTTCTGGGATGCATTAGAAGCAACACCCACGTAAGAGACCGACTTAACTCCATTACCACTAGTAGTATCAACCTTGGGTGCATTAGGATCAGGAGTAACACTCTGATTCATATTCTCATTAGTCCCATACATCTGGGATTGCATAGCCACATTAAAACTCATCGAAGGAGTTTTAGTACCACTCGAATTGTTCAACTCAGAAGATGAAGCCATATTAGCAATATCACTGTTAATTTTATTCATTGCTTCATCAAACTTGTTATGCGCATTAGCAATTAATTGCTCCACATTAGGCTGTTTTGAACCGTGAGATGACGAGTCATGCACCAAATCATCCAAAACAACCTGATCATTACCCTCGTTCACTTTATCAGCCACATCATCATCATCAACATCAACCATTAGATCACTAACATCCTTCATACCAAGCTTAGGACTCAAAAAACCCCTTTCCATCTCTCACCACCCCGTTACCAAATCAAAACAGAATACGAACCAAAGAATACGAATCAAAAAATCCAGCAGCATGCGAAACCAACAAAGAAGAGAAAAAAAACCCTAATCTTAGCGATTAGGGTTTATAGTAATACGAATCAAGAATCTAACCTCCCATCATATTAACAATCGAACAGTTACAAGAAAAGAAATAACTGAATAGTGATCGATTGTAATTACCAAATCAGAACCGACTGCTAAGAACAGTCGATTGAAGATCCCACGCGAAACCCTAAATAATGATCCAAGAAAATCCACAAAAAACTTGTTAAAGGTTTAAGGTAGATTTGATTGGAACGATTAGAACGATACCCTAACTAAATTGATCACAATAGCAAGCCAAGTAGGCAGGAATGAACTTTTGAAAACCTTGAAAGTGTTAAAGACTTCATGTTTATGTTTAAGTAAATAAACATAACCATAACGACTATAATCATCCGTGAAGGTTATGAAGTAGCTAGCACCACGTTTTGACACATGTCTAAGTGGACCACATACATCAGTGTGTATTAATCCAAGTAGTTCAGTTGCCCTTTCCACTTGATGTGAAAAATGTTTCCTTGTAATCTTCCCAGATATGCAGGATTCACATTTATCAAATGATTCATCATTGATCTTTTGCAAAAGCCCATCATGTTGCAGCTTTTCCATGCGATCCTTGCCTATATGAGCAAGACGACAGTGCCAAAGATAAGACGAATCCAAGTTAGACTTGATTCTCTTATTGCTAATGCCATACATAGAATTATTTATGTTGGACATACAATTTTCAATATGAATTTCAAACACACCATTTATTGGAATTGCATTAAAGTAAAAAACATTATTTAAAGAAACAGAAATTCCATTATTAATAAATGTGTAAACAAAACCATTATCTAATAACAAAGAAACTGAAACAACACCCCTAACAATAAAGGGTGCATAATGAAAATTATTCAATACTAGTATCAAACCCGAAGGTAAAACTAAATCGAAAGTCCCTATGGCTTCAACTGCTGCACGTATGTCATTCCCTACGTACAAGTATCTTTCTACATAGGCCAGCTTCCTTACTCCTCTAAGTCTCTGTGACGTATTACAAATGTGAGTACCACATCTTGTATCATATATCCAGGAATTATTCTTGCGTGGAAAAGAAAATAATTCAATCATAAACATACCTGAAGTGCTTGCGACGTTACCATGCATTTTACTCTTGTTGAGGCGCAACTCCTCTAGTAACAATGGACAGTTCCGCTTCCAATGACCAGGAGTGTTGCAATAGTGACAAGAAGCAATATCCTTGTTGGGAGTTTCCTTCTTCTTAGGAGGAGGAATTTGCTTCTTAGGCTTCTGTTGGTGAGTCGCAACTTGTTTGCCTTTTCCATTACCAGTGCCTTTACCCTTGTAGTTCGCATGTTGTGGTTTGTTAGGTTTCTTCTTGGTGATCCTACCACCTTGTATCGCCATTACAACGGGTGTAGGTACCTTCTTAGACAGACCTTTTTCAAAGTCAATAAGCGTTGCATGAACTTCACTAACTGTCTTCCCCTTGCAATGCATATTATAGTTGCGTACAAACTCACTATACAAATCCTGATTAAGGGATCGTAAAATGAGGCCAATACTGACGCTTTCCTGATATCCGCAGCCGAGTCGCTCCAATTGGACCAAATAATGTTTCATTGACAATACATTGGCACTCACGGATTTTCCTGCTTCCTGCTTACAAATGTGTAGTGATTCTATTAAGTCATAATTCTGCAGCAGGTGGTTTCTCAAACATTCGTCTGAGTTCATTTATCATGTCCCTGGGTCCATAGTGCTCAAACTGTTTCTGCAATTGAGTATCCATCCAGCCAACATGAGACAACCCACATCATTGTGCTTTTCATATGCAATGTTGTATGCATCCTTTTGGGCTTGTGTTGCATTTTTAGCAGGTTCAGTAGGAAGAGGTTCACCAAGATAATCATATATTTTGGCCATCCTTAATATAATTCTTAAGGATCGATACCAATCATTGAAATTTTCACCAGTCAACTTGTCTCGATCAATCATTTGCTTGAACGCAGAACTCATGTTGCTCATATTAGTGTTTTCGGGTGTAGCCATTTCTATAGAAAAAATTCAAAAGTTATTACTTTCAATAATAAATTTCAAGAAAATTAAATACCCTTGGTTCATAAACATATAACCATTAATTTTACATTGAAAACTAGGATCCAAATTGACATAGGTTCATCACATCAGTTGATCTGCTAGTGATGACGGTATTCAATAAGGTACGAGACGAGTCCCAATTGCCAAAATTCAATTGCAATTCCTAGAAAGGATGGGATTTACATATTTGCCAACCGCAGTTGCAATGTAAGCATGTTTTATCCCCATCTTATGCCTTGAGTGATCAGAATCCGCTATCAACTCAATTAAGTTAACCAACTTAAGAAACATCAAACTTACATAATTCTACCACACCAGTTGATCTGCTAGTGATGAAATCATGTAATTTTCCCATCCATTGCAATCTAGCCAGGTTACGTATAACATCCCGTAAAATTTTCCTACGATTAACATAAAAATAACCATTTTTACCCATGACAATTTTTTTTATACTTGACAATCACAACATACTTACCAATTACTTTGAAACGGTACTCACATTTATGTTTAAAAATCTAAATATCACGAATAACTAAAAACGTTTATATATACATTTCGTCCAAACAACCTAAGAATATATCTTTGCCAAGTGAATTACTTCGTATAAGTTCCAAATAACTAACAACTATACTCATTGTATTTTTTACCATGCTCAGTTTATTTCCCCTCGTACGTCTCACATATATAAATCTTAGTTACCATTTGATATTTTACAACGTCAACCAAATCCTATCATCACCAAGCTCTTAAGTTCCCAAGTAAGCTACTAACTTCATTCCCTTGGCTATCACGCATTTCATATGACCATTGGTGTCCAAAAATGTTACCTAAACTCCTAGATATCCCACGTACATAACACATTTCCAATATACTACAAAACTAAATTGTTTCCTTGTGAGTGTTACACGAGCAGACTAGCAGCACCAAACAGACCTTTATTCAGTTTCATGTAGAGTTTCATTTGGGCCTGATCTACCAATTACCACAAAGCCCACCAACACACCTCAATGACCGTTAGTTCATTTTCTTCAGTCGCTAACATAGTTACATTGCCCGTTCTTCTCACATTTTCGACACACAACACACCCATGATTTACTCTAGAAACACCAACCGAACCCATCCCTATAAATCATAATCAATCTATCACCTCTAACTACTTGACATTTATCTACAATCACACTCACTCAAACAACTTGACGCCCTTCGAACAAACTCTCAAAACGTGGCTTTGAAACACTTTTGAATATCATAAATTTAAGCCAACTAGGAACTTTAATATGTTACAAACCAAACCGGACCCTTGTTATTTTCTTTTCTTTACTTTGGGTCTGGGTGCAAACCAACGAAGCTCACCAGGCCAAAAGGCCCAACTGCACCCTTTTGTTCTAATATTTCTAGTTGCGTGTAACATTGAGTTTGGCTCATTCTCTTCCAAATTCGACTAACAACATAACCATATTATTACACCTCCTAGTTAACCTTGCTTCAAGGACTCAAGAATGCCATTTGTCTCTCAATCTCGTGTACATTGCTACCTGAAAAACTAACCAAACAGAAAGGAACAAACACGTTTTGCTCCAACACTATACACCCACAGTTTTTACCGTCAGCCCGAAATCTTATAACTTTCCGCCTCAAATACAACTAAGCCACTTTTCTTTCTTGTTCCCTTCTCCTGGTCGACGAGGCAAGAGCAAGAGAACCACCTCCCTCACTCGTTACTGCCCCAAGTGTAACCTAAGACAAAACCATATTACCTTCTTACAATCCTACTTACACATACAACCTCCCACCTCCAACTCTCCCCAATCCAAGAACATGCATAATTGAGAAGCTTCCACACTCCAAAACTCTCATGATCTCTGCTCCATTTTGCCATTTGTCCAAGCTCAAACTTGGGTATATATAGAGCCATGCATATCGACAGGTTACTCACACTCAAACACAAACCTTTCACATCTCAAAATATTTCTCTAAGTCAATTGTTGGTTCCCTTTTCGTGCTGTACGAGAGGGTTAGCAAACACTCTTCACATTACAAAGTCTTTCTTTCATTCTTTCTGGTACTTTACGAGAAAACTAGTCAAATATTCCAAGGTTTGAAGCATTATTCAAGTCAACAAGGAGGTGGTCTCGGTTCATGGTTGAGTCCTTAAATGAACTACATCTTCAATCCACTTCTGATCACGAGTCTACATCGTGTCCTCCCCACCATTTCGTGGTGTTGTAAGTCTCTCCCAATTATTTTCTATACGTACACTATGTTTTTACATTATTAAATTTCACATTTAACATGCTACACAACCCTCCTAGTTTTCTCTATTATTTCATGAGCTCTCGTAAATCATTTTCTTACAAAAGATGGCAATCCAAAATCCTTGCGTGGCTATTTAATAAGTATTGTAAAACACAGGTTTGAAAACAGCACATAAGTAGCAGACGTGCATTTCTTTTGGTTCTATTTTAACGAGCATAAACACACCCTTAGTTTTATTTCGACATGTAATACTAATCAAGAACCTCAAACTCTTTTAATGAATAAACTTCATACACTTAATAACACGCTACTAAAATCAGAAAGTTGGTTTGAAAGCTTAGAAATAAAAAACGAAACTGTTTTTCATAACTAATACATGTCGAGTATCAGTTCTGAGTGACCAACTTGGACCAATTAATTCAAGTATCAAACGAGGTCCAAAAATTACGAAACTTGGTGGATTGAAAGACCTCCCAGCATAGATCATCAAGGATAAAAAACACTTCGAAAACATTCAAAGGCCACAATTTTATTTGATGGTTTTCCGGCCACTATAACTAAAAGAAAACAGAAATTTATTCGAGCTTAAAAGCTCGAATTACAAGCTATTAAGCTATTAAAAAGAATATATATAAACTTAAAATGACTTATATAAAAGAGTCGTATCTTTTCCCAAGCTCAGCTTTTGTTAAACAAGATGGAACCTCAACGTTTTTATAAACCCATTCCGAAACACAAGCGCATGCATGAAACTGAGAGATATATAACAAAATATAATACAGATTCGAATAACTATATAAAAAAAAAATGTTTGATATTAAAGTACAACAAGTAGCATGGCTCAGTTGGTCGGGAAGCATGCTTTTGAGTTAGATGTCACGAGTTCGAACCCTGTCCTCGTCTTTTTATTGATATTTTATAACATTACTACTTTATTAAAATTTACACATTTAACCCCCGACTTCTAACAACTTGCCATTTTTATAAGTTTTGAAAACTTTGTATTACATTTTAAACCTCTAACTTTAATTCATTTCTTTTCTAAATACTTTTATAAGCTAATCAAGCTACGTTAATTTTACCACTTTCCGTGTAGATAAGTATGTTTGACACTGATTTTATTTGGTAACCACATTGGGGTAAACAATAAGCTATATATATTGGTCCTAATGGATTATCACGAATTTACTAAATATATACTTTATATATTTTCACACCTCGAAACCTAACAAAAATGCTAAATATAAAACGACGTATATAGAAACCTACATTTTGAATAGATAATGAAATAATAGTCTTGAATAACTATATATTTATGAATATATATAATTTATAACGTAAATTATATAACTTAACGTTATTATTGGTTAACTTGAACACACGTTAAGAAATGATTATTCCTACAATAAAACTCATCGATTCACTTAACCAGGCGTAAACATGAAAGTTACTATAATTTATCATTCACCAACTTTCGATACATATTACAAATTCATGACGAGAAATATAAAATAATAAACGATACTTATACATCAAGACAAGTTATATAGTATATAACTTGCTCTTGAATTATTAAGCGTTTTTCCACGCAAGCCACCTCTGCCACAAAAGTCATTTTGTCATCGAACACTATTCAAATCACGATTCTCGATAAGTCGAATTTATCTCGGACTTCCATATCATTCAGGTTATCTTGAAGTCATTTCCATTCTACCTCTGACATTACGTTATCTATGCCTATCATAACTCTCAGGTGAGTCATAGTCCCTACTCTTAATTGTTTTATAATGATTTATACACATTTTTGGGGGAGATACATGCTTAACTACTGTTTTATACTTATACAAGTACTCGTTAACTATTTACATATTACTATAAGTTCATAGCCCCACTTTCTATCGTTTAACTGTTTTATAAACTCCTTGGGAGAGATACATGTGTAACAACTTTTCTAACGATTTTACTATTGATATTTGGAATTATGGAACAAACTGTTTAAATACGGTTTTAACTGTTTAAATACGGTTCTCCACAAACTGTTCGGATACAGTTTCAACTGTTTAAATACGGTGCTCCACAAACTGTTCGGATACAGTTTCAACTGTTTAAATACGGTTCCCCACAAACTGTTCGGATACAGTTTCAACTGTTTAAATACGGTTCTCTACAAACTGTTCGGATACGGTTTCAACTGTTTAAATACGGTTCCCAACAAACTGTTTGGATACGGTTTCAATTGTTTAAATACGTTTCCCCATCAACTGTTTAAATACGGTTTCAAACTGTTTATGTTATGGGCGCAACAACGTGGCCCAAATCTCGAAACTTGTGTTAAATGGATTTATAAACCAACTACTATTTTGGGTATTAACCCGGTGAAAGGCAAACCAATGGATTAATTTGTGTTAAATTATTAAGGAAATCACTCATTTTCTGATTTTGATAAATCAACAATTTAAGCTATGAATATTATGGATTTACCCACACTTTAATTTGATAATCAACTGATATCATAACTACTTTGGACTCATAAACTCTTTTGATTTTAGAAATCAATATTCGAAACTATAAACTCTATGAACTCACCAACCTTTGTGTTGACACTTTTAGCAAGTGTTTATCTCAGATCCATAATGAGCAAGGATGGCACGGAGGAGCACGGATACTTATAAAGGCTATAAATTTCCTATCATTCGAAAACTGATTTAATAAACTTTGGGACAAACGAGGACCTCTTTGAAAACTCTTGTGTTTATATTCGAATGATAGATCTTTAAAATGACTAAAATGACAAATCATTTTCTACTAATAAACTGTACGCTATGAAGTAACACCCAATCTAATTTCCGCTGCATGTTTTCAAAACTGGGGGTGTTACATATTGGTATTCAGAGCCTTGGTTATAGTGAAACGGGTCTAAGTTAGATCCGATCTATAATCGGTTTTACAAACAAAACATTTTATAGCCTTACGCTCTCCGTGCTTTCCATCCGCTAGACAATTATGTGACTTCTAGATAGTTATGCTACACCAACACTCTAATATATTGATATATATGCTTACCAACTGTTCAAAGTACTATACTCATCCTCTTTAATTATCTCACTCTCATCAATATAGATGCGTATGACGTACTCTTTTCGTACTCTCAGAAAATCCGCGCATGAATTGCTTTGTCAATTAGTATGGATGTTAAGTCAGAATCTTAAAATGATTTACAACGTCTTAATTTGAATGGATTGGGATGCCCTTTTATTCAAATCAAGAAATTGTAAATCATTGAACCATAAGTTTATATTTCTTTAGTTACATAGTTTGGGACGCTTCTCTATGTAAATAATTAAATATAGATAAATAGGTTTAATTATTTCTGAGTTAACAGGCATATGAAACCACGAACCCCTAAATCTTACTAGAAACCACGAACATTGATACACAACAATATGACTAGCATCGGTAATGCTATCATCACAAAGATCATTAAATAAACCTTGACATCACTAAACGATTGATCCATAAGGCTGATGAAGAATGCCACCACTCCTATGAGTGCAAGAACCGCGACTGGATGTAATACATCGAATACTCTATACAACAAAACCACACAATGAAACGTTAATGCCATGTGCATTCACTTTTTCCCAAACTAAATTTCTATCCACGAAAACTGATAATTCAAGAAATTTCTCTACCCTCTTCTCTTTGTAAAAATCTGTATCAACAAAACTCTTTTGTTTAACAGGTAGGTTACCCGCACAGATTTTTGTAATTATAAATTATGAAGAAAATCTAAACGTAACAGAATAAATAAATTCTCATCCAAATTATGCTCACAAGGGATTTTATTTAAGCACTCAAACGATATATTATTAAAAACAGACTTGACAGAAATACATAAAAACATTACAAACAATACTGAATTAAAGCATCACACTTCAGCGGTAGTCTGGGTGATCCCAAGTCTGAGAATTGTTGGAGTCATATCCATCATCATAAGGGTCGAAGCTTGCCAACCTCTCTTCTTCTATTTGAGCCTCCAACCTACTCAGCTCCCGCTCCATGTCAGAAGTCCAACCACCATCGTCGCCGCCACATTTTCCTCAAAACTTGGCTGGAATTGATCCAGATGAGGCAATTGTTGTTGTTGCACAACCACTCTTGGTGCAGAAGAACTTGATGCACCTTGTTGTAGTAGTGGTTGCTGTTGCGGTTGTTGTGGTGGTGGTGGTGGATTTTGTTGTTGTTGTTGTTGTTGTTGTTGTTGTTGTTGTTCAACCCTAGCAGCTTCAACATTCTCTTCAAAACTCCAACGGATCTTGTTGGAACTCTGGTCCTCTATCTGATGAACACAAGCCCATAGCGTTTCAATAATAGCCGCATCCTTACGATATCCGTCATACAAGAAAGTATCGATCACATGTTTCCGATCCCCCGATATGTCTGTGAACTCTACATAACGTTCTCTAAGTCGTTGTTTCAATTGTTTCGCCACCTCGAACTCCAGGATGACCCTCACTATAGCATTTTTGTGATCCACATCACTATTTTCGGTTTCTGCTTTGATATATTGTTGAATTTGTTCAGCGGTATGTGGTAATTTGCAAACCATCGATTGTTTTGTGTGTGTGTGTGGATAACCCAACACGTACCGATGGTATTTATAAGGAATTGGAAAAATAATTCTCAATTATTTTCTTAAATACGACTGTTTGTATTCAAACGGTAAAAATTTTCAAAAGCCTACGTCTATTAAAACTAGCAAATAATTTTTGGGATACGTGGTGAAAATTGTTCCTTGGCTTTAGCATTTCAACACAAGTGGCAAGAACAAATCACGTTAAACATGTAACACCATAACTAAATCATGAACGCGCCACGTATGAATAATACACTCTCACACGAATTAACCCCTCAGCTTCTAAGGAATTATGAACTTATTAATAATCTTTACAAACTCTCAAACATTATACGATACCTCAACGAATCTCAAATCAACTCATTACCTCATGTATCTTAGAAATAAAACGTATGTCGATGAACCATACTCGCAAAAACCAAATCAAATACACCTTCTTAACTTGGGCCTTAACCCACTACTTCTATGCGCTGACACATATTTGGGTTCAGTAACCAAACGCACCGTCGTATTATCATTGGACTTGATCAACAACTTAAGCCCGACATTGCTTAAGCCCAAAACCTAAATATTACTCCCAACCGTCTCATGACCTATAGTTTCGAACCATTTTTCCGTGACATTTCTAAGCACCCTATCAATATTTTGTGCATCTCAATTTATCATGTACCCAAGAAACACGTGTGACAAATCTTTTCCAATTAACCGATCCTTCGATGGTCAAATTTTCATCAAAGCTCAACCCAATTGCCATATCCAACTATACCAAAAATCATATGTATTTAAATACTCGGTTCCAAACGAAGCCAAGCAAACTTCCATATATAGTTTCGGTTATAAATTTATTAAAACCCACCTTTGTAAACTTGACCAACCAACTCTAAAAATGTTTTGACACCTAATGACCTTCTATATATTAATCTAACAATTAATAAGCAGTAAAAACAAGCGAGAAATCAGAATAAGCTAAGGCATCATAAAAGGAAATAAATTTTATTCATACACCAGAAGTTACATGGAAACACAACGAACCTTTATTTCAACATTTCTACCACTACATTACGATACTACTCCTCACTTCCAGAACTTGTCAATGATGATCGATAGAACCACGAGTGGTACAAGAAACATTAAGATTCCGGCTAACATAACACGATCTTCGTTCGGAACATACACTAGATAAATAGCACCAACGATGACATACAAGATCGCAAGAATGGCGATGAAGTGCGGCATGTCGACAGAAAATAAAATGAGAAAGACAAGTTAGGTAAAAAGGGGTATACTAGTGGGTTATTTAAAGAGAATAAGAGTTGGGTACTGTACACCACTGTGGTAAAATACTGCTTACACCTTAAAAACTACATTTAATGTTGCCAAATAATAATTATATTTTTGGACTAAAGTTCCCCAAGTTTTTCTTTAAAAATCATATTAAGATCCGTCATCATAAAAGAAGAAGCTAATGTAGTAGTAGATACGTTAAGCTGAAAAGAACAAATAAAACCGCTCAGGGATTAGATCATTAGAAATGACTATTTGTTCACCCTTTCCACTCACCTTTACAACCACCTTAGCCTGGAATCCCGGGACGGGATTTAGTTTAACGGGTAGGTAATATAACATCCCGTAAAATTTTCCTACGATTAACATAAAAATAACCATTTTTATCCATGACAATTTTTTTTTATACTTGACAATCACAACATACTTACCAATTACTTTGAAACGGTACTCACATTTATATTTAAAAATCTAAATATCACGAATAACTAAAAACGTTTATATATACATTTCGTCCAAACAACCTAAGAATATATCTTTGCCAAGTGAATTACTTCGTATAAGTTCCAAATAACTAACAACTATACTCATTGTATTTTTTACCATGCTCAGTTTATTTCCCCTCGTACCTCTCACATATATAAATCTTAGTTACCATTTGATATGTTACAACGTCAACCAAATCCTATCATCACCAAGCTCTTAAGTTCCCAAGTAAGCAACTAACTTCATTCCCTTGGCTATCACACATTTCATATGACCATTGGTGTCCAAGAATGTTACCTAAACTCCTAGATATCCCACGTACATAACACATTTCCAATATACTACAAAACTAAATTGTTTCCTTGTGAGTGTTACACGAGCAGACTAGCAGCACCAAACAGACCTTTATTCAGTTTCATGTAGAATTTCATTTGGGCCTGATCTACCAATTACCACAAAGCCCACCAACACACCTCAATGACCGTTAGTTCATTTTCTTCAGTCGCTAACATAGTTACATTGCCCGTTCTTCTCACATTTTCGACACATAACACACCCATGATTTACTCTAGAAACACCAACCGAACCCATCCCTATAAATCATAATCAATCTATCACCTCTAACTACTTGACATTTATCTACAATCACACTCACTCAAACAACTTGACGCCCTTCGAACAAACTCTCAAAACGTGGCTTTGAAACACTTTTGAATATCTTAAATTTAAGCCAACTAGGAACTTTAATATGTTACAAACCAAACCGGACCCTTGTTATTTTCTTTTCTTTACTTTGGGTCTGGGTGCAAACCAACGAAGCTCACCAGGCCAAAAGGCCCAACTGCACCCTTTTGTTCTAATATTTCCAGTTGCGTGTAACATTGAGTTTGGCTCATTCTCTTCCAAATTCAACTAACAACATAACCATATTATTACACCTCCTAGTTAACCTTGCTTCAAGGACTCAAGAATGCTATTTGTCTCTCAATCTTGTGTACATTGCTACCTGAAAAACTAACCAAATGGAAAGGAACAAACACGTTTTGCTCCAACACTATACACCCACAGTTTTTACCTTCAGCCCGAAATCTTATAACTTTCCGCCTCAAATACAACTAAGCCACTTTTCTTTCTTGTTCCCTTCTCCTGGTTGACGAGGCAAGAGCAAGAGAACCACGTCCCTCACTCGTTACTGCCCCAAGTGTAACCTAAGACAAAACTATGTTACCTCCTTACAATCCTACTTACACATACAACCTCCCACCTCCAACTCTCCCCAATCCAAGAACATGCATAATTGAGAAGCTTTCACACTCCAAAACTCTCATGATCTCTGCTCCATTTTGCCATTTGTCCAAGCTCAAACTTAGGTATATATAGAGCCATGCATATCGACAGGTTACTCACACTCAAACACAAACCTTTCACATCTCAAAATATTTCTCTAAGTCAATTGTTGGTTCCCTTTTCGTGCTGTACGAGAGGGTTAGCAAACACTCTTCACATTACAAAGTCTTTCATTCATTCTTTCTGGTACTTTATGAGAAAACTAGTCTAATATTCCAAGGTTTTAAGCATTATTCAAGTCAACAAGGAGGTTGTCTCGGTTCATTGTTGAGTTCTTAAACTAACTACATCTTCAATCCACTTCTGATCACGAGTCCAGATCGTGTCCTCCCCACCATTTCGTGGTGTTGTAAGCCTCTCCCAATTATTTTCTATACGTACACTATGTTTTTACATTATTAAATTTCACATTTAACATGCTACGCAACCCTCCTAGTTTTCTCTATTATTTCATGAGCTCTCGTAAATCATTTTCTTACAAAAGATGGCAATCCTAAATCCTTGGGTGGCTATTTAATAAGTATTGTAAAACACAGGTTTTAAAACAGCACATAAGTAGCAGACATGCATTTCTTTTGGTTCTATTTTAACGAGCATAAACACACCCTTAGTTTTATTTTGACATGTAATACTAATCAAGAACCTCAAACTCTTTTAATGAATAAACTTCATATACTTAATAACACGCTACTAAAATCAGAAAGTTATTTTGAAAGGTTATAAATCAAAAATGAAACTGTTTTTCATAACTAATATATGTCGAGTATCTGTTCTGAGTGACCAACTTGGACCAATTAATTCGAATATCAAACGAGGTCCAAAAATAACGAAACTTGGTGGATTGAAAGACCTCCCAGCATAGATCATCAAGGATCAAAAACACTTCGAAAACATTCAAAGGCCATGATTTTATTTGATGGTTTTCCGACCACTATAACAAAAAGAAAACAGAAATTTATTCGAGCTTAAAAGCTCGAATTACAAGCTATTAAGCTATTAAAAAGAATATATATAAACTTAAAATGACTTATATAAAAGAGTCGTATCTTTTCCCAAGCTCAGCTTTTGTTAAACAAGATGGAACCTCAACGTTTTTATAAACCCATTTCGAAACACAAGCGCATGCATGAAACTGAGAGATATATAAAAAAATATAATACAGATTCGAATAACTATATAAACTAAAACGTTTGGTATTAAAGCACAACAAGTAGCATGGCTCAGTTGGTCGGGAAGCATGCCTTTGAGTTAGATGTCACGAGTTCGAACCCTGTCCTCGTTTTTTTATTGATATTTTATAACATTACTACTTTATTAAAATTTACACATTTAACCCCCGACTTCTAACAACTTGCCATTTTTATAAGTTTTGAAAACTTTTTATTACATTGTAAACCTCTAACTTTAATTCACTTCTTTTCTAAATACTTTTATAAGCTAATCAAGCTACGTTAATTTTACCACTTTCCGTGTAGATAAGTATGTTTAACACTGATTATATTTGGTAACCACATTGGGGTAAACAATAAGCTATATATATTGGTCCTAATGGATTATCACGAATTTACTAAATATATACTTTATATATTTTCACACCTCGAAACCTAACAAAAACGCTAACTATAAAACGACGTATATAGAAACCTACATTTTGAGGAGATAATGAAATAATAATCTTGAATAACTATATATTTCTGAATATACATAATTTATAACGTAAATTATATAACTTAACGTTATTATTGGTTAACCTGAACACACGTTAAGAAATGATTATTCCTACAATAAAAGTCATCGGTTCACTTAACCAGGCGTAAACATGAAACTTACTATAATTTATCATTCACCAACTTTCGATACATATTACAAATTCATGACGAGAAATATAAAATAATAAACGATACTTATACATCAAGACAAGTTATATAGTATATAACTTGCTCTTGAATTATTAAGCCTTTTGCCACGCAAGCCACCTCTGCCACAAAAGTCATTTTGTCATCGAACACTATTCAAATCACGATTCTCGATAAGTCGAACTTATCTCGGACTTTCATATCATTCAGGTTATCTTGAAGTCATTTCCATTCTACCTCTGACATTACGTTATCTATGCCTATCATAACTCTCAGGTGAGTCATAGCCCCTAGTCTTAATTGTTTTATAATGATTTATACACATTTTTGGGGGAGATACATGCTTAACTACTGTTTTATACTTTTACAAGTACTCGTTAACTATTTACATATTACTATAAGTTCATAGCCCCACTTTCTATCGTTTAACTGTTTTATAAACTCTTTGGTAGAGATACATGTGTAACAACTTTTCTAACGATTTTACTATTGATATTTGGAATTATGGAACAAACTGTTTAAATACGGTTTCAATTGTTTAAATACGGTTCTCCACAAACTGTTCGAATACAGTTTCAACTGTTTAAATACGGTTCCCCACAAACTGTTCGGATACAGTTTCAACTGTTTAAATACGGTTCTCCACAAACTGTTCGGATATAGTTTCAGCTGTTTAAATACGGTTCCCCACAAACTGTTCGGATACAGTTTCAACTGTTTAAATACGGTTCTCCACAAACTGTTCGGATACGGTTTCAACTGTTTAAATACGGTTCCCCACAAACAGTTTGGATATGGTTTCAACTGTTTAAATACGGTTCCCCATCAACTGTTTAAATACGGTTTCAAACGGTTTATGTTATGGGCGCAACAACATGGCCCAAATCTCGAAACTTGTGTTAAATGGATTTATAAAACAACTACTATTTTGGGTATTAACCCGGTGAAAGGCAAACCAATGGATTAATTTGTGTTAAATTATTAAGGAAATCACTCATTTTTTGATTTTGATAAATCAACGATTTAAGCTATGAATATTATGGATTTACCCACACTTTAATTTGATAATCAATTGATATCATAACTACTTTGGACTCATAAACTCTTTTGATTTTAGAAATCAATATTCGAAACTATAAACTCTATGAACTCACCAACCTTTGTGTTGACACTTTTAGCATGTGTTTATCTCAGGTCCATAATGAGCAAGGATGGCACGGAGGAGCACAGATACTTATAAACGCTATAAATTTTCCTATCATTCGAAAACTGATTTAATAACTTTGGGGCAAACGAGGACCTCTTTTAAAACTCTGGTGTTTATATTCGAATGATAGATCTTTAAAATGACTAAAATGACAAATCATTTTCTACTAATAAACTGTACGCTATGAAGTAACACCCAATCTAATTTCCGCTGCATGTTTTCAAAACTGGGGGTGTTACATATTGGTATTCAAAGCCTTAGTTATAGTGAAACGGGTCTAAGTTAGATCCGAACTATAACCGGTTTTACAAACAAAACATTTTATAGCCTTACCCTCTCCGTGCTTTCCATCCGCCAGACAATTATGTGACTTCTAGATAGTTATGCTACACCAACACTCTAATATATTGATATATATGCTTACCAACTGTTCTGAGCACTATACTCATCCTCCTTAATTATCTCACTCTCATCAATATAGATGCGTATGACATACTCTTTTCATACTCTCAGAAAATCCGCGCATGAATTGCTTTGTCAATTAGTATGGATGTTAAGTCAGAATCTTAAAATGATTTACAATGTCTTAATTTGAATGGATTGGGACGCCCTTTTATTCAAATCAAGAAATTGTAAATCATTGAACCATAAGTTTATATTTCTTTAGTTACATAGTTTGGGACGATTCTCTATGTAAATAAGGAAATATAGATAAATAGGTTTAATTATTTCTGAGTTAACAGGCATATGAAACCACGGACCCCTAAATCTCACTAGAAACCACGAACATTGATACACAACGATATGACTAGCATAGGTAATGATATCATTACAAAGATCATTAAATAAACCTTGACATCACTAAACGATTGATCCATCAAGCTGATGAAGAATGCCACCACTCCTATGAGTGCAAGAACCGCGACTGGATGTAATACATCGAATACTCTGTACAACAAAACTACACAATGAAACGTTAATGCCATGTGCATTCACTTTTTCCCAAACTAAATTTCTATCCACGAAAACTGATAATTCAAGAAATTTCTCTACCCTCTTCTCTTTGTAAAAAACTACACAATGAAACGTTAATGCCATGTGCATTCACTTTTTCCCAAACTAAATTTCTATCCACGAAAACTGATAATTCAAGAAATTTCTCTACCCTCTTCTCTTTGTAAAAATCTGTATCAACAAAACTCTTTTGTTTAACGGGTAGGTTACCCGCACAGATTTTTGTAATTATAAATTATGAAGAAAGTCTAAACGTAACAGAATAAATAAATTCTCATCCAAATTATGCTTACAAGGGATTTTATTTAAGCACTCAAACGATATATTATTAAAAACAGACTTGACAGAAATACATTAAAAAAATTACAAACAATACTGAATTAAAACATCACACTTCAGCGGTAGTCTGGGTGATCCCAAGTCTGAGAATTGTTGGAGTCATATCCATCATCATAAGGGTCGAAGCTTGCCAACCTCTCTTCTTCTATTTGAGCCTTCAACCTACTCAGCTCCCGCTCCATGTCAGAAGTCCAACCACCCTCGTCGACCGCCACATTTTCCTCAAAACTTGGCTGGAATTGATCCAGATGAGGCAATTGTTGTTGTTGCACAACCACTCTTGGTGCAGAAGAACTTGATGCACCTTGTTGTAGTAGTGGTTACTGTTGCGGTTGTTGTGGTGGTGGTGATGGATTTTGTTTTTGTTGTTGCTGTTGTTGTTGTTGTTGTTGTTGTTGTTGTTGTTGTTGTTGTTGTTGTTGTTGTTGTTGTTGTTGTTGTTGTTGTTGTTGTTGTTGTTGTTGTTGTTGTTGTGGTTCAACCCTAGCAGCTTTAACATTCTCTTCAAAACTCCAACGGATCTTGTTGGAACTCTGGTCCTCTATCTGATGAACACAAGCCCATAGTGATTCAATAATAGCCGCATCCTTACGATATCCGTCATACAAGAAAGTATCGATCACATGTTTCCGATCCCCCGATATGTCTGTGCACTCTACATAACGTTCTCTAAGTCGTTGTTTCAATTGTTTCGCCACCTCGAACTCCAGGGTGACCCTCACTATAGCATTTTTGCGATCCACATCACTATTTTCGGTTTCTGCTTTGATATATTGTTGAATTTGTTCAGCGGTATGTGGTAATTTTCAAGCCATCGATTGTTTTTTGTGTGTGTGTGTGTGTGTGGATAACCCAACACGTACCAATGTTATTTATAAGGAATTGGAAAAATAATTCTCAATTATTTTCTTAAATATGACCGTTTGTATTTGATGAGGCGAAAAATGATCCGTTTTTAGGGGGCCATTTAAGACCGAATCCGACTTTATTTGATCAAATATTGCCCTAAATTGTTCCTTTTGTGATTTTAGGTACTTGGAGAGTGAATTCTGGAAAAGAATCCATTTTGGACGTTTTTGGAGCATAAAAGTGAAGAAAACGGCAAAGTCTCAAATTTCTATGCTGGGAACAGTGCATGAAGGCGTCAAGAGTTGCTCTTGACGGCGTCAGAGTGCCAAGAATAAAATACCATGGTTGATGACGGCGTCACATAGGCGGTCATAAGTAGATCAAGGCCGTCCGAGGAAGTATTTGGCGGCGAGATAATGGCGTCACACCCTTGCTCTTGACGCCGTCACCTCGATTTTCCTATATATAGTTTTCTAGTTTTTTACATTAAAGAGAGAGAAGTTTTGGTGAAACCCTAAAGACGAATTTGGTGCAACTTTTACAGGTTTTTCAAGGGTTCTAAACCCTTGATACCTTGCATTGTAATTGAGATAAGTGTTCTTCTAATCCAATCAATATATCTATGTGTTGGTTGTCTATATCTTGTTCTTGTCTCAATTCCATTATGATAGGCTAGATCTCTTTTGTGTTTGCTTAGATCTAATGAAACCTAGATATTGATTATGTGTTGATTACTTGTTTATTCTTGTCTTGGATGAATGATTTTATATGTTAGGCTTTAGAAAACTGGCAGATCTCCAAATGGTAACATGCTTGAACGTCTTAAGAAACATGAACCGAGGCGTACTAGGTCTTTATTGGTTGTATTTAATGTATGAGCCACTGTTTACAATCCCTATAGTTGTGCTGGGTCATGGTGTAGGAGGAGATAAGAGCTCATAGAATTGGGGAGTTATGTATGCCACCCCATGAATGGTATTAAGGAATACAATCCGTCATCCATACAATTATAACAAGTAATTAACGTGTAAAAGATATCTAGGGAGTAGTGAAGTCTAAGTAAACACATTTTCTCCAATTACTGCTCACAACCATAGTATAAATTAGTTAATTTCATTTTTAGTATTTTATTTTGATTATATCTTAGTTTTGGGTTAGTTGAATAGCAACTAATTCCGCCCACTCTTCCAAAACCCGAGATTTTACTTGCTTTCTAAAAAATATAAAAATACAAAAATAATCATCCATCACCTTTAGAACTAGTAATTAGGCTTTCTAATCCTAGCGACACTATTCCTAAGCTGAACGATCAATCCCCCGGTACTTGTCACTATACTATACTACAATGATCAGGTACACTGCCTGGTGGGGGTTGTAAGCTTCTCGAGATCCCTCAAGAGGTAAAGCCTGTTGCGATTCCCACGCATCAAGTTTTTGGCACCGCAGCCCGGGGAATAGTTATTGTCTAGGTTAGGATTTCTTTTTATTAGGTCTACTTGCTAGATTCCTTTCTAATAAGATTTTTATTTTTAGTTTTAGGTTTTATTTAGTCTATCTTATTTCTTCGTGCCTTTGTTCGTAACTCTTTACCATCCGACATCATGGAAGGTGGTAACATATTTGAACCCGTCATTCCACCACAACAAAACCCACCACTAGTACCCCTTAGGCCCCGAACCTTAGGAGAGTATTCCCGACCTAGCCACCAAGGCTACCGAAACACCATTGAGCTCACCGGAGACAATGTGACCGCCTTGCGATCCGACACCATCCGGTTGGTGCAAAGCGGATGTGCATTCCATGGACTTCGTTCCGAAGATCCAAACCAACATCTTAAGGACTTCCTCAAAATCGTAGATTCCATAGACCTAGGTGTTGAAACTAGAGAGACTACCCATCTACGCCTATTCCAATTCTCTCTACGGGATCAAGCTAGTCAATGGCTTGAGCGTTTACCCGCGGGATCAATCACCACATGGGATGATCTCACCACTCGTTTCCTTGCTCAATTTTTCCCACCGGGAAGAACTACTAAGCTTAGGAATGACATCTTGATGTTTCAACAACGTCAAAATGAATCTCTTTATGAAGCATGGACTCGTTTCAAGGACTTACTCCAAAAAGTCCCTCATCATGGCATAGATCTTTGGCTCCAAGTCCAAATTTTTTATGACCATATCGACGTCTCCACGAGGCGAACCATTGACCAATCGGCCGGTGGTAAGCTACGTGATCTTAGTGCGGAACAATCATGGGAACTCATAGAAGATCTTGCTCTCTATGACAACGAAAGTTGGAATGATCCCCGTGATTTGAACAAAACGGTCAAGGCAATATCTTTGCCTTCGAACAATTCTAGCACTCCCGACCGTAGGATCATGGAACTTGAGGACCAAGTCAAGTTTCTCATGAAATCTTACGAAGCTCCGAAGCCTTCAAGCCAAGTGAACAAAATCACTTCTTCATGCGAATTATGTAGTGGTCCCCATGACACTCGTGATTGTGTGGAACTCCCCGGAACAGCTTTTGCGGACTACGCATCCACGCGTACCGACGAAGCGGGAGATAAGTGGTACACTTTCAAGCCCGAGCCAAACACATATGGTGATTCATACAACCCCTCATGGAAATATCACCCAAACCTTAGGTGGAGACAAAATCAACCCAATTCCTCCAATCCGCCTAATCGTTACCAACCAAACGGTCCACCATCCAACCGTACTTTCAACAACAATCCTTCTAACAACTATGGTGGTACCAACAATATTGAAGGATTGATGTCAAAGTTCATGGCATCTCAAGAAGCCCGCATAGCTAGGTTCGAAACCGAATTCAACCAACAACAAACGGAGATGACCAACAAGATTGACAACTTGTTGAAAGCCCTCAACAACCAAGCATTAATCGCACCTAGGAAGGACACTAGGGACACCAATAGTAAGGACCCCTCATCATCCAAACATGTCCACTTTGTCAATGTTGTCACCATTAAGCCGATAGATAAGGAGATAGAGGAGAGTGACAAGGATGAAGTTAGAGTAGAAACTGATAGTAAGGACGAGAGTAGGGAAGTTGAGGTCAATAAGGGTGAGGAATTAGAGGAGGTAGAACCTATAGAAGAATACTTTGATAAGTTGCCAACCAAGGAAGAACGGGAATACCATAAGGATTTATTCGATGGTCCCGAGAGAACATATATCTTTGACGATCCCCTTATCAAAATGGGAGACCCCTCTAACATTAACATCCCATGTAACATCGGGCACATGCATATATGGAAAGCTTACATCGACCTTAGATCCCCCGTGAACATCATGACTAGGACCTATTACAATTGGGTGATGAAGAAGCAACTCAATTTTAGGATGATGCCCGGTAAAAATTGGATAAGTAATATTGTAGGGAGAGTTAAGGGATTACATGTGATTATAGGGAATCTCACCTATGAGATTGATTTTTTGATAGTGGAAGACACTCGTACGGTGATAGATGCTTGCCTAAGCCAAATAATATTCGGAAAACCATTTGTTGAGGCCACTAGGATGAGTTATGATCCGACTTTAGGGATAGTTAGGTTCAAGAAAGAGAATGATGAAGTTGCTTATCAAATGCCCTACAAAATCGAACAATACCGCCTTCTCTCTAATTTCGAAAAGGAACATAAGCAAGCGGCTTATTATAGGAATGAGGAGGATAGATGTAGAGGATTAGAGTATGTTAGAAATAGGATGCTTGGTTTCTACAAAGAGTGCTTGCAACTAGGTCCGGAATACAAAACTGGTTTAGAAGACGACCTAGAGAGTGGAACCAATGATGAAATCACCTAATAACCCATGACCTTGAGTCTAGCTACAAGACTCGTAAATAAAGAAAAGCGCTTCTTGGGAGGCAACCCATGTTTTGTGTGATTTTATTTGTTTGATTGTTATTTGCTTCCGTATGCGTGTTTTATTTTTATTGTTGGTTGATCATGTTTCTAAATTAAAATGTGGAAATACTTTACTATGTTGTTTGGCCTAGTCTTAAATCCAACCTAAAGGTATTTTTGCAAAAGATAAGTGTAAGGGGAAACCCCAAATATGTTTTTAAGAAACAAACCGATCATGATTCTCCACAATATTAAATGAACATGTATATTCGAATTTGTTAGAGTCAAATGCTTGTATTGAGTCATAATGAAGTTTTACAGGATTTTCCAGGAAGTAGGACCAAGTTTTTCCAGAAATTTTCCGGAAACTTAACATAAGAATTTCTGCAGGTCCATTCTGACGGCGTCAGGGGTTTACTCTTGACGGCGTCAGGAGTTAAAATCTAGAAATTTTACCGGTTTTGTTTTTCTAACGGAGTCTTATGGTTTTTGTGAATTATTAAGTTTTATAATCTCCAGGAAATCTGCAAACTTCATTCCACAAGCATTATATCTTACTTTGTTTTCTAGGATTTAGTAACTTATATAGGATGCCGCCGATTTTACGCGAGGTTGTCTTGTCTATTGTTGTCAGGATTTACAGGTTATGTTCGACAAGGAGATGATTTATACTCTGGAAGGGAAGCTTTGGTTGTTTGTTTTCTTGGAAGAAGATTTAACCTGGCCAACCTATAATCCATACCGAGCGAATCAGGGGAGTATTTGATTTCATTCTCTTTACTTTTTCACTTTTACATTCTTTACTTGAACATTGGGGACAATGTTCATCTTAAGTGTAAGGGGAGGGTAAAAAGATGATACCTTACATATGCACTTTCGCTTGAGTTTGTTTTGTTTGAAGGTAGATGTGTAATAAAACTATGAGAAATACTTGTTAATGCAATTTTAGCGCCAAATTTAAAATTTTTTACAACATTTAGGAGTGAAACTTTAGCCATAACAAGCGTCTCATGGATAGGAGATTGTATGACTAGCACATAACCGTATATTCAAAAAAATTTTCCACCCAAAAATGTGAGGTTCGCCTTTAGATTTGATAGGAAAATCATTTACTATTAGTGCTTATGAGTGTACCGGTAGCATTTAGATTCTAGAACTTGCGTTAGTGATGCATCCCGAGACCGCTAGTGAGACTACATTCGTGTGGTAGGATTTACTACATGATAAGAGGCATTAGGATCACCCTTGTGTTAAACCCGTATCGTAATTACTTGACCATTTAAGTCATATTACTTGGCTAGTTAAGTCAACTAATTTTTCCCACACCCTTAGCGTTGTGCTCATTTTTAGTACACGAAACCCCTAGTACACCCCTCCGAGCCTATCTTTTCGTTTCTAACTTTAAGCATCTTACTTAAAGGAAGAATTTGTTACACCCCACTTAAATGTACACCCAAATCGCCTTAGCCTTCCGTGTATGCGCTCATTTTTAGTGCATTATTGTTATTTGTTAAACCCTAAGTTAACTTTCTAATTGATTACATGGTTGCTAAGTCGAGTCATATCATTGTACATATTGTTTTGGGACGATTGGGACTCATGGGTAAGTACTTATTTTATGGAGTAATGGGGAAGAACATAATATTATTACCCCCATATGTACGTTAATCTTAAAAGTGCTCCAAGTGTTTTGATTTTCTTAATTCAAGTCATTAGATTAGTTTAATTGTAAAGTATGTAAAGATTCAAGTGTAAGGGAAATGTTCATTCCCTATGATGTATTATTTTGGATGGTAGGGTAAGAGTGTATGCAAAAAAAAAAAAAAAAAAAAAAAAAAATAGACAAAGGAAAAAGAGAGAAAAAACATACGGACTACCATCCCGTTTCATTCTATGTTCATTTTATGTTTTTGTTATTTTTCATTTATTAGCTTAAGTCGAGTCTAGTCTTGGCTTAGCAACGCCATCTTGTACATGTAATTAACCAAGATTGTTAACTCGCCACCAGTAAAACTTCCTTTATCCAACAAAACCGTGTAATTCATATCCCTATACCTAACGTTACAACCTTTTAAAAGACCTCTTTGATAGTTTATCCTAGGTGCTTACGCCATGTGGTGGAGGTTTGATCCTTTCCCAAGCCAATGGTAATCTATTTTGCTATGACAGGTAGTGAGAGATATCTTCCATTTCCATAATGTTATATTACTTTATTACACCCGAGAGATGTGAGTATCTAAACACTATTTGTGAGGTGCTTGTGTATGACCTCCGTGCTTGTCTATTGGTCTTTAGTGGAACGATTATTTGTTGTAATTACTTTTATATTAGTGTTAAATGACACCTAATTTGTCTTTCGAGTAGAATAAAAGCGCATTTGCTTGAGGACAAGCAAATCTCAAGTGTAAGGGTATATGATGAGGCGAAAAATGATCCGTGTTTAGGGGGTCATTTAAGCCCGAATCCGACTTTATTTGTTCAAATATTACCCTAAATCGTTCCTTTTGTGATTTTTGGTACTTGGAGAGTGAATTCTGGAAAAGAAGCCATTTTGGACGTTTTTGGAGCATAAAAGTGAAGAAAACGGCAAAGTCTCAAATTTCTATGCTGGGAACAGTGCATGAAGGCGTCAAGAGTTGCTCTTGACGGCGTCAGAGTCCCAAGAATAAAATTCCGTGGTTGATGACGGCGTCACATAGGCCGTCATAAGTAGATCAAGGCCGTCCGAGGAAGTATTTGGTGGCGAGATGACGGCGTCACACCCTTGCTCTTGACGCCGTCACCTCGATTTTCCTATATATAGTTTTCTAGTTTTTTACATTAAAGAGAGAGAAGTTTTGGTGAAACCCTAAAGACGAATTTGGTGCAACTTTTACAGGTTTTTCAAGGGTTCCAAACCCTTGATACCTTGCATTGTAATTGAGATAAGTGTTCTTCTAATTCAATCAATATGTCTATGTGTTGGTTGTCTATATCTAGTTATTGTCTCAATTCCATTATGCTAGGCTAGATCTCTTTTGTGTTTGCTTAGATCTAATGAAACCTAGATATTGATTATGTGTTGATTACTTGTTTATTCTTGTCTTGGATGAATGATTTTATATGTTAGGCTTAAGAAAACTGGCAGATCTCCAAATGGTAACATGCTTGAACGTCTTAAGAAACATGAACCGAGGCGTACTAGGTCTTTATTGGTTGTATTTAATGCATGAGCCACTGTTTACAATCCCTATAGTTGTGCTGGGTCATGGTGTAGGAGGAGATAAGAGCTCATAGAATTGGGGAGTTATGTATGCCACCCCATGAATGGTATTAAGGAATACAATCCGTCATCCATACAATTATAACAAGTAATTAACGTGTAAAAGATATCTAGGGAGTAGTGAAGTCTAAGTAAACACATTTTCTCCAATTACTGCTCACAACCTTAGTATAAATTAGTTAATTTCATTTTTAGTATTTTATTTTGATTATATCTTAGTTTTGGGTTAGTTGAATACCAACTAATTCCACCCACTCTTCCAAAACCCGAGATTTTACTTGCTTTCTAAAAAATATAAAAATACAAAAATAATCATCCATCACCTTTAGAACTAGTAATTAGGCTTTCTAATCCTAGGGACACTATTCCTAAGCTGAACGATCAATCCCCCGGTACTTGTCACTATACTATACTACAACGATCAGGTACACTGCCTGGTGGGGGTTGTAAGCTTCTCGAGATCCCTCAAGAGGTAAAGCCTGTTGCGATTCCCATGCATCAGTATTCAAACGGTAAAAATTTTCAAAAGCCTACGTCTATTAAAACTAGCAAATAATTTTTGGGATACGTGGTGAAAATTGTACCTTGGCTTTAGCATTTCAACACAAGTGGCAAGAACAGATCACGTTAAACATGTAACACCATAACTAAATCATGAACGCGCCACGTATGAATAATACACTCTCACACGAATTAACCCCTCAGCCTATAAGGAATTATGAACTTATTAATAATCTTTACAAACTCTCAAACATTATACGATACCTCAACGAATCTCAAATCGACTCATTACCTCATCTATCTTAGAAATAAAACGTATGTCGATGAAACATACTCGCAAAAACCAAATCAAATACACCTTCTTAACTTAGGCCTTAACCCATGATGCGTGGGAATCGCACCTTGCTTTACCTCTCGAGGGATCTCGCGAGGCTTACAACCCCCACCAGGCAGTGTACCTGATCGTTGTAGTATAGTATAGTGACAAGTACCGGGGGATTGATCGTTCAGCTTAGGAATAGTGTCGCTAGGATTAGAAAACCTAATTAATAGTTCTAAAGATGAAAGATGATTATTTTTGTGTTTTTATATTTTATGAAAGCAAGTAAAATCTCGGGTTTTGGAAGAGTGGGCGGAATTAGTTGTTATTCAACTAACCCAAAAACTACTTTATAACTAATTAAACTAATGAAAATGAAATTAAGCTAATATTAAACTAAGGTTGTGAGCAGTATTTGGAGAAATTGTGTTTACTTAGACTTCATTACTCCCTAGATATCTTTTACATGTCAATTACTTGTTACACTTGTATGGATGACGGATTGTATTCCTTAATACCATTCGTGGGGTGGCATACATAACTCCCTAACTCTATGAGCTCTTATCTCCTCCTACACCATGACCCAGCACAACTATAGGGATTGTAAACAGTGGCTCATGCATTAAATACAACCAATAAAGACATAGTACGCCTCGGTTCATGTTTCTTAAGACGTTCAAGCATGTTACCATTTGGAGATCTGCCAGTTTTCTTAAGCCTAACATATAATATCATTCATCCAAGAACAAGAATAGACAAGTAATCAACACATAATCAACATCCAGGTTTCATTAGATCTAAGCAAACACAAAAGAAATCTAGCCTAGCATAGTAGAATTAAGATAAGAGCAAAAGATAAACAACCAACACATAGACATATTGATTGAATTAAGAGTATACTTATCTCAATTACAATGCAAGGTCTCAAGGGTTTGGAACCCTTGAAAAACCTGTAAAAGAGGCACCAAAATCGTCTTTAGGGTTTCACCAAAACTTCTCTCTTTTTTAATGAAAAAAACTAGAAAACTATATATAGGAAAATCGTCCTGACGGCGTCAAGAGTAAAATCTGACGCCGTCAACTCGCCGCCATACACTTCCTCGGACGCCCTAGATCCAATTGTGACGGCCTATGTGACGCCGTCACCACCTACGGTAAATTAATCTTGGCCACTTTGATGCCGTCATCTCTCCATCTGACGCCGTCACCAGCTACGGTAAAATATTCATCTTGTCTGACGCCGTCAAGAGCAAACCCTTGACGCCGTCACCTTGTATTTCCAGCTTGGATTTTTGGTACTTTGTCGTTTTCTTCACTTTATGCTCCAAAAACGTCCAAAATAGCCTCTTTTCCAGAATTCACTCTCTAAACACCTAAAATCACAAAAGGAACGATTTAGGGCAATATTTGATCAAATAAAGTCGGATTCGGGCTTAAATGACCCCCTAAAAATGGATCATTTTTCGCCTCATCATATACCCTTACACTTGAGATTTGCTTGTCCTCAAGCAAATGAGTTTTTATTCTACTCAAAAGACAAGTTAGGGGTCATTTAACACTAATATAAAAGTAATTACAACAAATAATCGTTCCACTAAAGACCAATAGACAAGCACGAAGGTCATACACAAGCACCTCACAAATAGTGTTTAGATACTCACATCTCTCGGGTGTAATAAAGTAATATAACATTATGGAAATGGAAGATATCTCTCACTACCTGTCATAGAAAAATAGATTACCATAGGCTTGGGAAAGGATCAAACCTCCACCACATGGCGTAAGCACCTAGGATAAACTATCAAAGAGGTCTTTTAAAAGGGTTATAACGTTAAGTGTAGGGATATGAATTACACGGTTTTGTTGGATAAAGGGAATTTTACTGGTGGCGAGTTAACAATCTTAGTAAATTACATGTACAAGATGGCGTTGCTAAGCCAAGACTAGACTCGACTTAAGCTAATAAATGAAAAATAAACAAAAACATAAAATGAACATAGAATAAAAACGGGATGGTAGTCCGTATATTTTTTTCTCTCTTTCTATATTTTTTTTTTCTTTTCTTAATTTTTTCGATTTTTTTTTCTTTTTTTTTTTTTTTTGCATACACTCTTACCCTACCATCCAAAATAATACATCATAGGGGTTTGAGCAATCCCCTTACACTTGAATCTTTACATACTTTACATTAAACTATTCTAATGACTCGAATTAAGAAAATCAAAACACTTGGAGCACTTTTAAGATTAACGCACATATGGGGGTAATAATATGATGTACTTCCCCATTACTCCATAAAATAAGTACTTACCCATGGGTCCCAATCGTCCCAAAACAATATGTACAAGGATATGACTCGACTTAGCAACCATGTAATCAATTAGAAAGTTAACTTAGGGTTTAACAAATAACAATAATGCACTAAAAATGAGCGCATACACGAAAGGCTAAGGCGATTTGGGTGTACATTTAAGTGGGGTGTAACAAATTCTTCCTTTAAGTAAAATGCTTAAAGTTAGAAACGAAAAGATAGGCTCGGAGGGGTGTACTAGGGGTATCGTGTACTAAAATTGAGTACAACGCAAAGGGTGTGGGAAAAATTAGTTGACTTAACTAGCCAAGTAATATGACTTAAATGGTCAAGTAATTGTAATACGGGTTTAACACAAGGGTGATCCTAATGCCTCTTATCATATAGTAAATCCTACCACACGAGTGTAGTCTCACTAGCGGTCTCGGGATGCATCACTAACGCAAGTTCTAGAATCTAAATGCTACCGGTACACTCATAAGCACCAATAATAAATGCTTTTCCTATCAAAACTAAAGGCGAACCTCACATCTTTGGGTGGAAAATTTTTCTGAATATACGGTTATGTGCTAGTCATACAACCTCCTATCCATGAGATGCTTGCTATGGCTAAAGTTTCACTCCTAAATGTTGTAAAAATTTTTAAATTTGGCGCTAAAATTACACTAACAAGTATTTTTCATAGTTTTATTACTCATCTACTATCAAACAAAACAAACTCAACCGAAAGTGCATATGTAAGGTATCATCTTTTTACCCTCCCCTTACACTTAGGATGAACATTGTCCCCAATGTTCAAGTAAAGAATGTAAAAGTGAAAAAGTAAAGAGAATGAAATCAAATACTCCCCTGATTCGCTCGGTATGGATTTTAGGTTGGCCAGGTTAAATCTTCCTCCAAGAAAATGAACAATCAAAGCTTCCCTTCCAGAATATAAATCATCTTCTTGTCTTAAATAACCTGTAAATCCTGACAAAAGTAGACAAGGCAACCTCGCGTAAAATCGGCGGCATCCTATATAAGTTACTAAATCCTAGAAAACAAAGTAAGATATAATGCTTGTGGAATGAAGTTTGCAGATTTCCTGGAGATTATAAAACTTAATAATTCACAAAAACCATAAGACTCCGTTAGAAAAACAAAACGGGTAAAATTTCCAGATTTTTGACTCCTGACGCCGTCAAGAGCAATTGCCTGACGCCGTCAGAATGGACCTGCAGAAATCTTTATGTTAAGTTTCCGGAAAATTTCTGGAAAAACCTTGTCCTACTTCCTGGAAAATCCTGCAAAACTTCATTATGACTCAATACAAGCATTTGACTCTAACAAATACGAATATACATGTTCATTAAATATTGTGGAGAATCATGATCGGTTTGTTTCTTAAAAACATATTTGGGGTTTCCCCTTACACTTATCTTTTGCAAAAATACCTTTAGGTTGAAGTTAAGACTAGGCCAAACAACATAATAAAGTATTTCACATTTTAATTGAGAAACATGATCAACCAACAATAAAAATAAAACATGCATACGGAAGCAAATAACAATCAAACAATTAAAATCACACAAAACATGGGTTGCCTCCCAAGAAGCGCTTTTCTTTATTTACGAGTCTTGTAGCTAGACTCAAAGACGTGGGCTACTACGTGATCTCATCATTTGAAATGATGTACCCCATATAATTTCGATCATTACTGTTATGGTGATAGTGCCTCAATCTATCAATACTCGCAATCACCTTCCCACCTAATTTGCTCCTCAAGTTAGCTACCCCATCTTGGCTTAATCCTTCGATGGTGAATGGCCCATACCACCAAGGACTCGGTTTATCGGGTGGTATTGTGGTTTCTAAGTGTCTCAAGAGTACTAAGTTCCCTTCCTCAAACGGTGTATGATTGCTTGTGTGTTGGGTGTGTTTGAGTTCTATCGGATCCTTATTGCTTTTTCTCCTTTCATCCTTAGCTTTCTTATAGCTCTTGATTCTTGCCTCCCATGCAAGAATTTTATTCTGAACACAAATGGGTGTTGTGCCAATGTTGTTTTTAATCATTCTCCAACTCATATTCTCATGTCCACTTCGCGGAGTCATGTGGAAGCTAATCTTACTCTTTCCAGACTTAAGCTCAATCTTCCTATCTTCATACTTAATGACAGCCCTAGCGGTGGTGAGGAATGGTGCCCCAAGGATTATTGGCATACATCCATCCCCTTTATCATCAATGATCATAAAATCAACGGGGTATATGAACCCTGCCACATTAATTAATATGTCTTCAACGATTCCTAGGGGGTATACGTATGAATGTCCAACAAGAGATAGCCTAACACGAGTAGGTGCTGGCATTTTCGACGTCAGTTGGATGTAAATAGTTAGGGGCATAAGATTTACTTCCGATCCTTGGTCGGCGAAAGCACTAAGATTTTTCAAGTCCCCGATGCTTGTTGGTATTTCAAAGTTTCCACTTGCTACCTGCTTAGTAGCCACTTTCTGTACCAATAACCTCTCGACCACTGGCCCCCCAATAAGCGTATCGTACTCATCTTCCTCTTCTTTCTCTTTCTCGGGAACCTGTTCGGAGGATTGGTTACGCCTATCACCCTTAATCCAATTTGTTATGGTGCTTTTGTTTATGTCATGTTTCAAGTAGTAGCTCAAAGGTTGGGATTCAGGTGATTTTTCTAAGGTCTGCTTAGCAGGAGTTTTCACCTTCTCATTATCCTTATGGACAATGGTGATGGAGTTAACAAATTGGGTGGTGGGAGTGGCACTTTCTTTCCTTAGCAGTATTCGTTCGGGGGTTTTCTGACTAGCATACTCCTCCAATAAACTCAACATCTCATTCATTTTCCCCTGCATCTCCTCCTTTTGCTTATAAACTGTTTCTTCGAATCTAGCAAGCCGATCATAGTGGGTCGCCATATATTCTCTCATCCTAGCCTCAAATTCCGAGCTAAGTTCCTTGGGAGGGGAACAAGGTGGAGTGCACCTTTGAAAAGTCTCGACATGTTCTCTAGAGGGTGATTCAGATAATGGTATCGAGGTTGATCTTGAGACAGAATTGACTGTGGCTTGTCTAGGGCTTAAGGGTCTCCTTTGCCTTTCCTCAAAATAGTCAACTTTTGCCTCAATTTTGCATAAGAGTTCCTCGGGGATTTCGGTGGTCCCTCCAGATGCCGAGACTGCATTGATGGCTGCTTCCACCGTATGTTTAAACTCCCAAATCTCATTGTTATCGACAGCGAGCTCTTCTATAATCGCCCATGACTCCTCAGCATCCTTATCACGCAATTTTCCTCCCGCGGCCCTGTCGATAATGCGCTTAGTGTGATAATCAACATGGTCATAGAAACTCTGAACTAATAACCAAGTGTTTATGCCATGATGAGGGATCTTGTGGAGGAGATCCTTAAAACGGGCCCAAGCCTCGTAGAAAGGTTCACCCCGCTGTTGCTCAAACATCAAAATGTCCCTTCTAAGCATTGCAGTCTTTTCCGGCGGAAAGAATTAGGTAAGGAAACGATTGGCGAGATTTTCCCATGTGGTGATGGATCCCGCGGGGAAATGCTCAAGCCATTGACTAGCTTGATCTCGTAGAGAGAATGGGAATAGGCGTAATCGGGTAGTCTCTCTAGTTTCAACACCTAAGTCTATGGAATCTACGATTTTGAGGAAGTCCTTAAGGTGTTGGTTTGGATCTTCGGAACGAATTCCATGGAATGCACATCCGCTTTGCACCAACCGGATGGTGTCGGATCGCAAGGGGGTCACATTGGCTCCGGTGAGCTCAATGGTGTTTCGGTAGCCTTGGTGGCTAGGTCGGGAATACTCTCCTAAGGTTCGGGGCCTAAGGGGTTCTAATGGTGGGTTTTGTTGTGGTGGGATGACGGGTTCAAAGATGTTACCACCTTCCATGATGTCGGATGGTAAAGAGTTACGAACAAAGGCACGAAGAAATAAGATAGACTAAAGAAGACCTAAAAATAAAAATAAAAATCTTACTAGAAAGGAATCTAGCAAGTAGACCTAATAAAAAGAAATCCTAACCTAGACAATAACTATTTCCCCGGCAACGGCGCCAAAAACTTGATGCGTGGGAATCGCACCTTGATTTACCTCTCGAGGGATCTCGCGAGGCTTACAACCCCCACCAGGCAGTGTACCTGATCGTTGTAGTATAGTATAGTGACAAGTACCGGGGGATTGATCGTTCAGCTTAGGAATAGTGTCGCTAGGATTAGAAAACCTAATTAATAGTTCTAAAGATGAAAGATGATTATTTTTGTGTTTTTATATTTTATGAAAGCAAGTAAAAACTCGGGTTTTGGAAGAGTGGGCGGAATTAGTTGTTATTCAACTAACCCAAAAACTACTTTATAACTAATTAAACTAATGAAAATGAAATTAAGCTAATATTAAACTAAGGTTGTGAGCAGTATTTGGAGAAATTGTGTTTACTTAGACTTCATTACTCCCTAGATATCTTTTACATGTCAATTACTTGTTACACTTGTATGGATGACGGATTGTATTCCTTAATACCATTCGTGGGGTGGCATACATAACTCCCCAACTCTATGAGCTCTTATCTACTCCTACACCATGACCCAGCACAACTATAGGGATTGTAAACAGTGGCTCATGCATTAAATACAACCAATAAAGACCTAGTACGCCTCGGTTCATGTTTTTTAAGACGTTCAAGCATGTTACCATTTGGAGATCTGCCAGTTTTCTTAAGCCTAACATATAATATCATTCATCTAAGAACAAGAATAGACAAGTAATCAACACATAATCAACATCCAGGTTTCATTATATCTAAGCAAACACAAAAGAAATCTAGCCTAGCATAGTAGAATTAAGATAAGAGCAAAAGATAAACAACCAACACATAGACATATTGATTGAATTAAGAGTATACTTATCTCAATTACAATGCAAGGTCTCAAGGGTTTGGAACCCTTGAAAAACCTGTAAAAGAGGCACCAAAATCGTCTTTAGGGTTTCAGCAAAACTTCTCTCTTTTTTAATGAAAAAAACTAGAAAACTATATATAGGAAAATCGTCCTAACGGCGTCAAGAGTAAAATCTGACGCCGTCAACTCGCCGCCATACACTTCCTCAGACGCCCTAGATCCAATTGTGATGGCCTATGTGACGCCGTCACCACCTACGGTAAATTAATCTTGGCCACTTTGACGCCGTCATCTCTCCATCTGACGCCGTCACCAGCTACGGTAAAATATTCATCTTGTCTGACGCCGTCAAGAGCAAACCCTTGACGCCGTCACCTTGTATTTCCAGCTTGGATTTTTGGTACTTTGTCGTTTTCTTCACTTTATGCTCCAAAAACGTCCAAAATAGCCTCTTTTCCAGAATTCACTCTCCAAACACCTAAAATCACAAAAGGAACGATTTAGGGCAAATATTTGATCAAATAAAGTCGGATTCAGGCTTAAATGACCCCCTAAAAACGGATCATTTTTCGCCTCATCAACCCACTACTTCTATGCGCTGACACACATTTGGGCCTCAATATTTCAGTAACCAAATGCACCGTTGTATTATCATTGGACTTGATCAACAACTTAAGCCGGACATTGCTTAAGCCCAAAACCTAAATATTACTCCCAACCGTCTCATGACCTATAGTTTCTAACCATTTTTCCGTGACATTTCTAAGCACCCTATTAATATTTTATGCATCTGAATTTATCATGTACCCAAGAAACACGTGTGACGAATCTTTTCCAATTAACCGATCCTTCGATGGTCAAATTTTCATCAAAGCTCAACCCAATTGCCATATCCAACTATACCAAAAATCATATGTATTTAAATACTCAGTTCCAAACGAAGACAAGCAAACTTCCATATATAGTTTCGGTTATAAATTTATTAAAACCCACCTTTGTAAACTTGACCAACCAACTCTAAAAACGTTTTGACACCTAATGACCTTCTATATATTAATCTAACAATTAATATGCAGTAAAAACAAGCGAGAAATCAAAATAAGATAAGGCATCTGTTGACATAAATAATGTCTTAAAACATTTTTAGCATATTAACAATGTCTCTATGTTTTGATAATTACAAAACCTTAAACTCATTAATCTAAAACTTATGACGTAAACAAGTTTTTAGTGCTTAATATTTGTCTTTGCTTCCATATCACTTAAGGTATGAATAAACAAAGGGTTTATTACATTTCATGATCAAAGAAAATTTTTCTAATCACTAGAATTTTTATAAAATGTATTAAACATCTTATATCTTTTACAAAATTACTTTTGGAATTAAAAGAATATGTTTAATTCATTATAAATATATGATTTCAAATTTCCAACCAAAAATGGCAAATTCTATCCAGAAAAATATTCCCCACTAAAAGACAAGAAAAACCAACGTTCTGAAGGGGCGGCCCCCTTAATCATTAAGGGGATCGGCCACCAATTAAGGGGACCGGCCACGCTCCAGAACAGTATTTTTCTCCCATATAAATACTGGTTCACTCCTCAGAATTTTCTCACCTTTTGCACTTCTAAATTTTCTGATATAGATCCACATTTCTATTCTCTTATCCTTTGATCATAAGTGTATAATTCTTTGTTTCAAAGTGATTCAAACTTCATCCTCTCAAGTGCAAGAGAAAAATACTTCTATCCCCCAAGACAAGAAGTATTACAACTTGATGTGATCTCCACATCCAAGTTGTTGGTGCATCATCAAGATTATTTACATTATTCTTTGTGAAGATTGTTGTGAATATTTGATTGTAGATAGTTGTGCTAGATATATAGATTGTGTGATTAGTTAGTAGCTTGGTGTGAAGAAGAAAAGGTTAGGAATTAGATTGGTGTGAAGAAGATAGGTGTGGAGTAGTTAGTTGTGAAGTAGATTGATTTGAAGAAGTTGTGTAGATGTTGTGACTTAGGTGTGAAGAAGTTGTGGTGTGTAAATTGGTGTGTAAGGTTTTCTCCGCCATAAGGGAGCTTGTTGATATAGTGAAGAAAACTCTCGAGTTAGGTGCTCGGGGAGTGGAGTAGGGCAAGGAAGGTGTCCTTGTAGCCGAACCACTATAAATCTCTTGTCTCGCGGTTCGATCTTTCCATCTCTTACTTATTTCATTACTTATCATTGTTATATATTATTTATTGATAGTTGTTTATATTGTGCAAGACTTGAGATCACATATTATCGAATCTAAGTTTTTAAAACCTAAGAAAACTCTAAAACTATCTTTTATAACGAATTAAAAAGACGTAAAACTATTCAACCCCCCTTCTAGTTTTCCACAATTGGTATCAGGAGCCACCTCGAGCAAGATTTTTAAAATATATTCTATTTTAAAACTTGTAACGATCTATGGAATCTAAAAAATATTTAGAAGGGCAATCTATGCAAAGACCACCACTATTTGAAAGTGATGGATTTTTATATTGGAAAAATAGATTCGAAACGTATGTGAATTCAAAAGATCTTGATCTTTGGGATATTATTACCTTTGGTGATTTTCCTCCTATTCAATATAGTTGAAACTAAAATGGATGAAATTGTATCTTTCGAAAAACAAAATGATGATTTGAAAAAGAAATTAGCAAAAAATAATGAGGCTAAAATGGTCATTTATAATGCGTTACCACGCAAAGAATATGAAAGAATTTTTATGTGTAAAACCGCCAAAGAAATTTGGGATTCTTGACTAATTACTCACCAAGGTAATAGCCAAGTCAAAGATAATAAAATAGATCTTCTTGTACAACAATATGAACAATTTACGATTCCGGAAGAGGAATCAATTGATAATGCTTTTGCTAAGTTTAACACTATTATCACAAGTTTAAAAGCACTTGATGAGACATTTTCTAGTAAAAATTGTGTTAGGAAATTTCTTAGGGCATTGCATCCAAAGTGGCGAGCTAAGGTCACAGCAATTGAAGAATCAAAGAACTTGATGACGTTATCATTAGATGAACTAATCGGCAACTTGAAGGTTCATGAAGAAATCATAAGAAGAGATTCGGAAACGGTCAAAGTCAAGAAAGAACAAACCAAATTCATTTCTCTAAAAGCCAAAAAGGAACCTAGTGATGATGATGATTCAAGTGACGAAAGTGAAGATGAAGAATATGCAATGGCCGTAAGAGAATTCAAGAAATTCTTCAAGAGATGAGTAAGATTCACTAGATCATCACGAGACGAAAGAAAAGCGTTCCAAAGAAATAGAAGTGACAACTACGGGAAAAGAAAGTGCTTTAGATGTGGAAGTCCAAATCATCTCATTGGCGAATGTCTAAAGCCACCGGGTTATGAAAATCAAGACGCTTTTGTTAGTGGAACATGGAGTGATAGTGACAAAGAAGAAGTTGAAAATCCAAGAGACGAAAAGTGTTTTATGGGAAAAGAAACCGACGAAATATGTTTAGGAATTGACTTGGAACCTGACGAATGGATCAAAGATAGCGGATGTTCGAGGCACATGACGGGGAACCGCAAGCTATTCTCTACATACAAGGCATACAATGGAGGTAACGTTATTTTCGGTAGTGACTTACGTGGAAAAATCATTGGCAAAGGTACGATTTCTCAAGACTCACTTACTATTGAAAATGTAGAGCATGTAGATAAGTTAACATATAACTTGCTTAGTGTAGGACAAATATGTGATAATAAATGTAGAGTCACATTTACCGAAGAGGATAGCGAAATAGTTAAGAATGGAAAAATTATAGGTAGAGGAATTAGGAAAGGTGGTATATATGTTATGAAACTAGGAAACAAGCCTGAGGATAGGATATGCCTAACGACCTTAGATGAAAACTCTACATTGTGGCATAGGAGATTAGGACATGCTAACATGCAACAAATACAATCTTTGGCCTCTAAGGAATTAGTTAGAAATTTGCCTAATCTAAAATATGACAAGCATTTTTGTGATGCATGTAAAATTGGAAAACAAGCTCATGCTAGTCACAAAGCTAAGAATATAGTATCCACTACTAGGTGCCTAGAATTATTACATATGGATCTTTTTGGTCCATCCGCTGTGCAGAGCTATGGAGGAAACAAATATACCTTAGTAATAGTAGATGACTACTCACGATACACGTGGACTAGAGTTTTAAGTGACAAAACCCAAGCCTTTGAAAAATTCGAAATATTTAGTAAAATGATTCAAAATAAATTAGGATGCTCAATAGTTGCCATTAGGACGGACCATGGTAGGGAATTTGATAACGAAGTACAATTCGGAAAATATTGTGAGTTAAATGGAATATCTCACAATTTCTCCGCTCCTCGTACTCCTCAATCAAATGGCGTAGTAGAAAGAAAAAATAGGTCACTACAAGAAATGAGTAGAACTATGTTAAATGAACAATCCATCCCACAAAAATTTTGGTGTCACGCCGTAGATACATCAACTTATATTTTAAATAGGGTATCAATTAGGAGAATTCTAGGAAAAACTCCTTATGAGTTATTAAGAGGTAGAAAACCAAACTTAAGCTACTTTAGGGTATTTGGAAGTAAATGTTATATTCTAAACACTAATGATTACCTCACTAAGTTTGATCCAAAATCATATGAAGGAATATTTTTAGGATACTCACAAAATAGCAAAGCATATATAATACTTAACAAACACTCCATGAAAGTAGAGGAATCACTAAATGTAACATTTGATGAAACACCACCACTTTCTAAAACATTACCTTTAGAAGATGATGATTTAGTCGAAGATGAAGCTATTGAGGTTAGTAAAACAAAACCCATAGGAAATGATAATGAAGACATTCACTTAGAAAATAACAAAACTGTTAATATTAAAGAATCTAGATCACATCCATTAGATAATAAAATAGGACATCTTAACCAAAGAACCCTTAGGTCACAAGCCCAAGATAAAAACAATTTCTTTTGTTTCCTCTCAGCAATAGAACATAAGAATATTAGCGAGGCTTTAAAAGATGAAAGTTGGGTTATAGCTATGCAAGAAGAATTAAATCAATTTAAGGCAAATAATGTTTGGGAATTAGTCCCAAATCCAAAGAGTATGACCATCATAGGAACCAAATGGGTATATAGAAATAAGTTAGATAAGAATGGAATAGTTACTAGGAATAAAGCTAGGTTAGTTGCCCAAGGTTATAATCAACAAGAAGGAATTGATTATGACGAAACTTATGCCCCCGTAGCTAGACTAGAATCGATTAGGATATTACTTGCTTATGCTTGCGCCCTAGATTTTAAGTTATTCCAAATGGATGTGGAAAGTGCATTCCTTAATGGTTTTATCAATGAGGAGGTATATGTGGCATAACCTCCAAGATTCATTGACTTCGCAAAACCTGATTATGTTTATAAGTTAAAGAAAGCTTTGTATGGACTCAAACAAGCTCCCAAAACTTGGTATGATCGATTAAAAGCTTTTCTTATTAAACATGATTATTCCATGGGAATGGTAGATAACACTCTTTTCACTAAAAGGAAAGACCCAAACCTCATCATTGTCCAAATATATGTTGATGACATTATATTTGGATCGACTTGTCAAGACATGTGTGATGAATTTACCAAAATCATGCATGATGAGTTTGAGATGAGTATGTGATGAGGCGAAAAATGATCCGTTTTTAGGGGGTCATTTAAGCCCGAATCCGACTTTATTTGATCAAATATTGCCCTAAATCGTTCCTTTTGTGATTTTAGGTGTTTGGAGAGTGAATCCTGGAAAAGAAGCCATTTTGGACGTTTTTGGAGCATAAAAGTGAAGAAAACGACAAAGTACCAATTTTCCATGCTGAAGACACTAGGTGACGGCGTCAAGAGTTACACCCTGACGGCGTCAGACATCAAGAATAAAATACCGTAGTTGGTGACGGCGTCAAAAGTCATCATGACGGCGTCAAAGTAGCAAGAATAAAATATCGTGGTTGGTGACGGCGTCACATAGGCCGTCATAAGTAGATCAAGGCCGTCCGAGGAAGTATTTGGCGGCGAGGTGACGGCGTCACATGGTTGTCTTGACGCCGTTAGCCTAGTTTTCCTATATATAGTTTTCTAGTTTTTTTCATTAAAGGAGATAGAAGTTTTGGTGAAACCCTAAAGACGAATTTGGTGTATCTTTTACAGGTTTTTCAAGGGTTCCAAACCCTTGATACCTTGCATTGTAATTGAGATAAATGTTCTTCCAATTCAATCAATATGTCTATGTGTTGGTTGTTTATATCTTGTTCTTGTCTCAATTCCATTATGCTAGGCTAGATCTCTTTTGTGTTTGCTTAGATCTAATGAAACCTAGATGTTGATTATGTGTTGATTACTTGTCTATTCTTGTTTTGGATGAATGATTTTATATGTTAGGCTTAAGAAAACTGGCAGATCTCCAAATGGTAACATGCTTGAACGTCTTAAGAAACATGAACCGAGGCGTACTAGGTCTTTATTGGTTGTATTTAATGCATGAGCCACTGTTTACAATCCCTATAGTTGTGCTGGGTCATGGTGTAGGAGGAGATAAGAGCTCATAGAGTTGGGGAGTTATGTATGCCACCCCACGAATGGTATTAAGGAATACAATCCGTCATCCATACAAGTATAACAAGTAATTAACGTGTAAAAGATATCTAGGGAGTAGTGAAGTCTAAGTAAACACAATTTCTCCAATTACTGCTCACAACCCTTGTAATAATTTAGTTTAATTTCATTTTCAGTATTTTATTTTTGATTATATCTTAGCTTTGGGTTAGCTGAATAGCAACTAATTCCGCCCACTCTTCCAAAACCCGAGATTTTACTTGCTTTCATAAAAATATAAAAACACAAAAATAATCATCCCTCACCTTTAGAACTATTAATTAGGTTTTCTAATCCTAGCGACACTATTCCTAAGCTGAACGATCAATCCCCCGGTACTTGTCACTATACTATACTACAACGATCAGGTACACTGCCTGGTGGGGGTTGTAAGCTTCTCGAGATCCCTCGAGAGGTAAAGCCTGTTGCGATTCCCACACATCAAGTTTTTGGCGCCGCTGCCGGGGAATAGTTATTGTCTAGGTTAGGATTTCTTTTTATTAGGTCTACTTGCTAGATTCCTTTCTAGTAAGATTTTATTTTTATTTTTTTTAGGTCTTCTTTAGTCTATCTTATTTCTTCGTGCCTTTGTTCGTAACTCTTTACCATCCGACATCATGGAAGGTGGTAACATCTTTGAAGCCATCATCCCACCACAACAAAACCCACCATTAGAACCCCTTAGGCCCCGAACCTAATGAGAGTATTCCCGACCTAGCCACCAAGGCTACCGAAACACCATTGAGCTCACCGGAGACAATGTGACCCCTTGCGATCCGACACCATCCGGTTGGTGCAAAGCGGATGTGCATTCCATGGACTTCGTTCCGAAGATCCAAACCAACACCTTAAGGACTTCCTCAAAATCGTAAATTCCATAGACCTAGGTGTTGAAACTAGAGAGACTACCCGTTTACGCCTATTCCAATTCTCTCTACGGGATCAAGCTAGTCAATGGCTTGAGCGTTTACCCGCGGGATCCATCACCACTCGTTTCCTTGCTCAATTTTTCCCACCGGGGAGAACTACTAAGCTTAGGAATGACATCTTGATGTTCCAACAACGTCAAAATGAATCTCTTTATGAAGCATGGACTCGTTTCAAGGACTTACTCAAAAAAGTCCCTCATCATGGCATAGATCTTTGGCTCCAAGTCCAAATATTCTATGACCATATCGACATCTCCACGAGGCGAACCATTGACCAATCGGCCGGTGGTAAGCTACGTGATCTTAGTGCGGAACAATCATGGGAACTCATAGAAGATCTTGCTCTCTATGACAACGAAAGTTGGAATGATCCCCGTGATTTGAACAAAACGGTCAAGGCAATATCTTTGCCTTCGAACAATTCAAGCACTCCCGACCATAGGATCATGGAACTTGAGGACCAAGTCAAGTTTCTCATGAAATCTTACGAAGCTCCGAAGCATTCAAGCCAAGTGAACAAAATCACTTCTTCATGCGAATTATGTAGTGGTCCCCATGACACTCGTGATTGTGTGGAACTCCCCGGAACAGCTTTTGCGGACTACGCATCCACGCGTACCGACGAAGCGGGAGATAAGTGGTACACTTTCAAGCCCGAGCCAAACACATACGGTGATTCATACAAACCCTCATGGAAAAATCACCCAAACCTTAGGTGGAAACAAAATCAACCCAATTCTTCCAATCCGCCTAATCGTTACCAACCAAACGGTCCACCATCCAACCGTACTTTCAACAACAATCCTTCTAACAACTATGGAAGTACCAACAATCTTGAAGAATTGATGTCAAAATTCATGGCATCTCAAGAAGCCCGCATAGCTAGGTTCGAAACCGAATTCAACCAACAACAAACGGAGATGACTAACAAGATTGACAACTTGTTGAAAGCCCTCAACAACCAAACATTAATCGCACCTAGGAAGGACACTAGGGACACCAATAGTGGAATCCAAATTAAGGACCCCTCATCATCCAAACATGTCCACTTTGTCAATGTTGTCACTATTAAGCCGATAGATAAGGAGATAGAGGAGAGTGACAAGGACGAAGTTAGAGTAGAAGCCGATAGTGAGGATGAGAGTAGGGAAGTTGAGGTTAATAAGGATGAGGAATTGGAGGAGATAGAACCTATAGAGGAATACTTTGATAAGTTGCCAACCGAGGAAGAACGGGAATACCATAAGGATTTATTCGATAGTCCCGAGAAAACATATATCTTTGGCGACCCCCTTATCAAAATGGGAGACTCCTCCAACATTAACATCCCATGTAATATAGGGCACATGCATATATGGAAAGCTTACATCGACCTTAGATCCCCCGTGAACATTATGACTAGGACCTATTACAATTAGGTGATGAAGAAGCAACTCAATTTTAGGATGATGCCCGGTAAAAATTGGATAAGTAATTTTGCAGGAAGAGTTAAGGGAGTACATGTGATTATAGGGAATCTCACCTATGAGATTGATTTTATGATAGTGGAAGACACTCGTCCGGTGATAGATGCTTGCCTAAGCCAAATAATATTCGGGAAACCATTTGTTGAGGCCACTAGGATGAGTTATGATCCGACTTTAGGGATAGTTAGGTTCAAGAAAGATAATGATGAGGTTGCTTATCAAATGCCCTACAAGATCGAACAATACCGCCTTCTCTCTAATTTCGAAAAGGAACATAAGCAAGCGGCTTATTATAGGAATGAGGAGGATAGACGTAGAGGAGTAGAGTATGTTAGAAATAGGATGCTTGGTTTCTATAAAGAATGTTTGCAACTAGGTCCGGAATACAAAACTGGTTTAGAAGACGACCTAGAGAGTGGAACCAATGATGAGATCACGTGATAGCCCATGACTTTGAGTCTAGCTACAAGACTCGTAAATAAAGAAAAGCGCTTCTTGGGAGGCAACCCATGTTTTGTGTGATTTTATTTGTTTGATTGTTATTTGCTTCCGTATGCATGTTTTATTTTTATTGTTGGTTGATCATGTTTCTCAATTAAAATGTGGAAATACTTTATTATGTTGTTTGGCCTAGTCTTAACTTTAACCTAAAGGTATTTTTGCAAAATTTAAGTGTAAGGGGAAACCCCAAATATGTTTTTAAGAAACAAACCGATCATGATTCTCCACAATATTAAATGAACATGTATATTCGTAATTGTTAGAGTCAAATGCTTGTATTGAGTCATAATGAAGTTTTGCAAGATTTTCCAGGAAGTAGGACAAAGTTTTTCCAAAAATTTTCCGGAAACTTAACATAAGAATTTCTGCAGGTCCATTCTGACGGCGTCAGAGTATTACTCTTGACGGCGTCAGGAGTTAAAAATCTGGAAATTTTACCGGTTTTGTTTTTCTAACGGAGTCTTATGGTTTTTGTGAATTATTAAGTTTTATAATCTCCAGGAAATCTGCAAACTTCATTCCACAAGCATTATATCTTACTTTGTTTTCTAGGATTTAGTAACTTATATAGGATGCCGCCGATTTTACACGAGGTTGCCTTGTCTATTGTTGTCAGGATTTATAGGTTATGTATGACAAGAAGATGATTTATATTCTGGAAGGGAAGCTTTGATTGTTCGTTTTCTTGGAGGAAGATTTAATCTGGCCAACCTATAATCCATACCGAGCGAATCAGGGGAGTATTTGATTTCATTCTCTTTACTTTTTCACTTTTACATTCTTTACTTGAACATTGGGGACAATGTTCATCTTAAGTGTAAGGGGAGGGTAAAAAGATGATACCTTACATATGCACTTTCGCTTGAGTTTGTTTTGTTTGATAGTAGATGTGTAATAAAACTATGAGAAATACTTGTTAGTGCAATTTTAGCGCCAAATTTAAAATTTTTTACAACATTTAGGAGTGAAACTTTAGCCATAGCAAGCGTCTCATGGATAGGAGGTTGTATGACTAGCACATAACCGTATATTCAGAAAAATTTTCCACCCAAAAATGAGAGGTTCGCCTTTAGATTTGATAGGAAAAGCATTCATTATTGGTGCTTATGAGTGTATCGGTAGCATTTAGATTCTAGAACTTGCGTTAGTGATGCATCCCGAGACCGCTAGTGAGACTACATTCGTGTAGGATTTACTACATGATAAGAGGCATTAGGATCACCCTTGTGTTAAACCCGTATCATAATTACTTGACCATTTAAGTCATACTACTTGACTAGTTAAGTCAACTAATTTTTCCCACACCCTTAGCGTTGTACTCATTTTTAGTACACGAAACCCCTAGTACACCCCTCCGAGCCTATCTTTTCGTTTCTAACTTTAAGCATCTTACTTAAAGGAAGAATTTGTTACACCCCACTTAAATGTACACCCAAATTGCCTTAGCCTTCCGTGTATGCGCTCATTTTTAGTGCATTATTGTTATTTGTTAAACCCTAAGTTAACTTTCTAATTGATTACATGGTTGCTAAGTCGAGTCATATCCTTGTACATATTGTTTTGGGACGATTGGGACTCATGGGTAAGTACTTATTTTATGGAGTAATGGGGAAGAACATCATTTATTACCCCCATATGTACGTTAATCTCAAAAGTGCTCCAAGTGCTTTGATTTTCTTAATTCGAGTCATTAGAATAGTTCAATGTAAAGTATGTAAAGATTCAAGTGTAAGGGGAATGTTCATTCCCTATGATGTATTATTTTGGATGGTAGGGTAAGAGTGTATGGAAAAAAAAAAAAAAAAAAAAATCGAAAAAATTAAGAAAAAGAAAAAAGAAAAAAAAAAACATACGGCTACCACCCCGTTTTCATTCTATGTTCATTTTATGTTTTTGTTATTTTTCATTTATTAGCTTAATTCGAGTCTAGTCTTGGCTTAGCAACGCCATCTTGTACATGTAATTAACCAAGATTGTTAACTCGCCACCAGTAAAACTTCCTTTATCCAACAAAACCGTGTAATTCATATCCCTATACCTAACGTTACAAACCTTTAAAAAGACCTCTTTGATAGTTTATCCTAGGTGCTTACACCATGTGGTGGAGGTTTGATCCTTTCCCAAGCCTATGGTAATCTATTTTGCTATGACAGGTAGTGAGAGATATCTTCCATTTCCATAATATTATATTACTTTATTACACCCGAGAGATGTGAGTATCTAAACACTATTTGTGAGGTGCTTGTGTATGACCTCCGTGCTTGTCTATTGGTCTTTAGTGGAACGATTATTTGTTGTAATTACTTTTATATTAGTGTTAAATGACCCCTAACTTGTCTTTTGAGTAGAATAAAAGCTCATTTGCTTGAGGACAAGCAAATCTCAAGTGTAAGGGTATATGATGAGACGAAAAATGATTCGTTTTTAGGGGGTCATTTAAACCCGAATCCGACTTTATTTGATCAAATATTGCCCTAAATCGTTCCTTTTGTGATTTTAGGTGTTTGGAGAGTGAATCCTGGAAAAGAAGCCATTTTGGACGTTTTTGGAGCATAAAAGTGAAGAAAACGGCAAAGTACCAATTTTCCATGCTGAAGACACTAGGTGACGGCGTCAAGAGTTACACTCTGACGGCGTCAGACATCAAGAATAAAACACCGTAGTTGGTGACGGCGTCAAAGTAGCAAGAATAAAATACCGTGGTTGGTGACGGCGTCACATAGGCCGTCGTAAGTAGATCAAGGCCGTCCGAGGAAGTATTTGGCGGCGAGGTGACGGCGTCACATGGTTGTCTTGACGACGTCAGCCTAGTTTTCCTATATATAGTTTTCTAGTTTTTTTCATTAAAGGAGAGAGAAGTTTTGGTGAAACCCTAAAGACGAATTTGGTGTATCTTTTACAGGTTTTTCAAGGGTTCCAAACCCTTGATACCTTGCATTGTAATTGAGATAAGTGTTCTTCCAATTCAATCAATATGTCTATGTGTTGGTTGTTTATATCTTGTTCTTGTCTCAATTCCATTATGCTAGGCTAGATCTCTTTTGTGTTTGCTTAGATCTAATGAAACCTAGATGTTGATTATGTGTTGATTACTTGTCTATTCTTGTTTTGGATGAATGATTTTATATGTTAGGCTTAAGAAAACTGGCAGATCTCCAAATGGTAACATGCTTGAACGTCTTTAGAAACATGAACCGAGGCATACTAGGTCTTTATTGGTTTTATTTAATGCATGAGCCACTGTTTACAATCCCTATAGTTGTGCTGGGTCATGGTGTAGGAGGACATAAGATCTCATAGAGTTGGGGAGTTATGTATGCCACCCCACAAATGGTATTAAGGAATACAATCCGTCATCCATACAAGTATAACAAGTAATTAACGTGTAAAAGATATCTAGGGAGTAGTGAAGTCTAAGTAAACACAATTTCTCCAATTACTGCTCACAACCCTTGTAATAATTTAGTTTAATTTCATTTTCAGTATTTTATTTTTGATTATATCTTAGCTTTGGATTAGTTGAATAGCAACTAATTCCGCCCACTCTTCCAAAACCCGAGATTTTACTTGCTTTCATAAAAATATAAAAACACAAAAATAATCATCCCTCACCTTTAGAACTATTAATTAGGTTTTCTAATCCTAGCGACACTATTCCTAAGCTGAACGATCAATCCCCCGGTACTTGTCACTATACTATACTACAACGATCAGGTACACTGCCTGGTGGGCGTTGTAAGCTTCTCGAGATCCCTCGAGAGGTAAAGCCTGTTGCGATTCCCACGCATCAGTATAATGGGTGAACTTAACTTCTTCCTAGGATTACAAATAAAACAATTAGAAGATGGAATATTTTTTAACCAATCTAAGTACATTAAGGAAATGCTTAAGAAATTTGGCCTAGAAGACTCAAAACCCACGAAAACCCCCATGTCTACGGAAGTAAAGCTCACAAAGGACGATGAAGCTGAGTCCGTAGATAACACCAAGTATAGAGGAATGATAGGTAGTTTACTATACTTGACGGCAAGTAGACCCGACATCATGTTTAGTGTCTGCCTTTGTACCCGTTTTCAAGAGGATCCCAAAACCTCTCACCTATAAGCGGTTAAGCGTATCTTCCGATACGTTAAAGGCACTATACACTTAGGATTATGGTATCCTAAGGGATCTAGCATAGAAACCATCGTCTATGCGGATTCGGATCATGCGGGAGACTACGTAGATAGAAAGAGCACTAGCGGTATTTGCACGTTTATGGGATGTTGTCTAACATCTTGGTTTTCGAAGAAGCAAACCGCTCTTGCTATTTCTACCACCGAAGCCGAATATGTAAGCGCTGGAAAGGCATGTCAACAAGCACTATGGATGAAACAAGCTCTCGTAGACTATGGCATTAGGTTAGAAAATGTCCCCATTATGTGCGATAACAAAGGTGCGATAGATTTAAGTAAAAATCTGGTGCAACACTCTAGGACTAAACACATAGGAATACGCCACCATTTTCTTAGGGATAATGTACCAAAGGGAAATATATCTATAGAAAAGGTTGCATCGGAAGACAACATTGCGGATATATTGATAAAACCCCTTAAGCGTGAATTATTCAACCACTTGCGTTTAGGATTAGGAATGATGGAACAAGTTGACTAAATTATATTGAATTAATACAAATTTATACTTGCATAAAATCTATTTTTCTTCCATTTCATCTTTTCTGAGTCTAGGAATCTATTTCGCACAAAACTAAAGATTGGGAAAATTTATATTCTTTGTATAAACTCCTTTGTAAAACCCAATCAATTTTCTTTAAAAAAAATTATTCTCACATCTAGGAATCACAAGAAGATCATTTTCCTTGCATTGTTGACTAATACTAAAAATATTGTTTTTCAAAATCATGCATAAACTCTCACATAAATTGTCAAGGTATATAATCTAATATATGTCTTTGACATTCATGATCGAGCAAAAATTGAATCAAGGAGATCATTTGGATTGTTTCTTAGGATCGCTATTTCTTTTTGCATTTAGGAGTCGAAACAATCACAACTCCACATTTTTTGCATATAGACACACACTAGGACAAATTCACTAATAATGTTATCATCTTGATCCATCACTAGTTTTTCACTCACTAGTTGCCTTTGCCTTTAACCTAAGATAGGTGCCTTAGGAAGTTTAAGTGATCTTGCCTTTACTTACCTCCTCTTGCTTATTATGTGTTGATTATTTGCTCTTTTGCCTATGTGTTCTTGCATGCATGCTATATCTTGATTAGATTAGATTCTATATTGCCTAAAGGAATTGAACTTGCTTGAATTCTAATCCAAACACACAACCTTTCTGCAAATTTTCTGCCAAAAACCCAATTCTGGCAACCTGGAAATCACCAGATGGGCGGCCCCCTTAATTTTATAAGGCGGCCCCCTTAACCATTAAGGGGACCGGCCATCTGATGGTCGGGTTTACAGAATCTTTTCTGCTTTTTAGCCCATTTCAACCTACATTTCCTAATTTTCACCAACACATTTTGTCCTAATCTCCCAAACAAACTTTATCCATCTATAAACACACAAATCTTACACTATAAATACCCCCAATCCTCAAAACTCTTCACTCATCCCTTCATGGCTTCTCCAAACAAACCAAAACCAAAAGTCTCAAGGCTTGCAAGAATGACGGAAAAACCCGTTTGGCGAAGAAAAAGCCCTCGAAACAAATCCATCATAACAAATGAAGTTGGAAATCACTCAACACCACCAACCACTTACTTCCCAAACTTTACACCAAATTCACAAGGACATTCATTTGATCAACCATCCCACTACAACTCCAACTACACAAACCCAATTCATCCATATCAACACAATGACTTTCTCCGCATTACCACGGAAAAGCAAAAGTTCCATGATGAAATATCACAAATCCATGATCTTTGTGATCTCAATGCCATGCATCTTGCACAACGCAACAAAGGGCAACCTCCATCATCACCCTACAACAATTGCCTTCCTCACTCTCTCAACTTGGATCAAGTTACAAACCACACCCACTATTGCCCTTGTTACATCTTTCTTCAAAAACAAATCCTTTACTTGAGTGAAGATATTTCTTGGATTGAATATCTCCTCACTCGACCTCATCTCATTCCACCCTTAACACGATACAATATTGTAAGGGCCATCTCTTCCGCTCCATACCCCACTCCACATCCTTCTCCATCTAACAACTAAGCTTTATGCTTATGTTATCTTTCAAGCAAATAAAACAATCAACCATGAGTTGCAAGCAAGTCCAAGTGCTCTTTTAGGCAATATAGGACTATGTCTTTTCTTTTCTTTTATTTTGATTAATATGCCTTAAGCATATTAAAAGTTGTAATGCTTTCAATGATGCTTGAATGAATCTATTTTTATAATTATTGCTTTGCATATATATGTGCCTTGTTCTTTTCTAATATTTTGTGTAGCCAAGATTTCCATAGCTCATTCCCTTGGTGCTCTCAAATGAGGGGGAGCATACATCAAGGGGGAGCATTAATCTTTTTGATTTTACAAAAAGGGGGAGAAGTGAATGTTAAACTCTAAATTCTTGTCTAAAAATTATTTTTTACACCTAATGAGTTTAAGGTTTTGTAATCATCAAAAAGGGGGATATTGTTGACATAAATAATGTCTTAAAACATTGTTAGCATATTAACAATGTCTCTATGTTTTGATAATTACAAAACCTTAAACTCATTAATCTAAAACTTATGACGTAAACAAGTTTTTAGTGCTTAATATTTGTTTTTGCTTCCATATCACTTAAGGTATGAATAAACAAAGGGTTTATTACATTTCATGATCAAAGGAAAATTTTCTAATCACTAGAATTTTTATAAAATGTATTAAACATCTTATATCTTTTACAAAATTACTTTTGGAATTAAAAGAATATGTTTAATTCATTATAAATATATGATTTCAAATTTCCAACCAAAAATGGCAAATTCTATCCAGAAAAATATTCCCCACTAAAAGACAAGAAAAACCAATGTTCTGAAGGGGCGGCCCCTTAATTCCTTAGGCGGCCCCCTTAATCATTAAGGGGACCGGCCATGCTCTAGAACAGTATTTTTCTCCCCTATAAATACTGGTTCACTCCTCAGAATTTTCTCACCTTTTGCACTTCTAAACTTTCTGATCTAGATCCACATTTCTATTCTCTTATCCTTTGATCATAAGTGTATAATTCTTTGTTTCAAAGTGATTCAAACTTCATCCTCTCAAGTGCAAGAGAAGAATACTTCTATCCCCCAAGACAAGAAGTATTACAACTTGGTGTGATCTCCACATCCAAGTTGTTGGTGCATCATCAAGATTATTTACATTATTCTTTGTGAAGATTGTTGTGAATATTTGATTGTAGATAGTTGTGCTAGATATATAGATTGTGTGATTAGTTAGTAGCTTGGTGTGAAGAATAAAAGGTTAGGAATTAGATTGGCGTGAAGAAGATAGGTGTGGAGTAGTTAGTTGTGAAGTAGATTGATTTGAAGAAGATGTGTAGAAGTTGTGACTTAGGTGTGAAGAAGTTGTGGTGTGTAAATTGGCGTGTAAGGTTTTCTCCGCCATAAGGGAGCTTGTTGATATAGTGAAGAAAACTCTCGAGTTAGGTGCTCGGGGAGTGGAGTAGGGCAAGGAAGGTGTCCTTGTAGCCGAACCACTATAAATCTCTTGTCTCACGGTTCGATCTTTCCATCTCTTACTTATTTCATTACTTATCATTGTTATATATTATTTATTGATAGTTGTTTATATTGTGCAAGACTTTAGATCACATATTATCGAATCTAAGTTTTTAAAACCTAAGAAAACACTGAAACTATCTTTTATAACGAATTAAAAAGACGTAAAACTATTCAACGAAATAAATAAACACTAAAACCTTCTAGTTTTCCACAGCATCATAAAACGAAATAAATTTTATTCATACACCAGAAGTTACATGGAAACACAACGAACCTTTATTTCAACATTCCTACCACTACACTACGATATTACTCCTCACTTCCAGAACTTGTCAATGATGATCGATAGAACCACGAGTGGTACAAGAAACATTAAGATTCCGGCTAACATAGCACGATCTTCGTTCGGAACATACACTAGATAAATAGCAGCAACGATGACATACAAGATCGCAAGAATGGTGATTAAGTGCGGCATGTCGATAGAAAATAAAATGTGAAAGACAAGTTAGGTAAAAAGGGGTATACTAGTGGGTTATTTAAAGAGAATAAGAGTTGGGTATTGTACACCACTGTGGTAAAATACTGTTTACACCTTCAAAACTACATTTAATGTTGCCACGTAATAATTATATTTTTGGACTAAAGTTACCCAAGTTTTTCTTTAAAAATCATATTAAGATCCGTCATCATAAAAGAAGAAGCTAATGTAGTAGTAGATATGTTAAGCTGAAAAGAACAAATAAAACCGCTCAGGGATTAGATTATTAGAAATGACTATTTGTTCACCCTTTCCACTCACCTTTACAACCACCTTAGCCTGGAATCCCGGGACGGGATTCAGTTTAACGGGTAGGTAATATAACATCCCGTAAAATTTTCCTACGATTAACATAAAAATAACCATTTTTACCCATGATAATTTTTTTTTATACTTGACAATCACAACATACTTACCAATTACTTTGAAACGGTACTCACATTTATATTTAAAAAATCTAAATATCACGAATAACTAAAAACGTTTATATATACATTTCGTCCAAACAACCTAAGAATATATCTTTGCCAAGTGATTTACTTCGTATAAGTTCCAAATAACTAACAACTATACTCATTGTATTTTTTTACCATGCTCAGTTTATTTCCCCTCGTACCTCTCACATATATAAATCTTAGTTACCATTTGATATGTTACAACGTCAACCAAATCCTATCATCACCAAGCTCTTAAGTTCCCAAGTAAGCTACTAACTTCATTCCCTTGGCTATCACGCATTTCATATGACCATTGGTGTCCAATAATGTTACCTAAACTCCTAGATATCCCACGTACATAACACATTTCCAATATACTACAAAACTAAATTGTTTCCTTGTGAGTGTTGCACGAGCAGACTAGCAGCACCAAACGGACCTTTATTCAGTTTCATGTAGAGTTTCATTTGGGCCTGATCTACCAATTACCACAAAGCCCACCAACACACCTCAATGACCTTTAGTTCATTTTCTTCAGTCGCTAACATAGTTACATTGCCCGTTCTTCTCACATTTTTGACACACAACACACCCATGATTTACTCTAGAAACACCAACCGAACCCATGCCTATAAATCATAATCGATCTATCACCTCTAACTACTTGACATTTATCTACAATCACACTCACTCAAACAACTTGACGCCCTTCGAACAAACTCTCAAAACGTGGCTTTGAAACACTTTTGAATATCATAAATTTAAGCCAACTAGGAACTTTAATATGTTACAAACCAAACCGGACCCTTGTTATTTTCTTTTCTTTACTTTGGGTCTGGGTGCAAACCAACGAAGCTCACTAGGCCAAAAGGCCCAACTGCACCCTTTTGTTCTAATATTTCCAGTTGCCTGTAACATTGAGTTTGGCTCATTCGCTTCCAAATTCGACTAACAACATAACCATATTATTACACCTCCAAGTTAACCTTGCTTCAAGGACTCAAGAATGCCATTTGTCTCTCAATCTCGTGTACATTGCAACCTGAAAAACTAACCAAACGGAAAGGAACACACACGTTTTGCTCCAACACTATACACCCACAGTTTTTACCTTCAGCCCAAAATGTTATAACTTTCTGCCTCAAATACAACTAAGCCACTTTTCTTTCTTGTTCCCTTCTCCTGGTCGACGAGGCAAGAGCAAGAGAACCACCTCCCTCACTCGTTACTGCCCTAAGTGTAACCTAAGACAAAACCATGTTACCTTCTTACAATCCTACTTACACATACAACCTCCCACCTCCAACTCTCCCTAATCCAAGAACATGCATAATTGAGAAGCTTTCATACTCCAAAACTCTCATGATCTCTGCTCCATTTTGCCATTTGTCTAAGCTCAAACTTGGGTATATATAGAGCCATGCATATCGACAGGTTACTCACACTCAAACACAAACCTTTCACATCTCAAAATATTTCTCTAAGTCAATTGTTGGTTCCCTTTTCGTGCTGTACGAGAGGGTTAGCAAACACTCTTCATATTACAAAGTCTTTCTTTCATTCTTTCTGGTACTTTACGAGAAAACTAGTCAAATATTCCAAGATTTGAAGCATTATTCAAGTCAACAAGGAGGTGGTCTCGGTTCATGGTTGAGTCCTTAAACGAACTACATCTTCAATCCACTTCTGATCACGAGTCCACATCGTGTCCTCTCCACCATTTCGTGGTGTTGTAAGTCTCTCCCAATTATTTTCTATACGTACACTATGTTTTTACATTATTAAATTTCACATTTAACATGCTACGCAACCCTCCTAGTTTTCTCTATTATTTCATGAGCTCTCGTAAATCATTTTCTTACAAAAGATGGAAATCCTAAATCCTTGCGTGGCTATTTAATAAGTATTGTAAAACACAGGTTTGAAAACAGCACATAAGTAGCAGACATGCATTTCTTTTGGTTCTATTTTAACGAGCATAAACACACCCTTAGTTTTATTTCGACATGTAATACTAATCAAGAACCTCAAACTCTTTTAATGAATAAACTTCATACACTTAATAACACGCTACTAAAATCAGAAAGTTGGTTTGAAAGCTTAGAAATCAAAAACGAAACTGTTTTTCATAACTAATACATGTCGAGTATAAGTTCTGAGTGACCAACTTGGACCAATTAATTCGAGTTTCAAATGAGGTCCAAAAATTATGAAACTTGGTGGATAGAAAGACCTCCCAGCATAGATCATCAAGGATCAAAAACACTTCGAAAACATTCAAAGGCCACGATTTTATTTGATGGTTTTCCGGCCACTATAACAAAAAGAAAACAGAAATTTATTCGAGCTTAAAAGCTCGAATTACAAGCTATAAAGCTATTAAAAAGAATATATATAAACTTAAAATGACTTATATAAAAGAGTCGTATCTTTTCCGAAGCTCAGCTTTTGTTAAACAAGATGGAACCTCAACGTTTTTATAAACCCATTTCGAAACACAAGCGCATGCATGAAACTGAGAGATATATAACAAAATATAATACAGATTCGAATAACTATATAAACAAAAACGTTTGGTATTAAAGCACAACAAGTAGCATGGCTCAGTTGGTCGGGAAGCATGCCTTTGAGTTAGATGTCACGAGTTCAAACCGTATCCTCCTCTTTTTATTGATATTTTATAACATTACTACTTTATTAAAATTTACACATTTAACCCCCGACTTCTAACAACTTGCCATTTTTATAAGTTTTGAAAACTTTTTATTACATTGTAAACCTCTAACTTTAATTCACTTCTTTTCTAAATACTTTTATAAGCTAATCAAGCTACGTTAATTTTACCACTTTCCGTGTAGATAAGTATGTTTAACACTGATTTTATTTGGTAACCACATTGGGGTAAACAATAAGCTATATATATTGGTCCTAATGGATTATCACGAATTTACTAAATATATACTTTATATATTTTCACACCTCGAAACCTAACAAAAATGCTAAACATAAAACGACGTATATAGAAACCTACATTTTGAGGAGATAATGAAATAATAATCTTGAATAACTATATATTTCTGAATATATATAATTTATAACGTAAATTATATAACTTAACGTTATTATTGGTTAACTGAACACACGTTAAGAAATGATTATTCCTACAATAAAACTCATCGGTTCACTTAACCAGGCGTAAACATGAATGTTACTATAATTTATCATTCACCAACTTTCGATACATATTACAAATTCATGACGAGAAATATAAAATAATAAACGATACTTATACATCAAGACAAGTTATATAGTATATAACTTGCTCTTGAATTATTAAGCGTTTTGCCACGCAAGCCACCTCTGCCACAAAAGTCATTTTGTCATCAAACACTATTCAAATCACGATTCTCGATAAGTCAAACTTATCTAGGACTTCCATATCATTCAGGTTATCTTGAAGTCATTTCCATTCTACCTCTGACATTACGTTATCTATGCCTATCATAACTCTCAGGTGAGTCATAGCCCCTACTCTTAATTGTTTTGTAATGATTTATACACATTTTTGGGGGAGATACATGCTTAACTACTGTTTTATACTTTTACAAGTACTCGTTAACTATTTACATATTACTATAAGTTCATAGCCCCACTTTCTATCGTTTAACTGTTTTATAAACTCTTTGGGAGAGATACATGTGTAACAACTTTTCTAACGATTTTACTATTGATATTTGGAATTATGGAACAAACTGTTTAAATACGGTTCTCCACAAACTGTTCGGATACAGTTTCAACTGTTTAAATACGGTTCCCCACAAACTATTCGGATACAGTTTCAACTGTTTAAATACGGTTCTCCACAAACTGTTCGGATACGGTTTCAACTGTTTAAATACGGTTCCCCACAAACTGTTCGGATACAGTTTCAACTGTTTAAATACGGTTCTCCACAAACTGTTCGGATACGGTTTCAACTGTTTAAATACGGTTCCCCACAAGCTGTTTGGATACGGTTTCAACTGTTTAAATACGGTTCCCCATCAACTTTTTAAATACGGTTTTAAACTGTTTTTGTTATGGGCGCAACAACGTGGCCCAAATCTCGAAACTTGTGTTAAATGGATTTATAAACCAACTACTATTTTGGGTATTAACCCGGTGAAAGGCAAACCAATGGATTAATTTGTGTTAAATTATTAAGGAAATCACTCATTTTCTGATTTTGATAAATCAACGATTTAAGCTATGAATATTATGGATTTACCCACACTTTAATTTGATAATCAACTGATATCATAACTACTTTGGACTCATAAACTCTTTTGATTTTAGAAATCAATATTCGAAACTATAAACTCTATGAACTCACCAACCTTTGTGTTGACACTTTTAGCATGTGTTTATCTCAGGTCCATAATGAGCAAGGATGGCACGGAGGAGCACGGATACTTATAATGGCTATAAATTTTCCTATCATTCGAAAACTGATTTAATAAACTTTGGGATCAACGAGGACCTCTTTTAAAACTCTGGTGTTTATATTTGAATGATATATCTTTAAAATGACTAAAATGACAAATCATTTTCTACTAATAAACTGTACGCTATGAAGTAACACCCAATCTAATTTCCGCTGCATGTTTTCAAAACTGGGGGTGTTACATTACGCCCTGACGTAGACCCAATTTTAGGTGTTTCCATTTCATTGGATGCAATATAACTTAAATTTTGAAGGTTGTAAATTTGATGTGTGTAATCAAAATATATGTACAAAGATGTCATGCATTCATCTTGTAGCATATGTTTTATGTAAAAAACTGTTACTCATTAGTTTCTTTACGAGCTTAAATCTCCAAAGTTTTGATTGAGGCGTTGAGAAACTTACAACTTTGCCTTAAGTGCTTCGTAGTTATCATGGTTGTTGGATAAAACTAATTTTTGACTCACAGGCGAGCATTAAGCCAGAATGGAGGCTATCTAAGGCCGCAATTTAATGCGAAGCCAACCTTATACCCACTTTAATAGTTTGTCAAAATTAGTCTCACCTTCCAACCACTTAATACAGTCGCGATCAATCAATCAAAAGTTCAAGATTTTTTTGAAGCTCAGAACAAGATTTCACCATTATTAAGTCCGTTTAATATTTTATTTATAAAATTACCCTTTGCTTACTATCATGTCACATAATATATAAAAACAAAAGTAATTAAATAAAATAAACAAACAACATAAATAATGGACATGAAAATTAAATCAATTTAAAACACACAATTGATTAATATACGATTTTAATAGGGTCTTCCTTAATTTTATAATTAATTAAATTTTAGTAATCTTTATTTTCATAATATTTACTAAAAACCATATCAATTATAATTAAATCGCATAATATAAGCATGAAATCTACAAAATCACCATAATCCATAACAACACATGCATGGTATGTCATGGATGCCCACATATTATAATCATATAATCATGTCAAGGAACGCAACCAAAACGGCATATCACCAATATCCATTTATAATACACATAAATATTACATGCAACCTAGGGTTTCTACAAGTTTTATAACAAAATTCAAAAACCCTAATTTTTCTTTTAAAAAAATTCTAGGGTTTATGAAAAATTTAAAAAACATAAGAACACCAAGCATGTAATAATCATAACGATTCAATTTTATGTGTTTCGGTAATTAATTACAACGTATTAACGGCTCTTGATGCCACTCTTGGAATATGTAAATCATAACTAATATATAAACACATAAACACATCAAGAACGCAGCGGAATAGAATCAAATACATGTAATTGAAATTAACCAAATATAAATGAATGCGTACCTCTTTTGTGATTTCCAGCAAGAACAAGAAATCAATTGAACAAGAACTTATAAACATTAATTAGGGTTTATGTTTGATCGACTAAGGGATAGTCGAATGGGCAATCACAACGATAGCAAAAGTATGCCAACACTTCGTTCTCGAACACACGTATTATTAGCGTTTCAATAAGAAAAGCTAGGTTCTTAATTCATGAGCAAGCACTACTAGTTGAGCCTTAATTGATCCTTGTGGATCACCTATAGCTCAAAGAATAAGAGATGAAGAAGAGAATTGGCTTGCTAATGAACCAAGGAATGAATAGAATGAATACATGAGGCCATGTATTTATACTATCACAATCTTGGAGCATTCCCAATCCCATAGGGATGTGGGATCGGCCGAACATAAGCCCAAGGAGGGTGTTCTAGATCCTTCTTGGCTTCTTTTTCACTCTTAGTCCTTAATCTTTCGGCTAACGGTCGTTAGTTACCGTTAAGTGCTTATTTCGTGAATTTAATAATTATTCGTCACTAAAACAATAATTATTAAATAATTTAAACTCATACGTAAAGTGTGTAATCCCGAACTCTCGAGTTCGAGTCTGGACATATTCATTAATTTATATCTGTTAAAACTAACATACCAGTCCACCGACTCACAACCTCGAAAATCTGATCCGGTACAACCGTCTCTGTCAGCATTACATCTTCATCTGAGGTCGACTCAATCTTTGCAATCGCAGACTCCACTTCTGGAAGTGCACCGTATTGGAAATCTTCAGTTTTGTTGATATATGTTTGCCTTTCTGCTTTTTGTAGAGCCACCATAAGCTCATCCTTTTTTTGTTTTAGCCTCCGGATTTCATAGGTTCTTGTGGTCCCCTTAATCTTTTCAATCGCCGACTCCACTTCTGGAAGTGCACCGTATTTCAAATCTGCAGCTCTTTCGATATCTTTTCGCCTTTCTACTTCTTGTAGGGCAACCATAAGCTCGTCCCTTTTCTGGTTTAGCCTACGTATTTCATCAGTTCTTTCTTTCTCTTTTTCGTACTTCACTGTTAATGGTCAAAGTTTCTCCTTCAAGTCATCAAGCTCTTTACTCACTTCCACTACACGAGCTTTGCTTGCTTTATCTTTTTTCCTTTTTCAAAGCATGAAGCTCGACTTCCAACTGCATTAGTTTCCTTTCAAGGTTATCAATTTCTTCAGACTGACTATCGAGTTGCACCTTCACATTTGCACACGCTTCATCCATAAGGTCAATAGCCTTATTAGGTTGAAAACGTCCTGTTATGTATCTGCTGGAAAGTTGTGCCGCAACCACAAGAGCACGATCAAGAATCCAAACACCATGATGGCCCTCATATTTTTCTTTTAACCCTCTGAGAATGCTTATAGTATCTAGAACGCTTGATTCAGCCACCAAAACCTGTTGGAAACGTCTCTCGCAGCATCTTTCTCCACATACTTCTTGTACTCCTCCAAGGTAGTCGCACCAATACACCTAAGTTGACCTCTAGCAAGCATAGGCTTAAAAAGATTCGCAACATCCATTGACCCTCTAGCACGACCCGCCCCAAGCACAAGGTGAATTTAATCAATAAAAAGTATAACTTTCCCTGCGGCTTCTTCCACTTCTTTCAAGACCGCTTTCAGCCTTTCCTCAAACTCACCTCTATACTTAGTACCCGCAATCAGCGCCCCCATATCCAATGCCACAATGCGCACATCAGTAGGATTTCTCGGTACATCATCTCTTAAGATTCTCCGAGCCAGCCCGTCAACAACTGCAATTTTTCCCACACCAGGTTCACCAATTAGAACCAGGTTGTTCTTAGTCCTTTTAGATAGGATATTAACCACTCTTCTGATTTCCTCATCATGCCCAATCACATGGTCAAGATTGCTAGCTTGTTCCACAAGGTCATCACCGTAAGTCTTGAGTGCTTGGAAATTGGTTTCTCTAGGATTCATTTTTTACGTTATAAACCTACAATCACAAACACAATAGGAAATAAGCATGCATTTTGCTACATTCAAACGAAACTGTTAAAGTTACTGTAGGACCATAGATCTAGCTTTATCACGTAAGATTATGATGCTAGAGAGAGATAGATGAGAAGAACTAGAGAGAGAAAGTAGAGAGAAGGTGGAGAGAACTATGTGTAAAATAAAACTTTGATTAACATGAACTCCCACCCCTCCTAACAAGCTTAGGAGGGTTTATATAGTTTTTACATTTGCCACCATGGGCTTTCTCTTGGGCCTTTTTTTGGGCCAAGCCATTTAGGCTTTTACATAACCTTAATAGTCTAGCATTTAACTAACTATTACATGAATATATTTGACTCAATAATGATCGTCACTTTTAATTCTAACAATCTCTACCTAAGGGATGATCATTGAGATCTCTCATTGATTACATAAATGATCAGCACTTCTAATGCTAACAATCTCCCCCTAAGGGGTGATCATTGAGATCTCTCTTTTGTGACCTTGATCTTTCATCTTTGAAGCTTGTTCTCTTGAACTTTGAGTCTTGTTGTATAATAGTTTTGCTAGTTCCTTTGTTCCAATCATGCTTTTTGATCTTTGAATAATGTCGATTGGTCGTTCTTGCCTTTGATCAACATCTTTTCTCTGTTGTCTTTACGTCTTTTCCAACATGCTCATACTTTGTTTGACATTGAATCTTTGTGAAGTTCTCTCTTTTCTTTGACTTTAATCTTTGTTTATTTAGTTTGTAGATTCTTTGACTTTGACTTAGAAATGTTCTCAACTTTGCTTTGCTTTGATCTTTGAAGAGAGCTTTACAGGGTATGAGCATGTGGATCTTTGAGTGATGGTAACGGTCTTTCTCCAAGGAACATTCATCTGTAGCTGCATAAAATAGTTAGCCATAAAATATCCTGTACTTACAGGTTCGGAATTAGAGATCGTCAACAGCATAGTGTGAAGACTCCTTCTAACCCTTACCAAGGCCGTTCCATAATCGGATACTCCCGAGAGAGCTTACGAGACCTACTAAGTAGATCAACGAATGGATGAGTCGCTGGAGATCACCCCACGACTATAGACCGTTTGAAACCACCGCGAACACTAAGCGTAACCCATAAAGAATTACCGAAGTGACCTGCTGTCAGGGCTGAATTATGTTGACCTTGGCAGGAGTTTCCATTCAATCATTGAGAATCACAAATGTGAATCCTCTCATAAATGTTCTGGCAGATTGCAAAGATCTGCATAGGACACTAAAGTTTACATCTGGCGTCCTTAATGATGAACAACCAGTGTAGAAGTATCATGTGTTCCTATGAGTTCTTTTGATGAATCTCGAGGCTCTAGACTCGATAAGTGCACATTTGGTTTCCTATGCAGAGATTAGGGAGAAGTCTCCTGTTTCAATATCAACCATCTCTAAGAGACATGTTGATAGATTACACCGGTTCCCCGTGAGAACAAAACACGCTCTTTTAAGAGAACTTGAGTGGTTAAGAAGGTTTAGTGCAGTGCGTCACTAGGTCCATGACGTCTTTTTCTTCAATACCGGTGTCACCTTATTAACAACCGATACCATATGAATTGAACCCGGTTTCTGCCCTAAGGTTAAACATATGGAGGACTATTTCTTTTCACCCTTTTTCATAACTTTTCTTTATAATTCTTCAACCCCATCTTTCTCCTTTCTCATTTACTCCTTTTCTCAATCATACTGATACATTGGAATTGCACCCTCACAATAGGTTTTACCTTGACGCCGTCAGGTACTGTTCCAGCAAGGAATTTTGAGACTTTGCCGTTTTCTTCACTTTTATGCTCCAAAAACGTCCAAAATGCTTCCTTTTCCAGATTTCTCTCCAAAAGTACCTAAAATGACAAAAGGAACGATTTAGGACAATATTTGATCAAATAATCTCGAATTCGGGCTTAAATGACCCCTTAAAAGCGGTACACTTTTCGCCTCATCAAATACCCTTACACTTGAGATTTGCTTGTCCTCAAGCAAATGTGCTTTTATTCTAATCAAAATACAAGTTAGGGGTCATTTAACACTAATATAAAAGTAATTTCAACAAATAATCATTCCACTAAAAACCAAAAGCAAGCACGGAGGTCATACACTAGCACCTTACAAATAGTGTTTAGATACTCACATCTCTCGGGTGTAATAAAGTATGTATCACAATATGGAAATGGAAAATATCTCTCACTACCTGTCATAGCAAATAGATTACCATAGGCTTGGGAAAGGATCAAACCTCCACCACTTGGTGTAAGCACCTAGGATAAACTATCAAAGAGGTCTTTTAAAGGGTTATAACGTCAGGTGTAAGGATATGGAAAACACGGTTTTGTTGGATAAAGGCAATATTTATTGGTGGCGAGTTAATCATCTTGGTTATTTACATGTACAATATCGCGTTGCTAAGCCAAGACTCGACTCGACTTAAGCTAATAAATCAAAAATAACAAAAATATAAAACAAACATAGAATGAAACGGGATGGTAGTCTGTATGTTTTTCTCTTTTTCTTTTTCTATATATATATATATATATATATATATATATATATATATATATATATATATATATATATATATTGCATACACTTTTACCCTACCATCAAAAATAATACATCATAGGGAATGTACATTCCCCTTACACTTGAATTTTTACATACTTTACAATAAACTAATCTAATGACTTGAATCAAGATAATCAAAACACTTGGAGTACTTTTAAATATTAAAGCACATATGGGGGTAATATATGATGTTCTTCCCCATTACTTCAAAACATAAGTACTTCACCCATGAGTCCCAATTGTCCCAAAACAATATGTACAAGATATGAATCGACTTAGCAACCATGTAATCAATTAGATAATTAACTAAGGGTTTAAACATGTAAAAATAATGCACTAAAGATGAGTGCATACAAGGAAGGCTAAGGCAATTTGGTTGCACATTTGGGTGGGTTGTAACAAATTCTTCCTTTAAGTAAGATGCTTAAAGTTAGAAACGAAAAGATATGCTCAGAGGGGTGTACTAGGGGTTTCATGTACTAAAAATGAGTACAACGCTAAGGTGTGGGAAAAATTAATTGACTTTACTAGTCAAGTAATATGACTTAAATGGTCAAGTAATTATGATACGAGTTTAAACACAAGGGTGATCCTAATGCCTCTTATCATGTAGTGAATCCTACTACACGAATGTAGTCTCACTAGTGGTCTCGGGATGCATTACTAACGCAAGTTCTAGAATCTAAATGCTACTGGTACACTCATAAGCTCTAAGGCTTCTCCTAACAAGTCTAGGGGCGAACCTCAATTAGTAGAAGGTCGGTACGAGTCTTTGACGCCTCAACTAACGGATGCTAACTAATGCACTTCTTGGATCGCTGGAGCGTTATTTGCATAACGGATGGTCACCAAGTCATACACTAGCGCTGGCGCGTTAGCAAATTAATCTAATACTCGGATGGTCACTACCTTTTTTGATAAAATTTTTGAGTGGTACGTTTTTTTGTGCTAGTCATACAACTCCTATCCATGAGACACTTGTTAAGGCTAAAGTTTCACTCCTAAATGTTGTAAAAAAATTTAAATTTGGCGCTAAAATTACACTAACAAGTATTTCTCTTAGTTTTATTACACACCTACCATCAAACAAACAAACTCAAGTGCAATAGTATCCAATAAGGTATCATCATTTACCCTCCCCTTACACTTAGGATGAACATTGTCCCCAATGTTCAATTAAAGAATGTAAAAGTAGAATAGGTAAAAGAATGAAAACAAATACTCCCCTGATTCGTTCGGTGTGGATAGTGTGTCAACAAGGTTACATCTTCCTCCAAGAAAATGAACGTTCAAAGCTTCCCTTCTAGAAATATAAATCATCTTCTTGTCATATATAACTTGTTAAACCTGAGAAAACAATCAAGGCAACCTCGCATAAAATCGGCGGCAATCTATATATACTAACAAATCCTAGAAAGCAATTTAAGATATAATGCTTGTGGAATGAATGTTTGCAGATTTCCTGGAGTTTACAAAACTAAAGAATCAACAAAAACTTTTAAGACTCTGTTAGAAAAACAAAACTCGCAAAATTTCTAGAATTTTACACGTGATGCCGTCAGGTGTTAAACCCTGACGCCGTCAGAAGTGACCTGCAGAAATCTTTATGTTAAGTTTCCGGAAAATTTCTGGAAAAACTTATGTCCTATTTCCTGGAAAATCCTGCAAAACATCATTATGACTCGATACAAGCATTTGACTCTAACAATTACTAATATACATGTTCATTTAATATTGTGGCGAATCAAGATCATTTTCATTCTTAGAAACAAATTTGGGGTTTCCCCTTACACTTAGCTTTTTCAAAATACCTTTATATGAAGTTAAGACGAAGTTAAAAACAAAATAAAGCATTTTCACAATTTAATTTGAAACATGATCTACCAACAATGAAAATACAGCATGCATACGGAAACAAACAAAATCAAAATCAAACAACTAAAAACACACAAAACATGGGTTACCTCCCGAGAAGCGCTTTTCTTTATTTACGAGTCTTGTAGCTAGACTCAAGGTCATGGGCTATCCTATATGTGTGAGCTCCTCGTCGAGGACATCTTTGGGGTCAAACTTTGGTTTCAATTTCCGATCGGTTTTCTTTCTACGGTATGACTTCTCAAACTTTTCTCCATCCGGATCATATAAAATCATCTTCATATGCCATGATCCGTAACCTTCCTTAGGTGGCTTGTCCCAATTCCATTTACACTTGTCCCCTTCCCTTTCTACTTGTTCATCTCTAGGGTTATAGGCATTACACTTAAGAACTCAATCATTTTCCTAAAGACTAGGGGATCCTCAAAAGGGTCTAGTTCCTCATCTCTAGCTATGAGTTGTTCCACCGAATGTGTCTTATCCATGAAATATTTTTCTAAATAGAATAGGCGTTGAGGTCCTATAAAGTTTCTTTCTATCCAAGGTCCATATCTAGATGGTCTCCTATTCATCTCTACCCAATGTGGTGTTGGTTCGTCCTCACAATCGTAGCTATGCTTCTTAACATCATAAACTGCCAAGTCTCACCATCTCCTACCGCTATGTTAGACTCCTTACAATCTATCATGGCACTAGCGGTTGCTAAAAATCCTCTTCCTACTAACAATGGGCATGTAGTATCACTAACCATATCTAGGACGTGAAAATCCACCAAGATAGTCAATCTTCCTATGTAAACTACTACATCCTTGATCCTTCAAACCGGGTAGGCGATACTTCCATCTACTAGACCAATTAGTACTTCCGTCTCCTCTAACTTTCCTACCTTAAGAGTGGTGAAAAGAGACAAGGGAATCAAGTTGAGGCTTGATCCTAAGTTAGCTAGTGTGTCGAAAGCTTCGGATTTTCCTATCTAACAAGGCAAAACAAATATACCCGGATCATCAAGCTTCTTAGGCAACTTGTTTTGAATGAAGGCGGTCCCATTTTTACCCAATTTAAGTTTCTCATATTTCTCTAGGAGGGCACTATAGTAGGGAGAACGGGCTAAGACATCAATGACGGGGCGTTCATGGTGGAGCTCCTTGAGTTCATCGTCAAGGTCTTGTGTAGGAGGTGTTTCAACTATGTTATTGACCGGTTTAATATCGGATGTTTGATTCAATTGGTCCTTTTGAAGAATTTGGGTTTGCTTGAAACACGTGCTCATTGCTTTGACCGAATAGTATTGTGGACAAGAAGTAGGTGACAAAACCGATGATATGGCATTAACGTTTAGTTTCGGGTTCTTGACCGTGTCGCTTGGGAGTGCTCCCATTTCTCAGTCATTGAGAACTTTCAACAATGTGTCAATTTTATTGGTCATCTCACTTTGCTTTTATTTGAAATCGACTTCAAACTTAGCTATGCGAGCTTCTTGAGATGCCATAAACTTGGACATCAACCCTTCAAGATTATTGGTACTACCATAGTTATTGGAAGGATTGTTGTTGAAAGTACGGTTAGAGGGTGGACCGTTTGAATTCCAACGAGGACTGAAAACCGGTGTTTTATTTTGAAATAAAACTCTTGGAAACAACGGTAGTTTAAAACTCTTTTTCTTTTGAAAATTGTTTGAGAAACTCGGTGTCTCTCTTGGAGTTTTAAAACTTAAAGAAGAAGTTTTCCATCCATTGTTGAAACTCAGCATTTCATTTCGAAAATTCATTTTTGAGATGAATGGAAACCTTACAGAATTAGGATTTTTCAAAGCATAGCCATTCTTTTGTTGTAGCAGAAGCATTTCAGAGTATGAGTACTTCAAATGTTTTGAACGGCTTTGCTTTGGTTCCCACACTGGCTTTACCAGAGTAAAACGAGAGTATGGAGTTTGAAAACCTTGATTCTTTTCTTTATGAGCACTTGCATTTGAAACCTTTTGAGGAGTAAATGTTTTAGAAAAATTAGGTTTCTTTGAAAACTTCCTTCCTTTTTGCAAAGAATAGGTTGTAAATTGAGAAACCTTTTTCGAAAATGGTTTGGAAGATTCACCCGTGTAAACCTTCTCCGAAATACTTACTTGTGGTTGAGACGCGTTTAAAACATGAGATTTTCCTTTTGACCGGTTAAGAACATCAAACTTTGCTTTTAAGGTATTGTATGAAGTTCTTAAATCATTCTATACTTTTTGAAGAGAAAGATGATCTGATGATGCCAGTCTTTCATGTAAAGAAGCATTTTGATTTTCAAGATGTGCAAAATATTTTTCATATTTTTCTATTTCGATTGAAAAATCATTTTTGGCATCACCAAAATCCTTGGTTTGTTGTGCAATCGTCTTTTCCAATTCAACAATCTTCTGTTGAAGCACATATTTTTCTTTTTCAAAAAGATGATTTGGGATGATCTGAGATTCAGGTTTGTTTTAAATTTGATTATGAACTCTTGATCGTTTGATTGAATCAAACAAGTTTTTGTAAGTCTCTTTCAAATGATCATTTTCTTTTTGTAATGATGCCACAGCATGTTCCAATTCAAGATTATTTGTATCAAGTTCGTCAAAATCAAACTTGATATTGGCATCATCACAAGTTTCTTCTAAAATCTTTTCTTTTTCTTTAAGCACCGATGTCAAAGAGTTTGCTGAAAACATTTTCTCATTCTTCTCTTGCAGTTTTAGTTGAAAATAGATACTTTGCGCTTCAAGTTTTGCAAGATCTTTTTCAAACTGAGCAATTCTTTTTGACAATTCTTCTTTGACATCAGCTGCTTATTTTGAAAGCTCGATGGTTTTCTTTTTGAGATAAAGATTTTCAGATGTCAAAGAAGATGTTTGTTCAAAATGCACATTCTCATACTCATGGCTGACAGATACTGACTTGAATGACTCTATTTGATTTGTGAAATTTTTTTTTGAATGTCAAGTATTAAGCATTTTTCATCAAATTCGTCTTCAAGAGTGAACGTACTTTAAATCTGTTTGGAATTATTGAAGTTAGCAAATAGATTCTGTTGACGGATACTGCTGACAGGATTCTGCTGAAGCATATATATAGTTTATGCTGATGATCTGGATTCTGCTAATGATAGATTCTATGGATATAGTTAATCCGTAGGATAGAGTTTGTTTATTTTAGGACAAGATATATAGAATATCTTTTATAGTTTAATGTTTATTTGTTTCTTGTAAGACGGTTTAGGGTTTCTTGTAGTATTAAAGGAACTCATGGCTAATGCATTATGTACGTGTTCAAAAACAATTTAGTGATTAATAAAACGATCCATAGAGGATCAAGTGTTTTTAGTATATTGTTTGTATTTAAATTCCGCATAGATACAAGCATATAGAGATTTTCCATATAGTTCTGCTATTGATTACATTAGCAAGCTATCGATCCATAGGCTCAAGATCTATCTAGGAGTAGATCCTACAAGTGGTATCAGAGCCATAGGAGAATCATTGTAATCAGACTTCTTTTCAAACATCTTTTTCAAACAAACAATGGGAGACTTAGCTACCTCAGATGTCACACAATCAAACAACACCAACAGCTTGACACAACAACTTCAGCAGATTGCACTCACCAATAGCAATGCCAAGTTCCCATATCTCAAGAAGGATGAATATGAGATATGGGCAATGAAGATGCAGAATTGGATTGCTAGTATTGATTTTAATCTCTGGAATGTGATATTGACAGGAAACAGTCCAAAGAAGATATGAAAAGACTCTGATGGCAAGATTACTGTCTATCCTCCTTCTACTGCTAAAGAAATCATTGCTGCCCAAAGAGAAAACAAAGCAAGAACCATCCTGCTTCAAGCCATCCCCGATGATCATATGGGAGATTTTCACTTTCTTGATGATCCCAAAGAAATCTGGTTGGTCATTAAAGCAAGGTTTGGGGGCAATGAGGAATCCAAGAGAATGAGAAAGTCCATGCTCAAGCAAGAGTTTCAGGAATTCAGGATATCAGAAGAGGAAGGCATTCACAAGAGCTATGATAAATTCCAGAAGATTTTGAGTCAGTTGCATCAACTTCAAGCCAAGCCTGATAATGATGAATGCAATTCCAAGTTTCTAAGAGCCTTACCACCTTCTTGGTCTCATGCCAATATTGCATTAAAGACAAAAGGTGGATTGGAATATTGATGAGGCGAAAAATGATCCATTTTTAGGGGGTCATTTAAGCCCGAATCCGACTTTATTTGATCAAATATTGCCCTAAATCGTTCCTTTTGTGATTTTAGGTACTTTGGGAGAGAAATCTGGAAAAGGAAGCAATTCGGACGTTTTTGGAGCATAAAAGTGAAGAAAACGCCAAAGTCTTAGATTTCCATGCTGGGAATAGTAGGTGACGGCGTCAAGAGCAAAACCTTGAGGGCGTCAAGAGCAAAGTTCATGAAAATCCATGACGACCCAGAGAAGATTTGACGGCGTCACGTAGGAAGGGCGTCAAGAGTAAAAGAGTCATGACGGCGTCAGAAGTATATCTAGGCAGTCTGAGAAGAGTTTTGGCGGCGAGGTGACGGCGTCACAAGATTACTCTTGACGCCGTCAAACCCATTTTTCTATATATAGTTTTCTAATTTTTCACATTAAAAAGAAGAGAAGTTTTGGAGAAACCCTAAGTACGATTTTGGTGCAACTTTTACAGGTTTTTCAAGGGTTCCAAACCCTTGATACCTTGCATTGTAATTGAGATAAGTGTTCTTCTAATTCAATCAATATGTCTATGTGTTGGTTGTCTATATCTTGTTCTTGTCTCAATTCCATTATGCTAGGCTAGATCTCTTTTGTGTTTGCTTAGATCTAATGAAACCTAGATATTGATTATGTGTTGATTACTTGGTTATTCTTGTCTTGGATGAATGATTTATATGTTAGGCTTAAGAAAACTAGCAGATCTCCAAATGGTAACATGCTTGAACGTCTTAAGAAACATGAACCGAGGCGTACTAGGTCTTTATTGGTTGTATTTAATGCATGAGCCACTGTTTACAATCCCTATAGTTGTGCTGGGTATGGTGTAGGAGGAGATAAAAGCTCATAGAATTGGGGAGTTATGTATGCCACCCCATGAATGGTATTAAGGAATACAATCCGTCATCCATGCAATTATAACAAGTAATTAACGTGTAAAAGATATCTAGGGAGTAGTGAAATCTAAGTAAACACATTTTCTCCAATTGCTGTTCACAACTTTAGTATAATTTAGCTTATTTTCATTTTCAGTATTTTATTCTGATTGCATCTTAGTTTTAGGTTAGTTGAATAGCAACTAATTCCGCCCACTCTTCCAAAACCCGAGATTTTTACTTGCTTTCTATAAAATATAAAAAAACAAAAATAATCATCCCTCATCTTTAGAACTAGTATTTAGGCTTTCTAATCCTAGCGACACTATTCCTAAGCTGAACGATCAATCCCCCGGTACTTGTCACTATACTATACTACAACGATCAGGTACACTGCCTGGTGGGGGTTGTAAGCTTCTCGAGATCCCTCGAGAGGTAAAGCCTGTTGCGATTCCCACGCATCAAGTATTTGGCGCCGCAGCCCGGGGAATAGTTATTGTCTAGGTTAGGATTTCTTTTTATTAGGTCTACTTGCTAGATTCCTTTCTAGTAATATTTTATTTTTATTTTTAGGTCTTCTTTAGTCTATCTTATTTCTTCGTGCCTTTGTTCGTAACTCTTTACCATCCGACATCATGGAAGGTGGTAACATCTTTGAACCCGTCATCCCACCACAACAAAACCCACCATTAGAACCCCTTAGGCCCCGAACCTTAGGAGAGTATTCCCGACCTAGCCACCAAGGCTACCGAAACAACATTGAGCTCACCGGAGCCAATGTGACCCCCTTGCGATCCGACACCACCCGGTTGGTGCAAAGCGGATGTGCATTCCATGGACTTCGTTCCGAAGATCCAAACCAATAGACCTAGATGTTGAAACTAGAGAGACTACCCGTTTACGCCTATTCCAATTCTCTCTACGGGATCAAGCTAGTCAATGGCTTGAGCGTTTACCCGCGGGATCCATCACCACATGGGATGATCTCACCACTCGTTTCCTTGCTCAATTTTTCCCATCGGGGAGAACTACTAAGCTTAGAAATGACATCTTGATGTTCCAACAACGTCAAAATGAATCTCTTTATGAAGCATGGACTCGTTTCAAAGACTTACTCCAAAAAGTCCCTCATCATGGCATAGATCTTTGGCTCCAAGTCCAAATTTTTTATGACCATATCGACATCTCCACGAGGCGAGCCATTGACCAATCGGCCGGTGGTAAGCTACGTGATCTTAGTGCGGAACAATCATGGGAACTCATAGAAGATCTTGCTCTCTATGACAACTAAATTTGGAATGATCCCATTGATTTGAATAAAATGGTCAAGGCAATATCTTTGCCTTCGAACAATTCTAGCACTCCCGACCGTAGGATCATGGAACTTGAGGACCAAGTCAAGTTTCTCATGAAATCTTACGAAGCTCCGAAGCCTTCAAGCCAAGTGAACAAAATCACTTCTTCATGCGAATTATGTAGTGGTCCCCATGACACTCGTGATTGTGTGGAACTCCCCGGAATAGCTTTTGCGGACTACGCATCCACGCGTACCGACGAAGCGGGAGATAAGTGGTACACTTTCAAGCCCGAGCCAAACACTTACGATGATTCATACAACCCCTCTTAGAAAAATCACCCAAACCTTAGGTGGAAACAAAATCAACCCAATTCTTCCAATCCGCCTAATCGTTACCAACCAACCGGTCCACCATCCAACCGTACTTTCAACAACAATCCTTCTAACAACTATGGTAGTACCAATAATCTGGAAGGATTGATGTCAAAGTTCATGGCATCTAAAGAAGCCCGCATAGCTAGGTTTGAAACCGAATTCAACCAACAACAAATGGAGATGACCAACAAGATTGACAACTTGTTGAAAGCCCTCAACAACCAAGCGTTAATCACACCTAGGAAGGACACTAGGGATACTAATAGTGGAACCCAAATTAAGGATCCCTCATCATCCAAACATGTCCACTTTGTCAATGTTGTCACCATTAAGCCGATAGATAAGGAGATAGAGAAGAGTGACCAGGATGAAGTTAGAGTAGAGGTCGAGATTAAGGATGAGAGTAGGAAGGTTAAGGTTAACAAGGAAGAGGAGTTAGAGGAGGTAGAGTCTATAGAAAAACACTTTGATAAGTTGCCCACCGAGGAAGAATGGGAGTACCATAAGGATCTATTCGATAGTCCCGAGAGACCTTATATCTTCGGCACACCCCTTATCAAAATGGGAGACCCCTCTAACATTAACATCCCATGCAATATCGGGCACATGCATATATGGAAAGCTTACATCGATCTTAGATCCCCCGTGAACATCATAACTAGGACTTATTACAATTGGGTGATGAAGAAGCAACTTAATATTAGAATGATGCCCGGTAAGAATCTGATTAGTAATTTTGTAGGAAGAGTTAAGGGATTACATGTGATTATAGGGAATCTCACCTATGAAATCGATTTTATGACAGTGGAAGACATTCGTCCGGTGATAGATGCTTGCCTAAGCCAAATAGTATTCGGAAAACCATTTGTTGAAGCCACTAGGATGAGTTATGATCCGACTTTAGGGATAGTTAGATTTAAGGAAGAGAAAGGTGAGGTTGCCTATCAAATGCCCTACAAGATAGAACAATACCGCCTTCTCTCTAATTTCGAAATAGAACACAAGCAAGCAGCTTATTATAGGAATGAGGAGGATAGACGTAGAGGAGTAGAATATGTAAAGAATAGGATGCTTGGTTTCTATAAAGAATGTTTACAACTAGGTCCGGAATACAAAATTGGTTTAGAAGACGACCTAGAGAGTGGAACCAATGATGAAATCACGTAGTAACCCATGACCTTGAGTCTAGCTACAAGACTCGTAAATAAAGAAAAGCGCTTCTTGGGAGGCAACCCATGTTTTGTGTGATTTTATTTGTTTGATTGTTATTTGCTTCCGTATGCATGCTTTATTTTTATTGTTTGTAGATCATGTTTCTAAATTAAATAAGTGGAAATACTTTACTTTGTTGTTTTGGCCTAGTCTTAACTCCACCTAGAAGTATTTTTGCAAAAGATAAGTGTAAGGGGAAACCCCAAATATGTTTTTAAGAAACAAACCGATCATGATTCTCCACGATATTAAATGAGCATGTGTATTCGTATTTGTTAGAGTCAAATGCTTGTATTGAGTCATAATAAAATTTTGCAGGATTTTCCAGGAAGTAAGACCAAGTTTTTCCAGAAATTTTCCGGAAACTTAACATAAGAATTTCTGCAGGTCCATTCTGACGGCGTCAGAGTTTTACTCTTGACAGCGTCAGGAGTTAAAATCTGGAAATTTTACCGATCTTGTTTTTCTAACGGAGTCTTATGGTTTTTGAGAATTATTAAGTTTTATAATCTCCATGAGATCTGCAAACTTCATTCCACAAGCATTATATCTTATCCTGTTTTCTAGGATTTAGAAACTTATATAGGATGTCGCCGATTTTACGCGAGGTTGTCTTGTCTATTTTGTCAGGTTTTACAGGTTATGTATGACTAGAAGATGATTTATATTCTGGAAGGGAAGCTTTGATCGTTCATTTTTTTGGAGGAAGATTTAACCTGGCCATCCTATTATCCATACCGAGCGAATCAGGGGAGTATTTGATTTCATTCTCTTTACTTTTTCACTTTTACATTCTTTACTTGAACATTGGGGACAATGTTCATCCTAAGTGTAAGGGGAGGATAAAAAGATGATACCTTACATATGCACTTTCGCTTGAGTTTGTTTTGTTTAATAGTAGATGTGTAATAAAACTATGAAAAATACTTGTTAGTGAAATTTTAGCACCAAATTTAAAATTTTTTACAACATTTAGGAGTGAAACTTTAGCCATAGCAAGCGTCTCATGGATAGGAGATTGTATGACTAGCACATAACCGTATATTCAGAAAAATTTTCCAACCAAATATGTGAGGTTCGCCTTTAGATTTGATAGGAAAAGCATTTACTATTAGTGCTTATGAGTGTACCGGTAGCATTTAGATTCTAGAACTTGTGTTAGTGATGCATCCCGAGACCGCTAGTGAGACTACATTCGTGTAGTAGGATTTACTACATGATAAGAGGCATTAGGATTACCCTTGTGTTAAACCCGTATTATAATTACTTGACCATTTAAGTCATATTACTTGGCTAGTAAAGTCAACTAATTTTTCCCACACCCTTAGCGTTGTACTCATTTTTAGTACACGATACCCCTAGTACACCCCTCCGAGCCTATCTTTTCGTTTCTAACTTTAAGCATTTTACTTAAAGGAAGAATTTGTTACACCCCACTTAAATGTACACCCAAATCGCCTTAACCTTCCGTGTATGCGCTCATTTTTAGTGCATTATTGTTACTTGTTAAACCCTAAGTTAACTTTCTAATTGATTACATGGTTGCTAAGTCGAGTCATATCCTTGTACATATTGTTTTTGGACGATTGGAACTCATGGGTAAAGTACTTATTTATGGAGTAATGGGGAAGAACATAATATTATTACCCCCATATGTACGTTAGTCTTAAAAGTGCTCCAAGTGTTTTGATCTTCTTAATTCGAGTCATTAGATTAGCTTATTGTAAAGTATGTAAAGATTCAAGTGTAAGGGGAATATTCATCCCCTATGATGTATTATTTTGGTTGGTAGGGTAAGAGTGTATGTCTAAAAAAAAAAAAAAAAAAAAAAAAAAAATCGAAAAAATCAAGAAAAAGAAAAAAAAAATATAGAAAAAGGAAAAAAAACATACGGACTACCATCCCTTTTTATTCTACGTTCATTTTATGTTTTTGTTATTTTTCATTTATTAGCTTAAGTCGAGTCTAGTCTTGGCTTAGCAAGGCCATCTTGTACATGTAATTAACCAAGATTGTTAACTCGCCACAAGTAAAACCTCCTTTATCCAACAAAACCGTGTATTTCATATCCCTACACCTAACGTTACAACCCTTTAAAAGACCTCTTTGATAGTTTATCCTAGGTGCTTACGCCATGTGGTGGAGGTTTGATCCTTTCCCAAGCCTATGGTAATCTATTTTGCTATGACAGGTAGTGAGAGATATCTTCCGTTTCCATATTGTAATTTATACTTTATTACACCCGAGAGTTGTGAGTATCTAAACACTATTTGTGAGGTGCTTGTATATGACCTCCGTGCTTGTCTATTGGTCTTTAGTGGAACGATTATTTGTTGTAATTACTTTTATATTAGTGTTAAATGACCCCTAACTTGTCTTTTGAGTAGAATAAAAGCGCATTTGCTTGAGGACAAGCAAATCTCAAGTGTAAGGGTATATGATGAGGCGAAAAATGATCCGTTTTTAGGGGGTCATTTAAGCCCGAATCCGACTTTATTTGATCAAATATTGCCCTAAATCGTTCCTTTTGTGATTTTAGGTACTTTGGGAGAGAAATCTGGAAAAGGAAGCAATTCGGACGTTTTTGGAGCATAAAAGTGAAGAAAACGCCAAAGTCTTAATTTTCCATGCTGGGAACAGTAGGTGACGGCGTCAAGAGCAAAACCTTGAGGGCGTCAAGAGCAAAGTTCATGAAAATCCATGACGACCCAGAGAAGATTTGACGGCGTCACGTAGGAATGGCATCAAGAGTAAAAGAGTCATGACGGCCGGGAGACATACAAGTCTTGACGGCGTCAGAAGTAGATCTAGGCAGTCCGAGAAGAGTTTTGACGGCGAGGTGACGGCGTCACAAGATTACTCTTGACGCCGTCAAACCCATTTTTCTATATATAGTTTTCTAATTTTTCACATTAAAAAGAAGAGAAGTTTTGGAGAAACCCTAAGTACGATTTTGGTGCAACTTTTACAGGTTTTTCAAGGGTTCCAAACCCTTGATACCTTGCATTGTAATTGAGATAAGTGTTCTTCTAATTCAATCAATATGTCTATGTGTTGGTTGTCTATATCTTGTTCTTGTCTCAATTCCATTATGCTAGGCCAGATCTCTTTTGTGTTTGCTTAGATCTAATGAAACCTAGATATTGATTATGTGTTGATTACTTGTTTATTCTTGTCTTGGATGAATGATTTATATGTTAGGCTTAAGAAAACTGGCAGATCTCCAAATGGTAACATGCTTGAACGTCTTAAGAAACATGAACCGAGGCGTACTAGGTCTTTATTGGTTGTATTTAATGCATAAGCCACTGTTTACAATCCCTATAGTTGTGCTGGGCATGGTGTAGGAGGAGATAAGAGCTCATAGAATTGGGGAGTTATGTATGCCACCCCATGAATGGTATTAAGGAATACAATCCGTCATCCATGCAATTATAACAAGTAATTAACGTGTAAAAGATATCTAGGGAGTAGTGAAATCTAAGTAAACACATTTTCTCCAATTACTATTCACAACTTTAGTATAATTTAGCTTATTTTCATTTTTAGTATTTTATTTTGATTGCATCTGAGTTTTGGGTTAGTTGAATAGCAACTAATTCCGCCCACTCTTCCAAAACCCGAGATTTTCACTTGCTTTCTATAAAATATAAAAACACAAAAATAATCATCCCTCACCTTTAGAACTAGTATTTAGGCTTTCTAATCCTAGCGACACTATTCCTAAGCTGAACGATCAATCCCCCGGTACTTGTCACTATACTATACTACAACGATCAGGTACACTGCCTGGTGGGGGTTGTAAGCTTCTCGAGATCCCTCGAGAGGTAAAGCCTGTTGCGATTCCCACGCATCAAATATCTCTCTTTTGATGATTTATATAACAAGCTCAGAAGTCTAGAGCTTGATATCAAGGGACACTCAAGTTATTCAGCAACTCCTACAAACTCAGCCTTTGTAAGCACTACTTTAAACAGAGTATCACATGCTGCAAGTCCAAGTTCTTCCTCCACAACATTATCTTACACATCTACTGGTACAAAGAATCATCCACAGTCTGGTAGTGTGATAGAAGATGTACTTCATTAATTTATTGCTAATTATGAAAAACAACAGCAACTGGCTTATGAAGAGTTTGAGCAGATTGACTTGTTAGATTTGGAAGAGATGGATTTGAAGTGGCAGATGACAATGCTTACTGTCAAGGTAAGAAGGTTTGAGAAGAAAGCTAGGAGGAAACTCAATTTCAGAGGAAGGGATCCAGCTAGATTTGACAGGAGAAAGGTCAAGTGTTACTCTTGTGGTGAGATAGGCCATTTTTCAAGAGAATGTAATGCGAAGAAGACAGAAGATAGCACAAGATATCCAGCATACAAGAAGGAAGTGGAACCTAGCAGCTCAAAGGCCTTGATAACAGTTGTGGATTCTTGCATTGATTGGAAAGAGCATGATGCTGATGATGCTGAAAGCAGTGCCTCTCAGCAACTCTCTTACCTGGCAGGTTGTGAAGAAGAATTTTACTTAATGGGCATCTCATCTTATGTATCTAACTGTGTTTTTTGTTGTGATAGAAAATATAATGCCCTTAAAGAAGCTTATGATGATTTGGAACCAAAATATAAAGATTGTTTTATTCAGGCTCAAGCTTATAAAGAAGCTGTTAAAACATTAGAGCAAAAAAAAGTTTGGTTTCAACAAAATCAATTGGCTTATGATGAGAAAATTAGGGTATTAAAAATAGATTTAGAAATGACTAGTAATGAGTTAAAATTTTCTGAAAAAGAAAAGGCTAAACTTGATTTAGAACTAAAAGAGTTGAAGGTTAATTTTGATAATGAAGTTGCAAGGCGTATAAAGTGGCAACAGGGAGCTAAACACCTTGATAGAATAATTGATAGTTGTCGGTCCATTAAGTCTAGAAGAGCACTAGGGTATGGTAACTATGTAGGGCCTAATGAGGTCTATGACCCTGATGACTATAGTGTTTTAGACCCTGAACCACCCTTGATATCTCAAAACCCTGTAAAGTTTGTAAAAGAGGAAGAGATGCATACTGTTTCTCCCACTATCACAGGAACCTTTAAGCCCACCTTACACCATTTGGACTCAATTGAATCACAAATGCAAACTGGCAATAGGTCTACTGAGTCCCCTGACTCTAGAAGTGTCTCTAGCAATGATTCTAATGAATTTGTCTCTTGTTCTTTCAGTGACAAGACCTCAGAGACCACTACCTCTAGCTATGGCAGTTGTGATTCTAGTGTCAAGTCAGATTCACCCAAGTCCTCAATAAAGTCTTCTTTCAAGTCTGCTGACTCTAGAGTTGATGCTGATGAAGTTACTTCAAAGACAGCTTCTCTTGAAGACTTATCATTTACTTCTTTGAAAAATAATTCCTTTAAATCATTACAAAACAATTCTATTTCTAGTGTTTGTTTGAATAATTCTATGTGTGATAAGACAACTTTTGGTTTTAATAAATCTTCTAGAAAGAAGAAATGTTTTGTTTCTGGTAGTAAATTGCATTTCATTAAGGATTGTGATTTTTATGAAAGAAGGATGGGTGTTTCTGCTGACCATAATAGACCTAGACCAAAGTGGAACAATGTTCACGCCAGACCCTCATATGTTCCACAGGCAACCAACACTACTAGCAAAACCGCATCTGATCCTGCTGATAGGTCTATTCCTGCTGGTAGGTATGTTCCTGCTGGTAGATATGTTTCTACTGATAGGACATTTCCAACTAGCTGGAAAAGAGATGTTGCTAAACCATCTTTTAGGCATTTTAATACTTATTATGATAATGGTTTTTGGCCTAGTTTCTATGACCTAAGGTGTATGGGAAGGGCATATTGGGATTCTGCTATTAAGCCCTCAATAGATTGTTCTTGGAAATATAATAGACCATTTGTACACAGGGGTTCCAGGAACAATGGTGGATCTAACTCATCTACATGGCTTCACTCTAATGATCCATAAGGCAGGCTCAAGTCATTTATGACTTGAGTCTCCCAATAGTACTAATGTTGTATAATTTTTATTGTTGTTGTAGGATCATCCATTAAAGAGTAAAGATGTAGGAATAGTTGACAGTGGGTGTTCAAGAAGCATGTCGTGGAATCAAGATAAGTTGCATAACTTTGTGCCTATTAATGGAGGCACAGTAACATTTGGAGGAGGAGTTGGAAGAATCACAGGGAAAGGAACCATTAGGACTCCAAAGGTGGACTTTGAGAATGTGTATTATGTGAAGGAGTTACAAAATTTCAACTTGTTTTCAGTATCTCAAATCTGTGACAAGAAGAATAAAGTGCTATTCACTGAGAAGGACTGTCTTGTGCTATCTGAAGATTTCAAGTTACCTGATGATAGTCTTGTATTGTTAAGAGTTCCAAGAAGCTACAATCGAAACACATTCAACCTGAATGACGTCTAACCTGAAGGTGATCTAGCATGCTTGGTGGCAAAAGTATCCTTAGATGAATGTACAAAATGGCACAGAAGGATGGCACATGTAAACTTCAAGGTTATCAACAAGCTTGCTAAGAATGGACTAGTACATGGACTTCCTACAAAGGTCTTCACTAATGAACACAATTGTGTTGCCTGTAATAAAGGGAAGCAACACAAAGCTTCTTATAAAGCCATTACTGTTGTTAGCACCATTTTAAAACCTCTACATCTGCTACACATGGATCTCTTTGGTCCAACTTCCATCAGAAGTATTGACCATAAGTACTTCTGTCTAGTGATCCCTGATGCTTATTGTAGGTTTAGTTTGGGTATTCTTTTTGGGCACTAAAGACCAAACTTTTCAGACTCTAAAAGAATTTATGGCCCTTGTTGAAAACCAACTCAATAAGAAGATAAAAGGGATAAGGTGTGACAATGAGACAGAGTTTAAAAATGCCAATCTCATGAACTCTGTGGGGCTAAGGGTATAAAAATGGATTATACCAGTGCCAGGACTCCACAACAAAATGGGGTTGCTAAAAGGAAGAATAGAACCCTTATAGAGGCTGCAAAATCTATGCTTGCTGACTCTAAACTTCCCACTATGTTTTGGACTGAAGCAGTTCACACTTCTTGTTATGTACTAAATAGGGTGTTGATTACTAGACCACACATAACAAAACACCCTATGAGATTTTAACTGGGAAGATCCCCACCATTGAGTACTTTAAGCCCTTTGGATGTCATGTGACTATCTTGAATACAAGTGATCATTTAGGAAAGTTTGAAGGGAAGGCTGATGAGGGGTATATTGTTGGATACTCAGCTCATAGTAAGGCTTACAGGGTATACAACTTGTCTGCTAAGAAGATTGAGGAAACTCTTAACCTGAGATTTCTTGAAGACAAACCTAATGTTCAAGGAAAAGGCCATGAGTGGTATTTTGACCTTGATTACTTAACAGATTATTTAGGTTATTCCAGGTTTAAATCTAACCAATCTGCAGGTACACTAGAGTCTCCTACTAACAATGCAGGTACCCTAGAAGATGACTCATATTGTGATTCAGAATGTGATGAACCTACAATTTTTGTTTCCTCTTTTCCTACTAACATTGCAGGTTCTCAAGATAAAGTTGCTTCTGGTGTGGATGATTCAACATATGCAAAAGATCTTGCTAGGCTTCAAAAGCAAGAACATGCAGCAAATGAAAAAGCTAAGAGGCTTGGTCTTGAGTTTGCTAAAGCTACTGAGGAACTATTGAGACAAGCTGCTCTTGATGCCAGTAGAAACATGGTTTCTGCTGATGGATCCCCTGTTGCTGATGAAGCCAATACTGCTGATGGTATTTCTGCTGAAGTTCCTATTTCTGCTGATCATTCCACTGTTTCCCCTGATCCATCCCCAAGTTTAGATGAGCCTTTCACAAGATTTCCAAGCCCCTCAGATCTTGGGAATCATCAACAGAGTGCTGTAATTTTAACCTCTTCCTCTTATGATGATAATGCTGCTCCAGACCTTACCAATCTTGAGACATCAGTGGATGTTAATTCACAACCTACCAAGAGAATAAACACAATACATCCCCAGTACAATATTCTTGGTGATCCCAATGCTATGGTTCAGACAAGAAGTATAGTGAAAAAGACAAAGTTTGGAGAAGTTTCCTTTCTCACTTATGTTACTAATCAGAAAAGAGACAATCATACAGATCAGTAGCAGTGTCTCTTTGCTTATTTCTTATCTCAGGTTGAACCAACAAGTGTTTCACAAGCTCTTAATGACCCTAGTTGGGTTGAAGCCATGCAGGAAGAGATGCAACAGTTCAAAAATCAAGATGTGTGGATACTTGTGGATCTACCAACAGGGAAGTTGCTATTGGGACCACATGGATTTTGAAAAACAAGAGGGATCCTAGAGGAGTTGTGGTGAGGAATAAGGCAAGATTGATGGCTCAAGGTTTCAGACAAGAGGAGGGAATTGACTATGATGAAGTATTTGCACCTGTTGCAAGAGTTGAGGCCATTAGATTATTTTTGGCATTTGCCTCTTATATGGGTTTTGTGGTGTATCAGATGGATGTGAAGAGTGCCTTCCTCTATGGAAAAATTGAAGAGGAAGTATATGTTACCCTGCCCAAAGGATTTGAAGACCCACAAAATCCAAAGAAGGTGTACAAATTGGTCAAAGCACTCTATGGACTTCATCAGGCAACTAGAGCCTGGTATGCAAGGTTATCCACATTCCTTTTGGAACATGGTTATAGAAGAGGAGCCATTGATAAGACTCTCTTCATTAAGAAGAATTCAAGAGATATCATTCTTGTCCAAGTTTATGTGGATGATATCATTTTTGGTTCGACTAAGGAGGCATGGTGCAGGGAGTTTGAGGATTTGATGAAGAGTGAATTTCAGATGATTGTTATGGGGGAGCTTACCTTTTTCTTAGGGTTACAAGTCAAGCAACAACCTGATGGGATCTTCATCCATCAGGAAAATATGTGAAAGACATCCTGAAGAAATTTGACTTTGAGACTTTGAGAACTGCTACTACCCCCTATGAACCTCCAAAGCCCAAGACTTAGAATGAGCTAGATGAAGCTATCAATGTTCATCTATACAGATCTATGATTGGCTCACTTATGTACTTAACAGCCTCAAGGCCTGACATTACTTTTGCTGTCAGTGGTTGTTCCAGACACCAAGTCATTCCACTGACTTCCCATCTAAAAGCAGTGAAGAAGATTTTCAAGTATCTTAAAGGCCAACCTAAGTTAGGTCTTTGGTATCCAAGAGAATCACCAATTGTGTTGGAAGCATATAGTGACAGTGATTATGCTGGAGCAAATTTGGATAGGAAATCCACAACAGGAGGTTGTCAATTTCTTGGCAGAAGGTTAATTTCTTGGCAATGCAAGAAACAGACTATTATGGCTACCTCTTCTACTGAAGCAGAGTATGTTGCTGCTGCTAATTGTTGTAGACAGGTACTTTGGATACAGAATCAAATGCTTGATTATGGGTTCAACTTTATGAACACTAAAATCTATATTGATAACCAAAGTACAATTTCAATTGTTAAAAATCTAGTTTTTCACCAAAGAACAAAACATATTGAAATTAGGCACCATTTTATTAGAGATGCAAATGAGAAACATTTAATTCAGGTGCTTAAGATTCATACTGATGATAATGTGGCTGATTTATTAACAAAGGCTTTTGATGAACCTAGGTTTAACTACTTAGTTGTCCACATTGGAATGGTAAACCCTTAAATGCTGTGTTTGAGGGGAGGCATATGCCTCTGGGGAGGATTGATGTTGTAAGATTCTGTATATTATTATGGTTCTGTTAGCTAATTTTGCAGGTTTAATTTTATTTAGACTAACCATTTTCTGTTTAGTTTGGATTGTGTGTTTGTGTTTTGTATGTTTGTTTTGCATCTCTGTGTTTTTGCTGCTGATCATATCAAAAGTTTGATTATGGAATAAGTGTAGAATGTGGGTTCCTGCTGATGACCTTATCTGTGATGTTCATCTCAGTGGTATTGATACTCATTAGTGGTTGTGATTCATACATCTTTCAATCAATCAAAGGGAACAAAGATAATGAGATAGAACAGGGGAAACATAATTTTATTAATCATTGTTCAAAATTACATAAGGAATTAGGTTACAAGACCCTGACACAAAACAACCACAACTAAACATAAACTGCCATCAACCTCTAACCCAAAGCCTACCACCCTTGACATCACTACTTCTTCTTCCCTTTTCCCTTTCCTTTCACCTCTGCAACCTTCTTCTTCCCCTTTCTTGTTCTTGGACGAGATGATTGGGGTCTCTCAGATGTTGAGGGAGGATTGTTTTGGGGTTCATCTTTATCTGATGAAGTACAGATAAAGGGTTATGTGAGTTCACGAGGTGGAGGTTAGATAGGAATCCACGGATTGGAATCCTCTGATGATTGTTGTGGTGGTTGGATTGTATGAGGGCATCTGATCCTCTGGTGGGAAAAAGGATAACCAATGTGGTTCCTCAACCGGATTGGAGGGATGATTGGAGGATGAATGGGTGGTGGTGATGATGAATCAGAGGAATCAGATGAGATTTCAATGATATTTGGTTTGGAACTCATGATTGCTGCTGATTGTGGATTGTGATGGTGAATTAGGGATTGTGATTGTTGTAATTTGGGGGTTTTTACATCCTATTTATAAGCCAAGTCAAGCCTCATTTTTAGAGACAGTTGATGAGGCGAAAAATGATCCGTTTTTAGGGGGTCATTTAAGCCCGAATCCGAATTTATTTGATCATATATTTCCCTAAATCGTTCCTTTTGTGATTTTAGGTGTTTGGAGAGTGAATTCTGGAAAAGAAGCCATTTTGGACGTTTTTGAAGCATAAAAGTGAAGAAAACGGCAAAGTACCAAATTTCCATGCTGAAGACACTAGGTGACGGCGTCAAGAGTTACATCTTGACGGCGTCAGCCATGAAGAATAAAATACCGAAGGTGGTGACGGCGTCAAACGTCATCATGACGGCGTCAAAGTGGCAAGAATAAAATACCATGGTTGGTGACGGCGTCACATAGGCCGTCATAAGTAGATCAAGGCCGTCCGAGGAAGTATTTGGCAGCGAGGTGACGGCATCACATGGTGGTCTTGACGCCGTCAGCCTACTTTTCCTATATATAGTTTCCTAGTTTTTTCATTAAAAAAGAGAGAAGTTTTGGTGAAACCCTAAAGACGAATTTGGTGTATCTTTTACAGGTTTTTCAAGGGTTCCAAACCCTTGAGACCTTGCATTGTAATTGAGATAAGTGTTCTTCCAATTCAATCAATATGTCTATGTGTTGGTTGTTTATATCTTGTTCTTGTCTCAATTCCATTATGCTAGGCTAGATCTCTTTTGTGGTTGCTTAGATCTAATGAAACCTAGATGTTGATTATGTGTTGATTACTTGTCTATTCTTGTCTTGGATGAATGATTTTATATGTTAGGCTTAAGAAGACTGGCAGATCTCCAAATGGTAGCATGCTTGAACGTCTTAAGAAACATGAACCGAGGCGTACTAGGTCTTATTGGTTGTATTTAATGCATGAGCCACTGTTTACAATCCCTATAGTTGTGTTGGGTCATGGTGTAGGAGGAGATAAGAGCTCATAGAGTTAGGGAGTTATGTATGCCACCCCACGAATGGTATTAAGGAATACAATCCGTCATCCATACAAGTGTAACAAGTAATTAACGTGTAAAAGATATCTAGGGAGTAGAGAAGTCTAAGTAAACACAATTTCTCCAATTACTGCTCACAACCTTAGTATAATTTAGTTTAATTTCATTTTCAGTATTTTATTTTGATTATATATTAGCTTTGGGTTAGTTGAATAGCAACTAATTCCGCCCACTTTTCCAAAACCCGAGATTTTACTTGCTTTCATAAAAATACAAAAATACAAAAAATAATCATCCCTCACCTTTAGAACTATTAATTAGGTTTTCTAATCCTAGCGACACTATTCCTAAGCTGAACGATCAATCCCCCGGTACTTGTCACTATACTATACTACAACGATCAGGTACACTGCCTGGTGGGGGTTGTAAGCTTCTCGAGATCCCTCGAGAGGTAAAGCCTGTTGCGATTCCCACGCATCAAGTTTTTGGCGCCGCAGCCCGGGGAATAGTTATTGTCTAGGTTAGGATTTCTTTTTATTAGGTCTACTTGCTAGATTCCTTTCTAGTAAGATTTTTATTTTTATTTTTAGGTATTCTTTAGTCTATCTTATTTCTTCGTGCCTTTGTTCGTAACTCTTTACCATCCGACATCATGGAAGGTGGTAACATATTTGAACCCATCATCCCACCGCAACAAAACCCACCATTAGAACCCCTTAGGCCCCGAACCTTAGGAGAGTATTCCCGACCTAGCCACCAAGGTTACCGAAACACCATTGAGCTCACCAGAGACAATGTGACCCCCTTGCGTTCCGACACCATCCGGTTGGTGCAAAGCGGATGTGCATTCCATGGACTTCGTTCCGAAGACCCAAACCAACACCTTAAGGACTTCCTCAAAATCGTAGATTCCATCCCGTTTACGCCTATTCCAATTCTCTCTATGGGATCAAGCTAGTCAATGGCTTGAGCGTTTACCTGCGGGATCCATCACCACATGGGATGATCTCACCACTCGTTTCCTTGCTCAATTTTTCCCACCGGGGAGAACTACTAAGCTTAGAAATGACATCTTGATGTTCCAACAACGTCAAAATAAATCTCTTTATGAAGCATGGACTCGTTTCAAGGACTTACTCCAAAAAGTCCCTCATCATGGCATAGATCTTTGGCTCCAAGTCTAAATCTTCTATGACCATATCGACATCTCCACGAGGCGAACCATTGACCAATCGGCCGATGGTAAGCTACGTGATCTTAGTGCGGAACAATCGTGGGAACTCATAGAAGATCTTGCTCTCTATGACAACGAAAGTTGGAATGATCCCCGTGATTTGAACAAAACGGTCAAGGCAATATCTTTGCCTTCGAACAATTCAAGCACTCCCGACCGTAGGATCATGGAACTTGAGGACCAAGTCAAGTTTCTCATGAAATCTTACGAAGCTCCGAAGCATTCAAGCCAAGTAAACAAAATCACTTCTTCATGCGAATTATGTAGTGGTCCCCATGACACTCGTGATTGTGTGGAACTCCCCGGAACAGCTTTTGCGGACTACGCATCCACGCGTAACGACGAAGCGGGAGATAAGTGGTACACTTTCAAGCCCGAGCCAAACACATACGGTGATTCATACAACCCCTCATGGAAAAATCACCCAAACCTTAGGTGGAAACAAAATCAACCCAATTCTTCCAATCCGCCTAATCGTTACCAATCAAGCGGTCCACCATCCAACCGTACCTTCAACAACAATCCTTCTAACAACTATGGTAGTACCAACAATCTTGAAGGATTGATGTCGAAATTCATGGCATCTCAAGAAGCCCGCATAGCTAGGTTCGAAACCGAATTCAACCAACAACAAACGGAGATGACCAACAAGATCGACAACTTGTTGAAAGCCCTCAACAACCAAACATTAATCACACCTAGGAAGGACACTAGGGACACCAATAGTGGAATCCAAATTAAGGACCCCTCATCCTCCAAACATGTCCACTTTGTCAATGTTGTCACCATTAAGCCGATAGATAGGGAGATAGAGGAGAGTGACAAGGATGAAGTTAAAGTAGAAGCCAATAGTGAGGATGAGAGTAGGGAAGTTGAGGTTAATAAGGATGAGGAATTGGAGGAGATAGAACCTATAGAGAAATACTTTGATAAGTTGCTAACCGAGGAAGAACGGGAATACCATAAGGATTTATTCGATAGTCCAGAGAAAACATATATCTTTGGCGACCCCCTGATCAAAATGGGAGACCCCTCCAACATTAACATCCCATGTAATATAGGGCACATGCATATATGGAAAGCTTACATCGACCTTAGATCCCCCGTGAACATCATGACTAGGACCTATTACAATTGGGTGATGAAGAAGCAACTCAATTTTAGGATGATGCCCGGTAAAAATTGGATAAGTAATTTTACAGGAAGGGTTAAGGGAGTACATGTGATTATAGGGAATCTCACCTATGAGATTGATTTTATGATAGTGGAATACACTCGTCCGGTGATAGATGCTTGCCTAAGCCAAATTATATTTGGGAAGCCATTTGTTGAGGCAACTAGGATGAGTTATGATCCGACTTTAGGGATAGTTAGGTTCAAGAAAGATAATGATGAGGTTGCTTATCAAATGCCCTACAAGATCGAACAATACCGCCTTCTCTCTAATTTCGAAAAGGAACATAAGCAAGCGGCTTATTATAGGAATGAGGAGGATAGACGTAGAGGAGTAGAGTATGTTAGAAATAGGATGCTTGGTTTCTACAAAGAATGCTTGAAACTAGGTCCGGAATACAAAACTGGTTTAGAAGACGACCTAGAGAGTGGAACCAATGATGAGATCACGTAGTAACCCATGACTTTGAGTCTAGCTACAAGACTCGTAAATAAAGAAAAGCGCTTCTTGGGAGGCAACCCATGTTTTGTGTGATTTTATTTGTTTGATTGTTATTTGCTTCCGTATGCATGTTTTATTTTTATTGTTGGTTGATCATGCTTCTCAATTAAAATGTGGAAATACTTTATTATGTTGTTTGGCCTAGTCTTAACTTCAACCTAAAGGTATTTTTGCAAAAGATAAGTGTGAGGGGAAACCCCAAATATGTTTTTAAGAAACAAACCGATCATGATTCTCCACGATATTAAATGAACATGTATATTCGTATCTGTTAGAGTCAAATGCTTGTATTGAGTCATAATGAAGTTTTGCAGGATTTTCCAGGAAGTAGGACGAAGTTTTTCTAGAAATTTTCCGGAAACTTAACATAAGAATTTCTTCAGGTCACTTCTGACAGCGTCACGAGTTTACTCTTGACGGCGTCACGTGTAAAAATCTGGAAATTTTACCGGTTTTGTTTTTCTAACGGAGTCTTATGGTTTTTGTGAATTATTAAGTTTTAAAATCTCCAGGAAATCTGCACTTCATTCCACAAGCATTATATCTTACTTTGTTTTCTAGGATTTAGTAACTTATATAGGATACCGCCGATTTTACGCGAGGTTGCCTTGTCTATTGTTGTCAGGATTTACAGGTTATTTATGACAAGAAGATGATTTATATTCTGGAAAGGGAGCTTTGATTGTTCATTTTCTTGGAGGAAGATTTAACCTGGCCAACCTATAATCCATACCGAGCGAATCAGGGGAGTATTTGATTTCATTCTCTTTACTTTTTAACTTTTACATTCTTTACTTGAACATTGGGGACAATGTTCATCCTAAGTGTTAGGGGAGGGTAAAAAGATGATACCTTACATATGCACTTTCGCTTGAGTTTGTTTTGTTTGATAGTAGATGTGTAATAAAACTATGAGAAATACTTGTTAGCGTAATTTTAGCGCCAAATTTAAAATTTTTTACAACATTTAGGAGTGAAACTTTAGCCATAGCAAGCGTCTCATGGATAGGAAGTTGTATGACTAGCACATAACCGTATATTCAGAAAAATTTTCCACCCAAAAATGTGAGGTTCGCCTTTAGATTTGATAGGAAAAGCATTTATTATTGGTGCTTATGAGTGTACCGGTAGCATTTAGATTCTAGAACTTGCGTTAGTGATGCATCCCGAGACCGCTAGTGAGACTACATTCGTATGGTAGGATTTACTACATGATAAGAGGCATTAGGATCACCCTTGTGTTAAACCCGTATCATAATTACTTGACCATTTAAGTCATATTACTTGGCTAGTTAAGTCAACTAATTTTTCCCACACCCTTAGCGTTGTACTCATTTTTAGTAGACGATACCCCTAGTACACCCCTCCGAGCCTATCTTTTCGTTTCTAACTTTAAGCATCTTACTTAAAGGAAGAATTTGTTACACCCCTCTTAAATGTACAACCAAATCGCCTTAGCCTTCCGTGTATGCGCTCATTTTTAGTGCATTATTGTTATTTGTTAAACCCTAAGTTAACTTTCTAATTGATTACATGGTTGCTAAGTCGAGTCATATCCTTGTACATATTGTTTTGGGACGATTGGGACTCATGGGTAAGTACTTATTTATGGAGTAATGGGGAAGAACATAATATTATTACCCCCATATGTACGTTGATCTTAAAAGTGCTCCAAGTGTTTTGATTTTCTTAATTCGAGTCATTAGATTAGTTAATGTAAAGTATGTAAAGATTCAAGTGTAATGGGAATGTTCATCTCCTATGATGTATTATTTTGGATGGTAGAGTAAGAGTGTATGCAAAAAAAAAAAAAAAAAAAAAAAAAAAAAAAAAAAAAAAAATCGAAAACATTAAGAAAAAGAAAAAAAAAATAGAAAAGAAAAAAAAAAAGAGAAAAAACATACGGACTACCATCCCATTTTCATTCTATGTTCATTTTATGTTTTTGTTATTTTTCATTTATTAGCTTAAGTCGAGTCTAGTCTTGGCTTAGCAACGCCATCTTGTACATGTAATTAACCAAGATTGTTAACTCGCCACCAGTAATAATTTCCTTTATCCAACGAAACCGTGTAATTCATATCCCTATACCTAACGTTACAACCCTTTAAAAGACCTCTTTGATAGTTTATCCTAGGTGCTTACGCCATGTGGTGGAGGTTTGATCCTTTCCCAAGCCTATGGTAATCTATTTTGCTATGACAGGTAGTGAAAGATATCTTCCATTTCCATAATGTTATATTACTTTATTACACCCGAGAGATGTGAGTATCTAAACACTATTTGTGAGGTGCTTGTGTATGACCTCCGTGCTTGTCTATTGGTCTTTAGTGGAACGATTATTTGTTGTAATTACTTTTATATTAGTGTTAAATGACCCCTAACTTGTCTTTTGAGTAGAATAAAAGCTCATTTGCTTGAGGACAAGCAAATCTCAAGTGTAAGGGTATATGATGAGGCGAAAAATGATCCGTTTTTAGGGGGTCATTTAAGCCCGAATCCGAATTTATTTGATCAAATATTGCCCTAAATCGTTCCTTTTGTGATTTTAGGTGTTTGGAGAGTGAATTCTGGAAAAGAAGCCATTTTGGACGTTTTTGGAGCATAAAAGTGAAGAAAACGTCAAAGTACCAAATTTCCATGCTGAAGACACTAGGTGACGGCGTCAAGAGTTACATCTTGACGGCGTCAGCCATGAAGAATAAAATACCGAAGGTGGTGACGGCGTCAAACGTCATCATGACGGCGTCAAAGTGGCAAGAATAAAATACCGTGGTTGGTGACGGCGTCACATAGGCCGTCATAAGTAGATCAAGGCCGTCCGAGGAAGTATTTGGCGGCGAGGTGACGGCATCACATGGTGGTCTTGACGCCGTCAGCCTACTTTTCCTATATATAGTTTTCTAGTTTTTTCATTAAAAAAGAGAGAAGTTTTGGTGAAACCCTAAAGACGAATTTGGTGTATCTTTTACAGGTTTTTCAAGGGTTCCAAACCCTTGAGACCTTGCCTTGTAATTGAGATAAGTGTTCTTCCAATTCAATCAATATGTCTATGTGTTGGTTGTTTATATCTTGTTCTTGTCTCAATTCCATTATGCTAGGCTAGATCTCTTTTGTGGTTGCTTAGATCTAATGAAACCTAGATGTTGATTATGTGTTGATTACTTGTCTATTCTTGTCTTGGATGAATGATTTTATATGTTAGGCTTAAGAAAACTGGCAGATCTCCAAATGGTAACATGCTTGAAAGTCTTAAGAAACATGAAACGAGGCGTACTTGGTCTTTATTGGTTGTATTTAATGCATGAGCCACTGTTTACAATCCCTATAGTTGTGCTGGGTCATGGTGTAGGAGGAGATAAGAGCTCATAGAGTTGGGGAGTTATGTATGCCACCCCACGAATGGTATTAAGGAATACAATCCGTCATCCATACAAGTGTAACAAGTAATTAACGTGTAAAAGATATCTAGGGAGTAGTGAAGTCTAAGTAAACACAATTTCTCCAATTACTGCTCACAACCTTAGTATAATTTAGTTTAATTTCATTTTCTGTATTTTATTTTGATTATATATTAGCTTTGGGTTAGTTGAATAGCAACTAATTCCGCCCACTCTTCCAAAACCCGAGATTTTACTTGCTTTCATAAAAATACAAAAATACAAAAAATAATCATCCCTCACCTTTAGAACTATTAATTAGGTTTTCTAATCCTAGCGACACTATTCCTAAGCTGAACGATCAATCCCCCGGTACTTGTCACTATACTATACTACAACGATCAGGTACACTGCCTGGTGGGGGTTGTAAGCTTCTCGAGATCCCTCGAGAGGTAAAGCCTGTTGCGATTCCCACGCATCAACAGTTAATGACAATTAATAAGCGGTTGCAAAGTATTAAGAAAGTTTGACCAAAACAAGAGATTTTTACTGAAGTGTGGTTCCTACTAATGGGTTGTTTCTGTGGATTGACCAAAGTTGTCTGCTGATTGACTTTGGCTATTGTTGAAGGGGATTATTTGTTGACCACGATCAATATTTAGATAGCTGCGGATTGACCAATACTTTCTGCTGATTGACTTCTGGTTACCACTGATAAAGGTAATTTGGGTTTTATTTTGGGAAATTATTAAAAGTCAAAATTGGTCAAATATTCGTTCCACGATTTTTTCCAGTTACATTCCACGTTTGGAAACTCCCTCATATAACCTAAACGTGGTTATCCCACACCCAAAATAACTGATTCCCTCTCGTTCATATTTAAACCCATCTCTCACACTTCACCTTCACAACCCACTCTCTTCTAATTTCCAAATGGTGGCTTTAAAATTCAAGGGTGATCACAACAAGGTTGCTTTTCTAGAAAAGGCTGAAGGTCATGAGGAGTTTGATACTATGGTGGACTTTCTACTCAGGTTCAAGATTTATTTTGCTCTCACACACTATCCGTCTCTGGTATGTGAATCTCTTGTTCAACAATTCTGGGCGACTACTGAAACAAGGAACCGTGAAGGTCATCCCACGGAGATTGTTGCTGGTATCGATGGTGTGGAGTATGTAGTTACTGATTCATTGGTGCGAACAAAACTTCGGCTGGATGATGCTGATCAGCTATGATGAAATTCTTCCTGGCATGTTGGATGTTGGCTATCAACCTGATGGTACCAAAGTATGACGCAAGAATAGATTATGCTCCAAATGGAGATTCTTGGTCCATACATTACTTCAGTGTATGAGTCCTAAGTCAGGGGGATGGGATCAATTCTCAATCTCTATTGCTTGTGCAGTTGTATATCTTTCCAAGGGTATCACTTATAACTTTTCTAAGTTTATTTTTGATGGTATGATTGGTAATGTTAGTACTGGGAAAAACAAATTTTTAATGTATCCTAGGTTTCTATAGATAATTTTAGGCATATAAACTCAAGATAGAACCCATAGGCCTATTAAAGATTTGTCTGCTAAATTGTTTGCTAGTATGAAAACTAATTATACTGGGGCCCATACGCCTTTATTAGCAGCTATGTTGCCTGCTGGCAATGAAGAAGGGGATGCTACTGACGGTGGTAATCCACCAAGTCCTGATGCTGCCAATGCAGGTGCTGATGCTAGTGCATCACCAGCTCATGATGATGGCACTTCCAATACTTCTGATGCCACTGCATCAGCTGTTGTTGGGGACCAACCCTTGCCATCCCCTAGGCCTCCCACTCCTGATGAGGGTTTAGAATTTTCTGCTGGTGATGAGAATGTTGTCACTCCTCCACCCTCTCCCAAGCCTATAGATGACTCATTGACTACTAGTCTTGTTCCTGAAACAGAGGAAAATTTGATTGAACCTAGTTTTGACCAAAGGGAACCTCAAGTTGAGTTAGTATTTACTTCTGTGTGTCAGACTGACAATGAACCTCCAATTTTTCATAGGCAAGAGAATACAAGTCCAGTTAGAGAGTCTTTGGTTCAGGAAATTCATACTCCTGATGATTTTCATCTTTCTCCTGATAGGTCCAATGAGGCTGCTAAGTCATCAGGTATACCTGCTGATGCAGTTGAGGACCCAGTTACTCTCACCAATATGTTTACTTTGCTTAACAGGTATGTAAAGAAGGTTGATGACCTGGAGAAAGAACTCAAAGACACAAAAGCAAATATGGGTGGTCAAATAGATGTACTCACAGCAAAGGTTCAAGATTTGGAAAGACAACTTGGACAAAAGAAAAAGAGGCAAGTGGTGATTGAATCAGAAGATGAGCAGGAAGATGTGCATTTTGAGTCTCTGCATGTCTTAGCTGATATGGGTGGTCAAATAGATGTACTCACCTCCACCTGCACCTACTACTGCTAAACCTCTTAAGCCCCAGGGACATATCAAGTATCAAAGAAGGTAGCCCATATCTTATATGGGAAAGAAATCAACAGTGTCAGTTGATGCTCAAAATTTGGTTGCTGATTCAGGGGTGCTTCTAAGTGAACCTTTTGATGATGTTCTTGGAGATAATACAAAAGGAGATGTTGTTGGAGCTCAATCTGCTGATACTGCCATGCATGTTGATTCTGCTGATGATGTTACTGGTGTTGCTACTCAATCAGTAGATACAATCTTTGTTGCTGGTAAAGAATATGTGATTTCTCCTAGAGAACTACATTTGTCCAAGAGTCTACTGGTGATGGAGATACAACTGGTGATCCTCTTACCAAAGGATCTGCTGATGTTTCTAATGATTATGCTGTTCAGGATTTACCTAATGATTCTATGCAAGGACATTCTACTCTTGAAGGTTCTTCTACTGGTGAGCAGGTTCATGAAGAACCAGTGATTTTTCCTGAAAATACTATTGCTGCTGATCTTGTGACATAACAAGAAAAACTTGAGTAGGAAAGACTTTTGAAGGAGTATGAAGATAAAAAGAAAAGTTCTGATGTAGCTCAAGACCTTCAAACCAAATATGATGCAGAATTCAAATCTGCCACAACCAAGTATGTTTCTACTTTGCCTCTTGCAAGACAAAGAGAATTGGATGTTGCTATTGCAGATTTTGATGAAGCTGATTGGATGCAAATTGGGAGTCAAGTGGTGTCCAATCCTGTACTTGCAAGAGAGATTCTTGGAGATGATGTTGCTGAAGATGATTATGCTACAAGAATGGTAGAAATTATGAAACAAAGGAAGAGAGCAGATGCTGAGCAGAAAGCCAATGCTAAGAGGAATAAGCCTGCTACACAAACACATCAAAGGAATATTATGAGAGAATTTGTGAAGAATCAAATTGGTGCTCTCTATAATCGTCCTTGGGATAGGTCTAAGTATGGTCTTTATCAGATGATCAATTGGTTTACCAATACAATAGAATTAGGGCTAGACTTCAAAAGGATGGAATTCTTCCTTCTCCTCAGATTCTTTCTAGCCTACCTTCTGCTGATGAAGAACCATCTTCCAAGAGACTAAAGATTGGTGATGCTACTCCTATTGATGCTTCTGCTGATCCTTTAATTCATTCTGCTGATACTACTTCATCTTCTGATATGGGTGCTCATGCTGTTAGTCATGATCATGTTACTTCTCTACCTATTTCTGCTGATACTACTACTGTTGTTGGTACTTCTTCTATTGACAAAGGTAAAGCTAAGGTTGTAGAAGAAGATCTTCCTTCTAGAAAAAGGTCCAGAAGACAGATGGAAGAAGATAGATTGGGTGAAGAGGCTGCAAAGAGATTGCATGAGGATCAAGTTCATTAAGAAACGGTCAGAATAATAGAGCTTGAAGCTGCTAGGGCTAAACAAGCTAGGTTGAATATGGATGCTCAGTCAGAATCTGTTTCACTTGCCAGACCTTCTGAGGTGGTTTCTGCTGTTACTCCATTAGCACCTCCATCAGTGGAACCTCATGACTCTTCCACAGCTACTCATGAGCATGATGTGTCTATTGATGAACCATCTCCTCCTCCCTCTGCTATCTACATTCCTGGTAGAAGGGCCAAGAGGATGGCTAAAATGAATGTTTCTACCACTACTCATGAGAAGAAAGAATTAGATCTTGCTGCTGATGATGATTCTTTTCTTGAATAAGGGTCTGCTGAAGATTGGCCTCTAGTTAAAAGAATCCATAAGTATAAGTTAGACCCGTTCTTTATAATCCATTAGCCCATTAGTGAGCCTATAACTTCATGCCCATCATCTCTCAAAACAACCGAATAAAAGGCAACCACATATACTCATTGGCAATACGAATTCTCTCAAGTTACTGAATTTGATGCAATTCTGGTACACTTTTCATTCAACTAAATCGATTTCTATGTTGTGTATAAATTTTCAATTGCTAATTTCATGAAACTCCTTTTTGCAGTGATGGCTGAAACTTCATCCAGATCGAGACTCATATGTGGTAACCTTTTTTTATGCTTATTTTGAGCTTATGAATTGGGCTTATGCTTATCATAAGCTCATGTTAAGTGTTTGGATTAGCTCATGTTAAATAAGTTGAGAAGGCAAGTGTTTGGTTTAGAATTTGGATCAAACCTGAGTGAGCATGTTATATAAGCCCAACCCTCCTTAAAAAATCCAATGCTTATCAAAACCTCTTATATAAGCTAAGCAAACACTTGATTTAGTCTTGTATAAGTCATATAAGCTCATAAGCCCATTATACAAGCTTAGTCAAACAGCTCCGATTTTCCAGCTTATTTTGAAACTTATGAGACTTATTATGATATAAGCCGAATTCAAATAAGCTCTTAAGCCTACAAATAAACCTAAACAAAGACCCCCTTAAATTTTTAATGTTGATTTGGAAAATAATTTATGTGGACATAACCATTATACATGCAACTTTTTAGCTCAATCAACAAGCTTTGTACTTTTATGTTGATCTTGTTTCGTTAACTACCATCGAAAGTGTTAGGTGATAATCAAGGTTACATTGCTAGGCGTTTGACATTATGCGATTCAATTTTCTGTGACGTAAGTTTTATTGAATTGAGGTCCCTTTAATTTATTAACGATTTGATTGATTGTAATAGAGAAAATGTCGGATCTATGATTCTGTGATAGATCAAAATTGTTAACAGCTAATTTTTCATCTCTAACCTATAAAGAAAAGTGAGTATACTATGAATTCTTGTTTATTTTACCTTTGGTTGATAATTATATATAAGCGTTAATTCATTTATCAACTAATGTATTGTAGAAAACATTGGGTGATAGCAGCGGTCTTGGTACAAGAAAAGTGAGTATTCTTTTACGAGTTTTGTTTATTTTATCTAAAATTTTATTTTTTGATTCAAGTATAAACCCTCAGTGTTTCTTTTGAATCATTGTTGTAGAAGACTGGATGAAATAATCCTGATAAAAAATATAAAATTTGATAACAAGTGAGTATACTTTCATTTTTATTTCTTTTATTATCTGTTTACATCTAGCATATTCTATTTTAATAGTTCTTTTCTCTGGGAGTTAGCAGTTGAGGTTTAATTTATTAACGAATTGATTGAATGTAGAAGAATGATGAGGGAAAATTCTGTTGGGCGAGAAGTAGCACAAGAATTTGAGACATTTGAGTTGAGTGATCTATTTCTATCTGATGAAGAAAAATGAGCATTCAATCCACTTATGAATGTATATGTGATTTCTTGAAATTTTCGGGGAGAATTGTCGTATGCATATGTTATTGTTTAGTTTTGATTTGTTTCTATAGTTGATTCTTATACCTGTTTCAATCCCCCATGTATCACCCCCATTCTGCACCATCGCCTCTAATTTCTGCAGTTAAGAACCCAGCAAATGATCACTACTCGGGGATATCTTAGCAAGCTCGTTATATTTCCATAGCAGTTATCATCCCTCCTTTGTATAACGAGGGAGCTTTACAGAAATAAGATCATCTAAAATAGATCTATATCACCTCCAACATTTATAGGTTTTACTTGACTTTACTTCCTTGAACGAGTTTTCTGATAACCTCCATAAACTGATAACCTCCTTAAAAAAAAGACCCCAGGTTTCTTACCATACTCGATTAGGTGCCTGGTGTGTGACGAAGATATCGAAACGGAAGAACATTTGCTTGTGAATTGCTCCGTTGCAAAGGATACATGGTCGGAGGTTCTCAAATGGTGGATAGTTCAATACATTCAAATCCACAACCTGAATGATATCTTCACTATCGCAAATCAAACAAACTTTTCTACAACAAATGTTATGCTTTTTTATGCCGTTGTCCAATCAAGTCTATGGATCCTGTTAATACAAATAATGTCAAAAACATTATTCGCATTATTCGGTCTTCTCGTGTTTTGATAATCACAAAATCTAAAGACATGTTACGTAAAGTTACGATTTATAAGTTTTTAATCGAGGAAGCCTGTTTCTTCTACGTAGCTGCTACAACAACACTTCAGGTATGAACAAACATTATACCGTCACTAGTTAAGTGATCAAAGAGTTTTATTCTCTCCTAAACTTACATTTTTTAAGTTTGACAAAACATTTTCACAAAAGTATTTTTGTGTTTTTAAAGAAATGTTTTATTAAGAAAATATATTCAAATTCAAACTTATAACAGCTATTTTCCCCCCAAAACAGCTAAGTTTGCACAAGATAAGTTTTACCACGTCAGGACAAAATGAGAGCGTTTTGTCGGGACGGTCCCTTAAAGTGGCCGGCGGTCCCTTAGTGATAAAGGATCGTCGCCTATTTACGGGACCGTCAGTCTCACTCCTGTTGTCTATAAATACTGAACTGTTACATTTCAGAAAACAAACTTCTATACACACAAAAACTTTCTGGTCTATGTTCATTTTATCTTTGATCACTATAACATGTCGGTATATGTTTATAAGTGATTTCCTCTTCCGTCAAGTGCAAGAGAAGAACTCTCGACATAGATGAAGACTCGAGATGTTATAGGTGTCCACACACAAATGTAACAAGCGTTACGGTGATAGGTTCTGTAAATAGTGTCATTGTTTTCCGACTTGTGTGTGAGTCGAGGATGGGGATATTTGTGTGAACTTGGATGGTGATGTAGATCCAAGAAGTCTTGTAACTAGATTAGCTCATGTATTTGATGTGAGGAGAGTAATGTCCTAGTGTGTACGATAGGACTTAGTCAAGTCATTGTGTAAAGACTTGGATCGGGTGATGATCCAAGTGAGTATTGTGTGAAGGCTTGGTTCGGGTGAAGAACCAAGTGTGTCAAGTGTGTGAAGGCTTGATTCGGGTGAAGAACCAAGTGTGTCAAGTGTATGAAGGCTTGATTCGGGTGAAGAACCAAGTGTGTCAAATATGTGAAGGCTTGGATCGGGTAAAGATTCAAGTTGGACAAGAGTGCTTGTTCGTGTGTCCACGTGGGCCTTGGAGGGTAGATTGGTTCTAGCTACGATTAGAACTCGACATTATGCTTAGTGTCGTTAAGCCTTGTGTAAGCATGTGTACGGATTGCTCCGCCTGAAGGAGTGTGTTGATATAGTGATTGATAACTCTCGAGTGTGTTACTCGGGAAGTGGAGTAGGACGGAAAGAAAGCTTCGTGACGAACCACTATAAATCGCCGCGTCTCTTGGTTGTGTTTTTTCCTTACTCTTTACTTTACTTGTTTTATTTGTGTATATTAGTAGCCAAGTTGATATCACATAACTAGTAGAATTCAACAAGTTTGCAAATGTAAATTAACCATATCTAAAAGGGCGAAACGCTTTAGATAAATAAAAGAAGCGGTGAAACTATTCAATCCCCCCCCTTCTAGTTTCTACAGATCCTTTGGCACTTTCGAAACGAGTCCACGTTTAACCTAAAACGTTCAAGCCAAAGTCTCATTCTCAATGACATCAAGCTTCTCACATATTCTTGGATTTCAAATAGATGTAGGAAAGCCTCGATTAATTCGATAGAGTGGTATTGTAATCCTTGTAATGCTTTGTTAAGCCCATAGCTGCTTGCTAGGGTCTTTTTTTGGTTTCTTACCATACTCCCTCGTAAAGTTGTTAGTCGGATTCTGGCGGTATACACCAATTTCCTTCAAGTTTTCATTCTCTAACTCCAAAAGCTTGTAACCTATGTTGAATCTTGTCAAATATCATTATTTTATTTCACATTACATAATCGAATCTGAACCATGTCAGTGAAGCCAATCTAAGCAACAGTGAGGGGGTGTTTGATAGGTGCTAGATGAAGTAATTAAGAGCCTATCTGTGGGTCGGTCAGAGGTTTGACATGTTTGATAATATTATGACAAGCCTCTCAAAGATTCCATTTGGCTACTCATTTTGCTTGGAGGTACATGCTTAGCCATTCACCATCCACATTAGTACAACAACACTGCCCATACACCTATTTCTTTTTTTGTTTATTTTGTTTCTTTTTTCGTTTTTATTTTTTTTTTTTGTATTTTTTTTTTTTGTTTTGTTTTTTCTTTTTTATCTTTTACTTTTTTCTTTGTAAACCAAATGCAAGTTATTTGTTCCAGGTTGTTTCCACGTACGTAGCATCTCATATATTAGTTTATCTATTATCATTTTATCATATTTTTTATTTATCATGTGTTTCATATCAATTAAATTTACACTGTGATATCTAACGCATATGCTCAAAAAATGTGAAATCAACAATTATATAAAACGATTTTACAACGAACACAAAAAGTGAAGAACCTAAAATATATTTTCATATTGAAAAATGGTGATAATTATATTTGATTCATCATAAATATTTCTTTAGAGATTATAATATGTCAAACGAAATATTAATAATGTATCATTTTGTTCATAATATACGCAATGTTAAAAAAGTAATTTATGTTATTCAGTTGGTTCATTCAGAATACTTATCAAACAACATGTTTTCATTCAGAATGAAATTCATATAGAGCATTTGATTCACTCATAGTTGTAAATGATTCAGTGCTAAATTGTTAGATTTTATCAAAGAGCCCCTGAGTCACTCATATTCGGATATTGTTCAAAATTCAAGTTTTTTGCTTCCACTTGTTGATTCGGAATCAATTGCTGATACAAGCATGTCGTTTTATTTCAGATGTATGATAGTTATAAGGACTGTAAGGGCTGCTTTCTGTTGTGGGGGCGCCCTATAACTGAATTGTGATACATGCTAACACATGGTTCTTCAGTTTATCAACATGACTGAATACGTTTATGAAACCATAACCACTATAAGAATGAAATATCAAGCTTAAGCGAAGAAATGATCATTAATGCCCAATTTAAACAAACCGCTGAAAACACAATCTTTGACGAGTGTTGCACCGAGCCACCGATGCTAGTTGGATAGCACGTGAAAGTTTTGGTTCCTTCCTTGATGAATCTCCCTTATATCAGTAAGGAGAATTCAGGACACATATGAAACAGAATGCATATCAACTTATAAGTTGTCTTTTTTTCTTGGAGGCTCATGTTAACATGGAACGAATGGGCCCTTAATTGATGAGGTGGATTGGGAAGACTGGTCAAGTCCCGGTAACCCGTAAGAACATTTTCTTTCTGCTGATAACTTAAAAAAAAAAAAAAAAAAAAAAAAAAAAAAAAAAAAAAAAAAAAAACACACACACACCCCTTTGATAACTTATCGAACAAAATCGTAAAGTTCAGTAACCTATCTGTTTAAAAAATAAAAACCCTAATGATTAAAACAAACTTACAGAATTTAAACTAAAATTGCAGTAGAACAGTAAAATTGATAAGGTCTCCCTGACTGCTGCGCTATCTTGCACTTTATAGTCTTTGAAGCAATCATCCGACCACGGTAACAACTTTATAGTCAAGTTGGGCACGTGAAGATGGCTTGTGTTGTTGACTTATTAAATTAAATGGGACGGGGTCATGAATTGTTGGCAGCTGGGCCTAACTTTATAAAAATTGGACCAATTTTTACTTTCTTTTCCAGGCTTTCACTACTCCCTTTATTCTTCCCAAGCATCATTGTCTTTATATCTTCGAACCTCTTGATATCTCTCCCTATGAAATCGAACGGCACATTATCCCCTATGCCAGTGTCAAGGGTACCATATCAATGAAAATAACAAATAGACGTAATATTTCAGATTATAACCTCAAACTTGTTATTTGTTTTAGCATATATAAGGGTATTTTCAGTATTAAAATATAAATAATAATTATGATTTCATCAATTATTCGTGTAATATACTTTACTTTTTTCTTACTAAAAATCTATTATTTTGTTCGAATAATATTTGTCAGCCAACATCAAATTCGAAATTTAAATAAGAGAAAAATGAAATAAGAAAACAAAGAAAGTGTATCTTATTTACTCACCGTGTTTATAAGAAGGGTTTTCAGCTAAGATCTGAGCCACCTCATCTAAAGTATAGGTTTTGCCTTCATCTATTGTAGGAGATAAGCTTTGCGGAGGATTTTCCAAATTTTCCAAACATTCTAATCGGCCTAGATCTTCGGGTATCTCCAGAGAACAGCAACCACTTAATTTTAACTTATCAAGTTTTTCTAGACATCCAGCGGGAGCGTTAATTTGTACCAACTCATCACAATTTTCAAGATCTAAAATATCAAGATTTGGTATTAGCTCAAGGTCAAGGGTCCTAAAACTTGAGTTACTAAGGCTGAGGTTCTTGAGATTTGGACATGCAACAGACACGTGAAGTTCAACAAATTTACGACAATTATTAAGAGATAACGTCTCAAGATTTGGAGTCAACTCTAGGTCAAATGTTCTTGACATTGGGGAGTGACTGATATGGAGGTACTTGAGCTTTGGACAACTAGTGGGCATGCAAAGTTCTTCTAAATTACTAGAACACCTTAGAGATAACCTCTCGAGATTTGGAGTAATCCTAAAGTCAAAGGTCTTCAAGCTTGTCCCCAAAAGAGAAAGGAATTTGAGTTTTTCAATAACCTGCTAGCAAACACAAATGCATTAGCAAACCAACGGATTTATAGCATTAGTACAAATTATGCAAAACAACCAATCAACAATTATTATACCTTTTTTTCTCCGTCTTCCCAAAGTTGTTCCATTAAGCTCCACTCAATTTCAAGTCCAACAAGATTGTCTGCTTGAAATGTTTTGGGTAAATACAAGAATCTGTAAAAACTACATTTTAGATATTTTAGAGAATTTGTGAAGTATTGGGTAGCTTCATCCAATCTTGAATCATCTTCGTTATCACCTTCAGAAGAGACATCCTGTTTAAAAATCACTTCAAGATATCTAAGTTTCTTCATTTTTCCAACACCTTTCATAAGAACTTTCGACATTACATTTGAAACACAAAGTCTTATACATCTTGTTACTTCAGTACCCTGTAATCAAAAAACAGTGTCCAGAAAAATCATGTTAGATGTTAGAACAAATGAAAAAATCTATTAGTTATCTCTACATTACAAGTAAAACTGATGTTTACCATGTCATTAGCTAATATCTCATCAGCCTCCTTTCCAATCCATAATCGGGTATGTTTGTTAGGTTCATCGGGATGCTGACGACGAACAATGTTCTTTGCCATTTCTTGTATATGGTCATGCATCCCCAAAAGCCCATCTTCAGAAATAGTTATAAGAGATCTCTGCTCAAGAACTTTTAAACCACTTTTAGCATAGAATCCACAGCTTTCAAGCACTCTGATTGCATGTTCTCTGTCGTGGCCTTTCAATATGCATGCAATGTCTAGAAATATTTGCTTATAATCATCCTCCAGACCTATATAACTCAATTCTAGTTTTTCCATAGTCTCCTTCAAGGGAATTTTTTCTAGTCTTTTTATGGCATCTACCCATTCATCCGCATCTTTACCACAGAGAAATGAACCTAATACTTTGACCGTTAAGGGAAGACCAACAGCATAATGTACAACTTTCCGTGATAGCTCTTCAAATTCTTGAGATGGAATCTCCATTCTAAATGCATACCTACTTAAGAGACAAATTGCTTCCTTGTCTGATAAGAGATTGATATCATGAATCAACTTCACTCTATGAGCTACCAACACTTGCTCATCTCTGGTTGTAATGAGAATTCTACTTCCCTGTTTAAACCAGTTAGGATCACCGGCCAACGCCTCAAGTTGATCTACGTGATCCACATCATCTAGAACAAGAAGAACCTTTTTACCGCACATTCTCTCCTTCATCATGTTTTTCCCATCATTAACATTATCAAGAGTGACGTGTTCCTTTAGCACTTTTGAAAGGACTTGTTCTTGTAATTTCTTCAAATCAGACTTTGAGCCATCTCCTCTCACATTCTCTACAAACATTTTAACTTCGAAATCATCATTAGATAGACGATCAAAAACAGCTCTCGCTGTAGTTGTCTTCCCAACCCCTCCCATGCCCTTGATCCCTATCATGCATACTTCATCAATACCAAATTCTAAAGATGAAACAAAATCATTTACTCGAGTCTCCATTCCGACTAACTTTTCATCAAAGCTGAAATTGATGGAGCGTAACTCTAGTGATATCTCTTGAACAACTTTTTTGATGAACTTAGCTTCGTGCCTGTATGTATGGTAATAGAAGGTTCTGTTTAGCATATTCTAAATACATAATATACAATTATATACAAAGTAATATTATGTAACACAATACTGGCTAGGATGAAAAAAGAAAAATAACCAATATCGCAAGTAGAGATATACAGAGTAAATTACCCATTAGCAGTCGCCTTCAACTCCCACCCAGCCAGATTTGATGCTTCTTTCATAGCCTCTCTCCATTTTCCAGCATCCTCCTTCTTTTCGTGTTCGACAAAGGCTTCTTTTACTGCCCCACTTAGTTTGCGGAGTTCGGTGGGTTCCACATCATAGAATACAGGGTAAGCAGTGTGGCTAGTCATTTTCTGGCACTCCATAATCTTGACAAGCTCTTCCAAGCACCAAGATGATGATGCATAGTTTTTTGAAAAAACAATGATGTAAAATTTCGAGTCTTGAATAGATTTGAAGAGATCATCACTGATTTTTTTCCCTTTCTGGATCTTCTCATTGTCTATGTATGTCTTTATGCCTTTGTCCTTAAGAGCTTGAAAAAGATGGCCAACAAAGCTTTGGCGAGTGTCTTCACCCCTAAAGCTTATAAACACATCATACTCGAATCTCTTTGGAATGGATGAGCTTGAAGTGGACGCCTCTGGAGTTATGGACACTTCTACGCCCGTTGGTGGTGGTGGCTGCAAGAGATGGGATATTAAAATATAAACAATACATGGATATCTTATATATTTTATTTGGACATATTGCAACGACTTTTTCAACTCGGACGTTGAGAACACTTTTGATGAGTCAACAAACCTATTTGGTGGTGGTCATGATCGTGAAGATGATTATCATGAATATGAGTATGAAAACTATGCGGCTCAGTTCTACGATCTTCCAGGGAATTTCAAGCTTCAAGGCCTTCGAAGGAAGTGATTTGGTTTCATAGGAGTCTAATGTCATCTTTTAAGTAGTGGTTTATTTTCTTGTTAGAGAATAGGAAGTATCTTGTTATGTAAGCTTTTCCGCCTATGTAACGGGCTGAGATATGGGATTCACCCATATCCTTTGTACTCAAACGTTTTTTGGAGTAATATATTTACCGGGTCTTTTGACCTTTTACCAAAAAAAAACTCTCGTGTCGTCGCACGCGTTACCCGGGAAAATGAATTATCAGAGGGAGCTTTAAATATATTTTCATAGAAAAGTGATTGGCAATTTCGTAGAGAAGTGATTGGCATGCCTAATTGTCATGTCTAACAATTAGATCCCAACACTTTGAATAATCAAAGGCTATCATGAGAAGAGAGAAACATCATAATCCACTTGTTATATATTAAGTGGATTAGGCAAAAAATTAGTCGTGCCATTTAAACATGACAATCATTTCTCATTTTTGTAAAGGAAGAATGACAATATATTCATATATAAAACCTCAATACACATATTAATTTGAATTAACATTAAATCGACCATTATTCCTTTAACCTTATAAACCATCTGGTCATTCAACTTCTACTTTGTTATATCTACTTTTATATGTTTCTTAAGTGATCAAATCAAGGTTTTCAACATCAAGATTCTATCCATGATCACTTTTTTATCTTAAAATTGAGATCGTAAAATAGAATCAAAATCTAAATGTCATTTTCTTAATACTATGCAGTATTTATAATATTATAATAATCTACAAATTATGAGTAGGAATGTTTAAAAAGATTTACATATTGTTGCTTAAATTCTATAAGACATAATCTATAACTTTTAAACACCACGCCCATCTATAATCCGTAACTTTTGGGTTTTTTAGTTTGTAGGTGAAGAAAAGTAAGATCGTACTGGATTAGATTTTAAGATCTTATGGTCAAGATCGCGCTATAATATCTTAAGCTTGCAAGGATCCTATGTAAAATCGGGATCATTTTTACTTTGCAGTATGTCAACATGAATTTGATGCTTACCGGATCATAACTCTTGTTGAGTATAACATCCAAAGCTGCTTCCGTAACTCCCAATTCCTCTCCACTATTCCACGTAAGTACACCATTCCTCTCCACCATATAAGTCAATTCTTCCCCGTTCATGTGTGCATCTATATACACAATCGCATTTTCATCAATCTCTTCTCTAATCAGCATCTTCGACAACTTAGTCACAACTTTCCTATCCAACCATCTCCTAATTGGTCTCGCCCCATCCACCTAATATATATATTTCACAAATTAAACCAAGTGAGTACACGTTATAGACATAGAAACCACTCATAGTAAATCAGTACGTCAAGATGAATTTGATGCTTACCCGATCATAACTTTTGTTGAGTATAACATCTAAAGCGGCTTCTGTAACGTTCAATCCAACACCCATATCAGCAAGGCGGACCGCCAAATCTTTCATTTGAAGTCTGGCAACTTTCTTTAATTGATCACGAGAAAGGGGATCAAAGACCACAATCTCATCAAGCCTATTCAGAAGCTCGGGCTTAAAGTGCCTCCTCGCTTCATGCATCACAATTTTGTGAACATTTTCCATTGTTGTCTTCCCAGACAAACCCTTTAGAAGATACTCAGCTCCGAGATTTGATGTCATGATGATGACAGAGTTGGAGAAGTCCACTGTACGACCTTGACCATCTGTCAACCTTCCGTCATCCAACATCTGAAGTAGAGTGTTGAACACGGAGTTATGAGCTTTCTCTACTTCATCAAACAATACAAGACAGTACGGTCTTCTCCTCACAGCTTCAGTGAGCTGACCACCTTCTTCATGACCAACATATCTGCGAATTAAAGCAGTAGAAAAACACAACTTTTAGCCTAGCATTCATCAACTACCAAGATTGTAGCAAATTGCTCTAAAAGATTGATAGGCCTACTTACCCTGGTGGAGCACCAATTAGTCGAGCCACCGAGTGTTGCTCCATGTACTCAGACATATCAATCCTAATCATAAGCTTTTCGTCATCAAACAACTGTTCAGCAAGAGCCTTAGCAAGCTCGGTTTTCCCGACACCAGTTGGCCCCAAAAACAGGAAAGAGCCAGTTGGTTGTTGAGCTCTCCCCAAACCAGCTCGAGACCTCAAAACCGCCTCAGCCACAGCACCGACTGCTTGATTTTGACCCACAACCCGTTGATTCAACCTTTCAGATAGCCCAATAAGCCTCTCCTTCTCATTAGTCCCAAGCCTAGTCACAGGTATACCAGTCCACCGACTCACAACCTCGGCAATCTGATCCGGTCCCACCGTCTCTGTCAGCATTACATTTTTATCTAAGGTCCCCTCAATCTTTCTAATCGCAGACTCCACTTCTGGAAGTGCACCGTATTTCAAATCTTCAGCTTTGTTGATATCTGTTCGCCTTTCTGCTTCTTGTAGAGCCACCATAAGCTTCTCCTTTTTCTGTATTAGCCTCCGGATTTCATAGGTTCTTGTGGTCCCCTTAATCTTTGCAATCGCCGACTCCACTTCTGGAAGTGCACCGTATTTCAAATCTGCAGCTCTTTCGATATCTTTTCGCCTTTCTGCTTCTTGTAGGGCAACCATAAGCTTGTCCCTTTTCTGTTTTAGCCTACGGATTTCATCAGTTCTTTCTTTCTCTTTTTTGTACTTCACTGTTAATGGTCGAAGTTTCTCCTTCAAGTCATCAAGCTCTTTACTCACTTCCACTACACGAGCTTTGCTTGCTTTATCTTTTTCTTTTTTCAAAGCATGAAGCTCGACTTCCAACTGCATTATTTTCCTTTCAAGGTTATCAATTTCTTCAGGCTGACTATCGAGTTGCACCCTTACATTTGCACACGCTTCATCCATAAGGTCAATAGCCTTATCAGGTTGAAAACGTCCTGTTATGTATCTGCTCGAAAGTTGTGCCGCAACCACAAGAGCACGATCAAGAATCCGAACACCATGATGGCCCTCATATTTTTCTTTTAACCCTCTGAGAATGCTTATAGTATCTAGAATGCTTGGTTCAGCCACCAAAACCTGTTGGAAACGTCTCTCGAATGCAGCATCTTTCTCCACATATTTCTTGTACTCCTCCAAGGTAGTCGCACCAATACACCTCAGTTGACCTCTAGCAAGCATAGGCTTAAAAAGATTTGCAGCATCCATTGACCCTACAGCACGACCCGCCCCAAGCACAAGGTGAATTTCATCAATAAAAAGTATAACCTTCCCTGCGGCTTCTTCCACTTCTTTCAAGACCGCATTCAGCCTTTCCTCAAACTCACCTCTATACTTAGTACCCGCAATCAGCCCCCCCATATCCAATGCCACAACGCGCACATCAGCAAGATTTATCGGTACATCACCTCTTAAGATTCTCCGAGCCAGCCCTTCAACAACTGCTGTTTTTCCCACACCGGGTTCACCAATTAGAACCGGGTTGTTCTTAGTCCTTTTAGATAGGATATTAACCACTCTTCTGATTTCCTCATCTCGCCCAATCACAGGGTCAAGATTGCTAGCTTGTTCCACAAGGTCATCACCGTAAGTCTTGAGTGCTTGGAAATTGGTATCTTCAGGATTCATTTTTTACGTTATAAACCTACAATCACAAACACAATAGGAAATAAGCATGCATTTTGCTACATTCAAACGAAACTGTTAAAGTTACTTTTCAGGGAAAGTAACAAACAGATAAACACAATCCCAAACATTCCCTTACAATAAAACTTATTTTTAAGTAGGTTATTGTTTTATGAATAATTTTGTGTGCCTCCAAACATAACAAGTACCTTTGATGACGTAAATAACAAGATGAAGATTATAAACTTTTTTTTAAGTAGCTTATTGCTATTGTATTCTTTTTGTTTCAAGTTATAGGTGTTATATATACAAAGAAGAGATGAAGTCTAGAAAATAGCAGGTCATTTCTGGGAACTAACTACCCAAACGTTATAGAAACTTTCAAACTTTCTACTATTTACAAAAGTTGTGTTATTTACCCTTTCAGTCTTCATCTATTACATCAACGCTCCTTGGAGGTTTTTTTTTATCAAGTTTTGTCCGGCTAAAGTCTTTGTTTAGATACATGTTTATAGATAGTAATTTCTACTTATAACACATTTTTTAATATAAAATGGTAACAACATATACCAGTATGTTAATATTTTAAAATTTTATCATTTTCGTTTTTTTTTTTTTTTTTTTTTTTTTTTTTTTTTTTTTTCTCGCAATAACTATAATGAACTTTTAAGTTTTGCATCAAAGGTTGCCGAAGCTATTTCTTATGGGGTGGACAATAGCTGGTAGGTGTCTCCACCAATTCACACTTTTTTTTTTTTTTTTTTTTTTTATACAAGAATCACAATTTTACAAATATAATTATTTGCCACTATAACCATCTAAATGATATCCATAATATTTAGGTAAACGAGTAATTTCTGTAACGGTTTACTCATTGTTGATGTAATAGACGAATTCAACCTATTTTATTGTTTGTTTATGGAATTTGTCTTTTGATAAATTCAAAGTCAATGAAGTGTTAATGGACCAGCTTTGGTTTAAACAATTGAATGGTTGTTTAATACTTTATTTGTGTTGACTGTTGGCATTCTTTGTAGAATTATCTAACTAATGCCAACATTTTGTGTCGACATTCGTTGGTTTCACATTCTCTATTTGTGTTGACTTTCTTTTTCTTTGTAAGCACGAAGGAGTTGAAGTAATATTGGAGATGTGGTTTCTGTTAGATTGTATAGTGATGCTAGTTTGTGTGATGATTCATGTTTGGAAGATTAAAGCCATGTTTTGGTGTGTTTGTGTGTCGCTAGTCAATGAGGCTCCAAGTTTCTAAACATTCTTTTCCATTTTTTATAAGCATTTTATAACTTATTTTATGTGAATCTATTTATCCCTCTTTTCGTAACTAGTTAAAAAAAGCGCAAGCACGGGTTTCATATTTTGTGTATTCTTAAGAATTAAATTTCTACCCATATGGTATGTGAACTTTCATGGACCTGCTCATATTATATATGAAAACTTGTTTTACCCGCTAATATGGTATGTGTACTATCTTTCTAGAGGTGGAACCAAAGGTAGAGATAAACACTATACCGGGCAACCCTAAAGGGATTGAGAAGAGAAAAGTGACCCTTGAAGAATTCAAAAATATCGAGACATAAATCATTAAAGGGAAGGCGAAGATTCCCAACACAAAGAGAGACAAATACACAACAATGCACCCTAGAGGAGCATCAATGGTAGTTTGGTGAAAACCAGGTGGAATAGGATCAAAGCACAACGAAATGCCATAATCATCAACAAAATCTAATTATTCCTCCCAAGTAACAGAACAAGTAACAGTGGAAAGGTTCTGATTCAAAATAAACAATAGAAAGTAAAGAACGAAAGGAACACAAAATGTGAAAGAGACAAGCATGAAGGAACAAAGAGGACCACCGGAAATTAGGGTTTTTCACCGACAATGAAGGAATAAATAGTTTGTGTACAAGGAAACGGTAAAAAATGAAAAAAGAAAGAGAAAAACTATTTATATAAGATGAGTTGTGCCTCACTAACGAAGGTAAACGGTTTTAGGGTGAAGGCGCATGTAAGACAAGTGTAAGCAATTATCGTAAAAACACTCGAGGGCATCCATCGGAAAAGAACATGTCATGCGCCAAAAAGACATTTCGGAGGCTCCGACATTTTAATTTGAAAACACACGCAAAATCCTACAAAGTACGTTACTAACAATATAAAGTATGATGCCTCATGTTACGAAGACTCACACAACACATCGGACTGGGGGCTTAATGGTGTACCCCATCTTACGGCCGGAGCCTAGCCTCCAATCACGTGACACTTCGAAGTGATCATTAGCATAAAGCCTAAAAGGCTAACGTGCACCAATACACAACCAAGTCCACCCTAAAACGGAGCACAAGCTTCGAGGAGCTAAAGCCTCAAACGAGAACAAGGCTCCGAGCTAAAGACAAAAAAGTATATCTTGTGGACCTCGCAAGGGATAACAGTTGCCCTTTATCCCACTCGTGCAAAAGGGTGCACATGGGTACGATCTCGGAGCCTCGACACACACCCTCTTATTAGCTGAAGAGATCGTGTCTCCCTCATTGTTGAATGAGACACATGCATGGCAGGATCTATGTCATTTATAGGGTTGCCTGTCATGCCGGAGTCGGTTCGCAGGGTGTACCCCTGTGCTCTGACTAACCCAAAAAATTTCTTTTGGTCTTATTCCAGATCTCTTTACCATACTTTGAACTATCCAATCTCTCAACGAGATCAAAAAGGTGCATTTTATTGTACGATCAATAACACAACTTCCTTCTTGAAGTATATATACACATATGTTTCTTGCACATTCAAGAATCAATTCGTTGTGTGTGAATTTAGTGATTCACCAACTTGTGAAATTTCGTATGATTTTCATGTAAATCCATAATTCTCAATATATCAATTACACTACTTGAGGGATGAAAAATGAAAGAATCATGATGTGACAACTGGTAATTTAGGGACCCTTTCTAAATTTTCCGCATTACATTTTCATAAACGTGAAATTCAAACTATCGATAATTTTACCGAATCTCGTGAATTTTTGAGGAAACTAGAATGTGAAAAACTAGAAGGGGGTTGAATAGTTTTACGTCTTTTTGGCTTATTATGAAAAACTTTGTTTGTGTGTTATCTTTTCTTTCAAAAGTATAGATTCTATATTATGTGAAGTCAAGTATTGCACAATATTAACAACAATATATATGTATGCTAAAACAATAATAATGAAAGTAAGGAAGTAAATGAGAGATGGAAAGATCGAACCAGGAGACAAGAGATTTATAGTGGTTCAGCTACAAGGACACCTTCCTTGCCCTACTCCACTCCCCGAGCACCTAACTCGAGAGTTTTCTTCACTATGTCAACAAGCTCCCTTATGGCGGAGAAAACCTTACACACCAATTTACACACCACAAATTCGTCACAACTTCTTCACACCTATCTATCTTCACAACTATCTTTTTCACACCTATCTTTTTCACAACTTTCTACTTCACACCTATCTTCTTCACAACTTTCTACTTCACACCTATCTTCTTCACTACTATCTACTTTCTAACTTTCTCCTTCACAATAATCTACTAACCAATCACACTATCTATACACCTAGCAAAACTATCTACTATCAAATATTCAAAACTAATTACACAAAGAAATAGATACAATGGATGATCTTCTAACAACTTCGATGTGGAGGTCACAACAAGTTGTAATACTTCTTGTCTTGAAGGATAGAAGTATTCTTCTCTTGCACTTGAAAGGATGATGTTTGGATCACTTTGAAACAAAGATTTATGTATCTATGATCAAAGAATTAAGAGAATAGAGATGGAGATCTAGAACAGAAAGTTTTGGAGTGCAAAAGGTGAGAAAAATTTGTGGAATGAACCAGTATTTAAAGGGCCAGAAAACACTGTTCTGGAGCGTGCTGGTCCCCTTAATTAGGGGGCGGTCCCCTTAATCATTAAGGGGGCCACCTAGTATAATTAAGGGGGCCGCCCCCTTCTTAACGTTGCCCAGTTTTGTCCTTTTGTGAGAAAATTTTTCTTGATAGAATTTGCCATTTTTGGTTGGAAATTTGAAATCATAAATTTATAATGATTTAAACATATTCTTTTAATTCCAAAAATGATTTTGTAAAGGATATAAAATGTTTATGACATTTTATAAAAGTTCTAGTGATTAGAGAAAAATTTCCTTTGATCATAGAATGCAATAAACACTTTGCTTATTCATACGTTAAGTGATTTGGATACAAAATGAAATATTTATCTCTAAATACTTGTTTACGACATAATCTTTGGTTTGGTGAGTTTTCGTATTGTGATTATCAAAACAAAGAGATATCGAAAGATATGAATAAAGTTATTAGGCATTTATTTATATCAACAATCTCCCCCTTTTTGATGATTACAAAACCTAAACTCATTAAATCAAAAATTAATTTTTAGACAAGTATTTAGTGAGTTTATATTCACTTCTCCCCCTTTTTGTAAAATCAAAAAGGTTATGCCGATTAAGTTTCATGAAAGAAGTTAAACGGGTAGAAAGCTCCCCCTTGATGTGTGCTCCCCCTCATTTGAGAACACCAAGGAAACGAGCTATGGAATGCTTGGCTATAAAAATATGTGAGGAGAACAAAACACATATATGCAAAGCAACAATGATGCAAATAAAAATATATTCATTCAAGCATATATAAAATGATCATATAAATGATCATCGTTACAACATACAATATGTTTGAAACATATTGATTACAATAAAACAAAAGAAAAATAACATAGTCCTAAATTGCCAAAGAGAGCACTTGGACTTGCTTGCAACCCATGGTTGAGTGTTTTATTTGCTTGAGGGGAACATAAGCATAAAGCTTAGTTATTTGACTGAGAAGGATATGGAGTAGGATATGGAGCTGAATATGTGGACCTCACGATGTTGTATCGTGTCAAGGGTGGTATTGGATGAGGACGAGTAAGGAGATACTCAATCCATGAGATATCTTCACTCAAGTAGAGGATTTGTTTTTGGAGGAAGATGCATCAAGGGCAATAGTGAGTGTGGTTTGTAACTTGGTCCTAGTTAAGAGAGTGGGGTAAGCAATTTGCATAGGGTGATGATAGAGGTTGCCCTTTGTGCGTTGTGCACGATGCATAGCAAGGAGATCACTTAAATCATGGATTTGGTTTATTTCTTCATGTAACTTATGCTTTTCCGTGGAAAGGTGAAGAGAATCATTATGTTGATATGGATGAATTAGGGTTGTGTAGTTGGAATTGAAATTGTTGGAAGTGTAGGGATCATTATAAGTGTTTGGAGGTTGAGATGTGTAGTTTGGCATGAAGGTGGATGTTTGGCCAAAGTTGTATGGTTTGTAAAGAGGATCAAAAGAATGTCCTTGTAGGTTCTGATGACGCAAAAAATGATCCGTTTTTAGGGGGTCATTTAAGCCCGAATTCGAATTTATTTGATCAAATATTGCCCTAGATCGTTCCTTTTGTGATTTTAGGTACTTTTTGAGTGAATTCTGGAAAAGGAAGCACTTTGGACGTTTTTGGAGCATAAAAGTGAAGAAAACGGTAAAGTCTTAATTTTCCTTGCTGGGAACAGTACCTAACGGTGTCAAGAGCAATTTGATGACGGCGTCAAGAGCAAAAATGGTGACGGTCCAGTAGAAATGTGACGGAGTCAAGGCATGGCCGTCAAGAGTAAAAGTGGTGACGGCCCAGAATAACATTACACATGACGGCATCAGACTTGAATCTAGGCAATCCGATTTCACTATGGGCGGCGAGTTGACGGCGTCAGAGATTTCCTCTTGACGTCGTCACCTTGTATAATCTATATACAGTTTTGCAAGTTTTATTCATTAGTGTGGTTGGAATTTTAGTGGAATCCTAGCACGACTTTTACAGCTTTTTCAAGGGTTTTTACCCTTTGAAACCTTTCATGCTTAATTAAAATAAGTATCCTTTCAATTCATTCAATATGTCTATGTGTTGTTTGAATATATCTTACGCTTGTCTTGATTTTAACATGCTAGGCTAGATTTCTTGTGTGTTTGCTTAGATGTAGTGAAACCTAGATGTTGATTATGGGTTGATTGTTTGTTTATAGTTGTTACGGATGAATGATTTTGATGTTACGCTCAAGAAAACTGGCAGACTTCCATAGGTAACATGCTTGAACGTCTTAAGAAACATGAACCAATGTACACTAGGTTATTATGGTTATATTTAATGCATGAGCGAATTCTAATGATCCCATGTTAGGAGCTTCTTGCAGGCTCGACATAGGAGTGAAGTAGGAGCTTATAGAGTTGGGCAAGTACGTGTGCCACCCTACGAATGGTATTAAGGAATATAACCCGTCATCCACGCAATTGTAACAAACTATCAACCTGTAAAAGATATTTAGGGAGTAATGAAATCTAAATAAACATAATTTTACCCATTATTGTCCACACCACATTAGTTATTAGCTTTATTTTCATTTCTGTTATTTTATTTTGATCGCATCTTAGTTATTGGGTTTGTTGATTAGCAACTAATTCTGCCCACTCTTCCAAAACCCGAGATTTTGCTTGCTTTTCATAAAACATAAAAATACAAAAAGAATCATCCCTCACCTCTAGACCTAGTTTTTAGGCTTTTTAATCCTAGCGACACTATTCCTGAGTTGAACGATCAATCCCCCGGTACTTGTCACTATACTATACTACATCGATTAGGTACACTGCCTGGTGGGGGCTGTAAGCTTCTCGAGATCCCTCGAGAGGTAAAACCTGGTGCAATTCCCACGCATCAAGTTCGTTTGATTGAAGTTTAGGAAGTAAGAAGTTGGAGGTGTTGAATGATTTTCAACTTCATTGGTTATGATGGATTTGTTTCGAGGGCTTTTTCTTCGCCAAATGGGTTTTTCCGTCATCCTTGCTAGCTTTGAGGCTTTTGGTTTTGGTTTGTTTGGAGATGTCATGAGGAGATGAATGGAGAGTTTGAAGAATGGGGTATTTATAGTGTAAGATGTGTATGATTATGGATGGATAATGTTTGTTTGGAAGATTAGGACAAAATATGTTTGTGAATTTTGGGAAGTGTAGGGTGAAATGGGCTAAAAAGCAGAAAAGATTCTGTAAACCCGACCATCAGATGGTCGGTCCCCTTAATTAGGGGGCGGTCCCCTTAATGATTAAGGGGGCCACCTTACCGCCCATCTTCTGGTGGTTTCCAGATTGCCAGAATTGGGTTTTTGGCAGAAAATTTGCAGAAAGGTTGTGTTTTTGTGTTTGGATTCAAGCAAGTTCAACTCTTTAAGGCAATATAGCATCTAATCTAATCATGATATAGCATGCATGCAAAAACACTTAAGTAGTAGAACAAGCAAGTCATCAATAATAAACTAGAGGAGACAAGCAAAGGCAAGGGCACTCAATCTTCCTAGAGTAACTATCTTAGATCAAAGGCAAAGGAAACTAGTGAGTGAGAAACTAGTGATGGAACAAAATGACAACATTGTTTGAGACTTTGTCCTAGTGTATGCCTACATGCAACAAATGTGGAGTTGTGATTGTTTCGACTCCTAAATGTAAATAAGAAAACTTCCTAAGAAACAATCCAAAATCTCCTTGATTCGATTTTTGCTCAATTCATGAATATCAATGGTATATATTAGATTATATATTTTGATAATTCGTGTGAGGTTTTATGCATGAATAAGAAATGTTTTTAGCATTATTCAACAATGCAAGAAAAATAGTTTTCATGTGTTTCCTAGATGTGAGAATAGATTTAAAGAGAATTTGATTGGGTTTTATAAAAATGTTTATGCAATTAAAATGAGGTTTCCCAATCTTTAAATTTTGTGCAAAATAGATTCCTAGACTCAGATATTAAGTAGTGAGTAGTGTAAATTCAAAAAAAAAATAAATAAAAAAAAATAAAAAAAAAAATAGTCAACTTGTTCCATCATTCCTAATCCTAAACGCAAGTGGCTGGATAATTCACGCTTAAGGGGTTTTGTGAATATATCCGCTATGTTATCTTTTGATGCAACCTTTTCTATAGCTATGTTTCCTTTTTGTACATTATCCCTATGGAAGTGGTGTCGTATTTCTATATGTTTAGTCCTAGAGTGTTGAACCGGATTTTTACTTAAATCTATCGCACATTTGTTATCACACATAATAGGAACATTTTATAACCTAATGTCATAGTCTATGAGAGCTTGTTTCATCCATAGTGCTTGTTGACATGCCTTTCCAGCGCTTACATATTCGGCTTCGGAGGTAGAAATAGCAAGAGCGGTTTGCTTCTTCGAAAATCAAGATGTTAGACAACATCCCATAAACGTGCAAATACCGCTACTGCTTTTTCTATCTACGTAGTCTCCCGCATGATCCGAATCCGCATAGACAATGGTTTCTATGCCGGATCCCTTAGGTTACGATAATCCTAAGTGTATACTGCCTTTAATGTATCGGAAGATACGCTTAACCACTTCTAGGTGAGAGGTTTTGGGATCCTCTTAAAAGCGGGCACAAAGGCAAACACTAACCATGATGTCGGGTCTACTTGCAGTTAAGTATAGTAAACTACCTATCATTCCTCTATACTTAGTATTATCCACGGACTCACCTTCATCATCTTTTGTGAGCTTTACTTTCATAGACATATGGGTTTTCATGGGTTTAGAGTCTTCTAGGCCAAATTTCTTAAGCATTTCCTTAATGTACTTAGATTGTTTAAAGAATATTCCATCATCTAATTGTTTTATTTGCAATCCTAGGAAAAAGTTTAGTTCACCCATTATACTCATTTCGAACTCATCATGCATGATTTTGGCAAATTCATCACACAATTCTTGACAAGTCGATCCAAATATAATGTCATCGACATATATTTGGAGAATGATGAGATTTGGGTCTTTCTTTTTAGTGAAAAGAGTGTTATCTACCATTCCCATGGAATAATCATGTTTGATAAGATAAGCATTCAATCGATCATACCAAGCCTTAGGAGCTTGTTTGAGTCCATATAAAGCTTTCTTTAACTTATAAACATAATCAGGTTTTGCGAAGTCAATGAATCCTGGAGGTTGTGCCACATAAACCTCCTCATTGATAAAACCATTGAGGAATGCACTTTTCACATCCATTTGGAATAACTTAAAATCTAGGGCACATGCATAGGCAAGTAATATCCTAATAGATTCTAGTCTAGCTACGGGGGCATAAGTTTCGTCATAATCAATTCCTTCTTGTTGATTATAACCTTGGGCAACTAACCTAGCTTTGTTCCTAGTTACTATTCCATTTTCATCTAACTTATTCCTATATACCCATTTAGTTCCGATGATGGTCATGTTCATTGGATTTGGGACTAATTCCCAAACATCATTTTCCTTAAATTGGTTTAATTCTTCTTGCATAGCTATAACCCAACTTTCATCTTTTAATGCTTCATTAATATTTTTATGTTCTATAGCTGAGAGGAAACAAAAGAAGTTATTTCTATCTTGGGTTTGTGACATAAGGGTTCTTTGGTTGAGATGTCCTATTATGTTATCTAATGGATATGATTTAGATTCCTTAATATTTACAATTTCGTTATTTCCTAAGTCTATGTCTACATTATCATTTCCTATGGGTTTTGTTTTACTAACCTCAATAGCTTCATCTTCGACTAAGTCATCATCTTCTAAAGGCAATGTTTTAGGAGGTGGTGGTGTTTCATCAAATGTTGCATTTAATGATTCTTCTACTTTCATAGTATGTTTGTTAAGTATTATATATGCTTTAGTATTTTGTGAGTAGCCTAAAAATATTCCTTCGTATGATTTTGGGTCAAACTTAGTAAGGTAATCCTTAGTGTTTAAAATATAACATTTACTTCCGAATACCCTAAAGTAGCTTAAGTTAGGTTTTCTACCTCTTAGTAACTCATAAGGAGTTTTTCCTAAAATTCTTCTAATTGATACCCTATTAATAATATATGTTGATGTATCTACAGCGTGACACCAAAATTTTTGTGGGATGAATTGTTCATTTAACATTGTTCTACTCATTTCTTGTAGTGACCTATTCTTTCTCTCTATTACGCCATTTGATTGAGGAGTACGAGGAGCGGAAAAATTGTGAGATATTCCATTTAAATCACAATATTTTCCGAATTGTACTTCACTATCAAATTCCCTACCATGGTCCGTCGTAATGGCTACTATTGTGCATCCTAATTTATTCTGAATCATTTTACTAAATATTTCAAATTGTTCAAAGGCTTGGGTTTTGTCACTTAAGAACCTAGTCCACGTGTATCGTGAATAGTCATCTACTATTACTAGGGTATAATTGTTTCCTCCATAGCTCCGCACAGCAGATGGGCCAAATAGATCCATATGTAATAATTCTAGGCACCTAATAGTGGATACTATATTCTTAGCTTTGTGACTAGCATGAGCTTGTTTTCCAATTTTACATGCATCACAGAAGTGCTTGTCATATCTTAGATTAGGCAAGTTTCTAACTAGTTCTTTAGAGGTTAAAATTGTATTAGTTGCATGTTTGCATGTCCTAATCTCCTATGCCACAAAGTGGAGTTTTCGTCTAGGGTTGCTAGGCATATCCTATCTTCCAGTTTGTTTCCTAGTTTCATAACATATATGCCTCCTTTCCTAATTCCTCTACCTATGACCTTTCCATTCTGAACTATTTCGCTATCCTGTTCGGTAAAGGTAACCCTACATTTATTATCGCATATTTGGCCTATACTAAGCAAGTTATATGTTAACTTATCTACATGCTCAACATTTTCAATAGTAAGTGAGTCTTGAGAAATCGTACCTTTGGCAATGATTTTTCCACACAAGTCACTACCGAAAATAATGTTACCTCCATTGTATGCCTTATATGTAGAAAATAACTTGCGGTTCCCCGTCATGTGCCTCGAACATCTGCTATCTTTGATCCATTCGTCGGGCTCCAAGTCTATTCCTAAGCATATTTCGTCGGTCGCTTTGGCTACAAAACATTTTTCGTCTCTTGGTTTTTCTACTTCTTCTTTGTCACTATCACTCCATGTTCCACTAACGAAGGCACTTTGATTTTCATAACCCGGTGGCTTTAGACATTCACCAATGAGATGATTTGGACTTCCACATCTAAAGCACTTTCTTTTCCCGTAATTATCACTTCTATTTCTTTGGAACGACTTTCTTTCATCTCGTGGTAATCTAGTGAATCTTCCTCATCTTTTGAAGAATTTCTTGAATTCTCTTACAGCCATTGCATATTCTTCCTCTTCACTCCCGTCACTTGAATCATCATCTTCACTAAATTCCTTTTTGGCTTTTAGAGCAATGGATTTGGTTTGTTCCTTCTTGACTTTGACCGTTTCCGAATCTCTTCTTATAATTTCTTCATGGACCTTTAGATTGCCAATGAGTTCGTCAAGTGACAACATCATCAAATTCTTCGATTCTTCAATTGCCGTGACTTTAGCTCACCATTTTGGATGCAATGCCCTAAGAAATTTCCTAACACAATTTTTACTAGAAAATGTCTCATCAAGTGCTTTTAAACTTGTGATAATAGTGTTAAATTTAGCAAAAGCATTATCAATTGATTCCTCTTCCGGAATCGTAAATTGTTCATATTCTTGTACAAGAAGATCTATTTTATTGTCTTTGACTTGACTATTACCTTGGTGAGTAATAAGTAGTGATTCCCAAATTTCTTTGGCGGTTTTACACAAAAAGATTCTTTCATCTTCTTTACGCAGTAACGCATTATAAATTACCATTTTAGCTTCATTATTTTTAGCTAGTTTCTTTTTCAAATCATCATTTTGTTTTTCAAAAGGTAAAATTTCATCCATTTAAGTTTCCGGATTTTGTTGAGTAGGAGGAAAATCACCAAATAGTGGTGGTCTTTGCATAGATTGCCCATCTAAATATTTTTCAGATTCCATAGATCGTTGCAAGTTTTAAAATACAATATATTTTAAAGATCTCGCTTGACGTAGCTCTGATGCCAATTGTGGAAAACTAGAAGGGGGGCTGAATAGTTTTACGTCTTTTTGGCTTATTATGAAAAACTTTGTTTGTGTGTTTTCTTTTCTTTCAAAAGTATAGATTCTATATTATGTGAAGTCAAGTCTTGCACAATATTAACAACAATATATATGTATGCTAAAACAATAATAATGAAAGTAAGGAAGTAAATGAGAGATGGAAAGATCGAACCGGGAGACAAGAGATTTATAGTGGTTCTGCTACAAGAACACCTTCCTTGCCCTAGTCCACTCCCCGAACACCTAACTCGAGAGTTTTCTTCACTATGTAAACAAGCTCCCTTATGGCGGAGAAAACCTTACACACCAATTTACACACCACAAATTCGTCACAACTTCTACACAACTTCTTCACACCTATCTACCTTCACAACTATCTTCTTCACACCTATCTTCTTCACAACTTTCTACTTCACACCTATATTCTTCACAACTTTCTACTTCACACCTATCTTCTTCACTACTATCTACTTTCTAACTTTCTCCTTCATAATAATCTACTAACCAATCACACTATCTATACACCTAGCAAAACTATCTACTATCAAATATTCACAACCGATTACACAAAGAGATAGATACAATGGATGATCTTCTAACAACTTGGATGTGGAGGTCACAACAAGTTGTAATACTTCTTGTCTTGGAGGATAGAAGTATTCTTCTCTTGCACTTGAGAGGATGATGTTTGGATCACTTTGAAACAAAGATTTATGTATGTATGATCAAAGGATTAAGAGAATAGAGATGGAGATCTAGAACAGAAAGTTTTGGAGTGCAAAAGGTGAGAAAATTTTGTGGAATGAACCAGTATTTAAAGGGCCAGAAAACATTGTTCTGGAGCGTGCCGATCCCCTTAATTAGGGGGTGGTCCCCTTAATCATTAAGGGGGCCGCCTAGTATAATTAAGGGGGCCGCCCCCTCCTGAACGTTGCCCAGTTTTGTCCTTTTGTGAGGAAAATTTTTCTGGATAGAATTTGCCATTTTTGGTTGGAAATTTGAAATCATATATTTATAATGATTTAAAAATATTCTTTTAATTCCAAAAATGCTTTTGTAAAGGATATAAATGTTTATGACATTTTATAAAAGTTCTAGCGATTAGAGAAAAATTTCCTTTGATCATAGAATGCAATAAACACTTTGCTTATTCATACCTTAAGTGATTTGGATACAAAATGAAATATTTATCTCTGAATACTTGTTTACGACATAATCTTTGGTTTGGTAAGTTTTCGTTTTGTGATTATCAAAACAAAGAGATATCAAAAGATATGAATAAAGTTTTTAGGCATTTATTTATATCAACATAGAAGTTTTTATAACGTGTTTATCACTCTGCATACTATTTAGTTTAGCTATATACCTTAAATTAGGCACTACGTGACTTTGACACTATAAATCCTAATCAAACGCGAGATAAACAATTTATTAATTTATTTCTTTTGAGGAACGTATTTATAGTCAAATATTTGGGGAACTTAAACTATGAACCATGAAACAACATAAATGAACCGGAGAGTGGTGATGACACAATTTTCTAGTCTCGATTTAGTTTTGTCAACAAAAATTTAGAAAACATTACGTTTTATTTTATAAACGTATTTATTATCACCTTTAATGGAAAAATGTATTTAAACCGAACGGTAACGTTTAAAAACACATACGGTGACATCTAATATCTTTCCGGGAATAAAAATAAGTTAAACCAGGTGAGATTATGATAATTACACCACTAGTCCCTACACCAAATCCGCACTTGCAAATAACTAAGAAAACGAGGACCAAAGTGCAATTTTATCAAACTACAACTAACAAATAACCCTACCCCTAACCCTTATCACCCACACTCCTCATTTTCATCTTCTTCTCCTCTCTTCTTCTTCCTTTCCACCGGCCGCACCCACAAACGCCCTCCACCATCATTTTTTTTATCATTTGACATCACCAAATCAATCTCCATCACATCCTTATCATCCTAGTATAATTTTTACATCACCAAACAACCTCCATCACCACTTTCACATCAAATTTGACCCATATATCATTTCATATACCATCCTTGTTGATTAAATCTTGTGAAACTTGTAAGAAAAGGTGAGATGGTTAACTTTTCTTGTAGGTTTGACTTTAATCCGAGTCAAACTTATAAGAACTTGTAATTTTTGGGTAAAACTAAGTGGGTTTTTATATTTTAATGGTTTTTAGTTAATAAAAACATGAAACAAACAAGTTTGGTATCAAATTGGGTGTGTTTGGATTCGGATTGGAATTGGGTCGTGGGTACACCCACGAAATTTTGTTGGGTTTTGATGTTATAGACTTAGTTTGATGCTTGTGGTTGAATCTTGATTCATGTTTGACGATTTGGTTTGTTTTGGTTCAAGTTTGACACATTTTGGTTGTGTTTGGATGCTAGGCCGAAACCCACAAGGCCGAATGGCCAAGTGGTTGGCTCGTTTAGGGTCTAGCCAAGACCCTATGGTCACAGTTTTGATCCTCGTGGCCGACTTGTGTTGTTATTCTTGTTATATTAATGTTTTGGTTACATTTGTTGTGATTTATTTGAGTTTTTGACATAAATGGTTAACGTTATGACATTTTTGCTAAAATGGTAATATTGAAGCTTGTGGTAACATATCGGTTGATTTTGGTTGAAGTGTTGATATTATGGGATTGTATTTCAGACATTGTGGATTATGGGAATCGATTGTGTGATATTATGGGTTAGACGAGTGTCGTAGACGACCTCGTGATGATTGGAGTATTGTTTTGAGGCCAATGGACTTGGTTGATAATGAGACGGGGAATATTTATTTTGTGACGATATATATATATATATTATATATATATATATATATATATATATATATATATATATATATATATATATATATATATATATATATATATATATATACTACTTATAAAGAGAAAATGGTCAAAGTGGAAAAGTGAAAACTTAACTTTTGGTCAATCCCCATAATGCCCTTATTAATTAAGGAAACTTGAACAATTTAATTAATACTCTAATTAAAACACCTCATTACTTAAAAGTACAATAATTTATTCACATTGTACAACCAATTAAAAAAATATATCTATCAAATTAAATACAACCAATTAAAACACAAACCGGGTTGACCCGGTAATTTGACCCTTTTTCGACCCAACCTAGCAAGTTAACCTGCTTTAAATCGACCAATTTTTCGATCGGAGCGGTTCAACCGGTTGAACTACCCGGGTCGAACCGGGTTTCAAAACATTATCCATTACTTAAAAGTACAATGATTTATTAACATTGTACAACCAATTAAAAACATATCTACCAAATTAAATACAACCAATTAAAACACAAACCGGGTTGACCCGGGATGCTTCAAACCTGGCGGATTGACCCGGTTTAATTTGACCTGTTTTCGACCCAACCTAGCAAGTTGACCCGGTTTAAATCGACCCATTTTCGACCGGAACGGTTCAATCGGTTGAACCACCCGGGTCGAACCGGGTTTCAAAACATTATCCTTTACTTAAAAGTACAATGATTTATTCACATTGTACAACCAATTAAAAAACATATATACCAAATTAAATACAACCAATTAAAACACAAACCGGGTTGACCCAGGACGCTTCAAACCAGGCGGATTGACCCGGTTTAATTTAACCCGTTTTCGACCTAACCTAGCAAGTTGACCCGGTTTAAATCGACCTATTTTTCGACCGGAACGGTTCAACCGGTTGAACCACCCGGGTCGAACCGGGTTTCAAAGCATTATTTTTCGTTTATAACTTATAAACTTTTTTTATCAATAAACTATTTGTCGTTATAAAATCCCGTTGCTATGCACGGGTACTCGTCTAGTATATATATATATATATATATATATATATATATATATATATATATATATATATATATATATATATATATATATATATATATATATATATATTACTTGTGAGATTGTGCAACGTAGGAGTTGTCTTGACTTTCTAGTCAATGGCTACTTCGACAGTGCCGTAATATGGACTTTTGGACTTTATTTGATTATGTGGACCGGGAAGTGATGACTCGGACACGTAGACTCGGATAAATAATAACTCGTTAAATGTTAATTTGTTAAAAATCGTTATGACGGCTAACTTGTTATATATATATATATATATATATATATATATATATATATATATATATATATATATATATATATATATAAGTCTAAATATATATATATAGACATATGTGCAAACATGTACGTATATATGTATATATATGCCCACTTATATATATTAGATAAACAACATAATGAATAAACAATAACTTTAACGATAATTATTAACTATTAAATTAGATTAATATTTATCGAGAACTTTATTAAAACGAATCGGCTTTTATGACTAAAATGGAAAAGTTTTGGAAATAAAACATAAAAAGTTTTCAAAACAAATATTGTACGACGAGAGTTATTAAATGTTTGAGTGCACGTGAAACTAAATAGATACTAGCTTTCTTTTAATATTTATTACCCCTCATTATTGTTGAAGTTACGGATCGATTTAACATTAATAGGTCATTTAGTACGGTTGTTGAACCTATTGGACTGACGAGCCTGATAGGAGCTCAATAAAAATACCAAGTGATAATATTAATGAGAAATGTATCCTACGACTAATATGTGAGATATAACTTTGGAATAAATAGGTAAACGGAAAAATGGTTAAGCTTATCGGGTTGATGAATTTGATAAGAAATTGACCCTTCGAACGAGAACTTATCGACTCTTAAGGTCATATCTTTGACCTTAGCTTTGACTTGAGACTTGACTTGATTGACGTTATATGTTTCGTGAACTACTTGGTTTGTTTGACGTGTTATTCATTTGTGTGCTATTTGACTCATTCATGTGAGGCCATAATTGACTTGTTTGCTTGGTATGAGTTCACTTGAGTCGAGACTTTGTCTCTATCACACACCCACCCAATGATACCAAACGATAACTAACGGTTTTCAAGCGGATGTTTTGGAAGATAAAACGGAACCTATTTGGGAAATTTGGGAATATACTAAACTCTTTGAAAAACGATATTAAGGCGAATTTTATATGATTAGGTGCCAAGTCCTTAGTTAGCAGAGACGTTTAGCCGCTTTTATACTCTCTTGCATTTGTTACCTGTGCTTTACTCGACTTGAGGTGAGTTTCATAGCCCTACTTTTACTCATTCTTTATTGCTTTCTAAACTTGGGGGAGAAAACATGCAACTTATTTTCTCGAACATGCTACTATTTTTTGTTTTGCTATATTGTGTTAACTAGTTAAGGTTAGATTGCGGTAGATATTGCCTTAGACTAGGGTAGCAACCCTTGATATAACTCTTTTCCTTGCTAAGTATAGATATCAACTTACGGCCTAGTCTAGGGTAGTAACGGGTGGTTCTTTACTATAACTTATGCCTGGCTAGTGACCGCCGAGGGGCCCACTCACTACGACCACTATATAGAGATTGATTTGGAATGCTGTTGAATTGCGAAATCTAGGCCTGCCTCTAGTCACACATAGCACTTAACTCTTCAGGTCCACAACTACTTTATAACTTAAACCTATGAACTCACCAGCGTAAGCTGACCTTTGAGCATGTTTTTCTCAGGTAACTAGATGATTGATTTCATAGCTTGGTCTTCGGTGGACTGGCATGGCTTGGGCATGGTTTGAGGCATCGATAAAACTCTGATATTTCTTTTTATGGACCTAATTCATTTTATCTATTATGGCTCCCCTTATTCAAGATTTTGGATGAATGTAAACTTTGACTAAATGTTGACTTTTTTTTACATTATATCTATGCTATCTTGCTTTCTATACTTGTGATGTTACCAATCCCCGTAGCACCCCGAAATCTTGTAAGTCTTCCGCTGTACCAAATTTTGGGGGTGTTACAGATTGGTATCAGAGCCAAGGTTATAGAGAACTAGGTGCATATTAAACCTAAACTATAACCATTTTCATAAAAATCAATCCTCGATCGACGCCTGCCAGCTGGAAAGCCGAAGCCTTTCCCTTAAGATAAGTTTTGAACTATATGAGAGTATGATACAATTATTTTGGGATAGATGCGAGAACATAAGTATATGATTGGAACTTTACACTATGATTTATAAGGTATTTTCTGATTGATTGATTGCGTATGATGATATGTTTTGGAAACTTATATGAGGATTGAGTTTTGAGAAACATGATGAATTGAGACTTAAGTAGTTTTATGATTTTAAACATGTTAGAGTAATGCGGTACTTGTTTACGTTATTTTGAAACATGATTGATTCTATGAGATATGTTTTGACTGAACTGTTTGATTTGATATTGAGTTACGCGGTTTGATTATTTTTTAAACACTTACACCTACCCCTACGCCGTTGTCACAAACATGCCTTCATTCGCTAACGACGTATCTGAGGACATCCTTGCTGGCTCTGACTGTCCGGCACGGATTCTGATGATCCCTGATAAGGACGATCCCTATGAGATTGTTCGACATTCATCCATTGCTTCATCTTCTTTATCCATTCCAGTGTTACCTACTTCGGTTTCTTCTCAGATGCCTACACCTATGGTGGAGCATTCTAGCTCTTCCAGACAGCTTACTTTGCATCAGGCTCTAGCACGGTTATCTCCTCGATTCACTCACCGTATTACAGCCCGCATGTTAGTACGACCTCCATCATCTCTAGTACACCTTACTACTTTCTCTCTTCTGTCATCGTCACCTTCTTCATCACCTCATCGCCGTTCCAGATCACCGACCTTACCCTTACCTGGTTCACCCTCTTAGAGGCGTCGACTTATGGATTCTTACTCTGATGATGATGATGCTGACCCTCCTATAGAAGAGGAGGATGAGGATGTTGACCCTCCCGAGGAGGAGGAGAAGGATGTCCCGGATGATGCTATTGCACCAGCTTAGAGCATAGCCCACTCTACCCATTCAGATGAGCCAGATTCCCCTCCATTTTCACCTTTACCCTATGTTCCAGGACCGCCAGTTAAGATTGATTCACCTCCCCTCTCACCTGGATCAGACTTGTCATCTATGGTATCATTAGAGGCGGCTAAGTATGGAGAGTTAGGTCGAGTTTGGGAGCAACTACAGGTTCAGGGAGCTAGGATTAGTGCATTGATTTCACGAATGGAGGATGAGTCTGCAACCATTATTGTTGAGTTGAGGGATGATATGGGAGTTGTTCTTGGTAGGACTAGGGCATTGAGAGATAACCAAATGGACCAACGAGAGTAGATGGATAGTCTTCAGAGAGGTTTCCTCATAGCTAGGGATGCGGACAGGAAGCTGTGAAGGAGGACTGCTGATTTAGAGAGAGAGGTCGCCGACCTCAAGAGAGACAGAGATGCTCAGAGTGTTGAGATTAGCTCTTTATGGAAAGAGGTTAAGAGCCTACAGGATGAGCTAAGAGGTATTCTCCAGAGTCGTGGCTAGTGTTTTCGACTTATGTTGTTGCATCGATTTCTAAACCAAGGAATCCTTGATTAGAAAAGCTAGTTATCTTATCATTTTGTTTTCTATTTCAGTCATATCGTATCATTTAGACCTTTATTATCTATTACTCTATCGTATCTTGAAATGTTGTATCGAATCTCTTATATGTATGGATGTTGATTTTCGTATTCGTATTGTGATATTTTATGGGTTATGGCATATTTGTGATTGGTATTCTGTTGGTATCCTATCTATTGCTTATTGACTCCACTATCAGACGTTATGATATGTGTCGTGGGAATCTCATGAAATCTTGTGTTGTGATTCAGATTGATGGCTCCATGACGAAACCCAATCAGGACCACTCGGACTGGCCCTGCTGCGGCTACTACTGGTCATTGAGGACGATCTCCTCAGCGAAATGTCGAGACTCCCACTCCCAAAAACCATGATACCACCAATCAAAACATCAGAAATCTAAGCGTTTATGTTCAGGTGACAATGGTCACATTCCGCCTAACACTCCTACCGTCGATCAGGATATGATCAACCAACTCGTGAATCAGCGTATCGCCGAACTGTTAGCGGAATCGAACCACTTCAATACCTTCGCTAGGACTTCACTACCTATCCGAACTCCAGGTTGTAACTACAAGGAGTTCCGTTCTTGCGGACCCATCGAATTATGTGGAACTGAAGGAGTCGTTTACTTGGTGAGATGGATAGAAAAGACTGAGTCAGTGTTTACTGTCAGTAACTGTGCTGATAATGCTAAGACGAAATTTGCAATGTTTACTCTAAAGGATGAGGCGTAACTTAGTGGAATAACTATCACTGGTACAAAAACTGCCTTTCATCACACATGGTTGATTTTGAATTGTCACACTGTAACATATTTGCGTGACTAAATATATGAGAATAAAATAAACAGCCACACTTGATCCGACTTGTGTGACTATTTTGGAAAATATATGTCACACATTTTTGTATTTATGTGACTAGAGGGTAACTAGTAAATATTTGTCGATTATTTAGTCACTTTTAATTCGGGACGTGTGACAGATACAAATCAACTTGAAACATTAGTCACACTATATGTATACATATGTGACAAATATATGTCACACAATTGAACAGTGTGACCAAAACAGATATATGGTCACATCAAGTAATTGTGTATATGGCTAAATTATATAGTCAAGTTTGTCACACATTATTTAAACGTGACTGCTATTCTTTGATGAATATTTAGCCACATAGCGTTTGAAATGTGTGACAACTAAAAAGTAAGTTTGAAGCATTAGTCACGATATGCATTTAATAGTGACAAATATATATGTCCCACACTTGAAGAGTGTGACCAAATGTCATATATGGTCACACTAAACCATAGAAACATGCTTAAGTATAACTAAAATTCGATACATATGGTCACGTAAGTTAATATGTGTGTCTAAAGTTTAGTGTGTTTTTGCTTGCCAAATCCTAATGTGTATAGTCACATTTAATTGAAGCACGATCATGTGACTATAGGATTTACAATAGTCACACCATATCACAAATGCGTATCTAAATTATGTTTATTGCCACATTATATGTGACAAATACATTCAAAATAGTCACATTGTAAAATATTTATGTGACTATTATTTATAGCAAAATGTGAACTCAGTTATCATTAACCTTAATATTAATCACATTGAGTGTTTGTGTGACTAAATTCAAGATGTTATATATGGTCACATGAAGTATTTATTTAGGTGTCTAAATCATAGTCATATTTTGTCACACATTATTTAAGTGTAGTAACAATTCGATACATATGTTATGGCTTGTGTTTTCTTTGTTTCTAGACTAACATTTTGCAGGAAAGGCAAAGAAAAAATTGTTTGGATTGGAATTTGGGTAAATGCTAGTAACTCAGAACTTAATGCTGCTTGGCATAACTTAATGCTGCTAGGCATAAATCAAGCTTAATGAATAGATGAAAGATAGTGTTAGTCACACAGAAATCGCTAACAACATAGCACATGCCCTCTTGAAGTGCTTCATCGTGTTTGTGCATATCACTCTTCCTAATGATGCATTGGCTGCGGTTTGCCTAGTGGAAACTGAGTATTGCAAAAACATGATACATTGAGATAAAAATAAAATGCCACAAAAATAAAATGATTCATATCCAGTTCATTACTTGCATTAAATAAAAAAAGATAAACATAACAATAGAAATAACAAAACAATCTAAAAGCTAAACTTATGATCCTTCTCTTGATCATAAGCAATATGAAGATTATTTTCGAGTTATGGAAACCGATTAATTGAAGTGTTCGTGGTTACAACTGTAGAAACCCCAACATCATTAGGGTAGGGTTTGGGATGTTTTAGGGACGTTTTTTGCAACAAAATCCCTAAATATTAAAACATTGACATTGTGAGTCTTGGGAAACGTTGTGACTGCTAAATACTTATTGTAAACCGGTGTAACTGTAAAAAAAGTTATTGTAAACCATTGTGACACTTAAATACTTAATTGTAAACAGTTGTGACACTTAAATGTTATGACATTGCGACTCTTGTGTGCCTATAAATACAAAGGAATTACAACCAACTTCTTTCATCTTTTCATTACATATTTAATTTTTGTTTGGAACTTCAATAGCTTCATCATCTTCAAATCCTACTTCAAAGAAAACAAAACGTCCAAGGAATACTTCTCCTCCTCCTCCAATGCCAGAAAAATATAAAATCCACGGCCTAACCCAAGAGTGCTGGGACAAATGCCATTCTGAAGGCCAATATGGTACTGAACGACAGTTGGTTGAACTTTACAACAAACGAATCACGCGGTTGGAAGAACCAAAACAAAAAAGACCAAGACATCATACTGGCACATCAGAGCAAAGTTGATCTTCGGAATCAAGAAATAGAAGAAATCCGTGGAAACATTGTTGATATTTACAAAGGCATTCAAAATAGTTTATATAGTTTTCATTGAATTTAACCTGATGTAAGATGATATTAATCATTATTATGTTATTTTAATGTTTTAATCATTCAGTATGAACCACTATGTTACCATTAATGTTTATGTATAATTGTTATTTATATCGGTGCTTGGGTATGTTAACGTACACAGTTAATGCTGCTAGTAGATAGTTTACGCTGCTAGCACCTTTAGTGTTGAGGGACGTTTTAGGGACCTTTTTTGCAACAAACTCCCTATATATTAAATGGAGGAACCAGACCCCCAAATCCTCTCACCAAACTTATTTATTACTAAATTGGACTTTCAAGCACGCATTTGTTAAAGAACTTTAGAAGTATCTTTTAAATTTGAATGTTTTTTTTTTATCAATTATGTTATGTTTCTTTCAAGTTTAATGTTTTTGTGTTCAAAGAAAACTTGTGTTATGTTTCTTTGTTAATAAAGTTATCGATTACTATATGATCGAGTTATCTTTTTGTTGATTAATTATGCTATATTGCTTTGTTGACTATGTTATGATGCTTTGTTAAAAGTCAAACAAAGATTGTTAAACTTGATTGTCATTTGCAAAAGTCAAAGAGTCTCCAAGTGAATTTGGGAAATTCTAGGTTTGGATTGGAATTTGGATGAATGCTGGTAACTTAGAACTTAATGATGCTTGCATAACTTATTGCTGCTAGGCATAAATTAATGTTGCTAGGCATAAATCAAGCTTAATGTTGCATTGGATGCGGTTTGCCTAGTGGAAACTGAGTATTGCAAAAACATAATATACATTGAGATAAAAATAAAATGCCACAAAAATAAACCGATTCATATTCGATCAGTTCATTACTTGCAATAAATAAAATAAAAAAATAATAATAAACATAACAATATACAAAACAATCTAAAAACTATACTTATGATCCTTCTCTTGATCATAAGCAAGATCAAGATTGTCATAGTCAATGTGATCCAAAGGATCATCATCGCTGACAGTTTCATCTTCTTCAAGTTTAGCTTTATTCTTTCTTCTTATTGCAGCCTTGAGCTTGTTTGCTTTGTACTTCTTCCTTTTCTTCTTTTGATTCTTCTCCCAATCCTTCATCTTCTTCTTCCTCATTTGGTACATTTTTGCGATATACCAAACAACTGGATGTTGTGCCGCTGTAAAACATAAAGCAATAAAACGATTAGAAATGGACCAAAGAAAATGATGTTACATATATCTAAATACAGATGTCTGTAGAGATTTTATAAAACTGGTAAATATGTGTAAGAAACAAAAACCATAAACCTGCTTGATCCATTTGCAGATTAGAAAGTATGTGTTTAGAAATTGTTTGAGAATGATGAAATGCAGTAAAAAGGTAAAAGTTTTATAGGCCTAGTATTTCGACAGAAATTAATTGTGGAATTTGTAAATTGAAATTTAACCATTAACCATGTACACATAGATCCTTGTAACATAAATAAAGTTGTTGTAATCTACTTTAATTATGTTAATCATTACCAAAAAAATAGATTAAGTTAGTTGAAAAATGAATTTAGATATGATTGTTTTATTTTTTTAAAATTTACAAAGATTTAAACCCTTAAGTGTAAATGTTACAAAACCCAGATGCACTAACGTTTTCTTAGCAGCGGAAACTTTTGATTAACATAATACAAAATATATCCCAAATTCTTCTTAATGAACACAACAATCAAAATATTTTAACAATTAATGAGAAAATTGAGCAATGACAACATGTTTATTCATAAAGTCAAATAAAGTAGTACAAAAGGATTACATAGGTTTATTCAAATTACTTCCTAACTCAACTAATACATTTTCTTTTTACCTTTCCCTTTTGAACAAACTTTGGGCATTTTTGGTTCCCATGGTTTTATACCCTTGTCTTCACAAGTCTTAGCATTGGGCAGGCCTAGCACCTAAACCCTCTCATCAAAAAGCTCTTTGGCAGTCTTTTTTGGAGTTTTAACCTTCCTAGCATCTTCCTTTTTTGTGCCTGATCTAGAATATCCCTTTGGAAAGTAGTCTGCCCATGTATTTGGAGGACCTTCAGAATTGCTTGATATGTGAAATGAACTTGAGTCACTTGAGGAACTGTATGGGCACTCAGAATGGAAAGGTATGTTGAAATTCCAGACTCATTTAGATCATACAAAATAATGGAATGCAAACAGAGTGATACAAACAATCATGAAATGTTGAGTAAAGAATAGAGTCTAAGTAACATCACTCATCTTGAATGCGATAATGAAGGAGTGTGGCCTGTCATGAACAATACACACTATATCATCATCGCATTGAAGACGTCTCAATGAGCAGGCCAAATCTATCTAACGTTGCAGAAAGGTTCCATTGCTTTGTTTTTTAGACACCATCTAATAACTTTTGTGTGCACTTGATCACTAACTTTGGCACTTTCAAGAACGTATCTTCATTGTCGGGACAAAAGTTTTAATCAAGGTACATTATTGAAAGAGCCAAAGCTTGTGATCAAGATCAACCACACAAACGGTAGTAGATGTTTTCCAAATTAAACAACGGAACCATCTACAACGCTAGATAGATCTGCCCTAATTATTGAGCTTTAAGTTATTAGAAAACAGATTCTTACTATCATTTATATTGCTCCCTTAGATGTGACGAACATACATATTAATTATGTAGATTCTACAACATTAGAGAGCTAATCGTGCATGAATGAAATCATACTAAATTTATATTAACAATGCAATGAACTACCATCCTTTCTACCCTAGCCAACGACAACATATTATTCAGCCTTGAATCTCTAACCTACCAACATGCTGGAATACGAAGACACTAAATTCAAGCATCGAACCTACAAATTATACTTGATAATTGTTTCTGTATTTTGACAAAGAGCAAAGATGAATCAACAATGGATGAACAACACCAAAACTAGTTTATGTTCATACTTAAAAGTGGTGTCTGTTCACCCATCATTGATACTTCTTCCATCTTTGATACTTAGGTGTTTTAGCCTAAATATTCGCACATACACCCGCCACTTTTCTTCCTTATTCTCTCAAAACAAATGCAACATAATTCTGATACCAGATAGTCAACCTAAGCCTAAGATAAAATAAACTAATCCAAGTAAACCTTAATATCTCTTTTGCTCTAATTATTCGAAAAAACAACACAACATGCTCTTCCTTATTCTATCAATACAAATGCAACATACTTCTTCTAACAGATAGTCAACCTAAGCCTAAGAATAAATAGCTCTAAGTGGGTATTTGGATTATATTAATTTATGATCTTATAAGCTTTTTGAGATTTGGGGATGCCAATAAGCCTATGTTATTTTAAGTGGATAAGCTAACAAGCCATCAAACAGTGAGCTTATTAACTTTCCCAAAACTCAATAAGCCGATAACCACACAAAATAAGCTAATCCAAACACACCTTAATATCTCTTTTCCTCTAATTATTCGCAAAAACAACACAACATAAATCTAATACATAAAGTAAAAAGTCTCTAACAAATGTAAGACAAAACTGAGAATAAAGGATCAAAACCCTAGATCCGTTTACTTAGTCAATTGTAACCGAGTGAGTTATAACTGTGAGAGAGAAAGAGAGGATTATCTGGAAGTATGTGAAGTGTTTTTGATACTCTTTGTATACTGTATATTATAAGTTTAAAAGTGAAAGTGTGTTTGATACTCTTTGTATATATTATAAGTTTAAAATTGAAGTGTGTTTGATACTCTTTTATATATTATAAGTTTAAAAATTATTAAAAGTATTAAAAGTATAAAAACTAAAAGTAAAAAGTAGTAAAGTTTTAAAACTAATAAGTATTAAAGCTACATTTATATTTTAGGGCATGCTTGGTAGGGGTGTTCACGGGGCGGTTCGGCGGTTAGTTGGAAGAATTTAATTATCCATCGCGGGGCGGGTAATTTATTTATATTATATACGGTTCATTCGGTTAACCACGGATATCTAAAAGTAAAAACTAAAACCGAACCGTGATAAGCGGTTTTTCCGGTTTCGGTTTTTTTCGGTTTTGGTTTCTTCGGTTTTGGGTTTTTTTCGGTTTCGGAGTGAGAGGTTTGTCGGTTTCTCGGGTTTTTTGAACACCCCTAATGCTTGGTAGGCGGTTATAGGTGGTGAATTGAATTGAAGAATGGGAAAGGTAATGAAAAAATATGCTTGGTAAAGCATAATGCAATGACCCATTACCCAATAGTGGAGAATGAATCATTACCCAATAAATTGGGGGATTGAATTTTTTTACCTTTCCCTTTCCTGACCATTATCTTACACTTTCCCTTTCCCTTTCCAAAGTATGAACCAAGCGCACCCTTTAGTGTATTTTGTATTTAAGAATTTGCCCATGTGAATTAGCCATTATCACCAGTCATGCATGGTTTCCATTACACTATAAGCGACTACAACCCAATGCACATGACCCATGACCAATGTTAATTACCCATTGTCGATCACCAGTAATGTATTGGTCAATACCATAACACTATAAGCCACTATAACCCAATACACATGACCCATTACCCATGTTAATTACCCATTTTCGATCACCAGGAATGTGTTTGTCGATAACATGACACGTACTATAAGCCACTACAACCCAATGCACATGACCCATTGCCCATGTTAATTACCAATTGTCAACAGTCATGGATGTGTCGTAACATGACACTCTAAGCAACTATAACCCAATGCATATGACCCATATGATGTCAAATACCCATATTAATGAATGTGACTAGTGATAACGTAATGCACATGACCCATGACCCATGTGAATTAGCCATTATCACTGGTCATGCATGGGTTGCACCGGCTTAGTAGGTGTATACCGTTTGTCATCGACACTAAGAAGCAAGTATCTAGGGACCTCTCGATCATGTTATCCGGGATCGAGAAAGTCTGAACTCGGCTTGAGCTTGACTCGAAAAGCTCGATTTATCTGTAAAGATGTGTTTTCTTACACAAATTAAAATTGAAATATAACCTTAAGAATTGAATTCGGTTCGACTTTAGCTCGAAAATATTGATGCATTCATAAATAAGTATTTACACTTAGTACACTTACAAATTTAATATATATATATATATATATATATATATATATATATATATATATATATATATATATATATATATATATATATATATCACTTAAAAGCTAGAGAACTCAACAATTACTCGAATCCAACTTATATAACGCTGAGCTCAACTCATTAAACATTTGGAACTCACCTTTTTCGCCAAAATTTTAATCTCCTGCTCAAGATCCTGCCCCTTTTTTCCCCAAAATTTCAATCTCCGGCTCAAGATCCCGCCCCTTTTTTCCCAAAATCAAAACCCAAACACTAGTCAGATCTATCTTCTCTCTATTCATCTCTTCTCCTTCTCTCTAGAACTGACTCACACCACCGCCACACTTCACCGCCTTATCTCACCGTCGTTCAACCAACCATCGCTCCTCCACGCCATCACCATCATCAAGACAAGGGAGGCAATGGGTGAGTTTGTTTGCTTCAGTTGTTTGGTTCGAGATAACTACCAAATACACCACCATCACAGTCAAGCCACCATCACCATCTCGATCAGGTTATTCGGGATCGAGAAAGTTTGAACTCGACTTAAGCTTGACTCGAAAAGCTCGATTTATCTGTAAAGATGTGTTTTCTTACAAAAATTAAAATTGAAATATAACCTAAGAATTGAATCCGGTTTGACTTCAGCTCGAAAAGCTTGATGCATTCATAAATAACTATTTACACTTAGTACACTTACATATTAAAAAAAAAACACATATTTTTTATCACTTGCAAGCTCGAGAACTCAACAATAACTCGAATCCAACTTATATAAGGTTGATCTCAAGTAATTAAACATTTGGAGCTCACCTTTTTCCCCAAAATTTCAATCTCTGGCTCAAGGTCCCGCCCCTATCTTCCCCAAAATTTCAATCTCTGGCTCAAGATCCCGCCCCTTTTTCACCCAAAATCAAAACACTAATTAACACTAGTCAGATATATCTTCTCTATATTATTCATCTCTTCTCCTTCTCTCTAGAACCGACACACACCACCGCCACACTTCACCGCCTTATCTTGTCGTCGTTCCACCAACCATCGCTCCTCCACGCCATCACTGTCATCAAGACAAGAGAGATAATGGGTGAGTTTGTTTGCTTTGGTTGTTTGGTTCGAGATAACCACCACATCCACCACCATCATAGTCAAGCCACCATCACCCTCATCGCACCTAGCCTACTCTGTTCAAGGGTATGCTCAAACACATATTTAATTTATATTTTCTTGAATGTGTAATCGAATACAAAACTATTTATATTGACTTTTGTGGTTTAAAACTAGCCTAAAACATGTTTTTGATTATAAATTCGTGTGGTGGTAATCATTGCAGGTAGACTTATTAAGACGACATAGTTTTCCTGTTTATTGGAATGGAGACAATCGACGTGTTCTAAGAGGCCACTGTTTTGCTCGTAAAGGGAGTCTTACTTGGTTTCCACTCCGGGAGGATGTTGCTGAACAGTTGGAGTTTGCTTATCGCAGTCGCGTAAGTTATCTATCAAAATATTAACATAACATCTGTTATATAAGAAATTAACTCAAAGATGGTTACTTTTTGTGAATTTGTTTCATTTGTACCAAATGTGAGTGATTTGCTTGCATGGTAATATGTTTGATATTTATTTGTTCCAAGTTTGACACTACAGAACATTTCAACCATCTGGATTATTTGTTTCCAGAGTTGATATGCAAGGGTCTACCCCCGTATGTTTATTTTTGAAGCTAAACTTATATTTGGGAAATCTAATTTTGTCAGTCTTTTATGTTAGCATTAATCACGTTACTTGTTCTTGCAGGGGCTACATGCTATTTTCACGGGTGAGGATGATACATGGGATTCCTAGCTAAAATTCTCTCATCTGGATTTTCTGGCACAGTTCATTTTCGAGGGACTGGAATTAAATTGAGGCGTAGGTATGCTCCATCTCAGTCACCAAAGCCAACCCATGTATATTTTTAGTGTTTCATGGTTGGTAGATCTTATATTATGCAGCATTATTAGTTCCTTGCTTTCTTACATTTCCCATATTTTTTTTGCAGAAAGAAACTGTCATTAGACTCAGATGTAAGCCATTTTTTATGTTGTTAACAATTTCATTTTTTAATGCTAACACCATTGTATTCTCTTAATTTATATTGCAGGTTACGACTCCAATGGCCATTGAAACTTTGGAAAATATACCAGTAATGGAATTAGTGGTAAGTAATAAAACATCCACCTTTGATTTTTTTTTAATTTTACTTACATAACTAATATACCGTGTTTTATATATACATATAGGAACCTGTTAAAACTATCGGACATATGAAAACGCTTAAGCCACGACAAACTGGTTCTACAGGTTACACCACCAACTACGATACCAAATATTAGTGAAAAAAATCCTGGACTAAAATTAGTACCAACGAAGCAAAAACATTTGGTCTCTAGTGAAACCTTGCAAAAGCAAGCTAAGGCGGTGAAGAGTCAACAGGTTTTAACTTATGATAGTTTAGAATTTGATTATATACGACATTACAATTGTATATATATTTGGTTCATTTATATACATTCAAGTTTTATTCAATTTGAAATACAATTTTATATATATTTGCTTCATTTATATGCATTCTGTTTTATATATATACTAGCAGTAGTAACTCTGCTCCAGCAGTACTAACGTAGTACTAGTAGTAACTCTCCTATCTTGTTTATGCAGATAGTTGAACCAATGGCGCATCAAGCGACTCAAAACCACCAAACCAGATAGTTGAATCAGTGGCGAATCAAGCGACTCAAAACCACCAAAACAGCAGATAGTTGAACTAGTGGCGCCTAACAAACTAGATGCACCCAACAAAAGACAAGGCAATAGTGTCTCTATGTCAAATGTCAAGAAATAGATGCAGGGGCGGAGCCAGGATTTTTAGATAAGGGGGGCCGACCTTGCTTAAGGCAAGTCATAGTGATGGATATTGTTTCAGAATTTAATCTATAGTGTTGTTTTTTATTGTTTAAGTTATTCATTATTGAATTTTGTTTGTATGCCTATAAAATAAGGGTGGCTGAATGTAAAAAACTAGTAGAAAAATGGCTCATAGTTTAAGTAAATAATGAATGAAGTGGGTTGATTAGGTGTGGCTCAGCACCCACTAGTTACCCTACTAGCTCCACATGCACCCGTCAACAATATATATAGCACATACTTTTTAGAGAGGAAGGTTTTCTAACATCTAATCAAGAACTTTATTCTAGTATGCTCATCTAGTTCTGTTATGTTGTGAGCTTTGACATGTTCTAGTTCTGCTCTCATCCTGATGTGGTTATTGTTGATATGTAGCAGCCTACATTTTCAAGGATTTTATATCCAGATGATGAGATTAAATTAATGGGAGAAAAACTTGTAATTTTAACTGCAAATTTTATTATTATGTTCATTGTTTTGGATTAAAAGTTTTCATGATGTTATTTCAATTACTGCTGATCATGTTTGTGTTAATATTGCTTAGATGGATTTAGTGCTGCTCATGAACATCAAAGATATTGTGCCAAGTATTTACTACTTATAGTACAAAAGTTACTAATGCTAGTGAAAGTTGGCACTGCTCAGAGATTAAGACCGCTCGAAGTTGCTAGTTGCTTATGGAAAAGATTATAGATACTTAGGAAACTATTGTAAGCCGACTAGGACTCCTTGGTGTATAAAAGGATGTCCAATTTTATATTTGGTTAAGTTATATACATTCCAATTTTATTGTATTTGAATTTGTTTTGATATATATTTGAATTGTTTTGATATATATTGATTTTTTAAACGTGACTAAAAGATGCATATAGTCACACTTATTAACACTTTTGGTCACTGTTTGCTTAATTCATTATGTGACTAAATATTACAAAAGGCCACACAAACATAAAACTCATGTGGCCATTAGATGATCAATAGTCACACAAAATACACATTTCTTCATTTTAAATAGCATATGGTCACACTTATTAACACTTTTGGCCACTTGATGCTTAATTGTATGTGACTAAATACCCAAAACAAATATGCTTTATGTGACTAAATATTACAAAAGGCCACAAAAACATAAAATTCAAGTGGCCATTGGATGAAGAATAGTCACACAAAATACACATTTCTTCACTTTAAACAGCATATGGTCACACTTATTCACACTTTTGGCCACTTTTTTTTTAAAAATTGTATGTGATTAACTCAAAAAAAAACAGTACCTGTTGTGTGACTAAATCATCACAAACGTCGCATTTATTATATATTCATGTGGCCACAGGACGGGAAATAGTCACACATAATACACATTTACTTGAATAAATCATCTTAAATGTCACATATATTATATATTTATGTGGCCAAAGGAAGAACAATAGTTACTCTCAAAAAACATTCATCTGACTATAAAGTGTTTACGGTCACTCATACTGACTAATCCAACAAAACTTGTGCCTAATTTGTCACACATATTCGTGGTTTTGGTCACTCTTTTTCGATGGAAAAGGCCACGAACTCAACAATGTGACCATATGCCACCTATAGTGGCGGGACCTTTGGTGACACACAACGAAAAAAACGTGTGTGACTGTATGCATATCGTCACACATTTCTGGCATGACCAATAGCACTTTCTGCACCAGTATATTGTAAATCGGTTGGAGATGAAGTAGCGTATGCTATGACTTGGGAGCAGTTCAAAGATCTGTTGATCAAAACTTACTGCCCAAGGAATGAGATTAAGAAATAGGAGATTGAATTCTGGAATCACAAGGTGAAAGATACTGATATGACGGCTTATAACCATCGTTATCAGGAATTGTCATTGCTTTGCCCCGACATGGTCAAGTCTAAATCACTTAAGATTGAGTATTATACTGATGGTCTACCTCTAATAACGAGAAATGATGTGATCGCTACAAGACCCGCAAACCTTCAAGAGGCCATCTCTATAGCTCAGAGTCTAATGGATTCCATTGTGTTGGAGAATGCTGAGAAAGGAAAGAAGGATAAGAGGAAAAGGAATGACCATGCTAAGGGACATGACAAGCCCAACAAACGGAAAGAGACTGCCAAGGTGTATGCAATTGGTAATGGAGAAAAGAAGGGCTATAAAGGGAACAAACCATTGTGTGAACGATTCAACCGACATCATTATGGACGGTGTGATGTGGTGTGCAAAAATTGCTCTAAGCCAAGGCATGTTGCTAAGGATTGTAGGTCCCGACCTCTTGCTATGGTGCAAACCGCACAGGGAAATGATTGGAAGGCAAACGTTATCTGCTTTGGATGCGGTAAGAAGAGACATTACAGAAACGAATGTCATGAGTCATTGACTGGAGGAAATACCAGAAATGGAGCAAACTGGGGAAAGAGAGGAGCAGGAAGTGGTGGACAATACCAGAATCACCAAGGAACAGGAGGGAACAGAGGAATCCAAGTTGTTGAAGCACAGCCAATGGATGTGGGAGCAGCCCAAGCTAGGGTGTATGTGGTTGGAAAGGAGATCAAGGAGGATCCGAACGTCGTCACTGGTATGTTCCTTCTCAACAACCGCTATGCTTCCATATTATTTGATACTGGTGTCGATAGGAGTTTTGTATCCACTACGTTTATGCCTATGCTAGAAATTGCCCTGACACCTCTAGGAATTGGTTATGACATAGAGTTAGCTAATGGGAACATTAAAAGAATAGGCACTATCATCCGTGGTTGCACGTTGAATGTCCTTAACCGCCCCTTCAACATAGACCTATTACCCGTCGCATTAGGTAGTTTCGACGTCATCATCGGTATGGATTGGTTGACTAAGTATCATGCGAATATTATCTGTGATGAGAATATTGTGCGAGTACCGTATGGTAAGAAGATACTGAGCATACAAGGAGATCGAGGCGACCATGGAAATCCTTCCCGGTTGAGCATCATATCTTGTACTAAGATTCCAAAGCTAGTCGAAAAAGGATGTTACCTTTTCGTGGCCCAGATATCTAGTAAGAAAGAGGTAGAGAAGGTGAAGAATGAGAAGCGTATTGAGGATATGCCTATCGTTCGAGATTATCAGGATGTTTTCCCAGATGACATCCAGGACTCCCGCCTGCGAGACAAGTAGAGTTTCAGATTGAGTTGGTACCTGGCGCTGCACCTATAGCCCGGGCACATTATCGACTCGCTCCTTCTGAACTGGAGGAGTTTTCAAAGCAGTTGATGGAGTTGACGGAGAAGGGATTCATACGGCCGAGTTCGTCGCCATGGGGAGCACCGGTGTTATTTGTAAAGAATAAGGATGGATCGTTTCATTTGTATATCGATGATTGGGAATTGAATAAACTTATGGTAAAGAACTAATACCCTCTACCCAGGATCGATGATTTGTTCGGTCAACTTCAAGGATCGAGTATCTATTCGAAGATCGATATGAGATCGGGATACCACCAACTTAGGGTTCAAGAAGAAGACATCCCTAAGTTTGCATTTAGAACTCGTTATGGGCACTATGAGTTCCAAGTGATACCGTTTGGTTTAACCAACGCGCCATGAGTGTTTATGGATCTTATGAACCGTGTGTGTAAACCGTACTTGGATAAGTTTGTGATAGTATTCATAGACGGCAACTTAATCTACTCTAAGAGTAAGGAGGAACACGAATAGCATTTGAGGCTCATTCTGGAGTTACTGAGATAGGAGCAACTATATGCCAAATTCTCTAAGTGTGAATTTTGGATCCCAAAAGTACAATTCTTGGGTCAAGTGATTGATAGCGAAGGAGTTCACGTGGATCCTGCAAATATTGAGGCCATCAATGAATGGACCGCTCTAACAACTGACGAGGCGAAAAATGATCCGTTTTTAGGGGGTCATTTAAGCCCGAATCCGAATTTATTTGATCAAATATTGCCCTAAATCGTTCCTTTTGTGATTTTAGGTGTTTGGAGAGTGAATTCTGGAAAAGAAGCCATTTTGGACGTTTTTGGAGCATAAAAGTGAAGAAAACGGCAAAGTACCAAATTTCCATGCTGAAGACACAAGGTGACGGCGTCAAGAGTAAAGTCATGACGGCGTCAGACATGAGGAATAAAATACCGTAGGTGGTGACGGCGTCAAAGTGGCAAGAATAAAATACCGTGGTTGATGACGGCGTCACATAGGCCGTCATAAGTGGATCAAGGCCGTCCGAGGAAGTATTTGGCGGCGAGGTGACGGCGTCACATGTAACTCTTGACGCCGTCAGCCTGCTTTTCCTATATATAGTTTTCTAGTTTTTTCATTAAAAAAAGGAGAAGTTTTGGTGAAACCCTAAAGACGATTTTGGTGTATCTTTTACAGGTTTTTCAAGGGTTCCAAACCCTTGAGACCTTTCATTGTAATTGAGATAAGTGTTCTTCCAATTCAATCAATATGTCTATGTGTTGGTTGTTTATATCTTGTTCTTGTCTAAATTCCATTATGCTAGGCTAGATCTCTTTTGTGTTTGCTTAGATCTAATGAAACCTAGATGTTGATTATGTGTTGATTACTTGTCTATTCTTGTTTTGGATGAATGATTTATATGTTAGGCTTAAGAAAACTGGCAGATATCCAAATGGTAACATGCTTGAACGTCTTAAGAAACATTAACCGAGGCGTACTAGGTCTTTATTGGTTGTATTTAATGCATGAGCCACTGTTTACAATCCCTATAGTTGTGCTGGGTCATGGTGTAGGAGGAGATAAGAGCTCATAGAGTTGGGGAGTTATGTATGCCACCCCACGAATGGTATTAAGGAATACAATCTGTCATCCATACAAGTATAACAAGTAATTAACGTGTAAAAGATATCTAGGGAGTAGTGAAGTCTAAGTAAACACAATTTCTCCAATTACTGCTCACAACCTTAGTGTAATTTAGTTTAATTTCATTTTCAGTATTTTATTTTAATTATATATTAGCTTTGGGTTAGTTGAATAGCAACTAATTCCGCCCACTCTTCCAAAACCCGAGATTTTACTTGCTTTCATAAAAACATAAAAATACAAAAATAATCATCCCTCACCTTTAGAACTATTAATTAGGTTTTCTAATCCTAGCGACACTCTTCCTAAGCTGAACGATCAATCCCCCGGTACTTGTCACTATACTATACTACAACGATCAGGTACACTGCCTGGTGGGGGTTGTAAGCTTCTCGAGATCCCTCGAGAGGTAAAGCAAGGTGCGATTCCCACGCATCAAGTTTTTGGCGCCGCTGCCGGGGAATAGTTATTGTCTAGGTTAGGATTTCTTTTTATTAGGTCTACTTGCTAGATTCCTTTCTAGTAAGATTTTTATTTTTATTTTTAGGTCTTCTTTAGTCTATCTTATTTCTTCGTGCCTTTGTTCATAACTCTTTACCATCCGACATCATGGAAGGTGGTAACATCTTTGAACCTATCATCCCACCACAACAAAACCCACCATTGGAACCCCTTAGGCCCCGAACCTTAGGAGAGTATTCCCGACCTAGCCACCAAGGCTACCGAAACACCATTGAGCTCACCGGAGACAATGTGACCCCCTTGCGATCCGACACCATCCGGTTGGTGCAAAGCGGATGTGCATTCCATGGACTTCGTTTCGAAGATCCAAACCAACACCTTAAGGACTTCCTCAAAATCGTAGATTCCATAGACCTAGGTGTTGAAACTAGAGAGACTACCCGTTTACGCCTATTCCAATTCTCTCTACGGGATCAAGCTAGTCAATGGCTTGAGCGTTTACCCGCGGGATCCATCACCACATGGGATGATCTCACCACTCGTTTCCTTGCTCAATTTTTCCCACCGGGGAGAACTACTAAGCTTAGAAATGACATCTTGATGTTCCAACAACGTCAAAATGAATCTCTTTATGAAGCATGGACTCGTTTCAAGGACTTACTCCAAAAAGTCCCTCATCATGGCATAGATCTTTGGCTCCAAGTACAAATCTTCTATGACCATATCGACATCTCCACGAGCCGAACCATTGACCAATCGGCCGGTGGTAAGCTACGTGATCTTAGTGCGGAACAATCATGGGAACTCATAGAAGATCTTGCTCTCTATGACAATGAAAGTTGGAATGATCCCCGTGATTTGAACAAAACGGTCAAGGCAATATCTTTGCCTTTGAACAATTCAAGCACTCCCAACCGTAGGATCATGGAACTTGAAGGTCGAGTCAAGTCTCGCATGAAATCTTACGAAGCTCCAAAGCATTCAAGCCAAGTGAACAAAATCACTTCTTCATGCGAATTATGTGGTGGTCCCCATGACACTCGTGATTGTGTGAAACTCCCCGGAACAGCTTTTGCGGACTACGCATCCACGCGTACCGACGAAGTGGGAGATAATGGTACACTTTCAAGCCCGAGCCAAACACATACGGTGATTCATACAACCCCTCATGGAAAAATCACCCAAACCTTAGGTGGAAACAAAATCAACCAAATTCTTCCAATCCGCCTAATCGTTACCAATCAAACGGTCCACCATCCAACCGTACCTTCAACAACAATCCTTCTAACAACTTTGGTAGTACCAACAATCTTGAAGGATTGATGTCAAAGTTCATGGCATCTCAAGAAGCTCGCATATCCAAGTTTGAAGCCGATTTCAAACAAAAGCAAAGCGAGATGACCACTAGAATTGATGCATTGTTGAAAGTTCTCAATGACCGAGAAATGGGAGCACTCCCAAGTGACACGATCAAGAATCCGAAACTAACCGTTAATTCCATATCATCCGTTTCGTCACCCGCTTCGTGTCCACAATATTACTCGGTCAAATCAACGAGCAAGTGTTTCAAACAAAACCAAGTTCCCCAAAAGGACCAATCAACTAAAACCCCCACTATAGAGCCAGTCAAAAGCATTGTTGAAACACCTCTTACGCAAGACCTTGACGATGAATTCAAAGAACTTCACCTTGAACGCCCCGTCATTGATGTCTTAGCGCGTGCTCCCTACTATAGCGCCCTCCTAGAAAAATATGAGAAGTGTAAGCTAGGCAAAAATGGGACCGCCTTCGTTCAAAACAAGTTACCTAAAAAGCTTGATGACCCGGGTATATTTGTTTTGCCTTGTAAGATAGGAAGATCCGAAGCTTTCGACACATTAGCCGACTTAGGGTCAAGCCTCAACTTGATTCCCTTATCCTTATTCACCACACTTAAGCTAGGAAAGTTAGAGGAAATGGAGGTATTGATAGGTCTAGCGGATGGGAGTATTGCACACCCGGTTGGAATGATTAAGGATGTAGTTGTTCACGTAGGGAAGTTAACTATTTTATCGGATTTTCATGTCCTAGACATGGTTAGTGACACTACATGCCCATTATTGGTAGGAAGAGGATTTTTAGCAACCGCTAGTGCCATGATAGATTGCAAGGAATCCAAGATAACGGTAGGTGAAGGCGACACTTGGTCGGTATATGATGTTAAGAAGCATAGTTATGATTGTGATGATGAACCAACACCATATTGGGTAGAGATGAATAGGAGACCATCTAGATATGGGCCTTGGATAGAAAGGAATTTCATAGGGCCTCAATGCCCATTCTATCTAGAGAAGGACTTTGTTGAGAAGACACATTCGGTAGAACAACTCATAGCTAGAGATGAGGAGCTAGAACCCTTTGAGGATCCCTTAGTCTTTAGGAAGATGATTATGTTATTAAGCGTAATGCCCATCAACATAGAAAGGAATAAATGGAAAAGAGAAGGAGATAAGTGTGAGTGGAGGTGGGACAAGCCACCTAAAGAAGGTGACGGGTCATGGCATATTAGAATGACCTTGTATGATCCGGATGGAGAAAAGTTTGAAAGGTCATACCGTACTAAGGAAACCAATAGAAAGTTGAAACCTAAGTTTGATCCCAAAGATGTCCTTAACGAGGAACTCACCCGAATCACGTAGTAACCCATGACTTTGAGTCTAGCTACAAGACTCGTAAATAAAGAAAATCGCTTCTTGGGAGGCAACCCATGTTTTGTGTGATTTTATTTGTTTGATTGTTATTTGCTTCCATATGCATGTTTTATTTTTATTGTTGGTTGATCATGTTTCTCAATTAAAATGTGGAAATACTTTATTATGTTGTTTGGCCTAGTCTTAACTTCAACCTAAAGGTATTTTTGCAAAAGATAAGTGTAAGGGGAAACCCCAAATATGTTTTTAAGAAACAAACCGGTCATGATTCTCCACAATATTAAATGAACATGTATATTCGTATTTGTTAGAGTCAAATGCTTGTATTGAGTCATAATGAAGTTTTGCAGGATTTTCCAGGAAGTAGGACCAAGTTTTTCCAGAAATTTTCCGGAAACTTAACATAAGAATTTCTGCAGGTCCATTCTGACGACGTCAGAGTATTACTCTTGACGGCGTCAGGAGTTAAAAATCTGGAAATTTTACCGGTTTTGTTTTTTCTAACGGAGTCTTATGGTTTTTGTGAATTATTAAGTTTTATAATCTCCAGGAAATCTGCAAACTTCATTCCACAAGCATTATATCTTACTTTGTTTTCTAGGATTGTAACTTATATAGGATGCCGCCGATTTTACGCGAGGTTGCCTTGTCTATTGTTGTCAGGATTTACAGGTTATTTGTGACAAGAAGATGATTTATATTCTGGAAGGGAAGCTTTGATTGTTCATTTTCTTTATAATCCATACCGAGCGAATCAGTGGAGTATTTGATTTCATTCTCTTTACTTCTTAACTTTTACATTCTTTACTTGAACATTGGGGACAATGTTCATCTTAAGTGTAAGGGGAGGGTAGAAAGATGATACCTTACATATGCACTTTCGCTTAAGTTTGTTTTGTTTGATAGTAGATGTGTAATAAAACTATGAGAAATACTTGTTAGTGTAATTTTAGCGCCAAATTTAAAATTTTTTTACAACATTTAGGAGTGAAACTTTAGCCATAGCAAGCGTCTCATGGATAGGAGGTTGTATGACTAGCACATAACCGTATATTCAGAAAAATTTTCCACCCAAAAATGTGAGGTTCGCCTTTAGATTTGATAGGAAAAGCATTTATTATTGGTGCTTATGAGTGTACCGGTAGCATTTAGATTCTAGAACTTGCGTTAGTGATGCATCCCGAGACCGCTAGTGAGACTACATTCGTGTGGTAGGATTTACTACATGATAAGAGGCATTAGGATCACCCTTGTGTTAAACCCGTATCATAATTACTTGACCGTTTAAGTCATATTACTTGGCTAGTTAAGTCAACTAATTTTTCCCACACCCTTAGCGTTGTACTCATTTTTAGTACACGAAACCCCTAGTACACCCCTCCGAGCCTATCTTTTCGTTTCTAACTTTAAGCATTTTACTTAAAGGAAGAATTTGTTACACCCTACTTAAATGTACAACCAAATCGCCTTAGCCTTCCGTGTATGCGCTCATTTTTAGTGCATTATTGTTATTTGTTAAACCTTAAGTTAACTTTCTAATTGATTACATGATTGCTAAGTCGAGTCATATCCTTGTACATATTGTTTTGGGACGATTGGGACTCATGGGTAAAGTACTTATTTATGGAGTAATGGGGAAGAACATCATATTATTACCCCCATATGTGCGTTAATCTTAAAAGAACTCCAAGTATTTTGATTTTCTTAATTCGAGTCATTAGAATAGTTGAATGTAAAGTATGTAAAGATTCAAGTGTAAGGGGAATGTTCATATCCCTATGATGTATTATTTTGGATGGTAGGGTAAGAGTGTATGCAAAAAAAATAAAAAAAATAAATAAATAAATAAATAAAAAAAAAGAAAAAAAAAATCGAAAAAAGTCAAGAAAAAGAAAAAAAATAGAAAAGAAAAAGAGAAAAAACATACGGACTACCATCCCTTTTCATTCTATGTTCATTTTATGTTTTTGTTATTTTTTATTTATTAGCTTAAGTCGAGTCTAGTCTTGGCTTAGCAACGCCATCTTGTACATGTAATTAACCAAGATTGTTAACTCGCCAGCAGTAAAACTTCCTTTATCCAACAAAACCGTGTAATTCATATCCCTATACCTAACGTTACAACCCTTTAAAAGACCTCTTTGATAGTTTATCCTAGGTGCTTACGCCATGTGGTGGAGGTTTGATCCTTTCCCAAGCCTATGGTAATCTATTTTGCTATGACAGGTAGTGAGAGATATCTTCCATTTCCATAATGTTATATTACTTTATTACACCCGAGAGATGTGAGTATCTAAACACTATTTGTGAGGTGCTTGTGTATGACCTCCGTGCTTGTCTATTGGTCTTTAGTGGAACGATTATTTGTTGTAATTACTTTTATATTAGTGTTAAATGACCCCTAACTTGTCTTTTGAGTAGAATAAAAGCTCATTTGCTTGAGGACAAGCAAATCTCAAGTGTAAGGGTATATGATGAGGCGAAAAATGATCCGTTTTTTGGGGGTCATTTAAGCCTGAATCCGAATTTATTTGATCAAATATTGCCCTAAATCGTTCCTTTTGTGATTTTAGGTGTTTGGAGAGTGAATTCTGGAAAAGAAGCCATTTTGGACGTTTTTGGAGCATAAAAGTGAAGAAAACGGCAAAGTACCAAATTTCCATGCTGAAGACACAAGGTGACGGCTTCAAGAGTAAAGTCTTGACGGCGTCAGACATGAGGAATAAAATACCGTAGGTGGTGACGGCGTCAAAGTGGCAAGAATAAAATACCGTGGTTGATGACGGCGTCACATAGGCCGTCATAAGTGGATCAAGGCCGTCCGAGGAAGTATTTGGCGGCGAGGTGACGGCGTCACATGTAACTCTTGATGCCGTCAGCCTGCTTTTCATATATATAGTTTTCTAGTTTTTTCATTAAAAAAAGGAGAAGTTTTGGTGAAACCCTAAAGACGAATTTGGTGTATCTTTTACAGGTTTTTCAAGGGTTCCAAACCCTTGAGACCTTGCATTGTAATTGAGATAAGTGTTCTTCCAATTCAATCAATATGTCTATGTGTTGGTTGTTTATATCTTGTTCTTGTCTCAATTCCATTATGCTAGGCTAGATCTCTTTTGTGTTTGCTTAGATCAAATGAAACCTAGATGTTGATTATATGTTGATTACTTGTCTATTCTTGTTTTGGATGAATGATTTATATGTTAGGCTTAAGAAAACTGGCAGATCTCCAAATGGTAACATGCTTGAACGTCTTAAGAAACATGAACCGAGGCGTACTAGGTCTTTATTGGTTGTATTTAATGCATGAGCCACTGTTTACAATCCCTATAGTTGTGTTGGGTCATGGTGTAGGAGGAGATAAGAGCTCATAGAGTTGGGGAGTTATGTATGCCACCCCACGAATGGTATTAAGGAATACAATCCGTCATCCATACAAGTATAACAAGTAATTAACGTGTAAAAGATATCTAGGGAGTAGTGAAGTCTAAGTAAACACAATTTCTCCAATTACTGCTCACAACCTTAGTGTAATTTAGTTTAATTTCATTTTTAGTATTTTATTTTAATTATATATTAGCTTTGGGTTAGTTGAATAGCAACTAATTCCTCCCACTCTTCCAAAACCCGAGATTTTACTTGCTTTCATAAAAACATAAAAATACAAAAATAATCATCCCTCACCTTTAGAACTATTAATTAGGTTTTCTAATCCTAGCGACACTATTCCTAAGCTGAACGATCAATCCCCCGGTACTTGTCACTATACTATACTACAACGATCAGGTACACTGCCTGGTGGGGGTTGTAAGCTTCTCGAGATCCCTCGAGAGGTAAAGCAAGGTGCGATTCCCACGCATCAACAACCCCATCAAAAGTTCGTCAATTCTTAGGCCTAGCAGGTTATTACCGGAGATTCATTGAGGGATTCTCTAAAATAGCCAAGTCGCTGACTAAATTAACTCAAAAGAACGTCAAGTACGAATGGGGAGGAAAAAAGGAGGAAGCGTTCCAATGGTTAAAGAAAAAGTTGTGCAGTGCACCAATATTAGCCCTACCTGAAGGTAGCGAAGATTTTGTCGTATATTGCGATGCTTTGCACAAAGGTTTGGGAGCAGTTTTGATGCAACGAGAGAAGGTAATAGCTTATGCCTCCCGACAGCTTTAGAAACACGAGAAGAACTACACCACGCATGATCTAGAATTGGGAGCCATAGTGTTTGCTTTTTGGATTTAGAGACACTATCTGTACGACACTAAGTTCGTCGTGTATACCGATCACAAGAGCTTACAACACATTCTCGACCAGAAAGAACTGAACATGAGGCAACGACGGTGGCTAGAGCTAGTTAGCGACTATGACTGCGAAGTTCGTTATCACCCTGGTAAGGCAAACGTTATGGCCGATGCTCTTAGTCAAAAGGAGAGAATTCCGGCATTAAGAGTTAGATCCCTGGGAATGACTATTAGCTTGCCATTACCGTCTCAGATACTAGCAGCTCAAGCAGAAGCGTTGAAGAAAGAACACCGACCAGTCGAGAATATTTTTGGAATGGTAGAAAACAAGAATGGTTTTGTAAAGTGAACTGATGGAACTTTATGTTTTGGAGAAAGAATTTGGATACCCTTCTATAGAGGAATTCATGAGTTGATTATGCATGAGTCGCATAAATCAAAATACTCTATTCATCCTGGTTCTGATAAGATGTATCAAAACTTAAAAAAACTGTATTGGTGGCCGAACATGAAAGCCGACATAACCTTATATGTCAGTAAGTGATTAACTTGTTCCAGGGTCAAGGTAGAACACCAGAAACCATCAGGGTTGTTGATTCAGCCCGAACTACCTGTTTGGAAATGGGAGCGAATCACCATGGACTTCATCACCAAATTACCGAGAACAGCTAGCGGTTGTGACGCTATTTGGGTAATTGTTGATCGACTAACGAAGTCAGCTCACTTTCTTGCGATCAGTGAAAACGACAGTATTGATAAACTTGCTCGGTTGTACGTGAAGGAGATTGTTTCTCGTCATTGTGTACCTATATCTATCATCTCAGATCGCGACAGTCATTTCACGTCAGCCTTTTGGTAATCACTACAGACAGCCATGGGAACACAACTCGGCATGAGTACTGCTTATCATCCCCAGACAGATTGTCAAAGTGAGAGGACCATTCAAACGTTGGAAGATATGCTTCGTGCTTGCGTGATTGATTTTGGAAAAGGCTGGGAGAAGTACTTACCCCTAGCCGAATTCCCGTACAACAAAAACTATCATACTAGCATTAAGGCCACACCGTTCGAGGTGCTGTATGGCCGAAAATGTTGTTCACCTGTCTGTTGGACAGAAGTTGGCGACAGCCAACTCATAGGTCCCGAACTCATTCAGGAAACCACCGAGAAGATAATTCAGATCCGTAACCATTTATAAACTGCTCGTGACCGACAGAAAAGCTATGCTGATAAGAGACGTAAGCCCCTTGAGTTTCAAGTGGGAGACCGAGTCATGCTGAAGGCTTCTCCTTGGAAAGGTGTGATACGTTTCGGCAAACGTGGAAAACTCAACCCTCGCTATATTGGTCCATTTACCATCCTAGACAAGATTCGACCAGTAGACAAGATTCGTGAGGATGAAAGTCTAAACTTCATAGAGGAACCTATTGAGATTGTGGATCGTGAAATCAAACGCTTGAAACGTAGTCGAATTCCACTCATTAAAGTTCGTTGGAACTCTAGTCATGGACCGGAATTCACATGGGAACGCGAAGATGAATTCCAAAGGAAGTATCCTCAACTTTTTTCATCATATGTTATCGGGAAAATCGAAGTGAAACCCTGGACGGGTTTCATCTGAGGCTGGGAGGCTGTGACAACTGGTAATTTAGGGACCCTTTCTAAATTTTCCGCATTACATTTTCATAAACGTGAAATTTAAACTATCGATAATTTTACCGAGTCTCATGAATTTTTGAGAAAACTATAACTTTTTATAACACATTTATCACTCTACGTACTATTTAGTTTACCCATATACCTTAAATTAGGCACTACGTGACTTTGGCACTAGAAATCCTAATCAAACGCGAGATAAACAATTTACGAATTTATTTCTTTTGGCGAACGTATTTATAGTCAAATATTTGGGAAACTTAAACTACGAACCATGAAACAACATAAATGAACCCGAGAGTGGTGATGACACATTTTTCTAGTCCCGATTTAGTTTTATCAACAAAAATTAACAATACGTTTTATTTTATAAATGTATTTATTATCACCTTTTACGAAAAAAAAACTTATTTAAACCCAACGGTAACGTTTAAAAACACATACGGTGACATCTAATATTTTTCCGGGAATGAAAATAAGTTAAACCGGGTGACATTATGATAATTACACCACTAGTTCCTACACCAAAACCTTACTTACAAATAACTAAGAAAACGGGGACCAAAGTGCAATTTTATTAAACTACAACTAACAAATAACCATACCCCTAACCCTTATCACCCACACTCCTCATTTTCATCTTCTTCTCCTCTCTTCTTCTTCCTTGCTGCCGGCCACACCCATAAGTACCCTCCACCATCATTTTTTTTTATCATTTGACATCACCAAATCAATCCACATTACATCCTTATCATCCTAGTATAATTTTTACATCACCAAACAACCTCCATCACCACTTTCACATCAAATTCAACCCATATATCATTACATATACCATCCTTGTTGATTAAATCTTATGAAACTTGTAAGAAAAGGTGAGATGGTTAACTTTTCTTGTGGGTTTGATTTTAATCCGAGTCAAACTTATAAGTATTTGTAATTTTCGGGTAAAACTAAGTGGGTTTTTATTTTTTAATGGTTTTTGGTTAATAAAAACATGAAACAAACAAGTTTGGTATCAAATTGGGTGTGTTTGGATTCTGATTGGAATTGGGTCGTGGGTACACCCACGAAATTTTGTTGGGTTTTGATGTTTTAGACTTAGTTTGATGCTTGTGGTTAAGTATTGATTCATGTTTGATGATTTGGTTATGTTTTGGTTCAAGTTTGACACATTTTGGTTGTGTTTGGATGCTTGGCCGAAACCCACAAGGCCAAATGGCCAAGTGGTTGGCTCGTTTGGGGTCTAGCCGAGACCCTATGGTCACGGTTTTGATCCTTGTGGCCAACTTGTGTTGTTATTCTTGTTATATTAATGTTTTGGTTACATTTGTTGTGATTTATTTGAGTTTTTGACATAAATGGTTAACATTATGAAATTTTGGCTAAAATGGTAATATTGAAGCTTGTGGTAACATATCGGTTGATTTTGTTTGAAGTGTTGATATTATGGGATTGTATTTCGGACGTTGTGGATTATGCGAATCGATTGTGTGACGATCTAGTATGACGGAGTTTAGGTTAGACGAGTGTCGTAGACGACCTCATGATGATTGGAGTATTGTTTTGAGGACAATGGACTTGGTTGATGATAAGACGGGGAATATTTATTTTGTGACGATATATATATATATATATATATATATATATATATATATATATATATATATATATATATATATATATATAGGCTCCGGTTCCATTGAGAAGGTTTTTATTTTGAGAAGATTGAGAAATCTTTGTTTGATCTAATTGATTCATGTTTTTTATATGATTCAAAGGTAAACATCATTTTATGGTGAATCGAATCTATAAATCACAAATTTGATTCACAAATCATTGCTAAAATCGAGTTATGATGATGATTCATTAAATTTGTACAGATGATTCAGTATTCTACATATATCGCAAAATCGAGAGATTTTTAACATTGATTCAAATTTTTTTTTACACATTTTGAATTTTAATCACATTAAATTGAGTTTTAAGCTTGAAAACATGAATCAAAGTTACAAATCTATCGTTTTTGAAAACCTTCTCAATCTTCTCAAAATAAAAACCTTCTCAATCGATCCAGATTCTATATATATATATATATATATATATATATATATATATATATATATATATATATATATATATATATATATATATTACTTGTGAGATTGTGCAACGTCGCAGTTGTCTTGACTTTCTAGTCAATGGCTACTTCGACAATGTCCTAACATGGACTTTTGGACTTTATTTGATTATGTGGACCGGAAAGTGATGACTCGGACATGTGGACTCGGATAAATAATAACTCGTTAAATATTAATTTGTTATCATTATGACGGCTAACTTGTTATATGTATATATATATATATATATATATATATATATATATATATATGCTCACTTATATATATTAGATAAACAACGTAATATATAAATAATAACGTTTAAGATAACTATTAACTATTAACTATTAAATTAGATTAATATTTATCGGGAACTTTATTAAAACGAATCGGCTTTTATGACTAAAATGGAAAAGTTTTGGAAATAAAACATAAAAAGTTTTCAAAACAAATATTGTACGACGAGAGTTATTAAATGTTTGAGTGCACGTGAAACTAAATAGATACTAGCTTTCTTTTAATATTTATTACCCCTCATTATTGTTGAAGTTACGGATCGATTTAACATTAATAGGTCATTTAGTACGGTTGTTGAACCTATTGTACTGACGAGCCCAATAGGAGCTCAATAAAAATACCAAGTGATAATATTAATGAGAAATGTATCCTACAACTAATATGTGAGATATAACTTTGGAATCAATAAGCATACGGAAGAATGGTTAAGCTTATCAGGTTGATGAATTTGATAAGAAATTGACCCTTCGAATGAGAACTTATCGACTCTTAAGGTCATATCTTTGACCTTAGCTTTGACTTGAGACTTGACTTGATTTACATTATATGTTTCGTGAACTACGTGGTTTATTTGACGCATTATGCATTTATGTGCTATTTGACTCATTCATATGAGGCCATAATTGACTTGTTTGCTTGGCATGAGTTCACTTAAGTCGAGACTTTGTCTCTAACACACACCCACCCAACGATACCAAATGATAACTAACGGTTTTCAAGCGGATGTTTTGGAACATAAAACGGAAGTTATTTGAGATATTTGTAAATATACTAAACTCTTTGATAAATGATATTACCTCTGCTTTACTCGACTTGAGGTGAGTTTCATAGCCCACTTTTACTCATTCTTTATTGCTTTCTAAACTTGGGGGAGAAAACATGCAACTTATTTTCTCAAACATGCTACTACTTTTTGTTTTGCTATATTGTGTTAGCTAGTTAAGGTTAGAATGTTATAGATGTTGCCTTAGACTAGCGTAGCAAACCTTGCTATAACTCTTTTCCTAGCAAAGTATAGATATTTACTTACGGCCTAGTCCAGGGTAGTAACGGGTGGTTCCTTACTATAACTTATTGATGAGATGAAAAGTGTATCGCTTTTACGGGGTCATTTAAGCCCAAATTCGAGATTATTTGATCAAATATCGCCCTAAATCGTTCCTTTTTGTCATTTTAGGTACTTTTGGAGAGAAATCTGGAAAATGATGCATTTTGGACGTTTTTGGAGTGTAAAAGTGAAGAAAACGGCAAAGTCTCAAAATCCTTGCTGGGAACAGTACCTGACGGCGTCAAGACCATACATGTGACGGCGTCAAGCTTAGCAAAAGAGGTGGATATGGAGAATACACATGATGGCCCAGAACAATTTCAAGGCAAATATGCCTGACAGCGTCACCAAGGCCGTCAGGCCCAACTTACATGTGACGGCCCAGAGCAAAGTTTCTACATGACGGCGTCAAGATTCGATCTAGGCAATACGACCCTTGTTTTGGCGGCGAGTTGACAGCGTCACACTCCATAACGTGACGCCGTCAGGATGTATAGTCTATATATATTTTTCCAAATTTTCATTCTTAAGTGTAGAATTTTTAGTGCAAAAACCCAAGACGAATTTCCAGAGATTTCAAGGGTTTCTACCCTTTATTTCTTCCATGTCTAATTGAAGATAAGTTCTTTATTAAATCATTCAATATGTCTATGTGTTGTTTGGTTATATCTTATGCTTGTCTTCTTTTTAACATACTAGGCTAGGTTTTCCTTGTATTTTCTTAGATGTAATGAAACCTAGATGTTAATTATTGGTTGATTGTTTGTTTATGTTTTTATGGATGAATGAATTCGATGTTAGGCTTAAGAAAACTGGCAGACTTCCAATTGGTAACTTGCTCGAACGTCTTAAGAAACATGATCGGAGGTGTACTACGATTTATTGGTTATATTTAACACATAAGTAACTACTAATGATACTACGTTAGTAGCTAGTAGTCGGCTCGACCTAGAATGAAGTGGAAGCTTATAGAGTTAGGGAAGATCGTACACGGCCCTACGACTAGTATTAAGGAATATAACGCGTCATCCATGCAATTGTAACAAGCTATCAACCGGTAAAAGATATCTAGGGAGTAATGAAATCTAAGTAAACACAATTCTCTCTATTATTGTTTCCACCACACAATTACCTTAGTTTATTTCATTTCATTTTATTTTGTTTTATTTGAATTTTTAGTAATTTGGGTTACTTGACTAGCAACTAATTCCGCCCACTCCTTCAAAACCCGATATTTTACTTGCTTTTCATAAAATATAAAAATATAAAAAAATCATCCCTCACCTTTAGACCTAGTTTAGTAGACTTTTTAATCCTAGCGAACACTATTCCTGAGTTGAACGATCAATCCCCCGGTACTTGTCACTATACTATACTGCAACGATCAGGTACACTGCCTGGCGGGGATTTCAAGCTTCTCAAGATCCCTTGAGAGGTAAAACCTGTTACGAGGGCGCAATCCCACGTATCAAGTTTTTGGCACCGCAGCCTGGGGAATAGTTATTGTCTAGGTTAGAATTTCTTTTTATTAGGTCTACTTGCTAGATTCCTTTCTAGTAAGATTTTTATTTTTATTTTTATAGGTTTTCTTTAGTCTATCTTATTTCTTTGTTCCTTTGTTCGTAACCATTACCATCCGCCATCATGGAAGGTGGTAATATCATTGAACCCATCAACCCACCACAACAAAACACCCACAAAACCTACCACAACCGAACCCACCTCCTAGACCCCGAACCTTAGGAGAGTATTCCCGTCCTAGCCACCAAGGCTATCGAAACACCATTGAGCTCACTCAAGGATCCAATGTGACTCCCTTGCAATCCGACACCATCCGGTTGGTGCAAAGCGGATGTGCATTCCATGGACTTCGTTCTGAAGATCCTAATAAACATCTCATGGATTTCCTCAAAATCGTTGATTCCATCGACCTTGATGTTGAAACTCGAGAGACGACCCGATTGCATCTCTTCCAATTCTCTCTACGTGACCAAGCTAGTCTGGCTTGAGCGTTTACCCGCGGGATCCATCACCTCCAGGGATGATCTCACCACTCATTTCCTTGCTCAATTTTTCCCACCGGGGAGAACTACTAAGCTTAGAAATGACATCTTGATGTTCCAACAACGTCAAGGTGAAATTCTCTATGAAGCATGGACTCGTTTCAAGGACTTACTCCAAAAAGTCCCTCATCATGGCATAGATCTTTGGCTCCAAGTCCAAATTTTCTATGACCATATCGATCTCTCCACAAGGCGAACCATTGACCAATCGGCCGGTGGCAAGCTACGTGATCTAAGCGCGGAAGAATCATGGGAACTCATAGAATGTCTTGCTCTCTATGACAACGAAAGTTGGAATGATCCCCGTGATCTGAACAAAACGGTCAAGGCAATATCTTTGCCTTCGAACAATTCTAGCACTCCCGACCTTAGGATCATGGAACTTGAAGACCAAGTCAAGTTTCTCATGAAATCCTACGAAGCTCCTAAGCCTTCAAGCCAAGAGAACAAAATCACTTATTCATGCGAATTATGTAGTCGTCCCCATGACACTCGTGATTGCGTGGACTTCCCCGAACAAGATTTTGCGGATTACGCATCGTCGCGTACCTACGAAGCGGGAGACAAGTGGTACACTTTAAAATCCTAGCCAAACCCTTTCGCTGATTCCTACAACCCTTCTTGAAAAAATCACCCGAACCTTAGGTTGAAACAAAACCAAAACATGCCCTAAAATAATTTGTTGACTGATGAGTGCTTATTCACACATCTTTTTAGACCTTTATTCAGACCAAATACACGAAATACTAACCAAATATGCCATGAGAATGTGTGTTTTTGTATTTGTGTATGTGCAGGTACGGATATGTGAAAAATGAACAAAAACAAAGCAAAACAGTCAAAAACGAGCACGAGATTGGAAAAGGTCACAAGACTAAGCCGAGGAAGAAATTTATCCAAGAAAAGCCCAAAACGACAATTCTAATTCTTAAATATTCAAAGAATGACAAAATGGACCCTTGGTGGATGCGTGAAGTTATTGACATGAAAAATACTCCAAGTATTCTCAAGCTGTCGACTTTGATCCTTTGAAGAACTTAGGAAGAAAAGTCAACTCTATTCCTCCAAGTTACTAGGTCATTACGTTTAATATTTAGTGTATTAGTTACATTTTATAATGTTTTAGCTTGTATTTCATGATTTGTAAAGGTCTAGGGGCTAAATATGCAACAATGTAAAAGATTAGTGAAGCCCTAGCCCCTAGCCTATAAATAGAGTTGTATGCCTCATTTTTTAGGGGGGTTAGTTTTTGGGTTAGTTTTTGGCTAGTTTTATGGTAAGTTTTTATTAGTAGTTCTTAGTTATTGTTTTGTTTTATTTTAAAAGTTAAGTTTTTAATTACAAGTTGTTCTTCTTTAGTTTTTAAGGTTTTAATTTTTGTCAAGTCTTATTTTACTTTCTCTCTCTAAAAGCTTTATTTCTCTAAAAGTCTTTAATTTTTAGTTGTTAAAATTGTGTTTTTATTGGTGGGATTTATAGTTTATGGTTAAACTAGTTTGTTTGGTAATAAATTTGGTGAAAAACATTAGTTTTTAGGTTTTATTTTGGATCAAAATGGTGTTTTGTTGTGGTTTTTAATTTTGTCGAGTTTTTTTTTTTTTTTTTTTTTTTTTTTTTTTTAAAAAAAAAGTATCGAGTTAGGATTTTAAAAAAACACTTTCGAGTTTGACTGTTATAACTAGGGACCTATTTGAAATTTATCGAGTTTCGTTTTCGAAAAAGGACTAGTTTGCAATTTAAAACTTTCGAGTTAGAATCTTAAATTTGTATATCGAGTTTGGTTTTTAGAAACATATCGAGTTTGACTTTTTCATGGTACCGAGTTTGAGTTTTTTTTTCTTTTATACATCGAGTTAGATATTTTCTTTTATTTATCGAGTTTGGGAAACTATGATCTATCGAGTTTGACTTTTCCAAAAGATTATCGAGTTAGGGGATTTTATACTTATCGAGTTAGGTTAGAAAATAGTATCGAGTTAGGTATCTTAAAATTTCTTTCGAGTTAGGTGTCTGAATAGTGTCTATCGAGTTAGAGTCAAAATATGTTTCGAGTTTGATTTTTTTTTTTTTTTTTTTTTTTTTTACCAAGTTTCATTTTATTTGGCGAGTTAGCCAAGATTATCAAGTTCGATAATCGTTCCCTCATCGTTTTTCGAGTGAGGTTTTCTTTGCTTATTATCTAAACGAACTCTGCCGAAATTTTCTAAAATTTTCTCAAGTTAGGATTTATTTCATAACAAGTTAGTTTCTTTTATTTAGTCACGTTATCTAGTAAACATTTTTTAGTTTAAATATAAATAGTTTTTATTTCTTTTACGTATTTCCTTTTTAATTAGTCTTCACATCCTTTTCATTTATAAAAACAATTAAAAAGCCAAAAATATATTTTTCCTTTACGTTATTTTCTTTTACGTCTTATTTTTTTTAGAAAAACTAAATTTGCAATCTTAGGACTAGTTTAACTTTTATTTTTATTTTCAAATTAGTCGTGTCTAGTTTTCTTTACGTTTTTATTTCTCTTTCACTTTTGAGTATGTTTGTTTTATTTGCTAATGTGTTTTGCACTAGTTGCTTATTCTCTTTGCTTTAATTACAATTTTATTCTCATTTGTAGTATAATCAAAAACCAAAATATCTCTTTTAAAACCCCATTCACTTCACAAGATTTACAAACCGTGTCGACAAGATCAATTCAACGATTCGTTGGGAGAACGACCCGGGGAACATACTTTCACCGGTATTTCTTCGGAAAAACAAACAATACTACAAAAAGAACAGAATCAATTTTGGCGCCGCTGCCGGGGAAGCGTTGTTAAGATTTCGTCGATCGTTTGTTTGATTTGTGTTTTGAAGAACCTTCCTTTGGAAGTTATCGCTTAAATTAAAAAAAAAAAAAAAAAAAAAAAAAAAAAAAAAAAAAAAATCCAAACAAACAAAAAGATTTTCTTATATTTTTCTTTTTCTTTTTGAATTTGCTTTTGGTGTATGCACACCCGTTCTTCATTTGAGAATCTTATATCACCGTTATCAAACCCCGAAAGGGTAATTCGACACACACACCGTGTCCATTTCCTTAACGTTGAGGAAATGGATCCGAATAATCAACACCCTCCGGTGGGTGGAGATGATCACCAACACATGCCGGCTCCCGATCTCCGAACGATGGAGGAGTTGTGCCAACCGACAATGTTTGGAAGAGGTGGCCCGATTTCCCCTCTTAATATCGAGGCTACGGATTTTGGACTTAAGCACCACATGATACAACAAGTTCAAAATTCATGCCAATATCACGGATTACCGAGTGACGATGCAAACAAGCATCTCGACAAATTTTTAACCGTCACCCAAAATATGAAGCAAAACGGGGTCTCCGATGACGCCCTCCGTCTTTCTCTCTTCCCCTATTCTCTAACGCTTCATGCCACCGCTTGGTTTGATCGTCTTCCCAAGAACTCAATTCATTCTTTCAATGAAATGGTATCTAAGTTCCTGGCGAAGTATTTTCCACCGTCGATGGTGACGAAGTTGAGAAACGATATTAGCAACTTCCGACAACTTCCTGATGAGTCTTTGTTCGAGGCTTGGGAGCGTTACAAGATTGCCATTGATCGTTGTCCAAACCATAACATGCTTCTCGTTACGATCATTGATACGTTTTATAATGGTTTGACTTTACGACACAGGGACACGATCAATGCTGCAGCTGGTGGTACTTTCATGAAACGTCGTCCTGAGGATTGTTACGAGCTAATCGAGAATATGACGGCACATTACAATTATTGGGATTCCTCAGCCGAGAGGAATGAGCCAATAAGATCGACTGCGTCTCTAAATTCTTCTTCTTCTAATCCCGAGATAGCCGTCTTGACTAAGAAAGTTGACGATTTGTCAACGGCTATGCTAAGAATGTACCAAATAATGCCTAATCATGACAAAAACACACAAGTTAATATGGTCAATATCGTTTGTGAAACTTGTGGTGGTCCACGTCCGTATTATGAATGTCCGACGACCGGCTCTTTTGCTCAAGTAAACGTGTATGCTGCGAATATGGGTGGCACCGGCTACCCACCTCTTCAAGGAGACCGTAATCTCCTCAGCTACCGTTCGAGCCATTTTCAAGGACCACCCGGGTTTAATCAACCTAATCAAGTGAATCAGAATAACAATTTGCAAAACCGTAATCATCAACTCAACAACAATCAAAATCACAACCGTGGAAATAATGGTTTTCAAGGACAAAATCAGAATTTTCAACAGAATCAAAACCAGGGAAATTTTCACCAAGGTCCGCCTCAAGGGAACAATTTTCAAAATAATGGGAATTTTCAGAATAATAATCATGGAAATCTTAATCAAGGGAATCAGAATTTTCAAACCCGTGGGCAGAATTTCAATAATCAAAATCAAAATGTGGTTCAAAATCCGTCGCCCACGGAAGAGTTAATTAAACAATTGCTTCAAGGTCAACAAGCGTTAATGACTAAACAAGATGAAACAACGAGATTGTTTGCAACTCAAATCAATGATATTAACAAGCGTTTAAATGATCGACCCTTGGGCTCTGGAACTTTGCCAAGCAACACAATCGCAAACCTGAGGGGCGAAGTCAAAGCGATCACGACTCGCAGTGGTGCTTTATACGAACCCACGGTTCCGACTACCTCTTCTTCTTCTCCTCCTAAGGTAGTGGACCGTGAGACCGAGGTGACAAAGGACCCGGTTCCTCCTACTAATAACGGAGGTTCTGAAAACGTCCAACCTCCGGTTGTCCAAAAGTCAAAAGATAAAGAAAAAGTCGTTTTTGAGAACAATGTGACATACAAGTCTAAATTGCCATATCCGTCACGATTTAATGATGAAGAGCTCTGTGCAAAATCTAAAAAACAAATGGAAAAGTTTCTCTATATTTTTCAAAAATTGCACTTTGATATCAGTTTCATGGATGCTCTTGTTTACATGCCAAAATTTGCCTCAACGTTTAAAAATCTCATAAGTAATAAAGAGAAATTGCTCGAATTAGCCGAAACACCGATAAATGTTCAATGCTCCGCTATTCTTCTCAAGAAGCTTCCCGAGAAGCTTGGAGATTCGGGAAAGTTTCTCATTCCTTGTTCGTTGAAAGATCAAGAGGTTTGCAAAGCCCTGGCCGATTCAGGTGCAAGCATGAACCTTATGCCTTTGTCAATCTATAAACAACTTGGAATGGGAGAACTTAAACCGACCCGAATGACTTTAGAGCTTGCTAATCGTTCGATTACTCATCCGGTTGGAATTGCGGAAGATGTTTTTGTTCAAGTGAACTCGTGTACTTTTCCGGCCGACTTTGTCGTTGTTAATTTTGAACCCGATCCGAGAGTTCCTCTTATACTAGGGCGACCGTTTTTACGAACCGCAAAAGCCCTAGTAGATCATTTTGAGGATACCCTAACTTTACGACATGATGATGACATAATGATTTTTAAAGCTGATGCTCCGAAATCAAAGAAGTTTTCCGTAAAAAGCATTGATGTTTGTGATTATTCCTTTGATGATTTTGTGAAAACGTTCGTCTCCGACTCTTCCCCATCATTTCCTCCGACTAAGGAACATGATTCTTTTTGGGAAGAGGTCGATGAATTTCTTGCTATTGATACGATTCCGTTTTCTGAGATTGACAATTTTTACTTTGATTCGGAGGGAGATACTATTTTTCTTAACAATTTGTTAAACGATGAACCATCAATCCCTCCGGATAAAGTTAAGAAAAAAATTGAGCTTATAATTGACGATCCTCTGGAGCCCGAGCTCGAGGAATTTTTACCAAACTTTGAGAGTTTCTCCTTCGATACGACTGAGGAAATGAGTGGCAATCCCACTTATCGTCTTGATTTTTCTGATACGACGTATGAAACTTTTCACTTCAATCACTCGGAAGAGACGAGTCGTGGCAATACCACTTCTCATGCTTTTATCTCTCTTCCGGAGTTTGGGTCATTTCGTTTTGATGAATCTGAATGTGAAATTGAAAAGTTTTCTAATCCAGAATACGAAAGTTTCAGTTTTGATCTTGACATTGATCATGATCCGGGTGGTATTCTTAAAAATGAAAGTCTTAATGAAAATTTTATCCCATCCCTCCCACCCGGAAACGTTTTTAAAATGAGCTTGAATGATAAAATTCATAATTCCACAATTATGAAGTTTTCTTTTGATGAGGATGAATTTTACAAGATTGTTATCATGACTTTCTTGCCATTTGTAATGTTTGGTGTGGTTTCTCTTATCCTTCACTCCGTGGGGAGTGAGGATGTTGTTTTTGACCCTGGTATCGTTTTTAAAAGTTTTCACTATTAAAATACCATTGGTTATCTTATCGGGATGGAACTTTCACATAACTCAAATGTTTTTCAAAAATATTTTGAATGAAAGCCCGATGGAGATTATTTTTCCATTTGCTCTCCCCAAGGACGAATTAATTCGGGGATCGAGTCAAGCTCATGTGACTCGGATATAAAAAAACAAGCGCTTCGTGGGAGGCACCCCATGCTTATCCATTTCATTTTCTTTATTTTCTATTTTCTTTAATAACGTAACTTGAGGAGGGCAACCTTTTCTATATCTCATGTTTTCGTGGTTGTTTGTGTATGTTCAGGAATTTCCCTGAAGTTTGAGGACTCTCGTGCTCGTGGTTTGTCGTTCTCTCCACTCGAGTCTCATCCTTCGCTGCTCTTTCGGAAATTCACCATATCCAAAATCTTATCGACTAACGTTTATCTCTTGGCATACTTAATAAACGGCCTTAGATTTTACGTAGGATTACCTTTACCCTTAAAACATTGAAGACAATGTTTCATTTTAGTCTGGGGGGGGGGGGGGGGGGGTGAATCTTCGATTTGATTTGACCTGTACCATCGTCTGAGCTGTTAACTTACGCAACTCCGTTTTCCACCAAAAAATTTAATTTTTGTCACCGCTTTATTATGCCAACAAAAAAAAAAAAAAAAAAAAAAAAAAAAAAAAAAAAAAAATTATGAAAAAATTATGAAAAAATTATGAAAAAAATGAATGAAAAAAAATATATATGATATGAATAATAAGTTTTGACACCTTGTTTTGACTTCCCTACCGGCGAGAGTAGAAATAAATGTTTCGACTTGACCGGGCGTGTTGAGCCCTAGCTCGTCTCCCTTAACCAATATAATCAAATGATTATGGCTAAGCATCCACGGATCTCATTACTTGGGATTTTAAATTTGCGGAGATCGAGGAATGATAGAGTTTATTTAGAAGTTTCGTGCTATACACGGATCGCATTACTGGGATTTAAAAAACCCACGAGAGGTACTTGTGGCCTCCTTGTTCCCATCAGAAACGTCACCCATATATAATAGATGTTCTAGGTTAATTAGTGGTATTTAGGTTTGAATAATATTTAGTTCTTTGTTTTCTTAAGAGAATTTTTGCTTTAGAAGTTGGGTACATATCAAGGAACACCAAAAATAAGAGCCAAAAAGTGAATAATCAAAAGTCAAAAGTTGATTATCTATGTGGTTTTGGAGCTACCCTATAAGCTTCCATTGATGTTGAGAAAAAAGTCAAGAAAAGAAAAAAAAAAAAAAAAAAAAAAAAATGAAAAATATGAGAAAAGTGAAAAAAAGTGAGAAATGAAAAATATGAAAGTTGTAGTATTGTTGAATAAGAGCTATGTATGTATCAATAAGTTGTTGGCGCGTGAGGTGCATGTGATACGTGATTAGTAATCAGTCACATGAGGTGCACGTGATTGTATTCCGCAACTTATATCTTTGATATTGTATGTACCCCAAATTCCTTGATGTGGACCGAATTTCTATTGCAGTGGTTCTTAAGAGAAAATGAATAACTACTTATCGTTTTAACTTAGGTGTCACTATCGGACTAACAAATATCGAAATGAGAAAATATGAAGCAATTCATTTCTCACAATTAAAATCTTTAGATACAAAACTTAGGACCTGGGGACAAGAGGTAATACACAAGTAACTTTTGTGGGCAGTGTTAGCATCTAACTTCTGATAAACAATGATCTCGATTTTACGCTTAGTTTGGGAGCTTGTGAAAAATCAAGGATGACGATTTTTATCCGTACGGTCTCTTCTCTGTGAGAAGTGTTTCTACTCGTTGACCCTGAAAATTATCAACAGATAAGAATTGATAATGAAAGTCAAAATAAACCGTCACATATATAAATGAAAAAGTACAAAAATAGTAGTTGTAGTTGTTATTTATGAAAATCGGAAAACGGAGCGTTTTTGAGAATAAATGATTTTACTATCTCTTTTGAAAGTCATTGCTACTTTACAACGTCAGTAAAGAGAGGTTTTGAAAATTATTTATCTTTTAAGCGTGAGGTGATGACATTGCGTGAGGACACGGCAATACCTTAGTCTGGGGGATTTTGATGAGTGCTTATTCACACATCTTTTTAGACCTTTATTCAGACCAAATACACGAAATACTAACCAAATATGCCATGAGAATGTGTGTTTTTGTATTTGTGTATGTGCAGGTACGGATATGTGAAAAATGAACAAAAACAAAGCAAAACAGTCAAAAACGAGCACGAGATTGGAAAAGGTCACAAGACTAAGCCGAGGAAGAAATTTATCCAAGAAAAGCCCAAAACGACAATTCTAATTCTTAAATATTCAAAGAATGACAAAAGGGACCCTTGGTGGATGCGTGAAGTTATTGACATGAAAAATACTCCAAGTATTCTCAAGCTGTCGACTTTGATCCTTTGAAGAACTTAGGAAGAAAAGTCAACTCTATTCCTCCAAGTTACTAGGTCATTACGTTTAATATTTAGTGTATTAGTTACATTTTATAATGTTTTAGCTTGTATTTCATGATTTGTAAAGGTCTAGGGGCTAAATATGCAACAATGTAAAAGATTAGTGAAGCCCTAGCCCCTAGCCTATAAATAGAGTTGTATGCCTCATTTTTGAGGGGGGTTAGTTTTTGGGTTAGTTTTTGGCTAGTTTTATGGTAAGTTTTTATTAGTAGTTCTTAGTTATTGTTTTGTTTTATTTTAAAAGTTAAGTTTTTAATTACAAGTTGTTCTTCTTTAGTTTTTAAGGTTTTAATTTTTGTCAAGTCTTATTTTACTTTCTCTCTCTAAAAGCTTTATTTCTCTAAAAGTCTTTAATTTTTAGTTGTTAAAATTGTGTTTTTATTGGTGGGATTTATAGTTTATGGTTAAACTAGTTTGTTAGGTAATAAATTTGGTGAAAAACATTAGTTTTTAGGTTTTATTTTGGATCAAAATGGTGTTTTGTTGTGGTTTTTAATTTTGTCGAGTTTGTTTTTTTTTTTTTTTTTTTTTTTTTTTTTTTTTAAAGTATCGAGTTAGGATTTTAAAAAAACACTTTCGAGTTTGACTGTATAACTAGGGACCTATTTGAAATTTATCGAGTTTCGTTTTCGAAAAAGGACTAGTTTGCAATTTAAAACTTTCGAGTTAGAATCTTAAATTTGTATATCGAGTTTGGTTTTTAGAAACATATCGAGTTTGACTTTTTCATGGTACCGAGTTTGAGTTTTTTTTTCTTTTATACATCGAGTTAGATATTTTCTTTTATTTATCGAGTTTGGGAAACTATGATCTATCGAGTTTGACTTTTCCAAAAGATTATCGAGTTAGGGGATTTTATACTTATCGAGTTAGGTTAGAAAATAGTATCGAGTTAGGTATCTTAAAATTTCTTTCGAGTTAGGTGTCTGAATAGTGTCTATCGAGTTAGAGTCAAAATATGTTTCGAGTTTGATTTTTTTTTTTTTTTTTTTTTTTTTTTTTTTTTTTTTTTTTTAACCAAGTTTCATTTTATTTGGCGAGTTAGCCAAGATTATCAAGTTCGATAATCGTTCCCTCATCGTTTTTCGAGTGAGGTTTTCTTTGCTTATTATCTAAACGAAACTCTGCCGAAATTTTCTAAAATTTTATCAAGTTAGGATTTATTTCATAACAAGTTAGTTTCTTTTATTTAGTCACGTTATCTAGTAAACATTTTTTAGTTTAAATATAAATAGTTTTTATTTCTTTTACGTATTTCCTTTTTAATTAGTCTTCACATCCTTTTCATTTATAAAAACAATTAAAAAGCCAAAAATATATTTTTCCTTTACGTTATTTTCTTTTACGTCTTATTTTTTTTAGAAAAACTAAATTTGCAATCTTAGGACTAGTTTAACTTTTATTTTTATTTTCAAATTAGTCGTGTCTAGTTTTCTTTACGTTTTTATTTCTCTTTCACTTTTGAGTATGTTTGTTTTATTTGCTAATGTGTTTTGCACTAGTTGCTTATTCTCTTTGCTTTAATTACAATTTTATTCTCATTTGTAGTATAATCAAAAACTAAAATATCTCTTTTAAAACCTCATTCACTTCACAAGATTTACAAACCGTGTCGACAAGATCAATTCAATGATTCGTTGGGAGAACGACCCGGGGAACATACTTTCACCGGTATTTCTTCAGAAAAACAAACAATACTACAAAAAGAACAGAATCATTGACATAAATAATGCCTAAAACATTGTTAACATTCATCGACATCTCTATGTTTTGATAATCACAAAACGTAAATTCATTAAACTAAAAATTATATCGTAAACAAGTATTTAGAGATAAATATTTCATTTTGCATCCAAATGACTTAAGGTATGAATAAACAAAGTGTTTATTGCATTCTTTGATCAAAGGAAATTTTTCTCTAATCACTAGAACTTTTATAAAATGTCATAAACATTTTATATCCTTTACAAAATAATTTTTGGGATTAAAAGAATATGTTTAAATCATTATAAATATATGATTTCAAATTTCCAACCAAAAATGGCAAATATTATCCAGAAAAACCTTCCCCACAAAAGAACAAACAAATCCAACGTTCTGGAGGGGCGGCCCCCTTAATTATACTAGGCGGCCCCCTTAATGATTAAGGGGACTGCCCCCTAATTAAGGGGACCGGCCACGCTCCAGAACAGTAATTTGTTTTCCTATAAATACTGGTTCGTTTCACAGATTTTTCTCACCTTTTGCACTCCAAAACCTTCTAATCTAGATCTCCATTTCTATTCTCTAAATCCTTTGATCATACATACATAAATCCTTGTTTCAAAGTGATCCAAACATCAACCTCTCAAGTGCAAGAGAAGAATACTTCTATCCTCCAAGGCAAGAAGTATTACAACTTGTTGTGACCTCCACATCCAATTTGTTAGAGCATCATCCATTGTATCTATCCCTTTGTGTAATTTGTTATGAATATTTGATAGAAGATAGTGTAGCTAGGTGTATAGATAGAGTTATTGGTTAGTAGATTGTTGTGAAGGAGAAAGTTAGGAAGTAGATTCTAGTGAAGAAGATAGTTGTGAAGTAGATAGTTGTGAAGAAGATAGGTGTGAAGTAGATAGGTGTGAAGATAGATAGGTGTGAAGAAGTTGTGTAGAAGTTGTGATTAAGTTGTGACGAATTTGTGGTGTGTAAATTGGTGTGTAAGGTTTTCTCCGCCATAAGGGAGCTTGTTGACATAGTGAAGAAAACTCTCGAGTTAGGTGCTCGGGGAGTGGAGTAGGGCAAGGAAGGTGTCCTTGTAGCCGAACCACTATAAATCTCTTGTCTCGCGGTTCGATCTTTCCATCTCTCATTTACTTCTTTACTTACATTATTATTGCTTTAGCATACATATATATTGTTGTTAATATTGTGCAAGACTTGACTTCACATAATCTCGAATCTAAATTTTTGAAAGAAAAGACAATACACGAACAAAGTTTTTCATAATAAACCAAAAAGACGTAAAACTATTCAAACCCCCATTCTAGTTTTCCACAATTGGTATCAAGAGCCACGTCTAGCAAGATTTTTAAAATATATTGTATTTTAAAACTTGTAACGATCTATGGAATCTGAAAAATATTTAGAAGGGCAATCCATACAAAGAGCACCACTATTTGAAAGTGATGGATTTTTATATTGGAAAAATAGATTCGAAACTTATGTGAAATTTAAAGATCTTGATCTTTGGCATGTTATTACATTTGGTGATTTTCATCCTACTCAACAAAATCCAGAAACTAAAATGGATGAAATTGTACCTTTTGAAAAACAAAATGATGATTTGAAAAAGAAACTAGCAAAAAATAATGAAGCTAAAATGGTAATTTATAATGCGTTACCACGCAAAGAATACGAAAGAATTTTTATGTGTAAAACCGCCAAAGAAATTTGGGAGTAACTACTTATTACTCACCAAGGTAATAGTCAAGTCAAAGATAATAAAACAGATCTTCTTGTACAACAATATGAACAATTTATGATTCCGGAAGAGGAATCAATAGATAATGCATTTGCTAAATTTAACACTATTATCACAAGTTTCAAAGCACTTGATTAGACATTTTCTAGTAAGAATTGTGTTAGGAAATTTCTTAGGGCATTGCATCCAAAATGGCGATCTAAAGTCATGGCAATTGAAGAATCGAAGAATTTGATGACGTTGTCACTTGACGAACTTATTGGCAATTTAAAGGTCCACGAAGAAATTATAAGAAGAGATTCGAAAACGGTCAAAGTCAAGAAGAAACAAACTAAATCCATTGCTCTAAAAGCCAAAAAGGAACTTAGTGAAGATGATTCAAGTGACGAGAGTGAAGACGAAGAATATGCAATGGCCGTAAGAGAATTCAAGAAATTCTTCAAAAGACGAGGAAGATTCCCTAGATTACCACGAGATGAAAGAAAGTTGTTCCAAAGAAATAGAAGTGATAACTACGGGAAAAGAAAGTGCTTTAGATGTGGTAGTCAAAATCATCTCATTGGTGAATGTCTAAAGCCACCGGGTTACGAAAATCAAGGCGCCTTCGTTAGTGGAACATGGAGTGATAGTGACAAAGAAGAAGTTGAAAAACCAAGAGATGAAAAATGTTTTGTAGCCAAAGCCACCGATGAAATATGCTTAGGAATAGACTTGGAGCCCGATGAATGGATCAAAGATAACGGATGTTCGAGGCACATGACGGGAAACCGCAAGCTATTTTCTACATATAACGCATACAATGGAGGTAATGTTATTTTTGGTAGTGACTTGCGTGGAAAAATCATAGGCAAAGGTACGATCTCTCAAGACTCACTTACTATTGAAAATGTTGAGCATGTAGATAATTTAACTTATAACTTACTTAGTATAGGCCAAATATGCGATAATAAGTGTAGACTTACCTTTACCGATAAGGATAGCGAAATAGTTAAGAATGGAAAGGTTATAGGTAGAGGAATTAGGGAAGGAGGCATATATGTTATGAAAATAGGAAACAAACCAGAAGATAGGATATGCCTAACAACCCTAGACGACAAATCCACTTTGTGGCATAGGAGATTAGGACATGCAAACATGCAACAAATACAATCTTTAGCCTCTAAAGAATTAGTTAGAAACTTGCCTAACCTAAGATATGACAAACACTTTTGTGATACTTGTAAAATTGGAAAACAAGCTCATGCAAGTCATAAGTCTAAGAATATAGTATCCACTACTAGGTGCCTAGAATTGTTACATATGGATCTATTTGGTCCATCCGCTGTGCGGAGCTATGGAGGAAACCGTTATACCCTAGTAATAGTAGACGACTATTCACGATACACGTGGACTAGGTTTTTAAGTGACAAAACCCAAGCCTTTGAAAAATTTGAAATATTTAGTAAAATGATTCTAAATAAATTAGGATGCACAATAGTATCTATTAGGACGGACCATGGTAGGGAATTTGATAACGAAGTACAATTCAGAAAATATTGTGATTTAAATGGAATATCTCACAATTTCTCTGCTCCTCGTACTCCTCAATCAAATGGCATAATAGAAAGAAAAAATAGGTCACTACAAGAAATGAGTAGAACAATGTTAAATGAACAATCCATCCCACAAAAATTTTGGTGTCACGGTGTAGATACATCAACATATATAATTAATAGAGTATCAATTAGGAGAATTTTAGGAAAAACTCCTTATGAGTTGCTAAGAGATAGAAAACCTAACCTAAGCTACTTTAGAGTATTCGGAAGTAAATGTTATATTCTAAACACTAGGGATTACCTTACTAAATTTGACCCAAAATCATACGAAGGAATATTTTTAGGTTACTCACAAAATAGTAAAGCATATATAATACTTAACAAACACACTATGAAAGTAGAAGAATCTTTAAATCTAACATTTGATGAAACACCACCACCTCCTAAAACATTACCTTTAGAAGATGATGACTTAGTCGAAGATGAAGCTATTGAGGTTAGTAAAACAAAACCCCTAGGAAATGATAATGAAATCATAGACTTAGAAGACAACGAAGTAGTAAATATTAAGGAATCTAAATTACATCCATTAGATAACATAATTGGAAGTCTTAATCAAAAAACACTTAGGTCACAAGCTGAAGATAAAAATAACTTCTTTTGTTTCCTCTCAGCAATAGAACCTAAGAATATTAATCAAGCATTAAAAGATGAAAGTTGGGTTATGGCTATGCAAGAAGAATTAAATCAATTTAAGGCTAATGATGTTTGGGAATTAGTCCCAAATCCAATGAACATGACCATCATACAAACTAAGTGGGTATATAGGAATAAGTTAGATGAAAATGGAATAGTAACTAGGAACAAAGCTAGGTTAGTTACCCAAGGTTATAATCAACAAGAAGGAATTGATTATGACGAAACTTACGCCCCTGTAGCTAGATTAGAATCTATTAGAATATTACTTGCCTATGCATGCGCCCTAGACTTTAAGTTATTCCAAATGGACGTAAAAAGTGCATGCCTCAACGGTTTTATCAATGAGGAGGTTTATGTGGCACAACCTCCAGGATTCATTGACTTCGCAAAACCTTATTATGTTTATAAGCTAAAGAAAGCTTTATATGGACTCAAACAAGCTCCTAAGGCTTGGTACGATCGATTAAAAGCTTATCTTATTAAACATGATTATTCCATGGGAATGGTAGATAACACTCTTTTCACTAAAAAGAAAGACCTAAATCTCATCATTGTCCAAATATATGTCGACGACATTATATTTGGATCGACTTGTCAAGAAATGTGTGATGAATTTGCCAAAATCATGCATGATGAGTTCGAAATGAGTATGATGGGTGAACTAAACTTTTTCCTAGAATTACAAATAAAACAATTAGAAGATGGAATATTCTTTAACCAATCTAAGTACATTAAGGAAATGCTTAAGAAATTTGGCCTAGAAGACTCAAAACCTATGAAAACCCCTATGTCTACGGAAGTGAAGCTCACAAAAGATGATGAAGGTGAGTCCGTGGATAATACTAAGTATAGAGGAATGATAGGTAGTTTTCTATACTTAACGGCAAGTATACCCGATATCATGTTTAGTGTTTGCCTTGGTGCCTGCTTTCAAGAGGATCCCAAAACCTCTCACCTAGAACCGGTTAAACGTATCTTCCGATACATTCAAGGCACTATACACCTAGGATTATGGTATCCTAAGGGATCCGGCAAAGAAACCATCGTCTATGCGGATTCGGATCATGCGGGAGACTATGTAGATAGAAAGAGCACTAGCGGTATTTGCACATTTATGGGATGTTGTCTAACATCTTGGTTTTCGAAGAAGAAAACCGCTCTTGCTATTTCTACCACCAAAGGCGAATATGTAAGCGCTGGAAAGGCATGTCAAAAAGCACTATGGATGAAACAAGCTCTCATAGACTATGGCATTAGGTTAGAAAATGTTCCTATTATGTGCGATAACAAAGGTGCGATAGATTTAAGTAAAAATCTGGTTCAACACTCTAGGACTAAACATATAGAAATACGCCACCACTTCCTTAGGGATAATGTACAAAAAGGAAACATAGCTATAGAAAATGTTGCATTGGAAGATAACATTGCGGATATATTCACTAAACCCCTTAAGCGTGAATTATTCAACCACTTGCGTTTAGGATTAGGAATGATGGAACAAGTTGACTAAATTTTATTGCATTTACACTACTTATTACTTGCATAAAATTTATTTTTCTTCCACCTCTTCAATATCTGAGTCTAGGAATCTATTTCGCACAAGATTAAAGATTGGGAAACCTCGTTTTTATTGCATATACATTCTTATAAAACCCAATCAAATTCTATTTAAATCTATTCTCACATCTAGGAAACACATGAAAACCATTTTTCTTGCATTTTTTAATAATGCTAAAAACATTTTCTTGAATCATGCATAAAATCTCACATGAATTATCAAAATAAATAATCTAATATATACCATTGATATTCATGAATTGAGCAAAAATCGAATCAAGGAGATTTTGGATTGTTTCTTAGGAAGTTTTCTTATTTGCATTTAGGAGTCGAAACAATCACAACTCCACATTTGTTGCATGTAGGCACACACTAGGACAAAGTCTCAAACAATGTTGTCATTTTGTTCCATCACTAGTTTCTCACTCACTAGTTGCCTTTACCTTTGATCTAAGATAGTTGCTCTAGGTAGAATTGTGTGCCCTTGCCTTTGCTTGTCTCCTCTAGATTATTATTGATTGCTTGTTTGCTCTATTACTTTAATGTTTTTTCATGCATGCTATATTATGATTAGATTAGATGCTATATTGCCTCAAAGAGTTGAACTTGCTTGAATTCAAACCTAAAAACACAAGCTTTCTGAAGATTTTCTGCCAAAAACCCAATTCTGGCAATCTGGAAACCACCAGATGGGCGGCCCTCTTGATTATGTAAGGCGGCCCCCTTAATAATTAAGGGGACCGCCCCCTAATTAAGGGGACCGGCCATCTGATGGTCGGGTTTACAGAATCCTTTCTGCTTTTTAGCCCATTTTATCCTACACTTCCTAAAATTCACAAACGTATTTTGTCCTAATCACCCAAACAAACATTATCCATCCATAAACACACAAATCCCACACTATAAATACCCCTTTCTTCAAATTCTTCATTCATCTCATTATGACCTCTCTAAACAAACCAAAACCAAAAGCCTCAAGGCTAGCAAGGATGACGGAAAAATCGGTTTGGCGAAGAAAAAGCCCTCGAAACAAATCCATCATAACCAATGAAGTTGGAAATCAATCAACAGCTCCAACTACTTACTTCCCAAACTTTACACCAAACCCTCAAGGACATTCCTTTTATCCTCTTTAGAAACCATACAACTTTGGCCAAACGTCCACCTTCATGCCAAACTACACATCTCAACCTCCAAACACTTATAATGATCCCTACAAATTTGATCAACCATCAAACTACACTTCCAAAAATTTCAATTCCAACTACACAATCCCAATTCATCCATATCATCATAATGATTCTCTTCAAATTGCCACGGAAAAGCATAAGTTCCATGAAGAAATAAACCAAATCCATGATCTAAGTTATCTCCTTGCTATGCATCGTGCACAACGCAATAAAGGGCAACCTCCATCATCACCCTATGCAAATTGCTTACCCCACTCTCTCAACTTGGACCAAGTTACAAACCACACTCATTTTTGCCCTTGTTGCATCTTCCTCCAAAAACAAATCCTCTACTTGAGTGAAGATATCTCTTGGATTGAGTATCAGCTCACTCGTCCTCATCCAATACCACCCTTGACATGATACAACATCGTGAGGTCCACCTCTTCCACTCCATATCCTTCTCCTTCAAACAACTAAGCTTTATGCTTATGTTCTCCTCAAGCAAATAAAACACTCAACCATGGGTTGCAAGCAAGTCCAAGTGCTCTCTTTGGCAATTTAGGACTTTGTTGTTTCTTTTGTTTTATTGCAATCAATATGCTTCAAGCATATTGTATGTTGTAATGATGATCATTTCTATGATCATCTTATATATGCTTGAATGAATCTATTTTTATTTGCATTATTGCTGCTTTGCATAATGTGTCTTGTTATCCTCACATTTTTTTTGTAGCCAAGCAGTCCATAGCTCGTTTCCTTGGTGCTCTCAAATGAGGGGGAGCACACATCAAGGGGGAGCTTTCTACCCGTTTAACTTTTTTCATGAAGCTTAATCGGCATAACCTTTTTGATTTTACAAAAAGGGGAGAAGCGAATATAAAACTCTAAATACTTGTCTAAAAAAATTAATTTTTAGATTTAAAGAGTTTAAAATTTTGTAATCATCAAAAAGGGGGATATTGTTGACATAAATAATGCCTAAAAACATTGTTAACATTCATCGACATCTCTATGTTTTGATAATCACAAAACGTAAATTCATTAAACTAAAAATTATATCGTAAACAAGTATTTAGAGATAAATATTTCATTTTGCATCCAAATGACTTAAGGTATGAATAAACAAAGTGTTTATTGCATTCTTTGATCAAAGGAAATTTTTCTCTAATCACTAGAACTTTTATAAAATGTCATAAACATTTTATATCCTTTACAAAATAATTTTTGGGATTAAAAGAATATGTTTAAATCATTATAAATATATGATTTCAAATTTCCAACCAAAAATGGCAAATATTATCCAGAAAAACCTTCCCCACAAAAGGACAAACAAATCCAACGTTCTGGAGGGGCGGCCCCCTTAATTATACTAGGCGGCCCCCTTAATGATTAAGGGGACCGCCCCCTAATTAAGGGGACCGGCCACGCTCCAGAACAGTAATTTGTTTTCCTATAAATACTGGTTCGTTTCACAGATTTTTCTCACCTTTTGCACTCCAAAACCTTCTAATCTAGATCTCCATTTCTATTCTCTAAATCCTTTGATCATACATACATAAATCCTTGTTTCAAAGTGATCCAAACATCAACCTCTTAAGTGCAAGAGAAGAATACTTCTATCCTCCAAGACAAGAAGTATTACAACTTGTTGTGACCTCCACATCGAAGTTGTTAGAGCATCATCCATTGTATCTATCTCTTTGTGTAATTTGTTATGAATATTTGATAGAAGATAGTGTAGCTAGGTGTATAGATAGAGTTATTGGTTAGTAGATTGTTGTGAAGGAGAAAGTTAGGAAGTAGATTCTAGTGAAGAAGATAGTTGTGAAGTAGATAGTTGTGAAGAAGATAGGTGTGAAGTAGATAGGTATGAAGATAGATAGGTGTGAAGAAGTTGTGTAGAAGTTGTGATTAAGTTGTGACGAATTTGTGGTGTGTAAATTGGTGTGTAAGGTTTTCTCCGCCATAAGGGAGCTTGTTGACATAGTGAAGAAAACTCTCGAGTTAGGTGCTCGGGGAGTGGAGTAGGGCAAGGAAGGTGTCCTTGTAGCCGAACCACTATAAATCTCTTGTCTCGCGGTTCGATCTTTCCATCTCTCATTTACTTCTTTACTTACATTATTATTGCTTTAGCATACATATATATTGTTGTTAATATTGTGCAAGACTTGATTTCACATAATCTCGAATCTAAATTTTTGAAAGAAAAGACAACACACAAACAAAGTTTTTCATAATAAACCAAAAAGACGTAAAACTATTCAACCCCCCCCCCCTTCTAGTTTTCCACATAATTCTTCCACTCCACCTAATCGTTACCAACCAAACAGTCCACCCTCTAACTGTACTTTCAATAACAATCCTTCCAATAACTATGGTAGTACCAATAATCTTGAAGGATTGATGTCCATGTTTATGGCATCTCAAGAAGCTCGCATAGCTAAGTTTGAAGCCGATTTCAAACAAAAGCAAAGTGAGATGACCAATAACATTAACACATTGTTGAAAGTCCTCAATGACCAAGAAATGGGAGCACTCCCAAGCGACACGGTCAAGAACCTGAAACTAAACGTTAATGCCATATCATCGGTTCTGTCACCTACTTCTTGTCCACAATACTATTCGGTCAAATGAGCATATGTTTCAAGCAAACCTAAATTCTTCAAAAGGACCAATCGAATAAAATATCTGATATTAAACCAGTCAAAAGCATAATTGAAACACCTCCTACACAAAACCTTGATGATGAATTCAAGGAACTTCGCCTTGAACGTCCGGTTATTGAAGTTTTAGCACGAGCTCCCTACTACAACGCCCTTTTAGATAAATATGAGGAGAAACTTAAGTTGGGCAAGAATGGGACCGCCTTCATTCAAAATAAGTTGCCTAAGAAATTAGATGATCCGGGCATATTTGTTTTACCTTGTAGGATCCGAAACTCCGAAGCTTTTGACACACTAGCCTATCTTGGGTCAAGCCTTAATCTACATCCGTTGTCCCTTTACACCACTCTTAAGCCTGGAAAATTAGATGACACGGAGGTAATTATAGGTCTAGCGGATGGTAGTGTAGCATATCCGGTAGGGGTAGTGAAGGACGTACTAGTACATATAGGGAGATTGACAATGCTTGCCGATTTCCACGTCCTTGATATGGTTAGTGACACTGCGTGCCCTTTGTTAATAGGAAGAGGATTCTTAGCTACTGCAAGTGCGATGATTGATTGTAAGGAATCTAGGATAGCGGTAAGAGAAGGAGACATTGGTCGGTCTATGATGTTAAGAAACATGCTTATGATACTCATGAGGAACCGACACCTCATTGGGTAGATTTGAATAGGAGACCATCTAGATACGGACCTTGGGTTAATGGAGACTTCATAGGACCTCAACGCCCATTTTACTTAGAAGAGGAGTTTATAAACAAAACACATTCGGTAGAGCAACTTATAGCTAGGGATGAAGAGCTAAACCCATTTGAGGATCCCTTAGTCTTTAGGAAAATGATTGAATTCCTAGGGGTAATGCCTATCAACTTAGGAATGAACAAGTAGAAAAGGGAAGGTGATAAGTGTAAATGGAATTGGGACAAGCCACCTAAGGAGGGAGACGGATCATGTCATATGAAGATGATTCTATATGATCCGGATGGAGAAAAGTTTGAGAAGCCATACCGAACTAAGAGAACCAATAGGAAATTAAAACCTAAGTTTGATTCAAAAAGATGTCCTCGATGAGGAACTCACTCATATAGGATAGCCCATGACCTTGAGTTTAGCTACAAGACTCGTTAATAAAGAAAAGCGCTTCTTGGGAGGCAACCCATGTTTTGTTTGTTTTATTTGTTTGATTTTATTTGCTTCCGTATGCATGCTTTATTTTTATTGTTGGTGAATCATGTTTCAAAACAAATTGTGAAAATGCTTTATTTTGTTTTTAACTTCGTCTTAATTAAATATAAAGGTATTTTGCAAAAGTTAAGTGTAAGGGAAATCCAAATTTGTTTATAAGAACGAAATTGATCATGATCTACTACAATATTAAATGAACATGTATATTAGTATTTGTTTGAGTCAAATGCTTGTATCGAGTCATAATGATGTTTTGCAGGATTTTCTCATAAGTGTTTCCAGAAATTTTCCGAAAACTTAACATAAGATTTCTGCAGGTCACTTCTGACGGCGTCAGGATTAACACCTGATGGCGTCATGTGTAAAATTCTGGAAATTTTGCGAGTTTTGTTTTTCTGCCGGAGTCATAAAAGTTTTTGTTAATTCTTTAGTTTTGAAAACTTCGGGAAATCTGCAAACATTCATTCCACAAACATTATATCCTTGTATATATGGATTGATTGCCGCCGATTTTACGCGAGGTTTGCCTTGATTGTTTTCTCAGGTTTAAAAGGTTATATTAGACAAGAAGATGATTTATATTTCTGGAGGGAAGCTTTCAACGTTCATTTTCTTAGAGGAAGATCTAACCTTGTTGACACATTATCCACATCGAACGAATCAGGGGAGTATTTGTGTTCATTCTTTTACCTGTTTTACTTTTACATTCTTTAATTGAACATTGGGGACAATGTTCAACTTAAGTGTAAGGGGAGGGTAAATGATGATACCTTAGAGAATACAATTGCACTTGAGTTTGTTTGTTTGATAGTATGTGTGTAATCAAACTTAGAGAAATACTTGTTAGGGCAATTTTAGTGCCAAATTTAAATTTTTTTACAACATTTAGGAGTGAAGCTTTAGCCTTAACAAACGTCTCATGGATAGGAGTTGTATGACTAGCACAAAATTGTACCACTCAAAAAAAATTCACCCAAATATGTGAGGTTCGCCTTTAGATTTGATAGGAAAAGCATTAATTATTAGTGCTTATGAGTGTACCGGTAGTATTTAGATTCTAGAACTTGCGTTAGTGATGCATCCCGATACCGCTAGTGAGACTACATTCGTGTAGTTAGGATTTACTACATGATAAGAGGCATTAGGATCACCCTTGTGTTTAAACCCGTATAATAATTACTTGACCATTTAAGTCATTTACTTGACTAGCGAAGTCAATTAATTTTTCCCACACCTTAGCGTTGTACTCATTTTTAGTACACGATACCCCTAGTACACCCCTCCGAGCCTATCTTTTTTGTTTCTAACTTTAAGCATCTTACTTAAAGGAAGAATTTGTTAACAATCTACCCAAATGTGCAACCAAATCGCCTTAGCCTTCCATGTATGCACTCATCTTTAGTGCATTATTGTTATTTGTTTAAACCCTTAGTTAATTGTCTAATTGATTACATGGTTGCTAAGTCGAGTCATATCTTGTACATATTGGTTTGGGACGATTGGGACTCATGGGTAAAGTACTATTGTAATGGAGTAATGGGGAAGAACACCATTTATTACCCTCATATGTGTATTAATCTTAAAAAGTACTTCAAGTGTTTTGATTATCTTGATTCGAGTCATTAGAATAGTTTATTGTAAAGTATGTAAAAATTCAAGTGTAAGGGGAATGCAAATTCCCTACGATGTATTATTTTGGATGGTAGGGCAAGAGTGTATGCAAAATAAATAAATAAATAAATAAATAAAAAATAAGAAAAAAGAAAAAAATAGAAAAAGAAAAAGAGAAAAACATACGGACTACCATCCCATTTCCTTCTATGTTATTTTATGTTTGTTTCATAGTTTGTTAGATTTTGATTAGCTTAAGTCGATTCGAGTCGTGGCTTAGCAACGCCACTTTGTACATGTAATTAACCTAGATGATTAACTAGCCATCAGTAAATATTGTCTTTATCAAACAAAACCGTGTTTACCATATCCCTACACCTAACGTTATAAGCCTTTTAAAAGACCTCTTTGATAGTTTATCCTAGGTGCTTACACCAAGTGGTGGAGGTTTGATCCTTTCCCATGCCTATGGTAATCTATTTGCTATGACAGGTAGTGAGAGATGTTTTCCATTTCCATATTGTGATATATATCTTATTACACCCGAGAGATGTGAGTATCTAAACACTATTTGTGAGGTGCTAGTGTAGGATTTACGTATTTATTTTTGGTTGAAGTGGAACGATTATTTATTGTAATTACTTTTATATTAGTGTTAAATGACCCCTAACTTGTATTTTGATTAGAAAAAAAGCGCATTTGCTTGAGGACAAGCAAATCCCAAGTGTAAGGGTATTTGATGAGACGAAAAGTGTACCGCTTTTACGGGGTCATTTAAGCCCAAATTCGAAATTCTTTGATCAAATATCGTCCTAAATCGTTCATTTTGTCATTTTAGGTACTTTTGGAGAGAAATCTGGAAAATGATGCATTTTGGACGTTTTTGCAGCGTAAAAGTGAAGAAAATGGCAAAGTCTCAAAATCCTTGCTGGAAGAGTACCTGACGGCGTCAAGACCATACATGTGACGGCGTCAAGCTTGGAAAAAGAGGTGGATATAGAGAATATACATGACGGCCCAGAAAAATTTCAAGGCAAATATGCCTGACGGCGTCACCAAGGCCGTCAGGACCAACTTACACGTGACGGCCCAGAGCAAAGTTTCTACATGACGGCGTCAATATTGGATCTAGGCAATATGACCCTTGTTTTGGCGGCGAGTTGACGGCGTCACACTCCATAACGTGACGCCGTCAGAATGTATAGTCTATATATATTTTTCCAAATTTTCATTCATAAGTGTGGAATATTTAGTGCAAAAACCCTAGACGAATTTCCAGAGATTTCAAGGGTTTCTACCCTTTGTTTCTTCCATGTCTAATTGAAGATAAGTCCTTTATCAAATCATTCAATATGTCTATGTGTTGTTTGATTATATCTTATGTTTGTCTTCTATTTAACATGCTAGGCTAGGTTTTCCTTGTGTTTGCTTAGATGTAATGAAACCTATATGTTAATTATTGGTTGATTGTTTGTTTATATTGTTATGGATGAATGAATTCGATGTTAGGCTTAAGAAAACTAGCAGACTTCCAATTGGTAACTTGCTTGAACGTCTTAAGAAACATGATCGGAGGTGTACTACGATTTATTGGTTATATTTAATGCATAAGTAACTACTAATGATACTTAGGAGCTAGTAGTCGGCTCGACCTAGAATGAAGTAGAAGCTTATAGAGTTAGGGAAGATCGTACACGGCCCTACGACTAGTATTAAGGAATATAACCCGTCATTCATGCAATTGTAACAAGCTATAAACCGGTAAAAGATATCTAGGGAATAATGAAATCTAAGTAAACACAATTCTCTCTATTATTGTTTTCACCACACAATTATCTTAGTTTATTTCATTTCATTTTGTTTTGTTTTATTTGAATTTGTAGTAATTTGGGTTAGTTGACTAGCAACTAATTCTGCTCACTCCTTCAAAACCCGAGATTTTAATTGCTTTTCATAAAATATAAAAATACAAAAAGAATCATCCCTCACTTTTAGACCTAGTTTAGTAGACTTTTTAATCCTAGCGAACACTATTCCTGAGTTGAATGATCAATCTACCGGTACTTGTCATTATACTATACTACAACGATCAGGTACACTGCCTGGCGGGGATTGCAAGCTTCTTAAGATCGCTTGAGAGGTAAAACCTGTTGCAAGGGCGCAATCCCACGTATCACTTATGCTAGTGACCGCCGAGGGGCTCACTCACTACGACCACTATATAGTGATTGATTTGGAATATTGTTGAATTGCGAAATCTATGCCTGCCTCTAGTCACACATAGCACTTAACTCTTCAGGTCCACAACTACTTTATAACTTAAACCTATGAACTCACCAGCGTAAGTTGACTTTTTAGTATGTTTTTCTCAGGTAACTAGATGATTGCTTTCATAGCTTGGTCTTCGGTGGAGTGGCATGGTTTGAGGCATCGATAAAACTCTGATATTTCTTTTTATGGATCTAATTACTTTTATCTATTATGGCTTCCCTTATTTAAGATTTTGGATGAATGTAAACTTTGACTAAATGTTGGATTTTGTTTACATTATATCTATGCTATCTTGCTTTCTATACTTGTTATATTACCAATCCACGTAGCACCCCGAAAGCTTGTAAGTATTCCGCTGTAGCAAATTTTGAGGGTGTTACACATGATCATAGTGATTAGTTATAATCACAATTCTATCCAATATAAGAGACATAGGGTGAGGTATTGAGCTTTACGTTTCTTACTGGGTGAACCTTTTTTTTATCGCTCACATACACATGAAACACCATACACAAAACTCCTTCAATAAATTAAACGTAAAATTATTCCTTGTCTCTTTATGAACCTCCACCATAAATCTCGATGTTAAATTTATGTCACTTAAGATTCACATATGAACTCAACATTTGGTTCAGTTACTTATGAAAGACATCCCAATATTACAATTATATAGGTTGGTAACATTATATTTTTGCTATCGGATACTAAGCATTTGGTGTCCTATTACAATTATATAGCTAGTCTCTCATTGTATCTTCATATACAAATAACTAATCAATGCATAACATTAACTGAGCATACCTCTGATGCAAAACAAATACATGCGAGTACATATTAAATTCAGAGCTACTTTCTCATTGTATCTTCATATACAAATAACTAAGTAATGCATAACATCAACTAAGCATACCTCTCATGGCCGGCTTTAAGGGAGTGCAAGAGGTGCCATTGCACAGGGCCACCGCTTAACGAGGGCCACAAAATTTCATGCACTTTATTATATGTATATACACAATATGAGGCTTGAGTTTAATTAGTTCACGCACTAGTGATACATATGTATTTTGCATGTGTGTTTAAGGGCCTCTTTGTGGTGATGGCACGGGTCCACCGAAATCCATGAGATGGCCTTGATACCTCTGATGCAAAAGCAGCAAAACACATATACGGAGTATAATTTTAAAATATCAGTCATTATAGTCTCAGTTTAAAATCAATAAAAAAAATCTTAAACTAATAGTCAAAGTAAACTCTCATGCCGTATAATGAGTAGCCAACTTGCTAACATTATCAAAGTTGGTTTTAGGATTTGGAAAACAACAAATAACTCGTATTTTGAATTTAAAGTTTCAAAGAAAACCGTGTGCATCTCAAATATATTAAGCATACATACCCTAGCAATTAAAATTCAAGCATATGAGCCTTTATCACTTTCACAATTCACAATTCCTGATCTTATATCCAAAGGAAACATATTGCATCATCATGTACATTATGCACTGAGTAAACTATTAAACAATTATTGCAAAGATTCCCTTCTTGGGTGGATTAACGATTTTAAATACTATAAAATAGTTTGTTAATGGAGCTTCATATACTCGGTCAACCTATGACTTTTGCTTAAATACATATAACACAACTTGTGACATTTGACTATTTGTTTCCTCTAATTATATAAAATTTCATTTCCTGTAACCTTTTAGTATCACCAAACGGTCCATAGTCCAAATATTGTTGGACAAACAAGATAAATTTACTCGACTGAAGAGCTATAGACTTTTGTATAAATTATTGAAGGTGTCGAGCACCGGTGTCATGAAATTCTGCAACCGCAATAGAAATTTAGTATCGGTGTCAAGTATCTGTCCAAATTCTATTTGAATGTCGTTAAAGTGATGTAATCTCTTCGCACGAGTAAAATTGCAATGAATCTTATTCGGCGTGCAACTTGTTTTCTAACTTGATCAAAGTCAACTGGTTTACTGATGAAATGTCGTAATTTTGCTACCACATGGCTTAAAAAACTATGCAAGTGATGCTCTTGTTTTGTTAGTGCGTTTTCTTTATTGCTAAAGCAAAATGTATAGCATATAAAAAAACTCCAAGAGCATAACTCCTGTACAACTTTACTGAATCAAAACCAAATTGTTTGTATTTACTTAAAATACGTGGGTCAATATTTTCTTATAAAGTGTTTTCATCCGACTTTAATCTATCTTAGAGCACAAGGTGCAAAGTTGAGGTTAGGCTCTTCATTCGGGCCCCACCCATGCCACATCACCAAAACACCTCAACTTCAACTAACCACAACAAACCCCTCTCACCAAACAACAAACTTCAATTTCCCCATTAGGGCCCCACCTCAAATTATATACCTAATATTTAAAGGGAAAAAAAATGGAATGTCAAAAACATAAGCTCGCCGTCACCACGGGGAGGTAGCCAACGGGGAAGAACGGCAAGCCCCTCTTGGTGTGGTGAAGAGGAACGGCTCGCCGTTGGCATTGCCAAGTCGGACGGCGAGCCCCTCTTCCCCATCTGCACCTTGTGCTCTTAGGGTTTGTTTACTAAATTAAGGGGCTGTTTGGTTTGTTGCTAGGAATCATAATAGGTATCGGATTTGGTATGGGGTACAATGACAATGGACATGAAAATGTGTTTGATTACGATTATTTATGTTTGGATGACAAACTATGATATGAAAAAGTGTGTAGATATTTGAATTTTATAATGGAAAAGAGAGGAGCCAACGGAATGAATTTCATAGACACCAAATTGATGGGTAATAAGTCTGGCTATGATATACCCATTTCATTCCTGAGCCCACTAAACAAACATCTTTAATCATTATCAAACCCATAACCCCATTCTCATATACTCATACCAAACGCACCCTAAATGGTATTAAGTATTAACCACTTAATTGAGAGAGGGAGGTTTTGATGGACCACCCCAAGATGAATTAAAGGATTGGGCCCACTCATTAAGTGAAAAGTAAACAGCTCTTAGCCTTACGGCTAGAGGTGGGCATTGACCGGTTTTGATCAAAACCAACCCGGTTTTTAGTCAAAGGTCAAGAACCGGTTTTGGGCAAAAACCGGTTCGGTTTGGTTTGGATTTAAAGTGGAAAAAATCCAGACTGGTCCAAACCGATTGGGGTCGGGTGGGAACCGGTTTTTGTGGAAAAACGGGTTTCAAACAAGTTTTTTTTTTCTTTTTTTTTTAATCTGTTAGCCACACATTATTTGAGATTTTCGGGATTTTTTTTCATTTGTTCGCGGTTTATATACAATTAACTCACTAAACTTCAACTTTTATTTTATAAACTCATAATACATAAAACATAAAGTAATTGAAACACAAAGCTAATACATTTGATCGATTTATTTATCAGAAAGTTTAATTGACAGCTTCTTCGAGAGTGACATCTTCTTCTTCAGCTTCGGAGGACCTAGCCTCGGTAGCAACTTCATCTTGAGTTATTTCTTCATCTGAAAGTTATATTGTTAAACCCTCTTACACCTCGGCATCTTGTAATTTTGTTTTATAATCTAGTCCGTCTTCAAGACTTGAAAAGTTTTGTATATGTTCGGCCGCGTCTAAGTAATCCTTCAAGCAAATACACATCTCTCTAGATGCAGGTGCGAGTCTTGTTATACGTATCGATAATACCCTTCCACTAGTAGAAAAAGCGGATTTCGAAGCTATCGTAGAAGCTTCTATGCTTAGTAAATCTCGGGCCATGGCGGCTAGAACGGGAAATTAAGATTGCCTTCCTTTCCACCAAGCCAAAATACTAAACTTTAGATATTCTTTGGCTCCCGGAGTGTTTATCCAATCGGTTCCAATATATCTTCCAAATTCGTTAGTCGATGATTGGTCACTCCTAGCCCGTTAGTGTTTTCTTATCTTAAATTATAAAATAAGCCAAGCATCTGATCCATGATAGAATTTGTAGAAAACGATGAAGAAGCCATACTCGTTCAAACATTTGTTTCATCATATTTGTTATAATAAAAATCAAATAAATCTTTAAAACATTTGTTGAAATACTTTTTTGCATTTGTTGCAAAGAAAACATTTTCTTGAAGCAAATCCAAATCCGTAGCAATAACGTGCGACTCCATACCAGCTATTATCTTAAGGACCTGAGATAAAATATGCTAAAAAGGTCAACACAAAGGTTGAGTGAAATTCATAGGTTTATAAATAAATAGTGGACCGCAAGATTTTAGAGTTATAGTGATAATTGAAATGAATACAATAATCATTAAAATAATTATTATTGCACAAAGATCATGACACTCAAAATGTTAACTAGGGGTACCAAAACAATGATAATAATAATAATGGCCCTGGTAGGTAATTTTCCGTATACCTAGTATCTCAAACATAGCGCATCTGGTTGTCTATCCAATCAACACAAATGGGATTCGTCAATCCCAATAGTCCAATTCATAATATTCGCGTTTACACGAAATAATTAATGGTTCATGATACGAGGGACATTTATGGCAATAATGATAACTTAGGCAATAATACATTGAGTTAAGCATAGAATTTTAAATCACTTGTGTCCATAATAAAATAGCATGTATCTCCTCTAAGGAGTTTATAAAATAGTTAATCGAGTAAAAGTGGGGCTATGAACTCACCATAAGCAAATGTGGTAAGCAAGGTGCAAATAAAATGATGAATAAGCCAAGAAAGTCCTACGAGCAACCAAAAATAATACGTTGCGTCTTAGGTTTTAAGATGGTAATGTATATATGCAAATAAGTTTTATAAAGTTATAATATTAATTATGTCATTGTATATAGAGTTCACAAAGTTTATTAAGAGTTCAAGGACAGATTTTGAAAAGTATGTAAAGTTTTACTAGCCCTAAGTTAAAAGCTCTATTAGGTTTTTAGAAAGTTTACCCAACTAAATAAATTCATTACTCCTAAACCGTAAAGAGTTATGACTCGGTTTTTACATCCTTGGAAAGGTTTTTGAGTGTACTAAACATATTTGTGTGTCCCATTGTCTCAAAAATTACGTACACTAAGTGAAATTAAAAATGTACCCTTAAGTACCCAAGCTGATTTCTAACAGCAATAAACAGTCCCACCAAAATGGCGATATCTTAAGTTCTACAACTCCGTTTTACCTACATTTTCTTTTATAAACAATGGGTTTAGTACAACTTTTAAGAGATTTTGGCCAATGAAACCTAGTACTCAAATCTCAACAACTTTCATCAAAATATTTTTAATTAATTCATTGGGTGGAGTTACGGAACAAGCCCTCCGGAAAATCAAAGCTAATACATAGATCTATAACCCTATATTTTTACCTAAGTTTCAATGTCTACTGATTAGATCAGTTAATTCCATTTTTGCCCCTGGTCCAAAACTGTTTTTGCAAATCAAGTCCTAATCAAGTTTTCTAGTGTTATTCATGTACAAAACATAATCAAGTCCAACAAGTGTATAAAACATATAAAACATATTGCATGCATAAAAAATATAGAGATAAATTAAAAAGGTAGAGATTTGTTCCTTACAATCTTTGATGAAAATAAAAGACCTAGAACACTAAACCTAGAATCACCAACCAAAACCCAAGCTCCTACTTTTAACCAACCCTTTTTTAACCCTTAAAATCTTGATCAAACCCTTGCAAAATCACCATGAAAACCCTTTGTAAACTTCCCAAAATAACCCTAGAATGATTAACTTGTTGAAGAAAGACCCAAGAACACAACCTAGCATACTAACCCTTCAATCTTTGCACCAAATCTTAACTAGAAATCAAAGGAGAAATGTGTGTTTGTGTGGTTTAGCTCACGGCAAGACAAGAGGGAGAACACAAAAAAAATGTGAAGTGCATGATCAAATGTAAGTTAAGTGAGGGTTTAAACAAGATAGTAGGTGCATGCATTGTAGTGGGATCCAAGTGGTGTTTAGTTGATATCACATCAAGACAATTGTTTTGGTGAGACATCAAAACCGTCCACCTAAGGGGGAGGGAGTGAGTGGGTTTTGTGATATTATTTGAGTTATAAGGTGTAGTTTGATCCGGGTAAATGAAAACGTAAAGTTTTTAAGACGAGAAATGTAAAACCGGGTAACATAAAAATCCAAAACTTTTAAGAATGTCATAACTTGTAAACATGGCCAATTTATGTATTTCAGATGAGACATGAGCTTGTTGGGGGTGATTAAACGTCGTTAAAACAAAAAACGTAGACTGTAAACGGGTAAAACATAAAATGTGCAAGGTTTACGTAAAAATAGAAAAAGTGAATTGTGACTCATAAAATATGATTGTAAGGAAACCAAAATGCATAAAATATATAGACTGGGCATAGTCTAGTCTCAGTTTGAGTTAAATATATGTTTAATGACGTACGCGGTTGAGTTTATCCGGTTACTCGTAAAAGTAAGTTTACTTAAAAATAAAAGATCAAGTAAAGTAAATTATTAAATAATGACCCCATTAACGATGTAGGCGGGTGAGTTTATCCGGTTACCCTGCAAAAATGTTTATGATACCCCCCAGCACAACTTTGCCAAAAGTCTTTTGGGTTTGAAGTGTATTATTTGAAAGTAAAGTTATAACCTTTGACAAGACAAAACTATTAAAAGAAAAAATATTATGTAATAAGTACTTAGATTAAACTAGAAAAAACAAAAACCAAAAAGTAAAATAACTACAAAAGTATAGGAATCTAATTAGATTGTTTAGAACTAAGTTTATAGAGTTTCATTAAACAAAAATATTAAACGACGAAAAATATTGAACAAAAAACGTAAAACGCATTATTGTCAACAACAACAACAAAAACCCAATCCCGCCAGAGACAGATTCTACCCCTAAAGTTAGGAAAAACCCGACAGTAGAGAGAATGCTTCCAGAAGAACCTCCGGCCAATACCCTTTTTTTTAAAAGGGGGTTAAAAGTAGGGGTCTGAATGGTTCGGTTTGGGCCGGTTTTTGGCTAAAACCGAAACCGAACGTAAAAATAGAAAAAGTGAATTGTGACTCATAAAATATGATTGTAAGGAAACCAAAATGCATAAAATATATAGACTGGGCATAGTCTAGTCTCAGTTTGAGTTAAATATATGTTTAATGACGTACGCGGTTGAGTTTATCCGGTTACTCGTAAAAGTAAGTTTACTTAAAAATAAAAGATCAAGTAAAGTAAATTATTAAATAATGACCCCATTAACGATGTAGGCGGGTGAGTTTATCCGGTTACCCTGCAAAAATGTTTATGATACCCCCCAGCACAACTTTGCCAAAAGTCTTTTGGGTTTGAAGTGTATTATTTGAAAGTAAAGTTATAACCTTTGACAAGACAAAACTATTAAAAGAAAAAATATTATGTAATAAGTACTTAGATTAAACTAGAAAAAACAAAAACCAAAAAGTAAAATAACTACAAAAGTATAGGAATCTAATTAGATTGTTTAGAACTAAGTTTATAGAGTTTCATTAAACAAAAATATTAAACGACGAAAAATATTGAACAAAAAACGTAAAACGCATTATTGTCAACAACAACAACAAAAACCCAATCCCGCCAGAGACAGATTCTACCCCTAAAGTTAGGAAAAACCCGACAGTAGAGAGAATGCTTCCAGAAGAACCTCCGGCCAATACCCTTTTTTTTAAAAGGGGGTTAAAAGTAGGGGTCTGAATGGTTCGGTTTGGGCCGGTTTTTGGCTAAAACCGAAACCGAACCGAAATCTTCGGTTTTTATAGAACCAAAAACCAAAACCTTTTAGTTTTTGGCGGTTCGATTTTTTCGGTTTATTATCGGTCTGGTTTTTCGATTATTTCAATTTTAACGGTTTATATTTGGGCATGGCCATTTTATACCAACAAACTTGTTTTACATAAAAAATTAGTTATTCTTCTTTACTTTAACCCTAATAATATTTATCTCATATTTGTACAATTATAAACATATAGATGAGACTCACACATGTAAATGAACATATACACAGTATGATCATTATCACATATGTATTAATACATTGTCAAGTAAACAAACGGCACGACAAACACGCATATAAACGCTAAGATAAATATGTTATAAATCACCACAAAATGAATATGAATTTATTTAGTTATTTTTTATATTATATTAATTATATGTTATTATATAATAAAACCAGATCGGTCAGTTTTTATTGTTCGGTTTTTGGACAAAAACCAAAACCAAACCGTATTTTTCGGTTTTTAAAAACGTAAAAACCGAACCATCGATTTTTAGTTTCCGTCGGTTATTTCAATTCGGTTTTTGGTTTGGTTTTGGTTTTTTTGGTTTTTGTACCCGCCTCTAGTTAAAAGAAGGGAAAATTACCAAAATAGACAAGTCGTCCGGGCAACTTTTTCGATAGATCGGTCGACCGGGCAACTTGTACAACGAGACACTTTTCGAATTTCATAAGCCGACAAGTGTCCCGTTATACAAGTTGCCTTGTCTATTTTCGAACTAAAATTACCTCCTGATCTAAAAAGTGACAAACCATAAGGCAACGGTCATATAATTATCACTTAAAAGAATCCATAAGTATAAGTTAGATCCGTTCTTTATACTAGCCCATTAGTGGGCCTATAACTTCGAGCGCATGCATCATCTCTCAAAACAACCGAATAAAAGGCAACCGCATATACTCGGCAATACGAATTCTCTCAAGTTACTGAATTTGATGCAATTCTGGTACACTTTTCATTCAACTAAATTGATTTCAATGTTGTGTATAAATTTTCAGTTGCTAATTTCATGAAACCCCTTTTTGCAGTGATGGCTGAAACTTCGTCCAGATTGAGACTCATACGTGGTAACTTTTTTTTAAGCTTATTTTGAGCTTATTAATTGGGCTTATGCTTATCATACGCTCATGTTAAGTGTTTGGATTAGCTCATGTTAAATAAGTTGATAAGGTAAGTGTTTGGTTTAAAATTTGGATCAAAACTGAGTGAGCATGTTATATAAGCCCAACCCTCCTTAAAAAAATCCAATGCTTATCAAAACCTCTTATATAACCTATAAAGAAAAGTGAGTATACTATCAATTCTTATTTATTTTACTTTCGGTTGAGAATTATATATAATCGTTAATTCATTTATCAATGAATGTATTGTAGAAAACATTGGGTGATAGCAGCTGTCCTTGTACAAGAAAAGTGAGTATTCCTATAAGAGTTTTGTTTATTTTATCTACAATTCTATTTTTGATTCAAGTATAAACCCTCATTGTTTCTCTCGATTCACTGCAGTAGAAGACTGGATGAAATAACCCCGATAAAAAATATAAAATTGGATGAAAGAATGAGAAGTACGAACAAGTAAGTTCGATTTTGTTTCTTTTATTATCTGTTTATAGCTAGCATATTCGATTTTTTATTGTTCTTTTCTCCGGGTTAGCCGTTGAGTTTTTTTTTTTTTTTTTGGGTAAAAGGGTTAAATCACCCCGGTAAAATAAAAAGTTAATTTATAAACGAATTTAATTTATAAACGAATTGATTTAATTTATAAACGAATTGATTGATTGTAGAAGAATGATGAGAGAAAATGCTGTTGGGCGAGAAGTAGCACATGGTTATGAAAATGAAGAATTCACTACAAGAAACAGGAGAACGGGCGACGAAATGATCCCATCGACACTTTTTCATCGGGACAATGAAGAAAAAGATAAAAAAAAATAAATAAAAAAAAATAAAAACGCTTGACCAAGGCCAAACGCGTTGAATTTTTCGGGCTAATATGCTCCCGTCGACGTGTCGACGGGACCATATTGTTCAAACTTTTCAACCTCAATAATTGCCAAAACTTGAGTGGGAATTTTGCCCACCAATATGCTCTCGTCGACATGTCGACGGGAACGTATTAATAAATAATAAAAGTATAATTAACGTTTGATTTTTCCAGAAAATTTTCCGAAAAAAATCTGGAATACTGCTGGTTTGCAGCCTACTGTTAGCAGAAATACAGATTGGTACTGTCGACATGTCGACGGCACCATAAACACAAAATTAATTATATGTTTAATGGTACCGTCCACATGTCGACGGCACCATAAACAAATATTATTATAGTTTTAAAGGATCCCGTTGTCATGTCGACGGCACAATTAAACACATAATCAATTTTGTTTATGTTGCCGTCGACATGACGTGGGCACCCTTTAAAATATAATTAACGCTTAATAATTAATTCGTTAATTATTATTTTGTTCCCGTCGACATGTCGACGGGAATAAATTGACGGACAACAAATTTCTTTGACTGAAAACTCAAGTGGGACCCACGTTGTCGTCGGGAGTTGTCGACGGGACGGTCGTTGCCGACGTGGCATTAACGATAAGTTGCTGCCGTCGACATGACAACGGGAGGAGATGGTACCGACGTCATGACAACGGCACGGTGGCGAAAATGTCTCCGGGAAAAGTGGTGAATTTACTAGTGATTTGAGACATTTGAGTTGAGTGATATATTTCTATCTGATGTAGAAAAATGACCATTCAATCTACTTATGAATATATATGTAATTTCTTGTAACTTTGGGAGAGAATTGTCATATGCTTGTTGCTGGATTCTTATAAGTTATACTACCTGTTTACAATCCCCCATGAGCTTGAAATCAAATGACATAGTATCACCCCCGTTCTGCACCCTCACCTCTAATTTCTGAAGTTAATAACCCAACAAATGATCACTATTCAGTGATATGCTAGCGAGCTCGTTATATCACCATAACAATTATCATCCCTTTGTATAATGAGGGACCTTTACCGTCATAAGATCATCTAACATAGATCTCTACCACCTCTAACATTTATAGGTTTCGCTTGACTTTTCTTCCTTGAACGAGGTTTCTTACCATACTCCCTTGATTTCTCTCAAATTGCATTCCCCTTAACCTCCTTAAACTGTCATTCTTATCAATACAATTATCGTTATAGCCCCAGGTTTCTTACCATACTCTCTCGTAAAGTTGTTGTTAATCAGTTTCTGGTGACGTACACCAATTTCCTTCAAGTTTTCATCTTTAGACTCCAAAAGCTTGTAACCTATGTTGAATGTTGTCAAATATCATTAGTTCATTTCACACTACATAATCAAATCTGAATCATATCAGATAACTCAATCTAAGCAACACAGATATGAGGATTATAGTTCAAAATTCAAGTTGTTTGCCTCCACCTGTTGATTTGGATTCAATTGCTGGTACAAGCAATTTTTTTTTTTTTTTTTTTTTTTTTTTTTGTGCCAAAGGTGAATATATCTTATTAATCACAAAGAAATAATACATCACTAAGAATAGAGTATAGACAGGCCTATACTCTATGAATAGAATACCACATATACAATGCTTGCAACATAATACCATCAAAGCAACAAACCACTAAGATACAATGGCTATAGACCAAGCTCAGAACCACTAGCATGCAGGCAAACTAACTCCAGTTTGCATCTTTCCTGCAGCTTCCATTCACCTCTATGGCACCAAGAACCATCTAACTACATTTCCATAACTCTTTCCCAGCAAGGTCATTCAACCTGCCACAACAATGACCAAGTCAGGACAAGATAATGGCATCGTTAGGAACCCATTACCCCTCCACTACAAGAGCTATACCAACTGTGCTACATTTCCATCTCTAGAATGGCTTCACACAGTTGGGAACACATACCTTGGGTGAGGCCCAACCAATCCTCTTTAGCAATGTATAACTAGGACCATGTAGGTTCATCTTGCACACCTCACAATTCCTAGTAACATACATTACCACACCATGATCACTTATCCTTCTCAGAAGGAAACTCACTTTATGGCTCATAATACAATTCACAAACTGTACTGATCCAAACACCCATAAGTTACCTAATGAAGGCCTACTTGTGGAATGAATTGGGTAGAACAGATATGAATTGCATAATTCCCAAGGTACAGAGCCATCTTCTGAAGTGACCATAACTACTCAATCACTTTCCAACAGTTAAGAAAAGAAAGAGTAAGGTTAAGAACCTTTTTATCTGCAGATTATCAATTCAACTTTGCAATACCCAAGTTTTAAGACAACGAGCAAACTTGGATGACACGTCTCAATCATATGTATGTCACTGATCCTAAGACAGCAATAGAGACATTCCCGTCTCAGAATCAACAAACAACTCCTCTACACAGGAAACTGTTAGAGTTTGACAATCAAATAGCACGTATTGCGGAAGCTAGGATCAAGTATAACACATAAATATTAACTAAAACATAAATAGTAAACGTACCCGATGCACTTCAATAAACCTTGATTCTTGGACAAATAGATCAATGATAAACCCCTTACCGTTTTGTTTATCGATCTCTTGATAATTACTAAAGTAAGTAATTACCTCGTTCTTGTACACACAAACTACCAACGAATAAAGGTTTGTTGCAAGTAAACAAAACACTTAATATTTTGTACTTGGAAAATCGACCCACAACCCTTGGGAGGAGATGAACCGATCGGCCAAGCAAAGAAAGAGAGAAACAAGGATTTTAGGGTTAGAGTGTGTGCACAAAAAGATTGTGAAAGTCTTACCCTAAGCCTTGTATATATACTAGGTGATATCTTGGAGCACAAGCAAGGCATGGATCGACCCTAATGGGTTGGGTCGACCGGCCATAGCACCCCATGGGGTTTCTAGATCCTTCTTGACTCCCAAGTTTCACTCTAGTCCTTATCTTTCTTATTTAACGATAGTTAGTCCATATGGTTAATAACTAACGACCATTTAGTCCATTAAGTGTTATAAATATATATATATCATACATTTAATATATATATATATATATATATATATATATATATATATATATATTTACAATATTCTTGTTTGTAAAGTGTGCAATCCCGAGTTCTCGGGTTCGATCCTAGACATTTACTTATTAATGTTTATACGTAACATTTAACAGCTCCCACTCGTATATTCATTAATAGTAAAATGACATTGGTTAGCGTCTTGCAACACTCCAATGCCCCTAGTTCAAACCGAGCTAGGTTTCCTGGAAAAACCTTTAATGATTCATCATTATAATTATCCTTTCATTACTAATACCGCATTAATAAAGATGTGAGTTCCTTTATTAAAATTCTGTTTCTCGTTTCTTTATGATTGAACAAAATTACCAAAACATCTGAACGTATTCCAGATAGACTTTGGGCATGGCCATGCAAACATTTTGTCAACCCTACGAGGGGCCCAGCAGTATTAAACTTCTAAACAAATCAGAAGGAATAAATTCTTTCTTGACTACAAGAATAACCCATGAACTTTGCAACATTTCTGAAAACAACCCTTATGACTCCCTGTAACGGTGAGCGGTAGATTGCTTCACAAAAATGCACTACATCCATGACACTTATCTGGTATCTCAAGTCTGAGGATAACTTTAAATATGATTCTCACATTAAATATTAAATCATATTGTTGGGATAAGTCCAATATTCAATTCATCGAATATCATGTGAAATTGGTATGACTACGCATCAATATACTTTCAAGTATATCCTAAACAAATACTCAAATTTGTCTTAGTTTAATGATATTCCCATATCATTAATCGACAATGGACATTTAGAATAATACATTATTCACGGATCTTAAACATGCAAATATAGGATATATTATTAAGACAATGATAAATAACATAAAACTTATTTTATTCCATTAAAATAATAATTGTACATTACATCCTTTATCCAAACACTAATCACAAATGGGCATGAAACTTTCAGCTAATCTAAGTCCTACACCTTCAGCATGCTTGTAAAGCTTAATGCCAGGCAGAGGCTTTGTTAATTGATCCGCCAAGTTATCATCTGTGTGAACTTTGAGCATTTCGATTTCACCTATTTCGACTTGTTCTCGAACATAGTGATGCTTAATCGGGAAATGTCTGGTGCCTTTCATGATTCCAGGCTCATTGGCAAATGTGATTGCAGCAGAATTGTCACAATACATTTTAATAGGTCTTTGAATCGAAGGCATGACTCCAAGCCCTGAGACAAACTTCCTAATCCAAACAGCTTCCATTGCAGCTTCTGAAGCAGCTATATACTCACTTTCTGTAGCAGACATCGCTAGTACACTCTGCTTTCTGCTCCTCCAATCCACTGCTCCTCCATTAATGACAAAGACATAACCCGTCTGAGACTTCGTATCATCCTTATCACCTTTCCAAGAAGCATCGCAGTAACCTGTAACATCAAGTTCTGCCGATGGATTTCCCCCATAAACCAAAAACATATCCTTAGTTGCCCTAAGGTACTTAAGAATATTCTTAACAGCAGTCCAGTGAGCTACACCTGGATTTTGCTGATATCGACTGGTTAAATTCTGAGCAAACGCCACATCAGGTCTTGTACTTTTCACCGCATACATTATAGATCCCACAGCCGAAGCATAAGGGACTCTTTTCATGCGTTGCACCTCTGCAGGTGTTGAAGCACAAACCTTGTTGCTCAAGCCATGTTGCTCTTGCATCGGCAAATATCCTTTCTTGGAATTTTGCATATTGAATCTCTTCAATATTTTATCAATGTAAGCACTTTGGCTTAATCCAATTAATCGCTGAGATCTATCTCTATATATCTTGATTCCCAGAATAAATGCAGCTTCCCCTAAATCTTTCATAGAAAAACAACTTCCAAGATATTCCTTAACCTTTTGTAAACTTGGAATGTCGTTCCCCATGATCAATATGTCATCGACATATAATATAAGGAAAATTACATTACTCCCACTAACTTTGTGATATACACATGGCTCATCAAGATTTTTAGTGAATCCATACTTTTTAATCTCACCATCAAATCTCTTATTCCATTGTCGTGATGCTTGCTTTAATCCATAAATGGATCTTTTAAGCTTGCATACACGATTTGGGAATTCTGGATTTACATACCCCTCAGGCTGCGCCATATAGATGTCCTCATCTAGGCGACCATTTAAGAAGGCGGTTTTAACATCCATTTGCCAAATCTCATAGTCATAGTAAGCGGTTATGGCTATAAGAATCCTAATTGCCCTTATGTCAGCTACAGGAGAAAAGGTCTCCTCATAGTCAACACCAAAAGTTTGTGTATAGCCTTTAGCTACACAACGGGCCTTATAGGTGTGTACAACGCCATCCATGTCAGTCTTTTTCTTGTAGAGCCATTTACTCCCAACTAGTTTGGCACCCGGAGGTAGGTCTACTTCTTCCCAGACATCATTGTCTTCCATGGATTGCATTTCCCCATCCATAGCTTCTTTCCATTTGGCCTTTTCAGGACCATTCATGGCAGCTTTATAACTTGTAGGCTCATCAAGATCACCAGTATATACTCATCACTCTCTACATTAAGACATAGACGAGTAGGAGCTTTTACTGGTCTTGTTGACCTACGAATGGGAATCACTTCAACTTCAGGTGGAGGACCTAAGCTTTCAGGTTCTACCGGAAGTTGGTTAGTGTTTTCAGAAGGTTCTACATCTTCTTGACCGTCTTCCAGGTCATATACTCTCCCACTGAATTCTTGAGATATGAGCTCTCTTTCAAGAAAGTCTCCATACCTTGCAACAAATACTTTGTTTTCAGGTGGGTAATAAAAGTAGTATCCCATAGTTTCCTTAGGGTATCCTACGAAGATGCACTTCACAGATCTTTGTTGGAGTTTGTCTGCTGAGTCACGTTTAACATACGCCTCACAACCCCAGACCTTTAGATAAGACAGGTTAGGAGCTTTTCCAGTCCATACCTCATATGGTGTCTTATCAACCTTCTTTGTTGGAACCATATTTAGAATGCGAACCGCAGATTCTAAGGCATAATCCCAAAACGAGAAAGGAAGAGTTGTTAGATTAAACATAGATCGTATCATGTCTTGCAATGTACGATTCCTTCTTTCAGATACACCATTTTGTTGTGGAGTATATGGAGAAGTAAGATGCTGGACAATTCCCTCCTTTGCTAGATAATCTATGAACTCCTGACTCAGGTATTCACCACCTTTATCGGATCGAAGAGCTTTAATCTTCTTTCCAAGTTGCAACTCTACTTCTGCTTTAAACACTTTGAATGTTTCAAATACCTCATGTTTATGTTTAAGTAAATAAACATAACCATAACGGCTGTAATCATCCGTAAATGTTAAGAAGTAGCTAGCACCCCTCCTTGACACATGTCTAAGTGGTCCACACACATCTGTGTGAATAAGACCAAGTAGATCATTAGCCCTTTCAATCCTATTTTTAAAGGGTTTCTTAGTCATCTTCCCAGCAATGCAAGATTCGCATTTATCAAATGATTCATCATTGATCTTATTTAAAAGCCCATCATGTTGCAGCTTTTTCATGCGATCTTTGCCAATGTGAGCAAGTCGACAATGCCAAAGATAAGATGAATCCAGACCTTTCTTGATTCTCTTATTGTTGATGCTATACATTGAATTATTTGTAACAAAAGCATTATCATTATCATTCATATCAATTTCAAATACACCATTCACAGCAATAGCATTAAAATAAAAAACATTATTTAAAGAAACCGAAATTCCATTGCTTGAAATAGTATGATGAAAACCTTGGTTCAACAAACATGAAAATGAAATTACACCTCTAACAATTGACGGTGCATAATGACAAATATTTAAAGATAGTACTAGGCCCGAAGGCAACACTAAATTAAATATTCCTATAGCTTCAACTCCTGCATGTGCTCCGTTACCAACGGGCAAGAATTGTTGTCCATAGGCCAGCTTTCTCTCAACTCTAAACCCCTGCATGGTATTGCAGATATGAATGCCACATCCAGTATCATATACCCATGAATTCAATTTAGGAGTAAGAGTGAATAATTTAATCATAAAGAACGCACCTGATGTGTTGGGGTTACCAGCATCATTCCCCTGCTTCTTGAGTCGCAAGTCATGAATGTAGAGAGGGCAATTGCGCTTCCAATGACCCTTTTCATGACAATGGTGACAAGCCTGATCCTTCTTGTTTGGCGGATTCACCTTGTTCTGCTTAGGCTGATGTTGTTTCATCTTGGGTTGAGGTTGATAGGCCATGACCTGCTTGCCTTTATCACCTTTACCTTTGCCTTTGTTCACATGCGATTTCTTCTGGATTCTCCCCCCATGAATTGCCAACACTTGTGGGGTGGGAGTCTTGACCTTGGCTGGTATACTTTTCTCATAATCAACAAGCAATGAAAGTAATTCTGAGACTGTCTTCCCCGAGCAATGCATGTTGAAGTTCTGCACAAAACCAGCAAAATCCTTGTTAAGGGATCTGTTGATCAAGTGCACTTGCACATTCTCGGGGTAACCAAAACCAATTCTGTGAAGTTGATCAAAGGAATCTTTCATCTCATCCACATAATCGGCTACTGGTTTACCATCACCATGCTTGCAGTTGTGTAGCTTGTCAAGTTCATCATACAATTCAACTGCAGGTGACTTCTCATAAGATTGCCTGAGGTTATCAAGCATATTCTTAGGAGACGAATACTCATACTTCTTTTGTAATTGAGCATTCATGCTAGTGAGCATTAGACAAGCAACCTCATTGTACTTAGCATTAGTCACCTTCCATTCTGCCTTTGCTTCAGGTGTTGCCGTAGCAGCAGGTTCAGCAGGGCATTCCTCGGTCACATAATCCATCTTACCAGACGCCCTCAAGAAAATTCTGAGCGAACGGTACCAGTCATTGAAATTCTTTCCAGTGAGTTTGTCTCTCTCAAGATGACTCTTGAAAGCATTAATCACAGTTTGGTTATCGGGTTGAGCCATATCTACAGATAAAGTTCAAATATTAGTATTTTCGATAATCAATATTTTCAAGAAAATAAAATACCCAAGGCTATATTCATATAACCAACTGATTTTCTTGAAAACCTAGGATCTAACTTTACATAGTTTCACCACATCAGTTGATCTGCTAGTGGTAAAAGTACAAAAGATAGTAATCTGTCGAACAATAATTGGCAAACAAGATTTCCAATTCCTAGATCATTATGGGATTTACATCAAATTGATTCATCAATTTGCCTTTGTAAGCATGTTTTATCCCATCTCATGCCTTAAGTTCTAGGTCTCACGCACAACTTAATTAAGTCGTCTACCTTAGAAACAGTAAAATTACAATTATGGTCTCACGCGTTAAAAGAATTTTACCTTGTTATAGTAATTTAGCCTAGGTCTCACGTTTACTAAATTAAAATTCCAAGTGTTTCTTATAGGTAGATGGCACGTAACTTAAATTTTAAGGGTATTAATTTTTGATATGTCAATCAAAATTATGTACAAAGATGCATGCACTCATCTTTATAACATAAGTTTTCATAAAAACTTTTTATGTTCGATTCCTGAAATTAATACACAAAGTTTTACTTGAGGTTTATGCCAAAACCCTAAGATGACTTTCTACAACATATAATTTTAAAAGTAATTCGTTTAAGATATATTCAAGATTGTGATAACCAAGGCAGACTCTAAGGCTCTTTTCTAAGCCTTCAAATCACGGTTATGAATATCATCTTAAAAGACTTAATTTTAAAAGTATATTTGCACAAAACATCATTCAAGCAAAAGTTTATGGATTCAATCTCAAAATAGTAATAAAGTTTGAATTTTGCTAGTCTCGACTGGGAGCTGATTACCGTGCGAATCGGACCACGATTGTCATAAGACCTTTGCAAGATTCTTACTTTATCACTTTAGGGTTTCACAATTATTAGTCCGTATTAATTTTCTTTATGAAAACAACCCTTTTATTGCTTACATCAAGTCCAACTAAAAAACAATAAAACAAGTAGCAAAGAAAATCAAACAACCAATAATAAATACGTGAAACAATTAGCCACATGCAAACCGTATTAGAAAAGATCCTAATAAAATCAATTCTAGGTATAAAACCGCATGTAATCAACTAAGGCCTTCCCCTCTTAATGGAGGTGAGTCACATACATTGACGAATCAATTGCGTAGGCCAAAGCTAAAAACATACCACATAGCATATAAAATTGATTTTAATATGTATTGGAGTCTTCCCCAATTTAAGATCTATCTAAACATGTGACAACAAAACAAGATCCATGACAAACATGCATGTAAGTCACGGATTAAAACCTAACAATTAGCAATTAGGTCACAAGATACGTTCAATTAACCGGTTAATAACCTAGGGTTTCTAGTGATTACACATAATCAAGAAAACCACAAAACCCTAATTAGGGTTTCATGGGAAAATCGACCCCCCCCCCCCCAAAATTAGGGTTAAGGTTTCGAAATTTTTAGAAAAAATAGAAAAAAAAAAACCCTAGATCAAAAAACATGTATCTAAAACAATTAAAGATCCGGTTTTTATTACGTTTTAGTAATCAATTACATGTTATACATGGCTCGTGATGCCACTGTTAGAGTTTGACAATCAAATAGCACGTATTGCGGAAGCTAGGATCAAGTATAACACATAAATATTAACTAAAACATAAATAGTAAACGTACCCGATGCACTTCAATAAACCTTGATTCTTGGACAAATAGATCAATGATAAACCCCTTACCGTTTTGTTTATCGATCTCTTGATAATTACTAAAGTAAGTAATTACCTCGTTCTTGTACACACAAACTACCAACGAATAAAGGTTTGTTGCAAGTAAACAAAACACTTAATATTTTGTACTTGGAAAATCGACCCACAACCCTTGGGAGGAGATGAACCGATCGGCCAAGCAAAGAAAGAGAGAAACAAGGATTTTAGGGTTAGAGTGTGTGCACAAAAAGATTGTGAAAGTCTTACCCTAAGCCTTGTATATATACTAGGTGATATCTTGGAGCACAAGCAAGGCATGGATCGACCCTAATGGGTTGGGTCGACCGGCCATAGCACCCCATGGGGTTTCTAGATCCTTCTTGACTCCCAAGTTTCACTCTAGTCCTTATCTTTCTTATTTAACAATAGTTAGTCCATACGGTTAATAACTAACGACCATTTAGTCCATTAAGTGTTATAAATATATATATATCATACATTTAATATATATATATATATATATATATATATATATATATATATATATATATATATATATATATATATATATATATATATATATATATATATATTTACAATATTCTTGTTTGTAAAGTGTGCAATCCCGAGTTCTCGGGTTCGATCCTAGACATTTACTTATTAATGTTTATACGTAACATTTAACAGAAACTACTTTATGGAGACAAGAGCTAGACATTAGGAATAAACAAACAACTCCTCTGCACAGGAAACTACTTTATGGTACAAGCAAGTTGTTTTATTTCAGATGTATGATAGTAACAAGGAGTGTAATGGCCGCGCGCTTTCCGTTGCAGGGTGCCCTATGACTGAATTGTGATACATGCTAACACATGGTTCTACAGTTTATCAACATGACTGAATACGTTTATGAAATATCAAGCATAAGGGGTGAAGTGATCACTAGTGCCCAATTTGAACTGTTGATAATTCAAAGACCGAAACAAACAAATAAATACGAACAAACGAAGCGGAAGCTTTATTCAAATACCAAACCAAATTACAAAACCAAATTCAAAGACACCAACACAAAATTCAAATTCAAACGGTACCAAAACCTAATTCAAAAGGTACCAACCACAAGTTCAAAAGGTACAAATAATTCTAATGCCAATGATCCCTATTTATAGGGCAAAACTAACCGTCATAGATTAGTTACCAAATTCTAACCAAACTTGTAGGACAAGTCACCCAATTTACCAAAGTTACCAAACAACCCTTAGAGTTTAAGTCACTTTCTAACAATCTCCACCGTGACTTCAACTCCCCTCGAAACTTCAAACCAAACGAATCTTTCCTCTTCAAATTCAAATTTCAAAATTCCAAACGCTAGAGATGCTAGCCAAATTCAAAACAAACGATCGATTCCCAAAAGCAATCCAAAACAAAATCGATCCAAAGCAAATTCAATCCAAAACAAACCGAACAAATACAAACGCCGATAACCTTCAAAACTGTAACACCCCCAAAATCGGTACAGCGGAAGCATTCGGGTCATAGGGTGCTACTAAATTGGAGATCACAACACAAGATAATAAAGAACGGAATACATACTCCGTTACAAATACATTTCATTAAAATTCATTCAAGTTTACATCAAGTTTTAAAATAAATAGATAAGCCCAACGTCAAATGGTCCCATAAAAACAAGTCATAATGTTGTGTAAAAACACTTAAGTAAATAGATTATGACCATCGCCTTGCCATGCCTTGACGAAAAATAAGCAGCTCAAACACCTGAGTAAAACATGCTAAAAGTCAGCAAAAAGCTGGTGAGTCTATAGGTTTATCAGTAAAGTAATGTGGACCAATAGTTTTGTGTACAATATTACAACGCATATAATGTCATACAAAAATTGCCTATCGCGCTAGCACTAAGTTCATGCAACCGAAGCTAAACAGCATAGTATGCCACAATGTAGCACATATAATAATAGTGAGGGCCCATAGCGAGTGTTTAACCCAATACACTCGTAGTCCGACTTGGTATACGTTCGCATTGACCCGTCTGGCCAACCGAACGGGGGAGTTACCCCCAATAGATCTATCTATATCAATCGCGCTTCCTAACAGGAATTAACGGTTCATGAAAGTGGGCATAACAGTGGGTTCAGGGCTTAGGCTAACTACGCAATAGTGTTGAGAAATAATAGTATGGTCCAGAAAATGTTTTGCATGTTTCTCACCCCATAGTTTTGTAAACAAGTATAAGTAAAGTGGGGCTATAAACTCACCTTAGTGATTAGTAGTCGCGATAGCGAAAAGTCAAATAGTGATAGTGAGCGGCACCGACACGCGACCTAGAATAGTACGGCAATAATTTAGTTTAGAATACCAATTACGACATAACGATGTTTTAATAAGTTAAAAGAAACTTAAAGAAATGTTCGTATCGTTGTTGCTTGTGTGGTTGGGTTTATGTTTGTAAGCAAATTTCCACGTGTATAATTATTGACACATAGGAGTATATAATTCTTGGTTCGATAATAGTTGGCGTCGAGGTGCGAGCAAGTAGCTTCAATAATAGTTTAAGGGTTGACGGAATATGTAACATTATCGTAATGAGATTATTAAGTATATTTATATATATGTCATGTAATAATAACCATTGAAAGGAGTGGTATATATAAAAAAAATAAACTTCTATTTATATAATGTAAATTGCCAAAAAGTTCATTTCTAAAAATGTTGGTTATATAAATTTCTTCGTGGTGGTCTCAATATGCGACGATGACTAAATTATATGCCTCGTTAAAAATAGAGTTTTACTCATAATTAAATAAGCAAAAGTCCGATTTTATTTTTATAAGCGAAATCTCAATTTAAATATATGCTTTCAAATAGTCTAAAAATTATACTTTCATGTATTGTTTCGTGGTTACCATTTTATAGTTTTAAATGGCAAGTATTGCTATTAAGGTTGAGTTGAGCTAATCAAACATATATATGTTTATAGTATGGGTTGTGTCGATTTGTATATGACGGGAAAGTGTGTTAACATTCATGGACGAGTAAATGATAAACCGGAAGTGAGTCTCGTATCTTTTACGTTTTTACTCGAGTCGACCCAAAATTAAACGTACACAATTTTGGTCACAAGACCAATCGAGTGCCCTGGTGGCAGCGACGAACCAAACGGACCTGCTACACTACTGGGCTTCAGCCAAGTCTTGTTACACACACTTATATTAACTATTGGGTTGGGCCTGTGAGTTCAAAACCAAACCAAGAGCCCTCAAACAAAAACCCTTATAATTTTTTTTTTTTTTTTTTTGCTTCACAGCCTAGACTCTAAGTCAAACACAACCAAAACAAAACTTCTTGAGGCACTTATATATTTTAACGCAAGATCGGCTTCGGTGTTGGAGCAGTTTTGACGCGAGAAAACTTAAACTTATGTAAACTTATTCAAACGTAGCATACTTAAACACTCCTTGATTAAGCCAACCCTCAAGTTTTTTTTTTTTTTTTTTATTTGTAAGATTATTTAGTTTTGGCCACATCTTATTAGCAACAACAACAACATATAAAAGAAAAATGTAAACATCTACTGGTTTTGGACTAAATCCAAATCGACCCCAAAAAAAATATTAACACAACCAGTATTTTCTTGAATCTAACATGAATAACACAAGTAGAATCTTTTACAACACATCTCAACTCATTCGAATAGCAAGAAAATTTTTATAAGTCGAACCATAATTAAATCATAACAATTCAAGATCAAAGTTTCTCTTCAATTAAACTGTACCACAACACAATTTTTATCACCAATTTCAAAAGCCCTATGTTTTTATATATCAAAAAAAATAATAAAAATTCGATTCATAATTAATTCGAACATATACATTTTTTTTTAACATTTTCTTTAATTAAATCATACTACAATGTCTAATTTATCTTTAATTACAAAAGCCCTATCAATTTAATATCCAATAATCAATCATAAAAATTAGGGTTTCTTCAGATTTAAAATTAATTCTTTAACATTTTAAAAAGAAAAATAACCAAACAAATACATAATCGAATTTATAAATAAGGTTTGAGATTTCTTACAAATCTTGAAGAGGTTACAAGAAGGAAGTTCCAATCCGAGCCCAAGCAAGCTAACCACACCAGAAGGGTTGTGGTGCAAGATGGTCTGGATGGAGAAATAAAAAGAAAAAAAAAATGGAAAACCCTAATCCTACCTTTGATTTTGGGGTTCGGTTTTAACCAAAAATAGGCTAAAAACAAATCTTGGCCATCTACATATGTTAACTCGTGACTTCCCTTGGCTGAAAAAGAGATTTACAGTGCAAAAGCATCCCCTTGGCGTGCAAGGGTTATCTTTGGAGGGGGATTCGAGGCTCGAATGGATTTTGAACCACATGATTCTTGATTTTCTTCTCTCTTTTTTTTTTTTTTTTGTAGTTCTTGAGATCCGAATTTTGGGAATGGGAGAAAGAGAGCAAGATCTGTAATCTTGAAGAGAGAGGGAGAAGGAAACGTTTGTATGGGGAGGAGTAAAAAAAAGTCGTGTATATCTTTTAATTTGGGAAATGAGGCGTGGGATTTGTTTTTCTTTTAATCGTTTCTTTTTTTTTTTATATATAAACGTATATAATAATTAAAGGTGAAAAACAAATGTTATTTAACGTTTATTTTTGGTCTTGTATACCCCGTGTTTCGCTGAGTTTTGCTGTAACGCAATATTTTGGTTTGACGCGAGTGTGAAAAATATACCTTCGGAGAGCGTCTTTATAAAATTAATATAAAAACGTGTTTATAGTATCGTTTATTAATTATTGATTTGTTGCCGTAACTAAAGTTATGTCGGTACGCATGCCGTGCTGTACTTGAGATAAATTCTTGGTTCAGTAAATAAATATCAGTATAGGTCAGAAAATAATATTTTCACATTTTCTGATAACATGGTCGTTGTAACGAGTCACAGTATGTGGGTTTGCTACCCGATATAGTTATGTAAGCTTATAAACGCTTATTTAATATAGTTAAGCAATAATAAATAAATATTTATTATTAAATAAAGGGTGTAAAATTACCGTTTGTCACAAAAACGAACAATCAAACGTTAACCGACAAATTCAAACTCGGTCAACCAAAAAAACAAATCGGCTCAAACGATCTTGAACAAAGACAATCAAATTCGGACAACCAACTTCAAAAGCCCGACGAACGAAGATCCAAATTTTCAAACTAACAAATTCTAACGATCGAACAAATTCCAAACGACCCGATTATAACCAAGTCTTCAAACACCAAATCGATCTTCAAATTTCAATGGTCCACTTATATAATAAGCATTACGACCCAAATATCAAATTCAAATTCTAATGACCCACTTATTGATAAGTATTACGGCCCAACTTCAAACTTATTATCCAAGTATCAACCAAATTCAAGTTAATAAATAACTTGACAAACGAACTCTAATAATTCAAACGTCCCGAATATTGATACTCGATAATAATTCTACTGACCCACTTAATACGATAAGGATTACGGTCCAAATTCAAATACCCGAAGCAACTCAAATTCAAACAAATCAACTTCGAATTCCAAACAAATAACACGAACATATTCTTGTTAGTCAAAGTTCCCAAATACTAACAAAACATACTAATTTGCTAAACATCTCAATAGGCCCAAACAATTTCAAATTCAGACGAACCAAAAACTAATGGCCCATTACTAACCTAACAAGCCAAAGTAATCCAACTTCCATAAACGATTCTTGATATCAGATCCAATGCAAACGAATTCAAAAAATTGAACTAAACCGATCCAAACGAATACTGAACGAACCTTTTTTTTCTTTTTCTTCATGGCTAAACGAAGCAACCTAGCTCTGATACCACTTGTTGATAATTCAAAGACCGAAACAAACAAATAAATACGAACAAACGAAGCGGAAGCTTTATTCAAATACCAAACCAAATTACAAAACCAAATTCAAAGACACCAACACAAAATTCAAATTCAAACGGTACCAAACCCTAATTCAAAAGGTACCAACCACAAGTTCAAAAGGTACAAATAATTCTAATGCCAATGATCCCTATTTATAGGGCAAAACTAACCGTCATAGATTAGTTACCAAATTCTAACCAAACTTGTAGGACAAGTCACCCAATTTACCAAAGTTACCAAACAACCCTTAGAGTTTAAGTCACTTTCTAACTTGAACAAACCGTTGAAAGACAATCCTTGACGAGTGTTGCACCCATGCTTTGCTAGCATGTGAAAGTGTTGGTTCCTTCCTTCACGAGTCTCCTTTAAATCAGTGAGGAGAATTCATGACACATATGAAACAGAATGCATATCTACTTATGAATTGTGCGCTTAGTTGTTATTGTTTTAGGATAAAACTAAGGGGGCGTGCTTGATAGTAGCTAAATTGAATTGAGCAGCACCAACTATAACAATTCGCATTTTCAAATTAATTACTATTCCCGGAAAATTTCACTATTCACTTTTACTATTCATTTTTCCCGAAATTTTCTCGAAATTTGATTTTTGTTTCTTGGCCTCGAGTGATAAATCATTTCTATGGCAAATTAAAAGTTTGACATTCAGCAGATCATTTTCGTGAAAGTTATTAAGGAATTACACGGAATTACACGTTTTAGGGTAAAACGTCATTCAAAAATTCTACGCACAACGAAACTCGACCGCGTTAAGTGACCCCGCATCAGAAAAATGTTTGACACACTCATGATTTATTTGAGAATTAATCATGACTGTGAAAAACATGACCAAAATAAGCCTCGGCCGTGAAAAACTGGAATTTTCAATTTTAAGCGTTTTTACTCAGCCGTAACCTTAGCCTATACCTGCACCGTGTTTCTAAGACGATTTGAGTTTTCAACTTATTAGAAAAATTCAACATATTTTTCCCTCCTCCTTTGACCAAAAATCATTCCTTGATTTTATAAGTCATTCCTTGATTTTTAGGCTTACGATTTTATGTCTAAAAGACATTAAATACCAACCAACATTAGACTGAGCCCATCCTAGACATTATAAGCCATTTTAAGTCATTAGTATCCTATTAGAAAAGTTACATTTTACTTTTTTCAATTTTACGCAACTTTCGTAAGTTTTACGTATTACGCGTTTTAGACCCGTGTTTCCAGTTTTAGCAGGGTTTGAGCACCCCAATAGAACCTACCACTCATCTTAAATTTTATTTTGGAGTATATTGATAAGTTCTAGCATATTTATAAGTTTCATATTTTTAGGATACCCGATTTTAAGTTTCATGAGTTAACGACTTACCGTTAGCGATTACCGGGACCAAAACTCACTCCGTAAGCTAGATAATACCAAAACTATGTACCTAGTCACCCTAACCATCATATGAACGTGTATAGGAACCTTCACCATGCCTTGGTGGCTTATCATAAGCCTTGGACTTTAGGATACATGTATATTAAGTAAACTTGGTCACCAAGTTTTAGGAAAATATCCTAAACTTGCACCTCCTCAAGGAAACTTCCTAGGCACCTTCCTAACCTCCTCTTCATGCTATAAATACAAGCTTAATCCTTTCCTTTCTCTTCATTCCAAATGCCACACTTAAATCACAAAACCTTGATCCTTTGATTTCCAAGTTATAAGTTACACACCAAAGTTGAAGGCATAGTTAGTCTCTACATGAATCAAGAGTTTGTTTGGTGATTCCATGGTTGAATTAGGAGCTACACAAGGTGATTAGGGGCTGAAGTTAAATGGTTTTCACAAGGTTTATATCAAGGCTAGCAAGGGTTACAAGAGTTGTGGTGAAGGGTTTACAAGCATAGGTTTAGTGTCCTAGTTCATACTTGACTTCGTTTCTTAAGAGAAAGCCAAAAGTTGTAAGAAACCCTTATACACTTTCTTGCTCAATATCATTTTCATGCTTATTATGTTTCTTTCATGCTATATATGGTCTATGTATTATGTTCATGATGTATAAAAACTAGTAAAACAAGTTATGGTATATATATGTTAACTTATGATATTTAAACAAGTAAACTAGTGACTTTTATGGAGAACCATGACCAAAATAGTACAACTATGATATATGACACTTACTTACTGTTAAAGAGGACTTAACAAGGAAAACATAGCAATTTCAATCACCTAAAACGAGTACACGAATCAAAAGTTATGGCCATAAGAAGTTAGCGAAACCAAAAACGGCAAAACTGCCTATACCCTACTGTTTTGCATTCTGCCATTTTGAAAGTCACCCTTCTGGTCCGATTCATCAAAAAGTTAAAACACGAAAGTTGTCCGGAACGACGTTTTCGTTCAGTTACAAAGAAGCTCGAGCCCTGAAAATGCTTTCTGAGTGATATTTTCTTCAAATTCTTAACAGCCCATTTTTAGACCAAAATCACTATATAATAGTTATGATTTACTAAGACCAAGAGGTCTAATGACCTAAAGCCAAGACCACAACCATGGCTAAAGCCAAGGTTGAGTCTCAAGACCATGGTAACAATGACCAAGGTCACGGCAAAGCCACGGCTAAAGACCATATAACTTTTAAAGATCAAAACTTATATATATGTTATCAAATACTACAATATTAGGGAGCCTCATGTGAGGAGTTCATTAAGTAAGCCGTCGAGACGAGTTGTGGATTTACGAATTAAAGTGTCCTGGCTCCTTGAACGTTTACTCCATGACTTCTGAATTATGTCGGCCCGAACGGTAGTAAGAGATATACAACCTATACATGTTTCATAAACCATTTATATTCAAAGACTTACACTATATACTAAGTACTACATCATGAACATTATGCAAGACATATATAGGCAATTCTTCGTATCCTTAGACGTTACTCCAAACCTAAGTCGCAACGTTCTATTATAGGCTGCTCTTAGAGACTTTCGCGATTCGACTACCACTTTCATTTCTCATTACATAGACTTAAGGTGAGTCATAGCCCCTACTCTTTTCATACTTGTTTTAACTCTTGGGGGGGATACATGCTCAACTACTTGCTTACTTGTACAAATACTCAAAACATTTATACTTGACTGTGTTATACTTGATTGCATACATACATGACTGTGTTATACTTAATTGCGTTATTCTATTCAGTGGCTCCCAGTAATCTTTTATCTTTGGGAAGTGGCTCCCAGCAAACTTTTATCTTTGGGAAGTGGCTCCCAGTTTTCTTTGGGAAGTGGCTCCCAGTTGTCTTTGGGAATTGGCTCCCAAGTGAGGTCTTCGGAGATGAAGTAGAGACTCACTACTAATTGCTTAATTGTTTTGATGAACTTATACATGTCTTATTCATATTATATGTTAGCAATGGGTTGTGAACACACAGGTTGCAAGCCTCTTATGGCGGGACTTGCAACTGAGTGGATTCTCAATGCCTTTGCTATGTGAACATTCTTTTGAGGCTTTTCAACTGTTTTAAGACAAACTCTATGAACTCACCAACCATTGTGTTGACACTTTAGCATGTTTATCTCAGGTTAGTAAGGCGATAGCTAGTGCGTGGAACTTAGAGTCAAGCTGCATATTCTGAAGACTTACGCTTTTATCATTTACCATTCAAAACATTTTGTATACATTTATGTATCATACTTTGGAATCTCATGTTTGTAACTTTGAATTCATTAATTGAATGGTAACTTTTCAAAACGTCTCATTTAGAGTTCGTTTTCTATAACTTGTACTTTGTATTATGAAGTAGCACCCCTATGACACAGTCTTTCGCTGCGATATTTTGGGGGTGTTACAGATTGGTACCAGAGCCTTGGTTATAGAGAACTAGGTTGCATTTAGTGCCTAGACTATAACTGCTATATACGTTAAGACTTTCCTCTTTATTTGCCTTACGCACACTACATACGCATATGCTTTTTGGTAGTTATTGGTTTAGTTCCACGCTGTTAGATGATGTGACTTTAGTATTATAAGGAACCCCAGAGATTAGTCGAGTCATTAAAAACATGGAGCTCAGTAATAACTAATTATTTAACTTGATCTTGTGACAGTTCTTGTTTGATGAGACACAAGATTTGAGTTAAATAATATTATTGCTTAGCTTTAGGGATTTGATGACTTGATTATCTTACTATCGGCCTCATAAGGCGGATTTTGTGTTGGAAATTCTTAAGTAGGATGATTTAGAATCTCCTTATTTAAATGGATTGGAACGCCTCTTCATTTAAATAAAGAAATTGTAAATCACCGAACCATAAGTTTATGATCCCTTACTTACATAAATTTGGACGCTTCTTTATGTAAGTAATGAGTTATAAATAAGTGGGCTTAATTGTATCCGATACAACTCCTTAACCAGAACCTTAGACGAATCAGAGTGAACACCACTATATTAGAGATCCCGAATTCTTTTAGACACACCATAAGTAGTTAACAACAACTGAACTTCGGGACGAAGTTCTCCTTAAGGGGTAGAGACTGTAACAATTCGCATTTTCAGATTAATTACTATTCCCGGAAAATTTCACTATTCACTTTTACTATTCATTTTTCCCGAAATTTTCTCGAAATTTGATTTTTGTTTCTTGGCCTCGAGTGATAAATCATTTCTATGGCAAATTAAAAGTTTGACATTCAGCAGATCATTTTCGTGAAAGTTATTAAGGAATTACACGTTTTAGGGTAAAACGTCATTCAAAAATTCTACGCACAACGAAACTCGACCGCGTTAAGTGACCCCGCATCAGAAAAATGTTTGACACACTCATGATTTATTTGAGAATTAATCATGACTGTGAAAAACATGACCAAAATAAGCCTCGGCCGTGAAAAACTGGAATTTTCAATTTTAAGCGTTTTTACTCAGCCGTAACCTTAGCCTATACCTGCACCGTGTTTCTAAGACTATTTGAGTTTTCAACTTATTAGAAAAAGTCAACATATTTTTCCCTCCTCCTTTGACCAAAAATCATTCCTTGATTTTTAGGCTTACGATTTTATGTCTAAAAGACATTAAATACCAACCAACATTAGACTGAGCCCATCCTAGACATTATAAGCCATTTTAAGTCATTAGTATCCTATTAGAAAAGTTACATTTTACTTTTTTCAATTTTACGCAACTTTCGTAAGTTTTACGTATTACGCGTTTTAGACCCGTGTTTCCAGTTTTAGCAGGGTTTGAGCACCCCAATAGAACCTACCACTCATCTTAAATTTTATTATGGAGTATATTGATAAGTTCTAGCATATTTATAAGTTTCATATTTTTAGGATACCCGATTTTAAGTTTCATGAGTTAACGACTTACCGTTAGCGATTACCGGGACCAAAACTCACTCCGTAAGCTAGATAATACCAAAACTATGTACCTAGTCACCCTAACCATCATATGAACGTGTATAGGAACCTTCACCATGCCTTGGTGGCTTATCATAAGCCTTGGACTTTAGGATACATGTATATTAAGTAAACTTGGTCACCAAGTTTTAGGAAAATATCCTAAACTTGCACCTCCTCAAGGAAACTTCCTAGGCACCTTCCTAACCTCCTCTTCATGCTATAAATACAAGCTTAATCCTTTCCTTTCTCTTCATTCCAAATGCCACACTTAAATCACAAAACCTTGATCCTTTGATTTCCAAGTTATAAGTTACACAACAAAGTTGAAGGCATAGTTAGTCTCTACATGAATCAAGAGTTTGTTTGGTGATTCCATGGTTGAATTAGGAGCTACACAAGGTGATTAGGGGCTGAAGTTAAATGGTTTTCACAAGGTTTATATCAAGGCTAGCAAGGGTTACAAGAGTTGTGGTGAAGGGTTTACAAGCATAGGTTTAGTGTCCTAGTTCATACTTGACTTCCTTTCTTAAGAGAAAGCCAAAAGTTGTAAGAAACCCTTATACACTTTCTTGCTCAATATCATTTTCATGCTTATTATGTTTCTTTCATGATATATATGGTCTTTGTATTATGTTCATGATGTATAAAAACTAGTAAAACAAGTTATGGTATATATATGTTAACTTATGATATTTAAACAAGTAAACTAGTGACTTTTATGGTGAACCATGACCAAAATAGTACAACTATGATATATGACACTTACTTACTGTTAAAGATGACTTAACAAGGAAAACATAGCAATTTCAATCACCTAAAACGAGTACACGAGTCAAAAGTTATGGCCATAAGAAGTTAGCGAAACCAAAACGGCAAAACTGCCTATACCCTACTGTTTTGCATTCTGCCATTTTGAAAGTCACCCTTCTGGTCCGATTCATCAAAAAGTTAAAACACGAAAGTTGTCCGGAACGACGTTTTCGTTCCGTTGCAAAGAAGCTCGAGCCCTGAAAACGCTTTCTGAGTGATATTTTCTTCAAATTCTTAACAGCCCATTTTTAGACCAAAATCACTATATAATAGTTATGATTTACTAAGACCAAGAGGTCTAATGACCTAAAGCCAAGACCACAACCATGGCTAAAGCCAAGGTTGAGTCTCAAGACCATGGGAACAATGACCAAGGTCATGGCAAAGCCACGGCTAAAGACCATATAACTTTTAAAGATCAAAACTTATATATATGTTATCAAATACTACAATAGTAGGGAGCCTCATGTGAGGAGTTCATTAAGTAAGCCGTCGAGACGAGTTGTGGATTTACGAATTAAAGTGTCCTGGCTCCTTGAACGTTTACTCCATGACTTCTGAATTATGTCGGCCCGAACGGTAGTAAGAGATATACAACCTATACATGTTTCATAAACCATTTATATTCAAAGACTTACACTATATACTAAGTACTACATCATGAACATTATGCAAGACATATATAGGCAATTCTTTGTATCCTTAGACGTTACTCCAAACCTAAGTCGCAACGTTCTATTATAGGCTGCTCTTAGAGACTTTCGCGATTCGACTACCACTTTCATTTTTCATTACATAGACTTAAGGTGAGTCATAGCCCCTACTCTTTTCATACTTGTTTTAACTCTTGGGGGTGATACATGCTCAACTACTTGCTTACTTGTACAAATACTCAAAACATTTATACTTGACTGTGTTATACTTGATTGCATACATACATGACTGTGTTATACTTAATGGCGTTATTCTATTCAGTGGCTCCCAGTAATCTTTTATCTTTGGGAAGTGGCTCCCAGCAAACTTTTATCTTTGGGAAGTGGCTCCCAGTTTTCTTTGGGAAGTGGCTCCCAGTTGTCTTTGGGAATTGGCTCCCAAGTGAGGTCTTCGGAGATGAAGTAGAGACTCACTACTAATTGCTTAATTGTTTTGATGAACTTATACATGTCTTATTCATATTATATGTTAGCAGTGGCTTGTGAACACACAGGTTGCAAGCCTCTTATGGCGGGACTTGCAACTGAGTGGATTCTCAATGCCTTTGCTATGTGAACATTCTTTTGAGGCTTTTCAACTGTTTTAAGACAAACTCTATGAACTCACCAACCATTGTGTTGACACTTTAGCATGTTTATCTCAGGTTAGTAAGGCGATAGCTAGTGCGTGGAACTTAGAGTCAAGCTGCATATTCTGAAGACTTACGCTTTTATCATTTACCATTCAAAACATTTTGTATACATTTATGTATCATACTTTGGAATCTCATGTTTGTAACTTTGAATTCATTAATTGAATGGTAACTTTTCAAAACGTCTCATTTAGAGTTCGTTTTCTATAACTTGTACTTTGTATTATGAAGTAGCACCCCTATGACACAGTCTTCCGCTGCGGTATTTTGGGGGTGTTACACCAACTCCTAGTCTGTCAGAGGTGGACTTGCTTGGTAGAAACAAACGAACACTGAATCACTCGATTTGAATCCGAATGGCACAATTAGCTCTGTCATTCAGAAGCACTACAATTCTTTCCGTCACGTACTCTATCTTGTCATATGGTTATTACTCCATCCTAAGTATTTTAGTAATATTTATATAATCTCAAAATTAATCTCATATATTATAAAGAAAATTGTCATTTCCGAACCAACATACAAGCAAACACTTTAATTTATGCATCCATTAGCTCTAACATATGCTATTTATGTTGATTTGCTGCTACTGTTGGAAAACACGAGGGCCTTTTAGGCTTACGAAGAGAGGAATACTTAGAGAAAGTTTACAATGTTATTGAATTGCTTAAGCTTTGCTTCATGTGGTACATACAAATGCTTCACCCTAAACCTATTTATACTACTCCATGGAAGATTCTAGAACCGAGATACTTCCATGGGTATTCTAACATAATCTAGATAATTCTTATTACATCATCATCCTTATCTAATTTTAGATAACTACCACTAGATATTTCTATCGCATTTGCTACATACTTCTAGTAGATATCATCTACTACAACATTCTAGAAGCTTCCATACCATTCTACGACTTTCTTGAAGCTTCCATCCCATTCTTCGTCATTCTAGAAGCTTTATGACTTTCTAGAAGCTTCCATACCATTCTACGACTTTCTAGAAGCTTCCATACCATTCTTCGTCATTCTGGAAGCTTCTTGATCACGGGCTTGGGATTTTATGGATAGTCCAATCTTTATTGGACTAAATCAAGTTTACGATCCAACACCCCCCTTTAAACTTGATTTCCCGACTCTAATCATCATCCTTAGTCTTGAGAAGTCTCGCTCGTTGAGCGGCTTGGTGAAGATATCCACAACTTGGTTTTTGGACCTCGCGTGTATCACCCGTACATCCTTCCTTTTCATAGTCTATACCATGCTTCTTCTTGTACATTTTAGCCACAAGCCTTGCCTTGTACTTCTCCACTTCGCCTTTGGCATTTTTCTTGGCATTGTATTCCCACTTAACTCCAATAGCCTTTTGGCCTTTCGGAAGGGTCGTAAACTCCCACGTATCATTCTTCACTATTGACTTTATCTCCTCGTCCATTGCTTGTCTCCATTTCTTACTTTTCATGGCCTCCTCAAAAACTAAAGGTTCACAATCAGCGTATAAACAAAGAAGGGGTATCTCGTCAGTTACCTCGTAGAGTTCCTGCAAACTTCTTGTCTTTGGTTCTCCTTCACTTGAACTTGAAGGTGAGTCTTGGGTTGGAGTTGGACTTTGAGGTTGTTGGACTTCTTCACTTGATTCATCTGTCTCTTCTTCGCCAGTGATAGGAAGAAAGTCATACCTTTCATTTTTCTTGATGCTCCAATCCCATGCTTCTTCTTCATCGAACTCTACGTCTCTACTCACTACCACCTTCCCAGTGATTGGATTATAGAGCTTATAACCTTTTGATTGCTTGTCGTAGCCAACGAATACATGCTTCTCGCTTCTATTGTCAAGCTTTAATCGCCTTTGGCTCGGAACGTGAACATATGCTATGCTTCCAAATACTCTTAGGTGAGAGACGGTAGGCTTCATCCCATTCCATGCTTCTTGTGGAGTCTTGTTATCTAAACTCTTTGACGGACACCGGTTCAATAGATATACTGCACAATCAACCGCTTCGGCCCAAAACTCCTTTAGCATCTTTTTACTTTTCAACATGCTTCGGACCATATTGAGAATGGTTCTATTCTTTCTCTCCACCACTCCATTTTGTTGTGGGGAGTAAGGAGCCGTTAGAAATCTCCGGATCCCATTATCCTCACAAAATTGGTTAAATTCTTTTGATAAAAATTCTCCACCTCTATCGGATCTCATGGATTTAATTTTTAAACCTTTCTCCTTTTCAACCATAGCCTTAAATATCTTAAAAGCTTCAAAAGCTTGGGATTTTTCTTTTAGAAAATATACACAAGTCTTTCTTGAAAAGTCATGAATAAAAAGCATGAAGTAAAGATTCTTACCATGAGAGGGTGGAGTAATGGGACCGCACAAATCCGTATGAATTAGTTGTAGAGGCTCCTTAGCTCTTGATGTCGCTTCTTTCGGGAATGAACTTCTAGCATGCTTCCCAAGAAGACATCCTTCACACACTTTATTGGGATGATCAATTTGATCTAACCCTTTCACCATTCCCTTCGAGGATAATAACTTTAAGTCACCAAAGTTTAGGTGCCCGTACCTCATATGCCAAAGCCACGAATGATCCTTAAGACAGCTCTTTAAGCACTTAGCTTCATCATGTTGAATGTTTAGAAGGAACATTCGGTTTTTTGTCATAGGGACTTTAGCTATGAGCTTTCCTTCGGGATTTCTTATTGTAGCACTACGATCTTTAAAATGAATATCGTAATTTTTCTCTAAAAGTTGTCCCACACTTAAAATGTTACTTTTAAGATTGGGCACATTGTATACGTCCGAAATATATTGGTGACTTCCGTCTTTAGCTCGGATAAGTATCTTACCTTTTCCTTTCACCGGTGCCTTTGATTCGCCTCCAAAGGTGACATTACCTTTACTTTCCTCCATCTCCACGAACAAGTCTTCTTCACCCGTCATATGGTTGCTCGCAGCGGAATCTATATGCCATGGCTTTATTCTCCCTTCTTGTTCGTCATGTCTTGCCATTAGCAATGTAAGCTCATCATTGTCTTCTACCTCCACAAGATTGGCTTTTTCTTCAACTTGTCTTGAGCTACTACACTCATTGGCATAATGACCATATTTGCGACAAGTGTAACATTGTATATGGGGCTTACCTCCTCTTTGACACTGAAAGCCTCTCCCACGACCTCTTCGATATGGAGACCACTGATTTTCATCTTCTTTGTTGACATCTTCTCTTCCTCTTCCTCGTCCTCAGCCTTGGAAACCACCACGACCTCTAAAAATACCGCGTCCTCTTCCTTGCTCCTTTCCATGTAGAAATCTCTTTTCTCTTTCTTTGAAAGAGACCTTTGAATATAAAGCTTGTTCCAAGGGTTCTTTCCCCCTTCTTTTCTTCAACTTCTCTTCATGGACATGTAAAGATCCCATGATTTGATCAATGGTCATAGAGTCTATGTCTTTTGACTCCTCTATGGCCACGACAATGTAATCAAAGCTTGGTGGCAAAGAGCGAAGAATCTTTTCTATCACCCTTGTGTCACTCAAGCTTTCACCATTTCTCTTCATTTCATTTGAAATAGTTAAAACACGAGTGAAATAATCTAGAATGGTTCCGGATTCCTCCATTTGGAGCTTTTCGAACTCTCCTCTAAGAGTTTGAAGACGTACCTTTTTCACCTTGTCAATTCCTTTGAAAGCATTTTGAAGGATCTCCCACGCTTCCTTAGAAGTGGTTGCATTTGCAACTTTCTCAAACATCGCATCATCAAGACATTGATAGATGAGTGTAAGAGCACTTTGATCCTTCTTTCTTGCCTTTTGCAACTCCACCCTTTGGGCGGCATTCAACGAACTTTCATCATCAACTTTCTCAACACCTTTCTCTACTATCTCCCACACATCATGTGAACCAAGTAACGCCTTCATTCGAATGCACCAACTACCATAGTTGTCTTTGCTAAGACGAGGAAATTGGAACAAGTTCATTGCAATTGACATCTTGATCTTCTAGCTCTGATACCACTTTGTTGGAAAACACGAGGGCCTTTTAGGCTTACGAAGAGAGGAATACTTAGAGAAAGTTTACAATGTTATTGAATTGCTTAAGCTTTGCTTCATGTGGTACATACAAATGCTTCACCCTAAACCTATTGATACTACTCCATGGAAGATTCTAGAACCGAGATACTTCCATGGGTATTCTAACATAATCTAGATAATTCTTATTACATCATCATCCTTATCTAATTTTAGATAACTACCACTAGATATTTCTATCGCATTTGCTACATACTTCTAGTAGATATCATCTACTACAACATTCTAGAAGCTTCCATATCATTCTACGACTTTCTTGAAGCTTCCATCCCATTCTTCGTCATTCTAGAAGCTTTACGACTTTCTAGAAGTTTCCATACCATTCTACGACTTTCTAGAAGCTTCCATACCATTCTTCGTCATTCTAGAAGCTTCTTGATCACGGGCTTGGGCTTTTATGGATAGTCCAATCTTTATTGGACTAAATCAAGTTTACGATCCAACAGCTACCACTACAAGAAAAAGGAGAACTAGGGAAGAAACATTTGGAGAGGACACCAACGTCCTCTGTCCTCTCCAAAAGCCACAAAACGACAAAATAACACACTTTAAGATTTTGATTTAGGACTAGATTTTCAACGTAAAAGTCCTCTATAATGGTGTCAGTGTCAAATGTTGTAGTGTATACGTGCAGCCTTACCAAGTATGCTCCTTCTTTTTGACCGTGCTTAAAAGACACCACCATATATAATGTGTATACTTTGTTTCTTTTCCCTTGCCAATTTATGTTGCATTTGGTACGATGGAATAACATATGGAGTAGTACGGCCTCCCATTGGAAAAAGTGGCTCTGGGTAACGTGTTAAAAACATGTCCTGTCTAATATGCTTGACTTAAACTGGTGTTGTGGTGACGAACACTATCACCGCTAACTCAGCGTCACATCAACTTTTCTTTCCATCACCAACACCATAAAATACCTCAATTAAACACAAATATACCCGACAAAAACTAACATCACACACACAACCAACATGGCTAGTCGGTCGTCCACATACTTTTTTTCTCTCATCATATTCGCGTTGGTTGGTGGATATTATAATGACGACGCGTTTGTATTGCTCGCCAACGTGTGAGTTGGCATGATATTACACATAGTCTTATGTTTTTATCTCAAACATGTCAACCTGTCTTTAAAAATAGTTTTTATAGGGGAATATGTTATCTAACAGTAACCAAATTTTATAAGTGTTCAATTTAGTTACTCAAACTTGTTATCACTCACAAAAAGCATCAAAGTTTTAAAATTGTTTCATTCTTGTGAAATAATTTAAAATTAGTGTGGTTAAAGTATCTATAACTACTTTCAAACAATTTTACTATGTAACAACCAATTATTGCACGACTGGACATAAGAAATAATCATAAAATAATAAGTAATAACCAAGTTTGAGAAGTGTTCCGTTTATGTCACTTAATAAAAAAAATTTCACATAAATGGAACACTATTGAGACTATTAGTGATTTTTATAATCAAAAAAATTTACAAAAAGACAACAAATCAACCTCATGGATCAAAGTTGCAACATTCTCATAACACGAAGGGCCAATCCATGACACACAGACATACTATTCCTTTAAATACAAATTTCCCCGGAATATATCAAAACCTAATTTAACTTCAACAATTTCCCAAAATTTATATAATTCGATTTTGAGTAATTTTTTGCGTGATTGCAGGAATAGAGGCAAGCCTAAAGAAAATGAAAAGAGTGAGTCTTCTTTCACGCTCTGTTCTTGAGTTTTTTAGTAGTTTTTTTTTTTTTTTTTTTTTTTTAATAATTATGAAGGTTTAAAGTTTATCATGTCATTATTGTATATAATATTTGTGTCTTTTAATATTAAGGGGGTGTTAGTTTAAGCTTATATAGTGAGCTTATAGCTTATTTGGTTTTGGCTTATATTTTATAAGCCTTTTTTTTTTTTTGTGAAATATTCCGGTTTATATAAGCCGAAAAGTTTCAAAATAAGCCATATAAAGTGAGGTTATGAAACAAAATACATGATTAGTATTTACTAGATGGACGAAAATCTCACAATATACTACTATTAAGACCCAAATCGGAGTGTATTATCTCGATCTCCAAGTCTGAAATTTTGTGTTTTGTTTGATTAAGTGAAGCATTCTGACTTTAGCCAATATATGTTGTTTGTTCCTTAGTTTTATAAATACTGAAACTCAAAGTACAAAACACAAGTTCTATATCCTAAAATTAGGGGTCTTTTTTTTTTTTTTTTTTTTTACTTTTTCTTTTTCTTTTTTTTTTTTTTTTTTTTTTTCTCCTGATGATCTAAATTAGTTTCATCCAAGACAAAAACCAGGTCAAAGAGGGTCAAGATAGTTAGCTCCGACAATGTGACGTTCCATGTCGATAAGGTGTCTGCCATGGAGTCTTGTGTTATGAATAACTGGATCCAATATGGATTTGTTGGCGCATTATCATTCAGATTCACAGGCGAGATCCTTTCAAAGGTTATTGAATTCTGTAAGAAACATGCAGAGACCCGGAATACCAATGAAAAGCACGCTCATGAGAAATTGAAGGATTTCAATTCTGAATTTGTGAAAGAGAATCAGAGCGATCTTATCAATCTTCTTCATGTAAGTCTCTCTTTTTTTTCCGCTTCTATTTAGTACGTTTTATTGATTATTCATGCGTATTTTTATATGTTGAAGTTTTGTTTAGTTACTATTCTATTACCGACGGCGAGTTTCAACAGAAATAATCATCCGGTTGATTAATTTTGTAAATGATCCTCACTGTTCCAATTCCCTAATATCCAATACAAGTAACTAGCTAGAGAAAAACTTGGATATCAAAATTTAAATATATGAATGTTCTCATTGTTGGCTTATAAATTGCTGGTTCAAACAAATATATAGTATGACGATGGTCGACGGAATGTGCAGTTCAACATGCTTAAATTGTTGGCTTATAAATCTTTTCTCATGCATAAGAGCTTTTTTACCCCATTTTTTGTAGCGCCACCAATGTGAATATGTGATGGTGTATTGCATGATCAAATCAGGGCCGGCCCTGGTGGTGGGCGAGCTGGGCAACCGCCCAGGGCATCACACATCAGGGGGCATCAAAGAGGGGTGTTCATCGTATGCTAACATGAAAACCGAATATAATATGAAAAAATGCTTTGAAATTACCGGCTAACAATATATGGATTAAAAGCAAGTCCTCATGTTATAAAATGATCCACCTCCATTTATCTCAGAAGTTCAGTTCGTTATCTGAAACTTGTGCTTCATTTTGAGTGGGGAAGATGACAATAAGAGAGAGAAATAAAATATGTATATTAAATGTGGGTGGAAGGTTCACGGGTGAAAGTAATTTTGGATAACTGTGAAAGAAACCAATTAATTTTTTTTCTTTTACTTATTCGTTAATAAAGTTCATTTCAGATTTTTTTAATAGACAATGAGATACAAGTAACTTATTAGTTAATAAAATTCATTTCAGATTTTTTAATACACAATGAGATACAAGTAGTTTTTCTCTTTTAATACTACCTTCGTTTCTAAATAAATGTTCAGTTTAACTTTTCAGAGTCAAATTGGTTTCACTTTGACCTTAATTATTTTTGTGGGTGTTATATAATATTTGATGCAAAATATATGAATGGATTGGGCTTTAAGTGTATTTTTCAATGGTATAATTTTTTTTTATCATGTATTATATAACACAAAAAAAAATATTTAAGTTCAAAGTTGAACCATTTTGACTTTAAAAAATCAAACTGAACATTTATTTAAGGACGGGGAGTAGTATATACGTATAAGTAAAAACTTCAGTTAATTCTAATCTTGTTTTTCTTGTACCTTATAAGTTATCTAAAAAAAGTTTATTAATTTTAGTAATGAAAGTGATTTTTCAGTAAATTCTAACTACTAGTTGATGTTTTTGCTTTAAGATTAGTTTTTATGGTCACTGCTACCAACAACTTCACGTTAGTGCTAAATCATTATTCAATACAACACAAAACCCGCAGTCTTTTACCTTTTAGTATCACCACCAAACATAAAAATATATACAAAAATACACCGCTTTATATAAATACCGTATATCTTACAATATACCCATAAAAACCAGCTTAAGCTTAAGAAACGCATGACATTTGTTTAGGTAATACATGTCTAACTTATAATTCAAACTTGATCTTCTTGTATCGTAATAGTTTTTTTTGTTAAATAAGAATCAACGTGGGATGAATTGCCTAACTTTCTAGGTTCCGAACCCCCCAAAAAGTAATATGTTATTTGTTTACAAGGGGCATTATTTTGTCGGCTCGCCCAGGGCATCCGAAAACTCAGGACCGGCCCTGGATCAAATATATGCGAATAATAAATATGTATTGCATTTTCCTGTATACAGAAGTGTTAGAAGGAAAATTATTTATTCTCATAAAAATATTCCTAAAGTTGCCGTTTTTCAAGTTGATAAACAGCCCTGTAATGTTTTTATGTTGAACATGTCATTGTATGTTATATGACGCTAGTTGTGTACTGTCCACAATCGAGAGTACAACAATACCTTCAAGGTTTAACCTCTATTGTATCCCTTGTTTATTGTTTTGTATCTACCCATAGGTATCATCTGGTTTATGAATATGTTCATACTTTATGCTGCTTCATAATTTTCTGTTTTCATTTTAGGCTGCTTGCAGCCTGCAGATCAGAAGCCTTTTGGACGTGACGTCTGAAGCTGCTGTTGACATGATCATTGGGAAGACTCCTGAAGAGATTAACAAGATGTTCAACATGAAACAAGATATCACATTTGAAGAGATCGTTGAGGTGTTTGAAAGGGACAATTGGTGTTTTGAATAAATCATGTATGGCCCAAATATTTATGGCAGTTCGGTTGTTTGAGAATATAACAAGAGTATGACCAGTACAAAAGAACAAATACAATGTATACTTTTCAATGATTAAACTCGAATTCAGTTCGATGAATTTTCATTTGTTTTAAACAAACAATTAAAGTTGATAAGTCAATGAAAACTTGACAAATCTTAAGCTATGCTTGAGCTCTAGGTTAGCTTTACAAATTTAAGCTAAGCTTTGTTGGGTATTTTCTTAGCCCATGAGGTTAAGAGCCCAACTCTTTAAGGCCCATCTTGGGGTCCATTTTGAGTCCCTTATTACTACCTATGTTCAGTAGTTAGAAGGTGTACGAGAGAAGTTTGTGAGAAAAACAAAACAGAAAAGAAAGAAGATTTTCGGAGTAAAATATCACCCAAAACCCAACAGCAGTGTTTGTACGATCACCGGAGTTTGAACCGTCGGATCGTCACGATTTTTGAACTGGAGCTTCCTTACATATAAAGGAAGACTTTGACCGTTGGGATTGTGATTTTGAGGCTTGGAAGTACTGTTTCTTGCCCAGGCAGTTTGCATCAGATTTGGTGATATTCTTCCTTTCTTGTTCTTTGATTGTTGCCATATATCTTGATGTTGATTCCAAGATTATGATGTTTGTTGTATACCTCTAGTGTTATCTAGAGAAGACATTGGACCCCCAAATCCATAACCATTCATATATGGCATGCCACCAGGATAGGGGCCCATAAATGGATCCATACCAGGCTGCATACCATTCCAATATAGATTATAAGGATTAGGACCAGGAGGCATCATATAGCTCTCGGCTGGAAAGTCCTGTGAGGCCTTTGTGTACCTCTCTTGGTTGATAGTGGATTTAAGCGGCATTAGTTGTCCCGTGGTTTTTACCCGTTTTGGGGTTTTCCACGCTAAAAGTTTGGTGTCCTTGTTGTGTGTTTGATTACATTTATTACCTGCTGGTTTGGGGCTGATTTGAGACCATTAGGGGCTGTTTATAGTTTTGGTTAGTGTGCCTTATTTGTTTACTTCCTCATAGGTTCATATGGGTTTGGGTAGGTGTTGTCAAACGAAGGTTTAGCTTCCGCATTGTGTTTATACCGTTGTGACACATTGCACCTTTACCCGTCAAATTGGCATCAGAGCTTGGTTCTTGGTTTGGGGACTAATCTGTTTGAATGATGGAAGCTAATACAAGTAGGATGGTTATTTTGAATGGTTCTAATTATCATGTTTGGAAAGGAAAGATGGAAGATCTCCTTTATGTTAAAGATTACTACTTGCCTATTTTTAGTGCTGAGAAACCTGAGAACAAAACAGATGCAGAATGGACTATTTTGCATAGACAGGTTTGCGGGTATATTAGGCAGTGGGTTGATGATAATGTTTTGAACCATATTTGTGAGGAGACACATGCTCGTACTCTTTGGAACAAACTTGAACAGTTATATGCACGAAAAACTGGAAATAACAAGTTGTTCTTAATCAAGCAAATGATGGGATTAAAGTATACTGATGGGTCTCCTATTACTGATCACTTAAATGCTTTTCAGGGTATTATAAATCAGCTTGCAGGCATGGGTATCAAGTTTGAAGATGAGATTCAAGGCTTGTGGCTTCTTGGTACTTTACCAGATACTTGGGAGACTTTTAGGACATCTTTGTCCAACTCTGCACCAGATGGTGTTATCACCATGGAATTGGCTAAAGGCAGTATTCTGAATGAAGAAATGAGAAGAAAGTCATAAGGTTCTTCTTCACAGTCAGACGTCTTGGTCACTGAAAGGCGGGGGAGAAGTCAAAGTAGAGATCCGAGTAACAGAGGTAATCATCGCAGTAGTTCCAGCAAAGGAAAATTTGTTGATGTTGAATGCTATCATTGTCATAAAAGGGGGCACACGATGAAGTTTTGCCGACAGTTGAAAAAGGAGAACAAGAAGAAAAACTACAACAACCAGAAGAACAAACACAAGAAAGATGATGATGGTGATGACAGTACTGAAGTAAATACCACCACAGATGAGTTCTTTGTTTGTTCTGATTATGATATGGTTAACCTTGCTCATGATGATTAGAGTTGGATTCTTGACAGTGGTGCTACGTGTCATGTTGCAACACGAAAAGAATATTTTTCATCTTACACACCAGGTGATTTCGGTGTTGTTAGGATGGGTAATACTGGGCTATCTAGGATTGCTGGTATTGGAGATATTTGTTTGAAGTTTGACACAGGGATGGAATTGGTTTTACATAATGTGAAACATGTCCCAGATATGAGACTCAATATTATCTCAACAGGTCTTCTTGACGAAGATGGTTACCACAACAGTTCTGGTAATGGCTTGTGGAAAGTGACTCTCGAATCCTTGATTGTTGCAATAGGGAAAAGGGAATCCAAGTTATATATGACACATCCGAAGATCTCCAAGAGCATTGTCAATGCTGTAGACAATGATGATATGACCGAGTTATGGCACAAGAGACTTGGTCACATGAGTGAAAAGGGGATGTCTATTCTTTCTAAGAAGAATGTGTTAACCGGTGTGCATGATATCAACTTGAAGAAATGTTTTCACTGTTTGGCAGGAAAGCAAACTAGACTTGCTTTTAAGAGTCGGTCTCCTTTCAGAATGGAGAACATACTTGATCTGGTACATTCCGATGTTTGTAGTCCCATGAAGACTAAGACACTTGGTGGGTGTTCGTATTTTGTCACTTTCATCGATGATCACTCAAGAAAGGTTTGGGTGTATACCTTGAAGACTAAAGATCAAGTATTGGATGTGTTTAAGCAGTTTCATGCTTTAGTTGAGAGGCAGACAGGGAAGAAACTTAAATGTATTCGAAGCGACAATGGAGGTGAATACATTGGCCCCTTTGATGCTTATTGTAGAGAGCATGGAATTCAGCATCAAAAGACTCCACCGAAGACACCGCAGTTGAATGGCTTAGCATAGCGGATGAATAGAACTTTGGTTGAGAGAGTTAGATGCTTGCTTTCACATGCAGGGTTGCCTGCTTCTTTTTGGGGTAAAGCTTTGAATACGGCGGTACATGTTATTAATCTAACCCCTTGTGTTCCTTTGCGCTTTGATGTTCCTGACAGGGTTTGGAGCGGCAAAGATGTTTCATACCGTCATTTACGAGTCTTTGGATGCAAGGCATCTGTGCATATTCCCAAAGATGAAAGATCAAAGATCAAAGCTTGATGTGAAGTCTAAGCCATGTGTATTCCTCGGGTATGGTCAAGATGAACTTGGGTACGGGTTGTATGATCCAGTTCAGATGAAACTCGTTCGTAGCCGAGATGTAGAGTTTGACGAAGACCAAATTTTGAAAGATGTTGAGAAGGCTGAGAAGGAGACAATTCCTCAACATAATGATGATCCTATTGATTTAGATCCGGTTCCTCCAAGACATTTTGATGCACAGTTTGGAGATGATATTCAGAATGATGAAGAACATGGTGCTGATGATGTTGATGCTCAAGAGCAACCATACCTAGATGAAGACGTTCATCCTGAGTTACCAGTACCTATGCCACCATTCGTTTTGGTTAGAAGGTCCACTAGAGATCATCATCCTTCCACACGCTATTCTGCACATGATTATGTTTTACTCACTGATGGGGGATAGCCCGAGTCTTATGAAGAAGCTATGGAAGATGAACACAAGAAAGAATGGTCTGAAGCCACGCAAGATGAGATGAATTCCTTGCATAAAAACAATACCTTTGAGCTGGTAGAGTTGCCTAAGGGCAAGAGAGCTTTGAAGAACAAATAGGTTTTCAAATTGAAGACTGATGAGTATACTTCTAGACCGAGATATAAGGCCAGATTGGTGGTAAAAGGTTTCAGTCAGAAAAGAGGTATTGATTTTGATGAGATTTTCTCTCCAGTCGTGAAGATGGGATCTATTCGAGTTGTTCTTGGTTTGGCGGCTAGCCTCGATCTTGAGGTGGAGCAAATGGATGTCAAGACAGCTTTCCTTCATGGTGATCTGGATAAAGAAATCTACATGGAGCAGCCTGAAGGTTTTCAGGTTAAGGGGAAGGAAGACTACGTGTGTAGACTTCGGAAAAGTTTGTATGGGTTGAAGCAAGCACCGAGACAGTGGTACAAGAAGTTTGAGTCAGTCATAGGGAAGCAAGGCTACCGAAAGACCTCTTCAGATCACCGTGTTTTCTTTCAGAGATTTAGTGATGATGACTTCATCATCTTATTGCTATATGTTGATGATATGCTGATTGTTGGCAAGAACGTTGGAAGAATTGCCCAACTGAAGCGAGATTTGAGCAAGTCTTTTGCTATGAAAGACTTAGGGCCAGCAAAACAGATCCTTGGCATTCGGATTTTCCGTGATAGGGGTGCTAAGAAGTTGCATATATCACAAGAGCAATACATTGAAAAGGTGTTGTGCAGGTTCAACATGAATAAAGCTAAAGTGGTGAGTTCCCCTCTTACTCCCAAGTTTAAGCTAACTGAAAAAGATTGCCCTTCTTCCAAGAAGAACATTGAAAAGATGGATAGAGTTCCATATGCCTCAGCAGTTGGTAGCTTGATGTATGCTATGGTGTGTACAAGGCCGGATTTAGCTCATGCAGTTGGTGTTGTCAGTCGGTTCCTGTCAAATCCTGGTAAGAAGCATTGGGAAGCTGTTAAATGGATATTTAGATATCTATGAGGTACTTCCAAATTGGGTATCACATTTGGAAATGGGAAGCCCTTGCTTGTTGGTTACACAGACTCAGATATGGCGGGAAATAAGGACAACATGAAATCCACTTCTGGATATTTGATGACCTTTGCAGGGGGAGCTGTTTCATGGCAATCTAGATTGCAAAAGTGTGTGGCTTTGTCTACAACAGAGGCTGAGTATGTGGCGGCAACAGAAGCGTGCAAAGAACTATTGTGGTTGAAAAGGTTTCTGCAGGAGCTTGGCTTCAAGCAACAGCGCTACGTGGTTCTTTGTGATAATCAAAGTGCTATTCACCTTGCGAAGAATTCTATGTTTCATAAGCGAACAAAACATATTGATGTGAGGTATCATTGGATTAGAGATGCTATTGAAGATGGTTTATTTGAACTTGATAAAGTTCATACCGATGATAATGGTTCCGATATGTTGACCAAGCCGTTAGCAAGGGAGAAGCTCAAGGTTTGTTGCTCGATCGCCGGGATGGCAAACTCTTCCTCATAGGCAGAAAAGGGAGAGAATTTGTTGGGTATTTTCTTAGCCCATGAGGTTAAGAGCCCAACTCTTTAAGGCCCATCTTGGGGTCCATTTTGAGTCCCTTATTACTACCTATGTTCAGTAGTTAGAAGGTGTACGGGAGAAGTTTGTGAGAAAAACAAAACAGAAAAAGAAAGAAGATTTTCGGAGTAAAATATCACCCAAAACCCAACAGCAGTGTTTGTACGATCACCGGAGTTTGAACCGTCGGATCGTCACGATTTTCGAACTGGAGCTTCCTTACATATAAATGAAGACTTTGACCATTGGGATTCTGATTTTGAGGCCTGGAAGTACTGTTTCTTGCCCGGGAAGTTTGCATCAGATTTGGTGATATTCTTCCTTTCTTGTTCTTTGATTGTTGCCATATATCTTGATGTTGATTCCAAGATTATGATGTTTGTTGTATACCTCTAGTGTTATTTAGAGAAGACTTTGTGTACCTCTCTTGGTTGATAGTGGATTTAAGCGGCATTAGTTGTCCCGTGGTTTTTACCCGTTTTAGGGTTTTCCACGCTAAAAGTTTGGTGTCCTTGTTGTGTGTTTGATTACATTTATTACCTGCTGGTTTGGGGCTGATTTGAGACCATTAGGGGCTGTTTATAGTTGTGGTTAGTGTGCCTTATTTGTTTACTTCCTCATAGGTTCATACGGGTTTGGGTAGGTGTTGTCAAACGAAGGTTTAGCTTCCGCATTTGTGTTTATACCATGACCCATTGCACCTTTACCCGTCAAGCTTGAATTTAGAGGAAAAAACAAGCCATTGTAATTATCTAATTATTTTACATATGGTTTGGTCCCTGCCCAAGTTTTCAGGATTCCTAAGATTTGAATAACTTGAAGCCAAAGTCACTACAAGGAAAAGTGCCATTAGCAACAACTTAAATTTGTTGCAACATATGAAAAAGTGGTTGCTAAATGTGTTTTGCAATGAAAATAACAACTAACACCAATTAATGCTAATTCAATCTATGCTAATCTGGAAAAGCAACGAAATTGCTTATTGGTTGCTAAATTAGCAAGTACATTTAAGGTCATTGCTAATTTAAAAATGCAACTAGTTTGCTTAGTCGTTGTTAAATTAGCAACACATTTTTAAGTCAATTGTTGCAATTTCTAAACAATTAGCATCAAAATTTATTCCTTGCTAATTTTATTATTAACAAAAAAACGCGCAATTAATTCTATAAGAGCAAAAGTTATATACTCCGTACACCGGTAGATATATCAACTAATTTATTAGTTGCTAAAAAAATTGCAACTCTGTTAATAATTTTTCTTGCTAAAATTAGATGCTAAATGCATAATTTAGCAACAATTTCTTAATTGTTAAATAATTGTTGCTAATGTCACTTTTTCTTGTAGCGAGTTAATTACTATTTTTATGGACAGAAGGGTATATTACAATGGAGTTAGAATGTCGCATGACAACTTTGTCAAACTTAACAATCAAAGAGAATTTATAAAACATAAACAAAGACAACTTTTAAATGATTTTTTTTATAAGAAAGAAATCAAAATAATTACAATGTTACAAAATACACACTTAATTGAAATGATACTAATATGCTTGGTGATAAACTGATTTGATAAAATAATAATAAAAAAATATTACTGAATATAATATAATTTGTAGTTATAAGATACACCTTAAGATAAGATACATATTCAGAAAACGGAGTAAAATTGAATATCGCATATGTATATCTTTAAAGACAAACTCAAACACAAGAAAATTACGCACATAAATTTCAAGATTTGATAAATTTCTCAAAACGAAAGTTCACTTGCAACTTCTTTGTTGCGGACATTAGTCTCACCCAAACATCCCTAGGCTAAATGCTCGCTTGAGAATTAGGCTAAACTCGAATTCAGCTAGATGAATTTTCATTTGTTTTAAACATGTTGTTGGTTAAAGTTGATAAGTCAATGAAAACTCGACAAATCTTAAGCTAAGCTTGAACTCGAGTTTAGTTTTACAAATTTAAGCTAAACTTGAATTTAACTCGGCTAGTTTAAATTTGTTTAAAATTAGAAACTTTTAATATGATTTACTGAAAACTCGACAAATCTTGATACAACGTATGGTTTAAAAAACAATATCCAATAATCATAATCACAATCGCAATAATAATGTAGAAAATGCAAATACGTACATTAAAAAGAATCTAAGATGAAAATCATACAAAATAAAGAAAGAAAAAGCACTGCCTCTATCCTGGCTAGTAAACTCAAGCAAGGATCAATGCAACAAAACCGAAAACAAAGCCCACAACTGGCGAAATGGCATGCGATGAACTGTCAACAGAAACGTTATTACTACTTCCAGAAAGTGTGGGATTAGGAAGGGTGTTTCCTAAAGGCGTGGCAATGGGAGAATCAGCTGCTAGGGGTGATGGAGCAGCTAATGGGGCAGGTGATGGACTAATGTCGTCGCTGCTTGTGACTTTAAGTGTTAGCTGCATTCCACCAGTACAATGGCCCGGGATACCACATATGAAGTAATGTGATCCAGTCGTGTTAAGAGCAATGGTAGTCGTACCAGTATTGTAAGATGCGATGGAATTACCAAATGCACAAGTTGCGTAGTCGGTTGAGCTCACTAGATCCACCGTATGGCTGCTATCGTAGTTGAACACTAGCAAAAGAAAGCATTATAAGTTAATAACATTACAATAATGTACATATATGGTTTTGAGCAGGACTAAATGACAATTTCCTGCGGATTAAGTAGTAAAAAGGACAATAATCCAAAGAAAGTAGTCGCGTCTGTAACAAGGTATAAATTATAAAAATCGATAAAAATGCTTACCAAGTTTATCTCCCACCTTGAAAGTTTTGTCACTAGCCCAAGTATTGTAATCAACGCCGAGATTCCAGCCAGCCGAGTCTCCAACTGTGTAAACCTTTGCAGAACTAAATGAAGCACAACTCAACATTACCATCATGCCAACCAAAGCAACATTATAAATTGCCATGTTTATGTCCTTTGTGAGGAATGTGAGTAATGCTTAAGATAGGCTCAAATGTGTGTTTTTTGTGAGTTATAGAAGTGAGATGGGTTAAGGTTTATATAAGGGTGGAAAATGGAATGATTTGAAAATTATGGAGTGAGTATGATGTTTGGTTTGGTTTACTCACTATGTAACTTTGTGGGTTGTATGTATATAAAAAGGTTTGACACTTGTAAAGTATAAAGTATTATTGGCTAAGCCTATTTGTTATTTCAACCAAATTATTTGGTAAAGTATACCTTATGCTTTTATTTCTAACAAAAAGGTGTATGATGCAGTAATGCAGTAGATAAGTACACTGTATGTTTTAAAGCATGTTAACATACTTTTGGCGAGTGAAAGATGAAGTTGTTTTCAATGATAGTTATCAGTGTTGGTCACATGTAGCTATCGATGTCAAGTGTAAACGTTTCTAGTTGGTAGCGTATAGATGCATTTGGCACGATGTATGCATAATCAACCTTCGATTTTCCACATTCATGTTGAAAATAGAGACTAAACGCGTTTGTAGGACTTTCGAGAAACATTTAAGGATAAATTAAGAATCAAGTATTAGTGTGTTTTATCAATGTATATTCTACTTCAGCTTTATCGAATGAATTATCACTTCTTTATTGTGCAAACAAAAAATACATGAAATGAAGAATATAATGTTTTCATATTGTGTGTGCATAACAAATCATATCTAATATTTCTATCTGATAATAACAACTACAATTATGGGCGTCTAGTAGCTTTTGGGTTAGTTGTAAGAGAGTTGCTTGGAAAAATAGCATTTGTACATACCTAATCTTTAAAAAGATTGAGTGAGCCATTTTGAGGAACAAAAAAGTCAAAATGGATAAAAATTTTCAAAATTTTTCGGTTTTCATTTATTCGAAAACTGGAAACTCCTATAAATTGTTGATGACATTATTCGATGATCACGTTACCTAAGCATGCCAATACCTTGCCATCTAGCTAATTGTCTCCGAACATCTCAAAAAGGTTTAAAGAGGTGGAGACAATTAGCTAGATGGCGACACTTACTAACCCTGCCTCAGCGACTACCAACATGCTGTTCTCACATAACTTACCAAGCTTGTTTAATTGACAACATATCTTATAGTACGAACGTCTATTATGTTACGAGGTTTTTAATGCTCTCTAATTCTTCTATTTTTACTCTTGAAGTTTTTAAACTCTATTGATAATCTGGTCTTAGTTATGATTCACCCAAACCATAGACATTATTCTTTGTCAAATATTGTTATTGTACTTTGAAGTAACATGAAAATTAAGGTTGTCCAAAATTCACAAAAAGAATGATCAATAGAACCAACCACATGGGGATATCATGTGTTGAGGGGTCATTGACATACTTAACCAACAACCGCACCTCCCATCTTTTGTCCGTACACTCTTTTGTATTTCTCATAATTTTACCTAAAAAAATTTAAGAAAAATGATTGTAAGAGCTAAACCATTAGCCCAGGACGGAACTAAAATCACAATTTGTTAAACTAGATATGTTTATGAAAAATCAAGTTTGTTAATACTAGGCCGCAAAAGTCATTGGATGAGCTATTTCGGTGCCACCAATAAGGACGGAGCCAGAAACAACAAATATGACCGAGTGCACAAATTTTTTTAAACCGTAATATAACATAGTTAAAAAATGGATTGAAACGAATATTTCATTATTTTTTATATGCAAGTATACCAGCTAAATAATATTAGAAAGACATTTTGATGCACTGGTGCATTTAACATACATTTAGAAAAAATCAATTTTTTTTTCAAAAATTAACACTATATCAAAAAAAACCCATGGGGTGCATGTACACCCGCGGGCATCCCCTTGGCTCCGTCCCCACCATCCCCCCCCCCCCCCCCCCCCCCCCCCCTCCAAAATTGGCATCATAGTATACCTTTGATTCACACATAAGCCAATAAAACACAATATAACGCGCACACACACAACGGGTAACTTGGGCTTGTTGGGATGGCACCAACACCTATGACACAAGGGTTGGCGTGGGGCTGATGTTATAGGATGGTACGGGTGGCTGATGTTATAGGTTGGTGTTATAGGAAGGCACGAAAGCTGCCACCCGTAACGTGTCCTCCTATCAATGAATGAGTCAGGCCGAGAAACATCAATCAAACGAGATACAACAACCAAATTGATGCAATTTGCAGTTATCAGGGACCCATTTTTGCATGATGCTAGGACACGTATTTGGTTGCTTAAGTTACATGTTACCATCAAATAGTAGTAGGTCTAATGAGTTTATCACTAAAAAGATATGAAGACAACACCACCATTAATTCAAGATTTGAATAATTACATCAATGAAATGGAGACATTAAGTAATCTGTTAAACACTCACTATCTAATTAGGAGCTTAATTATGAGATCCCAACTTAGATCCAACTTCTACAAACATAGATTGGTTACGGTTAGTTTCTGAAAAAAGAATACATCCCTATGATAAGGCCAACATATAGGCATGGGCCAAAAAGCTCGAACCCAGCGGGTTAGCCCAACCGATCCATCGGGCCCAATACGCAATATAGTTTTTTACTTAATGACAAGCTATATAGTATATACACTACAATACTACTAGATGATCAAAAGGCTTTAAGTTTACATTACTTAACTGTAGGTGCCATGGGCGTAATAGTAATTTAAGCATTCGTAGAACTAACCCTTTACCTAATTTGATCTATAGTTATGGTACAACATTTTGATACAATGATACTATTGACTCTCGCTCAGTCACTCGCGTGATTCCCCAGTTTACCATCGTAACTTTTAGGATCAGATATACCGAGACAAAAATGGGAAAAAGAAAATACGTATGTGTCAAGTGATTAAGCTTCAACTTCAGCTGTTGTTTGTGCTTGTTCTCCTTCAGCTTCTGGTGCAGCTTCTGGTTTGCTTGATTCATCTGTTGATTCAAGTACTTTTTTTGTAGATTGTCGAAGAAATCTTTTACTAGGTGATACTCGAATCGCTCTTCCCATAAACATCTATAACACAACACACGCAACAAGTTAGAGGTGGCAAAATAACTAATAAATGGTGTACGTTGGGCAATGGGTCAAAAATGGGTCCGGTTAAGGGGGGCATTTTTTTAATATTATTTGACCCATTTCACTACTCGCTAAAATGTTAGTCATTTGAATTGTTTTGAGATATTAGATAATCGAAATTGACCCGGAAACATATTTAAGGAGATTAGTCAAAGACTCAAAGACTCGAGAATTACCTTTCCTTGAAAAGCAGTGAGTGCAGCCTCAGCCTCCTGTTTTGTATTGAACGAAACAAAACCATAACCAGCGGAACCTCGTGGCTTTTCATTGAATATAATCTCAGCAGATACGACGTTAGGATTTTCAGCACTAAAGAACTCCATAAGGTCCTTTGATCTTGCTTTGAATGGCAAATTTGCAACAAATAAGTTGTGTACAGGAACTGGCTTCGGTTGTGCAGGGGCTGCAGGACTCTTCTTTGGCTTTGCCCACACGATGTTTAGAGTTCTACCCATAAATTCCTAGATCCCACGAAAAAAATAAGATTCAAGTTTTGTTTAGAGTAAACAAAAGGAAAAACGATAAGAGTACTTGCTAAAGGAATGCGATAAATTTCGCTTTATAGTGAAATGCTTTCCTCATCACAGAATATAAGTAATAGTGTAATACAGTAAGATTTCATCGCTATACTACAAAAAGGAATATATTGGACTTTTTTAGTCAAAATACTTCATCCCATGAGAAAAGCCATAAAGTTCATCTCCATGGACAGATAATGATAGCAATTCCGTATCTTAAAATCATTCTAGTTAGCAATCCTCAAAAGTGTTATCATTTCTATGAGACGATAAAAGCATGTAATTATCTAGATACAATTATATTTAATGATTACTGATTAGTATCCAAAAATTTTGCGATTAGTAGTCCATTCGACATAATTTATAGCACTTAATTTGGAAAATAGCAAGTTCAACTATAGAAGTCAAAGTGTTTAAAGATATTAGCAATGAAGCCAGTTCTAGATTCAGTATACTTACATATGATTGAAGATTTGTAAGAGCTGCCAATGCTTCCTCATGTGAACCCATTGAAACAAACACTAAACCACGGTTTTTGGTTTTACTGAACATCGAAATCTGAATGGGAAGTAGCAAAATGAATCAGTCTATGTAAGAACCCGTGAAAAAAAAAGGGGGGTAATACGGAAGAGAGACATCAATAGGCATATAAGTCTTGGTGAAACTATCACATACAGAGGTCGTCACCCTCATTTTGAGCATATATGAATTAGTATAAGGGTAATGTTAAAAAATCAACAACGTACTTATCTCTACGTTCCACATTAGCCACTGTAAATGGAACACTCAGTCGTATCAAGTATAATGGTTTATGTGGAAGTGTGGAACGTTGAGAATACCCCATTCATAAAAGTTGACGAAACACCAAAAACACAATTATGCATACAAATTGGCGCAAGTCTCGTTGAACATAATGGTTCACAACTACATTTCAAATTAATACTACATAAGTACATGGCAACAGGTAAATTAACTTCCAAACGCTTCTGAAACAAAAATGCTGATTAAATTTGGCACTCCACAGGCTTGAGTACCTCAATCCTTGTGCGACTGAAGCAGAATCATGAATTCTCAAGGTTTATACTTTTTTACGCTAATGTCATGAATTAGTCACATAATTATCTCTGTTCCACAGTGGTCATTGTACAGACATTCATCCCAATTCTTTCATTCAACTTGGCTAAAAAAAGTTACATTTTCGTCATTTTGATGTCACAAAGTAGCAGCATATTTCTCAAACGTGCAAAATCGTGAGACTTAACATTTCCCTATGTTCATAACTAGTTTGGCACTATAATCACACAACGACCAACGTTAGATTACTTATACGCTACTATAACCTTAGCACTTTTTATATTTAGCTAAAAAGCTTCAAACTTTGAATATCGATTCAACATATTAGAGGTTTTCACCAAACTTGCAGAACACTTTTATAAAACAAAACAGCTACTGCTAACTACTAGAGCTTATAGCTACTGGCTACTAGCTACTACTAACTACTCGTGCTTATAGCTACTGGCTACTAGCTACTACTACTTGCTAATGCTTATAACTAGCACTTGCTACCACTTATAACTACTACTTGCTACTGCTTATAACTAATACTACTTACAGCTATCGCTATTTTCGCCAAACATAAAACAAAACCCACTTAGATAAACCAACAACTAAACAAACCCATATCTTAAAATTTTATAAAACATAACAAACTACATCAATTTTGACCTATGTCCTTCCCAAAAAAATTCAAAATTCACATAATTTAACCACTTTTAACCAAAACAAAACAAAACCCACTTAGATAAACCAATAACCAAACAAACCCATATCTTACTTCTTCAAAATTCAACCAAAAAAAATTATAAATTTTTTTTACCTCAATATCAAGCACAGTACCATATTTCTCAAACAAGGGTCTAATATCTTGCTCAGTACAAGTCCAGTTCACATTCTGAGCAAGCAACCGTGTTCCAGTAGCTTCTAGCTCTTCTTGGGTTGGTTCTATTTGTTGAGTTGCTTCAATGGTGGAACTGGAAGAGTGTGTTTGGAAAAGAAGGAAATTGGGTCTGTTTGGTTTGATGGATAAGGTTGCCGTTTAACATTTAGCATTTTTTGGCAAAATCCGGTCCCTTAAAACGAGCATTAAAATCCTAACGCTACTTTTACTTCATTCTGCCAATTAAAAAAAATTCAATTACACCTATCTTACCAAACACTTTTATAAAACAATACACCTACTAGTCTACTACTACTACTACTGCTTACAGCTACTGTTCATTGCTACTTTTTACTGCTACTACTAGCTACGGCTATTTTCGGCAAACATAAAACAAAACCCACTACTAGCTACTAGCTATTGTTTATTGCTACTTTTTACTGCTACGGCTACTTTCGCCAAACATAAAACAAAACCCACTTAGATAAACAACCAACAAAACAAACACATATCTTACTTTTTCAAAATTTTAACAAAAAAAATTTTTACCTCAATGTCAAGCACAGTACCATATTTCTCAAACAAGGGTCTAATATCTTGCTCAGTACAAGTCCAGTTCACATTCTGAGCAAGCAACCTTGTTCCAGTAGCTTCTAACTCTTCTTGTGTTGGTTCTGTTTGTTGAGTTGCTTCAATGGTGGAACTGGAAGAGTGTGTTTGGAAAAGAAGAAAATTGGGTGTGTTTGGTTTGATGGATAAGGTTGGCGTTTAGTAACATTTAGCGTTCTTTACAAAAAGCTTGTTGTTTTTTGACAAAATCCGGTCCCTTAAAACGAGCATTAAAATCCTAACGCGACTTTTACTTCATTTTGCACATTTAAAAAATTTCAGTTAGTTATCTTACCAAACACTTTTATAAAACAAAACGCCTACTACTAACTACCAAATAAGTGCTACTACTACTACTAGTCTACTAGTCTACTACTACTACTACTGGTTTGTTCATTGCTACTTTTTACTACTAACTACCAAATAAGTGCTACTACTACTATTACTACTACTACCACTAGTAGTTACAGCTACTGTTCATTGCTACTTTTTACTGCTACTACTAGCTACGGCTACTTTCGGCAAACATAAAACAAAACCCACTTAGATAAATGAATCACAAAACAAACCCATATCTTACTTTTTCAAAATTTTAACAAAAAAAATTTTTACCTCAATATCAAGCACAGTACCATATTTCTCAAACAAGGGTCTAATATCTTGCTCAGTACAAGTCCAGTTCACATTCTGAGCATTCTGAGCAAGCAGCCTTGTTCCAGTCGCTTCTAGCTCTTCTTGGGTTGGTTCTGTTTGTTGGGTTGCTTCAATGGTGGAACTGGAAGAGTGTGTTTGGAAGAGAAGGAAATTGGGTGTGTTTGGTTTGATGGATAAGGTTGCCGTTTAACATTTAGCGTTTTTTACAAAAAGCTTGTTGCTTTTTGACAAAACGGGCATTAAAATCCTAACGCCCCTACTTTTACTTCATTTTGCACATTAAAAAAATTCAATTACAGCTATCTTACCAAACACTTTTATAAAACAAAACGCCTATTACTACTACTAGTTACAGCTACTGTTCATTGCTACTTTTTACTGCTACTACTAGCTACGGCTATTTTCGGCAAACATAAAACAAAACCCACTTAGATAAACCAACACCCAAACAAACCCATATCTTACTTTTTCAAAATTCAACCAAAAAATTTATAAATTTTTTTTTTACCTCAATATCAAGCACAGTACCATATTTCTCAAACAAGGGTCTAATATCTTGCTCAGTACAAGTCCAGTTCACATTCTGAGCAAGCAGCCTTGTTCCAGTAGCTTCTAGCTCTTCTTGGGTTGGTTCTATTTGTTGAGTAGCTTCAATGGTGGAACTGGAAGAGTGTGTTTGGAAAAGAAGGAAATTGGGTCTGTTTGGTTTGACGGATAAGGTTGGCGTTTAACATTTTAGCGTTTTTTACAAAAAGCTTGTTGCTTTTTGACAAATTGGGTCCCTTAAAACGAGCATTAAAATCCTAACGCTACTTTTACTTCATTTTGCCAATTAAAAATATTCAGTTACAGCTATCTTACCAAACACTTTTATAAAACAATACACCTACTACTAACTACCAAATAAGGTTGACGGATAAGGTTGCCGTTTAACATTTAGCGTTTTTAACAAAAAGCTTGTTGCTTTTTGACAAAATTGGGTCCCTTAAAACGAGCATTAAAATCCTAACGCCCCTACTTTTGCTTCATTTTACCAATTAAAAAAAATTCAATTACAGCTATCTTACCAAACACTTTTATAAAACAAAACACCTACTACTAGCTACTAGCTATTGTTTATTGCTACTTTTTACTGCTACGGCTACTTTCGCGAAACATAAAACAAAACCCACTTAGATAAACCAACAACAAAACAAACCCATATCTTCCTTTTTCAAAATTCAACCAAAAAATTTATAAAATTTTTTTTACCTCAATATCAAGCACAGTACCATATTTCTCAAACAAGGGTCTAATATCTTGTTCAGTACAAGTCCAGTTCACATTCTGAGCAAGCAACCTTGTTCCAGTAGCTTCTAGCTCTTCTTGTGTTGGTTCTGTTAGCTGAGTTGCTTCAATGGTGGAACTGGAAGAGTGTGTTTGGAAGAGGAGGAAGTTGGGTGTGTTTGGTTTGGTGGATAAGGATAGGGAGTGGGGGAATGAGGGGGTGTTTGGGAAAGTGGGGGTGAGGAATTGGGGGTGTTTGGAGAAGAAGGAGGAGGTTGGGAAGTGTATGAAACGAAGTAGTGCCATTGATGGGTGGGTGTAACTGTGTGTGTGTGTGTTTAGTGTGTGTGAAGAAGGAGAAGAAGAAGAAAAGTGGATAAGGGAAAGAGTGTTTTGCGCCAAAACCCCAAAATATCTCATACGGTATTTTGCAATGTTTTTTCCATGTTTTAAAACAATCTCCCACCTCCGTCTTAAAATAAATGTTCATTTTCACTTTTTAGAATTAAAATATTCAATTTTGACTTTGTTTATTTTTTCAAGCGTTATATAATACTCCCTCCGTCCCTTATTAAATGTCCATGTTTGACTTTTCAAGTCTTTATTTATCGACTTTGACCTTGAATATTTTTACTTGTGTTATATAGTATTTGATAAAAATTATACGCAATGAAAATACATTTAAAACTTAATTTATTCATATATTTTGTATCAAATATTATATTACACAAACAAAATTATTTAAGGTCAAAGTTGAGAAAAAAAGACTTTGAAAATTCAAACAGGACATTTAATAAGGGACGGAGGGAGTACTTAATTCAAAATATATGAATAAATTGAATTTTTAATGTATTTTTTATTAATATATTTTTTCACAAATTTTATATAATAATAATAATAATAATAATAATAATAATAATAATAAATCAAAGTTGAACTAGTTTGATTCTGAAAAGTTAAACTGGACACTTATTTTAAAACGGAGAGAGTATTTGACAATTCCAGTTAAACGTGAACAGGATTGATGACTGTAAGCCATTTTGAGAAAAAGATCCTCATATGTTTGAACCGTGAACTGGAAGTCCGGACTGGTTTATATTTCGAGTCACATTCATTTCACAATTTTTCCATTTTGAAAGTGTTTGCAATTTTTTATTAATTTTTTCTTTTTTTTAATATACGTCGAGTAAAAATAGAGATTGGTTCGTACCCCATAAATAGATACCTTTTTGTATTATATTTTTATAGTTTTGTTTTTATTATAAAACTTCAATAAAATATAAAATTTGAAAAGTCAAAGTGTTAAAAGACATAAAATATGAAAACAAAAATAAACAAACAAAAAAAATGTCTTATTGGTTAAAACTTAAAAGTAAGGTAAGGCATTATCAATTTAGGAGGTGATTTATACACCATCTTTTTTAATTTTTTTTTTCTTACTATCTACCATTAAATTAAATAAGTGATGCATACAGTACAATATATACATGATGTAGTGGTAGATTGGAAAAAAAATAATGTACAAATCATCTCCCTATTACTTACTACATCCTCAATCTCAAAATAATTGTCTCCTGATAAAAAAATACACAATTTAAAAAATAAATAAATAAATTATTAATGTTTTATCTTTCTTACTTTTTAGTAAAATGATATTTTTACTATTAACTAATTAATTAATGTAATAATAATTTCAAGTAAAAATAATATGATAAACTTGATCAAAACTTTAATTGCGTTGATCAAACTTTAATGGTGGACAATTAAATTGGAAAATACAAAACGAAAACTTGGACTATTAATCCAGGAGGGTGGGAGTAATAATTTAAGAGGAAATTACCAAATGAGATATTTTTTGAAAGATTCTAGCGAATGATTAACTTTTGTTTTTGAAAAATTTAAGATATGTTTGAACTCGACTGATAGCTTAATAAACGATTAAGGTTTTTTTTTTTTTTTTTTTTTTTTTTGAACTAGGTGGGTTTATATATGGTGGTTGGCCACCTACTCTTAGGACATGTTCACTCTCTAGTGATCCAGAGGTTATAAAAAGAAATTGTGGGCCAAATAAAAAAGAAGCAATAAAAAGAAACAGTAAAAGAAGCAATATTGACTAGTGATGATTCTGAGCTTCTAACAATAAAAAAAAACAGCACCTTTCTTCTTCTAGAGAAATCAACTTGATATTTTGTATGGAAAATGATTGAGAGGCCAAAAATTTATAAATAATTGTGTGCCTAACATATGTGGAGACGGAGTTACCTCATTGGATAATGAAGCGGGGGGCCCTGTTGTTACAATGAATTATTGACATGCAATTTTAGACATAAAATTAGGTCTCCCAATCACTACTCATTTTGTATATATATTTGATTTTTAAAATTTATTTGTGTTTCAAGAGAAAAGAAAATATAATTATAATTCATCCCATGTCTTGAGTTTGCCAAGGGAGTTATTAGAAATGCTGGAATTCCTATTCCAAGAACTATCGATGAATGGAAGATGATGATACTTGCAGGGAAAGTCCTACGGGACACTGGCGTACATGTATATACAATTGAACAACTTGGTTCAGTTATATTTACCAGGGTAAAAACCCGTTACCCAAAAAAAACAACTTGGTTCAGGCTATGTTTGGCACAAATCTTTTTGGAGCTTTTTTGGGCAATGAGCGGTGAACAATGAGATTTTTGATTTTTAGTGTTCGTTTGGCATGAGAGCTGTTGGCTTTGCTATTTTTTAGAAAAGCTCATTTTCCCAATGCTTCTTTATGAAGCTGTGAGCTTTTTTGGCTACTGCTCACGGCTACTGCTCACAGTTCACTGTTACTGCTCACAGCTACATTTGCCAAACATAGCCTCAGTCTCCGGTGTTTCAGCTATTCAATTTGCTCAGGATACTATCAGAAGAGCAGCTATTGCTCTTCCACACAATGAAACTCATTGGGAGTTGATTAGGCTTGCAGGGGATGTTATATAAGGACCACTTATGTGGATGATGATAGTGGTGCACCAAAGTACGCTACTAACACACGGATGTTAACAGATTGATACAGCTGAATATGCTAAGAAAACACTAACCCTGTGCCGGTATATCTGTTCCACCTGGTGCAGATCCATGGGATGTGATACGAGTTGGGGTTACGTACTTTGGTTGCCTGGTTTGCATCTTCTCATGCCAGAGGATGAGGGATGATGGAGATCTATCTCAAAAGGGATCCTCGCGCATTTAGCATAAACCCCGTTTAATTCCATATCAAAGTTTTGTTTCATGTCAAAAGTTTCTGTTCTCTTTCTCAGTATTTTCTTCCATGCCACTAAACATTTTCTCAAGTTTCGGGAATTGTTAAACTAATAAATAATACAGCCACCCCTAGGCACAGAACAAGCGATTCAACATGAAAAATACTTTGAATGTTTGATAGCAATTAGGCACTACCGAAAACACAACAAATGAAACGCTAAAAAACAACACAAAGTGCTATTTGATTATGGAAACCCCATCTGAAGACGCTAGAAGCATCACAACAAAGTTGCAGCATAAACAGAAAGATAAACAATTATAGATTAGTTTCATTACCATCATGCTAACAGTATTGTCACAAGCTAACCATTTTCAAAGGCAAAAAACAGGATACTGAAAACTACGTTACAATCATTGTACAATCACTCACTTTGACATATATTAACGACATTGTTTTGTTGCATTTAAAGAATTACACAAATTAGCTTCCAAAGAAAATATGATCGTCGAGGTCAGAAACTGGTTGCTAAATTAGTCAAGCGATTCCAAAACATCTTTGAAATTGCGCTTTTTAAGCTAGTTTTGGAAGCAAACAGATAAGGAAACCAAACGTTTAGCAAGAGTTATATTTCACAAAGACGAGATCAGTGAAATTCATAAAACCTTGTTGGAACTACTTCTTGTGCATTCGGGACTCAGGGGTGTTCTGTCGCAAAGGGGACAGTGGCTTCCTTGGCGAACCAGATTCGATAAAGTCGATCTTCTTCTCGATAGGACTGCAATCTCTTGGACCAGATTTCCGCTTGTTACTCTGCAAAAGAAACATATGGTATCCTTTAGATCAAATTATCCTTAAACTTACAAAAAAGTTTATATAAAATTTGATTTTCCCTGAAAAGAATGCTTCTAATGTTGTTCAAAAACAAACACGAATTTAGTAATTCTATAGTATTTATTACCTTCAAGGATGCACTGTTATGCTTTCCCCCAGAGTCGTTTTGGTGTCTTTCTTTATTGAGTAGCTTCATCAATCTCCTATTCTCCTTCTCCAATAAGCTGTTTTCTTCATCCAAGACTTTAACCTCCTCTTCAGCTGTCGTGAGATTATTCCTTAAATGGTCCTTCTCTTTCTGCAGTATCTTCACCTCGGAAGCCAGTGCCAAAACTTTTTGTGTGGAGGGCTTCAAGCTACATATACACATTTAATAAATACAAATTTAGTAAATTTGGTAAATTTGGTAACTTGCTAAAAAATACATCCAGTAGAGTCGAGGAATTAAAGATAATTTAACGCAAACCTTTCAAATATCTCCAGCATCTTTTGGCACACTTCTACTCCACTATTTGCCTCTAAGAAAGAACGTGCTGTTGACACAACATCATCTTTGCTGATCAAAGTTGATATCAGTGTATCAACAAGGCAATGTTCCGTAGATGCAGTTTTTGCCATCTCGCCAACCTGTAATCAAGTAAAACAAGGATGCACGTAACTGTTATCAGTATTTGTATAATACATGCATTCTGAGGTTCAAGATTGTAAGTTGAGATGGGACTAAAGGAGCAGAAAATATAATATTATAGCAAACAAATGCTCCAAGAAAACTAGAGAAAGGCAATTTGTACGTGTGTTCATGGGGTCACAGTTATGGGGTATTTGGGTAAGCTTATTGGGTTATCAAAACACGATAAGATCAATAAAAGAGTTCGGAGCTTTTTGAGAAAAACAAAGAACTAAACTTAAGCCATTTGTGAGGAAAACAAACAAATAAGCTAAAGCTACAATTTTGGAGCGCTTTTTGAGGAAGCAGAAACTTTAAACTTATTGGCTTATCTGCAAAATATGCTTTATAATTCAAGTAAACTGTGTCAACCGTGAATGCTTCCAAAAGTTTGTTATCAGTTGTCTATGTTTATCTTTCGATGCATATAGACTTTGTTATATTCCCAGATGGTATGTATGAATGGATATTATCATCAATAGTCTAATCACACTCATATCAACATCTCCCATATGTATGAATGGATATTATCATCAATAGTCTAATCACATGCATATAAGGCGAACTTATCAGGTCTTATTAGCTAAAGAACAAGCAAAATGCATAATCATTTATCAGGAAGACGCTACATATCCATATTTAAGGCATCCCAAACGATGCTAATCAGGTTGGATTGCCTAGTCACTGGTAATAACAAAACGCGCTCATGTTCCAACTATAGAGACAATCGGTCCAATATCCTAGATAATGCCCCTCCTCCAATCTATGTCCCAGGGCGTTGTTAATTTAGTTATGTGGCAAAGAAATTTATACTTTATAACTACGCTAAATGCACGCATTTGTTCATCATGCAAGTTTTAAACAGTATGAGTGTACAATACTCGTATGAAATAATTATTTTACCTGTTGCCCCTCCGCTTGATTCTTATAGCACTGCAATTCTTCCGACAATTTACTCAACTCCTCCTCCAGCTCACGAACTTGCGACTCTGCTTCCTGAGCCCTGTGATCCGCCTCGTTCCCAAAGTCCATCAAAGCTTCTCGATCACAGTCATACATAGAACACTCCTTCTCCCACTTCTTACACTGATTTAACAAATTAGCACACTCCAGAGCTAATTTCTGATTCTCCTCAACAAACTTCTTCACAGCTTGTGCATTCATAGTAGCTTCAGCCTACATATTATTGAATGGAAGAAAACATAAGCTTAATAACAGCAAAATTCACAATTGTAGATCACAACATAATGATACTTCGAAATAGAAGGGAGTTACTCATAAGTCACAAATTTAACACCAGACCTAGGCTCAAACCTCGTTGGATAAACATCTTGGCATTGCCAGGAAAAAGTCTGGAAACGGCCACGCAAATACCTGTTAGGCCGAGTACATCAGAGACAAAAAAAAGGGCTCAACTTTTCCCGGGTAGCCTAAACAGGAATCCCTCTCCATTTACCCGTTTCATAGATTTGTAATCTATAATCCTAATCTTCTAAATAATACTCGTCTTACAAAGTAAGTACCTATTTTAAGAGAAAACAATTATCCTTTTGTGGCACCAAAGGTTGTTTACATTCAACGTGGACACAAAACGCTAATCTTACATCACATGATTATCTAAAGGCTTAGCCATCTAACTTAAGGGGCACTTTTATCTATCAAAGTAAAAGAACATTTTTGAGGGTCGCAAACTCACTAGACTGAGGGACCAGTCGACCAAGGCATTAGCCTTCGACTACACTTTACCAACATTTTCCTACTTGTAGCATATGCTAAAAATTGGATGTTACTAAAATTTATCATCATAAAGCATTCCTAAACAAATTTCGGTTATCAGTGTAAACCAGAATGGAATTTCGCTTACAGAGATCACATTCTCAAAATCCCGTTACTTTCTTATATCGTATCAAGTCTCCTTTGTCTCAAAAAATACTTCTAGTCCCTAAACGTAGTATATGCTACAAAAGCTTTTCCCCACCCCAGACTTCTATTTGACCAGTCAAGAGCTTTAAGAAAATAAGTCATGCGCTCAATTCCAACTCCTAAGTCCTAACTAATGGTCAAGTGCTCGTTCCCTAAGGCTAAGTCCTTGGGGAAGGGCCAGTCGGCAGATACCCAAAAGAGGTGCAGTGGTGCACAACCGAGGATCAAAACATAATTTTTCGCTTAAAACTAAGAAAATCGGCAGTGTGTTCTACATGACTACACTTTCTAGGGGTAGTTGGCAACCCAAAAGGGGTGCAGGGGTGCAGTGGTGCACAACCAAAGATCAAAACATAATTTTTTGCTTAAAACTAAGAAAACCGGCAGCATATTTTACATGACTACACTTTCTACTTTTCTAGGGGTAGTTGGGCGTGCGTTATTATTCAAATTTCCACACTTCTAATCCCTAAACTAAATAATCACAAATAGCGTAATTTTTTGCTTAAAACTAAGAAAACCGGCAGCATATTTTACATGACTACACTTTCTACTTTTCTAGGGGTAGTTGGGCGTGCGTTATTATTCAAATTTCCACACTTCTAATCCCTAAACTTAATAATCACAAATAGCGTAAAAACAAAAATACCAAAAATTCAATTTCGCAAACAAATCAATAATCCTTTTCAAAATCCCATTATCGTTAACAAACAGTAACGCCTCTTAACACACTTCAACTACCCCAAAACTAGTAAACCTGATACGTGCAATTATTTCAACCTAGTACTATCATCGTGTACCAAAACGAGCATACGCTGTAACAAACTTAAAACTACGAAAACCCAAAAACCACGAACCCTACCACGCGCAATTATTCCAACCAAACATTCAAACCCTAATCACGCAATTCCTAACAACCTTAAAAAACCTTAAATAAAGCGTAAAAAAAACACGAACCCTAACGCGATCAATCAACTCATCTTTCTCCCTCAACTTGTCCTTCAACCACAAATACTGATCACGTATCTGCCGCACCATCTCCTCGGAAGCCCTCAGCTTCATCTCGAGAGTGCGCGTCGAAACGGGTAGACCGACCGAGTAATCGATCGATTCGCGGATGTAATCGTCGGTTTCTTTCGACAGATCCATTGTATGTAATTGGTTCAATTGAAAGAATGGAATTTATAAAAACACACAGTGATTACACACACTAAAAAATTAAGAATTTATAAATTGGTCTGATTAGGGTTTGGGTTTGGTTTTTGAATTTGGGGAGAGCCGTTATAGAAAGTGTTTGTGTGTGGGCCGTGGGGCGGTGTTTTTTGAAATTTATAATAGTTTATGGCATGGCGGTCCAGGGATGTCAAGATTTTGACCCGACCCGAAACCGGTTAAGCATATTCGGGTTGGGTTACTCGGTCAATTATTTTATTCGGATTATTCGGGTCAATACGAGTAACCCGAAAAATTGGCTAACTCGAGTTTGGGTCGACTCGATTGACCCGAATAAGGGTTTTTTATTTACCATTATTATTGTTTTTAAAATTATGTATTTAGACTTGTACAAATAGATGATTTTGTTACCATTTTACTCGTATTCGGGTTAACGTGAACCTGAATGGAACCCGACCTTAGTGGACCTGACTCGAATTGACCCATACCCGACTAACCGAAATTCAAAGTGTCGGGTTTGGGTATGTTATTTTTAGCCTTTACCTGACCTTAACCCGACCTGATTTGACACGAACCCGACCAACCAGATCAGATTAACACCCCTAATGGTAACTACAACACGACCAATAACACCACTGTTACATCAGCTTTTTTTATTTACAATAATTTCATGACTAAATTAATGTTATAAGGAGACCGAGGATGCCACTTAAATATACCACTTGTACAAATTAAATCGCTTGCACAACTCAATTTTAGGCCCACACAACTCTTTAACGATTCAGTCTTAAAGTTGACATAGTTCTTCATTTTTTGCCTACAAGATGCGTTTATACGGGGTCGCCGTAATGGCGAGAACGCGTTGTGAGGTAAGCGTTCAAATAAGAAGCTGTTTTTTCACTTGCTTGTTCTCAATTTAGTAATGTCTAGAGTTGTGAGGTAAGCGTTCAAATAAAAAATAGAGTCCACCGGAAAATGTAGAAAGTAAACTCCTAACACTTGTCGGCCCCTTCTATTTCGTCAAATGACATTTTCGTAATTATTTTGCCAAACTTCTTTATTCACTTTCTTTCCATTATTTTATAAAAATTAATAATTGAAACAATTGATTTTATAAAATACACGGTAATTACACAGACTGAAAACACGCAGTGAAATTAGGGGGATTCGTTTGGATGTGAAAATTGGGGTTTTGTTTTGGTTTAGAATTTGGGGAGAGCCGATATAAAAAGTGCGTGGGGCGAGTTTTTGAAATTCAATATAATTATTGGTCTTTGTATGTTTTAAGGGGTATTTGTTTCGGCTGATAGCCGGCTTATGGCTTATTTGGTTTTGAGCTTATGTTTTATAAGCTCACTTTTTGTGACGTGTTTTAAAAATTTTCGTCTTATATAAGCTTATTATGTCATAATAGGCTTACGTAATAAGCTTATATAAGCCGAAAAGTTTTAAAATAAATCTATTTATGAAACATAAGCCCATAACCATATAAGCTATAAGCCGATTATATAAGTCGAAATAAACACCCCTTAAAGAAGCTGTTTTTTACTTGCTTTTTCTCAATGTAGTAATAACCAGAGTTGTGAGGTTCAAAATAAAAAGTAGGATACCACCTAAAAAGTGTAGAAAGTAACCTCCTACTAATGGCACGTGTCCCCCATCTATTCCATCCAATGGCATTTTTGTAATTTCATTATCGTCCTCGTGGTATGTTTATATTGCAAGTAAAGTTCTTACATTATCGAAAGTGCAGGCGTCGTACTTGTGAGAGTATTGGTACGGATATCATCACAATGCGTTAAGCTTAATTATACATTGTTTATATCCTTTATATAAGCTAATTTGAGGTATTTTGTGATTATGTAGGTAATATGTAAAATGGAGCTATAATGGCGAATTTGTGAGCTAATGTGATATACAAAGTCTTTGGATTGTCCTTGAAGTTAACATGGACGATTAAGAACCAAAGTGAAAGATTTGGATGTTGTTGCATTGTTTTGGTCATAACTTATTCGTCTGAACTCCGTTTTAGTTGATTCAAAACGCTACAGAAAGAGAAAAAATATATCTTTACTTTTAGGTGATAAAATGTCCGAAAATCTGAAGTCAACTAGTGATGTTATCTGCTGGAAAAGTCAGTTCGTGAATTGGCCTTTTCAGTTCATTCTTGGGCCTTGGTTATACACAAGGTAGTTTACATTTGGGCCTTTGGTCTTGGGCTGTTTTGGCGATCGTGCACAAAAGGGCTCATTTTAGTTTTTGATTTGATTTAATCTGTACGTAAGAACATGCAAAAGAGGAACGAATACAGCTAGTGTCCACCAACGTGAAGTATGGTTAAACATCTTGCGATCATAACCGATACTAGAGTTTGATCTTTTGTGCTTTTAATGATTTATTTGTTTGAACAATTTTAAAATTGTAATTTGATGTTGATTTCATCTTAATGTATACGTCGTCATGTTTCATCTTTGTGTTATAAAATTAATTTGATAATTAGTTGTAAGACGGTATAATATTGTGGTTGTCTTGTTCGTGCCGAACTGTGCGACGTTACGTACGAGACGAGTGGTGCTAATACACATATTCCGTGCCCAAAATTAATTATTGATTTAGTACTAGTTTTTGTCTATAAAACTCGAGCAACCACAATCTCAAGTAAAACAAATACATTAAATATATTGTGGTGCAACTTGAAACAGAAAGTGATCGTATCTTTAAACCATAAATTGTACAATCTCAATCTCATTGCTTGCATTAATTTAAGTTATCTTAGTTTTTAAAGTCTAAAGTAATAGTCGTCGTCGTAATTAATCTTTCCCAATTAAAATAATTTGCTTTTCTCGTCTAAGCAATTAGGAATTATAGCCTTAACCATAAGCTTCTTGTGGATACGATCTTTTATTTGCCCAATTCTGCCTATTCTAAAGTTGGTTAATTAAGGTTATTTTTTATAGAGTCAATGATTTATTTCGCTTTGAGGCATGGACGAAATCCACATCAAAAGTTTTCTACAGGGATGACGCATGCATTTTTCAAAAGAGAAGGGTTGCACATACAATTTGAACATACTACATGGACGATTTTTTTTTTTTTTTTTTTTTTTTTTTTTACTTAAAGGTAAATTTATTAAGTAAAGGAAGCCAAACGGCCGAACAAGACAAACAAGCGCAAAGTGTTAATAAAAGACTAGGACACTTCCCTAGCTTCCACACTTATGCACCACAAAACAAGATGGCATAGGACATATCCCTAGCTCAATACCAAACAATAAATAACATCAACTAATACAATAAAAATCCATACAAGTAGCAAGAATAGCAAGATGAAAGAAATGAGTCAAAATTCAAACTAGAAACCCAAGTATACTTCTGCATCATCAGAGATCAAAGGGACCAACCAAAGACCTCCAAACCAGCACAATACACATAGGCTACTAGAAATCTAAGACTCACCACTCATCAAAGCCAAAAACAGAAAACCAGCCCATGCCATCTATAATATCAGAAACCACCCAGCATCCAACCAATAGAAACACCACCAGAAATCCAGCAATTCAACTAAGAAGACCAATTACTTCAGCATCAAATAAGCAAGGAAGTGCCAGAAAAGCTGTTTACGAGAATTTGCCTCCCTAAAAACCTTATTATGTAAAACCCAGAGGGTAAAACCATAAAAGGACAAAAAGAGTGCAACATTCTCCCAAACCTTCCCAAAGATACCATCAATATCCAATAGATTCCATACCCTGTTACACTCCCAAAAACCAGTTCCAGCTTGAAACCAGTTAACCCAAACACCATCTAAAGAACTAATCATTATCATAATTATCCTTCAAGATTTCTTCCACCATTCTTCTATAATAATCATTCTTTATAACCTTCAACTCCCACATATTAGCAGCTTCCATAGATTTAGAAGTGTACCTAATAGTCAATCCCAGAAGCTTCATTCTTACCGTCCCAACCACAATCTTGAATAAGCAGTCCTCATCTCTAAATTCCTTCCTGAAACATCTGAAGTTTCTTTCCTGCCATAAAAAATAAACACAAGCACCCAATACTAACCTCTGGATCACACTCCAGATAGAATTAGTAGCAGGTTTATTAGAGATAAAAGAAATAACACTTGCCCACTCATTTGAGATACCCTCAAGTTTAGCCATAGGTTTACACTTTTCCCACAGATTCTTCGAAAACGGGCACGAGAAGAACAGATGACTGTGAGACTCAAGTTCATGATTACATAGATGACACACCATACTCTGAACATCCACCCACTTAGAAATTCTATCAAGTGTTTTCAACCTGCCCTTAATAGCAACCCAAAGAATAAACGCGTGCCTAGGGATACACTGAGAATACCAAACATGTCTATGCCAAATAACTTTCGGGCAATCCTCTCTCACAGCTTTCCACACCTCTTTAACAGCGAACTCCTTTTCCTTTCCATTTTTATCAATCCAAATAGTTTTATCTTCCACATAATTCCTCAACTTAGGAACCGGAATATTGGTAACTTTTTCTTTTGAGATGTTTGTCAAAATACTTGTTTATTGTTCGCTAAAGAGTTGAAGTTGACAAGAAAACATATATAACATGAGTATTTATATAAGTAGAATTAAAAGTAATGGACATTAACAAGTTCCGCTGTAGCACAACTCATTAAATCAAATGAATGATTCGACTCCTCTTACCAGGAGTCCCAGGTTCGAGTCCTGGCAGCGGATATATAATTTTTATAGCTAAAATACAAGTTTTACTATTTTTCTTACACAAGTTTTCCCATGTACTGTTATTTTTTAACTGCATTCAACAAAAACATATATTTATAACAAGTGAGATTACTATTTGGGTAAAAGGGATAACACACCCTGGTAAAATTCATTACACCAAAAAGCGTTGAAGTACAAAGGATGAGGGCGTACACCCCTCATCTCAGTCCGTTAGGACACTTACAGACTCTAATATAAGAATGACAAGCCATTCTTATAACTTACAATAAAGTGAAACCAACCAATAATGACGAAGGTACATAAAATAAATTACATAAACTTGACAATACTACTCAAGAAAGCACTTGAGCCTTCCAAATCACTATGGCGTTCCACCTTAACCTCCATGAAGAATCCACGAATAAACATCCATGCGATCTTCAACCAATAAAGTGTTGTAGTGAACCAGAACCACCACAAACACAACTTCCAATATTCCATCATATAACAGCCCCACAATAAGCAAGACCAAAATACAATGCAAAAGTCGACCAATGGGAATTAAGTAGAGAATCATGCAATTGCATAACATTACCCACTCCCAACATGAAGTTCCAAAAGAGGACATTGCAGCAATAGGCATAAAGTACAGACCCAATAGGAACACGAATACTAGGATTTAATAAAACCCTAACCTGCAAAAACGACCTAACCAAGGCTGATGGACATGAACCCACCAACATCAGGTCGTACACAGCAGCATCAATTATAAACGATCAATAGAATATAGAACCCAAGTATATAGATCAATCCACCAATAAACGATCAATAGAAAATAATGAACATTCCTATTGAACGAGTCAAGGATTTTTGAATAAGTTACCCTAGAAACTTAACTTACAAATACCATCAATTAGATCAGCAAACAACAGCAGAATCCAATTGAAACCAACCGTAGTTATAACCCTACACCTTCAATAATATGCCATACATCTCTTCCAGAAAGATTAGAGTACATATAAACTTCAAGTCAGCAAGATGCCAACAGCAGCAAGAGAATGCGTGACTAAAAAAAACCAATCCAGCTTTGTCTCATCACCATAGCAACAAAAAGTAGAATAATGTAATCATTATGCATGATAATCAACGACAAAGCATGACCTCCATAGGGTGACAATACCCTAATATGCACAATCTGTCTAACCCTAACTTCCAATAACACATATCACATACCACGTCCCAATCTGTAATTATGAAGGAGTTTCAATGCTGCAGATCAGAACATAAGTAAACGAAACATAGGGTTCATCAAACCCACCCTAACGTACCAAAAACACTTCTCAAGATGCACCAAATCAGAATGAAGACCAGGATTAGAGATCTGAGAACAGCCAAACAATGGTTTTGAACAAGAACCCAAAGAAACTTGACTTCCACTCTCCCACAAAACCCACTTATAAAACATACATCTGATGTAGAACAAGTAATCGATTAAAAACAGCCATAACATAGTTAACATGCAAATTAACAAACCGATCCAAGATCACCACCATCAAGACGAACCAGCAACAATAAATAATAAACCCTAAGAGGGTTTCGTAAAAGCGCAGCATGAATCACATCATATTCGAAACCCTAAAAAAATTAAGAGTTTCGGCCAAAAACCCAGCAGCAACCCACGTGAGTAATATAGGAATCAAAGATCCATAATAAAGCACCGACCCATGATATGTGAAGCAACCAATCAGTGATAACCTTAAGCAATTTGGAATAAAGCATATTAATAGTAACCGACCCACAATCAGTTACCATGCATAAGGAAGATCGATCACAAATAAACGCAAGATATAAAAACGAATTTATAGCCACACCGACCCACGATCTAAATAATCGTAATCATGAGGTATTCGTTTTATTATTATATTTTTTCCATGGAGATTTCTTCATAAATTAATACGGTAAAACACTTCAGCCGCCATCCCTATAAAATAAAAACGAACCCAAAAGACGTATTGCATACCCATAAAGGGTAGAGAGGACGTGAATGGGCAAATTTATTGGCCGGAAGTTATGAGGGTAGGCGGCCGGAAATCTCCATAGGGAGAGAGAGAAAACTAGGGTTTTTTTTTCCGGGGTTTTGAGATTACTATTTGTCAAAGAAACTATAATCTTTCTACCTTTTAGTCTTGTTGCAAACAATAAAATTGTGTTCAACAAGAGTTATATCTAGATTCAACAAGATGACAACAACCAAAATCTATTTTTAAGGAACAAAACCATGCGAAAAACTACACTCTGAAGCAGAGGTTACCCGACATCTAGGCCACTCCGCAATTGTATCAAAAGGACACGAACAACGAGTACATCTGTCCATTTGCATTTGTGTGGTAACCGACGTGAACCACAAGCACATCTATCCGTTTGCCAATTTGGCCAATTATCAAAATCCTGGAAGTACATGCAAGCAAACCATTTGTATAGCAAAACACACATCGAGAAAAACTGATAACTAGGACTAAACCAATCTCCCCACAAACCAAATTTTTTCCGGTCTAATATTCATGTGATTAGTCTCTGGCATATCGAGAACTACCCTATGCATAAGTTTCTTTCATGCTCATAGTTCATCCAAAAGTGAAAATTGTTTTTACAAGTTTTAAGTAAAAAACCAGGTAGTCCAAAAATCACATTTCGAGCGCACACAAGGGAGTAAATTTATCAGCTATGATACAATACAACGTACAAAATTGATTACAGAAACAACCTTTTTTTTTTTTTTTTTTTTTTTTTTTTTTTTTTTTTTTTTTTTTTTTTTTAACAATATGCCTTTCGCTAACTAAAGCATCTCTAAATTTTGTATCTACTTTTGGTACAACTTCTGAAAGAGTTGTCAACTTGTCATACACCATGAAAAAAATATAAAATCAGCATCATAGCATAGCATTTCATTTGAACAGATAGCATGTTAATTAGAAGCTATTTCCAAACTAAATACCGGCTTTCTTGTGAGAAGAAAGCTCATTCTCGGTTAGTAAAAACCTCACCAAACCATATGTTTGATGAAAAACCTCATAAATCTTTATATTGGAACATATTAAATTGATACTGCAATAATTTAGCATTGCATATATACTAAAACTCAATGAACAAAAGTTAAAAAACTGGTTATGGGTCTGATCTAGTTCAACATGTACTTAAAATTTTCCCTCTATCGAATCTGCCCCACCTCTTTTTTCCACCTCTATTCAGACAACATATTCGACCATACCACTTTAATTTGAACAAATTAGATAAATACTGTCATTTTTTATTTTAAGACATGTACTTTGAACACAGTGCAAGCCTTTAGCCTCCACCATCTTAAAAACTAGTTTGTTTCGATCTCATATTCCATTTTTTTTATAAAACAGTATTGCTATTGTAATATTTGTAGTGATAATTAACACTTTAGATATTGATAAAACTCAATAAACAAAATCCAAAAACTGTTGCCATGACACATATCACTTATTTTGACCCATTATCTAAAGGTAACAAATAAGCCAAGAAGATATATTATGAGGAAACCTCTGAAGTTTGAACTCACAACCTCGTTGGTGGACAACTCACATATCACTAAACCAACTAACCAAGGGCCTTTGGTTTTAAGGTGTATATATAGTGTTAGAGTTTGACAATCAAAGTACACATATTGCGGAAGCTAGGATCAAGTAATAACACGTATAAGATTAACTAAACATAAATAGTAAACGTACCCGATGCACTTCAAATAAACTTTGATTTTTGTACAAATAGATCAATGATGAACCTGTTGGAGTTTATGGATATATATTAATAAACGTATGTCTAGAATCGAACCCGAGACCTCGGGATTGCACACGTTACGAATGAGTATTAAGAAATAATAATTAATATATTTATATATTTTTTTATTATACACAAGTATGTAACGATCGTTGGTATTGACCGTTAATGACTAACGACCGTTAGACGAATATAAGGAAAGAATTATGTGATAATAATTGGTAAGTCAAGAAGCTTCCGGATTCCCTTATGGGATCATAAGGCCGATCGGTTGGGCTTGGGGAAACCCAATCCCACACCAACTTGAGCTCCAAGTTATTAACACTATAAATACAAATCAAGGGTCATTAGTTTTTGTAACTTTTGTACACAACATTAAACCCTAAATTTGTGTTTTCTTTCTTTGTATGCTAATCGGCCGAACACCCCTATAAGGGTGATTCGACTTTTGTTTTTTTTATAAAACAAAATTGTTTCTTGTGTTGTTACTAGCATCACCTTAATACGGTTTAGTTCGTGTGTACAAGAACGAGGTAACAACATACTTTTGTTGTTATCAAGGGATCGATTAACAAAACGGTAAGGGGTTAATCATTGATCCATATAAACCCTAATTAGGGTTCTTCATATTGTTAAAGACAATTGCTTTTGATTCTTGTTCGGGCTAGAATCACCACGGTACGTTCCTATTTAATTTATGTTAATCTATTATGTGTTATAGATGTTCCTACGCTTCTGCATATGTGTTTACCTGTTTATATGATTGTCATGATTCTTATATTCTAACAGTGGTATCACGAGCTTGCTATAACATGTAATTGATTACATAAAACACATAAAAAATGAATTTTGATTGTGTTAGATACATGTTTTGGATCTAGGGTTTTGATGTTTTTTACCCTAACCCTAATTTGGGGGGGGGGGGTCGATTTATTCCATGAACCCTAATTAGGGTTTGTGGTTTTATTAATTAATTGGATTAGAAACCCTAGGTTGCCTACATGTTTATGTGTTATTTGGGCGTATCCTTGACCTAATTGGTAATTGTTATGCTTTGATCCGTGACGAAACATGCATGTTAGTCATGGGTTATTAATTGTTTATTATTGTTAAGCTTTTCACTGTTTAGATAGATCTAATATTGGGGAAGACCCCATAATTATTAAAATCAATTAATATATGCTATGTGGTGTGTTTTTAGCTTTGGCCTACGCAATTGATTCGTCAATGTATGTGACTCGCCTCCATCAAGAGGAGAAGGCCTTAGTTGATTACATACATTATTATACCTAGAATTGATTTTATTAGGATCTTTTCTAATACGGATTGCATGTGGCTAATTGTTTCACTTATTTATTATTGGTTGTTTTGATTTTCTTTGATACTTGTTTTATTGTTTTTAGTTGGACTTGTTGTAAGCAATAAAAGGGTTGTTTTTATAAAGAAAATTAATACGGACTAATAATTGTGAAACCCTAAAGTGATAAAGTAAGAATCTTGCGAGGTCTTATTGCCAATCGTGGTCCGATTCGCACGGTAATCAGCTCCCAGGCGAGACTAGCAAAATTCACACTTTATTACATAATTTTGAGATTGAATCCATAAACTTTTGCTTGATTGATGTTTTGTACAAATATACTTTTAAAATTAAGTCCTTTAAGATGATATTCATAACCGTGATTTGAAGGCTTAGAAAAGAGCCTTAGAGTCTGCCTTGGTTATCACAATCTTGAATATGTCTTAAACGAATTACTTTTAAAATCATGATTGTAGAAAGTCATCTTAGGGTTTTGGCATAAACCTCAAGTAAAACTTTGTGTATTAATTTCACGAATTGGATATAAAAAGTTTTTATGAAAACTTATGTTATAAAGATGAGTGCATGCATCTTTGTACATGTTTTGATTTTCACATCAAACTAAATACCCTTAAAAATTTAAGTTACATGCCATCTAACTATAAGAAACACTTGAAGTTATCATTTAGTAAACGTGAGACGCAGGCTAAATTTTAATGACAAGGTAAATTTCCGAGTGTGCGTGAGACCACACATGGAGAATTTGCTGTTTCTAAGTTAGACGACTTAATTAAGTTGATGCGTGAGACCTAGAGCTTAAGGCATGAGATGGGATGAAACATCCTTACATGACAAATTGATGAATCAATTTGATGTAAATCCCATAATGATCTAGGAATTGGAAAAGTGTTTGCCAATTATTGTTCGACAGATTACCATCTTTTATACTTTCACCACTAGCAGATCAACTGATGTGGTGGAATCTATGTAAAGTTGGATCCTAGATTTTCAAGAAATTAGTTGGTTATATGAATATAACCTTGGGTATTATATTTTCTTGGAAATATAAATTATCGAAAATACTAAAATGGAATTTTGTAAATTCTTTAAATGTATTAATGCAACTCAAAACCGTAAACGTAAGTTATTCTTTTAATTGATCTACACCCGTTAGGGTTTTTGGTTAGAGTCAATGTTACAAAAATAATAAATATAGTCTTCTTTCCATTAGGAGAAGTGTGAGACTTAAATCCTAATCCTTTTCATGAATGAGAAAGGAATAATAGGATGATTAGAATTGTCTAAATTCTAAATACATAAATCATAGCAAAATTTAATAGTAAGATTATTTGCACTTTATGAGTTATTAAATTAGAAGCTAGACTGATTACTGCACAATGGTAAAAGACGAATTAGATTATTTTATCTAGTTGTTTTGATTTGACCATTTAAAAATACTACATACAATTGTTGGAATGGTAGATCTATACAGGAAGAAATTGCATGCCCGAGCCTTTTCAAGTTAATAATTTGGAATGTGATGAATCACATTTATGTAGTAGAATACATCCTTTTATAACCTATATATAATTGTTGGAATAGGTTTTCTTAAAAGATGTAGGAAAGTAAACAAGTACACTATTTCCTTTCACTGATTAATGAAACATTTACAATGTTGTCAAATTCAGTGGGAGTATTGTGTTCTTATGGCTGAAGAAGGGATTATTATAATGTTCTCTAATTCAGTGGGAGTATTGTGTTCTTATGGCTGAAGAAGGGATTATTATAATGTTCTCTAATTCAGTGGGAGTTACAAGACTTATTGTCTTGATTGTAACTTAGATTATCTTTTGAATATCTCAAGGTAATTACTTTCCAAATATAGACACTAATATTATCAAGAATAGTAATGTACGCTTCCTTGATTGATTGAGTAAACTCTATATCTACTAAGTTATGTTAATGACACAAATCATATTGTTCACATTAACAAAGCCGTGCGTGTTGTTTATATGATAAATGGTGTTGTACCATGCACAAGTGGGAGAAATCTTCATTATGTGCAAAGTACAACACATAAGAATATGATTTAAAGGATTCTCTTAACTGCAAGTAAGAGATTATAATTCTAATTAGATTAATACATCTAATCTTAGAAACACTTGGTGTTGAAATTTAGTAAACGTGAGACGCAGGCTAAATATTAACAACAAGGTGAATTTCCATGTATGCGTAAGACCAACATGGATAATTTACTGTTTCTAAATTAGACATCTATTAGAACATATGTGTCAAATAAAAATACTACTTCAGCTTTAATATTTATGTATTATTGGAATGACATAAATGCATGAAGTAATATAATACTACTTCAATAATTATGTATTCTTAGAATGACATAAATAAATAAAGTAGTGTGTTAACTTGAAAATATTATTGAAACCAAATGATGGTATTCAAAGATTACTTTATTTATACATGTTTATACTTTATTAGTTATAAATATGAAGTCTTCTAAGTATTACAAGACTTATAATTAAGTAAGACGTTAGCTTGTTATGGTCTTTTAATTAAGACATATACAAGAAGTCATTGAGTTGATCAATGATTAATAACGTATAGTGGGATTATAATAAGTTTATGTTTTATAAGACATAAACATGAAGTGACTTGATTAATAAGTACTTGGGTTATAAAGCATGCAATTGGCTTGAAAATACTATTATACCATTAAGTTGATTTAGTTGGTAAATAGGTATGCCAACAGGAATATGGTTATCTTATATATATTGTTAGATCTTCTTACAATATTAATTCTAATTGAAATACCACATATAGATGTTATGTTCAGTTAGGGAATCAAACTCTTGTTAGATTGTTTGATTGAAAATAACTATGATTTCTATTCTTCTAAAAGTTATCAAGGTTAGAAATTGAGTATGGCTTGAATATACTCAATTAGACTCCTAGAAGATTAATAAGACGTTATTGAATTATGAAATGTGATGAATCACATTAAGTCTTAAAATTGAAGTTCTAAATTTGTTAAGTTACTTATGTGAAGGTTATTAACAAAGAGCTATCAATGCGTATTTGTAAAGTCCTAAAAGAAAAAAATTGGATTGTTGCTCTAATTGCTAAGTACTTATATTCTATATAATGCTAAAGGCAAGTGGGAGTATTTTATCTTGAAAAGATAGAATTACAAGATACATAATCTTCTAAAACTACACTAGTTAAAATCATGATGAGGCTTACCATGTAAATGATAAACCTCAAGATGATGGAATTATCATTCATAGATCCACTTGGATATCTCATATATTTAATGAATATACTGACGATTATATGAAGTAGTATTACCAAAATAATGTATTGGGTAAATTGCTCATAATATGAATGTTATAGATGCTGTTTATAAAGATATTCAAATTTAGAAAATTTGGTTTATCTTAATTCTTAATAGTTAGAGAATGATGATGAGTTTATTCAAAGATAATGTAACCCAGTGGTTTAAATCCTTGTGAAATAATCATATGGACAAAATTTTACACATATCTTAATGCATGTCTTATGACAAGATTATTAATCATACTTAAGCAATTAACTATGATTGAATACTCTTTCCTAAGCACATTAAAGATACAAAGATGGTAAATTGTCATATTTATATGAATATGAAATTTGACAATGAATATCAAAAACTCTTCTTGAATAATTACTTGAGCGAGGACGATAAGTAATCAAAAGGAGTTTATGAATTCAAGAAAATCTTTGGAAGTGTACAAAGTGTAATAATCCATGAATGGATAAATGCATGCATCTAGGAAATTATTCTTATGATAAATTATTAAATCTATGTTTAGGTTTATAATTAAAATAAGGTAATTTCTAAGTGTTCCTGAAAGCTAGTGGGAGTATTATGTTTGATTTACTAAATCATATATGTCGTATAACATATAAGAAGTTACATTCCATATAAGTGAAATGTTAAGACTTAGTTTGGAATGAAACTGTAAGTGAAAGATTTAGAAAATAAAACATACAACCTTGGAACAAAAGTTTATTATTTAATAAACATGTGCGGTAAATGATTCTAATAGAATATGATATATCATTTAGAAAATGGATATACATATTTGTAAAGATAGTACATGAATAAAATCTAAGTTTGACTGAAGGATTTTCATGTGCATTGTATTATTGTAGTATCATGCTTAAGTGCTTAAATGATTTGACAATATTTGATATCCAATTAAAGGTTATTATATAACTTGTGTAATAGATATTCTAATGGAAAATGTTTGAAATTAGAATAATGATCCTCAACCTGGAATAGCTCCTAAACATTACACTATGGATATTAAGTTTACGAAAATTTTAAAGAGCATATTGTGTTTAATAAACAATGATGCTGGTTTAATTGAGATGACACTCAATAACTAGTCATGAAGGATTTCATGAGAACTAGTTGTGCTCAACTAAGAGCATAGTTGCATTATACATTAGAGAATTAGAATACTTTAAACTTTAAAACGTTTGAAAGTTTGATTGTCATAAATTGATGGTTGAGGATATCACATCATTTATGAAATATTGTGTGGCTATATTGGATACACACATACAAGAATTTTGCTGATTAAATTCTTGAATTAAACATTCTCAAAATTCGGATAGATCAAAGTTAGTTGAATAATGCCTTGTCAACAAGTATGATTGTCATTACTTGAGTCATAATTGTCAACAAGTTATTACTTGAGACAAAATTCATTAACTAGAATTATCATGCATTGATCTATTTAGTATTTGGATAAAGGACATTAAGCAATTATTATTTATAATGAATTAAAGTACTTAGTATGTTTGTTTTCATTAATAATAAATTGTGTCCTATATTTGCATGTTTAAATCCATGAATAACTTATGTTATTCTAAATTGTCCGTTGTCGATTAATGATATGGGAATATCATTAAACTAAGACAAATCTGAGTATTGGTTAAGAATATACTTGAAAGTATATTGATGCGTTGACATACCAATTTCACATGATATTCGATGAATTGAATATAGGACTTATCCCAACTACATGATTTTACTTTATGGATCTTGTCAGTAAGTAAATCATGAATTTGTTATCCTCAGACTTGAGATACCAGATAAGAGTCATGGATGTAGTGCATTTTTGTGAAGCAATCTACCGCTCACCGTAACAGGGAGTTATAAGGGTTGTTTTCAGAAGTGTTGCAAAGTTCATGGGTTATTCTTGTAGTCAAGAAAGAATTTGTTCCTTCAAATTTGTTTTGAAGTTTAATACTGCTGGGCCCCTCGCAGGGTTGACAAGATGTATGCGTGCGCACGCCCAAAGTCTATCTGGAATACGTTCAGATGTTTTGGTAATCTTGCTCAATCATAAACAACGAGAAACAGAATTGTTAATTAAAGAATGACTAATATCCATATCTTTATTAACGTGGTATTAGAAACAAAAGGATGATAATAATAATGATGAATCATTATAGGTTTTTCCAGGAAACCTTCCTCGAGTTGATCTAGGGGCATTGGCGTGTTGCTAGACGCTTACCAATGTCATTATGTTATTAATAGATATCCAAGTGGGAGCTGTTGGAGTTTATGGATATATATTAATAAACGTATGTCTAGAATCGAACCCGAGACCTCGGGATTGCACACGTTACGAATGAGTATTAAGAAATAATAATTAATATATTTATATATGTTTTTATTATACACAAGTATGTAACGATCGTTGGTATTGACCGTTAATGACTAACGACCGTTAGACGAATATAAGGAAAGAATTATGTGATAATAATTGGTAAGTCAAGAAGCTTCCGGATTCCCTTATGGGATCATATGGCCGATCGGTTGGGCTTGGGGAAACCCAATCCCACACCAACTTGAGCTCCAAGTTATTAACACTATAAATACAAATCAAGGGTCATTAGTTTTTGTAACTTTTGTACACAACATTAAACCCTAAATTTGTGTTTTCTTTCTTTGTATGCTAATCGGCCGAACACCCCTATAAGGGTGATTCGACTTTTGTTTTTTTTATAAAACAAAATTGTTTCTTGTGTTGTTACTAGCATCACCTTAATACGGTTTAGTTCGTGTGTACAAGAACGAGGTAACAACATACTTTTGTTGTTATCAAGGGATCGATTAACAAAACGGTAAGGGGTTAATCATTGATCCATATAAACCCTAATTAGGGTTCTTCATATTGTTAAAGACAATTGCTTTTGATTCTTGTTCGGGCTAGAATCACCACGGTACGTTCCTATTTAATTTATGTTAATCTATTATGTGTTATAGATGTTCCTACGCTTCTGCATATGTGTTTACCTGTTTATATGATTGTCATGATTCTTATATTCTAACAGAACCCCTTACCGTTTTGTTTATCGATCTCTTGATAATTACTAAAGTAAGTAATTACCTCGTTCTTGTACACACAAACTACCAACGAATAAAGGTTTGATGCAAGTAAACAAAACACTTAATATTTTGTAATGGGAAAATCGATCCAAACCCTATGGGGGGGGGGGGGGGATGAACCGATCGGCCACAAAAAACAAAGAGGAAAGAAAAGGTTTTAGGGTTGTGTGTGTGCACAAAAGATATGAAACCCTAATCCTTGGCCTTGTATATATACTAGGTGATATCTTGGTGACCAAGAAAGGCATGGGTCGACCCATTGGGATGGGCTTCGACCGGCCATGCACCCACAAGGGTGTTTCTAGATCTTTCTTGACTCCCAAGTTACACTCTAGTCCTTATCTTTCGTCCCTAATGATAGTTAGTCCATACGGTTAATAACTGATAAGTGCTGAACCGTCAGATTATTATTAACCAAGGTTAATAAGTCAAAAACAACTTAGACTAATGCTCCGTGGAGTACAATGTATCCTCGGGTCGTATTTTCCAACGAGGCGTGAAATCTGTAATAAAACGAAATTTGGGATCGGGTGATTATGAATGGGCAAAGGTGAGTTTGATTTATACTACTGATTTACATAATTTAAACAAATAAGAGAATAAACTTTAAACAGTTACGGGAACTAAAAACGTATACAACTTAAAAACTTACGTCTACGTACAGGGAAAAAGGTGAGTTTTAATGCAAATTTAAACTACAGGGGGCAAAATTGAAAATTCTACAAACCTAACCTTAAAAGAAAATCTAATTTAAAAAGAAAATTATTATTTTAGATTATTTTATTATTTTATATTAAAAATTTATTTAACTATTTATTTAAAACTAACTTAATTAAAACTAAAAATAATAAACACTACAAATTAAACTAAAAATTTATAAAAATAATTTCTAAACTTAAAAATGAACTTGAAGAAAGTATAAAAAATTAAAATAAATATTTTTGTCTTTTTATAGTTTTTCTTTTTATTAATTACTAATTATTTTAACTAAACTATTTAAACTATTTTAAATTAATAATAATACTAAAATGATTTAGAAAATTATGGAAAAAATTATAAATCTAATTAACCATCACGGGAATCCTAAAAAATTTATAAAAACTTTACTTTATATATTTTTAAAATAGTTAACTAATTATTATTCTATTTATTAATTAATATCTAATTAAACTATTTAATTTATGAAAACTATTAAATGAACAGTAAAAATTCTAGAAAAATTACTAAAATTATATTATGACTTATGGAAGCTAGGAAAAATATAAAATATAGGTGTTACTATATAAAAATTAATTATGCTATTTAATTCTTATTTATTGACTAATTATTAATTAAACTAATTTTAATTATAATAAATACTAAATGGAAAGTTAAAATTATAAAACTTTTTATACAACTAAATTAAAGTAACAGAAACTTTATAAAAATATAAATTTCCTAAATACTAATTAAAAAGCTATTTCTATAATTAATTACTTATTTATTATTTAAAATCTAATTAACTAAATTTAATTAAAGAAAATAGGAAATGAACAGTAAAAATTATAAATTTATTTTTTACAAATTCCCTATGGTATATAAGACTTTAAAAAATTATAAAAAGATGTTGTTATTAACTAAAAATTATTAAAACTATTTAATTATTTAATATTACCTAATTACTAATTAAATACAGATTAATTAAAATAATTAGTATTTGAAAAGTAAAAATTATAAAAAAATTACAGATAGTATATTAAGTGATGACAAGCCTAGGAAAAATAAGCTTGGGTAAACAGCTTATTCGAATAAGCAGTTATAAGCTAAACGGCTTATTTAAGCTTATTTGGCCAAAAAGTGAGTTAAGTATATTGTTTATGCAAAGGTTGACGGAACTGGTGCCCCAGAGCTAATGGAAGGGGTGTGTGACTTAAGCATGTATACTAGCCAAGAGGTCCTGAGTTCGAATCCCACACACACCCAAATTTTTTATTTTTTTATTTTTTTAATTTTTCTTTTTGCAAAACTGCTTAACAACTAATAATAAGCTTATTTAATAAAGACAAACTTTTTATATTTCACCAATAAGCTCTGAATGAGCTTATTTTTCACTCAGTGGTGTTTTGGAGCTCAAATTGGATTTTTCAAAGTAAAAAAACTTTTAAGAAGCTATAAGCTGTAAACCAAAAGATCAACTAAGCTCAAGTAAGTGAGATAAATGTAAAATAAGCCAAAGAAAAGAGAAAAGTAAAGAAATAAGCTGAAACAAAGAAAATAAGCAAATCTAAATACTCACAAATGGCTATTAAGCCAAACTTGATTTTTAAAACTTAACAAGCTACAAATAAGCTACCAATGGTTAAATAAGCTATAAGCTATTGAGTTATATCCAAAATAACCTAAATCAACTAAATAAGCCACAAGAATAAGCTATAAGCTTAAATAAGCAATCCTGGACCTTGCTACAACCAAACAGGCCAAAAGGACAATATGCAGCCCTATGTGGGGACCACAAATAAGCACAAGGGTCCAATTTTAAGATTGTTCCTAAAAGCTGGTCTAGTAAGCTTCCCAATAAGCCAATAAGCAGTACTTATGGCTTATTATTAAGCTTTTGGAGAGCTTGTGAAGTTTGGTGATCAATACTGAGTGACTCAGTATGCAACCTGAGGTCAGGTCACAAATTGGGTACAATTAAGCTATACTCAATAAGCTAGTGTCCAAACTAAAACTAGGTGATGAAACTAGAGCTAATAAGCTCTCAATAAGCCAAAGGACTAAGGGTGGGGTCCACTGAGCTACTTTGCACAAGCTTATGAAAAAGCTTTTCAACACTGAGTGATCAGTGTATTAGGTGTAAATGGTCAAACAAAAAGCTATGAGCAGCCCTAGTAATTAAGCTACAAAATTTGAAATAAGCACTGGAACTTAAAGTTTTATTGATAAGCTTTCTAAAAAGCCAATAAAATTGAAGTGGGGTCCACTATGTCAGTTAATATAGTCCCAAGAAAATAGATCATGGCCTGTGGTGCAGGGGAGCTTTTTGCTCAAAAGGCCAATTTCAAGACTGCTTATTTATAAGCAAATGAGATCCAAAATCAGATTTTGTTTTTGAAATAAGTTCATAAGCTACCAAATAACACAAAATAACAAAACTTTTGGATTTCCAATCCCTAATGAATCCTACAGGTCACAAAGAAAAATTGACCAATTTGACAGATTTGGTACTTTTGACTTTTTGATTTTGATGAACCATTGACTTATATGAACTTCTAATTGATCCTACTTATTTAATAAGTTGTTATAAGCTAATATTAAGTTAAATTCAGTTAGGTTACTAACTTATGAGATGAAATGATGAATCTTGGAGTTAAATTCCACCACAGTTAACTGTGGTAATGTATAACTTTTGATTTTGACTTTTTTACTATATGACACTAATTATTAAGGTTATTCTGAGCTAATATTACCCTAAGTGACATAAAACAAGCAAAAACAACAACTCAAACAGCTTATAACACAGATGATCAACCTGATCCAAACACACCTTATGCTAGACTATTTGATGTTTTTCAAAACAATTAGGTGCTAGGGTGTAGAAACTTAATTCAAAACTACTTATTATGATTAGTTGAACTTATTTAAGCACTTAGAAACATATAGCAAATACAAATTCACAAGATTAACACTTAGACTAGTTTGACTGTGAAACTAAGATTTATAAGCAATTAATGAATTTATCAAACAAGTTATTAATTTTATGATGTATTATCACTACTTAAGACTAAATAAGCACAAAATAACTGAAAAAGCAAAGTAATAAGCACAGCTACAGTAAAAGACAGATATGAGATTTTGGGACTTACTAGATGCTTTCCTGCTTATAACAAGAACAAGGAATAATTACCACTCCTATTAACCTTCCACAAGGTTTCTAACCCAGAGGCAATCCAAATTTTCCTCTGCTCCTTCTTGATGATTCAAACCTGCTTGTTTTTAATTTAAATGCTATTTTTCTTGATTTTTCTATTTTTCTTTTCCTTTTCAAATAAAACTAAAATTTAATGCTTCTAATAACTTTAATAAGCTAAATTAATAGCTTATATGAGCTTAATGATAACAAACAAACACAGATTTTAACTAAGAACCTTAATAAGATTTTGGAATTAAGAACAAAGTTACATAAACTGAATTGGAACCTTAACTTGTATTAGAATTTGAATAAAGGGTTTCTTACAACATTACAATATTAATGAAAAGCTTAAAAGCTTAAAATACAAGCTGAGAATCTAAGTTATACTAATACGATTTTAATAGAAAACTAAGTACAAAATTAACTAACTGATCCTTCATCTTCTTCCTCTATTTATAGCCTCAATTGTTCCAGGTGTCTTCTCAGGTAAATCCCACCACATTGCAGCCTTGATACGTGTCCAATTGATGTACAGGTGTTCAAAAAGCATTTTGGCGCCAAAAATATCTAGAGGTAACTTGCAGCCATTTTTCAAGCATTTAATGCTTCTGATGTGACAATGGGGGGTTAAGGGAACCAAATGAGGTGTCATTGGTGATGGTGGGTTAGTATGGTGGGTATTGGTGATACAGAGATGGTGGGGGGTAGTACGTGTCACTTCTTGGAGCAAAGCTGAGCTTTAGGTTTGCTTGGAGAGGGTGACATGTGTAATTGGGGTGGAAACTAAGGCACATGGAGGGGGGTGGTGTATGGTGGATGGTGATGCAGCAGGTGAGGAGGGGGGAGAGGTTGAAGAAGGTGGAGGTGGAGTCAACGCGGGTCAATGCCCGTGTTAACAAAAAGGGTGAAGTGGGCTCAGGTGTTGTTTGGGCTTTTGGATTAATATGGACCAGGCTTATTATTTTGGACTTGATTTGGAATTGGATTTGTTATTTATTTTTATTTTTGATCCGTTTGGTTTTTAATAATTTAGCCCAAGGACTAAACTTGTAAAATCTGATTTCCAGGGACCAAACTTGAAACTTTTCCAAATTATATTACAAAGGACATTTCTTGTCATTTTAAAATATTATAAGGACCTTTTTAATATTTTTCCAAATTAAAAATTAACCGGGGACCATTTTTGTCAATTTTATAAAGTTTGAGGGTAAAAAGTGTAATTTTCCAAAAGTATATCAAAAATGACTTGATCTGTTAATTATGAATAGTACAAGGGTATATTTTGATAAATTTCCATTTTAAAATACCCAGGGACTATTTTTGCCATTTTTGAAACTTCAGGGACCAATTTTGTAATTTCTTCAAACTTTTTATCCAGGGATTAATTATGATACTTTGTGAATTCCCAAGGACTAAAATTGACTTTTCTTTCCAAAATAAACTACCAGGGACTAGAACTGACAAGTTTTGAAACTTGGGGGACCTGTTTTGCCATTTGTGCAATTTTGAACTTTCAAGGGTAAAATTTGTTATTTCATGATTCCTGGGGGACTTTTGTTGACATTTCTTCAAAATAACTTTCCCAGGGACCATTTCTAACATTTCTTGAAAGTTCAAGGACTGATCTTGCCAATTGTGCAAACTTTGCACGTTTTTCATCTGTTTTCAATCCTTTTGCACCTGAAACATATAAAAACACATTTCAAAGATATTTATAGTATTATGTGGTATTTCCGTGTGTTTTTAACTGTTTTTGTATTTTAAACAGGACAAAAATGATGAGTTTTTATGAACTCATCAATCCCCTACACTTAACTATTGCTAGTCCCTAGCAATCTGGCATCCACTAAAAACCCATTTTTAAAATTTAATGGATTTTTGATATCTCTTTACCAGACAGCCATTACTTCTGGAGTAGCCAGGTGTGAAAACTGTGGTACACCTGATAACCGTGTGATTTTGAGCAAACCACCAGCTGTCAACGAATTTGATTTGTCTTTACCAAAAGCCGTTTGCTTCTGGACTAGCCAACTCTTGATGGACAAAGTCAACATCTTGGTGAGCTGATTACCAATTATGGATTTTCACTGCCTTTACCACAAGCCATAATCTTGCGGGCTAGCCAACTCATTCGCTTTATGGGATATGGGGAGTTGAGGAACCATACAATTTTTGGCAAATTGCAAGCCATAAACGGGTTTGAGTTATCTTTACCAAGAGCCGTTTGCTCCTGGATTAGCCAGTCCTTGTGTGGATTAGACATGGTGGACTAATAACCATTTGTTGTGTTAATGCCAAGTACTTCATTAAGTGAAAATTTTGAAAAAAATTTTCAAATTTTTGGCAAAAACGGGGGTACTAGATGTATAATGTGATTAAATTCGCTAGAATTTCCCCCTACACTTAGAAATGAATATTGTCCTCAATATTCAAAGTTCCGGCTATTATGCCGATTCTTTGAACGTAAAAAGGTAATATTACAAGCTAAATGTAGGAACAACATTTATTTTATTTTTGTATTTTTTTATTTTTATTCTATGTACTTTATTTACAGTAGGGCAACTCCCCTACACTTGGGTGATACACACGGGTGAAAACCCATGCTTATTCTACTGTTTTTTGATTTTTAATTTTTATAAATGTTTTTGTATTTTTAAATTTTTATATATATATACAAAAGAAAGAAAATTCCTTACAACTGCCCCTCGAAAGGGAATCTGGGTTTGACAGAGCTCAGTAACTGTAAACAGCCAACAACTAAATGCTGTAACTAAGGGACTAATCAAACTGGGCAAGTTGTGTGCAAAGGAAAAATATTTTTGTATTTTATATTGTTTATGTAATCACTACCTCCCAGGCTTGTGTCAGGTTTACCACGCTAGCTAATCACTTGTGAATGATTAACTGTAATAAATATGTCCTGACAGCTAGGGAGTTGAATGATAAAGTATATAATATATACATACAAGGATAGATATTTGAACAAAAATTTACAAAATTTCATTATTATTTATGTACATGATACTAATGTTTTTGTTTTCCGAGTCACTAGCTTGACTCGACCCCGTATTAATTAGTCCATGGGGAAAGTTTGGAGATCTGGGACAACCACTTGTGGTATGTCCCCTCCAAAGTAGTGTTTCAAACGATGTCCATTTACTTTAAAGTTGGGACCGTCGGGTTGTGATAACTCAACAGTTCCGTATGGATATACTTTTGCTACAGTAAATGGTCCAGATCAACGGGTTTTTAACTTGCCCGAGAAAATTTTCAATCTTGAATTGAAAAGAAGAACTCTGTCACCAACGTTGAAAACGCGGTTCTTTATTTTAGAGTCATGTATCTTCTTAGTCTTTTCTTTATAGATTAAAGAATTCTCGTAAGCTTGATCACGTAGTTCATTTAGTTCATTTAGCTGAACCTTACGGTGATCACCCGCTGTCTGAATGTCAAAATTTGCATGTTTCAAAGCCCAGTAGGCTTTGTGCTCTAATTCGATCGGAAGATGACATGTCTTTCCGTACACCAACTTGTATGGAGTACACCCAATTGGTGTCTTATAAGCTGTACGAAAAGCCCAGAGTGCGTCGTCCAATTTGTCCGACCAAGAGGCACGGTTTTCACCAACCGTCCTCTCCAGAATTCTCTTAATGCCTCGATTTGAGACCTCCACCTGCCCACTAGTTTGGGGGTGATATGCAGTAGAAAGACGGTGAGTCACACCATATTTCAGCATCACTCTTGCAAATTGATCATTGCAAAAGTGTGTACCACGATCACTGATAATGGCACGAGGAGTCCCGAATTGAGCAAAAAGAGACTTCAGAAATTTTACAACTACTCGGGCATCATTAGTGGGTAAGGCTTTTGCTTCAACCCATTTTGACAAATAGTCTACAGCCACGAGTATATACTTGTTACCTCTTGAAGATGGGAATGGGCCCATAAAATCAATGCCCCAGATATCAAATATTTCACAAACTTGGATGATGTTTTGAGGCATTTCATCCTTCTTAGAAACATTCCCGTGATGCTGAAAAGCATCACAAGTTTTGACAAGTTCTTGGGCATCTTTATAGATGGTGGGCCAATAGAAGCCGGAATCAAACACCTTTTTGGCGGTGTAGTTTGAGCTGTGATGTCCCCCAGTGGGTCCATCATGACAGGCTTTGAGGATTTCCATGGCTTCATTACCATGGACACACCGTCGGATAACTTGATCCGCACATATTTTAAAGAGGTAGGGGTCGTCCCAGAAATAGTGTTTAACGTCTTTGAAGAATTTTTTCTTCTGTTGGGACGACATCCCTTTCACAACGAAATTACCCGCATGGTAGTTTGCAAAATCTGCAAACCATGGGGTAGAAGTATCATCCCTGGTAGAGATTAGATTGAGAGTCTCCAGAGGAAAAGTTTCATTAATTTCTTTTCTCTCGAGAATATCCTGATGAGGATTCTCTAACCGGGATAAGTGATCAGCAGCAAGGTTCTCTGCTCCTTTTTTGTCTCGTATGAGTATATCGAATTCCTGAAGGAGCAGGACCCAACGGAGCAGTCTTGGCTTTGCATCCTGTTTAGTGAACAGGTATTTCAAAGCCGAGTGGTCCGTGTACACCACGCATTTGGTTAGGATTAAGTAAGACCTAAATTTCTCAAAGGCATATACCACAGCTAATAATTCTTTTTCTGTGGTGGTATAATGTACTTGAGCTTTACTCATGGTCTTACTTGCGTAGTGTATTGGCTGAAAATGTTTGGATTTGCGTTGCCCCAGAACTGCACCAATAGCGAAATCGCTAGCATCGCACATAAGTTCGAAGGGTAAGTCCCAGTCGGGGGCAACAAGGATCGGTGCCTCGGTGAGCTTTTTCTTTAAAGTAGAGAAAGCTTCGATGCACTCGGGGGAAAAGATAAAAGGAGCATCCTTTTCAAGAAGATGAGTCATGGGCCGGGCTATTTTGGAGAAATCCTGAATGAATCTCCGATAGAACCCGGCATGGCCAAGGAAACTCCTAATTCCTTTAACAGTGGTGGGATGAGGCAGTTTAGCTATAACATCAATTTTGGCTTTATCGACCTCAATCCCACTTTTTGAAATTTTATGGCCGAGGACAATGCCCTCCTTAACCATAAAATGGCTCTTCTCCCAGTTTAGACAAAGATTAGTGTCTTCACAACGTTGAAGCATCTTTTCTAAATGGGAGAGGCATGAGTCGAAAGAATTCCCAATGACTGGGAAGTCATCCATGAATACCTCCATAGTTTTCCCGATCACGTCGTGGAAAATAGCCATCATGCACCTCTGGAAAGTACCCGGAGCATTGCATAACCCAAAAGGCATGCGACGATAGGCAAATGTTCCATAAGGGCATGTGAAGGTAGTTTTATCTTGATCCTGTGGATCAATGGGAATCTGGAAGTAACCCGAGAAGCCGTCGAGGAAGCAATAATACTCATTCCCCGCTAGTCTCTCGAGCATCTGATCCATAAAGGGTAGAGGGAAATGATCTTTGCGGGTGGCTTCGTTAAGCTTTCTGTAATCAATACATACTCGCCACCCTGTAACCAAACGAGTTGGTATCAACTCGTTATCCTCATTTGTGACAACCGTGATGCCACCCTTTTTTGGAACACAATGTATTGGGCTAACCCAAGGACTATCTGATATAGGGTAAATCAATCCCGCATCGAGAAGTTTGATAACTTCTTCCTTGATAACTTCGTGGATTTTTGGGTTTACCCTTCTTTGATGCTGCACGGTAGGTTTAAAGTTCTCTTCCATTAGGATTTTGTGTGTACAAAAATCCGGGTTAATACCCTTTATGTCTGAGAGTTTCCAAGCAATTGCTTGCTTGTGGGACTTTAAAACCTTATGCAGCGCGATTTTCTCCTCATTCTTTAAACCTTTAGCAATAATGACCGGTAACTTATCGTTACCTTCCAAGAATGCATATTCTAGATGAGGAGGCAGGTCCTTAAGTTCGACCTGGGGGAAATCATCAGTTTTCTCAACATATTTGACTTCCGCGTTATGAAGTTGTGGAGGTAGAACAGGAATGGGAGAGGGATCTTTGTTCAATAACTTCTCGAGGAGAAGTATATCCCTTTCCGGGTCAATCTCTTGGTTATCAATCCCCTCGGGAACTGAATTACTTTTGAGAAAGGCCTCTAATTCCTCAAGGACGAAATCACTTCCCTCAAACGGAGTGAGGGAAGGATAAGAATTAGCGATTATGGGGTGAGAAGAGGGAGTGGGATTGCCACTCGAAGAACTATCAGCGAAGCCAAGGATTTCCTGAGCATACTCCTCGGATGCAATGTCAATGACATCAATTCGGTTGACCGATTCAGCATCATAATTCGAGGAGTATCTCGAGGTTTGATCAAGGTTGAACGTTATCGCTTCAGTGCCAACTCGTAACATGATTTCCTCATCGAAAACATCGATTAATGCACGACCCGTCCTTAAGAATCCCCTCCCAAGAATGAGAGGAACTCTTGGATCCGCATCGAAATCAACAACGACAAAGTCTGCCGGAAAATGGAACTTTCCCACTCTTACAAATACGTCCTCGGCAATACCAAGGGGACGTGAAATTGAACGGTCTGCAAGCTCGAGAGTCATGCATGTGGGACTAAGTGCCTGAAGAGAGAGCTTTTTCCAAACAGAGTAGGGCATTAAGTTGATGCTTGCACCAAGATCGGCCAAGGCAAAGCAGTCAACCATTCCTGGGAATACGCAAGGTATTAGAAATCTTCCAGGATCTCCTAGCTTCGCGGGAAGCTGTTTCAACAGAACTGCAGAGCAGTTCTCATTGAGTGGAGTTCGTGCCATCTCAAACAGTTTTTCTTTATTGCTCAAAAGGTTTTTGATTGTCGATGCGAATTTGGGCATTAAAAGAAGAGCATCCGCAAAGCTAATATCGAAGTGTAGTTCTTGAAAAATCTGAAAAAAATTTTCCATCTGGTGATTAGCTTTTTCACGGAGCTTCTGGTCTTGCAATCGTGAGGGATATGGAATTGTTGGTTTTGGGTTGGCTTTTGGATTTTCAACAGGACCTTCGGTAGTTTCAAACACAACTCTTTTAGGGGGAGTCGGGACCGGGATAACTAGAGGTGGGACGTCGTCGGTACTTCCATTATGAATAGGAGGTATCGTGTCCGTTGTAACCTCAGCTTCTTTTTCCAGTACCTCAGGAGAAGAGAAAGAGGTAGATGGAGTTTTAGGTCCTTTATATGAAGCTCCACTCCTTGTGGTGATCGCCTTAACATCGCCCCTCGGATTAGCGATCGTGTTGCTAGGTAAAGTACCTGAGCCCGAGGGTCGATCATTTAAAGATTTCTTTATGTCAGAAATCTGGCTGATCAACAACTTGTTGGTTTCTTCCTGTGCTTTCATGAATTGTTTTAACAATTCATCAGAAGAGTTAGGGTTTGGAACAACAGCTGGTGTTTGAACGGGAGGGGTTTGCCCTCGAGTGTTCTGCTGAAACCCTTGATTTTGGAATTGTCCCTGATTAGGGTTTCCATGAAAGTATCCAGGATTATAGTTACTCGGTCCTTGATTTCTATTCCCCTGATTTTGAAAGTTTTGGGGATAACCTTGATTAAAGTGACCTTGGTTAGGATAACCTTGGTTACTTCTGTTTGGGTTTTGGGGACGGTTTTGGGTGTTCTGGTTAAAACCAGGTGGTACAGAGTAAGTGCTCGGACGCCATGGTGGCTCAGCAGGAGGACGATATGCATTGCCTCCTTGACTAGAACTACCAGCAATCGCGTTGGTTTCAAATGTGTTATTGTCTGTGGTAGTACAATTATAATAGGCATGTGGTCCACCACAGGTAACACAAACATCCACTTTCTTCACTTCTGCATGTGAAGGATTCTGTGGGAACGAGACTTTCTTCTGATTGGAGTGAACCAAGGCTTGTATAGCATCCGTGAGTTTATCAATCTTAGCATCAGTACTAGATTGATTCACGGTAGAAGAAGTAGAAGGATCGACCTGTTTATTACGTATGGTTCGAACCTTGGACTTATTTTCAATTATTGCTAAAGCTTCCTTGACAGTACGACTAAAAAAATTCCCTCCTGCTGAGGCATTAAGGGAATCTTGGTCTGCTTGGCTTACTCCGTTATAAAATGTGTCGAGTTGCATTAACTTAGAAAATCCATGGTGGGGGCATTTGCGAAGCAACTCTTTGAATCTATCCCATGCTTCAATGAATGTCTCACCAGGTCTTTGTGTAAACTTGGTGATCTCATTCCTCAGATAGGCAGTTTTGGATGGTGGATAGAATTCATTCACAAATTTTTTAACTAGATCTTCCCATGTTTCTATGGATCGAGGAGGTTGTTTCTCTAGCCAGATTCTGGCTGCTCCCTCGAGAGAAAATGGAAACAGAAGTAGTTTAATAGCCTCCGATGGGACATTCTGATATTTGATGGTGGATGTAATCTTGTTAAACCATCTTATATGTGAATGAGGATCGTCCCTTTCGAAACCATAGAACTGATTAGAATTAACCAGATTAAGTAATCCAGTTTTTAATTCGAAATTATCAGATACTATGGCTGGTACAATAATAGCATCTCCATAACCCTCGATGGGTGCCTGGAGAAGCTCTGACATTGGGCGTTCTTCTGCCATGATGACTGCAGGTTTAGGTTCAGTCTGTATTTGAGTTTCAATTTTCGGGGCAGATTGTGTACGTTTTCGAGGAATACTAACAAGCTCGCGATGAGGACTTGTAGACCTAGAAGAACGTGTGTGCATGTACTAAAAACAAAATTTTCAAAATAAGATCGAGGCAAAACCACAGTAAACTTAACCCAATAATCACAGGTAAAATGGCTTCTTTATAAAAGGTACACCACTTACACGGATATTACGTTAAATTTTTTATATCTTATGTTTGGGAACTTATTCTGAAGGTTATTTAATTTATTCACAAGAAAATGTTTTTGGGTATATGTGTATGGGTGAAAACTTGGAAAATATTTTTGGAATCGATTCGTTAACCGAAATCGTTCTTTTAAAATCACTCGCAGGCTAGCGGGAGGAAATAAATGGATTCCTCTTCAGTTCGCAATTTAATGTCAGAACTTACCTTATACCAGCTGTTTCAGGTTGTGATTTTAAAGAAAACGAAGTAATTTAACTTCACGATTTATTTTGTTGTTTATTTAATTTTTTTGGTGTTTTTAACACTTTAGGAAAAGTGTTAGTGAACTTTTCAGTTATGATATTTATTTTTACAAAAATTTACAGACTGATGATATTTGTACAGTGAGTTGATATTCAGAACCACGTATGCTTCCAAATTCGTTGTACGCAGCACACCTCCCCGGCAGCGGCGCCAAAATTTGATCAGTGCTGAACCGTCAGATTATTATTAACCAAGGTTAATAAGTCAAAAACAGCTTAGACTAATGCTCCGTGGAGTACAATGTATCCTCGGGTCGTATTTCCCAACGAGGCGTGAAATCTGTAATAAAACGAAATTTGGGATCGGGTGATTATGAATGGGCAAAGGTGAGTTTGATTTATACTACTGATTTACATAATTTAAACAAATAAGAGAATAAACTTTAAACAGTTACGGGAACTAAAAACGTATACAACTTAAAAACTTACGTCTACGTACAGGGAAAAAGGTGAGTTTTAATGCAAATTTAAACTACAGGGGGCAAAATTGAAAATTCTACAAACCTAACCTTAAAAGAAAATCTAATTTAAAAAGAAAATTATTATTTTAGATTATTTTATTATTTTATATTAAAAATTTATTTAACTATTTATTTAAAACTAACTTAATTAAAACTAAAAATAATAAACACTACAAATTAAACTAAAAATTTATAAAAATAATTTCTAAACTTAAAAATGAACTTGAAGAAAGTATAAAAAATTAAAATAAATATTTTTGTCTTTTTATAGTTTTTCTTTTTATTAATTACTAATTATTTTAACTAAACTATTTAAACTATTTTAAATTAATAATAATACTAAAATGATTTAGAAAATTATGGAAAAAATTATAAATCTAATTAACCATCACGGGAATCCTAAAAAATTTATAAAAACTTTACTTTATATATTTTTAAAATAGTTAACTAATTATTATTCTATTTATTAATTAATATCTAATTAAACTATTTAATTTATGAAAACTATTAAATGAACAGTAAAAATTCTAGAAAAATTACTAAAATTATATTATGACTTATGGAAGCTAGGAAAAATATAAAATATAGGTGTTACTATATAAAAATTAATTATGCTATTTAATTCTTATTTATTGACTAATTATTAATTAAACTAATTTTAATTATAATAAATACTAAATGGAAAGTTAAAATTATAAAACTTTTTATACAACTAAATTAAAGTAACAGAAACTTTATAAAAATATAAATTTCCTAAATACTAATTAAAAAGCTATTTCTATAATTAATTACTTATTTATTATTTAAAATCTAGTTAACTAAATTTAATTAAAGAAAATAGGAAATGAACAGTAACAATTATAAATTTATTTTTTACAAATACCCTATGGTATATAAGACTTTAAAAAATTATAAAAAGATGTTGTTATTAACTAAAAATTATTAAAACTATTTAATTATTTAATATTACCTAATTACTAATTAAATACGGATTAATTAAAATAATTAGTATTTGAAAAGTAAAAATTATAAAAAAATTACAGATAGTATATTAAGTGATGACAAGCCTAGGAAAAATAAGCTTGGGTAAACAGCTTATTCGAATAAGCAGTTATAAGCTAAACGGCTTATTTAAGCTTATTTGGCCAAAAAGTGAGTTAAGTATATTGTTTATGCAAAGGTTGACGGAACTGGTGCCCCAGAGCTAATGGAAGGGGTGTGTTACTTAAGCATGTATACTAGCCAAGAGGTCCCGAGTTCGAATCCCACACACACCCAAACTTTTTATTTTTTTTATTTTTTTAATTTTTCTTTTTGCAAAACTGCTTAACAACTAATAATAAGCTTATTTAATAAAGACAAACTTTTTATATTTCACCAATAAGCTCTGAATGAGCTTATTTTTCACTCAGTGGTGCTTTTGAGCTCAAATTGGATTTTTCAAAGTAAAAAAACTTTTAAGAAGCTATAAGCTGTAAACCAAAAGATCAACTAAGCTCAAGTAAGTGAGATAAATGTAAAATAAGCCAAAGAAAAGAGAAAAGTAAAGAAATAAGCTGAAACAAAGAAAATAAGCAAATCTAAATACTCACAAATGGCTATTAAGCCAAACTTGATTTTTAAAACTTAACAAGCTACAAATAAGCTACCAATGGTTAAATAAGCTAGAAGCTATTGAGTTATATCCAAAATAACCTAAATCAACTAAATAAGCCACAAGAATAAGCTATAAGCTTAAATAAGCAATCCTGGACCTTCCTACAACCAAACAGGCCAAAAGGCCAATATGCAGCCCTATGTGGGGACCACAAATAAGCACAAGGGTCCAATTTTAAGATTGTTCCTAAAAGCTGGTCTAGTAAGCTTCCCAATAAGCCAATAAGCAGTACTTATGGCTTATTATTAAGCTTTTGGAGAGCTTGTGAAGTTTGGTGATCAATACTGAGTGACTCAGTATGCAACCTGAGGTCAGGTCACAAATTGGGTACAATTAAGCTATACTCAATAAGCTAGTGTCCAAACTAAAACTAGGTGATGAAACTAGAGCTAATAAGCTCTCAATAAGCCAAAGGGCTAAGGGTGGGGTCCACTGAGCTACTTTGCACAAGCTTATGAAAAAGCTTTTCAACACTGAGTGATCAGTGTATTAGGTGTAAATGGTCAAACAAAAAGCTATGAGCAGCCCTAGTAATTAAGCTACAAAATTTGAAATAAGCACTGGAACTTAAAGTTTTATTGATAAGCTTTCTAAAAAGCCAATAAAATTGAAGTGGGGTCCACTATGTCAGTTAATATAGTCCCAAGAAAATAGATCATGGCCTGTGGTGCAGGGGAGCTTTTTGCTCAAAAGGCAAATTTCAAGACTGCTTATTTATAAGCAAATGAGATCCAAAATCAGATTTTGTTTTTGAAATAAGTTCATAAGCTACCAAATAACACAAAATAACAAAACTTTTGGATTTCCAATCCCTAATGAATCCTACAGGTCACAAAGAAAAATTGACCAATTTGACAGATTTGGTACTTTTGACTTTTTGATTTTGATGAACCATTGACTTATATGAACTTCTAATTGATCCTACTTATTTAATAAGTTGTTATAAGCTAATATTAAGTTAAATTCAGTTAGGTTACTAACTTATGAGATGAAATGATGAATCTTGGAGTCAAATTCCACCACAGTTAACTGTGGTAATGTATAACTTTTGATTTTGACTTTTTTACTATATGACACTAATTATTAAGGTTATTCTGAGCTAATATTACCCTAAGTGACATAAAACAAGCAAAAACAACAACTCAAACAGCTTATAACACAGATGATCAACCTGATCCAAACACACCTTATGCTAGACTATTTGATGTTTTTCAAAACAATTAGGTGCTAGGGTGTAGAAACTTAATTCAAAACTACTTATTATGATCAGTTGAACTTATTTAAGCACTTAGAAACATATAGCAAATACAAATTCACAAGATTAACACTTAGACTAGTTTGACTGTGAAACTAAGATTTATAAGCAATTAATGAATTTATCAAACAAGTTATTAATTTTATGATGTATTATCACTACTTAAGACTAAATAAGCACAAAATAACTGAAAAAGCAAAGTAATAAGCACAGCTACAGTAAAAGACAGATATGAGATTTTGGGACTTACTAGATGCTTTCCTGCTTATAACAAGAACAAGGAATAATTACCACTCCTATTAACCTTCCACAAGGTTTCTAACCCAGAGGCAATCCAAATTTTCCTCTGCTCCTTCTTGATGATTCAAACCTGCTTGTTTTTAATTTAAATGCTATTTTTCTTGATTTTTCTATTTTTCTTTTCCTTTTCAAATAAAACTAAAATTTAATGCTTCTAATAACTTTAATAAGCTAAATTAATAGCTTATATGAGCTTAATGATAACAAACAAACACAGATTTTAACTAAGAACCTTAATAAGATTTTGGAATTAAGAACAAAGTTACATAAACTGAATTGGAACCTTAACTTGTATTAGAATTTGAATAAAGGGTTTCTTACAACATTACAATATTAATGAAAAGCTTAAAAGCTTAAAATACAAGCTGAGAATCTAAGTTATACTAATACGATTTTAATAGAAAACTAAGTACAAAATTAACTAACTGATCCTTCATCTTCTTCCTCTATTTATAGCCTCAATTGTTCCAGGTGTCTTCTCAGGTAAATCCCACCACATTGCAGCCTTGATACGTGTCCAATTGATGTACAGGTGTTCAAAAAGCATTTTGGCGCCAAAAATATCTAGAGGTAACTTGCAGCCATTTTTCAAGCATTTAATGCTTCTGATGTGACAATGGGGGGTTAAGGGAACCAAATGAGGTGTCATTGGTGATGGTGGGTTAGTATGGTGGGTATTGGTGATACAGAGATGGTGGGGGGTAGTACGTGTCACTTCTTGGAGCAAAGCTGAGCTTTGGGTTTGCTTGGAGAGGGTGACATGTGTAATTGGGGTGGAAACTAAGGCACATGGAGGGGGGTGGTGTATGGTGGATGGTGATGCAGCAGGTGAGGAGGGGGGAGAGGTTGAAGAAGGTGGAGGTGGAGTCAACGCGGGTCAATGCCCGTGTTAACAAAAAGGGTGAAGTGGGCTCAGGTGTTGTTTGGGCTTTTGGATTAATATGGACCAGGCTTATTATTTTGGACTGGATTTGGAATTGGATTTGTTATTTATTTTTATTTTTGATCCGTTTGGTTTTTAATAATTTAGCCCAAGGACTAAACTTGTAAAATCTGATTTCCAGGGACCAAACTTGAAACTTTTCCAAATTATATTACAAAGGACCTTTCTTGTCATTTTAAAATATTATAAGGACCTTTTTAATATTTTTCCAAATTAAAAATTAACCGGGGACCATTTTTGTCAATTTTATAAAGTTTGAGGGTAAAAAGTGTAATTTTCCAAAAGTATATCAAAAATGACTTGATCTGTTAATTATGAATAGTACAAGGGTATATTTTGATAAATTTCCATTTTAAAATACCAGGGATTATTTTTGCCATTTTTGAAACTTCAGGGACCAATTTTGTAATTTCTTCAAACTTTTTATCCAGGGATTAATTATGATACTTTGTGAATTCCCAATGACTAAAATTGACTTTTCTATCCAAAATAAACTACCAGGGACTAGAACTGACAAGTTTTGAAACTTGGGGGACCTGTTTTGCCATTTGTGCAATTTTGAACTTTCAAGGGTAAAATTTGTTATTTCATGATTCCTGGGGGACTTTTGTTGACATTTCTTCAAAATAACTTTCCCAGGGACCATTTCTGACATTTCTTGAAAGTTCAAGGACTGATCTTGCCAATTGTGCAAACTTTGCACGTTTTTCATCTGTTTTCAATCCTTTTGCACCTGAAACATATAAAAACACATTTCAAAGATATTTATAGTATTATGTGGTATTTCTGTGTGTTTTTAACTGTTTTTGTATTTTAAACAGGACAAAAATGATGAGTTTTTATGAACTCATCAATAACTAACGACCATTTAGTCTATTAAGTGTTATAAATATATATATTCAATACATTTAATATATACATATTTATTTTACATTATTCTTGTTTGTAAAGTGTGCAATCCCGAGGTCTCGGGTTCGATACTAGACATTTACTTATTAATATTTATACGTAACTTTTAACAGCTCCCACTCGTATATCTATTAATAGTAAAATGACATTGGTTAGCGTCTTGCAACACTCCAATGCCCCTAGTTCGACCTGAGCTAGGTTTCCTGGAAAACCTTTAATGATTCATCATTATTATTATCCTTTCGCCTCTAATACTACATTAATAAAGATGTGAGGTTCTTTATTAAATTCAGTTTCTCGTATCTTTATCATTGAACAAAATTACCAAAACATCTGAACGTATTCCAGATAGACTTTGGGCGTGGCCACGCAAACATTTTGTCAACCCTACGAGGGGCCCAGCAGTATTAAACTTCTGAACAAATCATAAGGAACGAATTCTCTCTTGACTACAAGAATAACCCATGAACTTTGCAACATTCTGAAAACAATCCTTATGACTTCCAATTACGGTAAGCGGTAGATTGCTCCACAAAATGCACTACATCCATGACACTTATCTGGTATCTCAAGTCTGAGGATAACTATTAAATATGTTTCTCACAATAAATTTAAATCATATTGTTGGGATAAGTCCAATACTCAATTCATTGAATATCATGTGAAATTGATATGACTACGCATCAATATACTTTCAAGTATATCCTTAACCAATACTCAAAATTGTCTTAGTTTAATGATATTCCCATATCATTAATCGACAACGGACCATTTAGAATAATAAATTATTCACGGATCTTAAACATGCAAATATATGATATATTATTAAGACAATGAATAAATAAACATAACCAATATTTTATTTCATTAAAAATTAATAATTGTACATTACATCCTTTATCCAAATACTAATCACAAATGGGCATGAAACTATCAGCTAATTTAAGTCCTATTTCTTCAGCATGCTTGTAAAGCTTGGTGCCAGGTAAAGGCTTTGTAAATTGATCAGCTAAGTTTTCATCTGTGTGAACTTTGAGCATTTCGATTTCACCTATCTCAACTTGTTCTCTGACATAGTGGTGCTTAATCGGGAAATGTCTGGTGCCTCTCATGATTCCAGGTTCATTGGCAAATGTAATTGCGGCTGAGTTGTCACAATACATTTTTATAGGTCGCTGAATCGAAGGCATAACCCCAAGCCCTGAAACAAACTTCCTAATCCAAACAGCTTCCATTGCAGCTTCTGAAGCAGCTATATACTCACTTTCTGTAGCAGACATCGCTAGTACACTCTGCTTTTTGCTCCTCCAATCAACAGCTCCCCCATTAATGACAAAGACATAACCCGTCTGAGACTTCGTATCATCTTTATCACCTTTTCAAGAAGCATCGCAGTAACCTGTTACATCAAGCTCTGCAGATGGAGTACCCCCATATACTAAGAACATCTCTTTAGTAGCCCTAAGGTACTTAAGAATATTCTTAACAACAGTCCAGTGTTTTTCACCTGGGTTCTGCTGATATCGACTGGTTAAATTCTGAGCAAACGCCACATCAGACCTTGTGCTTTTCACCGCATACATTATAGATCCCACAGCCGAAGCATAAGGGACTCTCTTCATGCGTTGCACCTCTTCGGGTGTTGAAGCACAAACTTTATTGCTCAAGCCATGTTGCTCTTGCATCGGCAAATATCCTTTCTTGGAATTTTGCATACTGAATCTCTTCAATATTTTATCAATGTAAGCACTTTGGCTTAATCCAATTAATCGCTGAGATCTATCTCTATATATCTTGATTCCCAGAATAAATGCAGCTTCCCCTAGATCTTTCATAGAAAAACAACTTCCAAGATATTCCTTAACCTTTTGCAAACTTGGAATGTCGTTCCCCATGATCAATATGTCATCGACATATAATATAAGGAAAATTACATTACTCCCACTAGCTTTGTGATATACACATGGCTCATCAAGATTTTGAGTGAATCCATACTTCTTAATCTCACTATCAAATCTTTTTTTCCATTGTCGTGATGCTTGCTTTAATCCATAAATGGATCTTTTAAGCATGCATACACGATCTGGGAATTCTGGATTCACAAACCCCTCAGGCTGCGCCATATAGATGTCTTCATCTAGGCGACCATTTAAAAAGGCGGTTTTGACATCCATTTGCCAAATCTCATAGTCATAGTAAGCGGCTATGGCTATAAGAATCCTAATTGCCCTTATGTCAGCTACAAGAGAAAAGGTCTCCTCATAGTCAACACCAAAAGTTTGAGTATAGCCTTTAGCTACCAAACGGGCCTTATAGGTGTGTACAATGCCATCCATATCAGTCTTTTTCTTGAAGAGCCATTTACTCCCAACTAGCTTGGCACCCGGAGGTAGGTCTACTTCTTCCCAGACTTCATTATCTTTCATGGATTGCATTTCCCCATTCATAGCTCCCTGCCATTTTTCCTTTTCAGGACTATTTATAGCAGCTTTATAACTTGTAGGTTCATCAAGATCCCCTGTCAAGTTGTCATCACACTCTACGTTTAGACATAGACGTGTAGGAGCCTTCACAGATCTTGAAGATCTGCGAACGGGAATCACTTCAACTTCTGGTGGAGGACCTAAACTTTCAGGTTCTTCAGGAAGTTGGCTAGTGTTTTCAGAAGGTGTTACATCTTCATGATCGTCTTCCAGATCATATACTCTCCCACTGAATTCTTGAGATATGAGCTCCTTTTCTAAGAAGTCTCCATACCTTGCAACAAAAACCTTGTTTTCAGCTGGGTAATAAAAGTAGTAACCCATAGTTTCCTTAGGGTAACCTACGAATTTGCACTTTACAGATCTTTGTTGGAGTTTGTCTGCTGAGTCACGTTTAACATACGCCTCACAACCCCAGACCTTTAGATAAGACAAGTTAGGAGCTTTTCCAGTCCATACTTCATATGGAGTCTTATCAACCTTCTTTGTTGGAACCATATTTAAAATGCGAACTGCAGATTCCAAGGCATAATCCCAAAACGAGTAGGGAAGAGTTGTTAGATTAAACATAGTTCGTATCATGTCTTGCAATGTACGATTCCTTCTTTCAGATACACCATTTTGTTGTGGAGTATATGGAGAAGTAAGGTGCTGGACAATTCCCTCCTTTGCTAAGTAATCTATAAACTCTTGACTCAGGTATTCACCACCTCTATCGGATCGAAGAGCTTTAATCTTCTTTCCTAGTTGCAACTCTATTTCTGCTTTAAACACTTTGAATGTCTCAAACACCTCATGTTTATGTTTAAGTAAATAAATATAACCATAACGGCTGTAGTCATCCGTAAATGTTAAGAAGTAGCTAGCACCTCTCCTTGACACATGTCTAAGTGGTCCACACACATCTGTGTGAATTAGACCAAGTAGATCATTCGCCCTTTCAATCCTATTTTTAAAGGGTTTCTTAGTCATCTTCCCAGCAATGCAAGATTCACATTTATCAAATGATTCATCATTGATCTTTTCTAAAAGCCCATCATGTTGCAGCTTTTTCATGCGATCTTTGCCAATGTGAGCAAGTCGACAATGCCAAAGATAAGATGAATCCAGACCTTTCTTGATTCTTTTATTGTTGATGCTATACATTGAATTATTTTTAACAAAAGCATTATCATTATCATTCATATCAATTTCAAAGACACCATTCACAGCAATAGCATTAAAATAAAAAACACCATTTAAAGAAACCGAAATTCCATTGCTAGAAATAGTATGCTCAAAACCAAGGTTCAACAAACATGAAAATGAAATTACACCTCTAACAATTGACGGTGCATAATGACAATTATTTAAAGATAGTACTAAGCCCGAAGGCAACACTAAATCATAAACTCCTATAGCTTCAACTCCTGCATGCGCTCCGTTACCAACGTGCAAGAATTGTTGTCCATAGGCCAGCTTTCTCTCAACTCTAAACCCCTGCAAGGTATTGCAAATATGAATGCCACATCCCGTATCATATACCCATGAATTCAATTTAGGAGTAAGAGTGAATAATTCAATCATAAAGAACGCACCTGATGAGCTGGGGTTACCAGCTTCATTCCCCTGCTTCTTGAGTCGCAAGTCATGAATATAGAGAGGACAATTGCGCTTCCAATGGCCCTTTTCATGACAATGGTGACATGCCTGATCCTTCTTGTTTGGTGGATTCACCTTTTTCTGCTTAGGCTGATGTTGCTTCATCTTGGGTTCAGGTTGATAGGCCATGACCTGCTTGCCTTTGTTAACCTTCCCTTTACCTTTGTTCACATGCGATTTCTTCTGGATTCTCCCACCATGAATTGCCAACACTTGCGGGGTAGGAGCCTTGACCTTGGCTGGTAGACATTTCTCATACTCAATAAGCAATGCGAGTAATTCAGATACTGTCTTCCCCGAGCAGTGCATGTTGAAGTTCTGCACAAAACCAGCAAAGTCCTTGTTAAGGGACCTGTTGATCAAGTGCACTTGCACATTGTCAGGGTAACCAAATCCAATTCTGTGAAGCTGATCAAAAGATTCCTTCATCTCAGTCACATAATCTTCAACTGGTTTACCATCACCATGCTTGCAGTTGTGTAGCTTGTCCAATTCATCATATAATTCAATTGCTAGTGGTTTCTCATAAGATTGCCTATGAACATCAAGCATATCTTTTGGGAAAAAGTACTCAAACTTCTTTTGTAATTGAGCACTCATGCTAGTTAGCATTAAACAAGCAACCTCATTAAACTTAGCATGTTCCACCCTCCATGCCGCCTTGACTGCTTCTGGTTCAGTAGCAGCAGGCTCAGCTGGGCATTCTTCGGTCAAATAGTCCATCTTACCGGTCGACCTCAAGACAATTCTAAGTGAGCGGTACCAATCATTGAAATTCTTTCCAGTCAGTTTCTCTCTCTCAAGATGACTCTTGAAAGCAGAAATCACAGATGGGGTATCGGGTTAAGCCATATCTACAGATAAAAGTTCAAACATTAGTATTTTCGATAATAAATATCTTCAAGAAAATAAAATACCCAAAGTTATATTCATATAACCACCAAAATTTTCTTGAAAACCTAGGATCTAACTTTACATAGTTCCACCACATCAGTTGATCTGCTAGTGGTGAAAGTACAAAAGATAGTAATCTGTTGAACAATAATTGGCAAACAAGATTTCCAATTCCTAGATCATTATGGGAATTACATCAAATTGATTCATTAATTTGCCTTGCAAGCATGTTTCATCCCATCTCATGCCTTAAGTTCTAGGTCTCACGCACAACTTAATTAAGTCGTCTACCTTAGAAACTGTAAAATTACAATTATGGTCTCACGCGTTAAAAGAATTTTACCTTGTTATAGTAATTTAGCCTAGGTCTCACGTTTACTAAATTAAAATTCCAAGTGTTTCTTATAGATAGATGGCATGTAACTTAAATTATAAGGGTATTTAATTTTGATGTGTAAATCAAAATATGTATAAAGATGCATGCACTCATCTTTATAGCATAAGTTTTCAAAACCTTTTTATTACCAATTCGTGAAATTAATACACAAAGTTTTACTTGAGGTTTAACAAACCCTAAGATGACTTTCTACAATTATGATTTTAAAAGTAATTCGTTTAAGACATATTCAAGATTGTGATAACCAAGGCAGACTCTAAGGCTCTTTTCTAAGCCTTCAAATCACGGTTATGAATATCGTCTTAAAGGACTTAATTTTAAAAGCATATTTGTACAAAACATCAATCAAGCAAAAGTTTATGGATTCAATCTTAAAATCTTATAATAAAGTATGAATTTTGCTAGTCTCGCCTGGGAGCTGATTACCGTGCGAATCGGACCACTATCGGCACTTAAGACCTTGCAAGATTCTTAGTTTATCACTTTAGTTTCACCGTTATTAGTCTATATTATTTTCTTTTATGAAAATCACCCTTTTTTATTGCTTACATCAAGTCAAACAATTAAGAAAACAATAAAAACAAGTAATTTAAAGAAAAATAAACAACTAATAATAAAATGTGAAACAATTAGCCACATGCAAACCATATTAAACAGATCCTAATAAAATCAATTCTAGGTATAATTATGCATGTAATCACCTAAGGCCTTCCCTTTTTAATGGAAGTGGAGCCACATACATTGACGAATCAATTGCGTAGGCCAAAGATAATATACACACCACATAGCATATAAATTGATTTTAATATATATATATATTGGAGTCTTCCCCAATTTTAGATCTATTTAAACATGTGACATATAAATAATCAAATAAGATCCATGACTAACATGCATGTTTCGTCACGGATTAACCTAACAATTAGCACATAGGTCACAAGTACGTTCACAAAAACCGGTTAAGACCTAGGGTTTCTATATGATTACAATTTAATCAAGAAAGCCACCAACCCTAATTAGGGTTTTTAGTGGAAGTCGACCCCCCTTAAAATTAGGGTTAGGGTTATAAATATAAAAAATTTAAAGAAAACCATAGAAAAAAAAAACATGTATCTAAAACAAATAAAGATCCGATTTTTATTACGTTTTAGTAATCAATTACATGTTATCCATGGCTCGTGATGCCACTGTTAGAGTTTGACAATCAAAGTACACATATTGCGGAAGCTAGGATCAAGTAATAACACGTATAAGATTAACTAAACATAAATAGTAAACGTACCCGATGCAATTCAAATAAACCTTGATTCTTGTACAAATAGATCAATGATAAACCCCTTACCGTTTTGTTTATCGATCTCTTGATAATTACTAAAATAAGTAATTACCTCGTTCTTGTACACACAAACTACCAACGAATAAAGGTTTGATGCAAGTAAACAAAACACTTAATATTTTGTAATGGGAAAATCGATCCAAACCCTATGGGGGGGGGGGGGGAATGAACCGATCGGCCACAAAAAACAAAGAGGAAAGAAAAGGTTTTAGGGTTGTGTGTGTGCACAAAAGATATGAAACCCTAATCCTTGGCCTTGTATATATACTAGGTGATATCTTGGTGACCAAGAAAGGCATGGGTCGACCCATTGGGATGGGCTTCGACCGGCCATGCACCCACAAGGGTGTTTCTAGATCTTTCTTGACTCCCAAGTTACACTCTAGTCCATATCTTTCGTCCCTAATGATAGTTAGTCCATACAGTTAATAACTAACGACCATTTAGTCCATTAAGTGTTATAAATATATATATTCAATACATTTAATATATACATATTTATTTTACATTATTCTTGTTTGTAAAGTGTGCAATCCCGAGGTCTCGGGTTCGATACTAGACATTTACTTATTAATATTTATACGTAACTTTTAACATATAGTGACTCAAAAGTTTACTTTTTCAAATTAGTTAATATACCGTTAATGTTGCTTCTCCCTTCGTTTTATATTATGTGTCCACATTATTATTTTGAGATGTCCTAAAATAATTGTCTATTTTACATTTCAGCCAATGAAGATAAACTTTAATGAGTGATTATGATAATTGATTGGTGTCAGAGTGTAATTGCTGAAATTTCTTAAATCTTTTTAAATTAAGAAAATGAACATTTATTATAAAAGGACGGAGCTTAAACTATTTCCTTGGAGGAGCCGAAATGGAGTTGTATCATTTAGGAGGGGACAAATTACAAATTGTTCTTATCTAAATATGTTTATACGTAAGATACATTTAAAATGGTAAGTGATTTGCACACTCTCAAAATCTATTGACACACTCTGTCTCTACTTAATGCATTAGACAGTTGTACTTTACGTATATCATGCTTTATTAGCTTGTAAAGTTGAGTGTGCCAAATTACAAATTGCTCTTTTAGTAGCTTGTACATTAAGATGAAAGGGGAAATTGTAAGGAAATATTCACTAAATCATCCACCATGGACGCCTTTGATTGTGGAAATTTAAGCCTATTAAACACCGAACCATGTTTCTTCCTCCTGACCTCAATCCATTCACAATCCCCCATTGAAAAAAAAAAAAAAAAAAAATTGCAAAGGAAAATTAGGGTTTAGGGAAAAAAAAAAAAAAAGTTTGGGTTGGAGTACTTTTCATTTCATTTATCTCAATAACATATGAACCAACACTTCTTTTACTTTTTTATTTGTTTTCCCTTTGATATTCTTTTTCTTCTTTCTTTTAAAACTTGAGAATACAATGCAAGTGTTTAGCCTCCGCCATTTTAAAAAAGGAATGCAAAGAAATGGGTGATGGTTGGTTATAAATCATTTACTCTCAATTTACTTTATAATGGTCCATTACCCATTACCAAATAATCATCATATTACTTAGCTCCAACCAAGCATCTTTAATCATTATCTTTCTCATTCCGTACCCCTTAACCCCCAACCAAACACCCCTCAATAAACAAAAGGCAAAAACTGTTGCCATGACACATATTTTGACCCATTATCTAAAGGTAACAAATAAGCCAAGAAGATATATTCTGAGGAAACATCTGAGGTTGCATCCGGAAGATGATTATGGTAAGTTTAAACCTTTGGATATATTAGTCGTGACCAGATTTTTTTTTTTTTTTTTTTGAAAGTCGTGACCAGATAAACTATTTTATTCAATTCACTAAATTTGAGGTCGCTAGGTTTTAAAACAATATTACTACAATATGATAGATCTAGCTAGACGTGCTATACATTGTTTGTTTGTTGGTGCTTTTAGATACCTATATTCTTTTTATGTATAGTAATTTCTTTTGTTTTCAAACTTGAAATTCTTCTAGTACTATATATTATGATGCTTGTTACATTTTTTTTTCTCTTGTTTATCAACAAGTTTTTCACACCTTATACCATCTATACCATAATATATTTTACAAATGTTTTATTGAGGCTTGAACTCACGACTTTTAAGTTGGTGGACAACTCACATAGTAGGAGTCCACATTATTATTTTGGTGGAATAAAGGCCTTTGGTTTTAAGGTGACTATAGTGACTCAAAAGTTTAATTTTTCAAATTAATTAATATACCGTTAATGTTGTTTCTCTCTTCGTTTCATATTAGGTGTCCACATTATTATTTTGAGCTCTCCTAAAATACTTGTCTATTTTACAATTCAACCAATGAAGATAAACTTTAATGAATGAATATGATAATTGATTGGTAGAGAGTGTGATTGTTCAAATTTCCTAAATCTTTTTGTATTAGGAAAATGAAAATTTATTATGCAGGGACGGAGCTTTAACTATTTCTTTGGAGGAGCTTGAAAATTTATTGAGGTGGCTAGGTTTTGAAACAATCTTAATATGATAGATCTAGCTAGACGTGCTATACATTGTTGTTTTTATCAAGCAATTCGAGCTCGAGCTTGACTCGATCGTGTCAAGCTTTTATCAAGCTCAAGCCCAAGCTCAAGCTCAAAAATTAGCTCGAAACATATAACAAGCCAAGCTCAAGCTTTTGATAGCTCGGCTCGAGCTCCTATCAAGCTTTTTCAAACTTTAATATAAATATATTTTCATTATAACTTCATATAACTAACTAGGGATAATTTGAGTATTAACATAATTATAAGGACTTACTTTGTAAATAATTGAACATGTATTCTAGAAAGTCATTTAAAATCCAAACGTTTTGTATTCTACCTTTTGTATTATTCACTCTACTTGCGCGTATTCTCTTTTGATCTTCTCAAATCTCCAATCATTCAACCAGTAACACAGTAAGTCCAAATCTTCTCTTTTATCAACAACTTTTATTCAATAATGTTAAGTGTTAACATCATCTATATGATATGTTAATTGTTAAAACCCATAAATAAAGCGAAAAAAAACACGAACCCTAACACGCTCAATTAACTCATCTTTCTCCCTCAACTTGTCCTTCAACCACAAATACTGATCACGTATCTGCCTCGCCGTCTCCTCCGAAGCCCTCAGCTTCAACTCGAGAGTCCGCGTCGAAACGGGTAAACCGACCGAGTAATCGATCGATTCGCGGATGTAATCGTCGGTTTCTTTTGAAAGATCCATTATATGTAAACACTAGTAATTGGTTCAATTGAAAGAATTGTTTTATAAAAACACACAGTGATTACACACACTAAAAAGAGGGAGTGAAATTGGGGGGATTGGTCTGATTAGGGTTTGGTTTTTGGTTTTTGAATTTGGGGAGAGCCGTTATAGAAAGTGTTTGTGTGGGCCGTTGGGCGGTGTTTGAGTGTTTTTTGAAATTTATAATAGTTTATAAAACAATATTACTATTGTAATATTTGTAGTGATAGTGAACACTTTAGATATTGATAAAACTCAATAAACAAAAGGCAAAAACTGTTGCCAATTTGCCATGACACATCGGGTTAACTTAAACCTGAATGTACCTGACTTGAATTGACCCGCACGTGACTAACCCGAATTCAAATAGGGTTTGGGTTCGGGTATGTTATTTTTAGCCTTGACGTGACCTTAACCCGACCCGATTTGACACGAACCCAACCAACCCCATCAGATTAACACCCCTAATGGTAACTACAACACGACCAATGACACCACTGTCACATCAACTTTTTTTATTTACAATAATTTCATGACTAAATTAGTGTTATAAGGAGACCGAGGATGCCACTTAAATATACCCACTTATACAAATTAAATCGCTTGCACAACTCAATTTTGGGCCCACACAACTCTTTAACGACTCAGTCTTAAGTTGACATAGTTCTTAATTTTGTGCCTCCAAGACGCATCCACACACGGTCGGTAATGGGAAGAATGCGTCATATCTTTGCCAGGTGAGATGAGGATTGACTTCATGACCGATGCATTACGAATGGTCTTATTAGTCTTTTATGTTTTAAAATTGATTCTGTTTTTGCTAAATTTTTAATTTTTGGGTTAAAAAAAAAAAAATAGTTTTGTATAAATAAGTAAGACGTTATTTTTTCACTTGCTTTTCTCAATTTAGTAATATCTAGAGTTGTGAGGAAGGCGTTCAAACAAAAATTGATATTCCATCGAAAAATGTTGAAAGTAACCTCGTGACACTTGTCTTCCCCTTTTATTTCATCAAGTGGCATTTTGGTGATATGTACGGTTGTACACCACTAAAAGTGGTGTGCACACCGCTAATTCTTCATTTCAATATTGTATTGTGTGCATCATTAGTGTAATTTAGTAATGTGCACACTATTTTTAGTGGTGTATATATCACCTCCCTTATCGAAACTATGTTGCCCAACTTCTTTATTCACTTTCTTTCCATTATATTTTAAAAACTAATAATTGAAACAACTGAATTTATAACATATACGGTAATTACATACACTAAAAACACGTTGTGAAATTGAGGGGGGATTGGTCTGATGTGAAAATTAAGGTTTTGTTTTGGTTTAGAATTTGGGGAGAGCCAATATAAAAAGTGTGTGGGGCGTGTTTTTGAAATTCAATATTATTATTGGTCTTCCTATGTTTTAAGGGTGTGTTTGTTTCGGCTTATAGCCGGCTTATGACTTATCTGATCTTGAGCTTATGTTTTATAAATTTACTTTTTGTGACTTATTTTGAAAATTTTCGTCTTATATAAGCTTATTATATCATAATAAGCTTATATAAACCGAAAAGTTTTAAAATAAGTCAACTTATGAAACATAAGCCCATAACCAAATAAGCTATAAGCTGACTATATAAGTCGAAATAAACACCCCTTAAGAAGCTGTTTTTTACTTGCTTTTTCTCAATGTAGTAATAACCAGAGTTGTGAGGTTCATAATAAAAAGTAGGATACCACCTAAAAAGTGTAGAAAGTAACCTCCTACTAATGGCACGTGTCCCCATCTATTCCATCCAATGGCATTTTTGTAATTTCATTATCGTCCTCGTGGTATGTTTATATTGCAGGTAAAGTTCTTACATTATCGAAAGTGCAAGCATCGTACATGTGAGAAACTATTGGTACGGATATCATCACAATGCGTTAATTGCTTAATTATACATTGTTTATATCCTTTATATAAGCTAATTTGAGGTATTTTGTGATTATGTAGGTAATATGTAAAATGGGGCTATAATGGTTTCATTTTAATGCATATGACGTCATGTTTCATCTTTGTGTTATAAAATTAATTTGATAATTAGTTGTAAGACGGTATAATATTGTGGTTGTCTTATTCGTGCCGAACTGTGCCACGTTACGTACGAGACGAGTGGTGCCAATACACATATTCCATGCCCCAGAATTAATTATTGATTTAGTACTAGTTTTTGTCTATGAAACTCGAGCAACCGTAATCTCTATTAAAACAAATACTCTGCTATTTTTTATTTTAGAACATGTAATTTAAACAACTTATTTTTTCTCCCAACTTAAGAACACGAGATATGGTTATTTTCATTTTTCTTTTATCTATTTCAATAACATATGATTCAACACTTCCTTTATTTTTTCATTTCTTTTCCTTTTACTATTCTCTTTCTTTTCCTTTGTTTTAAAACTTGAGAACACAGTGCAAGTCTTTAGCCTCCGCCATCTTAAAAACTAGTGTGTTTCGGAAAACCTCATATTCCAATTCTTTATAAAACAATATTGTAATATTTGTAGTGATAGTTAACACTTTAGATATTGATAAAACTCAATAGACAAAAGGCAAAAATTGTTGCCAATTTGCCATGACACATCGGGTTAACTTAAACCTGAATGTACCTGACTCGAATTGATCCGCACCTGACTAACCCGAATTCAAATAGGGTTTGGGTTCGGGTATGTTATTTTTAGTCTTGACCTGACCTTAACCCGACCCGATTTGACACGAACCCGACCAACCCCATCAGATTAACACCCCTAATGGTCTAAAACACGACCAATGACACCACTGTTACATCAGCTTTTTTTATTTACAATAATTTCATGAATAAATTAGTGTTATAAGGAGACCGAAGATGCCACTTAAATATACCCACTTATACAAATTAAATCGCTTGCACAACTCAATTTTGGGCCCACACAACTCTTTAACGACTCGGTCTTAAGGTTGACATAGTTCTTAATTTTGTGCCTCCAAGACGCATCCACACACGGTCGGTAATGGGAAGAATGCGTCATATCTTTTCCAGGTGAGATGAGGATAGACTTCATGACCGATGCATTACGAATGGTCTTATTAGTCTTTTATGTTTTAAATTGATTCTGTTTTTGCTAAATTTTTAATTTTTGGGTAAAAACTAAAACTGTTTTGTATAGATAAGTAAGACGTTGTTTTTTCACTTGCTTTTCTCAATTTAGTAATATCTAAAGTAGTGACGAAGGCGTTCAAACAAAAATTGATATTTCATCTAAAAATGTTGAAAGTAACCTCCTACACTTGTCGTCCCCTTTTATTTCATCAAATGGCATTTTGGTGTTATGTACAGTTGTACATCATTAAAAGTGGTGTGCACACCACTAATTCTTCATTTCGATATTGTACTGTGTGCATCATTAGTGTAATTTAATGGTGTGCACACCATTTTTAGTGGTGTATATATCACCTCCTTTTTCGAAACTATGTCGCCCAACTTCTTTATTCACTTTCTTTCCACTATATTTTAAAAACTAATAAATGAAACAACTGAATTTATAAAATATACGGTAATTACATACACTAAAAACACGTAGTGAAATTGAGGGGGGATTGGTCTGATGTGAAAATTAAGGTTTTGTTTTGGTTTAGAATTTGGGGAGAGCCAATATAAAAAGTGTGTGGGCGAGTTTTTGAAATTCAATATTATTATTGGTCTTCCTATGTTTTAAGGGTGTGTTTGTTTCGGCTTATGGCTTATCTTGAGCTTATGTTTTATAAATTTACTTTTTGTGACTTATTTTGAAAATTTTCGTCTTTTATAAGCTTATTATATCATAATAAACTTCTTTAAACTGAAAGGTTTTAAAATAAGTCAACTTATGAAACATAAGCCCATAACCAAATAAGCTATAAGCTGACTATATAAGTCGAAATAAACACCCCTTAAGAAGTTGTTTTTTACTTGTTTTTTCTCAATGTAGTAATAACCAGAGTTGTGAGGTTCAAAATAAAAAGTAGGATACCACCTAAAAAGTGTAGAAAGTAACCTCCTACTAATGGCACGTGTCCCCATCTATTCCATCCAATGGCATTTTTGTAATTTCATTATCGTCCTCGTGGTATGTTTATATTGGAAGTAAAGTTCTTACATTATCGAAAGTGCAGGCATCGTACTTGTGAGAAACTATTGGTACGGACATCATCACAATGCGTTAATTGCTTAATTATACATTGTTTATATCCTTTATATAAGTTAATTTGAGGTAATTTGTGATTATGTAGGTAATATGTAAAATGGACTTATAATGGTTTCATCTTAATGCATATGACGTCATGTTTCATCTTTGTGTTATAAAATTAATTTGATAATTAGTTGTAAGACGGTATAATATTGTGGTTGTCTCGTTCGTGCCGAACTGTGCCACTTTACGTATGAGACGAGTGGTGCCAATACACATATTCCGTGCCCAAAATTAATTATTGATTTAGTACTATTTTTTGTCTATGAAATTCAAGCAACCGTAATCTCTATTAAAACGAATACATTAGATATATTCAGTGGCGAAGCTTGGATTTTGTAAGTGGGGGGGTCGGGATCTAAATTTTTTTTTTCCTAAAGCTATATTTCAGGTATACCGAAATTTTTGGGGGGTCGAAACCGAATATACCGAAATTTTTCTACACGAAAACTATATACCACCCTACATCGCAAAAAAAATTTCGGGGGGCCGGGCGCCCCCCCCCCCCCCCCCCCCCCCCCCCCCCCTATGAAGCTTCGCCCCTGGATATATTGCGAACCAACCTGAAACCAAAAGTGATTATGTTTTTAATCCATAAATTTTACAATCTCAATCTCATTGCTTGCGTTAATTTAAGTTTTCTTAGTTTTTATAGTTTAAAGTAGTAGTAATTGTCGTAATTAACCTCTCCGAATTAAAAGAATTTACTTTTATTCGTCTAATCAATTAGGAATTATAACATTATCCATAAGCTTCTCGATCTTTTATTTACCTTATTATAAAGTAGGTTAATTAAGGTTATTTTTTGTAGAGTCAACGATTTAGTCATTTCGCTTTGAAGCATGGACGAAATCCGCATCAAAAGTTTTCTACAAGGACAACGCATGCATTTTCCAAAAGAGAAGGGTTGCACATACAATTTGAACATACTACATGGACCATTTTTGCGATTCACTCTTTATTATTTGGTTCTTTTTCTTTTGAGATGTTTGTGAAATACTTGTTTATTGTTCGCTAAAAAGTTGGAAGTTGACAAGAAAACATGTATAATTAGAATTAAAAGTAATGGATATCAAGAAGTTCCGCCGTAGCACAACTCATTAAATCAAATGAATGATTCGACTCCTCTAACCAGGAGTCCCAGGTTCGAGTCCTGGCAGCGGTAACAAGTGAGATTACTATTTGTCAAAGAAACTATAATCTTTCTACCTTTTAGTCTTGTTGCAAACAATAAAATTGTGTTCGTTCAACAAGAGTTATATCTAGATTCAACAAGATGACAACAACCAAAATCTATTTTTAAGGAACAAAACCATGCGAAAAACTACACTATTAAGCAGAGGTTACCCGACATCTAGGCCACTCCGCAATTGTATCAAAAGGACATGAACAACCAGCAAATCTGCACATTTGCATCTGCATGGTAACCGATGTGAACCACTAGCACATCTATCTGTTTGCCAATTAGGCAATTATCAAAATCCTGGAAGTACATGCAAGCAAACTATTTGTACAACAAAACACACATCGAGAAAAACTGATAACTAGGACTAAACCAATCTCCCCGCAAACCAAATCTTTTCCGGTCTAATATTCATGTGATTAGTCTCTGCCATATCGAGAACTACCCTATGCATAAGTTTCTTTCATGTTCATTACAGAAATACTAGTAACTTTTTTGCGCTTTTTTTTTTTTTTTTTTGAACAACATGCCTTTCACTAACTAAAGCATCTCTAAATTTTGTATCTACCTGTGGTACAACTTCTGAAAGAGTTGTCATACACTACGGAAAAAAAAATGTAAAATCAGTATCATAGGCTCATAGCATACCATTTCATTTGAACAGATTGCTTGTTAATAAGAAGCTCTTTCCAATCTAAATACCGACATTCTTGTTAGAAGAAAGCTCATTTTCGGTTCGCAAAAACCTCACCAAACCATATGTTAGATGAAAAACCTCATAAAACTTTATATTGAAACAAATTAGATTGATATTGCAATAATTTAACATCGCATTTATACTCAATGAACAAAAGTTTAAAAAAAAAAAAAAAAAAAAAAAAAAAAAAAAAAAAAAAAAAAAAAAAAAAAACTGATTATGGGTCCTCCTTTTTCCACCCCTATTCAGACTACATATTAGACCATACTACTTTAATTGGAACAAATTAGATTGATCCTGCTATTTTTTATTTTAGGACATGCAGTTTAAACAAGTTATTTTTCTATTGCTCCAACTTAAGAACATGAGTTATAATTACTTTCATTTTCCTTATCTCAATAACATATAAACCAACGCTTAAAAAGTTATTTTTTATTTGCTTTTTCTAAATGTAGTAATAACCAGAGTTGTGAGGTAGGCGTTTAAAATAAAAGTTAGGATGCCACCTAAAAAGTGTAGAAAGTAACCTCCTACTGGCAGGTGTCTATTGCAAGTACACTTCTTACATCATCGAGAGTGCATGCGTCGTACTTGTAAGAAACTATTGGTGCGGATATCGTCCCCTGGCCTAAAGTGAAATGGCTAAAATGACCCAAAGTGAAAGACGTAGTCTCACTGAAGTCAAAGGCATTGATCGGTGCATTTTATATACACCTCACAATGCGTTAATTGCTTAATTATACATTGTTTATATTCTTTATATAAGCTACTTTGAGGTGTTTTGTGATTATGTAGGTAATATTTAAAATGGAGCTATAATGGCGAATTTGTGAGCTAATGTGATATACGAAATGTTTGGATTGTCCTTAAAGTAAACGTGGACGATTAAGAACCAAAGTGAAAGATTTTGACGTTGTTGCATTGTTTTGGTCATAACTGATTTGTCTGAACTCCGTTTTAGCTGATTCAAAAGGCCCCGCAGAAAAAATATATCTTTATTTTTAGGTGATTAAATGTCTGAAAATATGAAGTCAACTGGTGATGTTATCTGCTGGAATTCTGGAAAAGTCAGTTTGTGAATTGGCCTTTCAATTCATTCTTGGGCCTTGGTTATACACAAAAGAAAGAAAAGAAAATAAAGCCTACATCCTAGTTTACATTTGGGCCTTTTGTGTTGGGCTGTTTTGGCATGGAGAGTAAACGAAAAAGGGGTTATCCCTTTTTTTTGTTATATATGCATCATTCGGTACAGTAAAAAATGAAAGAAAAGAGACCCATTCACATAGACGGATCTTAGTGGAGACCGGGGAAAGCCACGGCCCTCCCAAAACTTTGAGGTTTTACTAATATTTGCCTAAAGAAATATAACGTATGCCATCTCAAATTAATTGATATAGCACTCAGCACTCCCAATAGTTTCACCCAAGTTCCGTCTATGCCCATTCGGGAACCACAGGAAGCAAAACGCAATCGAAAGAACATATATATTTTATTGTTCTTTCTTGGCGATCATGCACAAAAAGGTTCATTAGACTATGTTTATCAACAATCTATCTAACCCGATCTCTCTTATTAACATATTATTTTCTCTTTCATTCACTTACACAATCAATACATACAACCAATCTATAATTTTTTTACTTTTTATCATCAACCCAACCCAATAAATACATACAACCAATCTATTATTTTATAAAATAATAAATGTTAAAAAGAAAAAAGAAAAGGAAAACAAATACACGTTCACTTATGCTATGTGGCAGATTGGAGGTTGTGACTTTAGGTCACTCTACGAACCGGTTGGATGGTATGGTTGTATGATTTTATTAAAAAAAAAAAAAAAAAAAAAAAAAAAAAAAACAATGTTTGTATACTGTATACAAAGGAGATTGGGTTGGCAACCTATGAATAAACATAGTCTTATAGTTTTTGGCATTTGATTTAACCTGTACGACTATACGTAAGAATATGCAAGGCGGAACGAATACAATGTCCACCAACGTGAAGTCCGGCTAAATATCTCGGGATCTTAACCGATAAGGCGGAACGAATACAGTGTCCACCAACGTGAAGTCCGGCTAAACATCTCGCGATCATAATCGAGATTAGGGTTTGATCTTTTCTGCTTTTAACGTTTTATTTGTTTGAACGATTTTAGAATTATAAACATTTTGATGTTGGTTTCATCTTAATGCATATGACGTCATGTTTCATCTTTGTGTTATAAAATTAATTTGATAATTAGTTCTAAGACGATATAATATTGTGGTTGTCTCGTTCGTGCCGAACTGTGCCACGTTACGTACGAGACGAGTGGTGCCAATACACATATTCCGTGCCCAGAATTAATTATTGATTTAGTACCTGTTTCTGTCTATGAAACTCGAGCAATCGTAATCTCTATTAAAACAAATACATTAGATATACTGCGACCAACCTGAAACCAAAAGTGATTGTGTTTTTAATCCATAAGTTTTACAATCTCAATTTCATTGCTTGCATTAATTTAAATTTACTTAGTTTTTACAGTTTAAAGTAGTAGTAGTCGTCGTAATTAATCTCTCCCAACTAAAATAATTTGCTTTTCATTGTCTAAGCGATTAGGAATTATAGCGTTATCCATAAGCTTCTCGTGGATACAAACTTTTATTTACCCTATTCTACAGGAACGACGCATGCATTTTTAAAAAGAGTCAATGATTTATTTCGCTTTGAGGCATGGACGAAATCCACATCAAAAGTTTTCTACAGGAACGACACATGCATTTTCGAAAAGAGAAGTGTTGCACATACAATTTGAACATACTACAATCTACATGGACGGTTTTTGGGATTCACACGATTTTTGCGATTCACTTTATTATTCGGTACTTTTTCTTTTGAGATGTTTGTGAATTGTGAAATACTTGTTTATTGTTGCTAAAAAGTTGGAAGTTGACAAGAAAACATGTATAAGTAGAATTAAAAGTAATGTATATCAACAACTTCCGCTGTAGCACAACTCATTAAATCAAAAGAATGATTCGACTCCTTTAACCAGGAGTCCCAGGTTCGAGTCCTGGCAGCGGATATATTTTTTAAAGCTAAAATACAAGTTTTACTATTTTTCTTACACAAGTTTTCCCATGTACTGTTATTTTTTAACTGCATTCAACAAAAACATATATATAGCATGTGTATTTATAACAAGTGAGATTACTATTTGTCTAAGAAACCATAATCTTTCAACCTTTTAGTCTTGTTGCAAACAATAAAATTGTGTTCGTTCAACAAGAGTTATATCTAGATTCAACATGATGACAACAACCAAAATCTATTTTTAAGGAACAAAAACCATACGAAAAACTACACTATGAAGCAGAGGTTACACAGCATCTAGGCCACTCCGCAATTGTATCAAAAGGACATGAACAACCAGCAAATCTGTGATCTGTCCATTTGCATCTGCATGGTGACCGACTCGAACCACCAGCACATCTATCTGTTTGCCAATTATCAAAATCCTAGAAGTACATGCAACCAAACCATTTGTACAATAAAACACACATCGAGAAAAACCGATAACTAGGACTAAACCAATCTTCCCACAAACCAAATCTTTTCCGGTCTAATATTCATGTGAGAACTACCCTATGCATAAGCAGGGACGGAGCCAAGGGGGTGCCCGCGGGTGCACGTGCACCCTATGGATTTTTTCGATATAGTGTTAATTTTTAAAAAAAATTGCCGATTTTACCTAAATGTATCTTAAATGCACCCGGTGCATTAAATGTGTCTCTAGTATTATTTAGTTCGTATACTTTAAATATAAAATTTTGTAAACGTCCAAAGATAAAACAAGTTTAATAAATTAAATCACAAAAACCCAAAGATGAAATAGGTTTATTAATGGAACAAGTTTATTCATCATCCTAACAATTTACAAAATCCAAAATTTAACCAACACACAAAGATGAAACAGGTTCGTAAGTCGTAACATATACATTTCATTTGTTTATTATGTCTTTTAAAGTTTTCATGTTTTGATTTTTTGTATGATCTCTTGACTAATTTGTTGGTTCCGTATAGTCTATTATCATCAATAAGGGCTTAGGGCAATAAGAATAAATGAATAACTATGCAATTTCTATTTAGACAAATAGGGATAATAATTAGAACATGAATAGCACCCCAATTGTGTTGTCACGGGGCATTTTTATTGTTGTCATAGTTACAATATATATGAAAAGTAGTGCTTAATTGAAGTTGGCTTTAGTCTTGTCTGTTGCTACCGCTACTGTTGAAAGATGTTTTTTTTAAATGAAGCTCATTAAAACTGATTTTTGAAATCGGATGGGTGATAATTATTTTAACGGCGCTTTAACTTGTGTGCTATAGAGAAAGAAGAACTTATTAATATTAAAAATAAGGGTGCACGTAAGTGTTATTTTGCTAAGGGAGATCGTAGAATCACTAATTAGAAGATAATATGTTCATTTATTTATCGTTTTAATGAAATCTTCGTTTTAATTCACGTTTTAACTCTATTATTTACGGTTCAAAAAAATTTGTGCACCCGGTCATATTTCTTTCTGGCTCCGTCTCTGTGCATAAGTTTCTTTCATGCTCATAGTTCATCCAAAAGTGAAAATTGTTTTTACATTTTTTAAGTAACAAACTAGTTAGTCCATAAATCACCCAGCCCACAAAAGGCAATAAAGTTATCAGCTATGATACAATACAACATACAAAATTGATTACAGAAACAACATTTTACGACTTTTTTTTTTTTTTTTTGTTGAAATTACATGCCATTCGCTAACTAAAGCATCTCTAAATTTTGTATCTACTTTTGGTACAACTTCTGAAAGAGTTGTCATACACCAAGAAAAAAATATAAAATCAGCATCATAGCATACCATTTCATTTGAACATATAGCATGTTAATTAGAAACTATTTCCAAACTAAATACCGACATTCTTGTGAGAAGAAAGCTCATTTTCGGTTAGCAAAAACCTCACCAATCCATACTTTAGATGAAAAACCTCATAAATCTTTATATTGAAACAAATTAGATTGATATTGCAATAATTTAACATCGCATATATACTCAATGAACAAAAGTTAAAAAAAAAAAAAAAAAAAAAAAAAAAAAATGAATATGGGTCCTCCTTTTTCCACCCCTATTCAGACTACATATTAGACCATACTACTTTAATTGGAACAAATTAGATTGATCCTGCTATTTTTTATTTTAGGACATGCAGTTTAAACAAGTTATTTTTCTATTGCTCCAACTTAAGAACATGAGTTATAATTACTTTCATTTTCCTTATCTCAATAACATATAAACCAACGCTTAAGAAGTTATTTTTTATTTGCTTTTTCTAAATGTAGTAATAACCAGAGTTGTGAGGTAGGCGTTTAAAATAAAAGTTAGGATGCCACCTAAAAAATGTAGAAAGTAACCTCCTACTGGCACGTGTCCCCTATCTATTACATCTAATGGAATTTTCGTAATTTCATTATCGTCCTCGTGGTATGTCTATATTGCAAGTACACTTCTTACATTATCGAGAGTGCAGGCATCGTACTTGTGAGAAACTTTTGGTGCGAATATCGTCCCCTAGCCTAAAGTGAAGTGGCTAAAATGGCCCAAAGTGGAAGACATAGTCTCACTGAAGTCAAAGGCATTGATCGGTGCATTTTATATACACCTCACAATGCGTTAATTGTTTAATTATACATTGTTTATATCCTTTATATAATCTAATTTGAGGTGTTTTGTGATTATATGTGTAATATGTAAAATGGAGCTATAATGGTGAATTTGTGAGCTAATGTGATATACGAAGTGTTTGGATTGCCCTTGAAGTAAACATGGACGATTAAAAACCAAAGTGAAAGATTTGGACATTGTTGTATTGTTTTGGTCATAACTTATTTGTTTGAACTCCGCCTTAGTTTATTCAAAAAGCCACGGAAAAAGAAGAAAAAAAATGTATTTTTTACTTTTAGGTGATAAAATGTCCGAAAATCTGAAGTCAACTGGTGATGTTATATGCTGGAAAAATCAGTTCGTGAATTGGCCATTCTTGGGCGCCTTGGTTATACACAAGGTAGTTTACATTCTGGCCTTTGGTGTTGGGCTTTTTTGGCGTGGAGTGCAAACAAAAGGGTGTATCCCTTTCGAGTTGATACTCCCACATTTTTTAATGCTTGCACCACAAATTGTGCATTACAGTATTGTACCGTACAACACTGCAATGCACGGTTCTGATATTTGCATAAAAAAATATGGTGAGAGTATCAACTCCCTTTTATTATATAGGCATCATTCGGCACAGGAAGCAAAACGCAAGAACATATATATATATATATATATATATATATATATATATATATATATATATATATATATATATATATATTATTGTTCTTTCTTGGGGATCATGCACAAAAGGGTTCATTATAGTTTTTGACATTTGATTTAATCTGTACGTAAGAACATGCAAGGCGGAACGAATACACCAGCGTGAAGTCCAGCTAAACATCTCGCGTTCATAAGCAAGATTAGGGTTTGATCTTTTGTGCTTTTAACGATTTCTTTGTTTGAATGATTTTAAAATTGTAAACACTTTGTTGTTGATTTCATCTCAATGCATATGTCATGTTTCATCTTTGTGTTATAAAATTAATTTGATAGTTAGTTGTAAGATGGTATAATATTGTGGTTGCCCCGTTCGTGTCATTCCACGTGACGTACGAGACAAATGCTGCCAATACAATATTCCGTGGACAGAATTAATTCTTGATTTAGGAATAGTTTTTGTCTATGAAACTCGAGCAACCACAATCTCTAGTAAAACAAATACGTTAGATATATTGCGAATCAACCTGAAACCGAAAATGATTGTGTTTTTAATCCATAAGTATTACAATCACAATCCCATTGCTTGCGTTAATTTAAGTTTTCTTAGTTTTTATAGTTTAAAGTAATAGTAGTAGTAATTAATCTCTCCCAATTAAAAGCAATCAGGAATTATAGCATTAACTATAGGCTTCTCGTGGATACGATCTTTTATTTACCCTATTCTAAAGTAGGTTAATTAAGGTAATTTTTTGTAAAGTCAACAATTCAGTCATTTTGCTTTGAGGCATGGACAAAATCCGAATCAAAAGTTTTCTACAGGGACGACGCATACATTTTCGAAAAGAGAAGGGTTGTGCATACAATTTGAATGTACTACATGGACCATTTTTGCAGTTCACTCTTTATTATTTGGACCTTTTCTTTTGAGATGTTTCTGAAAATACTAGTTTATTGTTCACTAAAAAATTGAAGTTGACAAGAAAACATATATAAGTAGAATTAAAACTTATGGATATTAACAACTTCCGATGTAGCACATCAAATGAATCGTTCGGCTCCTCTGACCAGGAGTCCCTGGTTCGAGTTCTGGCAGTGGATATGTATCTTTTAAAGCTAAAATACAAGTTCTACTTTTTTTTTTTTTTTTTTTTTTTTTTTTTTTTATTCGTGGGTTTCTGACTCGACATTGCGAGCCGATTAATCCCAGGGCGACTACTCTTTTGGATAGCCCGGAGTCGGCGCAGGAGAACCTCTGTAGCCAATGAGTGATTAATTTTCTCCCCAGAGTTCGAACCCAAGACCTCTAGGCACTTTCGTCCTAAGTTCTCTATTTTTGTTACACATGTTACTATTTGTCAAAGAGATCATAATCTTTCAACCTTTAGTCGTGTTGCAAACATAAAATTGTGTTCAACAAGATTAGGAGAGTTTTCATGGAGTTATATCTATTCAACAAGATGACAACAACAAAAAACTCTCTTTAAGGAAAAAAAAACCCATACGAAAACTACACTAACAAGCAATTAAGTTTTCTTAGTTTTTATTGTTTAAAGTAATAGTAGTCGTAATTAATCTCTCCCAATTAAAAGCAATTAGGAATTATAGCTTTAACCATAGGCTTCTCGTGGATACGATATTTTATTTACCATATTCTAAAGTAGATTAATTAAGGTTATTTTTGGTAGAGTCAACGATTTATTTTGCTTTGAGGCATGGACGAAATCCACATCAAAAGTTTTCTACAGGGATGACGCATGCATTTTTCAAAAGAGAAGGGTTGCACATACAATTTGAACATACTACATGGACGATATTTGCCTACTTTTTCTTTTGAGATGTTTGTGAAATACTTGTTTATTGTTCGCTAAAGAGTTGAAGTTGACAAGAAAACATATATAACATGTGTATTTATATAAGTAGAATTAAAAGTAATGGATATCAACAAGTTCCGCTGTAGCACAACTCATTAAATCAAATGAATGATTCGGCTCCTCTAACCAGGAGTCCCAGGTTCGAGTCCTGGCAGCGGATATATATTTTTGAAAACTAAAATACAAGTTTTACTATTTTTCTTACACAAGTTTTCCCATGTACTGTTATTTTTTAACTGCATTCAACAAAAACATATATAGCATGTGTATTTATAACAAGTGAGATTACTATTTGTCAAAGAAACCATAATCTTTCAACCTTTTAGTCTTGTTGCAAACAATAAAATTGTGTTCAACAAGAGTTATATCTAGATTCAACAAGATGACAACAACCAAAATCTATTTTTAAGGAACAAAAACCATACGAAAAACTACACTATGAAGCAGAGGTTACACAACATCTAGGCCACTCCGCAATTGTATCAAAAGGACATGAACAACCAGCAAATCGATCTGCACATTTGCATCTGCATGGTAACCGATGTGAACCACTAGCACATCTATCTGTTTGCCAATTAGGCAATTATCAAAATCCTGGAAGTACATGCAATCAAACTACTTGTATAGCAAAACACACATAGAGAAAATACGATTACTAGGACTAAACCAATCTTCACACAAACCAAATCTTTTCCTGTCTAATATTCATGTGATTAGCCTGTCATATTGAGAACTACCCTATGCATAAGTTTCTTTCATGCTCATAGTTCATCCAAAAGTGAAAATTGCTTTCACAAGTTTTAAGTAACAAACCACGTAGTCCATAAATAACATTTTGTGATCACAAAAGGGAGTAAAGTTATCAGCTATGATACAATACAACGTACAAAATTGATTACAGAAACAACTTTTTTTTTTTTTTTTTTTTTTTTTTTTTTTTTTTTTTTTTTTTTTTTTTGGAACAACATGCCTTTCGCTAACTAAAGCATCTCTAGATTTTGTATCTACTTTTGGTACAACTTCTGAAAGAGTTGTCATACACCAAGAAAAAAAATATAAAATCAGCATCATAGCATACCATTTCATTTGAACATATAGCATGTTAATTAGAAACTATTTCCAAACTAAATACCGACATTCTTGTGAGAAGAAAGCTCATTTTCGGTTCGCAAAAACCTACCCAAACATATGTTAGATGAAAAAACTCATAATTCTTTATATTGACACATATTAAATTGATACTGCAATAATTTAACATTGCATATATACTAAAACTCAATGAACAAAAGTTAAAAAACTGGTTATGGGTCTGATCTAGTTCAACATGTACTTAAAATTTGCCCTCTATCGAATCTGCCCCACCCTCTCCTTTTTCCACATCTATTCAGACAACATATCAGATCATTCCTCTTTAATTTGAACAAATTAGATAGATACTCTGCTATTTTTTATTTTAGAACATGTAATTTAAACAAGTTATTTTTTCTCCCAACTTAAGAACACGAGATATGGTTACTTTCATTTTTCTTTTATGTATTTCAATAACATATGATTCAACACTTCCTTTATTTTTTCATTTCTTTTCCCTTTACTATTCTCTTTCTTTTCCTTTGTTTTAAAACTTAAGAACACAATGCAAGTCTTTAGTCTCCGCCATCTTAAAAACTAGTTTGTTTCGGAAAACCTCATATTCCAATTCTTTATAAAACAATATTACTATTGTAATATTTGTAGATAGTTAACACTTTAGATATTGATAAAACTCAATAAACAAAAGGCAAAAACTGTTGTCAATTTGCCATGACACATCGGGTTAACTTAAACCTGAATGTACCTGACTTGAATTGACCCGCACCTGACTAACTCGAATTCAAATAGGGTTTGGGTTCGGGTATGTTATTTTTAGCCTTGACCTGACCTTAACCCGACCGGATTTGACACAAACCCGACCAACCCCATCAGATTAACACCCCTAATGGTAACTACAACACGACCAATGACACCACTGTCACATCAACTTTTTTTTACAATAATTTCATGACTAAATAGTGTTATAAGGAGACCGAGGATGCCACTTAAATATACCCACTTATACAAATTAAATCGCTTGCACAACTCAATTTTGAGCCCACACAACTTTTTAACAACTCAGTCTTAAGTTGACATAGTTCTTAATTTTGTGCCTCCAAGACGCATCCACACACGGTCGGTAATGGGAAGAATGCGTCATATCTTTTGTTAGAGTTTGACAATCAAATAACACATATTGCGGAAGCGTAGGATCAAGTATAACACATAAATATTAACTAAAACATAAATAGTAAACGTACCCGATGCACTTCAAATAAACCTTGATTCTTGTACAAATAGATCAATGATAAACCCCTTACCGTTTTGTTTATCGATCTCTTGATAATTACTAAAGTAAGTAATTACCTCGTTCTTGTACACACAAACTACCAACGAATAAAAGTTTGTTGCAAGTAAACAAAACACTTAAGTTTTAGACTTGGAAAAATCGATCCAAGAACCCTTGGAAGGGGTTTGGACGATCGGCCAAGAAACAAAAGAAAGAAAACAAGTTTTTAGGGTTAGAGTGTGTGCACAAAAGATGTGAAAGTCTAACCCTTGGCCTTGTATATATACTAGAGAATACTTGGAGGACAAGACAAACATGGGTTGGGCTTGCCCCTCCCTTGTTCGACCGGCCTAGGCTCCCCAAAGGGGTGTTCTAGATCCTTCTTGACTCCTTGTTACACTCTAGTCCATATCTTTCGTTATTAACGATAGTTAGTCCATACGGTTAATAACTAACGACCGTTTAGTCCATTAAGTGTTATAAATATATATATTCGATACATTTAATATATATATATATATATATATATATATATATATATATATATATATATATATATATATATAAAATATATTTTACATTATTCTTGTTTGTAAAGTGTGCAATCCCGAGGTCTCAGGTTCGATCCTAGACATTTACTTATTAATGTTTATACGTAACATTTAACAGCTCCCACTCGTATATTCATTAATAGTAAAATGACACTGGTTAGCGTCTTGCAACACTCCAATGCCCCTAGTTCAATCCGAGCTAGGTTTCCTGGAAAAAACCTTTAATGATTCATCATTATAATTATCCTTACATTACTAATACCACATTAATAAAGATGTGAGTTCCTTTATTAAATTTATGTTTCTCGTTTCTGTATGATTGAACAAAATTACCAAAACATCTGAACGTATTCCAGATAGACTTTGGGCATGGCCATGCAAACATTTTGTCAACCCTATGAGGGGCCCAACAGTATTAAACTTCTAAACAAATCAGAAGGAATAAATTCTTTCTTGACTACAAGAATAACCCATGAACTTTGCAACACTTCTGAAAACAACCCTTATGACTCCCTGTTACGGTGAGCGGTAGATTGCTTCACAAAAATGCACTACATCCATGACACTTATCTGGTATCTCAAGTCTGAGGATAACTTTAAATATGATTCTCACATTAATTATTAAATCATATTATTGGGATAAGTCCAATATTCAATTCATCGAATATCATGTGAAATTGGTATGACTACGCATCAATATACTTTCAAGTATATTCTAAACCAATACTCAAATTTGTCTTAGTTTAATGATATTCCCATATCAGTAATCGACAATGGACATTTAGAATAATAAATTATTCATGGATCTTAAACATGCAAATATAGGATATATTATTAAGACAATGATAAATAAACATAAAACATATTTTATTCCATTAAAATAATAATTGTACATTACATCCTTTATCCAAACACTAATCACAAATGGGCATGAAACTTTCAGATAATCTAAGTCCTACACCTTCAGCATGCTTGTAAAGCTTAGTGCCAGGTAGAGGCTTTGTTAATTGATCTGCCAAGTTATCATCTGTGTGAACTTTGAGCATTTCAATTTCGCCTATTTCGACTTGTTCTCGAACATAGTGATGCTTAATCGGGAAATGTCTGGTGCCTTTCATGATTCCAGGCTCATTGGCAAATGTAATTGCAGCTGAATTGTCACAATACATTTTAATAGGTCTTTGAATCGAAGGCATGACTCCAAGCCCTGAAACAAACTTCCTAATCCAAACAGCTTCCATTGCAGCTTCTGAAGCAGCTATATACTCACTTTCTGTAGCAGACATCGCTAGTACACTCTGCTTCCTGCTCCTCCAATCCACAGCTCCTCCATTAATGACAAAGACATAACCCGTCTGAGACTTCGTATCATCCTTATCACCTTTCCAAGAAGCATCGCAGTAACCTGTAACATCAAGTTCTGCTGATGGATTTCCCCCATAAACCAAGAACATATCTTTAGTAGCCCTAAGGTACTTAAGAATATTCTTAACAGCAGTCCAGTGAGCTACACCTGGATTTTGCTGATATCGACTGGTTAAATTCTGAGCAAACGCTACATCAGGTCTTGTACTTTTCACCGCATACATAATAGATCCCACAGCCGAAGCATAAGGGACTCTTTTCATGCGTTGCACCTCTGCAGGTGTTGAAGCACAAACCTTGTTGCTCAAGCCATGTTGCTCTTGCATCGGCAAATATCCTTTCTTGGAATTTTGCATACTGAATCTCTTCAGTATTTGATCAATGTAAGCACTTTGGCTTAATCCAATTAATCGCTGAGATCTATCTCTATATATCTTGATTCCCAGAATAAATGCAGCTTCCCCTAAATCTTTCATAGAAAAACAACTTCCAAGATATTCCTTAACCTTTTGTAAACTTGGAATGTCGTTCCCCATGATCAATATGTCATCGACATATAATATAAGGAAAATTACATTACTCCCACTAACTTTGTGATATACACATGGCTCATCAAGATTTTTAGTGAATCCATACTTTTTAATTTCACCATCAAATCACTTATTCCATTGTCGTGATGCTTACTTTAATCAATAAATGGATCTTTTAAGCTTGCATACACGATTTGGGAATTCTGGATTTACATACCCCTCAGGCTGCGCCATATAGATGTCTTCATCTAGGCGACCATTTAAGAAGGCGGTTTTTACATCCATTTGCCAAATCTCATAGTCATAGTAAGCGGCTATGGCTATAAGAATCCTAATTGCCCTTATGTCAGCTATAGGAGAAAAGGTCTCCTCATAGTCAACACCAAAAGTTTGTGTATAGCCTTTAGCTACACAACGGGCCTTATAGGTGTGTACAACGCCATCCATGTCAGTCTTTTTCTTGTAGAGCCATTTACTCCCAACTAGTTTGGCACCCGGAGGTAGGTCTACTTCTTCCCAAACATCATTGTCATCCATGGATTGCATTTCCCCATCCATAGCTTCTTTCCATTTGGCCTTTTCAGGACCATTCATGGCAGCTTTATAACTTGTAGGCTCATCAAGATCACCCAGTATATACTCATCACTCTCTACATTAAGACATAGACGAGTAGGAGCTTTTACTGGTCTTGTTGACCTACGAATGGGAATCACTTCAACTTCAGGTGGAGGACCTAAACTTTCAGGTTCTACCGGAAGTTGGTTAGTGTTTTCAAAAGGTTCTACATCTTCTTGACCGTCTTCCAGATCATATATTCTCCCACTGAATTCTTGAGATATGAACTCCCTTTCAAGGAAGTCTTCATACCTTGCAACAAAACTTTGTTTTCAGGTGGGTAATAAAAGTAGTATCCCATAGTTTCCTTAGGGTATCCTACGAAGATGCACTTCACAGATCTTTGTTGGAGTTTGTCTGCTGAGTCACGTTTGACATACGCCTCACAACCCCAGACCTTTAGATAAGACAGGTTAGGAGCTTTTCCAGTTGATGCGTGGGAATCGCACCTTGCTTTACCTCTCGAGGGATCTCGCGAGGCTTACAACCCCCACCAGGCAGTGTACCTGATCGTTGTAGTATAGTATAGTGACAAGTACCGGGGGATTGATCGTTCAGCTTAGGAATAGTGTCGCTAGGATTAGAAAGCCTAATTAAAAGTTCTAAAGATGAAAGATGATTATTTTTGTGTTTTTATATTTTATGAAAGCAAGTAAAATTTCGGGTTTTGGAAGAGTGGGCGGAATTAGTTGTTATTCAACTAACCCAAAAACTACTTTATAACTAATTAAACTAATGAAAATGAAATTAAGCTAATATTAAACTAGGGTTGTGAGCAGTATTTGGAGAAATTGTGTTTACTTAGACTTCATTACTCCCTAGATATCTTTTACATGTCAATTACTTGTTAAACTTATATGGATGACGGATTGTATTCCTTAATACCATTCGTGGGGTGGCATACATAACTCCCCAACTCTATGAGCTCTTATCTCCTCCTACACCATGACCCAGCACAACTATAGGGATTGTAAACAGTGGCTCATGCATTAAATACAACCAATAAAGACCTAGTACGCCTCGGTTCATGTTTCTTAAGACGTTCAAGCATGTTACCATTTGGAGATCTGCCAATTTTCTTAAGCCTAACATATAATATCATTCATCCAAGAACAAGAATAGACAAGTAATCAACACATAATCAACATCCAGGTTTCATTAGATCTAAGCAAACACAAATGAAATCTAGCCTAGCATAGTAGAATTAAGATAAGAGCAAAAGATAAACAACCAACACATAGACATATTGATTGAATTAAGAGTATACTTATCTCAATTATAATGCAAGGTCTCAAGGGTTTGGAACCCTTGAAAAACCTGTAAAAGAGGCACCAAAATCGTCTTTAGGGTTTCACCAAAACTTCTCTTTTTTTTAATAAAAAAACTAGAAAACTATATATAGGAAAATCGTCCTGACGGCGTCAAGAGTAAAATCTGACGCCGTCAACTCGCCGCCATACACTTCCTCGGACGCCCTAGATCCAATTGTGACGGCCTATGTGACGCCGTCACCACCTACTGTAAATTAATATTGGCCACTTTGACGCCGTCATCTCTCCATCTGACGCCGTCACCAGCTACGGTAAAATATTCATCTTGTCTGACGCCGTCAAGAGCAAACCCTTGACGCCGTCACCTTGTATTTCCAGCTTGAATTTTTGGTACTTTGTCGTTTTCTTCACTTTATGCTCCAAAAACGTCCAAAATAGCCTCTTTCCAGAATTCACTCTCCAAACACCTAAAATCACAAAAGGAACGATTTAGGGCAATATTTGATCAAATAAAGTCGGATTCGGGCTTAAATGACCCCCTAAAAACGGATCATTTTTCGCCTCATCACCAGTCCATACCCTACCATCCAAAATAATATATCATAGGGGTATGAGCAATCCCCTTACACTTGAATCTTTACATACTTTACATTTAACTATTCTAATGACTCGAATTAAGAAAATCAAAACACTTGGAGCACTTTTAAGATTAACGTACATATGGGGGTAATATATGATGTTCTTCCCCATTACTCCATAAAATAAGTACTTACCCATGAGTCCCAATCGTCCCAAAACAATATGTACAAGGATATGACTCGACTTAGCAACCATGTAATCAATTAGAAAGTTAACTTAGGGTTTAACAAATAACAATAATGCACTAAAAATGAGCGCATACACGGAAGGCTAAGGCGATTTGGGTGTACATTTAAGTGGGGTGTAACAAATTCTTTCTTTAAGTAAGATGCTTAAAGTTAGAAACGAAAAGATAGGCTCGGAGGGGTGTACTAGGGGTATCGTGTACTAAAAATGAGTACAACGCAAAGGTGTGGGAAAAATTAGTTGACTTAACTAGCCAAGTAGTATGACTTAAATGGTCAAGTAATTATAATACGGGTTTAACACAAGGGTGATCCTAATGCCTCTTATCATGTAGTAAATCCTACTACACGAATGTAGTCTCACTAGCGGTCTCGGGATGCATCACTAACGCAAGTTCTAGAATCTAAATGCTACCGGTACACTCATAAGCACCAATAATGAATGCTTTTCCTATCAAAACTAAAGGCGAACCTCACATTTTTGGGTGGAAAATTTTTCTGAATATACAGTTATGTGCTAGTCATACAACCTCCTATCCATGAGACGCTTGCTATGGCTAAAGTTTCACTCCTAAATGTTGTAAAAAATTTTAAATTTGGCGCTAAAATTGCACTAACAAGTATTTCTCATAGTTTTATTACACATCTACTATCAAACAAAACAAACTTAAGCGAAAGTGCATATGTAAGGTATCATCTTTTTACCCTCCCCTTACACTTAGGATGAACATTGTCCCCAATGTTCAAGTAAAGAATGTAAAAGTAAAAAGTAAAGAGAATGAAATCAAATACTCCCCTGATTCGCTCGGTATGGATTTTAGGTTGGCCAGGTTAAATCTTCCTCCAAGAAAATGAACAATCAAAGCTTCCCTTCCAGAATATAAATCATCTTCTTGTCTTAAATAACCTGTAAATCCTGACAAAAGTAGACAAGGCAACCTCGCATAAAATCGGCGGCATCCTATATAAGTTACTAAATCCTAGAAAACAAAGTAAGATATAATGCTTGTGGAATGAAGTTTGCAGATTTCCTGGAGATTATAAAACTTAATAATTCACAAAAACCATAAGACTCCGTTAGAAAAACAAAACGGGTAAAATTTCCAGATTTTTGACTCCTGACGCCGTCAAGAGCAATTGCCTGACGCCGTCAGAATGGACCTGCAGAAATCTTTATGTTAAGTTTCCGGAAAATTTCTGGAAAAACCTTGTCCTACTTCCTGGAAAATCCTGCAAAACTTCATTATGACTCAATACAAGCATTTGACTCTAACAAATACGAATATACATGTTCATTAAATTTTGTGGAGAATCATGATCGGTTTGTTTCTTAAAAACATATTTGGGGTTTCCCCTTACACTTATCTTTTGCAAAAATACCTTTAGGTTGAAGTTAAGACTAGGCCAAACAACATAATAAAGTATTTCACATTTTAATTGAGAAACATGATCAACCAACAATAAAAATAAAACATGCATACGGAAGCAAATAACAATCAAACAATTAAAATCACACAAAACATGGGTTGCCTCCCAAGAAGCGCTTTTCTTTATTTACGAGTCTTGTAGCTAGACTCAAAGTCGTGGGTTACCGTGTATCGCTTATGCTCACATAACCAAGCGTGAGCCATCTAATAGTCGCCTCATCTTTCTTATATTCTTCTCCTAACTCTAGGCACCCGCGATAGTATTTTTTATTTTTTTCATGCGTGTACTTAAGTCCTTTTTTTTTTATCATTCTCACTTAGCATTTCCATGGGCGGATACCTACTACACTTTTCCATTGAAAAACCTTTGAACCTAGGGTGCGCGCGGGGCATTTGATAAACAAAATCTTCATCCCCATCCGAAAATGTAATTAACCCTTCTATGAGTTTCGCATCAAGGTTGGTCAATCGTTTGAAGGGTTTTCCACACACAACTTGGGTCAATTTGTTATCAATAAACTCTCCTAGATTTTCCAAAACCATGAACTCAACAAGATAAACCAACCTTCCTACAAACACGTGCAATGGTATTGTCTTAGCAACAACGTTGTCCCCTTTGTATTCTAACTCATCTACCATGATTTTATTATATATTCATTACGTGAGATTATGTTCATTGGAAGAGATGAGTTGAGATAGGCATTAAAGCTCATAAATCCAATCTTACAAGGGAATTGCATGTTAAATGAACTATCGCACTCAATCCTAGTTCTAGGGTCCACATACCTAAGAGGGTTTATTTCTTCTTCCATTCTATCCTCATTAACTACGTCACCATCATCAAGATCCTCATCGGAGTCTGAATAGTAAAAAGGACTAGTCCTGCGGTCATCATCATGATCAGACTCTTCTAGCTCAGAATTATTGTCAAAGTGGTGGTTGGGTGAGAGATTAGGTGGGTTCTCATTTTCTGCTAAAGGAAGTGGGGCGGGCAATTGGAACATCCTACGACGAAAAACACGAATAACAGGAATCAGCCGATCAATGTTATTGTGATCCATCGAAACAGTTTACGAACAAAGACACAAAGAAATAAGATAGACTAAAGAAGACCTAAAAATAAAAATAAAAATCTTACTAGAAAGGAATCTAGCAAGTAGATCTAATAAAAAGAAATCCTAACCTAGACAATAACTATTCCCCGGGCTGCGGCGCCAAAAACTTGATGCGTGGGAATCGCACCTTGCTTTACCTCTCGAGGGATCTCGCGAGGCTTACAACCCCCACCAGGCAGTGTACCTGATCGTTGTAGTATAGTATAGTGACAAGTACCGGGGGATTGATCGTTCAGCTTAGGAATAGTGTCGCTAGGATTAGAAAGCCTAATTAAAAGTTCTAGAGATGAAAGATGATTATTTTTGTGTTTTTATATTTTATGAAAGCAAGTAAAATCTCGGGTTTTGGAAGAGTGGGCGGAATTAGTTGTTATTCAACTAACCCAAAAACTACTTTATAACTAATTAAACTAATGAAAATGAAATTAAGCTAATATTAAACTAAGGTTGTGAGCAGTATTTGGAGAAATTGTGTTTACTTAGACTTCATTACTCCCTAGATATCTTTTACATGTCAATTACTTGTTAAACTTGTATGGATGACGGATTGTATTCCTTAATACCATTCGTGGGGTGGCATACATAACTCCCCAACTCTATGAGCTCTTATCTCCTCCTACACCATGACCCAGCACAACTATAGGGATTGTAAACAGTGGCTCATGCATTAAATACAACCAATAAAGACCTAGTACGCCTCGGTTCATGTTTCTTAAGACGTTCAAGCATGTTACCATTTGGAGATCTGCCAATTTTCTTAAGCCTAACATATAATATCATTCATCCAAGAACAAGAATAGACAAGTAATCAACACATAATCAACATCCAGGTTTCATTAGATCTAAGCAAACACAAATAAAATCTAGCCTAGCATAGTAGAATTAAGATAAGAGCAAAAGATAAACAACCAACACATAGACATATTGATTGAATTAAGAGTATACTTATCTCAATTACAATGCAAGGTCTCAATGGTTTGGAACCCTTGAAAAACCTGTAAAAGAGGCACCAAAATCGTCTTTAGGGTTTCACCAAAACTTCTCTTTTTTTTAATAAAAAAACTAGAAAACTATATATAGGAAAATCGTCCTGACGGCGTCAAGAGTAAAATCTGACGCCGTCAACTCGCCGCTATACACTTCCTCGGACGCCCTAGATCCAATTGTGACGGCCTATGTGACGCCGTCACCACCTACTGTAAATTAATATTGGCCACTTTGACGCCGTCATCTCTCCATCTGACGCCGTCACCAGCTACGGTAAAATATTCATCTTGTCTGACGCCGTCAAGAGCAAACCCTTGACGCTGTCACCTTGTATTTCTAGCTTGGATTTTTGGTACTTTGTCGTTTTCTTCACTTTATGCTCCAAAAACGTCCAAAATAGCCTCTTTTCCAGAATTCACTCTCCAAACACCTAAAATCACAAAAGGAACGATTTAGGGCAATATTTGATCAAATAAAGTCGGATTCGGGCTTAAATGACCCCCTAAAAATGGATCATTTTTCGCCTCATCACCAGTCCATACCTCATATGGTGTCTTATCAACCTTCTTTGTTGGAACCATATTTAGAATGCGAACCGCAGATTCTAAGGCATAATCCCAAAACGAGAAAGGAAGAGTTGTTAGATTAAACATAGATCGTATCATGTCTTGCAATGTACGATTCCTTCTTTCAGATACACCATTTTGTTGTGGAGTATATGGAGAAGTAAGGTGCTGGACAATTCCCTCCTTTACTAGATAATCTATGAACTCCTGACTCAGGTATTCACCACCTCTATCGGATCGAAGAGCTTTAATCTTCTTTCCAAGTTGCAACTCTACTTCTGCTTTAAACACTTTGAATGTTTCAAATACCTCATGTTTATGTTTAAGTCAATAAACATAACCATAACGGCTGTAATCATCCGTAAATGTTAAGAAGTAGCTAGCACCCCTCCTTGACACATGTCTAAGTGGTCCACACACATCTGTGTGAATAAGACCAAGTAGATCATTAGCCCTTTCAATCCTATTTTTAAAGGGTTTCTTAGTCATCTTCCCAGCAATGCAAGATTCGCATTTATCAAATGATTCATCATTGATCTTATCTAAAAGCCCATCATGTTTCAGCTTTTTCATGCGATCTTTGCCAATGTGAGCAAGTCGACAATGCCAAAGATAAGACGAATCCAGACCTTTCTTGATTCTCTTATTGTTGATGCTATACATTGAATTATTTGTAACAAAAGCATTATCATTATCATTCATATCAATTTAAAATACACCATTCACAGCAATAGCATTAAAATAAAAAACATTATTTAAAGAAACCGAAATTCCATTGCTTGAAATAGTATGATGAAAACCTTGGTTCAACAAACATGAAAATGAAATTACACCTCTAACAATTGACGGTGCATAATGACAATTATTTAAAGATAGTACTAGGTCCGAAGGCAACACTAAATTAAAAACTCCTATAGCTTCAACTCCTGCATGCGCTCCGTTACCAACGTGCAAGAATTGTTGTCCATAGGCCAGCTTTCTCTCAACTCTAAACCCCTGCATGGTATTGCAAATATGAATGCCACATCCAGTATCATATACCCATGAATTCAATTTAGGAGTAAGAGTGAATAATTCAATCATAAAGAACGCACCTGATGTGCTGGGGTTACCAGCATCATTCCCCTGCTTCTTGAGTCGCAAGTCATGAATGTAGAGAGGGAAATTGCGCTTCCAATGACCCTTTTCATGACAATGGTGACAAGCCTGATCCTTCTTGTTTGGCGGATTCACCTTGTTCTGCTTAGGCTGATGTTGTTTCATCTTGGGTTGAGGTTGATAGGCCATGACCTGCTTACCTTTATCACCTTTACCTTTGCCTTTGTTCACATGCGATTTCTTCTGGATTCTCCCCCCACGAATTGCCAACACTTGTGGGGTGGGAGTCTTGACCTTGGCTGGTAGACTTTTCTCATAATCAACAAGCAATGCGAGTAATTCTGAGACTGTCTTCCCCGAGCAATGCATGTTGAAGTTCTGCACAAAGCCAGCAAAATCCCTGTTGAGGGATCTGTTGATCAAGTGCACTTGCACATTGTCGGGGTAACCAAAACCAATTCTGTGAAGTTTATCAAAGGAATCTTTCATCTCATCCACATAATCGGCTACTGGTTTACCATCACCATGCTTGCAGTTGTGTAGCTTGTCAAGTTCATCATACAATTCAACTGCAGGTGACTTCTCATAAGACTGTCTGAGGTTATCAAGCATATTCTTAGGAGACGAGTACTCATACTTCTTTTGTAATTGAGCACTCATGCTAGTGAGCATTAAACAAGCAACCTCATTATACTTAGCATTAGTCACCTTCCATTCTGCCTTTGCTTCTGGTGTTGCATTAGCAGCAGGTTCAGTAGGGCATTCCTCGGTCACATAATCAATCTTACCAGACGCCCTCAAGACAATTCTGAGCGAACGGTACCAGTCATTGAAATTCTTTCCAGTCAGTTTTTCCCTCTCAAGATGACTCTTGAAAGCAGAAATCACAGTTTGGTTATCGGGTTGAGCCATATCTACAGATAAAGTTCAAATATTAGTATTTTCGATAATCAATATCTTCAAGAAAAATAAAATACCCAAGGCTATATTCATATAACCAACTAATTTTCTTGAAAATCTAGGATCCAACTTTACATAGATTCCACCACATCAGTTGATCTGCTAGTGGTGAAAGTACAAAAGTTGGTAATCTGTCGAACAATAATTGGCAAACAAGATTTCCAATTCCTAGATCATTATGGGATTTACATCAAATTGATTCATCAATTTGCCTTGTAAGCATGTTTTATCCCATCTCATGCCTTAAGTTCTAGGTCTCACGCACAACTTAATTAAGTCGTCTACCTTAGAAACTGTAAAATTACAATTATGGTCTCACGCGTTAAAAGAATTTTACCTTGTTATAGTAATTTAGCCTAGGTCTCACGTTTACTAAATTAAAATTCCAAGTGTTTCTTTTAGGTAGATGGCACGTAACTTAAATTATTAAGGGTATTAATTTTTGATATGTCAATCAAAAATATGTACAAAGATGCATGCACTCATCTTTATAACATAAGTTTTCATAAAAACTTTTTATATCCGATTCGTGAAATTAATACACAAAGTTTTACTTGATGTTTATGCCAAAACCCTAAAATGACTTTCTACAACATATGATTTTAAAAGTAATTCGTTTAAGACATATTCAAGATTGTGATAACCAAGGCAGACTCTAAGGCTCTTTTCTAAGCCTTCAAATCACGGTTATGAATATCATCTTAAAAGACTTAATTTTAAAAGCATATTTGCACAAAACATCATTCAAGCAAAAGTTTATGGATTCAATCTCAAAATAGTGATAAAGTTTGAATTTTGCTAGTCTCGCCTGGGAGCTGATTACTGTGCGAATCGGACCACTATCGGCACCTAAGACCTTGCAAGATTCTTACTTTATCACTTTAGGGTTTCACAATTATTAGTCTGTATTAATTTCTTTAAAAAAAAAAAAAAAAAAAAAAAAAAAAAAAAAAAAAAAAAAACCCTTTTATTGCTTACAACAAGTCCAACTAAAACAATAAAACAAGTATCAAAGAAAATCAAAATAACCAATAATAAATAAGTGAAACAATTAGCCACATGCAATCCGTATTAGAAAAGATCCTAATAAAATCAATTATAGGTATAAAAATGCATGTAATCAACTAAAGCCTTCTCCTCTTGATGGAGGCGAGTCACATACATTGACGAATCAATTGCGTAGGCCAAAGCTAAAAACACACCACATAGCATATATTAATTGATTTTAATATATATTGGAGTCTTCCCCAATTTAAGATCTATCTTAACATGTGATAAAAAAAACAAGATCCATGACGAACATGCATGTAAGTCACGGATAAAAACCTAACAATTAGCAATTAGGTCACAAGATACGTTCAATTAACCGGTTAATGACCTAGGGTTTCTAGTGATTACACATAATCTTAGAAAACCACAAAACCCTAATTAGGGTTTCATGGAAAAATCGAACCCCCCCCCCAAAAAAAATTAGGGTTAGGGTTTTGAAATTTTTAGAAAAAAAGAATAGGAAAAACCCTAGATAAAAAAAAACATGTATCTAAAACAATTAAAGATCCGGTTTTTATTACGTTTTAGTAATCAATTACATGTTATACATGGCTCGTGATGCCACTGTTAGAGTTTGACAATCAAATAACACACATTGCGGAAGCGTAGGATCAAGTATAACACATAAATATTAACTAAAACATAAATAGTAAACGTACCCGATGCACTTCAAATAAACCTTGATTCTTGTACAAATAGATCAATGATAAACCCCTTACCGTTTTGTTTATCGATCTATTGATAATTACTAAAGTAAGTAATTACCTCGTTCTTGTACACACAAACTACCAACGAATAAAGGTTTGTTGCAAGTAAACAATACACTTAAGTTTTAGACTTGGAAAAATCGATCCAAGAACCTTTGGAAGGGGTTTGGACGATCGGCCAAGAAACAAAAGAAAGAAAACAAGTTTTTAGGGTTAGAGTGTGTGCACAAAAGATGTGAAAGTCTAACCCTTGGCCTTGTATATATACTAGAGAATACTTGAAGGACAAGACAAACATGGGTTGGGCTTGCCCCTCCCTTGTTCGGCCGGCCTAGGCTCCCCAAAGGGGTGTTCTAGATCTTTCTTGACTCCTTGTTACACTCTAGTCCATATCTTTCGTTATTAACGATAGTTAGTCCATACGGTTAATAACTAACGACCGTTTAGTCCATTAAGTGTTATAAATATATATATTCGATACATTTAATATATATATATATATATATATATATATATATATATATATATATATATATATATATATATATATATTACATTATTCTTGTTTGTAAAGTGTGCAATCCCGAGGTCTCGGGTTCGATCCTAGACATTTACTTATTAATGTTTATACGTAACATTTAACATCTTTGCCAGGTGAGATGAGGATTGACTTCATGCCGATGCATTACGAATGGTCTTATTAGTCTTTTATGTTTTAAAATTGATTCTGTTTTTGCTAAATTTTTAATTTTTGGTTAAAAAAAAAAAAAAAAAAAAAAAAGTTTTGTATAGATAAGTAAGACGTTATTTTTTTCACTTGCTTTTCTCAATTTAGTAATATCTAGAGTTGTGAGGAAGGCGTTCAAACTAAAATTGATATTCCATCGAAAAATGTTGAAAGTAACCTCCTGACACTTGTCTTCCCCTTTTGTTTCATCAAATGGCATTTTAGTGATATGTACAGTTGTACACCACTAAAAGTGGTGTGCTAGTGGTGTGCACACCGCTAATTCTTCATTTCAATATTGTATTGTGTGCATCATTAGTGTAATTTAGTAATGTGCACACTATTTTTAGTGGTGTATATATCACCTCCCTTATCGAAACTATGTTGCCCAACTTCTTTATTCACTTTCTTTCCATTATATTTTAAAAACTAATAATTGAAACAACTGAATTTATAACATATACGGTAATTACATACACTAAAAACACGTTGTGAAATTGAGGGGGGATTGGTCTGATGTGAAAATTAAGGTTTTGTTTTGGTTTAGAATTTGGGGAGAGCCAATATAAAAAGTGTGTGGGGCGTGTTTTTGAAATTCAATATTATTATTGGTCTTCCTATGTTTTAAGGGTGTGTTTGTTTCGGCTTATAGCCGGCTTATGACTTATCTGATCTTGAGCTTATGTGTTATAAATTTACTTTTTGTGACTTATTTTGAAAATTTTCGTCTTATATAAGCTTATTATATCATAATAAGCTTATATAAACCGAAAAATTTTAAAATAAGTCAACTTATGAAACATAAGCCCATAACCAAATAAGCTATAAGCTGACTATATAAGTCGAAATAAACACCCCTTAAAAAGCTGTTTTTTACTTGCTTTTTCTCAATGTGGTAATAACCAGAGTTGTGAGGTTCAAAATAAAAAGTAGGATACCATCTAAAGTCCTCGTGGTATGTTTATATTGCAGGTAAAGTTCTTACATTTTCGAAAGTGCAAGCATCGTACTTGTGAGAAACTATTGGTACGGATATCAACACAATGCGTTAATTGCTTAATTATACATTGTAAAATGGAGCTATAATGGTGAATTTGTGAGCTAATGTGATATACGAAGTGTTTGGATTGCCCTTGAAGTAAACATGGACGATTAAAAACCAAAGTGAAAGATTTGGACATTGTTGTATTGTTTTGGTCATAACTTATTCGTTTGAACTCCGTCTTAGTTTATTCAAAAAGCCAATGAAAAAGAAAAAATATATATATTTTACTTTTAGGTGATAAAATGTCCGAAAATCTGAAGTCAACTGGTGATGTTATATGCTGGAAAAGTCAGTTCGTGAATTGGCCATTCTTGGGCCTTGGTTATACACAAGGTAGTTTACATTCTGGCCTTTGGTGTTGGGCTTTTTTGGCGTGGAATGCAAACAAAAGGGTGTATCCCTTTCGAGTTGATACTCCCACATTTTTTAATGCTTGCACCACAACTTGTACATTACAGTATTGTACCGTACAACACTACAATGCACGATTCTGATATTTGCATCAAAAAAAATATGGGGAAAGTATCAACTCCCTTTTATTATATAGGCATCATTCGGCACAGGAAGCAAAACGCAAGAACATATATAAATTATTGTTCTTTCTTGGGGGTCCTGCACAAAAGGGTTCATTATAGTTTTTGACATTTGATTTAATCTGTACGTAAGAACATGCAAGGCGGAACGAATACACCAACGTGAAGTCCAGCTAAACATCTCGCGATCATAAGCAAGATTAGGGTTTGATCTTTTGTGCTTTTAACGATTTCTTTGTTTGAATGATTTTAAAATTGTAAACACTTTGTTGTTGATTTCATCTCAATGCATATGTCATGTTTCATCTTTGTGTTATAAAATTAATTTGATCGTTAGTTGTAAGATGGTATAATATTGTGGTTGTCCCGTTCGTGTCATTCCACGTGACGTACGAGACAAATGCTGCCAATACAATATTCCGTGGCCAGAATTAATTATTGATTTAGGAATAGTTTTTGTCTATGAAACTCGAGCAACCACAATCTCTAGTAAAACAAATACGTTAGATATATATTGCGAATCAACCTGAAACCGAAAATGATTGTGTTTTTAATCCATAAGTATTACAATCACAATCCCATTGCTTGCGTTAATTTAAGTTTTCTTAGTTTTTATAGTTTAAAGTAGTAGTAGTCGTAATTAATCTCTCCCAATTAAAAGCAATCAGGAGTTATAGCGTTAATCATAGGCTTCTCGTGGATACGATCTTTTATTTACCCTATTCTAAAGTAGATTAATTAAGGTTATTTTTGGTAGAGTCAACGATTTATTTCGCTTTGAGGCATGGACGAAATCCACATCAAAAGTTTTCTACAGGGATGACGCATGCATTTTTCAAAAGAGAAGGGTTGCACATACAATTTGAACATACTACATGGACGATTTTTGCGATTCACTTTATTATTTGATACTTTTTCTTTTGAGATGTTTGTGAAATACTTGTTTATTGTTCGCTAAAAAGTTGAAGTTGACAAGAAAACATGTATAAGTAGAATTAAAAGTAAAGGATATCAACAAGTTCCGCTGTAGCACAATTCATTAAATCAAATGAATGATTCGACTCCTCTAACCAGGAGTCCCAGGTTCTGTTATTTTTTAACTGCATTCAATAAAAACATATATTTATAACAAGTGAGATTACTATTTGTCAAAGAAACCATAATCTTTCAACCTTGTTGCAAACAATAAAATTGTGTTCAACAAGAGTTATATCTAGATTCAACAAGATGACAACAACCAAAATCTATTTTTAAGGAACAAAACCATGCGAAAAACTACACTATGAAGCAGAGGTTACACAACATCTAGGCCACTTCGCAATTGTATCAAAAGGACATGAACAACCAGCAAATCTACCCATTTGCATCTGCATAGTAACCAATGTGAACCACAAGCACATCTATCCGTTTGCCAATTATCAAAATCCTGGAAGTACATGCAAGCAAACCATTTGTACAACAAAACACACATCGAGAAAAACCGGTAAGTGGACTAAACCAATCTTCACACAAACCAAATCTTTTCCGGTCTGATATTCAGGTGATTAGCTTCTTCTGAATTAAGAACTACTCTATACCATACTCTCCGAATAACATAAAACGAGACCCATACAAACCTCAACATAAGTTTCTTTCATGTGCTCATAGTTCATCCAAAAGTGGAAAAATTACAGTAGAAAGACAACATTATTCCTTTCGCTACCTAAAGCATCTCTAAATTTTGTATCTACTTTGTTGCCATTTCGACGTGAGTGAAAGGCATTTAAATTGAGGCAATTGTCACTATAATTCCAAAAGATCATTATCATCATCTAGATTATCCGATGAGTCGGTGTTGATTGTTTCTGGCAAGAACTCGTCATCAGGGTACAACTTCTGAAAGAGTTGTCATACACCACGAAAAAAATATCAAATCGGTGTCATAGCAAAATATAGCATGTTAATTAGGAGCTATTTCCAAACTAAATACCGACATTCTTGTGAGAAGAAAGCTCGTTTTCTGTTAGCAAAAACCTCATCAAACCATACATTAGATGCAAAACCTCATAAATCTTTATATTGAAACAACTTAAATTGATATTGCAATAATATAATTTAACATTGCATAGACGGACCTTAGTGCAGATCAGGGAGGGCCACGGCCCTCTCAAAATTTTGAGGTTTTACTAATATTTGCCTAAAAAAATATAACATAAGTCATCTCAAATTAATTGATATAGCACTCGGTCCTCCCAATAATTTCATTCAAATTCCGTCTATGCCCATTTGAGGACCACAGGAAGCAAAACGCAATCGACAAAACATATATATTTTACTGTTCTTTCTAGGCGATCATGCACAAAAGGGTTCATTAGACTATGTTTATCAACAATCTATCACAACCCAATCTTTTATTAAAATATTATTTTCTTTTTCATTCACCTACACAATCAATACATACAACCAATCTATATTTTTTTTTTACCATTTATCATCAACCCAACCCAAACAATCTATTATTTTATAAAATAATAAATATTAAAAAGAAAAAAGAAAAAGGAAAACAAATACCCATTCACTTGATGTCATGTATCAGATTGGAGATTGTGACTTTGGGTCATCCTACGAATCGGTTGGACGGTATGTTGTATGATTTTATTAAAAAAAATATTTGTGTACTGAATACAAAGGAGATAGGGTTGGCAACCTATGAATAAACATAGTCTTATAGTTTTTGGCATTTGATTTAACCTGTACGACTATACGTAAGAATATGCAAGGCGGAACGAATACAATGTCCACCAACGTGAAGTCCGGCTAAATATCTCGGGATCATAACCGAGAAGGCGGAACGAATACAGTGTCCACCAACGTGAAGTCCGGCTAAACATCTCGCGATCATAACCGCGATTAGGGTTTGATCTTTTGTGCTTTTAACGTTTTATTTGTTTGGATGATTTTAGAATTATAAACATTTTGATGCTGGGTTCATCTTAATGCATATGACGTCATGTTTCATCTTTGTGTTATAAAATTAATTTGATAGTTGTAAGATGGTATTATTGGTTGTCTCGTTCGTGCCGAACTGTGTCACGTTACGTACGAGACGAGTGGTGCCAATACACATATTCCATGCCCCAGAATTAATTATTGATTTAATACTAGTTTTTGTCTATGAAACTCGAGCAACCGTAATCTCTATTAAAACAAATACATTAGATATATTGCGACCAACCTAAAACCAAAAATGATTGTGTTTTTAATCCATAAGTTTTACAATCTCAATCTCATTGCTAGCGTTAATTTAAGTTTTCTTAGTTTTTATAGTTTAAAGTAGTAGTAGTCGTCGTAATTAATCTCTCCCAGTTAAAATAATTTACTTTAATCGTCTAAGCAATTAGGAATTATAGCGTTAACCATAAGCTTCTTGTGGATACGATCTTTTATTTACCCTATTCTAAAGTAGGTTAATTAAGTTTTTTTTATAGAGTCAACGATTTATTTCGCTTTGAGGCATGGACGAAATCCACATCAAAAGTTTTCTACAGGGACGACACATGCATTTGCCAAAAGAGAAGGGTTGCGCATACAATTTGAACATGCTACATGGACGATTTTTGCGATTCACTCTTTATTATTTTGTACTCCCTCCGTACCAAATTTATTGTCCACTATTGACTTTTTTAGTCTTTCTTCTTCAACTTTGACCTTAAATATTTTTGTAAGTGTTATATAATATTTGATGCAAAATATATAAATGGATTGGGTTTAATATATACTCTTCAATGGTATAATTTTTCATCAAGTATTATATAACAAAAAATATATATATTTATAGTCAAAATTGAACTAGTTTGACTTTGAAAATTCAAACTGGACAATAAATTTGGGATGGACTGGACAATAAATTTGGGACGGAGGAATTACTTTTCTTTTGAGATGTTTGTGAAATACTTGTTTATTGTTCGCTAAAAAGTTGGAAGTTGAGAAGAAAACATGTATAAGTAGAATTAAAAGTAATGGGTATCAACAAGTTCCGCTGTAGCACAACTCATTAAATCAAATGAATGATTCGACTCCTTTAACTAGGAGTCCCAGGTTCGAGTCCTGGCAGCGGATATATATTTTTTATAGCTAAAATACAAATTTTACTATTTTTCTTATACAAGTTTTCCCATGTACTGTTATTTTTTAACTGCATTCAACAAAAACATATATTTATAACAAGTGAGATTACTATTTGTCAAAGAAACCATAATCTTTCAACCTTTTAGTCTTGTTGCAAACAATAAAATTGTGTTCAACAAGAGTTATATCTAGATTCAACAAGATGACAACAACCAAAATCTATTTTTAAGGAACAAAACCATGCGAAAAACTACACTACGAAGCAGAGGTTACACAACATCTAGGCCACTTCGCAATTGTATCAAAAGGACATGAACAACCAGCAAATCGATCTGCACATTTGTGTCTGCATGGTAACCGACGTGAACCACAAGCACATCTATCCGTTTGCCAATTAGGCAATTATCAAAATCCTGGAAGTACATGCATGCAATCAAACTACTTGTATAGCAAAACACACATAGAGAAAATACGATTACTAGGACTAAACCAATCTTCACACAAACCAAATCTTTTCCGGTCTAATATTCATGTGATTAGCCTGTCATATTGAGAACTACCCTATGCATAAGTTTCTTTCATGCTCATAGTTCATCCAAAAGTAAAAATTGCTTTCACAAGTTTTAAGTAACAAACCACGTAGTCCATAAATCACATTTCGAGCGCACAAAAGGGAGTAAAGTTATCAGCTATGATACAATACAACATACAAAATTGATTACAGAAACAACTTTTTTTTTTTTTTTTTTTTTTTTCTTTTTTTTTTTTTTGAACAACATGCCTTTCGCTAACACTAAAAGCATCTCTAAATTTTGTATCTACTTTTGGTACAACTTCTGAAAGAGTTGTCGTACACCACGAAAAAAGTATAAAATCAGCATCATAGCATACCATTTCATTTGAACATATAGCATGTTAATTAGAAACTATTTCCAAACTAAATACCGACATTCTTGTGAGAAGAAAGCTCATTTTCGGTTCGCAAAAACCTAACCAAACCATATGTTAGATGAAAAAACTCATAATTCTTTATATTGAAACATATTAAATTGATACTGCAATAATTTAACATTGCATATATACTAAAACTCAATGAACAAAAGTTAAAAAACTGGTTATGGGTCTGATCTAGTTCAACATGTACTTAAAATTTGCCCGCTATCAAATCTGCCCCACCCTCTCCTTTTTCCACCTCTATTCAGACAACATATTAGATCATACCAATTCAACTTGAACAAATTAGATTGATACTGCCATTTTTTATTTTAGAACATGTAATTTAAACAAGTTATTTTTTCTCTCAACTTAAGAACACGAGATATGGTTATTTTCATTTTTCTTTTATCTATTTCAATAACATATGATTCAACACTTCCTTTATTTTTTCATTTCTTTTCCCTTTATTATTCTCTTTCTTTTCCTTTGTTGTAAAACTTGAGAACACAATGCAAGTCTTTAGTCTCCGCCATCTTAAAAACTAGTTTGTTTTGGAAAACCTCATATTCCAATTCTGTATAAAACAATATTGTAATATTTGTAGTGATAGTTAACACTTTAGATATTGATAAAACTCAATAGACAAAAGGCAAAAACTGTTGCAAATTTGCCATGACACATCGGGTTAACATAAACCTGAATGTACCTGACTCGAATTGATCCGCACCTGACTAACCCGAATTCAAATAGGGTTTGGGTTCGGGTATGTTATTTTTAGTCTTGACCTGACCTTAACCCGACCCGATTTGACACGAACCCGACCAACCCCATCAGATTAACACCCCTAATGGTCTAAAACACGACCAATGACACCACTGTCACATCAGCATTTTTTATTTACAATAATTTCATGAATAAATTAGTGTTATAAGGAGACCGAAGATGCCACTTAAATATACCCACTTATACAAATTAAATCGCTTGCACAACTCAATTTTGGGCCCGCACAACTCAATTTTGGGCCCACACAACTCTTTAACGACTCGGTCTTAAAGTTTACATAGTTCTTAATTTTGTGCCTCCAAGACGCATCCACACACGGTCGGTAATGGGAAGAATGCGTCATATCTTTGCCAGGTGAGATGAGGATTGACTTCATGACCAATGCATTACGAATGGTCTTATTAGTCTTTTATGTTTTAAAATTGATTCTGTTTTGGCTAAATTTTTAATTTTTGGGTAAAAACTAAAACAGTTTTGTATAGATAAGTAAGACGTTGTTTTTTCACTTGCTTTTCTCAATTTAGTAATATCTAAAGTAGTGACGAAGCGTTCAAACAAAAATTGATATTTCATCGAAAAATGTTGAAAGTAACCTCCTACACTTGTCGTCCCCTTTTATTTCATCAAATGGCATTTTGGTGATATGTACAGTTGTACACCATTAAAAGTGGTGTGCATACCACTAATTCTTCATTTTGATATTGTACTGTGTGCATCATTAGTGTAATTTAATGGTGTGCACACCATTTTTAGTGGTGTATATATCACCTCCTTTTTCGAAACTATGTCGCCCAACTTCTTTATTCACTTTCTTTCCATTATATTTTAAAAACTAATAATTGAAACAACTGAATTTATAAAATATACGGTAATTGCATACACTAAAACCACGTAGTGAAATTGAGGGGGGATTGGTCTGATGTGAAAATTAAGGTTTTGTTTTGGTTTAGAATTTGGGGAGAGCCAATATAAAAAGTGTGTGGGCGAGTTTTTGAAATTCAATATTATTATTGGTCTTCCTATGTTTTAAGGGTGTGTTTGTTTCGGCTTATGTCTTATCTGATCTTGAGCTTATGTTTTATAAATTTACTTTTTGTGACTTATTTTGAAAATTTTCGTCTTTTATAAGCTTATTATATCATAATAAACTTCTATAAGCTGAAAGGTTTTAAAATAAGTCAACTTATGAAACATAAGCCCATAACCAAATAAGCTCTAAGCTGACTATATAAGTCGAAATAAACACCCCTTAAGAAGTTATTTTTTACTTGTTTTTTCTCAATGTAGTAATAACCATAGTTGTGAGGTTCAAAATAAAAAGTAGGATACCACCTAAAAAGTGTAGAAAGTAACCTCCTACTAATGGCACGTGTCCCCATCTATTCCATCCAATGACATTTTTGTAATTTCATTATCGTCCTCGTGGTATGTTTATATTGGAAGTAAAGTTCTTACATTATCGAAAGTGCAGGCATCGTACTTGTGAGAAACTATTGGTACGGACATCATCACATGCATTAATTGCTTAATTATACATTGTTTATATCCTTTATATAAGTTAATTTGAGGTAATTTGTGATTATGTAGGTAATATGTAAAATGGAGTTATAATGGTTTCATCTTAATGCATATGACGTCATGTTTCATCTTTGTGTTATAAAATTAATTTGATAATTAGTTGTAAGACGGTATAATATTGTGGTTGTCTCGTTCATGCCGAACTGTGCCACGTTACGTACGGGACGAGTGGTGCCAATACACATATTCCATGCCCCAGAATTAATTATTGATTTAGTACTAGTTTTTGTCTATGAAACTCGAGCAACCGTAATCTATATTAAAACAAATACATTAGATATATTGCGACCAACCTAAAACCAAAAGTGATTGTGTTTTTAATCCATAAGTTTTACAATCTCAATCTCATTGTTAGCGTTAATTTAAGTTTTCTTAGTTTTTCTAGTTTGAAGTAGTAGTAGTCGTCGTAATCAATCTCTGCCAACTAAAATAATTTACTTTTCATTGTCTAAGCAATTAGGAATTATAGCGTTAACCATAAGCTTCTCGATGATACGATCTTTAATTTACCCTATTCTAATGTAGGTTAAGTAACGTTATTTTTGGTAGAGTCAACGATTTATTTCGCTTTGAGGCATTGACGAAATCCACATCAAAAGTTTTCTACAGGGACGACGCATGCATTTTCCAAAAGAGAAGGGTTGCACATACAATTTGAACATACTACATGGACGATTTTTGCGATTCACTCTTTATTATTTGGTACTTTTTCTTTTGAGATGTTTGTGAAATACTTGTTTATTGTTCGCTAAAAAGTTGGAAGTTGACAAGAGAACATGTATAAGTAGAATTAAAACTAATGGATATCAACAAGTTCCGCTGTAGCACAACTCATTAAATCAAATGAATGATTCGACTCCTTTAACCAGGAGCCCCAGGTTCGAGTTCTGGCAGCGGATATATATTTTTTATAGCTAAAATACAAGTTTTACTATTTTTCTTACACAAGTTTTCCCATGTACTGTTATTTTTTAACTGCATTCAACAAAAACATATATAGCATGTGTATTTATAACAAGTGAGATTACTATTTGTCAAAGAAACCATAATCCTTCAACCTTTTAGTCTTGTTGCAAACAATAAAATTGTGTTCGTTCAGCAAGAGTTATATCTAGATTCAACAAGATGACAACAACCAAAATCTATTTTTAAGGAACAAAACCATGCGAAAAACTACACTATTAAGCAGAGGTTACCCGACATCTAGGCCACTCCGCAATTGTATCAAAAGGACACGAACAACGAGTACATCTGTCCATTTGCATTTGCGTGGTAACCGCCGTGAACCACAAGCACTTGTATCCGTTTGCCAATTATCAAAATCCTAGAAGTTCATGCAATCAAACCATTTGTATATCAAAACACACATTGAGAAAAACCGATAACTAGGACTAAACCAATCTCCCCACAAACCAAATCTTTTCTGGTCTAATATTCAGGTGATTAGTCTCTGCCATATCGAGAACTACCATATGCATAAGTTTCTTTAATGCTCAATTGCTCATAGTTCATCCAAAAGTGATAATTGTTTTTACAAGTTTTGAGTAACAAACTAGTTAGTCCATAATTTACCCAGCCCACAAAAGGGAGTAAAGTTATTAGCTATGATACAATACAGCATACAAAATTTATTACAGAAACAACCTTTTTTTTTTTTTACAGCATCATAGCATACCATTTCATTTGAACAGATAGCATGTTAGTTAGAACCTATTTTCAAACTAAATATCCATTTTCTTGTGAGAAGAAAGCTCGTTTTCTGTTAGCAAAAACCTCACCAAACCAATGAACAAAAGTTAAAAAACTTTATATTGAAACACTAGATTGATATTGCAATAATTTAACATTGCATATTTACTAAAGCTCAATGAACAAAAGTTAAAAAACTGGTTATGGGTCTGATCTAGTTCAACATGTACTTAAAATTTGCCCTCTATCGAATCTGCCCCACCTCTTTTTTCCACCTCTATTCAGACAACATATTAGACCATACCACTTTAATTTGAACAAATTAGATAGATACTCTGCTATTTTTTATTTTAGAACATGTAATTTAAACAAGTTATTTTTTCTCCCAACTTAAGAACACGAGATATGGTTATTTTCATTTTTCTTTTATCTATTTCAATAACATATGATTCAACACTTCCTTTATTTTTTCATTTCTTTTCCCTTTACTATTCTCTTTCTTTTCCTTTGTTTTAAAACTTGAGAACACAGTGCAAGTCTTTAGCCTCCGCCATCTTAAAAACTAGTGTGTTTCGGAAAACCTCATATTCCAATTCTTTATAAAACAATATTACTATTGTAATATTTGTAGTGATAGTTAACACTTTAGATATTGATAAAACTCAATAAACAAAAGGCAAAAACTGTTGCCAATTTGCCATGACACATCGGGTTAACTTAAACATGAATGTACTGTTAGAGTTGCACAATCAAATAGCACGTATTGCGGAAGCTAGGATCAAGTATAACATATAAATATTAACCAAAACGTAAATAGTAAACGTACCCGATGCACTTCAATAAACCTTGATTCTTGGACAATATAGATCAATGATAAACCCCTTACCGTTTTATTTATCGATCTCTTGATAATTACTAAAGTAAGTAATTACCTCGTTCTTGTACACACAAACTCCAACGAATAAAGGTTGTTGCAAGTAAACAAATCACTTATGGTTTTCACTTGGAAAAATCGAACCACAAACCCTAAGGAGGGGGTACGATCGGCCAAGACAAAGAAAAAGAAAAACAAAGGTTTTAGGGTTAGAGTGTGTGCACAAAAGATGTGTAGGTTTAACCCTTGGCCTTGTATTTATAATAGGTGATATCTTGGTGACCAAGCAAACATGGGTTGGGCCTCCCCTCCCCTTGTTCGACCGGCCATAGGCTCCCAAAGGGGGTTTTAGAACCTCCTTGTCACCCAAGTTACACTCTAGTCCTTGTTTTTCTTATTTAACGATAGTTAGTCCATACGGTTAACAACTAACGACCGTTTAGTCCATTAAGTGACATAAATATATATATTTCATACATTTAATAAATATATAAATTTATTTACATTATTCTTGTTTGTAAAGTGTGCAATCCCGAGGTCTCGTGTTCGATCCTAGACATTTACCTATTAATGTTTATACGTAACATTTAACAGCTCCCACTCGTATATTCATTAATAGTAAAATGACATTGGTTAGCGTCTTGCAACACTCCAACGCCCCTAGTTCAAACCGAGCTAGGTTTCCTGGAAAAACCTTTAATGATTCATCATTATAATTATCCTTTCATTACTAATACCGCATTAATAAAGATGTGAGTTCCTTTATTAAAATTCTGTTTCTCGTTTCTTTATGATTGAACAAAATTACCAAAACATCTGAACGTATTCCAGATAGACTTTGGGCATGGCCATGCAAACATTTTGTCAACCCTACGAGGGGCCCAGCAGTATTAAACTTCTGAACAAATCAGAAGGAATGAATTCTTTCTTGACTACAAGAATAACCCATGAACTTTGCAACACTTCTGAAAACAATCCTTATGACTCCCTGTTACGGTGAGCGGTAGATTGCTTCACAAAAATGCACTACATCCATGACACTTATCTGGTATCTCAAGTCTGAGGATAAATTTAAATATGATTCTCACATTACATATTAAATCATATTGTTGGGATAAGTCCAATATTCAATTCATCGAATATCATGTGAAATTGGTATGACTACGCATCAATATACTTTCAAGTATATCCTGAACCAATACTCAAATTTGTCTTAGTTTAATGATATTCCCATATCATTAATCGACAATGGACATTTAGAATAATAAATTATTCATGGATCTTAAACATGCAAATATAGGATATATTATTAAGACAATGATAAATAAACATAAAACTTATTTTATTCTATTAAAATAATAATTGTACATTACATCCTTTATCCAAATACTAATCACAAATGGGCATGAAACTTTCAGCTAATCTAAGTCCTACACCTTCAGCATGCTTGTAAAGCTTAGTGCCAGGTAGAGGCTTTGTTAATTGATCCGCCAAGTTTTCATCTGTGTGAACTTTGAGCATTTCGATTTCACCTATTTCGACTTGTTCTCGAACATAGTGATGCTTAATCGGGAAATGTCTGGTGCCTTTCATGATTCCAGGCTCATTGGCAAATGTGATTGCAGCAGAATTGTCACAATACATTTTAATAGGTCTTTGAATCGAAGGCATGACACCAAGCCCTGAAACAAACTTCCTAATCCAAACAGCTTCCATTGCAGCTTCTGAAGCAGCTATATACTCACTTTCTGTAGCAGACATCGCTAGTACACTCTGCTTTCTGCTCCTCCAATCCACTGCTCCTCCATTAATGACAAAGACATAACCCGTCTGAGACTTCGTATCATCCTTATCACCTTTCCAAGAAGCATCGCAGTAACCTGTAACATCAAGTTCTGCCGATGGATTTCCCCCATAAACCAAAAACATATCCTTAGTTGCCCTAAGGTACTTAAGAATATTCTTAACAGCAGTCCAGTGAGCTACACCTGGATTTTGCTGATATCGACTGGTTAAATTCTGAGCAAACGCCACATCAGGTCTTGTACTTTTCACCGCATACATTATAGATCCCACAGCCGAAGCATAAGGGACTCTTTTCATGCGTTGCACCTCTGCAGGTGTTGAAGCACAAACCTTGTTGCTCAAGCCATGTTGCTCTTGCATCGGCAAATATCCTTTCTTGGAATTTTGCATATTGAATCTCTTCAATATTTTATCAATGTAAGCACTTTGGCTTAATCCAATTAATCGCTGAGATCTATCTCTATATATCTTGATTCCCAGAATAAATGCAGCTTCCCCTAAATCTTTCATAGAAAAACAACTTCCAAGATACTCCTTAACCTTTTGTAGACTTGGAATGTCGTTCCCCATGATCAATATGTCATCGACATATAATATAAGGAAAATTACATTACTCCCACTAACTTTGTGATATACACATGGCTCATCAAGATTTTTAGTGAATCCATACTTTTTAATCTCACCATCAAATCTTTTATTCCATTGTCGTGATGCTTGCTTTAATCCATAAATGGATCTTTTAAGCTTGCATACACGATTTGGAAATTCTGGATTTACATACCCCTCAGGCTGCGCCATATAGATGTCCTCATCTAGGCGACCATTTAAGAAGGCGGTTTTAACATCCATTTGCCAAATCTCATAGTCATAGTAAGCGGCTATGGCTATAAGAATCCTAATTGCCCTTATGTCAGCTACAGGAGAAAAGGTCTCCTCATAGTCAACACCAAAAGTTTGTGTATAGCCTTTAGCTACACAACGGGCCTTATAGGTGTGTACAACGCCATCCATGTCAGTCTTTTTCTTGTAGAGCCATTTACTCCCAACTAGTTTGGCACCCGGAGGTAGGTCTACTTCTTCCCAGACATCATTGTCTTCCATGGATTGCATTTCCCCATCCATAGCTTCTTTCCATTTGGCCTTTTCAGGACCATTCATGGCATCTTTATAACTTGTAGGCTCATCAAGATCACCCAGTATATACTCATCACTCTCTACATTAAGACATAGACGAGTAGGAGCTTTTACTGGTCTTGTTGACCTACGAATGGGAATCACTTCAACTTCAGGTGGAGGACCTAAACTTTCAGGTTCTACCGGAAGTTCGTTAGTGTTTTCAGAAGGTTCTACATCCTCATGACCGTCTTCCAGGTCATATACTCTCCCACTGAATTCTTGTGATATGAGCTCTCTTTCAAGAAAGTCTCCATACCTTGCAACAAATACTTTGTTTTCAGGTGGGTAATAAAAGTAGTATCCCATAGTTTCCTTAGGGTATCCTACGAAGATGCACTTCACAGATCTTTGTTGGAGTTTGTCTGCTGAGTCACGTTTAACATACGCCTCACAACCCCAGACCTTAAGATAAGACAGGTTAGGAGCTTTTCCAGTTCATACCTCATATGGTGTCTTATCAACCTTCTTTGTTGGAACCATATTTAGAATGCGAACCGCAGATTCTAAGGCATAATCCCAAAACGAGAAAGGAAGAGTTGTTAGATTAAACATAGATCGTATCATGTCTTGCAATGTACGATTCCTTCTCTCAGATACACCATTTTGTTGTGGAGTATATGGAGAAGTAAGGTGCTGGACAATTCCCTCCTTTGCTAGATAATCTATGAACTCCTGACTCAGGTATTCACCACCTCTATCAGATCGAAGAGCTTTAATCTTCTTTCCTAGTTGCAACTCTACTTCTGCTTTAAACACTTTGAATGTTTCAAATACCTCATGTTTATGTTTAAGTAAATAAACATAACCATAACGGCTGTAATCATCCGTAAATGTTAAGAAGTAGCTAGCACCCCTCCTTGACACATGTCTAAGTGGTCCACACACATCTGTGTGAATAAGACCAAGTAGATCATTAGCCCTTTCAATCCTATTTTTAAAGGGTTTCTTAGTCATCTTCCCAGCAATGCAAGATTCGCATTTATCAAATGATTCATCATTGATCTTATTTAAAAGCCCATCATGTTGCAGCTTTTTCATGCGATCTTTGCCAATGTGAGCAAGTCGACAATGCCAAAGATAAGATGAATCCAGACCTTTCTTGATTCTCTTATTGTTGATGCTATACATCGAATTATTTGTAATAAAAGCATTATCATTATCATTCATATCAATTTCAAATACACCATTCACAGCAATAGCATTAAAATAAAAGGCATTATTTAAAGAAACCGAAATTCCATTGCTTGTAATAGTATGATGAAAACCTTGGTTCAACAAACATGAAAATGAAATTACACCTCTAACAATTGACGGTGCATAATGACAATTATTTAAAGATAGTACTAGGCCCGAAGGCAACACTAAATTAAATATTCCTATAGCTTCAACTCCTGCATGCGCTCCGTTACCAACGTGCAAGAATTGTTGTCCATAGGCCAGCTTTCTCTCAACTCTAAACCCCTGCATGGTATTGCAGATATGAATGCCACATCCAGTATCATATACCCATGAATTCAATTTAGGAGTAAGAGTGAATAATTCAATCATAAAGAACGCACCTGATGTGCTGGGGTTACCAGCATCATTCCCCTGCTTCTTGAGTCGCAAGTCATGAATGTAGAGAGGGCAATTGCGCTTCCAATGGCCCTTCTCATGACAATGGTGACAAGCCTGATCATTCTTGTTTGGCGGATTCACCTTGTTCTGCTTAGGCTGATGTTGTTTCATTTTGGGTTGAGGTTGATAGGCCATGACCTGCTTGCCTTTATCACCTTTACCTTTGCCTTTGTTCACATGCGATTTCTTCTGGATTCTCCCCCCATGAATTGCCAACACTTGCGGGGTGGGATTCTTGACCTTGGCTGGTAGACTCTTCTCATAATCAACAAGCAATGCGAGTAATTCTGAGACTGTCTTCCCCGAGCAATGCATGTTGAAGTTCTGCACAAAACCAGCAAAATCCTTGTTAAGGGATCTGTTGATCAAGTGCACTTGCATATTCTCAGGGTAACCAAAACCAATTCTGTGAAGTTGATCAAAGGAGTCCTTCATCTCATCCACATAATCGGCTACTGGTTTACCATCACCATGCTTGCAGTTGTGTAGCTTGTCAAGTTCATCATACAATTCAACTGCAGGCGGTTTCTCATAAGATTGTTGAAGCATCTCAAGCATATCTTTAGGAAACGCATACTCATACTTCTTTTGTAATTGAGCATTCATGCTAGTGAGCATTAGACAAGCAACCTCATTGTACTTAGCATGTACCACCTTCCAAGCCGCCTTTGCTTCTGGTGTAGCAGTAGCAGGAGGCTCAGGTGGGCATTCTTCGGTCAAGAAATCCATCTTACCAGACGCCCTAAAGACAATTCTGAGCGAACGGTACCAGTCATTGAAATTCTTTCCTGTGAGTTTCTCTCTCTCAAGATGACTCTTGAAAGCATTAATCACAGTTTGGTTATCGGGTTGATTCATCAATTTGCCTTTGTAAGCATGTTTCATCCCATCTCATGCCTTAAGTTCTAGGTCTCACGCACAACTTAATTAAGTCGTCTACCTTAGAAACTGTAAAATTACAATTATGGTCTCACGCGTTAAAAGAATTTTACCTTGTTATAGTAATTTAGCCTAGGTCTCACGTTTACTAAATTAAAATTCCAAGTGTTTCTTATAGGTAGATGGCACGTAACTTAAATTTTAAGGGTATTAATTTTTGATATGTCAATCAAAATTATGTACAAAGATGCATGCACTCATCTTTATAACATATGTTTTCATAAAAACTTTTTATGTCCGATTCCTGAAATTAATACACAAAGTTTTACTTGAGGTTTATGCCAAAACCCTAAGATGACTTTCTACAACATATAATTTTAAAAGTAATTCGTTTAAGATATATTCAAGATTGTGATAACCAAGGCAGACTCTAAGGCTCTTTTCTAAGCCTTCAAATCACGGTTATGAATATCATCTTAAAAGACTTAATTTTAAAACCATATTTGCACAAAACATCATTCAAGCAAAAGTTTATGGATTCAATCTCAAAACAGTAATAAAGTTTGAATAATGCTAGTCTCGACTGGGAGCTGATTACCGCGCGAATCGGACCACGATTGTCATAAGACCATTGCAAGATTCTTACTTTATCACTTTAGGGTTTCACAATTATTAGTCCGTTTTAATTTTCTTTATGAAAACACCCTTTTATTGCTTACATCAAGTCCAACTAAAAACAATAAAACAAGTAGCAAAGAAAATCAAACAAACAATAATAATATAAGTGAAACAATTAGCCACATGCAAACCGTATTAGAAAAGATCCTAATAAAATCAATTCTAGGTATAATAACGCATGTAATCAACTAAGGCCTTCACCTCTTAATGGAGGTGAGCCACATACATTGACGAATCAATTGCGTAGGCCAAAGCTAAAAACACACCACATAGCATATAAAATTGATTTTAATATATATTGGAGTCTTCCCCAATTTAAGATCTATCTAAATATGTGACAACAAAACAAGATCCATGACAAACATGCATGTAAGTCACGGATTAAAACCTAACAATTAGCAATTAGGTCACAAGATACGTTCAATTAACCGGTTAATGACCTAGGGTTTCTAGTGATTACACATAATCATAAAAATCACAAAACCCTAATTAGGGTTTCATGGAGAAAATCGACCCCCCCCCAAAATTAGGGTTAGGGTTTCAAAATTTTTAGAAAAAATAGGAAAAACCCTAGATCAAAAAAAAAACATGTATCTAAAACAATTAAAGATTCGGTTTTTATTACGTTTTAGTAATCAATTACATGTTATACATGGCTCGTGATGCCACTGTTAGAGTTGCACAATCAAATAGCACGTATTGCGGAAGCTAGGATCAAGTATAACATATAAATATTAACCAAAACGTAAATAGTAAACGTACCCGATGCACTTCAATAAACCTTGATTCTTGGACAATATAGATCAATGATAAACCCCTTACCGTTTTGTTTATCGATCTCTTGATAATTACTAAAGTAAGTAATTACCTCGTTCTTGTACACACAAACTCCAACGAATAAAGGTTGTTGCAAGTAAACAAATCACTTATGGTTTTCACTTGGAAAAATCGAACCACAAACCCTAAGGAGGGGGTACGATCGGCCAAGACAAAGAAAAAGAAAAACAAAGGTTTTAGGGTTAGAGTGTGTGCACAAAAGATGTGTAGGTTTAACCCTTGGCCTTGTATTTATAATAGGTGATATCTTGGTGACCAAGCAAACATGGGTTGGGCCTCCCCTCCCCTTGTTCGACCGGCCATAGGCTCCCAAAGGGGGTTCTAGAACCTCCTTGTCACCCAAGTTACACTCTAGTCCTTGTTTTTCTTATTTAACGATAGTTAGTCCATACGGTTAACAACTAACGACCGTTTAGTCCATTAAGTGACATAAATATATATTTCATACATTTAATAAATATATAAATTTATTTACATTATTCTTGTTTGTAAAGTGTGCAATCCCGAGGTCTCGTGTTCGATCCTAGACATTTACCTATTAATGTTTATACGTAACATTTAACATGTACCTGACTCGAATTGACTTGCACCTGACTAACCCGAATTCAAATAGGGTTTGGGTTCGGGTATGTTATTTTTAGCCTTGACCTGATCAAATGGCATTTTGGTGATATGTACAGTTGTACACTACTAAAAGTAGTGTGCACACCACTAATTCTTCATTTTAATATTGTACTGTGTGCATCATTAGTGTAATTTAGTGATGTGTACATCATTTTTAGTGGTGTATATATCACCTCCCTTTCGAAACTATGTTGCCCAACTTCTTTATCCACTTTCTTTCCATTATATTTTAAAAACTAATAATTGAAACAACTGCATTTATAAAATATACGGTAATTACATACACTAAAAACGCGTAGTAAAATTGAGGGGGGATTGGTCTAATGTGAAAATTAAGGTTTTGTTTTGGTTTAGAATTTGGGGAGAGCCAATATAAAAAGTGTGTTGGGCGTGTTTTTGAAATTCAATATTATTATTGGTCTTCCTATGTTTTAAGGGTGTTTGTTTCGGCTTATAGTCGGCTTATGTCTTATCTGATCTTGAGCTTATGTTTTATAAATTTACTATTTGTGACTTATTTTGAAAATTTTCATCTTATATAAGCTTATTATATCATAATAAGTTTACATAAACCGAAAAGTTTTAAAATAAGTCAACTTGTGAAACATAAGCCCATAACCAAATAAGCTATAAGCTAACTACATAAGTCTAAATAAACACCCCTTAAGAAGCTGTTTTTTACTTACTTTTTCTCAATGTAGTAATAACCATAGTTGTGAGGTTCAAAATAAAAAGTAGGATACCACCTAAAAAGTGTAGAAAGTAACCTCCTATTAATGGCACGTGTCCCCCCATCTATTCCATCCAATGGCATTTTTGTAATTTCATTATCGTCCTCGTGGTATGTTTATATTGCAAGTAAAGTTCTTACATTATCGAAAGTGCAGGCGTCGTACTTGTGAGAAACTATTGGTACGGACATCATCACAATGCGTTAGTTGCTTAATTATACATTGTTTATATCCTTTATATAAGTTAATTTGAGGTATTTTGTGATTATGTAGGTAATATGTAAAAGAGGTATGATAGAACCACACAAGGTTTACAAAAAATCATCCACACAATGATGTGGCATAACACTTGGACCAATCATTAACTCTCTTCATTCATAACTCTCTTTTTCATAACAAATCATTTTATTACACATCATTGTGTGAGAGTTTTTTTGTAAATTTTGTGTGATTGTAGCATTTTTCTATGTAAAATGGAGTTATAATGGTTTCATCTTAATGCATATGACGTCATGTTTCATCTTTGTGTTATAAAATTAATTTTAAAATTAGTTGTAAGACGGTATCATATTCTGGTTGTCTCGTTCGTGCCGAACTGTGCCACTTTACGTACGAGACGAGTGGTGCCAATACACATACTCCGTGCCCATAATTAATATTTTATTTAGTACTATTTTTTGTCTATGAAACTCGAGCAACCGTAATCTCTATTAAAACAAATACATTAGATATATTGCGAACCAACCTGAAACCAAAAGTGATTATGTTTTTAATCCATAAATTTTACAATCTCAATCTCATTGCTTGCGTTAATTTAAGTTTTCTTAGTTTTTATAGTTTAAAGTAGTAGTAATAGTCGTAATTAACCTCTCCCAATTAAAAGAATTTACTTTTATTCGTCTAATCAATTAGGAATTATAACATTATCCATAAGCTTCTAGATCTTTTATTTACCTTATTATAAAGTAGGTTAATTAAGGTTATTTTTGGTAAAGTCAACAATTTAGTCATTTCACTTTGAATCATGGACGAAATCCGCATATGTACAGTTGTACACCACTAAAAGTGCTGTGCACACCACTAATTCTTCATTTCGATATTGTACTGTGTGCATCATTAGTGTGTAATTTAGTGGTGTGCACACCATTTTTAGTGGTGTATATATCACCTCCTTTTTCGAAACTATGTCGCCCAACTTCTTTATTCACTTTCTTTCCATTATATTTTAAAAACTAATAATTGAAATAACTAAATTTATAAAATATACGGTAATTACATACACTAAAAACAAGTAGTGAAATTGAGGGGGATTGGTCTGATGTGAAAATTAAGGTTTTGTTTTGGTTTAGAATTTGGGGAGAGCCAATATAAAAAGTGTGTGGGCGAGTTTTTGAAATCCAATATTATTATTGGTCTTCCTATGTTTTAAGGGTGTGTTTATTTCGGCTTATGGCTTATCTGATCTTGAGCTTATGTTTTATAAATTTACTTTTTGTGACTTATTTTGAAAATTTTCGTCTTTTATAAGCTTATTATATCATAATAAACTTATATAAACTGAAAAGTTTTAAAATAAGTCAACTTATGAAACATAAGCCCATAACCAAATAAGCTATAAGCTGACTATATAAGTCGAAATAAACACCCCTTAAAAAGCTGTTTTTTACTTGTTTTTTCTCAATGTAGTAATAACTAGAGTTGTGAGGTTCAAAATAAAAAGTAAGATACCACCTAAAAAGGGTAGAAAGTAACCTCCTACTAATGGCATGTGTCCCCATCTATTCCATCCAATGGCATTTTTGTAATTTCATTATCGTCCTCGTGGTATGTTTATATTGGAAGTAAAGTTCTTACATTATCGAAAGTGCATGCGTCGTATATGTGAGAAACTATTGGTACAGACATCATCACAATGCGTTAGTTGCTTAATTATACATTGTTTATATCCTTTATATAAGTTAATTTGAGGTATTTTGTGATTATGTAGGTAATATGTAAAATGGAGTTATAATGGTTTCATCTTAATGCATATGACGTCATGTTTCATCTTTGTGGTATAATATTGTGGTTGTCTCGTTCGTGCCGAACTGTGCCACGTTACGTACGAGACGAGTGGTGCCAATACACATATTCCATGCCCCAGAATTAATTATTGATTTAGTACTAGTTTTTGTCTATGAAACTCGAGCAACCGTAATCTTTATTAAAACAAATACATTAGATATATTGCGACCAACCTAAAACCAAAAGTGATTGTGTTTTTAATCCATAAGTTTTACAATCTCAATCTCATTGCTTGCGTTAATTTAAGTTTTCTTAGTTTTTATAGTTTAAAGTAGTAGTAGTCGTCGTAATTAATCTCTCCCAATTAAAATAATTTACTTTTTTCGTCTAAGCAATTAGGAATTATAGCGTAAACCATAAGCTTCTCGTGGATACGATCTTTATTTACCCTATTCTAAAGTAGGTTAATTAAGGTTATTTTTGGTAGAGTCAACGATTTATTTCGCTTTGAGGCATGGACGAAATCCACATCAAAAGTTTTCTACGGGGACGACGCATGCATTTTCGAAAAGAGAAGGGTTGCACATACAATTTGAACATGCTTACATGGATGATTTTTGCGATTCACTTTATTATTTGATACTTTTTCTTTTGAAATGTTTGTGAAATACTTGTTTATTGTTCGCTAAAAAGTTGAAGTTGACAAGAAAACATGTATAAGTAGAATTAAAAGTAATGGATATCAACAAGTTCAACTGTAGCACAACTCATTAAATCAAATGAATGATTCGACTCCTCTAACCAGTAGTCCCAGGTTCGAGTCCTGGCAGCGGATATATATTTTTTATAGCTAAAATACAAGTTTTACTATTTTTCTTACACAAGTTTTACCATGTACTGTTATTTTTTAACTGCATTCAACAAAAACATATATAGCATGTGTATTTATAACAAGTGAGATTACTATTTGTCAAAGAAACCATAATCTTTCAACCTTTTAGTCTTGTTGCAAACAATAAAATTGTGTTCGTTCAACAAGAGTTATATCTAGATTCAACAAGATGACAACAACCAAAATCTATTTTGAAGGAACAAAACCATGCGAAAAACTACACTATTAAGCAGAGGTTACCCGACATCTAGGCCACTCCGCAATTGTATCAAAAGGACACGAACAACGGGTACATCTGTCCATTTGCATTTGCGTGGTAACCGACGTGAACCACAAGCATATCTATCTGTTTGCCAATTATCAAAATCCTGGAAGTATATGCAATCAAACCACTAGTACAAACGAGGCTTTTCCCGGCGACTTTTTTAAGCCCTTTCCGTCGACATGTCGACGGAATAATACCTTCCCGTCGACATGTCGACGGAAACATATAGACGGCTGTGCTTCATTGGGAACAGTGTTCCCGTCAACAATCACCGTCGACACTGTGGGTCCCACATCGTTTTCCAGTCAAAGGAATTTGGTGTCCGTCAAATTTTTCTCGTCGACATGTCGACGGGAACATATAACTAATTAACGTTTTAATTAGTTAATTATAATTATGTTTTATATAATACCGTCAACATGTCGACGGTATCATTAAAACAAAAATATCGTTTTTAATATTATGTCGTCGACATGTCAACGGCATAATATTAAAAAACACTATTTTTGTTTTAATGATACCGTCGACATGTCGACGGTATCTTAAATACCCAATAGTTATGTTTTAATGATGCCGTCGACATGTCGACGGTATCATTAGTACCATCCTGCTAACAGCAGGCTGCAAATATTGCAATTTTTCAGATTTTTTCCGGATTTTTCGAAAAAAATATACCAAAACCTGTAACTGAAATATCACCTATAACCACTCAATATCAACATGTCCTAAACGTATAACTCGCCATCGGCTATAACACTTGCAAAATATCGCTAAACACCCTCAAAATGCATAAAAACATATAAAGTCTACAAAACGGGGTGTGGTAATATCTAAACCAAGCTGTCATATCCACAAATGTTTTAATATCCGCGACGTTCAAGTCACCAAAAGGTTAAACTATACAATACTAACATATGGGTCGCCAAAATATTGTTTCAAGCATAAGTACAACACAAAATACCCAAGTTTGTACCTCTACATCCAAAATCACTCGTGATCATCAGTAGGACCCTCATCATCTCCAGAACCATCCTCATCGCCTCTGCGACTCCCGCTCCCTCCAGCTGAGCCACTACCTCCAACGCCACTGCCTGAGCCATCCACGTGCTGAGAACCCGCCTGACTAACATACTCGTTCCATCGCGGGTTGGAGGACATAAAACCTGTGACCAAATTAATCTGCGCCTTCAAGGCCTTACACTCTTCAGCTTCTCGACAGCTCTTCTCCTCGGCCTCAGCAATCTTCTTCTCGGCCTCAGCAAGCTTTTTCTCCATCTCAGCGTATTCTGAAAATGAAATAATCAAAATTAAAAAACATCTATTGCAATACTTAATTTGAGTCATGATCGAATAATCTATAATTAATATATTATCAAACTGTACATACCTGGAGGTGGAGGCGGGGTGTATGGTAACGGTGGCCTGGAGAGCTCGGGTACGACCCTACCCTGTCCGGCGATGTGGCCCCGCTGCTTGCCCTTCAAAACCATCGCAAGTATCTGGTCCTCCGTGTACGCCACCCCTTCCGGCGTATTCGCTCACAGATCTCGCAGCCGGACCATCTCTTCCTATTTAATTGAGAAAAAAAATTGAGAAAATTTATAAATATATGTAAGTGTGTGTGTATATATATATATATATATATATATATATATATATATATATATATATATATATATATATATATATATATATATATATATATATATATATTGGGTTAATTACAAGATTATGTTTCAATGAATCATTAAAGTGCGTGTTTGGGGAAATAAATAAATAAATAAATTAAAAAAAAAAAAAAAAAAAAAAAAAAAAAAAAGATACTTACATATTGAACACGAGCCTCATCCTGCAACCACATACCATCGTTGTCGCAGTGTGTGTCGTAAAACGGCTGGATGAGTGACGGGTATTGTTTGTCCTTGCTGTTCTGAAACTGTATATACACATGCATATATATAAGATGAAACAAATTAAAAATGGCAAATCAAACACCATATTTATTTTAATTAAACTTAAATACTTTTATAAAATCAAAATTAATTACTTTTATATAATTATAATTAAATAATTTTATAAAAATAAAATACTTGTATAAAAATGTGTCTTACGTAGTCGTGGCGAATAGTGGCCAATGACTTGGAACCGTGGCGGTTGTACACCTTCAACTTCTTTCGGTTCTCCTTGTTCACAGAAGCACGCTTCAGGTTCTTATCATTCATGTAAAACTTGATATGCTCCTCCCACACAGATGGCTCGACGTTCGGAGGAGGGTTTCTTCGTATCTCATCCACTTTTTCAGGCCCACCCTCCCCGTCGAAGTAAACCGTCTTCATCGTGCCCTTGTTGTCGGAGTAGACCTTAGCAATGTACGCATTGAGGCCCGCCGAAATGGTTTTCCAATCGGGTGAGCGCATGTGGGTCTGCAAGTCGAAGAATTCTTGCAAACAAATTTAAACAAATATACACAATTAAACAAATTTAAATAAATGTACACGTTCAAAGAATTAAATATAAAGATATAATTAAAAGGAAAAGAAAATAACTGACCCCGAGTCGGTTCATGAAGCCCTGTCTAGTCGCTTCGTCAAGGTTGTGCCAGGAGGGATAGTGCAACGGCAAGGACCTAACCAGCTCGCCAACATAGTTACTGAACCATGCGCGGTTGGACCCAACATGATTAAATGTCTTCTGATCACGCCACTCGAACTCGATCGATTGCGGGCCCGAGGCAGTCACAGCTTTCCTGAGGTCTTTGTTTTTGTTGGCTTCACGGACCTGTGCCCTGCCGCCATCCCGACCTCCACCCCTGCCGCCAGCTTGTCTCGCTCTACCTCCTCGTCGAGGTTTTTGTGACGAACCTACAATTGAAGTGAGTGAAAACATTAAAAAATAACAAGTAACAAAATTCAAATTATCAAGTTTAATTTTCTTACCACTACGGTGACCGCTAGTAATCGAACGATAAGGTGGTGGTGGGTCATCGGCACCGTCACCACCGTGACCTCGCGCTACTGCTGCCATCTGTAAAAGTACAAGTTGAATTAACATATAGAAATTCAGGAACAAATTAACATTAACATGCACACATTCAAATACATACACATTTAAAATAAATATACACATTTAAACAATCCATAACAATTTCATTCAAATAAGCTAAGTGTCGTTTTACAAGTTACAATTTAAGATCAATCTGCTACATCTACATCACTATCATAAACAGCATGAGTCGCATCTTCAACTTCATCATCAGAATTGTTTGCATCAGAGTCTGCTAAATCATAAGGATCGTCGTCCTCATCATCAATAAATTCATCGTTGTCATCAACATGAATGATTGGTGGTGGTGCCTCAACTAACGTTGATTGACCATCGATATTTAAGGTTTCAAATGCCAAATCATTCAAATTAGCAGACAGTTGGAGATTCGATGAGTTGTTGCCATGTATCACATCATCATCGTCTTCTGCCACAATGACATCCCAGGTCGTCTGGCAGGATCTTCAAGATAGAAGACTTGTTTTGCTTGTGTAGCGAGAATGTAAGGTTGATCTTCAAACGCTGTGCTACATGCCCAAATTTGTGTCATGTTGTTTCTAGTGTTATAACGTTCGACTCTACCTCTTTTGACCAAGTCGAACCACTTAACTCGAAACAACATAACTTTGAACCGGGTATACGCGAACTCCAGAATTTCTTCTAGCTGACCATAATACATTTCTCCTTCCTTCTCGCCAGGAGAACAAATTCCGCTGTTCTGAGTTGTACGTTTTACATCGCGGCTGTGTATAACAAACTTAACACCGTTGACTACGCAAGAGTGAACTGAGGTTACGGTCGATAATGGTCCACAATCCAAAGCGAATAAGTCGGGAGTACACCTTGGGTCATTGTCTGTGTAAAGTTTACCGATCTATGAACAAAGATAAGAATAGATGGAGATGAGTAATATATATAGTCGTTATTTATACAAGGAATTACATATAATAAGTTTACCTTCGTCTGAAACCATCTAGGAAATTCTTGTTGCATGTCGCTATCAGGATGTTCACTGAAAATGGACATGATATTAGAATTAATCGAAAAGATAACTTGGGAAAAAGAAATTTCAAAATAAAAACGCGTACTTCTCGAACTCGTTCATGTACGCGTCGATCTCAGGACTGTTGTGAAGTACATAACATATCACTTTCTTCATTTCTTGGAGACCTAACCGAATAATTGTCACTTTACCAGACGTTTTGCATAGTGATCGGAACACCTGGAAATCACTTGTTGGGCGAGGACAGCCCTGAGATGCAGTGGGACGATTAAATTTCGTCCCAATTTCGCCCCGAAAATAACGAGAACAAAAAGTTAATGCTTCGTCTGCAACATAACCCTCCGCTATTGAACCTTCCGGCTTAGCTTTATTTCGTACATAGTTTTTTAGCTTCTTCATGTATCTTTCAAATGGATACATCCACCGAAATAAAACAGGCCCGCCTTGAAGAGCCTCTTCAGGTAAATGCATAACCAAGTGAATCATAATGTCAAAAAAAGCGGGAGGATATATTTGCTCGAGATTGCACAAAATTTTGATCAACTGTTCTTTAGCTTTCACCATGTCATTCACCATCAAAGTTCGGGCACAAATTTGCTTAAAGAATGAACAAAGCTCGATTAATGGTGTATAAGTCGGTGTGTCCAGGTATTGCTGAAGTCCATAAGGAAGTAACCGTTGCATCATTATATGACAGTCATGAGACTTCATGCCCGTTATATTGTTATCATCTTTGGTCACTTTTGACTTGAACTTGGATCCGAACCCATCTGGCAGTTTAATTTTTTTGATGTATTGACAGAACAGTTTTCTTTTATCGGGTGTGAGGGAGTACTTAGCTTGAGGCTTCGAGCACTTCCCGTTTTGTTTGTTTCCGAGCCACAACTCCAGTCGAATGCCCAAAGCTTGCAAGTCTTGTCTTTCCTTAGCGGTGTCTTTAGATTTGTCATTCATTAACAAAGTGTTCAAGATACTCTCCAACACATTTTTTTCGATATGCATGACATCTAAATTGTGTTTTAGAGTAAGAGAAGACAATATTCAAGCTCGTAGAAAATAGACCGTTTAGTCCAGTTCAGGTCGGTTGTAGTATTACGTTTTATCTTCCCACCCCCATAATCTGGATGTTTCCCCGGCAAACGTGTGGGCAATATTGCAAGTTGAGTCAAGATATCAGCCGGAGTATCTTTTTTAGGAGGATCTGTAAAATCAGGTGCACCATTGAATGTAGTAGTATCCCTCCTCCATTTATGGTTTTTTTTTAAGAATCTTCTATGGCCAACATAACCTATTTTTCTTATCACACGCGTAGCCGGAGTGCCTACTTTGCATGTAGGGCATGCGTAGTAACCTTGCCCACTCCAACCTGACAAACTACTACGAGCAGGAAAATCATTGATGGTCCATAAAAGCATCGCTCTCATGTTGAATACTTTGCCTGTAACAGCGTCCATAGTCGGGACACCTGGTATTTTCCATAATTCCTGAAGGTCATCAATCAAAGGCTTTAAGTAAACATCAATGTCCTTCGAGGGTGATTTAGGTCCAGTAATCAACAACGTCAGCATCAAAGTAGTCTCTTTCATGCATAACCACGGAGGTAAGTTGTATGTTGTTAAGATAACAGGCCACATGTTGTAAGTCTGACTAAGGTTGCCGAACTGATTGAAACCATCAGCAGCCAACCCTAATCGAACGTTTCTCGGTTCGTTAGCAAATTCCGAATATTTACCGCTGTCAAACTTCTGCCATGCTTCACCATCAACCGGGTGTTGCATCATACCGTTTATCGTAGACTTTCCAGTAGCATGCCAAGTCATATGTTTTGCGGTGTGAATAGATTTGTACAAACGTTGTAGCCTAGGAATGATAGGAAAGTAACGCAACACCTTGTTAGGAACTTTCTTCCCCGTTGTGTTCTTGTCTTTCCATCTACTCGTTTTACAGACCGGACAATACTCCAAATCTTCGGCACCAGTCCCCCGATATAAAAAGCAATCATTTTCACAAGCATGTATCGACTCATACCCTAACCCGACCTTTTTAAATGTTTTTTTAATAGCAGAGTATGATGGTGGGAGATTGTAACCTAACCTGGGAAGAAATACCTCCTAGAGAAATTTTAGCGTATTGTTAAATGAAGTATCACTCCATTTACCGCTGACCTTGAGATGCGTAAACTTTGACATAAAATCCAAGGTTGTCATAAAGTCACAACCCGGGTAAAGAGGCTGGGTGGAACTGGCAAGTAACTCTTCATACTTGTTACGTACAGGAGGTGTCGTTGCTTGAGCTGGCTCGTTACTTGTCTCGCCAATATTTGGAAGAGTTGGCTCATTTTGTTCATTATTTGGAGGAATATCAAAAATATCATTAATGCACGCACGCATGTCACTCATCTCACATTGTGTTGTGTTATCTTGTATAGGAAGAGGATCCGGTTCACCGTGTTCACGCCATTGTGTATAAGTTGGGTCCCACCCATTTTCGCTTATGTGGCTTTTAAGTAAGTCGAGAGATACCCATGGAACATTACAACAAAGATGACATGGACATTTTATGTTGCCGTAACTATTCAATAACGGCTTGCAATGTTCAACGAATGCGGCAAGACCATCAAAAAACTCTTTTGAAACACGACTGTCTAAACGGGTCCAACTCTTATCAAGTATCATAACTGCATATTGTTTTGTTCAACTCTTAGTTATTACACATTCAAAATATTCGACACATAAACACATATAACCATGGAATAAAGGAAAGTTGTTTTGTTCACCTAGTGCAACTATGGAAGGCAATCCTAACCCACTCTTTGAATGATTCATCTCATATATGAATTCGTATAACTGATTTACTATCTGAGAAAATTTCGGCAGCATTTCCCCTCAACTCCCCAAATATGTGCATTAAAGACATATTCGTAGGAGTAAAGGAGAAACACTGTCGAAATCATCTCAAATAGTAAATCAATTATACGCATCCATATCCTAAATGAGACAAAACATTCAAAAAGCAGTCCCAAACAGGGGACTTTCCGAAATTAATTTCTAATAAATTAATTTCGGACGGGTTTTCTATAGGATGATTAACTTCGGACGGGGACTTTCGGAAATTAATCACTAAAATCCTAAAACATTCACAAAACTATTTTGGTTAAACAATTAGACTATAAACAATTGTTTGGTTTTCGGTTTATGTTTCATAAAACTATTTTGTTATTTTGAAACTTGTTTTTGTGACTTATTTTTGAAACTATTATGAAACATAAGCCGAAAACCAAACAATATATCTACGGGTTTATGGCTTATTTGGTTTTCGGCTTATGTTTCATAAGCTTATTATTTATTTTTTTTACTTATTTTGAAACTATTTAAGTTAAAAAGTTTCAAAATAAGCCATAAAAATTAAGCTTGTGAAACATAAGCCGAAAACCAAACAATATATCAACGGGCTTATGGCTTATTTGGTTTTCGGCTTATGTTTCATAAGCTTATTTTTTTTTACTTATTTTGAAACTATTTAAGTTAAAAAGTTTCAAAATAAGCCATAAAAATTAAGCTTGTGAAACATAAGCCGAAAACCAAACAAACCATAAGCCCGTTATATAAGCAGAAACATAATCAATCTGCAAAAATTCTAACGCAAAACATAACCAATATATTAAAAGTAGTATATCATATATACTAACCAAACTCCAACTAAGCCATAATATTTAACCAATACTAACTTCACATTTTTAAAATACTAACCAATATATACTAACCAAACGCCAACTAACATTTAACCAAACGCAACCAAACAACTAACCAAAAGCAATATCTACAAGTACTAACTAAACTAAATACTAGTTTAATATTTGCACCTTCAGCCAACCCACCCAATATCCTACGGCTAGTTCAATACCAAGTCCCCCAAGGTGCTATCTGCACCGTGGGTACACAATATCCTACGACTAGTTCACAATCCGCTACAATCCCTTTTATATCAAAACCTAATATACTAACCAAACTATACATATGGCTGCAAGCACTAAACTAGTAACCAAACGCTACGGGATACGAAACTACAACAAAGCATAAATATGAAGAAAAAAATAAAAAAAAAAGGAATACATACCGTCTCGGCTACTGTATCGGCTGTGGTCTCGGCTGTGGTATCGGCTGTGGTCTCGGCTGTGGCTCAGCTGTGTCTCGGCTGTGGTCTCGTCTTGGGCTCGGGCTATAATAAAAGAGATGCAATATATAATGGTTATATCAAAATAAATTAAAAAAAAAAAAAAAAAAAAAAAAAAAAAAAAAAAAAACTGTTGTCGCCGACATGTCGTTGGAATACCAAAAGTTAATAAAAAAATAAAACGAGGCTCTCACCCTGCTGTCTTGGTTATCTCGGCTCTCACCCTCAGCTCTCACCTGCTGCTACTGTATAATAACAAAAATTAACAAAATTTTAATAACAATTTTATTAACAAAATTTAATAGCAATTTTATTAACAATAATAATAACAATTTTTAAACAAATTTTATTAACAAAAAATGGAGAAGAAGTGGGGAAGAAGAAGAAGTGGGGAAGAAAAAGAATTAAAAAATGGAGGGGTAGAGGTGAGAATTAAATAATGGAGGGGTAGAGGAGGAGGAGGTGCACAGTGGTGCGAGTGTCGGAGTGGTGGAGGTGTGGTGAACAGGTGGTGTGGTGAGCTGTGGTGGAAGTAGAGGTGGTATAATGTGGTTGGGGTGGAGGTGGTATAATGTGGAGGAGTGGTGGAGGTGTGGTGGAGGTGATGGAGATGTAATCGCCGGCGAGAGGGGGAGCGATGGTTTATTTTTATTTTTTTAAGTTATGAGCAATAATTGACCAGATCTGGTTTTGGTATTGCTTTTTATTATCCCGTCGACATGTCGACGGGAATAGAAAGGAATTTTTTATATTATTAATATTCCCGTCGACGGTAATATTACGTTATTTTGTCATTTACGTTTGGCGGGACGTATTAAATTTTCACAAAAATGTTGGCGGTTTATTTCCGTCGACGGGAAAATAACTATTATTAAAAAACTTTATTTATAATAAATACTTTTATAAAATTACTTTATTATAAATACTTTTACAAAATTACTTTAATATAATTAAAAAATATTATTTATTATAAATACTTTTATAAAATATTAAAAAATAAGTTTAATAAAATTAATAAACTAAATTTATATAATTAAAAAAATTTATTTATTATAAATACTTTTATAAAATTAAAAAAAATATATATATATATAATTAAAAAAACATATATATATAAATACTTATATTATAATTAAAAAAAATCATTTATTAAAAAAATATATATATTTAATTAAAAAAAACATATATAAATACTAAATCCCAACCATTAGATAACCTCGAGATCACAACCGGTAAAAATTCAAGTCGAGATGCTACGGTTATACATGAGATGTAAAACGAACGAGTCGAAATGCAATGGTTATACATGAGATGTTAAACGAACGAGTCGAGATGCTATGGTTATACATGAGATGTTAAACGAACGAGTCGAGATGCAATGGTTATACATGAGATGTTAAACGAACGAGTCGAGATGCTATGGTTATACATGAGATGTTAAACGAATGAGTCGGATGCAATGGTTATACTTGAGATGTTAAACGAACGAGTCGAGATGCTATAGTTATACATGAGATGTTAAACGAAGGAGTCGAGATGCAATGGTTATACATGAGATGTTAAACGAAACGAGTCGAGATGCACTGGTTATACATGAGATGTTAAACGAACGAGTCGAGATGCTATGGTTATACATGAGATGTAAAACGAACGAGTCGAGATGCAATGGTTATACATGAGATGTTAAACGAACGAGTCGAAATGCAATGGTTATACATGAGATGTTAAACGAACGAGTCGAGATGCTATGGTTATACATGAGATGTTAAACGAACAAGTCGAGATGCAACGGTTATACATGAGATGTTAAACGAACGAGTCGAGATGCTATGGTTTTACATGAGATGTAAAACAAATGAGTCGAGATGCAATGGTTATACATGAGATGTTAAACGAACGAGTCGAGATGCTATGGTTATACATGAGATGTTAAACGAACGAGTCGAGATGCTATGGTTATACATGAGATGTTAAACGAACGAGTCAAGATGCAATGGTTATACATGAGATGTTAAACGAAACGAGTCGAGATGCAATGGTTATACATGAGATGTTAAACGAACGAGTCGAGATGCTATGGTTATACATGAGATGTAAAACGAACGAGTCGAGATGCAATGGTTATACATGAGATGTTAAACGAACGAGTCGAGATGCAATGGTTATACATGAGACGTTAAACGAACGAGTCGAGATGCTATGGTTATACATGAGATGTTAAACGAACGAGTCGAGATGCAATGGTTATACATGAGATGTTAAACGAACGAGTCGATATGCAATGGTTTTACCTAACAACTTTTTTTCTACCTAACACCTTATCCTCACAATATAAACACACGCACACACATACTCATCTCACTATATCTCTCTCTCTATATTTCTCTAGCAGTTTCTGTTTTCTGGCGACACCAGCATTTTCCGGCCGCCAGAATCTTTTTCTGGCCACCACCTTTTATCACCTCAACTTGTAGATCGGGCCACCCCGGTCACGATTCAACCACTCAACCTCACAAACCACAAACATACACTGTTATCATGGTGAAGAAGATGGCAGAATTTGAAGCTTTTCCTTGTCCTTGTGAACGAGGAGACGTGATTCTGCGAGAATCGTGTAAATCTTACTCCCGTGGTAAACTATACTATGCGTGTCCTTTCTCGCAGGTGAACAATTACATATTTTTTCATGTATTATATAAATAATTTGGTTAGTTGTTAAAAATAATAGTTTTTACTCAACTGCCTGGGACAGAAGACCATGGATGTATTTTTTTTATGGAAGGAGGAACGACTCGCCAAAATGATGATCGATTCTCTGGGAGCTTCAACATCAAGCGGTTCTGGATCTGCTCCAAAAGGGTGCTCAAACTGTCATGAAAAAATCTTAGAATAAACATGCTGGAGGCACAAAAACAGGTGCTAGAGACAAAATTAAGGGTGCTGGAGGCAAAACTTGACATGGCAACGTATCCCAACCACGACCACGCATGTCAGTCGGATGCAATACTCCGTGACCTTTTAGGTGACATGGATACATTTCATATGTAGTACTGTTATCGTTGTTGTTGCTGTTGTTTGCTGTTGTTGTTGATGTTGTTGATGTTTAATAAAATGTTGTTGTTGTTGTTTAATAAAATGTTGTTGTTGTGGTAACTGATGTTGAATGTCATTTATATTTTAAATTTGTACGCACAAATAATAGAACTGAAGGAACAATAATTATCAAACACAAAGGCAAACTGTTTATTTAAAACAAGCAAGAGTTCTTAACCACATGCATTTTCATACAGACTCAAACTAAACAACTCGACAACCAAACTAAACAACTAAACAACTCAACAACTAAAGGAAACAACTCAAACTAAACAACACGACAACCAAACGAAACAACTCAAACTAAACAACTCGACAACCAAACGAAACAACTCAAACTAAACAACTCGACAACTAAAACAACAGATCAAACGAAACAACCCGTTTATTTTTTTTTTGCGGCTACTTCCCGCTTTACTCGAACTCGCACCATCTTTTCCCTTCCTTGCTCTCATTTCCTTGATATGTGCAAATGTAGCTTCAAGATTTGTGACCCTATTTCCCAGATTATCAAGTTTTGTTTCCAACGTACTTTCAGCTTCGTCGTCACCTCCAACAACAACAACTTGAGCTTCAGCAGCAGTTTGAGCTTCAGCAGCATCTAGCTCGTCCATGTACTCTTTGTAGTACGGCTTTTTCCTACACCATTCGATAATCTTGTCTCTCATCCACGGTTCAGCATCCTTAAAAGAACCATATTCCTCATAAACTGCATGACCAAAAGTTAACATAACTTCATTAAAGAGGAGCTCGTGTGACAAGATTTTTGAGTACTCCTCTTCAACTGTGCAACCACGCCAAGTCATGTGTGTCTTGTAAGAATTGACGATTGAATTATTTGTGAGATGTGTAAAATGAGACGGAAATAATTTTGTGAGAATGTATATATAGGTAAAAAATGAGACGGGAATGTATTTGTGAGGATATATATAGCCTGATTTTTGAAGATATATTCCCGTCGACATGTCGACGGGAAAAAGAACGCGGGAAAATATCCCGCCCAATATTTTACCCATTTATTAAAAATATTTATAATTAGTAATATACTCCCGTCGACATGTCGACGGGACTCTCAAAACAAAATAATTATTATGCTTAATCACACGTTAATTGTGGGAAAAACGTTATTAATATATTCCCGTCGACACGTCGACGAGAATATATTAGCGGGTAAATTTCGCGCCCAACTTTGGTGAATTATTGAGGCTAAAAAAATATGTTAAAATGTTCCCGTCGACATGTCGACGGGAAAATACGATTATGAAAAATTCAACGCAGTGGGGCTCGGTCAAGCGTTTTTTTTTTGTCGTTTTCTGCCTTATGCCGTCGACATATTGTCGACGGGAAAACCCTCGACGCCTGTTCTCCTTATCCTTGTAGTGAACCATTTGTACAGTAAAACACACATCGAGAAAAACTGGTAACTAGGACTAAACCAATCTTCCCACAAACCAAATCTTTTCCAGTATGATATTTAGGTGACTAGCCTCTGCCGTTAAGAGCTACTCTATGCGATACTCTCCAAATAACATAAAACGAGATCCATACAAAATTGATTTCAGAAACAACATTTTATGCCTTTCGCTTTTTTTTGGAACAGCATGCCTTTCGCTAACTAAAGCATCTCTAAATTTTGTATCTACTTTTGGTACAACATCTGAAAGAGTTGTCATACACCACCAAAAAAGTATAAAATCAACATCATAACATACCATTTCATTTTAACGTATAGCATGTTAATTAGAAGCTATTTCCAAACTAAATATCGGCTTTCTTGTGAGAAGAAAGCTCATTTTCTGTTAGCAAAAACCTCAGCAAACCATATGATAGATGAAAAACCTCATAAATCTTTATATTGAAACAACTTAAATTGATATTGCAATAATTTAACATTGCATATTTACTAAAACTCAACGAACATAAGTTAAAAAGTAGTTTATGGGTCTGATTCAATTCAACATGTACTTAAAATTAGACCAGACCACTTTAGTTTGAACAAATTATATTGATACTGCTATTGTTTATTTTAGGACATATAATTTAACCAAGTTATTTTTCTTTTTCTTCAACTTAACTATTCTCTTTTTTTCCTTTGTTTTTAAAACTTGAGAACACAGTGCAAGTCTTTAGCCTCCGCCATCTTAAAAACTAGTTTGTTTCGATCTCATATTCCATTTTTTTATAAAACAGTATTGCTATTGTAACATTTGTAGTGGTAATTAACACTTTAGATATTGATAAAACTCAATAAACAAAAGGCAAAAACTGTTGCCAAGAAGTTTATTTTCTGAGGAAACCCTTTGAAGTTGCATCGAGAAGATGATTATAGTTTAAAGTTTAAACCTTTGGATATATTAGTCGTGACCAGATAAACTATTTTATTCAATTCACTAAATTTGAGGTGGCTAGGTTTTAAAACAATCTTAATATGATAGATCTAGCTAGACGTGCTATACATTGTTGTTTCTTGGTGTTTTTAGATACCTATAACAATTTTCAAGTATTCTTTTAATAGTATATAGTTATTTCTTTTGTTTTCAAAAGGCCTGCATTTTAGTTAGGCGGGAGACAGTGGTGACCTGAGTCATCACCTGTCATATAGGTTTCTCTCTTCGGTTACTAAACACGACCAAGTTGCCATAGTTGATGACCGATTATTATTATTATTATTATTATTATTATTATTATTATTATTATTATTATTATTATTATTATTATTATTAATTAGAAACTCATATGATTTACAAGAAATTAGTAGGGAGCCAAGAAACAATCTGTGCCCCCACTCCTCTAGCTATAGCGAAGCTAACCCTATTATTATTATTATTATTATTATTATTATTATTATTATTATTATTATTATTATTATTATTATTATTATTATTATTATTATTATTATTATTATTATTATTCAAACATTTTAAACAACAAATTTAAAATTTATTAAAAATAAAAAGATTACAATACTAAATTCAATAAACATTCAAAACATTATGTAAATTATTTAAATAATATTAAAAACATTACAAAAATTCTTCATCGTCATCATCACTATCGTCTTCGTCTTCATTCTCTTGATTGACGTGATTTCTACGATTTCTCCAAATGTGTTCGATCAAATCAGATTTTAAGTGTAGATGAGTTGATGCGTCTTGGAGCTCCTGAGTAACTACTAAAGATTCTTCATGTGTTCTTATGGTATCATGATCACGGTGGCCCTCATCTTCGAACCATGTAGGACATATTGCCCGTTCTTTGTGTCGAATTATCATATTATGTAATATGATACACATATATATACAGTGGCGGAGCTTGACCGTCATGATTGGGGGGCCAAAATATTTCGAGAATAAAATGTAACACTTATTAAAAGACTACACTTGACGAGAAATAAAACAAGTAAATTATCAATAGTGATTAAACTAAGTATCAATTGATAACTATTTTCTTGAATTCTTGAAAGCTTTATACATTCATGCCTAGTCAAATAACTATAAATGAAACTAATTTCTAACAGAGAAAAGAATAATAGCAAACAAAATAGAGAGTAAGTAAAGAAAACTACTACTTTGCATGCTTCTTTTTGTTTTAAACTTTGACTTTTTCTCATTAGGCATGTATTGGTACCAAGTTTTTAGGAGCTCATGATGTAAAATATTTTTAGAAGTAACTGGATCCATATAAATGGCTAGTTGTGAGCAAAAATTAAGGGGGGGGGGGGGGGCAGCACCCCTTCTAGCCCTTTATATGCTCCGCCTCTGTATATATAATATCTTGGAGATCATGTTTATACAACCCTCGAGCCGAAACTTTAAGCATTTTTCACTTCTTCTTCAACACACCAAAAACCCGTTCCACATATTTCCTTGCTGCTTCATGCTTCCTCTTGTACAATATTCTTTTTTCATCACCCATGGGAGGATTTGAAATGGACTTAATAAGAATGGACTATTGTGGATATATCTCGTCAGTAAGATAATATCCCCTTTTATATTGTACATCGTTAGCCTAGAATTCAAGGTCCGGTGCTCTCTCAGATTTGATATCATTGAAAACAAGGGAACGATTTAAAACGTTTACGTTGTTATTCATCCCGGAGATACCAAAGAACGCATGCCAAATCCATAAATCTTGGGAGGCGGCCACTTCCAATAAAATGAATGGATGTGTCCCGTGATCACCCCTAGCATATTGACCTCTCAAACCATTTGGGCAATTCTCCCACTCCCAACTTGTACAATCAATGCTTCACATCATCCTAGGAAACCCATGCTTATGCTCGTGATGAGCATATAATCTTTCAAGGTCAGAATACGTGGGCTTTCGCAAAAACTCAGCACCATATAACTCCATGATAACATTGCAAAACTTACGGAGACATTCACAGGATATTGTTGCAGCCACTGCCAAATTCTCGTCAAGAGAATCAGGAACGGCAGCGTATCCTAATTGATGAATGGCCGCAGTACACTTGACCAATGGGCTAATACTAGGTATGCCCCTACAATCAGTAGTTTGTTGAAATAAGGAGAATAATCGGCTACCTCTCGAACAATTTGGGTGAATAGTTCTCGGCTCATTTGGAACCGTCGACAGAATGTTCTTTCGTCGAACTACGGGTTTTCGGAGAAGTATGCCGCCACTAAACGATTATGAGCACCCGAATGATCCTTACGTATGTACCTTCAGGGAACTTTTGGCTGTGCTACTTGGTAAGCGTTCCAAGCAAACTCAGCAAACTCCGTAACTCACTCATAACTTCATTATCGTCGGAAGACGAAGAACCAAAAAAGAGCTCGTAAGACATAATTAAAAGAACGTGTTTGAAGGTATTGATAAAAATGTTGTTTGAAATTGTGTGTTTAGAAGTGTGTTTGGGGTTGGTATTTACAAGGTTGTAAAGTGGAAAAGTTTTTTTCTTTTTTTATACTTTTTTTTCTTTTTTTTTTAAATATAAAATAGTGTGTCTCACAATCGGTCGAATTTTAGACCGGTTGTTTTTTTTTCAGCCCTCGACCGATATTTGACCAAGATCCCACAGTTGATGTGATCGACATCAAAGTCGGTCGACCTAAGCTCAAGGCCGATTATTTCAGATCCACTACTACTAGCCTTAAAACGGACCAACTTGAAATTCTTCTAGTATACAAACCCGATTTGACACGAACCCGACCAACCCGACTCGATTAACACCCCTAATGGTATCTACAACACGACCGATGACACCACTGTTACATCAGCTTTTTTTATTTACAATAATTTCATGACTAAATTAGTGTTATAAGTGTAAGTTAATAGGGTAAATCGTTATCTTGCATTAATCAGAAACATGGTATATAAAGACCATTACAATGAACATTTTAGACCTTGGGCCTTAGCCCATACTAATATTACAAGGACTCGGACTCTACTCTAGTATATCGACTAACACTCCCCCGCAGTTTGAGCGGGAGGACACCGAACACTCAAACTGTTACAAAACTCCTGAAACAAGAAGAAAAAGAAAATATAAACGTGGTGACTGGTTATCACAGAACCAACGGCCAACCACTTAAAGGAAACATGTGGTGACTAGTTATCACAGAACCAACGGCCAACCACTTAAAGGAAACAGGTGGTGACTGGTTATCACAGAACCAACGACCAACCACTTAAAAGAAACATTTTTTTTTAAATATATGCAGCAGTACTTTGGAATACAACTGCTAACATAAATCTTTAATAAACAATCTAACGAGATGCACAAAACAACATACCTTTGATCCATTCACCAACACGTTAATTCATGTAGTACTGTACAACTCCAACTTCATGAAACCTTAAATCAACAGCAGCACCTTGTTTAATACTCCCTCCGTCTCAAATTTATTGTCCAGTGTTGACTTTTTTAGTTTTTCTATTCAACTTTGACCTTAAATATTCTTGTGTGTGTTATATAATATTTGATGCAAAATATATAAATGGATTGGGTTTTAAGTCTACTTTTCAATGATATAATTTTTCATCAAATATTATATAATAAAAAATATATTTGTGGTCAAAGTTATACCATTTTGACTTTGAAAATTCAAAGTGGACAATAATTTTGGGACGGAAGGAGTAATATATTCCAATATCTCTGACCATCATCGAACCAATCAAAACGACTTGAAGATTAAATAAATTGAGTATGTCGTTTTTTATATCCTTCACCAATCCTTCGACAATAGCAAACCACGATCTTAAATAAAGTCACCGTCCCACTATTCTATAACCAGCCCCACACACCGACTTATTTTCTTTAGTATTCGTAACCCATGTGCTTATCGACAATCACATGCAACAAACGACTTGATCAGATGAATATTAAAGCGACCAACCAGAATCGACCTTCGGGTTTTATTACGCCATCTTCTTTTTAATAACCAACGATCGACTATCAAGAAGAACTCACGTCAACTGGCTATCAACACAAAGCCAACGATCAACGTATAAATGTGGCGACTGGTTATCACAAAACCAACGGTCGACCACAAGCGTCGGTGACCGAGACCACGGTGGAGAAAGCGCGGCAGATGGTGATGGTTGTGGTGGATCTGGTGAGGGGATAGTTGGCTGCGGGACAAAACTGAGGTGTTTGGATCGGAAAGTTAAGATTGGTGTTGATGGATTGGTGGAGGTGGATCGTTGTTATTACTTTATATTTGAAGAGAGCCCTTCGAACCTCCGGCGTGAAGCCGGTGGCCGGAGGCGGCAACTGAATAGGTTTTGTTTAGGGTTTTGAGGAAGGACCGATTAGGCCTGATACCATGTAAGTTAATAGGGTAAATCGTTATCTTGCATTAATCAGAAACGTGGTATATAAATACCATTACAATGAACATTTTAGACCTTGGGCCTTAGCCCATACTAATATTACAAGGACTTGGACTCTACTCTAGTATATCGACTAACAATAAGGAGACCGATGATGCCACTTAAATATACCCACTTATACAAATTAAATCGGTTGCACAACTCAATTTTGCGCCCACACAACTCTTTAAAATATATTTTTTTTATTGTTCTTTTATATAAAGATTAAAGAAGATCAAAAGCAACATCCTTTGCCCATTCTGAAGTTATATACGGAGTACAGAATTTTGGCTTTTATTACTTCTACATTACAATGAAGGAAATTGCATGTGAACTTAATAGATGGGAGTACATTATTGATTTGTTTAAGACTTACCAATCTTTAGACCAAGTGGTAAGTCATTGTTACTTTGTTAGTACCATTATATATTTGGAGCATTGCCATTTTTATACTTTATTTTGTTCTATAAACAAACAACACAATTAATTGGTTGCTTATGAGGGGTGTTTGGAACTGCTAACTAAAACTGTTGATCATTAGGGATGTTTGGGATAGGTAATATCTGCATGTTGTGAGGACTCGCTGACACTTACTGTGCATTCATCTATTTGTGGTTTTTTTGAAGTAGTAAAGTAAAATAATATATTAATCTTTTACTTCATAACTGTTTTTATCGATGGGTAATGGGTTAAGTTAAGTCGAGTAGTTATGAGGCCCACTATAGTAACACACAATAATTACACATTGAAAACAACCAAATTTATAAAACACACAATAATTACACATTGAAAACAACCAGTTAAATTGGGGGATTGGTTTAGATGTGAAAATTAGGGTTTTGTTTTGGTATTTGGAGAGAGCCAATATAAAAGATGTGTGGGGCGTGCTTTTGAAATTTAATATTATTATTGATCTTTTTATGTTTTAAGCGGGGGTTTGTTTCGGCTTATAACTTATTTGGTTTTGAGCTTATGTTTTATGAGCTTACTTTTTGTGACTTATTTTGAAAATTTTCGTGTATATAAGCTTATTATGTCATGATAAGCTTATATAAGCTGAAATTTTTTTAAAATAAGTCAACTTATGAAATAAAAGGCCATAACCAAATAAGTTATAAGCCGGCTATACAAGTTGAAACAAACACCCCTTAAGAAGTTTTTTTTACTTGTTTTTTCTCAATGTAGTAATAACCATAGTTGTGAAGTAGGCGTTCAAAATAAAAAGTAAGATGTCACCTAAAAAGTGTAAAAAGTAACCTCCTACTAGCACTTGTCCCCATCTATTTCATCCAATGGCATTTTTGTAATTTCATATCATCCTCGTGGTATGTCTATATTGCAAGTACAGTTCTTACATTATCGAGAGTGCAGGCGTCGTACTTGTAAGAAACTATTGGTGCGGATATCGTCCCCTGGCCTAAAGTGAAATGGCTAAAATGACCCAAAGTGAAAGACTTAGTCTCACTGAAGTCAAAGGCATTGATCGGTGCATTTTATATACACCTCACAATGCGTTAATTGCTTAATTATACATTGTTTATATTCTTTATATAAGCTAATTTGAGGTATTTTGTGATTGTGTAGGTAATATGTAAAATGGAGCTATAATGGCGAATTTGTGAGCTAATGTGATATACGAAGTGTTTGGATTGTCCTTGACGTTAACATGGACGATTGAGAACCAAAGTGAAAGATTTGGACGTTGTTGCATTGTTTTGGTCATAACTTATTCGTATGAACTCCGTTTTAGTTGATTCAAAAAGCCATGAAAATAGATAAAAGATATCTTTATTTTTAGGTGATAAAATGTCCGAAAATCTGAAGTCAACTGGTGTTGGTATCTGCTGGAAATGTAAGTTCGTGAATTGGCCTTTCAGTTCATTCTTGGGCCTTGATTATACACAAGGTAGTTCACATTTGGGCCTTTGGTGTTGGGCTATTTTGGCGATCGTGCACAAAAGAGTTCATTTTAGTTTTTGATTTGATTTGTACGTAAGAACTAAGAACATGCAAAGCGGAACGAATACAGCTAGTGTCCACCAACGTGAAGTCTGGCTAAACATCTTACGATCATAACCGAGATTAGGGTTTGATCTTTTGTGCTTTTAACGATTTATTTGTTTGAATGATTTTAAAATTGTAAAACACTTTGATGTAGATTTCATCTTAATGCATATGACATCATGTTTCATCTTTGTGTTATAAAATTAATTTGATAATTAGTTGTAAGACGGTATAATATTGTGGTTATCCCGTTTGTGCCGAACCGTTCCACATGACGTACGAGACGAGTGGTGCCAATACACATATTCCGTGCCCAGAATTAATTATTGATTTAGTACTAGTTTTTGTCTATGAAACTCGAGCAACTGTAATCTATATTAAAACAAATACATTAGATATATTGCGACCAACCTAAAACCAAAAGTGATTGTGTTTTTAATCCATAAGTTTTACAATCTCAATCTCATTGTTAGCGTTAATTTAAGTTTTCTTAGTTTGTTATAATTTAAAGTAGTAGTAGTCGTCGTAATCAATCTCTCCCAACTAAAATAATTTACTTTTCATTGTCTAAGCAATTAGGAATTATAGCGTTAACCATAAGCTTCTCGATGATACGATCTTTTATTTACCCTATTCTAATGTAGGTTAAGTAACGTTATTTTTGGTAGAGTCAACAATTTATTTCGCTTTGAGGCATGGACGAAATCCACATCAAAAGTTTTCTACATAGACGACGCATGCATTTTCCAAAAGAGAAGGGTTGCACATACAATTTGAACATGCTACATGGACGATTTTTGCGATTCACTTTATTATTTGGTACTTTTTCTTTTGAGATGTTTGTGAAATACTTGTTTATTGTTCTTTAAAAAGTTGGAAGTTGACAAGAAAACATGTATAAGTAGAATTAAAAGTAATGGATATCAACAACTTCCGCTGTAGCACAACTCATTAAATCAAATGAATGATTCGACTCCTCTAACCAGGAGTCCCAGGTTCGAGTCTTGGCAGCGGATATATATTTTTTATAGCTAAAATACAAGTTTTACTATTTTTCTTACACAAGTTTTCCCATGTACTGTTATTTTTTAACTGCATTCAACAAAAACATATATTTATAACAAGTGAGATTACTATTTGTCAAACAAACCATAATCTTTCAACCTTTTAGTCTTGTTGCAAACAAAAAAATTGTGTTCAACAAGAGTTATATCTAGATTCAACAAGATGACAACAACCAAAATCTATTTTTAAGGAAAAAAAAAACCGTACGAAAACTACACTATTAAGCAGAGGTTACCCGACATCTAGGCCACTCTGCAATTGTATCAGAAGGACATGAACAACAAGCACATCTGTCCATTTGCATCTGCATGGTAACCGATGTGAACCACTAGCACATCTATCTGTTTGCCAATTAGGCAATTATCAAAATCCTGGAAGTACATAAACACACATCGAGAAAATACGATAACTAGGACTAAACCAATCTCCCCACAAACCAATCTTTTCCGGTCTAATATTCATGTGATTAGCCTGTCATCCAAAAGTGAAAATTGTTTTTACAAGTTCTAAGTAACAAACTAGTTAGTCCATAAATCACCCAGCCCTTAAAAGGCAGTAAAGTTATCACCTATGATACAATACAACATACAAAATTGATTACAGAAGCAACATTTTATGCCTTTCGCTTTTTTTTTATTTTTGGAACAGCATGCCTTTCGCTAACTAAAGCATCTCTAAATTTTGTATCTACTTTTAGTACAACTTCTGAAAGAGTTGTCATACACCACCAAAAAAGTATAAAATCAACATCATAACATACCATTTCATTTGAACATATAGCATGTTAATAAGAAGCTATTTCCAGACTAAATATCGGCTTTCTTGTGAGAAGAAGCTCATTTTCGGTTAGCAAAAACCTCACCAAACCATACGTTAGATGAAAAACCTCATAAATCTTTATATTGAAACAACTTAAATTGATATTGCAATAATTTAACATTGCATGTTTACTAAAACTCAATGAACAAAAGTTAAAAAATTGTTTATGGGTCTGAGTCTGATCTAGATCAACATGTACTTAAAATTCGCCCGCTATTCGTATTTGCCCCACTCTCTCCTTTTTCCACCTCTATTCAGACAACATATCAGATCATTCCACTTCAACTTGAACAAATTAGATTGATACTGCCATTTTTTATTTTAGGACATATAGTTTAAACAAGTTATTTTTTCTCCCAACTTAAGAACACGAGATATGGTTATTTTCATTTTTCTTTTATCTATTTCAATAACATATGAATCAACACTTCCTTTATTTTTCCATTTCTTTTCCCTTAACTATTCTCTTTCTTTTCCTTTGTTTTAAAACTTGAGAACACAATGCAAGTCTTTAGCCTCCGCCATCTTAAAAACTAGTTTGTTTCGGAAAAACTCATATTCCAATTCTTTATAAAACAATATTACTATTGTAATATGTGATAGTTAACACTTTAGATATTGATAAAACTCAATAAACAAAAGGCAAAAACTGTTGCCAATTTGCCATGACACATCGGGTTAACTTAAACCACTCGAATTGACCCGCACCTGACTAACCCGAATTCAAATAGGGTTTGGGTTCGGATATGTTATTTTAGCCTTGACCTGACCTTAACCCGACCCGATTTGACACGAACCCGACCAACCCCATCAGATTAACACCCCTAATGGTAACTAAAACACGACCAATGACACCACTGTGTACATCAGCTATTTTTATTTACAATAATTTCATGACTAAATTAGTGTTATAAGGAGACCGAGGATACCACTTAAATATACTCATTTATACAAACTAAATCGCCTGCACAACTCAATTTTGGGCCCACGCAACTCTTTACCGACTCAATCTTAAAGTTGACATAGTTCTTAATTTTGTGCCTCCAAGACGCATCCACACACGGTCGGTAATGGGAAGAATGCGTCATATCTTTGCCAGGTGAGATGAGGATTGACTTCATGACCGATGCATTACGAATGGTCTTATTAGTTTTTTATGTTTTAAATTTGATTCTGTTTTTGCTAAATTTTTAATTTTTGGGTAAAAACTAAAACAGTTTTGTATAAATAAGTAAGACGTTATTTTTTAACTTGCTTTTCTCAATTTAGTAATATCTAAAGTAGTGACGAAGGCGTTCGAACAAAAATTGATATTTCATCGAAAAATGTTGAAAGTAAACTCCTACACTTGTCGTCCCCTTTTATTTCATCAAATGGCATTTTGGTGATATGTACAGTTGTACACCACTAAAAGTGGTGTGCACACCACTAATTCTTCATTTCGATATTGTATTGTGTGCATCATTAGTTAATTTAGTGGTGTGCACACCATTTTTAGTGGTATATATATCACCTCCTTTTTCGAAACTATGTCGCCCAACTTCTTTATTCACTTTCTTTCCATTATATTTTAAAAACTAATAATTGAAATAACTGAATTTATAAAATATACGGTAATTACATACACTAAAAACAAGTAGTGAAATTGAGGGGGATTGGTCTGATGTGAAAATTAAGGTTTTGTTTTGGTTTAGAATTTGGGGAGAGCCAATATAAAAAGTGTGTGGGCGAGTTTTTGAAATCCAATATTATTATTGGTCTTCCTATGTTTTAAGGGTGTGTTTGTTTCGGCTTATGGCTTATCTGATCTTGAGCTTATGTTTTATAAATTTACTTTTTGTGACTTATTTTGAAAATTTTCGTCTTTTATAAGCTTATTATATCATAATAAACTTATATAAACTAAAAAGTTTTAAAATTAGCCAACTTATGAAACATAAGCCCATAACCAAATAAGCTATAAGCTGACTATATAAGTCGAAATAAACACCCCTTAAGAAGCTGTTTTTTACTTGTTTTTTCTCAATGTAGTAATAACTAGAGTTGTGAGGTCCAAATAAAAAGTAGGATACCACCTAAAAAGTGTAGAAAGTAACCTCCTACTAATGGCACGTGTCCCCATCTATTCCATCCCATGGCATTTTTGTAATTTCATTATCGTCCTCGTGGTATGTTTATATTGGAAGTAAAGTTCTTACATTATCGAAAGTGCATGCGTCGTATTTGTGAGAAACGATTGGTACAGACATCATCACAATGCGTTAGTTGCTTAATTATACATTGTTTATATCCTTTATATAAGTTAATTTGAGGTATTTTGTGATTATGTAGGTAATATGTAAAATGGAGTTATAATGGTTTCATCTTAATGCATATGACGTCATGTTTCATCTTTGTGTGATAAAATTAATTTGATAATTAGTTGTAAGACAGTATAATATTGTGGTTGTCTCGTTCGTGCCGAACTGTGCCACGTTACGTACGAGACGAGTGGTGCCAATACACATATTCCATGCCCCAGAATTAATTATTGATCTAGTACTAGTTTTTGTCTATGAAACTCGAGCAACCGTAATCTCTATTAAAACAAATACATTAGATATATTGCGACCAACCTAAAACCAAAAGTGATTGTGTTTTTAATCCATAAGTTTTACAATCTCAATCTCATTGCTTGCGTTAATTTAAGTTTTCTTAGTTTTTATAGTTTAAAGTAGTAGTAGTCGTCGTAATTAATCTCTCCCGGTTAAAATAATTTACTTTTTTCGTCTAAGCAACTAGGAATTATAGCGTTAACCATAAGCTTCTCGTGGATACGATCTTTATTTAACCTATTCTAAAGTAGGTTAATTAAGGTTATTTTTTGTAGAGTCAACGATTTATTTCGCTTTGAGGCATGGACGAAATCCACATCAAAAGTTTTCTACAAGGACGACGCATGCATTTTCGAAAAGAGAATGGTTGCGCATACAATTTGAATAATACTACATGGACGATTTTTGCGATTCACTCTTTATTATTTGGTACTTTTTTCTTTTGAGATGTTTGTCAAAATACTTGTTTATTGTTCGCTAAAAAGTTGAAGTTGACAAGAAAACATATATAACATGTGTATTTATATAAGTAGAATTAAAAGTAATGGATATCAAAAACTTCCGCTGTAGCACAACTCATTAAATCAAATGAATGATTCGGCTCCTTTAACAAGGAGTCCCAGGTTCGAGTCCTGGCAGTGGATATATATTTTTTATTAACTAAAATACAAGTTTTACTATTTTTCTTACTCAAGTTTCCCATGTACTGTTATTTTTTAACTGCATTCAACAAAAACATATATAGCATGTGTATTTATAACAAGTGAGATTACTATTTGTCAAAGAAACCATAATCTTTCAACCTTTTTTAGTCTTGTTGCAAACAATAAAATTGTGTTCAACAAGAATTATATCTAGATTCAACAAGATGACAACAACCAAAATCTATTTTTAAGGAACAAAACCATGCGAAAAACTACGCTATTAAGCAGAGGTTACCCGACATCTAGGCCACTCCGCAATTGTATCAAAAGGACATGAACAACCAGCAAATCGATCTGCACATTTGCATCTGCATGGTAACCGACGTGAACCACAAGCACATCTATCCGTTTGGCAATTATCAAAATCCTAGAAGTACGTGCAACCAAACCATTTGTATAGCAAAACTCACATCGAGAAAAACCGGTAACTAGGACTAAACCAATCTTCCCACAAACCAAATCTTTTCCAGTATGATATTTAGGTGATTAGCCTCTGCCGTTAAGAACTACTCTATGCGATACTCTCCAAATAACATAAAACGAGATCTATGCAAAATTGATTTCAGAAACAACATTTTATGCCTTACGCTTTTTTTTGGAACAGCATGCCTTTCGCTAACTAAAGCATCTCTAAATTTTGTATCTACTTTTGGTACAACATCTGAAAGAGTTGTCATACACCACCAAAAAAGTATAAAATCAACATCATAACATACCATTTCATTTGAACATATAGCATGTTAATAAGAAGCTATTTACAGACTAAATATCGGCTTTCTTGTGAGAAGAAAGCTCATTTTCGGTTAGCAAAAACCTCACCAAACCATATGTTAGATGAAAAGCCTCATAAACCTTTATATTGAAACAACTTAAATTGATATTGCAATAATTTAACATTGCATATTTACTAAAACTCAATGAACAAAAGTTAAAAAACTGGTTATGGGTCTGATCTAGTTCAACATGTACTTAAAATTCGCCCGCTATTCCTATCTGCCCCACCCTCTCCTTTTTCCACCTCTATTCAGACAACATATTAGATCATACCACTTTAATTTGAACAAATTAGATAGATACTCTGCTATTTTTTATTTTAGAACATGTAATTTAAACAAGTTATTTTTTCTCTCAACTTAATAACACGAGATATGGTTATTTTCATTTTTCTTTTATCTATTTCAATAACATATGATTCAACACTTCATTTATTTTTTCATTTCTTTTCCCTTTACTATTCTCTTTCTTTTCCTTTGTTTTAAAACTTGAGAACACAGTGCAAATCTTTAGTCTCCGCCATCTTAAAAACTAGTTTGTTTTGGAAAACCTCATATTCCAATTCTGTAATATTTGTAGTGATAGTTAACACTTTAGATATTGATAAAACTCAATAGACAAACGGCAAAAACTGTTGCCAATTTGCCATGACACATCGGGTTAACTTAAACCAATCGAATTGACCCGCACCTGACTAACCCAAATTCAAATAGGGTTTGGGTTCGGGTATGTTATTTTACCCTTGACCTGACCTTATGTGACAACCGGCAGTTTAGGGAGCCATTTTAAAAATCCGCATTTCGATATAAGTTCGTTTATAATTTTTATTTGAAATTTTCATTTCACAACGAACTTGTAAGACCTATTTTATGGAAATTTTATTTAATAATGTTATGGTATTCGTGAATTATGTTCATAATTCGTTTTTGATTATGTGATCGGTGATGTATATTTGAATTCTCACTTGGTACTACGTTGACTTTGGCACTAGGATTACCTAACATAGTTTTATGATTCGTCTTAACGAGTCCGTTATTATTTTAATTGATTACGAGAGGTTCTCGTGTAATATGGAAATTTTAAAATGAGTTCGGGTTCGGGCCACGTGTTTTTACATTTACCCATGTTACCCGCTCGATCGTAATAATATTATTATTATTACTAATATTATTATTATTTACACTTCTTATTATTATTATTACATTTACAAAAAAAAAAAAAAAAAAAAAAAAAAAAAAGTTAATAAGGGGGCGTTTGGTCCGGTTCACACAAACACAAATCACACACTAATTTTCTTATCTCTCTCTCACCTCACTCTCATCCTCTCCACACCAAAACCCTAGCCGCCGAACCACTGTTCCGGCCACCACCATCACACCGCCACCCTCATCACCAAACAAACACCACCATCTTGTTCCTTATCTTCTCCTCTTTCATTTGAGCTATCACACGCGCCCTAAAACACCTTTTAACATCACGTAATCCTATTAAATCCGAACGGTGTACCCTTGTTTTTTTACTAGATCCGCGTGTCTATTGGTTCAAGAAGGTGAGTATTGATAACTAGGCACCTTGGGTGCCTCGATATGGTTCTAAGTCCGTGGAAACATGGCTTAAAATTTATGGGTTTGATGATATACGAGCTAAACATGTTGGGAAATTAATGGTTTTGATAATAATACACGTTTGGTATCCGGGCTTGGTTTAGTTTTGTCGGGTCGAAGTGTACCCGAGGGTGGAAACCCTCGGTTTGGTCTTGTTCTTTCGGCTATTCGAAGCCTTTGTTTATTGGTGATCGATTGAGGATATTGGATCCTCATTCTTGTTGTTTGACCGAGTATTGATGGTCAAGGTTAACCATGGTTTTCGAGTGGTTTCTTGGCCAACCACCCAAAGTGGGTCATGTGGATTGATAGCTCGATGCTATCTTGGTTCGACTCGATGGAGTCAAGGCCTCTCGGCCGTATATGGTTAATGTTGCCGAGACCCAAGTGGTCGAATGGCAAGTTGGTGTGTGGCTCTTTGGAGCTTATATTTTTGGTGATCTTTGGTTTGTTCTTCGAGCCATGGTGCTCGTGATGTGACCGAGACTCAATTCGAGTCGTATGGCCTCGGGTTCGGATTGGTAAACCGACCCGAACACCAATTTTGGTTAATGTTATTTGTGTTAATGGTAAACTATTTGTTATTGTTATGATTATTTTTTTTTTTTTTTTTGGTAGATGATTATTGTTGTGGTATTATATTTCTCGGTCGAATGCTTGGGCCGAATTGGAATGGATATTGGTTTTGGTTATGGTTTGATTATTGAGAAGTTGTTGTCGATTGGGATATGATATGAGGACCGGTTATGAGACGGTCGTTAGATGACGGAGATAGGTTAGTCGGGTACCGTAGTCGGACCTTATTGTTGTAGCCCGTGTTTGAGATTGTGTTTGGACGGAGATTGGTTATTTTATGACTTTTGCTCGTTATTGGACTTGGACAATGAGCCGAGAGTCATGACTCGGACATATGACCATTTCGTGTAACTCAATAAATATTAAAAATAAAACGAGAATAATAAAACTCGTAATAATAATTATTAGTAATATGAACGTTTATACGAAAGTATATACGTGAATAACGTATATATAACTATATAAACGCGTATATTAATAATAATAATAATCACGAGTCGTATTATAAATAATACGATTAGATACATATTAGGCTACGAAAGTGGCGTAATATTAATTAAACGTATTATTATTATTAGAAATTATGTTATAAACGGGAAACTCCCGACAATTATGAAACGTTTAATAAAAAGTCGTTTTGGATATATAACGAATAAACTTATTGAGTTAGGCGAAATTGTCGTCACTCGGGTCCAGGTAAGTTATTATTTGTGACATTCGTGTTGTCTCGGATATATGACGACTAATATAGACGTTCTCTATAAATAAATAACCACCCAACCGTAAGGTTGAGTCGGGTTGTTTGATTATATGAAACGAATATATTAGTGGGCATCGTATCCTACGACGCCCATAGGTTGTAGTATATGTAAAGGGTAATAGATTGCGAGTGTATATATCGGGAAATCTGGCCAATTTGACGATATATACGAGGAATTTATTAAACTATGATATATACTATATAGTAATTATGTGCTATGTGCTTATATGTGCCTTAGATTGGGTGTAATCTTGGAACGGTATATTACGTAAATAAATATGAGGATTATCAAATCGACGGATTTGGTAAACTTTGGCGATTTATTTAAATGATATATTGGGCTAATATTAGATCTATAGTTTATTATATGTTCTATGTGCGATCTTATTGGTTTGTTTTGAGTCGACCCACCACCCGTATGGATACCAAACGCAAATACACCAAACTAATACGAAATGGATTTTCGGTAATAAAACGGATTCTCGTCCGGGTTTGGGAATATTATATATTTGAGGAAATGATTTCTGAAAGAGTTAATATTGTTAGGTCGTGCCAAGTCCGTAGTTGCTGTTTCGTGAGTTATCATACATCTTATTGCTACCTACCTCGTCTTGCTATATTTCTGGACTTGAGGTGAGTCATAGCCCCACTTTTTACTCTTGAACTATGTTTTCAACGATTGGGGTGAGAAACGTGCAAATCATTTTACGTGGACTATTATCGCTTTTATATTATTTCTAAACTTGCTATGCGTATGGACTAGGATCTATAGTCAGCTTTAGTCACTCCTTATGTGTACTATTCAAGGTTGGCTTATTTGTTATTGTCAGCTTTAGTCACACGGTTAGTGTGTACTATTCAAGGTTGACTTATTAGATACTGTAGTGTGCACCTATAGGTTATTATTACTTCGGAGGTTATCCGAGTAATTATTGGTATTGCGGGGGTTACCCGAATACTTATGTTGTTACGGAAGGGTATCCGTGTGTTTGGTTATTACGGAAGGGTTTCCGTGTGTTATGTTGAGAGCGGAGGGTATCCGCAGGCTTTTAGCGAATCCTTAGTCTAGCTAGCAAGCGTTTTGCGTACATGTCCACTATATTATTAGTTGAACTTAAACCTATGATCTCACCAGCGAAAGCTGACTTTTAGCACGTTTTCTCAGGTAATTAAGTGTTGAGGTGCATGCTTGGATTGGAAGGCTCGGCTGTGGCACACGGTTATGGATCTATATTTTCTAAACTCTGATAATTAAATTTGGACCTATTGTTATTTTATTTTGGGCCTAACTCTGAATGATGTTGGGATAAATGTAAACCTTAAAACCCCGTATTTGGTTGTGTTTTTACTATGTTTACTTTATCTCGTTCTATATTGTCTTGTGTTGGATACCAATCCCCGTAGCACCCCGAAAGCTTGTTGAGTCTTCCGCTGTATCGAATTTTGGGGGTGTTACAGATTGGTATCAGAGCCAAGGTTATAGAGAACTAGGTAAATAAACGCCTAAACTATAACCGTATTTTTATAGAAAATGATCCTTGACTACCGCCCGCCAGCCCGCCAAGCCGAAGCATCTTCTATTATTTGAGGTATTATGAGATATTTGAGATGATTTGAGGTTTATGGATTTAGTATAAGATGGCGTTCTTGAGGATTTATATGGTCTATATGTTTTATAAACATTTTTAGAAATGCGGTGTTTGAAATTCCTTTATTAAGGTTATATGGTACTATTTGATGTGCATATTTGGTACGATTTTATGAGTTGTGATTTAAGTTGTTTTGAAACACTTACACCTACCCTACGCCGTTGTCACAGACTATGGCCTCCCATGTGCCTGATGTCGTCGAGGACATCCTTACTGCACCAGTTTTACCTGCACAGTTCACTATGGCATCTGATGACCCCTACCAGATGGCCATGTCTACAGCTATTGTGTCACAGACAGCTTCTACTTCAGCACTACCTGCTGCATCTACGCAGGGACCCTCATCTTCTCTAGGGCTCCCTGGTACATCGAGGCAGCTTACTCTTCATCAGGCTTTGGCTCGTGTGGCACCACGCTTTGCCCACCGAGCTACTGCACGCATGTCGGTACGCCCTACTCCATCACCTTTACAGATTGATGCTCATTCTCTTCTGTCTGAGGCGCCACCCACATCATTGCGTCGCCGTCCTAGATCACCTACTACATCTTCACATGGTTCACCTAGTAGGAGACGACGAGTGATGAGGTACTCTTCCGATGAGGAGGAGGAGTACGAGGGTGAGGATGAGGCTGATGACCCTGAGCGGGAGGATGACCCTCAGGAGGCTGAGCATGGTAATGATGATGACCCTGAGGAGGAGGATGACCCTCAGGAGGATGAGATGCCTGATGATGATGATGATGAGTTAGCACCACCAGCTCAGGCTGAGGAGCCTGATTCACCTGTGCACCCGATTGAGCCCGATTCACCTGATCATCCGTTCTTGTTTGATTTGCCACCTGGTAGTCCCGTTGAGTCGGATGCATCGTCTGAGGTTTCTGCTGAGCATGCAGAGTTGGGTGAGGTTGGCAGGTTGTGGGCTCGGATTACTGAGCTTAGTGACAGAGTTGCACACGTATCTGATCGACTTGAGAGAGTTATTGGAGAGTTTTTAGCAGATTTGAGAGTTGATTTGACTGTCGCTGTGGGCAGGGCTACTGAACTGAGGAGAGTTATGATGGATGTCCATGAGCATATCGATAGTTTGCAGCGAGGATTCGTTACTGCTCGTGAGGCCGACCGCAAGCTTTGGCAAAGGAATGCCGAGCTAGAGAAGGAGGTGGCTGACCTCAAGAGAGACCGAGACACCCATAGCGTGGAGTTAGGATCGTTATGGAGGGATCTTGATGGCTTGAGGCAGGAGTTGAGGATTCTCCGTCAGCCCCGTGGCTAGTTGCTTGAGTTATATTATCTTGTTGCTTTCTTAGCCGAGGAGTGTTCGGTTAGAAAAGCTAGTTATCATATTTTGATGTATTTGTTTGGTATTCGTCTCTTTTGGAACGATTAGTATGTTTGGTGTTATCCGATGGTTGGAACGATGTTAGATCGCTATTGTATGATTGATGGTTGTTAGTATATGATATTATGTGATTTTGGGTGTTACGGAAATTGAGTCCTTATTCGCTTATTATTACATAGCATGTCGTTGCCATTCCTGCTGTGACTACTCCTACACCTGCTCGTCGAGGTCGTCGACCTACTCGAAATGTTGAAACCCCTACTTCTGACAACTTGGACACCACTAACCGTAACAACAGGAATCAAAATGTTGATGTTCAGGGAGACAATGGTCATGTTCCACTTAATGCACCTACTGTGGATCAAGCAATGATCAACCAACTCGTGGAGCAAAGAGTTGCTGAACTACTCGCTGAGTCAAATCATTCCAACAATTCTGCTGGAACTTTTCCACCTGTTCGTGCTAATGGATGTCATTATAAGGAATTCAAGATTTGTGGACCCATTGAGTTTGGTGGAAATGAAGGAGTGGTTTACTTGGTTAGGTGGATTGAGAAGACTGAGTCAGTGTTTAATGTCAGTGGTTGTGCGGAGAATGCGAAGGTAAAGTTTGCTTCTTTTACTTTCAAGGATGAAGCTTTGACTTGGTGGAACAACTACCGAAATGCAGTTGGGAGTGATGTAGCATATGCTATGACCTGGGAGCAATTTAAGTCCTTGTTGATTCAGACTTATTGCCCAAGGAATGAGGTCAAGAAGCTAGAGATTGAGTTTTGGAACCACAAGGTGAAAGGTAATGATATGGCGACTTACAATCGTCGTTACCAGGAGTTAGCCTTGTTGTGCCCAGATATGGTGAAAACCGAGACGCAAAAGATTGAGAGGTATACTGATGGATTGCCTGTAGCTACGAGGAATGATGTAATTTCTGCTAGGCCTGCAAACATCCATGAGGCAATCACAATTGCTCAACAACTTATGGATTCGTTAGAATTAGAAGAAGCTGATAAGGAGAAGAATGGAAAGAGAAAGAGAGACCGTCACTCTAAGAGTAATGATCACCGAAGCAAGAGACAAGCTAAGGCTTATGCTATTGGGAATGGAGACAAGAAGAATCAGAACGGTGACGCACCCAAGTGTGATCGTTGCCATCAGCATCACACTGGATGGTGTAGTGTGAAATGCCAGAATTGCTCAAAGAAAGGACATACAGCTAGGGACTGTAGAGCTCGACCTCTTGCAATGGTTCAAGCTGCTCCTGAGATGAGAAACAAGGCAGATGTTACCTGTTATGGATGTGGAAAGAAGGGACACTATAGGAATGAGTGTAGAGAATCGCGGAACCGTGGAAACCAAGGCTCGGGTGGTAATGGGTACAATTATGGAAACCGTGGAGCTGGAGGAAATCGTGGACGACAAGATAATGGGGACCAACGTGTGGAAGCTGGAGCTGCTCAAGGGAGAGTGTATGCGCTCGGGAACGAGAGGGGAGAAGACCCGAACGTCGTTACTGGTACGTTCCTTCTCAATAATCGTTATGCTTCCATACTGTTTGATACTGGTGCCGATAGGAGTTTTGTGTCCACTACATTTGCACCCTTACTAGAGAAACCCCCGATGGCCTTAGGAATTGGATATGATATTGAGTTAGCTAATGGAAACATAGAAAGGATTAATACCATCATTCGCGGTTGTACATTAAATTTCTTGAACCACCCTTTCAATATAGATCTTCTACCCGTCACGTTAGGAAGTTTTGATGTAATCATTGGTATGGATTGGTTGTCGAAGTATCGTGCTCACATACTTTGCGACGAGAAGATCGTGCGTGTACCATACGGAAAGGAGGTCCTAAATATACTAGGAGACCGAGAGGATTCTAGGAGCCCATCCCGATTAGCGGTGATTGCTTGCACTAAATTACCGAAGCTAATAGAGAAGGGATGTTATCTTTTCTTAGCTCAAATTTTTGAGAAGGGAGAGACGAAGAAAAAGGAAAGGTGTATTGGAGATGTGCCTATAGTTCGTGATTTTCCTGATGTATTTCCCGATGATTTGCCGGGAATCCCACCGACTAGACAAGTGGAGTTTCAGATTGAGTTGATACCCGGTGCTGCACCTGTAGCACGAGCACCTTATCGTCTTGCACCTACCGAACTGGAAGAGTTGTCGAAACAATTGGCGGAGTTAGCCGAAAAGGGATTCATAAGACCAAGTTCATCACCTTGGGGAGCCCCAGTCTTGTTTGTGAAGAAGAAGGATGGATCGTTTCGTATGTGTATTGACTATAGAGAGTTAAATAAGTTAACGGTGAAGAATCGATACCCGTTACCTAGGATCGATGATTTATTCGATCAACTTCAAGGATCAAGTGTGTATTCGAAGATCGATTTGAGATCGGGATATCATCAACTTCGAGTTCGTGAGGAGGATATTCCGAAAACGGCTTTCAGAACCCGTTACGGGCATTATGAGTTTCAGGTGATGCCGTTTGGGTTGACTAACGCACCAGCAATATTCATGGATCTCATGAATCGCGTGTGTAAGCCATACTTGGATAAGTTCGTGATTGTATTCATCGATGACATTCTGATTTATTCAAAGAGTGAGAAAGAACATGAGGAGCATTTAAGACTCATTTTGGAATTACTCAGGAAGGAGAAACTTTATGCCAAGTTTTCGAAATGTGAATTTTGGATTTCGACCGTACAATTTTTGGGTCACGTGATTGATAGACAAGGAGTCCACGTGGATCCTGCAAAAATTGAAGCAATAAAAGATTGGGCTGCACCTACAACCCCAACCGAGGTTCGTCAATTTTTGGGTTTAGCTGGCTATTACCGAAGATTCATAGAGGGATTTTCGAAGATAGCTAAACCATTGACCAAATTGACTCAAAAGAGTGTTACTTATGAATGGGGAGATAAAGAAGAGGAAGCATTTCAATTGCTTAAGAAAATGTTGTGTAGCGCTCCTATCTTAGCGTTACCAGAAGGTAACGAGGATTTCGTCGTCTATTGTGATGCCTCACATAAAGGTTTAGGAGCCGTATTAATGCAACGGGAGAAGGTGATAGCTTATGCTTCCCGACAGCTCAAAAAGCATGAGAAAAACTACACTACCCATGATTTGGAACTCGGTGCTGTGGTTTTTGCTTTAAGGATATGGAGACATTACTTGTACGGAACCAAGTGTGTTGTATTTACTGACCATAAAAGTTTACAACACATCTTGAATCAAAAAGAGCTCAACATGAGACAACGACGTTGGATCGAGTTGCTAAGCGATTATGACTGTGAAATCCGCTACCATCCTGGTAAAGCAAACGTTGTTGCTGATGCTCTTAGTCGAAAAGAAAGGATACCACCATTACGAGTTAAGTCATTGGGAATGACTATAGTATCGCCATTACCATCTCAGATACTCGAAGCTCAAACGGAAGCATTGAAAGCAGAGAATAGATCTGCCGAGAACATATTTGGGATGGCTGATAATGAGAAAGGATTTGTTAAGCGTTCGGATGGATTGTTATGTTTTGGAGATCGGATTTGGGTACCGTTATATGGAGAAATTCGAGAATTGATTATGCATGAGTCGCATAAGTCAAAGTACTCCATTCACCCTGGTTCCGATAAAATGTACCAAGATCTTAAGAAGTTCTATTGGTGGCCAAATATGAAGGCAGAAATAGCGTCGTACGTTAGTAAGTGCTTGACATGCGCCAAGGTTAAGGCTGAACACCAGAGACCGTCAGGACTGCTAACGCAACCAGAACTTCCAGTCTGGAAATGGGAGCGGATTACTATGGACTTCATTACCAAATTACCGAGGACAGCTAGCGGTTGTGACGCTATCTGGGTAATTGTGGACCGTCTGACAAAGTCTGCTCATTTCTTAGCTATTAGTGAAGATGATAGTGTGGATAAGCTTGCGAGGTTATATGTGAAGGAAATTATTTCGCGTCATGGAGTTCCGATATCTATTATTTCGGATCGTGATAGTCGTTTTACGTCAGCTTTGTGGCGATCACTACAAACGGCTTTGGGGACGAGGCTTGATATGAGTACTGCATATCATCCCCAAACCGATGGTCAAAGTGAGAGGACCATACAGACGTTAGAGGATATGCTTCGTGCATGCATCATAGACTTTGGTAAAGGCTGGGAGAAGTATTTGCCCCTTGCGGAATTCTCCTATAATAACAGCTACCACACAAGTCTTAAGGCTGCACCATTCGAAGTTTTATATGGCAGAAAGTGTCGTTCGCCTATTGGTTGGGCAGAAGTTGGAGATAGTCAACTTACAGGCCCTGAGCTTATTTTGGAAACTACCGAGAAAGTAACGCAGATTCGTGATCGGTTGCAAGCCGCCAGAGATAGGCAGAAGAGCTACGCCGATCAGAGACGTAAACCTTTAGAGTTCCAGGTTGGAGACAAAGTGATGCTGAAAGTCTCGCCTTGGAAAGGTGTAATACGTTTCGGGAAACGTGGTAAACTCAACCCGCGCTACATTGGACCATTCTTGATCTTAGAAAGAATTGGGCCCGTGGCTTATAGGTTGGAATTACCGTCTGAACTGAGCAAAGTTCACGATGTGTTTCACGTGAGTAATTTGAAGAAGTGCCTTTCTGATGAAATGCCCGTCATTCCAATGAGGGACATTCGTATTGATGAGAAATTGAATTTCGTGGAGGAGCCGATCGAGATTTTAGATCGTGAAGTTAAACGACTCAAGAGGAGTCGCATTCCGCTCGTCAAGGTTCGTTGGAACTCCCGACATGGACCGGAATTTACGTGGGAACGTGAGGACGAGTTCAGGAAGAGATATCCGAAGCTTTTCACTTCGTAGATGGACATTTTTCCGAGTGAAACCCGGGACGGGTTTCCTTCTGAGACGGGGAGGATGTGACAACCGGCAGTTTAGGGAGCCATTTTAAAAATCCGCATTTCGATATAAGTTCGTTTATAATTTTTATTTGAAATTTTCATTTCACAACGAACTTGTAAGACCTATTTTATGGAAATTTTATTTAATAATGTTATGGTATTCGTGAATTATGTTCATAATTCGTTTTTGATTATGTGATCGGTGATGTATATTTGAATTCTCACTTGGTACTACGTTGACTTTGGCACTAGGATTACCTAACATAGTTTTATGATTCGTCTTAACGAGTCCGTTATTATTTTAATTGATTACGAGAGGTTCTCGTGTAATATGGAAATTTTAAAATGAGTTCGGGTTCGGGCCACGTGTTTTTACATTTACCCATGTTACCCGCTCGATCGTAATAATATTATTATTATTACTAATATTATTATTATTTACACTTCTTATTATTATTATTACATTTACAAAAAAAAAAAAAAAAAAAAAAAAAAAAAAAAAAAAAAAAAAAGTTAATAAGGGGGCGTTTGGTCCGGTTCACACAAACACAAATCACACACTAATTTTCTTATCTCTCTCTCACCTCACTCTCATCCTCTCCACACCAAAACCCTAGCCGCCGAACCACTGTTCCGGCCACCACCATCACACCGCCACCCTCATCACCAAACAAACACCACCATCTTGTTCCTTATCTTCTCCTCTTTCATTTGAGCTATCACACGCGCCCTAAAACACCTTTTAACATCACGTAATCCTATTAAATCCGAACGGTGTACCCTTGTTTTTTTACTAGATCCGCGTGTCTATTGGTTCAAGAAGGTGAGTATTGATAACTAGGCACCTTGGGTGCCTCGATATGGTTCTAAGTCCGTGGAAACATGGCTTAAAATTTATGGGTTTGATGATATACGAGCTAAACATGTTGGGAAATTAATGGTTTTGATAATAATACACGTTTGGTATCCGGGCTTGGTTTAGTTTTGTCGGGTCGAAGTGTACCCGAGGGTGGAAACCCTCGGTTTGGTCTTGTTCTTTCGGCTATTCGAAGCCTTTGTTTATTGGTGATCGATTGAGGATATTGGATCCTCATTCTTGTTGTTTGACCGAGTATTGATGGTCAAGGTTAACCATGGTTTTCGAGTGGTTTCTTGGCCGACCACCCAAAGTGGGTCATGTGGATTGATAGCTCGATGCTATCTTGGTTCGACTCGATGGAGTCAAGGCCTCTCGGCCGTATATGGTTAATGTTGCCGAGACCCAAGTGGTCGAATGGCAAGTTGGTGTGTGGCTCTTTGGAGCTTATATTTTTGGTGATCTTTGGTTTGTTCTTCGAGCCATGGTGCTCGTGATGTGACCGAGACTCAATTCGAGTCGTATGGCCTCGGGTTCGGATTGGTAAACCGACCCGAACACCAATTTTGGTTAATGTTATTTGTGTTAATGGTAAACTATTTGTTATTGTTATGATTATTTTTTTTTTTTTTTTGGTAGATGATTATTGTTGTGGTATTATATTTCTCGGTCGAATGCTTGGGCCGAATTGGAATGGATATTGGTTTTGGTTATGGTTTGATTATTGAGAAGTTGTTGTCGATTGGGATATGATATGAGGACCGGTTATGAGACGGTCGTTAGATGACGGAGATAGGTTAGTCGGGTACCGTAGTCGGACCTTATTGTTGTAGCCCGTGTTTGAGATTGTGTTTGGACGGAGATTGGTTATTTTATGACTTTTGCTCGTTATTGGACTTGGACAATGAGCCGAGAGTCATGACTCGGACATATGACCATTTCGTGTAACTCAATAAATATTAAAAATAAAACGAGAATAATAAAACTCGTAATAATAATTATTAGTAATATGAACGTTTATACGAAAGTATATACGTGAATAACGTATATATAACTATATAAACGCGTATATTAATAATAATAATAATCACGAGTCGTATTATAAATAATACGATTAGATACATATTAGGCTACGAAAGTGGCGTAATATTAATTAAACGTATTATTATTATTAGAAATTATGTTATAAACGGGAAACTCCCGACAATTATGAAACGTTTAATAAAAAGTCGTTTTGGATATATAACGAATAAACTTATTGAGTTAGGCGAAATTGTCGTCACTCGGGTCCAGGTAAGTTATTATTTGTGACATTCGTGTTGTCTCGGATATATGACGACTAATATAGACGTTCTCTATAAATAAATAACCACCCAACCGTAAGGTTGAGTCGGGTTGTTTGATTATATGAAACGAATATATTAGTGGGCATCGTATCCTACGACGCCCATAGGTTGTAGTATATGTAAAGGGTAATAGATTGCGAGTGTATATATCGGGAAATCTGGCCAATTTGACGATATATACGAGGAATTTATTAAACTATGATATATACTATATAGTAATTATGTGCTATGTGCTTATATGTGCCTTAGATTGGGTGTAATCTTGGAACGGTATATTACGTAAATAAATATGAGGATTATCAAATCGACGGATTTGGTAAACTTTGGCGATTTATTTAAATGATATATTGGGCTAATATTAGATCTATAGTTTATTATATGTTCTATGTGCGATCTTATTGGTTTGTTTTGAGTCGACCCACCACCCGTATGGATACCAAACGCAAATACACCAAACTAATACGAAATGGATTTTCGGTAATAAAACGGATTCTCGTCCGGGTTTGGGAATATTATATATTTGAGGAAATGATTTCTGAAAGAGTTAATATTGTTAGGTCGTGCCAAGTCCGTAGTTGCTGTTTCGTGAGTTATCATACATCTTATTGCTACCTACCTCGTCTTGCTATATTTCTGGACTTGAGGTGAGTCATAGCCCCACTTTTTACTCTTGAACTATGTTTTCAACGATTGGGGTGAGAAACGTGCAAATCATTTTACGTGGACTATTATCGCTTTTATATTATTTCTAAACTTGCTATGCGTATGGACTAGGATCTATAGTCAGCTTTAGTCACTCCTTATGTGTACTATTCAAGGTTGGCTTATTTGTTATTGTCAGCTTTAGTCACACGGTTAGTGTGTACTATTCAAGGTTGACTTATTAGATACTGTAGTGTGCACCTATAGGTTATTATTACTTCGGAGGTTATCCGAGTAATTATTGGTATTGCGGGGGTTACCCGAATACTTATGTTGTTACGGAAGGGTATCCGTGTGTTTGGTTATTACGGAAGGGTTTCCGTGTGTTATGTTGAGAGCGGAGGGTATCCGCAGGCTTTTAGCGAATCCTTAGTCTAGCTAGCAAGCGTTTTGCGTACATGTCCACTATATTATTAGTTGAACTTAAACCTATGATCTCACCAGCGAAAGCTGACTTTTAGCACGTTTTCTCAGGTAATTAAGTGTTGAGGTGCATGCTTGGATTGGAAGGCTCGGCTGTGGCACACGGTTATGGATCTATATTTTCTAAACTCTGATAATTAAATTTGGACCTATTGTTATTTTATTTTGGGCCTAACTCTGAATGATGTTGGGATAAATGTAAACCTTAAAACCCCGTATTTGGTTGTGTTTTTACTATGTTTACTTTATCTCGTTCTATATTGTCTTGTGTTGGATACCAATCCCCGTAGCACCCCGAAAGCTTGTTGAGTCTTCCGCTGTATCGAATTTTGGGGGTGTTACACCTTAACCCGACCCGATTTGACACGAACCCGACCGACCCCATAAGATTAACACCCCTAATGGTAACTAAAACACGACCAATGACACCACTGTGTACATCAGCTATTTTTATTTACAATAATTTCATGACTAAATTAGTGTTATAAGGAGACCGAGGATGCCACTTAAATATACCCATTTATACAAATTAAATCGCCTGCACAACTCAATTTTGGGCCCACACAACTCTTTAACGACTCAATCTTAAAGTTGACATAGTTCTTAATTTTGTGCCTCCAAGACGCATCCACACACGGGTCGGTAATGGGAAGAATGCGTCATATCTTTGCCAGGTGAGATGAGGATTGACTTCATGACCGATGCATTACGAATGGTCTTATTAGTTTTTTATGTTTTAAAATTGATTCTGTTTTTGCTAAATTTTTAATTTTTGGGTAAAAACTAAAACAGTTTTATATAGATAAGTAAGACGTTGTTTTTTCACTTGCTTTTCTCAATTTAGTAATATCTAAAGTAGTGAAGAAGGCGTTCAAACAAAAATTGATATTTCATCGAAAAATGTTGAAAGTAACCTCCTACACTTGTCGTCCCCTTTTATTTCATCAAATGGCATTTTGGTGATATGTACAGTTGTACACCACTAATTCTTCATTTTGATATTGTATTGTGTGCATCATTAGTGTAATTTAGTGGTGTGCACACCATTTTTAGTGGTGTATATATCACATCCTTTTTCGAAACTATGTCGCCCAACTTCTTTATTCACTTTCTTTCCATTATATTTTAAAAACTAATAATTGAAATAACTTAATTTATAAAATATACGGTAATTACATACACCAAAAACAAGTAGTGAAATTGAGGGGGGATTGGTCTGATGTGAAAATTAAGGTTTTGTTTTGGTTTAGAATTTGGGGAGAGCCAATATAAAAAGTGTGTGGGCGAGTTTTTGAAATTCAATATTATTATTGGTCTTCCTATGTTTTAAGGGTGTGTTTGTTTCGGCTTATGGCTTATCTGATCTTGAGCTTATGTTTTATAAATTTACTTTTTGTGACTTATTTTGAAAATTTTCATCTTTTATAAGCTTATTATATCATAATAAACTTATATAAACTGAAAAGTTTTAAAATAAGTCAACTTATGAAACATAAGCCCATAACCAAATAAGCTATAAGCTGACTATATAAGTCGAAATAAACACCCCTTAAGAAGCTGTTTTCTACTTGTTTTTTCTCAATGTAGTAATAACCAGAGTTGTGAGGTTCAAAATAAAAAGTAGGATACCACCTAAAAAGTGTAGAAAGTAACCTCCTACTAATGGCACGTGTCCCCATCTATTCCATCCAATGGCATTTTTGTAATTTCATTATCGTCCTCGTGGTATGTTTATATTGGAAGTAAAGTTCTTACATTATCGAAAGTGCGGTCGTTGTATTTGTGAGAAACTATTGGTACAGACATCATCACAATGCGTTAGTTGCTTAATTATACATTGTTTATATCCTTTATATAAGTTAATTTGAGGTATTTTGTGAATATGTAGGTAATATGTAAAATGGAGTTATAATGGTTTCATCTTAATGCATATGACGTCATGTTTCATCTTTGTGTTATAAAATTAATTTGATAATTAGTTGTAAGACGGTATAATATTGTGGTTGTTTCGTTCGTGCCGAACTGTGCCACGTTACGTACGAGACGAGTGGTGCCAATACACATATTCCATGCCCCAGAATTAATTATTGATTTAGTACTAGTTTTGGTCTATGAAACTCGAGCAACCGTAATCTCTATTAAAACAAATACATTAGATATATTGCGACCAACCTAAAACCAAAAGTGATTGTGTTTTTAATCCATAAGTTTTACAGTCTCAATCTCATTGCTTGCGTTAATTTAAGTTTTCTTAGTTTTTATAGTTTAAAGTAGTAGTAGTCGTCGTAATTAATCTCTCCCGGTTAAAATAATTTACTTTAATCGTTTAAGCAATTAGGAATTATAGCGTTAACCATAAGCTTCTCGTGGATACGATCTTTATTTAACCTATTCTAAAGTAGGTTAATTAAGGTTATTTTTTGTAGAGTCAACGATTTATTTCGCTTTGAGGCATGGACGAAATCCACATCAAAAGTTTTCTACAAGGACGACGCATGCATTTTCGAAAAGAGAATGGTTGCGCATACAATTTGAATAATACTACATGGACGATTTTTGCGATTCACTCTTTATTATTTGGTACTTTTTTCTTTTGAGATGTTTGTCAAAATACTTGTTTATTGTTCGCTAAAAAGTTGAAGTTGACAAGAAAACATATATAACATGTGTATTTATATAAGTAGAATTAAAAGTAATGGATATCAAAAACTTCCGCTGTAGCACAACTCATTAAATCAAATGAATGATTCGGCTCCTTTAACAAGGAGTCCCAGGTTCGAGTCCTGGCAGTGGATATATATTTTTTATTAACTAAAATACAAGTTTTACTATTTTTCTTACTCAAGTTTCCCATGTACTGTTATTTTTTAACTGCATTCAACAAAAACATATATAGCATGTGTATTTATAACAAGTGAGATTACTATTTGTCAAAGAAACCATAATCTTTCAACCTTTTTTAGTCTTGTTGCAAACAATAAAATTGTGTTCAACAAGAATTATATCTAGATTCAACAAGATGACAACAACCAAAATCTATTTTTAAGGAACAAAACCATGCGAAAAACTACGCTATTAAGCAGAGGTTACCCGACATCTAGGCCACTCCGCAATTGTATCAAAAGGACATGAACAACCAGCAAATCGATCTGCACATTTGCATCTGCATGGTAACCGACGTGAACCACAAGCACATCTATCCGTTTGGCAATTATCAAAATCCTAGAAGTACGTGCAACCAAACCATTTGTATAGCAAAACTCACATCGAGAAAAACCGGTAACTAGGACTAAACCAATCTTCCCACAAACCAAATCTTTTCCAGTATGATATTTAGGTGATTAGCCTCTGCCGTTAAGAACTACTCTATGCGATACTCTCCAAATAACATAAAACGAGATCTATGCAAAATTGATTTCAGAAACAACATTTTATGCCTTACGCTTTTTTTTGGAACAGCATGCCTTTCGCTAACTAAAGCATCTCTAAATTTTGTATCTACTTTTGGTACAACATCTGAAAGAGTTGTCATACACCACCAAAAAAGTATAAAATCAACATCATAACATACCATTTCATTTGAACATATAGCATGTTAATAAGAAGCTATTTACAGACTAAATATCGGCTTTCTTGTGAGAAGAAAGCTCATTTTCGGTTAGCAAAAACCTCACCAAACCATATGTTAGATGAAAAGCCTCATAAACCTTTATATTGAAACAACTTAAATTGATATTGCAATAATTTAACATTGCATATTTACTAAAACTCAATGAACAAAAGTTAAAAAACTGGTTATGGGTCTGATCTAGTTCAACATGTACTTAAAATTCGCCCGCTATTCCTATCTGCCCCACCCTCTCCTTTTTCCACCTCTATTCAGACAACATATTAGATCATACCACTTTAATTTGAACAAATTAGATAGATACTCTGCTATTTTTTATTTTAGAACATGTAATTTAAACAAGTTATTTTTTCTCTCAACTTAATAACACGAGATATGGTTATTTTCATTTTTCTTTTATCTATTTCAATAACATATGATTCAACACTTCATTTATTTTTTCATTTCTTTTCCCTTTACTATTCTCTTTCTTTTCCTTTGTTTTAAAACTTGAGAACACAGTGCAAATCTTTAGTCTCCGCCATCTTAAAAACTAGTTTGTTTTGGAAAACCTCATATTCCAATTCTGTAATATTTGTAGTGATAGTTAACACTTTAGATATTGATAAAACTCAATAGACAAACGGCAAAAACTGTTGCCAATTTGCCATGACACATCGGGTTAACTTAAACCAATCGAATTGACCCGCACCTGACTAACCCAAATTCAAATAGGGTTTGGGTTCGGGTATGTTATTTTAGCCTTGACCTGACCTTAACCCGACCCGATTTGACACGAACCCGACCGACCCCATAAGATTAACACCCCTAATGGTAACTAAAACACGACCAATGACACCACTGTGTACATCAGCTATTTTTATTTACAATAGTTTCATGACTAAATTAGTGTTATAAGGAGACCGAGGATGCCACTTAAATATACCCATTTATACAAATTAAATCGCCTGCACAACTCAATTTTGGGCCCACACAACTCTTTAACGACTCAATCTTAAAGTTGACATAGTTCTTAATTTTGTGCCTCCAAGACGCATCCACACACGGGTCGGTAATGGGAAGAATGCGTCATATCTTTGCCAGGTGAGATGAGGATTGACTTCATGACCGATGCATTACGAATGGTCTTATTAGTTTTTTATGTTTTAAAATTGATTCTGTTTTTGCTAAATTTTTAATTTTTGGGTAAAAACTAAAACAGTTTTGTATAGATAAGTAAGACGTTGTTTTTTCACTTGCTTTTCTCAATTTAGTAATATCTAAAGTAGTGACGAAGGCGTTCAAACAAAAATTGATATTTCATCGAAAAATGTTGAAAGTAACCTCCTACACTTGTCGTCCCCTTTTATTTCATCAAATGGCATTTTGGTGATATGTACAGTTGTACACCACTAATTCTTCATTTTGATATTGTATTGTGTGCATCATTAGTGTAATTTAGTGGTGTGCACACCATTTTTAGTGGTGTATATATCACATCCTTTTTCGAAACTATGTCGCCCAACTTCTTTATTCACTTTCTTTCCATTATATTTTAAAAACTAATAATTGAAATAACTTAATTTATAAAATATACGGTAATTACATACACCAAAAACAAGTAGTGAAATTGAGGGGGGATTGGTCTGATGTGAAAATTAAGGTTTTGTTTTGGTTTAGAATTTGGGGAGAGCCAATATAAAAAGTGTGTGGGCGAGTTTTTGAAATTCAATATTATTATTGGTCTTCCTATGTTTTAAGGGTGTGTTTGTTTCGGCTTATGGCTTATCTGATCTTGAGCTTATGTTTTATAAATTTACTTTTTGTGACTTATTTTGAAAATTTTCATCTTTTATAAGCTTATTATATCATAATAAACTTATATAAACTGAAAAGTTTTAAAATAAGTCAACTTATGAAACATAAGCCCATAACCAAATAAGCTATAAGCTGACTATATAAGTCGAAATAAACACCCCTTAAGAAGCTGTTTTCTACTTGTTTTTTCTCAATGTAGTAATAACCAGAGTTGTGAGGTTCAAAATAAAAAGTAGGATACCACCTAAAAAGTGTAGAAAGTAACCTCCTACTAATGGCACGTGTCCCCATCTATTCCATCCAATGGCATTTTTGTAATTTCATTATCGTCCTCGTGGTATGTTTATATTGGAAGTAAAGTTCTTACATTATCGAAAGTGCGGTCGTTGTATTTGTGAGAAACTATTGGTACAGACATCATCACAATGCGTTAGTTGCTTAATTATACATTGTTTATATCCTTTATATAAGTTAATTTGAGGTATTTTGTGAATATGTAGGTAATATGTAAAATGGAGTTATAATGGTTTCATCTTAATGCATATGACGTCATGTTTCATCTTTGTGTTATAAAATTAATTTGATAATTAGTTGTAAGACGGTATAATATTGTGGTTGTCTCGTTCGTGCCGAACTGTGCCACGTTACGTACGAGACGAGTGGTGCCAATACACATATTCCATGCCCCAGAATTAATTATTGATCTAGTACTAGTTTTTGTCTATGAAACTCGAGCAACCGTAATCTCTATTAAAACAAATACATTAGATATATTGCGACCAACCTAAAACCAAAAGTGATTGTGTTTTTAATCCATAAGTTTTACAGTCTCAATCTCATTGCTTGCGTTAATTTAAGTTTTCTTAGTTTTTATAGTTTAAAGTAGTAGTAGTCGTCGTAATTAATCTCTCCCGGTTAAAATAATTTACTTTTTTCGTCTAAGCAACTAGGAATTATAGCGTTAACCATAAGCTTCTCGTGGATACGATCTTTATTTAACCTATTCTAAAGTAGGTTAATTAAGGTTATTTTTTGTAGAGTCAACGATTTATTTCGCTTTGAGGCATGGACGAAATCCACATCAAAAGTTTTCTACAAGGACGACGCATGCATTTTCGAAAAGAGAATGGTTGCGCATACAATTTGAATAATACTACATGGACGATTTTTGCGATTCACTCTTTATTATTTGGTACTTTTTTCTTTTGAGATGTTTGTCAAAATACTTGTTTATTGTTCGCTAAAAAGTTGAAGTTGACAAGAAAACATATATAACATGTGTATTTATATAAGTAGAATTAAAAGTAATGGATATCAAAAACTTCCGCTGTAGCACAACTCATTAAATCAAATGAATGATTCGGCTCCTTTAACAAGGAGTCCCAGGTTCGAGTCCTGGCAGTGGATATATATTTTTTATTAACTAAAATACAAGTTTTACTATTTTTCTTACTCAAGTTTCCCATGTACTGTTATTTTTTAACTGCATTCAACAAAAACATATATAGCATGTGTATTTATAACAAGTGAGATTACTATTTGTCAAAGAAACCATAATCTTTCAACCTTTTTTAGTCTTGTTGCAAACAATAAAATTGTGTTCAACAAGAATTATATCTAGATTCAACAAGATGACAACAACCAAAATCTATTTTTAAGGAACAAAACCATGCGAAAAACTACGCTATTAAGCAGAGGTTACCCGACATCTAGGCCACTCCGCAATTGTATCAAAAGGACATGAACAACCAGCAAATCGATCTGCACATTTGCATCTGCATGGTAACCGACGTGAACCACAAGCACATCTATCCGTTTGGCAATTATCAAAATCCTAGAAGTACGTGCAACCAAACCATTTGTATAGCAAAACTCACATCGAGAAAAACCGGTAACTAGGACTAAACCAATCTTCCCACAAACCAAATCTTTTCCAGTATGATATTTAGGTGATTAGCCTCTGCCGTTAAGAACTACTCTATGCGATACTCTCCAAATAACATAAAACGAGATCTATGCAAAATTGATTTCAGAAACAACATTTTATGCCTTACGCTTTTTTTTGGAACAGCATGCCTTTCGCTAACTAAAGCATCTCTAAATTTTGTATCTACTTTTGGTACAACATCTGAAAGAGTTGTCATACACCACCAAAAAAGTATAAAATCAACATCATAACATACCATTTCATTTGAACATATAGCATGTTAATAAGAAGCTATTTACAGACTAAATATCGGCTTTCTTGTGAGAAGAAAGCTCATTTTCGGTTAGCAAAAACCTCACCAAACCATATGTTAGATGAAAAGCCTCATAAACCTTTATATTGAAACAACTTAAATTGATATTGCAATAATTTAACATTGCATATTTACTAAAACTCAATGAACAAAAGTTAAAAAACTGGTTATGGGTCTGATCTAGTTCAACATGTACTTAAAATTCGCCCGCTATTCCTATCTGCCCCACCCTCTCCTTTTTCCACCTCTATTCAGACAACATATTAGATCATACCACTTTAATTTGAACAAATTAGATAGATACTCTGCTATTTTTTATTTTAGAACATGTAATTTAAACAAGTTATTTTTTCTCTCAACTTAATAACACGAGATATGGTTATTTTCATTTTTCTTTTATCTATTTCAATAACATATGATTCAACACTTCATTTATTTTTTCATTTCTTTTCCCTTTACTATTCTCTTTCTTTTCCTTTGTTTTAAAACTTGAGAACACGGTGCAAATCTTTAGTCTCCGCCATCTTAAAAACTAGTTTGTTTTGGAAAACCTCATATTCCAATTCTGTAATATTTGTAGTGATAGTTAACACTTTAGATATTGATAAAACTCAATAGACAAACGGCAAAAACTGTTGCCAATTTGCCATGACACATCGGGTTAACTTAAACCAATCGAATTGACCCGCACCTGACTAACCCAAATTCAAATAGGGTTTGGGTTCGGGTATGTTATTTTAGCCTTGACCTGACCTTAACCCGACCCGATTTGACACGAACCCGACCGACCCCATAAGATTAACACCCCTAATGGTAACTAAAACACGACCAATGACACCACTGTGTACATCAGCTATTTTTATTTACAATAGTTTCATGACTAAATTAGTGTTATAAGGAGACCGAGGATGCCACTTAAATATACCCATTTATACAAATTAAATCGCCTGCACAACTCAATTTTGGGCCCACACAACTCTTTAACGACTCAATCTTAAAGTTGACATAGTTCTTAATTTTGTGCCTCCAAGACGCATCCACACACGGGTCGGTAATGGGAAGAATGCGTCATATCTTTGCCAGGTGAGATGAGGATTGACTTCATGACCGATGCATTACGAATGGTCTTATTAGTTTTTTATGTTTTAAAATTGATTCTGTTTTTGCTAAATTTTTAATTTTTGGGTAAAAACTAAAACAGTTTTGTATAGATAAGTAAGACGTTGTTTTTTCACTTGCTTTTCTCAATTTAGTAATATCTAAAGTAGTGACGAAGGCGTTCAAACAAAAATTGATATTTCATCGAAAAATGTTGAAAGTAACCTCCTACACTTGTCGTCCCCTTTTATTTCATCAAATGGCATTTTGGTGATATGTACAGTTGTACACCACTAATTCTTCATTTTGATATTGTATTGTGTGCATCATTAGTGTAATTTAGTGGTGTGCACACCATTTTTAGTGGTGTATATATCACATCCTTTTTCGAAACTATGTCGCCCAACTTCTTTATTCACTTTCTTTCCATTATATTTTAAAAACTAATAATTGAAATAACTTAATTTATAAAATATACGGTAATTACATACACCAAAAACAAGTAGTGAAATTGAGGGGGGATTGGTCTGATGTGAAAATTAAGGTTTTGTTTTGGTTTAGAATTTGGGGAGAGCCAATATAAAAAGTGTGTGGGCGAGTTTTTGAAATTCAATATTATTATTGGTCTTCCTATGTTTTAAGGGTGTGTTTGTTTCGGCTTATGGCTTATCTGATCTTGAGCTTATGTTTTATAAATTTACTTTTTGTGACTTATTTTGAAAATTTTCATCTTTTATAAGCTTATTATATCATAATAAACTTATATAAACTGAAAAGTTTTAAAATAAGTCAACTTATGAAACATAAGCCCATAACCAAATAAGCTATAAGCTGACTATATAAGTCGAAATAAACACCCCTTAAGAAGCTGTTTTCTACTTGTTTTTTCTCAATGTAGTAATAACCAGAGTTGTGAGGTTCAAAATAAAAAGTAGGATACCACCTAAAAAGTGTAGAAAGTAACCTCCTACTAATGGCACGTGTCCCCATCTATTCCATCCAATGGCATTTTTGTAATTTCATTATCGTCCTCGTGGTATGTTTATATTGGAAGTAAAGTTCTTACATTATCGAAAGTGCGGTCGTTGTATTTGTGAGAAACTATTGGTACAGACATCATCACAATGCGTTAGTTGCTTAATTATACATTGTTTATATCCTTTATATAAGTTAATTTGAGGTATTTTGTGAATATGTAGGTAATATGTAAAATGGAGTTATAATGGTTTCATCTTAATGCATATGACGTCATGTTTCATCTTTGTGTTATAAAATTAATTTGATAATTAGTTGTAAGACGGTATAATATTGTGGTTGTCTCGTTCGTGCCGAACTGTGCCACGTTACGTACGAGACGAGTGGTGCCAATACACATATTCCATGCCCCAGAATTAATTATTGATCTAGTACTAGTTTTTGTCTATGAAACTCGAGCAACCGTAATCTCTATTAAAACAAATACATTAGATATATTGCGACCAACCTAAAACCAAAAGTGATTGTGTTTTTAATCCATAAGTTTTACAGTCTCAATCTCATTGCTTGCGTTAATTTAAGTTTTCTTAGTTTTTATAGTTTAAAGTAGTAGTAGTCGTCGTAATTAATCTCTCCCGGTTAAAATAATTTACTTTTTTCGTCTAAGCAACTAGGAATTATAGCGTTAACCATAAGCTTCTCGTGGATACGATCTTTATTTAACCTATTCTAAAGTAGGTTAATTAAGGTTATTTTTTGTAGAGTCAACGATTTATTTCGCTTTGAGGCATGGACGAAATCCACATCAAAAGTTTTCTACAAGGACGACGCATGCATTTTCGAAAAGAGAATGGTTGCGCATACAATTTGAATAATACTACATGGACGATTTTTGCGATTCACTCTTTATTATTTGGTACTTTTTTCTTTTGAGATGTTTGTCAAAATACTTGTTTATTGTTCGCTAAAAAGTTGAAGTTGACAAGAAAACATATATAACATGTGTATTTATATAAGTAGAATTAAAAGTAATGGATATCAAAAACTTCCGCTGTAGCACAACTCATTAAATCAAATGAATGATTCGGCTCCTTTAACAAGGAGTCCCAGGTTCGAGTCCTGGCAGTGGATATATATTTTTTATTAACTAAAATACAAGTTTTACTATTTTTCTTACTCAAGTTTCCCATGTACTGTTATTTTTTAACTGCATTCAACAAAAACATATATAGCATGTGTATTTATAACAAGTGAGATTACTATTTGTCAAAGAAACCATAATCTTTCAACCTTTTTTAGTCTTGTTGCAAACAATAAAATTGTGTTCAACAAGAATTATATCTAGATTCAACAAGATGACAACAACCAAAATCTATTTTTAAGGAACAAAACCATGCGAAAAACTACGCTATTAAGCAGAGGTTACCCGACATCTAGGCCACTCCGCAATTGTATCAAAAGGACATGAACAACCAGCAAATCGATCTGCACATTTGCATCTGCATGGTAACCGACGTGAACCACAAGCACATCTATCCGTTTGGCAATTATCAAAATCCTAGAAGTACGTGCAACCAAACCATTTGTATAGCAAAACTCACATCGAGAAAAACCGGTAACTAGGACTAAACCAATCTTCCCACAAACCAAATCTTTTCCAGTATGATATTTAGGTGATTAGCCTCTGCCGTTAAGAACTACTCTATGCGATACTCTCCAAATAACATAAAACGAGATCTATGCAAAATTGATTTCAGAAACAACATTTTATGCCTTACGCTTTTTTTTGGAACAGCATGCCTTTCGCTAACTAAAGCATCTCTAAATTTTGTATCTACTTTTGGTACAACATCTGAAAGAGTTGTCATACACCACCAAAAAAGTATAAAATCAACATCATAACATACCATTTCATTTGAACATATAGCATGTTAATAAGAAGCTATTTACAGACTAAATATCGGCTTTCTTGTGAGAAGAAAGCTCATTTTCGGTTAGCAAAAACCTCACCAAACCATATGTTAGATGAAAAGCCTCATAAACCTTTATATTGAAACAACTTAAATTGATATTGCAATAATTTAACATTGCATATTTACTAAAACTCAATGAACAAAAGTTAAAAAATTGTTTATGGGTCTGAGTCTGATCTAGTTCAACATGTACTTAAAATTCGCCCGCTATCGAATCTGCCCCACCCTCTCCTTTTTCCACCTCTATTCAGACAACATATTAGACCATGCCACTTTAATTTGAACATATTAGATAGATACTCTGCTATTTTTTATTTTAGAACATGTAATTTAAACAAGTTTTTTCTTTTTTCTTTCCCCCCAACTTAAGAACACGAGATATGGTTATTTTCATTTTTCTTTTATCTATTTCAATAACATATGATTCAACACTTCCTTTATTTTTTCATTTCTTTTCCCTTTACTATTCTTTTTCTTTTCCTTTGTTTTAAAACTTGAGAACACAATGCAAGTCTTTAGTCTCCGCCATCTTAAAAACTAGTTTGTTTTGGAAAACCTCATATTCCAATTCTTTATAAAACAATATTGTAATATTTGTAGTGATAGTTAACACTTTAGATATTGATAAAACTCAATAAACAAAAGGCAAAAACTGTTGCCAATTTGCCATGACACATCGGGTTAACTTAAACCTGAATGTACCTGACTCGAATTGATCCGCACTTTACTAACCCGAATTCAAATAGGGTTTGGGTTCGGGTATGTTATTTTTAGTCTTGACCTGACCTTAACCCGACCCGATTTGACACGAACCCGACCAACACCATCAGATTAACACCCCTAATGGTAACTAAAACACGACCAATGGCATTTTTGTAATTTCATTATCGTCCTCGTGGTTTGTTTATATTGGAAGAAAAGTTCTTACATTATCGAAAGTGCATGCATCGTACTTGTGAGAAACTATTGGTACGGACATCATCACAATGCGTTAATTGCTTAATTATACATTGTTTATATCCTTTATATAAGTTAATTTTAGGTAATTTGTGATTATGTAGGTAATATGTAAAATGGAGTTATAATGGTTTCATCTTAATGCATATGACGTCATGTTTCATGTTTGTGTTATACAATTAATTTGATAATTAGTTGTAAGACGGTATAATATTGTGGTTGTCTCGTTCGTGCCGAACTGTGCCACGTTACGTACGAGACGAGTGGTGCCAATACACATATTCCATGCCCCAGAATTAATTATTGATTTAGTACTAGTTTTTGTCTATGAAACTCGAGCAACCGTAATCTATATTAAAACAAATACATTAGATATATTGCGACCAACCTAAAACCAAAAGTGATTGTGTTTTTAATCCATAAGTTTTACAATCTCAATCTCATTGTTAGCGTTAATTTAAGTTTTCTTAGTTTTTATAGTTTGAAGTAGTAGCAATCGTCGTAATCAATCTCTCCCAACTAAAATAATTTACTTTTCATTGTATAAGCAATTAGGAATTATAGCGTTAACCATAAGCTTCTTGATGATACGATCTTTAATTTACCCTATTCTAATGTAGGTTAAGTAACGTTATTTTTTGTAGAGTCAACGATTTATTTCGCTTTGAGGCATGGACGAAATCCACATCAAAAGTTTTCTACAGGGACGACGCATGCATTTTCCAAAAGAGAAGGGTTGCACATACAATTTGAACATACTACATGGACGATTTTTGCGATTCACTCTTATTATTTGTTACTTTTTCTTTTGAGATGTTTGTGAAATACTTGTTTATTGTTCCCTAAAAAGTTGGAAGTTGACAAGAAAACATGTATAAGTAGAATTAAAAGTAAGGGATAACAATAACTTCCGCTGTAGCACAACTCATTAAATCAAATGAATGATTCGACTCCTCTAACCAGGAGACCCAGGTTCGAGTCCTGGCAGCGGTTATAAATTTTTTATAGCTAAAATACAAGTTTTACTATTTTTCTTACACAAGTTTTCCCATGTACTGTTATTTTTTAACTGCATTCAACAAAAACATATATTTATAACAAGTGAGATTACTATTTGTCAAAGAAACCATAATCTTTCAACCTTTTAGTCTTGTTTTGTGTTCAACAAGAGTTATATCTAGATTCAACAAGATGACAACAACCAATAAGGAACAAAACCATGCGAAAAACTACACTATTAAGCAGAGGTTACCCGACATCTAGGCCACTCCGCAATTGTATCAAAAGGACATGAACAACCAGCAAATCGATCTGCACATTTGCATCTGCATGGTAACCGACGTGAACCACTAGCACATCTATCTGTTTGCCAATTAGGCAATTATCAAAATCCTGGAAGTACATGCAATCAAACTACTTGTATAGCAAAACACACATAGAGAAAATACGATTACTAGGACTAAAACAATCTTCACACAAACCAAATCTTTTCCGGTCTAATATTCATGTGATTAGCCTGTCATATTGAGAACTACCCTAAGCATAAGTTTCTTTCATGCTCATAGTTCATCCAAAAGTGAAATTGCTTTCACAAGTTTTAAGTAACAAACCACGTAGTCCATAAATCACATTTCGAGCGCACAAAAGGGAGTAAAGTTATCAGCTATGATACAATACAACGTACAAAATTGATTACAGAAATAACATTTTTTTTTTTTTTTTTTTTTTTTTTTTTTTTTTTTTTTTTTTTTTTTTTTGGAACAACATGCCTTTCGCTAACTAAAGCATCTCTAAATTTTGTATCTACTTGTGGTACAACTTCTGAAAGAGTTGTCATACACCACGGAAAAAAAAATGTAAAATCAGTATCATAGGCTCATAGCATACCATTTCATTTGAACAGATTGCTTGTTAATAAGAAGCTCTTTCCAATCTAAATACCGACATTCTTGTTAGAAGAAAGCTCATTTTCGGTTCGCAAAAACCTCACCAAACCATATGTTAGATGAAAAACCTCATAAAACTTTATATTGAAACAAATTAGATTGATATTGCAATAGTTTAACATCGCATATATACTCAATGAACAAAAGTTAAAAAAAAAAAAAAAAAAAACTGATTATGGGTCCTCCTTTTTCCACCCCTATTCAGACTACATATTAGACCATACTACTTTAATTGGAACAAATTAGATTGATCCTGCTATTTTTTATTTTAGGACATGCAGTTTAAACAAGTTATTTTTCTATTGCTCCAACTTAAGAACATGAGTTATAATTACTTTCATTTTCCTTATCTCAATAACATATAAACCAACGCTTAAGAAGTTATTTGCTTTTTCTAAATGTAGTAATAACCAGAGTTGTGTGGTAGTAGGTGTTTAAAATAAAAGGAGTAAACTACATTTTTGGTCCTTGTGGTTGTATCAAAATCTCACTTTTGGTCCAATTTTCAAAAAATCGCACGGATCAGTCCAAAAGTACACGTGGACTTCACTTTTGGTCCAATTTTCTTAGCTAGTTAGTTTAGTCGTTAAGTACGTTACACCGTTAGTCCTTTAACTTAACGGTCGTTAGCAATGTTTGCACCGTTAGTCCTTTAACCTAACGGTTGTTAGCAAATTCTTGAAAAAAAAAAAATTTCCAAAAAAAATAATTTGAAAATTTCGAAAAAAATTCTAAAAAAAAAAATTTTGACAAAAATTTTTTTTTCCAAAAAAAATAATTTGAAAAATTCAAAAAAAATTCTAAATTTTTTTTTTTTGACGAAATTTTTTTTTCAAATAAAAATTTTTCTTAAAAAATTCGAAAAAGTTTCTAAAAAAATTTTTTTTGACGAAAAAATTTTTTTCCAAAAAAAAAAAATTGAAAAACAAATTTCTAATAAAAAATTTAGAATTTTTTAAGAAAATTTTTTATTAGAAATTTGTTTTTCAAAATTTTTTTTTGGAAAAAAAAAATTTTCATCAAAAAAAATTTTTTTTTTAGAAATTTTTTCGAATTTTTTAAGAAAAAATTTTATTTGAAATTTTTTTTCAAAAATTTTTTTTTTGGAAAAAAAATTTTCGTCAAAAAAAATTTTTTTAGAATTTATTTAGAATTTTTCAAATTATTTTTTTTTTCAAAAATTTGCTCACGACCGTTAGGTTAAAGGACTAACGGTTCAAACACTGCTAACAACCGTTAGGTTAAAGGACTAACGGTGCAACGTACTTAACGACTAAACTAACTAGCTAAGAAATTTGGACCAAAACTGAAGTCCACGTGGACTTTTGGACTGATGCATGTGATTTTTTGAAAATTGGACCAAAAGTGAGATTTTGATACAATCACAAGGACCAAAAGTGTAGTTTACTCAAATAAAAGTTAGGATGCCACCTAAAAAGTGCAGAAAGTAACCTCCAACTGGCAGGTGTCCCCTATCTATTACATCTAATGGAATTTTCGTAATTTCATTATCGTCCTCGTGGTATGTCTATATTGCAAGTACACTTCTTACATTATCGAGAGTGCATGCATCGTACTTGTGAGAAACTATTGGTGCGGATATCGTCCCCTAGCTTAAAGTGAAATTGCTAAAATGGCCCAAAGTGGAAGACATAGTCTCACTGAAGTCAAAGGCATTGATCGGTGCATTTTATGTACACCTCACAATGCGTTAATTGTTTAATTATACATTGTTTATATCCTTTATATAATCTAATTTGAGGTGTTTTGTGATTATATGTGTAATATGTAAAATGGAGCTATAATGGTGAATTTGTGAGCTAATGTGATATACGAAGTGTTTGGATTGCCCTTGAAGTAAACATGGACGATTAAAAACCAAAGTGAAAGATTTGGACATTGTTGTATTGTTTTGGTCATAACTTATTCGTTTGAACTCCGTCTTAGTTTATTCAAAAAGCCAAGGAAAAAGAAAAAATATATATATTTTACTTTTAGGTGATAAAATGTCCGAAAATCTGAAGTCAACTGGTGATGTTATATGCTGGAAAAGTCAGTTCGTGAATTGGCCATTCTTGGGCCTTGGTTATACACAAGGTAGTTTACATTCTGGCCTTTGGTGTTGGGCTTTTTTGGCGTGGAGTGCAAACAAAAGGGTGTATCCCTTTCGAGTTGATACTCTCACATTTTTTAATGCTTGCACCACAACTTGTGCATTACAGTATTGTACCGTATAACACTGCAATGCACGATTCTGATATTTGCATCAAAAAAATATGGTGAGAGCATCAACTCCCTTTTATTATATAGGCATCATTCGGCACAGGAAGCAAAACAAAAGAACATATATAAATTATTGTTCTTTCTTGGGGGTCATGCACAACAGGGTTCATTATAGTTTTTGACATTTGATTTAATCTGTACGTAAGAACATGCAAGGCGGAACGAATACACCAACGTGAAGTCCAGCTAAACATCTCGCGATCATAAGCAAGATTAGGGTTTGATCTTTTGTGCTTTTAACGATTTCTTTGTTTGAATGATTTTAAAATTGTAAACACTTTGTTGTTGATTTCATCTCAATGCATATGTCATGTTTCATCTTTGTGTTATAAAATTAATTTGATAGTTAGTTGTAAGATGGTATAATAGTGTGGTTGTCCCGTTCGTGTCATTCCACGTGACGTACGAGACAAATGCTGCCAATACAATATTCCGTGGCCAGAATTAATTATTGATTTAAGAATAGTTTTTGTCTATGAAACTCGAGCAACCACAATCTCTAGTAAAACAAATACGTTAGATATATATTGCGAATCAACCTGAAACCGAAAATGATTGTGTTTTTAATCCATAAGTATTACAATCACAATCCCATTGCTTGCGTTAATTTAAGTTTTCTTAGTTTTTATAGTTTAAAGTAGTAGTAGTCGTAATTAATCTCTCCCAATTAAAAGCCATCAGGAGTTATAGCGTTAACCATAGGCTTCTCGTGGATACGATCTTTTATTTACCCTATTCTAAAGTAGATTAATTAAGGTTATTTTTGGTAGAGTCAACGATTTATTTCGCTTTGAGGCATGGACGAAATCCACATCAAAAGTTTTCTACAGGGATGACGCATGCATTTTTCAAAAGAGAAGGGTTGCACATACAATTTGAACATACTACATGGACGATTTTTGCGATTCACTTTATTATTTGGTACTTTTTCTTTTGAGATGTTTGTGAAATACTTGTTTATTGTTCGCTAAAAAGTTGAAGTTGACAAGAAAACATGTATAAGTAGAATTAAAAGTAATGGATATCAACAAGTTCCGCTGTAGCACAACTCATTAAATCAAATGAATGATTCGACTCCTTTAACCAGGAGTCCCAGGTTCGAGTCCTGGCAGCGGATAAATATTTTTGTATAGCTAAAATACCAGGTTTTACTATTTTTCTTACACAAGTTTTCCCATGTACTGTTATTTTTTAACTGCATTCAACAAAAACATATATTTATAACAAGTGAGATTACTATTTGTCAAAGAAACCATAATCTTTCAACCTTTTAGTCTTGTTGCAAACAATAAAATTGTGTTCAACAAGAGTTATATCTAGATTCAACAAGATGACAACAACCAAAATCTATTTTTAAGGAACAAAACCATGCGAAAAACTACACTATGAAGCAGAGGTTACACAACATCTAGGCCACTTCGCAATTGTATCAAAAGGACATGAACAACCAGCAAATCTGCCCTTTTGCATCTGCATGGTAATTGACGTGAACCACAAGCACATCTATCCGTTTGCCAATTAGGCCAATTATCAAAATCCTGGAAGTATATGCAAGCAAACCATTTGTATAGCAAAACACACATCGAGAAAAACTGATAACTAGGACTAAACCAATCTCCCCACAAACCAAATCTTTTCCGGTCTAATATTCATGTGATCAGTCTCTGCCATATCGAGAACTACCCAATGCATAAGTTTCTTTCATGTTCATTACAGAAATACTAGTAACTTTTTTGCGCTTTTTTTTTTTTTTTTTTTTTTTTTTTGAACAACATGCCTTTCACTAACTAAAGCATCCCTAAATTTTGTATCTACTTTTGGTACAACTTCTGAAAGAGTTGTCACACCAAGAAAAAAATATAAAATCAGCATCATAGCATACCATTACATTTGAACATATAGCATGTTAATTAGAAGCTCTTTCCAAACTAAATACCGACATTCTTGTGAGAAGAAAGCTCATTTTCGGTTAGCAAAAACCTCATCAAACCATACGTTAGATGCAAAACTCATAAATCTTTATATTGAAACAACTTAAATTGATATTGCAATAAGTTAACATCGCATATATACTAAAACTCAATGAACAAAAGTTAAAAAACTGTTTATGTACGTGTCTGATCTAGTTCAACATGTACTTAAAATTTGCCCTCTATCGAATCTGCCCCACCTCTTTTTTCCACCTCTATTCAGACAACATATTAGATCATACCACTTCAACTTGAACAAATTAGATAAATACTGCCATTTTTTATTTTAGAACATGTAATTTAAACAAGTTATTTTTTCTCCCAACTTAAGAACACGAGATATGGTTACTTTCATTTTTCTTTTATCTATTTCAATAACATATGAGTCAGCACTTCCTTTATTTTTTCATTTCTTTTCCCTTTACTATTCTCTTTCTTTTCCTTTGTTTTAAAACTTGAGAACACAGTGCAAGTCTTTAGCCTCCGCTGTAACACCCCAATCTTTCAGGTACTAAACTTGTAACAATTTCCTACAAGGGACTAAAGTTGCCAAAGTGTGAAACTTAATATTATAACTATCTGAGTTTACTTCATACTCAGGAAAAGAACGAAATTCCAGAAATCTCTCCCTCCCTCTACTGATACTTCACGACAAACATACAGCAATCTCCTTGTGATTCTAGGGTTTGAATTCAAATTAGTTTTGAGCAAGTTATCATCCTACATAAGCTTATAAACGAATAAGCTAGGGTTTCCACCATCCAATTTGAGGTAAAGATCATGTCTTGTTGTTAAAATTGTAGGTTATGGCTTCCTAGTTGTGGGTAAAGCCTAAAGTTCATATCCTTATGCCATTTATGGGGTTATTGTGGAATTTTACATGTTTATTTGAAATTATGATTTTGAGAAGTCACCAAGAACCCTAGTAATCATGTATAAATGATAAGAAATAGTGATGTGTACCTTATTAAGGTGCTATAACACCTTTTTGTGGTGTTAATTTTCAGAAATTATGTTGGTGTGCACTACTACAAAAACTGGTTTTACCCACGGCCAAATCCGTGGGAAAATCAGTGTGACGGATTCGTTCAGTGTGTAAAAACCCCGTGGGTAAATATTTTCCCACGGGCGTTGACTATTTTCCCACAAATATTACCATGGATAATCCGTGGGTTTAATTTCCCACATATTTCTCACAAATTTCCCACAATTTTTAATAGCCATTTTTCACACATATCAGTGGTTTTTTTGCCACAGATTTCCAACAATTTTCACATAACAATTTCTCACGAAATTTCCCACGGTTTCTAGTAGCAATTTTTCACACATTTCCGTGGTTTTTTTTCCACAGTTTTTCAACGATTTTCACACTACAATTTCTCCCACAGATTTCTCACGAAATTTCCCACGGTTTCTAGTAGCAAAATTTTATATAATGCTAGCAATTTTTTATATTTCGTATAATTATAAAATTGTAATCTAAAAATTAAATGCACTAATACAAAGAAGCTTGCTATTTGGTTATTCCATTACTGTAAACAAACATATCCCACATACATATATACTCAAGAATTTTGATCCTAAACTACCTACTCAAGTGAGTGTAATCACAGGTAGCTTCGGGTTTTGCAGATCTATACACCAAACACTTGCCAAATTTTATTTGTGAATAACATATTATAAACATAATAGAAAGTAAGTGACAAAAATAATATTGATCAAGAAGTGGCTAATGACTATATACATTACACTCACTGAATGCATCCACTAGAAATAAGTATAAGTATCTTGTTACATAATTTGAGCACAACAATTCAATTTTTAATTTGTTGTCGAACTTCAAGGTCCATTATCTTGACTTATCTCTTGAATCCGGCATCTTTTCCTTGCGAGTACTTTTTCAAGCTGTGTATAACATAATAAAAACCTGAATCAGATTTCGTAACTAAGGAAAATGATAAAAATACAAAAAAGTTTTAAGATCTGCCAAAATCAAAAAACATCCTCATTACATGTATATTCACAAATACAAATACAATATCTAAAAAAAAAACCATGGATCTTAGGATCTAACAAAAAAGAAGTTATATATGTTTGAGAAAGAGACCAACATATAAGAGATCCGACGATGGTCATACCATTTATTTTCTTACAACGAGTTGACTCGTGACCAAGTCAAACCCACACATCTAAACAAGTTTTCTCACCTTTCTTCAATCGATCTACAAGTTTAAGTGTTAAAATGATAATGGTGGTGGTGTATTGACGGCAGTGGAGACAAAACGAGAGAGTGGAGGTGTTATAAGGGCGCGTGTAGTATAGTAGGGGATAGAGGAGAAGATTGTAGTTGTTTTGGTGGTGGACGTGGGGTAGTAGAAGTAGCGGTGATGGCGGTTTGGTGTGGTGACAGCCGACGGCTGCAAGAGAGAAAAGAGAGATGAAGATGATGATAAGATTGTTATAATGGTTTAGGGTTAGGGTGGAATGAAATAATAAAGAGGGTGTAGTGTTTTATTATGGTCGCAAATCTGTGGGAAATTTGCGACAGATTTCACACAAAAACTTGGTCAACAATTTAGTGTGTAAAGAGTGGGAAATCCGTGGGAAATTTACGACATATTTCCCACCAAAATTTGGTCAACAATTTGGTGTGTAATTTTTCGGTATCCCGTGTGAAATTTCACACAATTTCGTTTCCGTGGGAAAATTTTCGTGGGAAAAACCAGTTTGTGTAGTAAAGGTGGTTATATAAGCCACAAACCAAACACCCCCTTATGGCTTATCTATCATTTTAGTGCTTATTATGATAAGCTTAGTTATGTTCTAAATAAGCTCCATGTCATTTATGTGTTCCTAGGTTATAAGAGTTAGCCAGGGACTTGTTTAAGGGAGCTCGTGTTCTATTCAAGCATTTACAAGGTGAGTAACATATTTAAGCATAGAAACGGGTCCTTGGTATCCCGTTAGTGTGCCACTTTAATTGTGGTATTCATCGTAAGGTTCATGTATTGTATATGAGTTACTTGTAGTATGTTTATATGTGAAATATGCTATACGGGTCAAAACAGCCCCGAATGACCCGTTTGGGTTTAGTTATGTGATTTTAACTCTATTTCCACGATACTACTTGTATAGCGTCCTAAGTGGACGACACATGTTATTATGTCATAACATGCTCCGAAATGGAGCCTAGACATCCTTAGTGGATGACCGAGCCTTTATTGGTGTCTCATCTCGTTAAATGGGACTTAGACATCCTTTGTGGGTGATCAGTGTGTATAAGCGGCTCAAAGTCATGGAATATATGACTTAGACGTCCTAAGTGGACGACTAGAACATTTTCAGTTATATTGAACCAATATGGGTTCACAACGTCCTTAGTGGGCGACTAGTATATAATAACAATACGAAGCAACCATAGTATTATGTCATGTTATGATTAGTGTCTTTCATATGTTATCTCACTAAGCTATTGCTTACGTTGCTTCGTTATGTTTATTATAGGTGAAGCTAGTGGTAGTGAAATCAAGGGTACGAAGACCGAGAACTAGACCTCGGTGAAATACTTGGGTATGGAGCCTTTTTCCCTACACGCTCTCTTACCAAGAAACGCCCTAGGTTGTATGCTTTTGTGTACGAACATATAAGCTCATGGTTATGTAATGATCAAGTAGTTAAGTAGTTTCTTTATAGTTTTAAGGGTGTTTGGCATAGTGCCATTCTTGCCCATTTTGATCACGTACGGGTCAAGGCGAATGATACATTGTAATATTTGTAGTGATAGTTAACACTTTAGATATTGATAAAACACAATAAACAAAAGGCAAAAAATGTTGCCAATTTGCCATGACACATCGGGTTAACTTAAACATGAATGTACCTGACTTGAATTGACCCGCACCTGACTAACCCGAATTCAAATAGGGTTTGGGTTCGGGTATTTTATTTTTAGCCTTGACATGACCTTAACCCGACCCGATTTGACACGAACCCGACCAACCCCATCAGATTAACACCCCTAATGGTAACTACAACACGACCAATGACACCACTGTCACATCAACTTTTTTTATTTACAATAATTTCATGACTAAATTAGTGTTATAAGGAGACCGAGGATGCCACTTAAATATACCCACTTATACAAATTAAATCGCTTGCACAACTCAATTTTGGGCCCACACAACTCTTTAACGACTCAGTCTTAAGTTGACATAGTTCTTAATTTTGTGCCTCCAAGACGCATCCACACACGGTCGGTAATGGGAAGAATGTGCCATATCTTTGCCAGGTGAGATGAGGATTGACTTCATGACCGATGCATTACGAATGGTCTTATTAGTCTTTTATGTTTTAAAATGATTCTGTTTTTGCTAAATTTTAAAATTTTTGGTTAAAAAAATAGTTTTGTATAGATAAGTAAGATGTTATTTTTTTCACTTGCTTTTCTCAATTTAGTAATATCTAGAGTTGTGAGGAAGGCGTTCAAACAAAAATTGATATTCCATCGAAAAATATTGAAAGTAACCTCCTGACACTTGTCTTCCCCTTTTATTTCATCAAATGGCATTTTTTTGGGGTAAAAGGTCAACGACCCAGTAAATATATTACTCCAAAAAACATTTTAGTACAACGGATATGGGTGAATCTCATATCTCAGCCCGTTACATAGGCAAAAAGCTTACATAACAAGATACTTCCTATTTTCAAAACAAGAAAACAAACCATTACTCACATGATAGTATTGACTCTGACAAAAGATAAACTACTTCCTACGACCATGGAGATTAAAACCATAAATGGCATTAAGAGCATCCAATTCCCCTGGAAGATCATAAATTTGCTTCGAATAATCATCATAGTCATACTCATCTTCACGCTCATGACCACCACCAAAAAGATTTGCTGATTCGTCAAACGTGTTAAGATCCTCTTCCTCATCACTATCAGAAACCACCACCTCACCCACCTTTGAAAATGGGTTAGACCTCTTAGTGGTAGAGGTAGACGGAATAGGATGACCAGCATCATCCACAAGAGTAGCTTTCCCATCGATTATTAGCTTTTCAAGCTTACTAATTTTCTCAACAATAGGGGTAGAACCAGCTTCCCTTGTTCCCCTAGAATCACTCACAAACGGTTGTTGCATATCACTCACAAGAGGGACTTGTGATGTAGTACCAGTCTTAACCGACTCATCCTTATTAACTTCCATTATACTGCCAGTATCCACATCCATGTTAGTAACAACCTGAGGAATACCAAAACCATCTGTATCATCCATATCAAGAGCGTCAAACTGATTAGAAGTAGTGATCTTGGTTCCACTCGTACTAGCCACATCAGAAGCCTTATTCTTAGTTCCATCCACCTTCTTTGGTTCAGGAGGGTTCTTTTTGGGTTGGTAATGAAATTGCTTACCCACAACTGGTTTAGTAAAGCCTCCTTTACCCTGATTTGTAGAGCCACCTTGTTTACCTTTCTTTTTGTTATTGACAATCGTGAAACCATCATTAACCGGCTTACTAGGTTGAACTGGAGGAACAACAACTTTCGGACAATCAAGAATAGTATGACCAAAAACCTTACACTTATCACAACGCGGAGGTTTCCACTCATATTCAACCCGAATCTTCTCAATAGTCGAACCCGTACCATCAAGTAAAGGTATCTCAACAGTAATGCTATCCCCAAGCATCTCATCTGACTTTACTTCAATCATGCATCTAGCAAAGCTACTACGGCCCCACGAATCCTTGCACATTTGGCTGGTAAAAGCATCTAACCTTTTTGGTGTCCCAATCAAAGTAGCAAGAAGACTAAGCCCATCATCCGAGAACATAGCTAAAGGAACATCATGGAATTTAACCCACACTGGAATTTTAGTTAAATCCTCTTTAAGCAAGTTTGTGTTCAATGTCCATGGTTTCAGAATAATAGGAACATTACGAATCAACCAAGGACCATTATCAAGAACATCATCGACACCTTTCTTCGAGTTAAACTTGAAGAAAAAGAACCCCTTAGCATTCATCATAACCTTTTGTAAACCATACTTAGACCACGCATTGCGAACATAATAATCAACAACAGGAAAAACAAGACGTTGACCAAGGAAGTAACCGTATAGAGTATTCTCAAACCTCATATTCACCTCTTCCACTACTTTCAACGGGATTGAAAGGTCAACATCATCCTTCTTTTTGCTGCATTCTAACCTCCGAAAATTAAACATGTGTTTTTGGGATTCATTAGAAGCAACACCCACGTAAGAAATCGACTTAACACCATTACCACTAGTAGTATCAACCTTGGGTGCATTAGGATCAAAAGTAACACTCTGATTCATAATCTCATATGTCCCATACGAATTATACTGAAGCCCAAGACCACTCGAATTGTTCAACTCAGAAGATGAAGCCATATTAGCAATATCACTGTTAATTTTATTCATTGCTTCATCAAAATTGTTATGCGCATTAGCAATTAATTGCTCCACATTAGGCTGTTTTGAACCATGAGAGGACAAGTCTTGCTCCAAATCATCCAAAACAATCTTAACGTTACCTTCGTTATCAGCCAAATCATCAACATCAACCATTGGAACACTAACATCCTTCTTACCAAGCTTAGGACTCAAAAAACCCATTTCCATCTCTCACCACCACTTTACAAAATCCAACAGAAAACAAACCAATATTCCAGCAGCATGCAATACAAAAAATAAGAAAAAGAAACCCTAATCTTAGCGATTAGGGTTTATAACAATATGATTCAAGAAACTAACCCCTCATCATAATTACAATCGAACAGTTAAAGATAAGAGTGAATGAATATGATCGATTGCAATAACACAAGATCGATTCAAGAACCCTATAAAGGGATTCGTAAAATCGTATGATATCCACAAACACACGATCCAAGAAAAACCCTACGACAAATCAATCAGAGATCATGAAACAGATGGCGAGATCAAGAATCAGGCACTAGATCAATTGAGAAAGTCGATAGGAAGTTAGGGTTTTTTTTTAGTCGGTTTTTTCTTTTTTGTCGCCAGAGAGAAGAGGGTTACATTTTATCAAATGGCATTTTGGTGATATGTACAGTAGTACACCACTAAAAGTGGTGTGCTAGTGGTGTGCACACCGCTAATTCTTCATTTCAATATTGTATTGTGTGAATCATTAGTGTAATTTACTGATGTGCACACTATTTTTAGTGGTGTATATATCACCTCCCTTTTCGAAACTATGTTGCCCAACTTCTTTATTCACTTTCTTTCCATTATATTTTAAAAACTAATAATTGAAACAACTGAATTTATAAAATATACGGTAATTACATACACTAAAAACACGTAGTGAAATTGAGGGGGGATTGGTCTGATGTGAAAATTAAGGTTTTGTTTTGGTTTAGAATTTGGGGAGAGCCAATATAAAAAGTGTGTGGGGCTTATTTTTGAAATTCAATATTATTATTGGTCTTCCTATGTTTTAAGGGTGTGTTTGTTTCGGCTTATAGCCGGCTTATGACTTATCTGATCTTGAGCTTATGTTTTATAAATTTACTTTTTGTGACTTATTTTGAAAATTTTCGTCTTATATAACATAATAAGCTTATATAAACCGAAAAGTTTTAAAATAAGTCAACTTATGAAACATAAGCCCATAACCAAATAAGCTATAAGCTGACTATATAAGTCGAAATAAACACCCCTTAAGAAGCTAAGCTGTTTTTTACTTGCTTTTTCTCAATGTAATAATAACCAAGTTGTGAGGTTCAAAATAAAAAGTAAGATATCACTTAAAAAGTGTAGAAAGTAACCTCCTACTAATGGCACGTGTCCCCATCTATTCCATTCAATGGCATTTTGTAATTTCATTATCGTCCTCGTGGTATGTTTATATTGCAGGTAAAGTTCTTACATTATCGAAAGTGCAAGCATCGTACTTGTGAGAAACTATTGGTACGGATATCATCACAATGCGTTAATTGCTTAATTATACATTGTTTATATCCTTTATATAAGCTAATTTGAGGTATTTTGTGATTATGTAGGTAATATGTAAAATAATGGCGAATTTGTGGGTTAATGTGATATACGAAGTGTTTGGATTGTTCTTGAAGTTAACATGGACGATTAAGAACCAAAGTGAAAGATTTGGACGTTGTTGCATTGTTTTGGTCATACCTTTATTCGTATGAACTCTGTTTTAGTTGATTGAAAAAGCCATGGAAATAGATAAAAGATATCTTTATATTTAGGTGATAAAATGTCCGAAAATCTGAAGTCAACTAGTGATGTTATCTGGTGGAAAAGTCAGTTCGCGAATTGGCCTTTTCAGTTCATTCTTGGGCCTTGATTATACACAAGGTAGTTTACATTTGGGCCTTTGGTGTTCAGCTCATTTTAGTTTTTGATTTGATTTAATCTGTACGTATTGTAAGAACATGCAAAAGAGGAACGAATACAGCTAGTGTCCACCAACGTGAAGTATGGTTAAACATCTCGCGATCATAACCGATACTATTTTTTTGAACGATTTTAAAATTGTAAATACTTTGATGTTGATTTCATCTTGATGTATATGTCGTTATGTTTCATTTTAAAATTGATTTGATAGTTAGTTGTAAGACGGTATAATATTGCGGTTGTTCCGTTCGTGCCGAACCGTTCCACGTGACGTACGAGACAAGTGGTGCCAATACACATATTCTGTGCCCATAATTAATTATTGATTTAGTACTAGTTTTTGTCTATGAAACTAGAGCAACCACAATCTCTAGTAAAACAAATACATTAGATATATTGTGAACCAACCTGAAATCGAAAGTGATTGTGTTTTTAATCCACAAGTTTTACAATCTCAATCGCATTGCTTACGTTAATTTAAGTTTTCTTAGTTTTTATTGTTTAAAGTAGTAGTAATAGTCGTAATTAATCTCTCCCAATTAAAAGAATTTACTTTTATTCGTCTAATCAATTAGGAATTATAACATTAACCGTAAGCTTCTCGATCTTTTATTTACCCTATTATAAAGTAGGTTAATTAAGGTTATTTTTTGTAGAATCAACGATTTAGTCATTTTACTTTGAGGCATAGACGAAATCCGCATCAAAAGTTTTCAACGAGGACGACGCATGCATTTTCGAAAAGAGAATGGTTGCGCATACAATTTGAATAATATTACATGGACAATTTTTGCAATTCACTCTTTATTATTTTGTACTTTTTCTTTTGAGATGTTTGTGAAATACTTGTTTGTGGTTCGCTAAAAAGTTGAAGTTGACAAGAAAACATGTATAAGTAGAATTAAAAGTAATGGATAACAATAAATTCCGCTGTAGCACAACTCATTAAATCAAATGAATGAATCGACTCCTTTAACTAGGAGTCCCAGGTTCGAGTCCTGGCAGCGGATATATATTTTTTTATAGCTAAAATACAAGTTTTACTATTTTTCTTAAACAAGTTTTCCCATGTACTGTTATTTTTTAACTGCATTCAACAAAAACATATATAGCATGTGTATTTATAACAAGTGAGATTACTATTTGTCAAAGAAACCATAATCTTTCAACCTTTTTAGTCTTGTTGCAAACAATAAAATTGTGTTCAACAAGAGTTATATCTAGATTCAACAAGATGACAACAACCAAAATCTATTTTTAAGGAACAAAAACCATACGAAAAACTACACTATGAAGCAGAGGTTACACAACATCTAGGCCACTCCGCAATTGTATCAAAAGGACATGAACAACTAGCAAATCGATCTGCACATTTGCATCTGCATGGTAACCGATGTGAACCACTAGCACATCTATCTGTTTGCCAATTAGGCAATTATCAAAATCCTGGAAGTACATGCAATCAAACTACTTGTATAGCAAAACACACATAGAGAAAATACGATTACTAGGACTAAACCAATCTTCACACAAAACAAATCTTTTCCGGTCTAATATTCATGTGATTAGCCTGTCATATTGAGAACTACCCTATGCATAAGTTTCTTTCATGCTCATAGTTCATCCAAAAGTGAAAATTGCTTTCACAAGTTTTAAGTAACAAACCACGTAGTCCATAAATCACATTTCGAGCGCACAAAAGGGAGTAAAGTTATCAGCTATGATACAATACAACGTACAAAATTGATTACAGAAACAACATTTTTTTTTTTTTTTTTTTTTTTTTTTTTTTTTTTTTTTTTTTGGAACAACATGCCTTTCGCTAACTAAAGCATCTCTAAATTTTGTATCTACTTGTGGTACAACTTCTGAAAGAGTTGTCATACACCATGAAAAAAATATAAAATCAGCATCATAGCATAGCATTTCATTTGAACAGATAGCATGTTTTCTGTTAGCAAAAACCTCACCAAACCAATGAACAAAGTTAAAAAACTTTATATTGAAACACTAGATTGATATCGCAATAATTTAACATTGCATATATACTAAAACTCAATGAACAAAAGTTAAAAAACTGTTTAAGTGTCTGATCTAGTTCAACATGTACTTAAAATTTGCCCGCTATCGAATCTGCCCCACCCTCTCCTTTTTCCACCTCTATTCAGACAACATATTAGACCATACCACTTTAGTTTGAACAAATTAGATTGATACTACCATTTTTTATTTTAGAACACGAGATATGGTTATTTTCATTTTTCTTTTATTTATTTCAATAACATATGAATCAACACTTACTTTATTTTTCCATTTCTTTTCCCTTTACTATTCTCTTTCTTTTCCTTTGTTTTAAAACTTGAGAACACAGTGCAAGTCTTTAGCCTCCGCCATCTTAAAAACTAGTGTGTTTCGGAAAACCTCATATTCCAATTCTTTATAAAACAATATTACTATTGTAATATTTGTAGTGATAGTTAACACTTTAGATACTGATAAAACTCAATAAACAAAAGGCAAAAACTGTTGCCAATTTGCCATGACACATCGGGTTAACTTAAACCTGAATGTACCTGACTCGAATTGACTTGCACCTGACTAACCCGAATTCAAATAGGGTTTGGGTTCGGGTATGTTATTTTTAGCCTTGACCCGATCAAATGGCATTTTGGTGATATGTACAGTTGTACACCACTAAAAGTGGTGTGCACACCACTAATTCTTCATTTTAATATTGTACTGTGTGCATCATTAGTGTAATTTAGTAGTGTGTACATCATTTTTAGTGGTGTATATATCACCTTCCTTTCGAAACTATGTTGCCCAACTTCTTTATCCACTTTCTTTCCATTATATTTTAAAAACTAATAATTGAAACAACTGCATTTATAAAATATACAGTAATTACATACACTAAAAACGCGTAGTAAAATTGAGGGGGGATTGGTCTAATGTGAAAATTAAGGTTTTGTTTTGGTTTAGAATTTGGGGAGAGCCAATATAAAAAGTGTGTGGGCGAGTTTTTGAAATTCAATATTATTATTGGTCTTCCTATGTTTTAAGGGTGTGTTTGTTTCGGCTTATGGCTTATCTGATCTTGAGCTTATGTTTTATAAATTTACTTTTTGTGACTTATTTTGAAAATTTTCGTGTTTTATAAGTATATATATCATAATAAACTTCTATAAACTGAAAGGTTTTAAAATAAGTCAACTTATGAAACATAAGCCCATAACCAAATAAGCTATAAGCTGACTATATAAGTCGAAATAAACACCCCTTAAGAAGTTGTTTTTTACTTGCTTTTTCTCAATGTAGTAATAACCAGAGTTGTGAGGTTCAAAATAAAAAGTAGTATACCACCTAAAAAGTGTAGAAAGTAACCTCCTACTAATGGCACGTGTCCCCATCTATTCCATCCAATGGCATTTTTGTAATTTCATTATCGTCCTCGTGGTATGTTTATATTGGAAGTAAAGTTCTTACATTATCGAAAGTGCAGGCATCGTACTTGTGAGAAACTATTGGTACAGACATCATCACAATGCGTTAATTGCTTAATTATACATTGTTTATATCCTTTATATAAGTTAATTTGAGGTAATTTGTGATTATGTAGGTAATATGTAAAATGGAGTTATAATGGTTTCATCTTAATGCATATGACGTCATGTTTCATCTTTGTGTTATAAAATTAATTTGATAATTAGTTGTAAGACGGTATAATATTGTGGTTGTCTCGTTCGTGCCGAACTGTGCCACGTTACGTACGAGACGAGTGGTGCCAATACACATATTCCATGCCCCAGAATTAATTATTGATTTAGTACTAGTTTTTGTCTATGAAACTCGAGCAACCGTAATCTATATTAAAACAAATACATTAGATATATTGCGACCAACCTAAAACCAAAAGTGATTGTGTTTTTAATCCATAAGTTTTACAATATCAATCTCATTGTTAGCGTTAATTTAAGTTTTCTTAGTTTTTATAGTTTAAAGTAGTAGTCGTCGTCGTAATCAATCTCTCCCAACTAAAATAATTTACTTTTCATTGTCTAAGCAATTAGGAATTATAGCGTTAACCATAAGCTTCTCGATGATACGATCTTTTATTTACCCTATTCTAATGTAGGTTAAGTAACGTCATTTTTTATAGAGTCAACGATTTACTTCGCTTTGAGGCATGGACGAAATTCACATCAAAAGTTTTCTACAGGGATGACGCATGCATTTTTCAAAAGAGAAGGGTTGCACATACAATTTGAACATACTACATGGACCATTTTTGCGATTCACTCTTTATTATTTTGTACTTTTTCTTTTGAGATGTTTGTGAAATACTTGTTTATTGTTCGCTAAAGAGTTGGAAGTTGACAAGAAAACATGTATAAGTAGAATTAAAAGTAATGAATATCAACAACATCCGCTGTAGCACAACTCATTAAATCAAATGAATGATAAAGGAGTCCCAGGTTCGAGTCCTGGCAGCGGATATTTATTTTTTATAGCTAAAATACAAGTTTTACTATTTTTCTTACACAAGTTTTCCCATGTACTGTTATTTTTTAACTGCATTCAACAAAAACATATATAGCATGTGTATTTATAACAAGTGAGATTACTATTTGTCAAAGAAACCATAATCTTTCAACCTTTTAGTCTTGTCGCAAACAATAAAATTGTGTTCAACAAGAGTTATATATATCTAGATTCAACAAGATGACAACAACCAAAATCTATTATAAGGAACGAAACCATACGAAAAACTACACTATTAATCAGAGGTCACACAACATCTAAGCCACTCCGCAATTGTATCAAAGGGACACGAACAACCAGCACATCTGTCCATTTGCATCTGCATGGTAACCGACGCGAACCACAATCACATCTATCCGTTTGCCAATTATCAAAATCCTAGAAGTACATGCAATCAAACCATTTGTACAGTAAGACACACATCGAGAAAAACCGATAACTAGGACTAAACCAATCTTCCCACAAACCAAATCTTTTCCGGTCTAATATTCATGTGAGAACTACCCTATGCATAAGTTTCTTTCATGCTCATAGTTCATCCAAAAGTGAAAATTGTTTTTACATTTTTTAAGTAACAAACTAGTTAGTCCATAAATCACCCAGCCCACAAAAGGCAGTAAAGTTATCAGCTATGATACAATACAACGTACAAAATTGATTACAGAAACAACATTTTTTTTTCTTTCTTTTTTTTTTTTTTTTTTTTTTGGAACAACATGCCTTTCGCTAACTAAAGCATCTCTAAATTTTGTATCTACTTTTGGTACAACTTCTGAAAGAGTTGTCATGCACCAAGAAAAAAAATATAAAATCAGCATCATAGCATACCATTTCATTTGAACAGATAGCATGTTAATTAGAAGCTATTTCCAAACTAAATACCGGCTTTCTTGTGAGAAGAAAGCTCATTTTCGGTTAGCAAAAACCTCACCAATCCATACTTTAGATGAAAAACCTCATAAATCTTTATATTGAAACAAATTAGATTGATATTGCAATAATTTAACATCGCATATATACTCAATGAACAAAAGTTTTTTTTTTTTTTTTTAAAAAAAAAAAAAAAAAAAAAAAAAAAAAAAAAAAAAAAAAACACAACTGATTATGGGTCCTCCTTTTTCCACCCCTATTCAGACTACATATTAGACCATACTACTTTAATTGGAACAAATTAGATTGACCCTGCTATTTTTTATTTTAGGACATGCAGTTTAAACAAGTTATTTTTCTATTGCTCCAACTTAAGAACATGAGTTATAATTACTTTCATTTTCCTTATCTCAATAACATATAAACCAACGCTTAAGAAGTTATTTTTTATTTGCTTTTTCTAAATGTAGTAATAACCAGGGTTGTGAGGTAGGCGTTTAAAATAAAAGTTAGGATGCTACCAAAAAAGTGTAGAAAGTAACCTCCTACTGGCACGTGTCCCCTATCTATTACATCTAATGGCATTTTCGTAACTTCATTATCGTCCTCGTGGTATGTCTATATTGCAAGTACAGTTCTTGCATTATCGAGAGTGCATGCGTCGTACTTGTAAGAAACTATTGATGCAGATATCGTCCCCTGGCATAAAGTGAAATGGCTGAAATGACCCAAAGTGAAAGACGTAGTCTCACTGAAGTCAAAGGCATTGATCGGTGCATTTTATATACACCTCACAATAAGTTAATTGCTTAATTATACATTGTTTATATCCTTTATATAGCTACTTTGAGGTGTTTTGTGATTATGTAGGTAATATTTAAAATGGAGCTATAATGGCGAATTTGTGAGCTAATGTGATATACGAAGTGTTTGGATTGTCCTTGAAGTTAACATGGACGATTAAGAACCAAAGTGAAAGATTTAGACGTTGTTGCATTGTTTTGGTCATAACTTATTCGTATGAACTCCGTTTTAGTTGATTCAAAAAGCCATGGAAATAGATAAAATATATCTTTATTTTTATGTGATAAAATGTCCGAAAATCTCTGAAGTCAACTGGTGTTATTATCTGCTGTAAAAGTCAGTTCGTGAATTGACCTTTCAGTTCATTCTTGGGCCTTGATTATACACAAGGTAGTTTACATTTGGGCCTTTGGTGTTGGGCTGTTTTGGCGATCGTGCACAAAAGAGTTCATTTTAGTTTTTGATTTGATTTGTACGTAAGATTAAGAACATGCAAAGCGGAACGAATACAACTAGTGTCCACCAACGTGAAGTCTGGCTAAACATCTCGCGATCATAACCTATATTAGGGTTTGATTTTTGTGCTTTTAATGATTTATTTGTTTGAACAATTTTAAAATTGTAATTTGATGTTGATTTCATCTTAATGTATATGTCTTCATGTTTCATCTTTGTGTTATAAAATTAATTTGATAATTAGTTGTAAGACGGTATAGTATTGTGGTTGTCTTGTTCGTGCCGAACTGTGCGACGTTACGTACGAGACGAGTGATGCCAATACACATATTCCGTGCCCAAAATTAATTATTGATTTAGTACTAGTTTTTGTCTATAAAACTCGAGCAACAACAATCTCAAGTAAAACAAATACATTAGGGTGTGTTTGATAGACTCTTATCGTGTCATATACTTATTCGGTCAGCATCAAATCTTGTTTGGTAATATTTCTTTTCGCTCTTAGTCATTCTATTAAGGATGGAATAGGCCAGCATCTATCACATGCAAAATGATTCAGCAGTAAATCTTTATAAATGTTATCTTCGAGAAACCATTTTAATGATTTCATAGTTGATCTATTTATTATATTAAAAATATAAAAATATACATTTTGGTTTACCCGATGTTAATAAACTCCTACATATGTATTTTATTAAAATGTGTTTCTTGTATTTATATTTTTTTCTCTATGTTATTTATAAGATAAAACAAAATATTACTAAGCCAAAATTTAAAGAAAAATCGTATGTTGTTCTAACGAATCATAGATTATTTCAACAAATACAAAGTTTCACGTCTGACTATACAAAATTTACTATTAGTAACAAATTATTTATCATTAATGTAATTTAAGAGAATAAAAATGTCAACAAATATCATACTTATTAAATATAAAAATTAATTAATAACATTAGAAAATAGATTACTCAACAAGCTACAATGATAGTTTATTGCGATTCAATTATTAGAATATTTATCAAACAACATGTTTTCGTTCAAAATCAATTTCATTCAGAACCTAAATATCATTAAGAGCATCTAATCATTCAGTGCTAAATTACTCAGTTTTATCAAACAGCCCCTAAATATATTGTGGTGCAACTTGAAACAGAAAGTGATCGTGTCTTTAAACCATAAATTGTACAATCTCAATCTCATTGCTTGCATTAATTTAAGTTATCTTAGTTTTTATAGTTTAAAGTAGTAGTCGTCGTCGTAATTAATCTTTCCCAATTGCTTTTTTCGTCTAAGCAATTAGGAATTATAGCCTTAACCATAAGCTTCTCGTGGATACGATCTTTTATTTGCCCTATTCTGCCTATTCTAAAGTAGGTTAATTAAGGTTATTTTTTATAGAGTCAACGATTTATTTCGCTTTGAGGCATGGACGAAATCCACATCAAAAGTTTTCTACAGGGACGACGCATGCATTTTCGAAAAGAGAATGGTTGCGCATACAATTTGAATAATACTACCTGGACGATTTTTGCGATTCACTCTTTATTATTTGGTACTTTTCTTTTGATATGTTTGTGAAATACTTGTTTATTGTTCGCTAAAAAGTTGAAGTTGACAAGAAAACATATATAACATGCGTATTTATATAAGTAGAATTAAAAGTAATGGATATCAACAACTTCCGCTGTAGCATGTGACAACTGGCAATTTAGGGAGTTATTTTAAAAACCCGCATTACGTTAAAGTTCGTTTATAATTTTTATTTAGAATTTTATTTCACAACGAACTTGTAAGACCTATTTTATGGATATTTATAATTAATGATGTTATAGAATTCGTGAATTATTTTCATAATTCATTTTGATATTATGCTCGGTGATGTATTCTTAAATTGTCACTGGTACTACGTTGACTCTGGCACTAGGTTTACCTAACGAAATTTTTATGATTCGTTTTACGAGTCCGACGATATTTGAGTAATTACGAGATGTTTTTCGGGAGATATTAAAGTTTGAAATGAGTTCGGGTTTCGGGCCACATGTTTTACATTACCCACTTTACCCACTCTTACTACTAGTAATATAATTATTACTATTATTATTATTATCCTTATTATTATTTTTACAAAAAAAAATAATAATAAAAGAGAAACTACAAAATTTGGTCCTTGTGGTTTCGGTACACAACCAACACACACAAACACAATCCCTCACCTCTCTCTCTCTCTTTTCTCCCTCACCATCTCAAACCCTAGCCGCCGGCCCCCTTTTTCGGCTATAACCGCCGCACCACCGCCCCCACAACAAAACCACCACCACCATCTTAACCCCTATCTTCTCCTCTTTCATTTGAACTATAACACGCGCCCTAAAACGCGTTATAACACCACGAAATCCTTGTAGATTCGATCGAGTTTTTATTGTTTTCACTAGATCCGCAAGTTTGGAGGTTCAAGAAGGTGAGTAAGCTCGTTTTGGTACCTTGGGTGCCTCGATATGGTGTTAAATCCGTGGCTACACGGATGATTTTTGTGGGAATCGAATACACTTTGTTTGGAAATGATGTTTTATTGCTAAAAAGGATGGTTTGGTATCCGGGTATCGGTGTTTGGTCGTGTTTCTTTTCGTGGTCGACCCGTAGCCGAGGGCCTCACCCTCGACTCTTTGATGATTCCGAGTTATGGTCGACCTTTGACCCGATTTTCTTGTGGTTTGACCTCATTTGGTCATAGTGGTTGATTGTTAAGTGGATTCTTGATTGTTGTTCTTCTTGTTCGACTTGGGTTGAAGCCGACGACCCCTTTGGGTCGGTTTGGTTATTTATTTTTTGGTTTGGGTCGAGCTCCCGTGAGCTAGCCGCGACCTTGTGGTCTCGGGTGGGACCCACGTAACACTTGGTATATGTTTTCGACTCGGGTTGACTTGGTAACTTGACCCGAATACGGTTATTTTGAGAACCGTTGGTGATATCGAAATATATATATTTCGGCTAAATTAAATTTCATGGTTATTATATAGTGTTAACTATTATTATTATTGTGGCTTAATTGATTTTTGAAGCGGTTGACGAGTATTATGGACTCGTGGTATTATTTGAAGTTGTGTTGACGATAAAGTGGTTTTGGGGACCGATTGTGAGACGGTCACTTAGATTGACGGAGATAGGTTAGTCGGGTGCCGTAGTCGGACCCTATTGTTGTAGCACGTGGATTGGGATTGATTGGACGGAGATGTATTGATTGTTATGACTTTTACATATTACTTTGGACTTGGACAATGAGCCGAGGGTCATGACTCGGACATGTGACCATTTCGTATGACTCGATAACTATTTACAATTAAAATGTAAATAATAAAACTCGTAATAATAGTTATTGATAATATAAACGTTTATACGAATATATAGACGTGAATAACGGATATATAATTATATAAGCGCGTATATTAATAATAATAATAATCACGAGTCGTATTATAAATAATATAATTAGATACATATTAGGCTACGAAAGTGGCGTAATATTATTGAACGTATTATTATAAAGAAATTGTTATAAAACGAGGAATCCTCGACGATTCTCAAATATTAAATAAAAATGTTATTTTGTATATATACTAAATAAACTTATCGAGTTATGCGGAGTCGTTGTCACTCGAGTTCAGGTAAGTTTCATTGGTGACTTTCGTGTTGTCACGGATATATGACGATTAATATAAACGTTTTCTATAACTAAATAACCACTTAACCGTAGGGTTGAAACGGGTTATTTGGCTATATAACATGAATATATTAATGGGCATCGTATCCTACGACGCCCATAGGTTGTGGTATATGTAAAGTGTAATAAATTGCGAGTGTATATATCGGGAAATCTGGCCAATTTGACGATATATATGAGGAATTTATTAAACTATGATATCTACCATATAGTATTTATGTGCTATGTGCTTTAGGATGGGGTGTAATTTTGGAACGGTATATTACGTAAATAAATATGAGGATTATCAAATCGACGGATTTGATAAACTTCGGCGATTTATTTAAATAATATATTGGGCTAATATTAGATCCATAGTTTATTTCATTATTCTTTGTGTGACCTTTTGGTTTGTTTTGAGTCGACCCACCACCCGTATGGATACCAAACGCAAATACATCAAACTAATATGAAATGGATTTTCGGAAATAACGGATTCTCGTCCGGGTTTAGAAATATTTTGAATTTGAGGAAATGATTTCTGAACGAGTAATATTGTTAGGTCGTGCCGAGTCCGTAGTTGCTGTTTCGTGAGTTACTATACATCTTATTCCTACCGACTTCTTCTTGCTATTTTTTGGACTTGAGGTGAGTCATAGCCCCACTTTTACTCTTGAACTATGTTTTCAATACTTGGGGTGAGAAACGTGCAAATTATTTTTATGTGGACTATTATCGCTTTTATATTCTTTATAAAACTTGCTATGCGTATGGACTAGGATGTATTGTCAGCTTTAGTCACATTTTATGTGTACTATTCAAGGTTGGCTTATTTGTTATTGTCAGCTTTAGTCACATTTTATGTGTACTATTCAAGGTTGGCTTATTTGTTATTGTCAGCTTTAGTCACACGGTTCGTGTGTACTATTCAAGGTTGGCTTATTTAGATACTGTAGTGTGCACCTATAGGTTATTGATACTTCGGAGGTTATCCGAGTATGTATGGTATTGCGGGGGTTACCCGAATATCTATGTTAGAACGGAGGGTATCCGTGTGTTATGTTGGAGCGGAGGGTATCCGCAGGCTTTTAGCGAAGCCTTAGTCTAGCTAGCAAGCGTTTTGCGTATATGTCCACTATATTGTAAGATGAATGTAAACCTATGATCTCACCAGCGAAAGCTGACTTTTAGCACGTTTTCTCAGGTAATTAAGTGATGATACGGATGCTTGGAATGGAAGGCTCGACCAAGGCTCATGGTTTATGGATCTATTTTTCTAAACTATGATAATTAATTTTTGACCTACTGTTATGTTATTTTGGGCCTGACTCTGAATGATGTTGGGATAAATGTAAACGTTAAAACCCCGTTTTGGTTGTGTTTTTATTATGTTTACTTTATCTCGTTCTATATTGTCTTGTGTTGGATACCAATCCCCGTAGCACTCCGAAAGCTTGTTGAGTCTTCCGCTGTATCAAATTTTGGGGGTGTTACAGATTGGTATCAGAGCCAAGGTTATAGAGAACTAGGTAAATAAACGCCTAAACTATAACTGTATTTTTATAGAAAATGATCCTTGACCACCGCCTGCCAGCCCGCCAAGCCGAAGCATCTTCTATTATTTTGAGGTATTATGAGATATTTGAGATGATTGTTAGATTTGGGATTTATTGAGATGATTTGAGGTTTATGCATTTTAGTAATAAGATGGCGTTTCGAGGAATTATATGGTCTATATGTTTTATAAACATTTTAGTAATGCGGTGTTTGAAACTCTTTTTATTGAGATTATATGATTGAATTATTTGATGAGGATTTTTGGTATGGTATGTTGAGTTGTGATTTAGTTGTTTTGAAACACTTACACCTACCCTACGCCGTTGTCACAGACCATGGCCTCCCATAAGCCCGATGTTGTCGAGGATATTCTTACTGCACCAGTTTTACCTGCACAGTTCACTATGGCATCTGATGACCCTTACCAGATGGCCATGCTTTCAACTACTGTACCGCAGGCAGCTTCTACTTCAGCACTACCTGCTGCATCTACGCAGGGACCCCCATCTTCTCTAGGGCTCCCTGGTACATCGAGGCGGCTTACTCTTCATCAGGCTTTGGCTCGTGTGGCCCCACGCTTTGCCCACCGAGCTACGGCACGCATGTCGGTACGCCCTACTTCATCACCTTTACAGATTGATGCTCACTCCCTCTTGTCTGAGGCGCCACCCACATCATTGCGTCGTCGTCCTAGATCACCTACCACATCTCCGCATGGTTCACCTGTAGGAGACGACGATTGATGAGATACTCTTCCGATGAGGATGAGGAGGAGTACGAGGGTGAGGATGAGGCTGATGACCCTGAGGAGGAGGATGACCCTCAGGAGGCTGAGCAGGGTGATGATGATGACCCTGAGGAGGAGGATGACCCTCAGGAGGATGAGATGCCTGATGATGATGATGTGTTAGTACCACCAGCTCAGGCTGAGGAGCCTGATTCACCTGTACATCCGATTGAGCCTGATTCACCTGATCATCCGTTTTTGGTTGAGTTGCCACCTGGTAGTCCTGATGGGTCGGATGCATCTTCCGAGGTCTCTGCTGAGCATGCAGAGTTAGGTGAGATTGGCAGGTTATGGGCTCGGATTACTGAGCTTGGTGAGAGAGTTGCACGTGTATCTGATCGACTTGAGAGAGTTGACATGACTGTCGTTGTGGGCAGGACTACTGAGATGAGGAGAGTTTTGATGGAGGTCCACGAGCATATCGATAGTTTGCAGCGAGGATTTGTTACTGCTCGAGAGGCCGACCGCAAGCTATGGCAAAGGAATGCCGAGCTAGAGAAGGAGGTGGCTGACCTCAAGAGAGACCGAGACACCCATAGCGTGGAGCTAGGATCGTTATGGAGGGATCTTGATGGCTTGAGGCAGGAGTTGAGGAGCCTCCTCCAGCAGCGTGGCTAGTTGCTTGGGTTATGTTGTCTGGTTGCTTTCTTAACCGAGGAGTGTTCGGTTAGAAAAGCTAGTTATCATATTTTGATGTATTTTGTTCAGTATTCGTCTCTTTTGGAACGATTAGTATGTTTTGTGTTATCCAGTAGTTGGAACGATGTTAGATCGCTATTGTATAGTTGATGGTTATTAGTATATGGTATTACGTGATTTTGGGTATTGTGGAAATTGAGTCCTTATCCGTTTTATTGATGTTTCATGGTGTTGTTGCTATTTATTCCATGACTTGGCTTCGTTGAATTGTTTTGTTGAGCATATTGATAAGTTCTATTGGAGACTCATGAACTTGTACGATGTTACAGATCAATGGCACCACGACGAAACCCTGTTAGAGCTACCAGAACTGGTCCTGCTGTGACTACTCCTGGTCGCCGAGGACGCCGACCTACTCGAAATGTTGAAACCCCTACTCCTGACAACCTGGACACCACTAACCGCAACAACAGGAATCAAAATGTTGATGTCCAGGGAGACAATGATCATGTTCCACTTAATGCACCTACCGTGGATCAAGCAATGATCAACCAACTTGTGGAACAAAGAGTTGCTGAACTACTAGCTGAGTCAAATCATTCCAACAATTCTGCTGGAACTTTTCCACCTGTTCGTGCTAACGGATGTCAATACAAGGAGTTCAAGATTTGTGGACCCATTGAGTTTGGTGGAACTGAAGGAGTGGTTTATTTAGTCAGATGGATTGAGAAGACTGAGCCAGTGTTCAATGTCAGTGGTTGTGCGGAGAACGCGAAGGTAAAGTTTGCTTCTTTTACTTTCAAGGATGAAGCTTTAACTTGGTGGAACAATTACCGAAATTCAGTTGGGAGGGATGTAGCTTATGCCATGACTTGGGAGCAATTTAAGTCTTTACTAATTCAGACTTATTGCCCAAGGAATGAGGTCAAGAAGCTAGAGATTGAGTTTTGGAACCACAAGGTGAAAGGTAATGATATGACGACCTACAATCATCGTTACCAGGAATTGGCCTTGCTTTGCCCAGATATGGTAAAAACCGAGACTCAAAAGATCGAGAGGTATGCTGATGGGTTGCATTTAGCTACGAGAAATGATGTGATTTCTGCTAGGCCTGCAAACATCCATGAGGCAATCACAATTGCTCAACAACTTATGGATTCGTTGGAATTAGAAGAAGCTGATAATGAGAAGAATGGAAAGAGAAAGAGAGACCGTCACTCTAAGGGTAATGATCACTGAAGCAAGAGACAAGCTAAGGCTTATGCTATTGGGAATGGAGATAAGAAGAATCAGAACGGTGATGCACCCAAGTGTGATCGTTGCCACCAGCATCATACTGGATGGTGTAGTGTGAAATGCCAGAACTGCTCAAAGAAAGGACACACAGGTAGGGACTGTAGAGCACGACCTCTTGCTATGGTTCAGGCTGCTCCTGAGATGAGAAACAAGGCAGATGTTACTTGTTATGGGTGTGGAAAGAAGGGACACTATCGGAATGAGTGTAGAGAATCGTGGAACCGTGGAAACCAAGGCTCAGGTGGTAATGGGTACAATCACGGAAACCGTGGAGCTGGAGGAAACCGTGGACAACAAGATAATGGGGACCAACGTGTGGAAGCTGGAGCTGCTCAGTGAAGAGTGTATGCACTCGGGAACGAGAGAGGAGAAGATCTGAACGTCGTTACTGGTACGTTCCTTCTCAATAATCGTTATGCTTCCATACTATTTGATACTGGTGCCGATAGGAGTTTTGTGTCCACTACATTTGCACCCTTACTCGAGAAACCCCCGATGGCCTTAGGAATTGGATATGATATTGAGTTAGCAAATGGAAATATAGAAAGGATTAATACTATCATTCGCGGTTGCACGTTAAATTTCTTGAACCACCCTTTCAATATAGATCTTCTACCCGTCACGTTAGGAAGTTTTGATGTCATCATTGGTATGGATTGGTTGTCGAAGTATCGAGCTCACATACTCTGCGACGAGAAGATCGTGCGTGTACCTTACGGAAAGGAAATCCTAAATATATTAGGAGATCGAAAAGATTCTAGGAGCCCATCCCGATTAGCAGTCATTTCTTGCACTAAGTTACCAAAGCTAATGGAGAAGGGATGTTACCTTTTCTTAGCTCAAATTTCTGAGAAAGGAGGGACGAAAAAAAGGAAAGGTGCATTGGAGATGTGCCTATAGTTTGTGATTTTCCTGATGTGTTTTCCGATGATTTGCCGGGAATCCCGCCGACTAGACAAGTGGAGTTTCAGATTGAGTTGATACCTGGTGCTGCACCTGTAGCACGAGCGCCTTATCGTCTTGCACCTACCGAGCTAGAAGAGTTGTCAAAACAATTGGCGTTAGCCGAAAAAGGATTCATAAGACCAAGTTCTTCACCTTGGGGAGCCCCAGTCTTATTTGTGAAGAAGAAGGATGGATCATTTCGTATGTGCATTGATTACCGAGAGTTGAACAAGTTAACGGTAAAGAATAGATACCCGTTACCTAGAATCGACGACTTGTTCGATCAACTCCAAGGATCGAGTGTGTACTCGAAGATCGATTTGAGATCGGGATATCATCAACTTCGAGTTCGCGAGGAAGACATTCCGAAAACGGCTTTCAGAACCCGTTACGGGCATTACGAGTTTCAGGTGATGCCGTTTGGGTTGACTAACGCACCGGCAATATTCATGGATCTCATGAATCGGGTGTGTAAGCCTTACTTAGATAAGTTCGTGATTGTATTCATCGATGACATTCTGATTTATTCAAAGAGTGAGAAGGAGCATGAGGAGCATCTAAGACTCATCTTAGAATTGCTCAGGAAGGAGAAACTCTATGCCAATTTTTCAAAATGCGAATTCTGGATCCCGACGGGACAATTTTTGGGTCATGTGATTGATAGACAAGTAGTCCATGTGGATCCTGCTAATATTGAGGCGATAAAAGATTGGGCTGCACCTACAACCCCAACCGAAGTTCGTCAATTTTTGGGTTTGGCTGGTTATTACTGAAGATTCATTGAGGGATTTTCGAAGATAGCTAAACCATTGACCAAATTGACTCAAAAGAGTGTTACGTATGAATGGGGAGATAAAGAAGAGGAAGCGTTTCAATTGCTTAAGAAGATGTTGTGTAGTGCTCCTATCTTAGCGTTACCGGAGGGTAACGAGGATTTCGTCGTCTATTGTGACGCCTCACATAAAGGATTGGGAGCCGTGTTAATGCAACGAGAGAAGGTGATAGCTTATGCTTCCCGACAGCTCAAAAAGCATGAGAAAAACTACACCACCCATGATTTGGAATTAGGTGTTGTGGTTTTCGCCTTAAGAATATGGAGACATTACTTATACGGAACCAAGTGTGTTGTATTTACTGACCATAAAAGTCTACAACACATCTTGAATCAAAAAGAGCTCAATATGAGACAGCGACGTTGGATTGAGTTGCTAAGCGATTATGATTGTGAAATTCGCTACCATCCTGGTAAAGCAAACGTTGTCGCTGATGCTCTTAGTCGAAAGGAAAGAATACCACCGTTATGAGTTAGGTCATTGGGAATGACTATCGTATCGCCATTACCGTCTCAAATATTTGAAGTTCAAACGGAAGCGTTGAAAGCAGAAAACAGATCTGCCGAGAATATATTTGGGATGGCTGAGAATGAAAAAGGATTTGTTAAGCGTTCTGATGGATTGTTATGTTTTGGAGATCGGATTTGGGTACCTTTATATGGAGTAATTCGGGAGTTTATTATGCATGAGTCGCATAAGTCAAGGTACTCTATTCATCCTGGGTCCGAAAAGATGTACCAGGATCTTAAGAAGTTTCATAGGTGGCCAAATATGAAGGCAGACATAGCATCGTTCGTTAGTAAGTGCTTGACATGTGCAAAGGTTAAAGCCGAACACCAGAGACCGTCAGGATTACTAACACAACCAGAACCTCCAGTCTGGAAATGGGAGCGGATTACTATGGATTTAATTACCAAATTACCGAAGACAGCTAGCGGTTGTGACGCTATCTGGGTAATAGTGGATCGTCTGACAAAGTCTGCTCATTTCCTAGCAATAAGTGAAGATGATAGTGTGGATAAACTTGCGAGGTTATATGTGAAGGAAATTATTTCGCGTCATGGAGTCCCGATATCTATTATTTCGGATCGCGATAGTCGCTTTACGTCAGCTTTGTGGCGATCACTTCAAACGGCTTTGGGGACGAGACTTGATATGAGTACTGCGTATCATCCCCAAACCGATGGTCAAAGTGAGAGGACCATTCAGACGTTGGAGGATATGCTTCGTGCATGCATCATAGACATTGGTAAAGGCTGGGAGAAGTACTTGCCTCTCGCGGAATTCTCCTATAATAATAGTTACCACACAAGTCTTAAGGCTGCACCATTCGAAGCTTTGTATGGCAGGAAGTGTCGTTCGCCTATTGGTTGGGCAGAAGTTGGAGATAGCCAACTCACAGGCCCTGATCTGATTTTGGAAACTACTGAGAAAGTAGCTCAGATTCGTGATCGGCTGCAAGCAGCCAGAGATAGGCAGAAATGTTACGCCGATCAGAGACGTAAACCCTTAGAGTTCCAGGTTGGAGACAAAGTGATGCTGAAAGTCTCGCCTTGGAAGGGTGTGATACGTTTCGGGAAACGTGGTAAACTCAACCCACGCTACATTGGACCATTTCTGATCTTAGAAAGAATTGGGCCCGTGGCTTATAGTTTGGAATTACCACATGAACTGAGCAAAGTTCACGACGTGTTTCACGTTAGTAATTTGAAGAAATGTCTTTCCGATGAGATGTCTGTCATTCCAATGAAGGATATCCGTGTCGATGAGAAATTGAACTTCGTGGAAGAGCCAATGGAGATTTTAGATCGTGAAGTTAAACGACTCAAGCGAAGTCGCATTCCGCTCGTCAAGGTTCGTTGGAATTCCCGACATGGACCAGAATTTACGTGGGAACGTGAGGACGAGTTCCGGAAGAGATATCCGAAGCTTTTCACTTCGTGGATGAATTTTTCCGAGTGAAACCCGGGACGGGTTTCTTCTGAGACTGGGAGGATGTGACAACCAGCAATTTAGGGAGTTATTTTAAAAACCCGCATTACGTTAAAGTTCGTTTATAATTTTTTTTTAGAATTTTATTTCACAACGAACTTGTAAGACCTATTTTATGGATATTTATAATTAATGATGTTATGGAATTCGTGAATTATTTTCATAATTCATTTTGATATTATGCTCGGTGATGTATTCTTAAATTTTCACTGGTACTACGTTGACTCTGGCACTAGGTTTACCTAACGAAATTTTTATGATTCGTTTTACGAGTCCGACGATATTTGAGTAATTACGAGAAGTTTTTCGGGAGATATTAAAGTTTGAAATGAGTTCGGGTTTCGGGCCACATGTTTTACATTTACCCACTTTACCCACTCTTACTACTAGTAATATAATTATTACTATTATTATTATTATCCTTATTATTATTTTTACAAAAAAAAATAATAATAATAAAAGAGAAACTACAAAATTTGGTCCTTGTGTTTTCGGTACACAACCAACACACACAAACACAATCCCTCACCTCTCTCTCTCTCTTTTCTCCCTCACCATCTCAAACCCTAGCCGCCGGCCCCCTTTTCCGGCTATAACCGTCGCACCACCGCCCCCACAACAAAACCACCACCACCATCTTAACCCCTATCTTTTCCTCTTTCATTTGAACTATAACACGTGCCCTAAAACGCGCTATAACACCACGAAATCCTTGTAGATTCGATCGAGTTTTTATTGTTTTCACTAGATCCGCAAGTTTGGAGGTTCAAGAAGGTGAGTAAGCTCGTTTTGGTACCTTGGGTGTAACACCCCCAAAATTTGATACAGCGGAAGTCTCAACAAGGTTTCGGGGTGCTACGGGGATTGGTATCTAACACAAGACAATATAGAACGAGATAAAGTAAACATAGTAAAAACACAACCAAAACGGGGTTTTAAAGTTTGTTGACATAAATAATGTCTTAAAACATTGTTAGCTTATTAACAATGTCTCTATGTTTTGATAATTACAAAGCATAAACTCATTAATCTAAAACTTATGTCGTAAACAAGTTTTTAGTGCTTAACATTTGTGTTTACATCCAAATCACTTAAGGTATGAATAAACAAAGTGTTTATTGCATTCTATGATCAAAGGAACAATTTTCTTAAACACTAGATTTTTTATAAAATGTCACAAAACATTTTATATCTTTTACAAAACATTTTTGGAATTAAAGTAATATGTTTAATTCATTATAAATATATGAATTCAAATTTCCAACAAAAAATGGCAAATCTAATCCAGAAAAACCTTCCCCACAAAAAGACAAATAAACCCAACGTTCAGGAGGGCGGCCCCCTTAATTTTACTAGGCGCCCCCCTTAATCATTAAGGGGACCGGCCTACAATTAAGGGGACCGGCCACGCTCCAGAACAGTATTTTCCCCCCCTTTAAATACTGATTCATCCCTCAGATTTTTCTCACCTTTTGCACTTCTAAACTTTCTGATCCAGATCTAATTCTCTATTCTCTCATCCTTTGATCATAAGTGTATATATATTCTTTGTTTCAAAGTGATCCAATTTCCATCCTCTCAAGTGCAAGAGAAGAATACTTCTATCTTCCTAGACAAGAAGTATTACAACTTGTTGTGATCTCCACATCAAAGTTGTTGGTGTAACATCAAGATTATTTACATACTCTTCGTGAAGATTGTTGTGAATATTTGCTTGTAGATAGTTGTGTTAGATATAGATTGTGTGATTAGTTGATAGCTTGGTGTGAAGAAGAAAAGCTAGGAAATCTATTGGTGTGAAGAAGCTAGGTGTGAAGTAGATTGATTTGAAGAAGGTGTGTAGAAGGTGTGACTTAGGTGTGAAGGTGTTGTGGTGTGATTATTGGTGTGTAGGTTGGTGTGTAAATTGGTGTGTAGATTGGTGTGAATATTGGTGTGTAAATTGGTGTGTACGGTTTTCTCCGCCATAAGGGAGCTTGTTGATATAGTGAAGAAAACTCACGAGTTAGGTGCTCGGGGAGTGGAGTAGGGCAAGGAAGGTGTCCTTGTAACCGAACCACTATAAATCTCTTGTCTCGCGGTTCGATCTTTCCATCTCTTACTTATTATTGTTACTTATCATTATTATATATTTCGTATTGATACTTGTTTATATTGTGCAAGACTTGAGATCACATATTATCGAATCTAAGTTTTAAAAACACTAAAACTATTTTTACAACTAATTAAAAAGACGTAAAACTATTCAACCCCCCCCCCCCTTCTAGTTTTCCACAATTGGTATCAAGAGCCACGTCTAGCAAGAATTTTAAAATATATTGTATTTTAAAACTTGTAACGATCTATGGAATCTTTAAAATATTTAGAAGGGCAATCTATGCAAAGACCACCACTATTTGAAAGTGATGGATTTTTATATTGGAAAAATAGATTCGAAACGTATGTGAAATCAAAAGATCTTGATCTTTGGCATATTATTACCTTTGGTGATTTTCCCCCTATTCAATATAATGTTGAAACTAAAATGGATGAAATTGTAGCTTTTGAAAAACAAAATGATGATTTGAAAAAGAAACTAGCAAAAAATAATGAGGCTAAAATGGTTATTTATAATGCGTTACCACGCAAAGAATATGAAAGAATTTTTATGTGTAAAACCGCAAAAGAAATTTGGGATTCTTTACTAAGCACTCACCAAGGTAATAGCCAAGTCAAAGATAATAAAATAGATCTTCTTGTACAACAATATGAACAATTTACGATTCCGGAAGAGGAATCAATTGATAATGCTTTTGCTAAGTTTAACACTATCATCACAAGTTTAAAAGCACTTGATGAGACATTTTCTAGTAAAAATTGTGTTAGGAAATTTCTTAGGGCATTGCATCCAAAATGGCGAGCTAAGGTCACGGCAATTGAAGAATCAAAGAACTTGATGACGTTATCACTAGATGAACTAATTGGCAACTTAAAGGTTCATGAAGAAATCATAAGAAGAGATTCGGAAACGGTCAAAGTCAAGAAAGAACAAATCAAATCCATTGCTCTAAAAGCCAAAAAGGAACCTAGTGATGATGATGATTCAAGTGACGAAAGTGAAGACGAAGAATATGCAATGGCCGTAAGAGAATTCAAGAAATTCTTCAAGAGACGAGGAAGATTCACTAGATCATCACATGATGATAGAAAATCGTTCCAAAGAAATAGAAGTGACAATTACGTGAAAAGAAAATGCTTTAGATGTAGAAGTCCAAATCATCTCGTTGGTGAATGTCTAAAGCCGCCGAGTTATGATGATCAAGGTGCATTTGTTAGTAGAACATGGAGTGATAGTGACAAAGAAGAAGTGGAAAAACCAAGAGAAGAAAAGTGTTTCATGGCAAAAGCAACCGACGAAATATGCCTTGGAATTGACTTGGAGCCTGACGAATGGATCAAGGATAGTGGATGCTCAAGGCACATGACAGGGAACCGAAAGCTATTCTCTACATATAAGGCATACAACGGAGGTAACGTTATCTTTGGTAGTGACTTGCGTGGAAAAATTATTGGCAAAGGTACGATTTCTCAAGACTCACTTACTATTGAAAATGTTGAACATGTTAATAATTTAACATATAACTTACTTAGTGTAGGCCAAATATGCGATAATAAATGTAAAGTTATCTTTTCCGAAGAAGATAGCGAAATAGTTAAGAATGGAAAAATTATAGGTAGAGGTATTAGGAAAGGAGGTGTATATGTTATGAAACTAGGAAACAAACCTGAAGATAGGATATGCCTAACGACCCTAGACGAAAACTCCACATTGTGGCATAGGAGATTAGGACATGCTAACATGCAACAAATACAATCTTTGGCCTCTAAGGAATTAGTTAGAAACTTGCCTAATCTAAAATATGACAAACATTTTTGTGATGCATGTAAAGTTGGAAAACAAGCTCATGCTAGCCACAAAGCTAAGAATATAGTATCCACTACTAGGTGCCTAGAATTATTACATATGGATCTTTTTAGTCCATCCGCTGTGCGGAGCTATGGAGGAAACAAGTATACCTTAGTAATAGTAGATGACTACTCACGATACACGTGGACTAGGTTTTTAAGTGACAAAACCCAAGCCTTTGAAAAATTCGAAATATTTAGCAAAATGATTCAAAATAAGTTAGGATGCTCAATAGTTGCCATTAGGACGGACCATGGAAGGGAATTTGATAACGAAGTACAATTCGGAAAATATTGTGAGTTAAATGGAATATCTCATAATTTCTCCGCTCCTCGTACTCCTCAATCAAATGGGGTAGTAGAAAGAAAAAATAGGTCACTACAAGAAATGAGTAGAACTATGTTAAATGAACAATCCATTCCACAAAAATTTTGGTGTCACGCCGTAGATACATCGACTTATATTCTAAATAGGGTATCAATTAGAAGAATTCTAGGAAAAACTCCTTATGAGTTATTAAGAAATAGAAAACCTAACTTAAGCTACTTTAAAGTATTTGGAAGTAAATGCTATATCTTAAACACTAAGGACTACCTCACTAAGTTTGATCCAAAATCATATGAAGGAATATTTTTAGGATACTCACAAAATAGTAAAGCATATATAATACTTAACAAACACTCAATGAAAGTAGATGAATCACTAAATGTAACATTTGATGAAACACCACCACCTCCTAAAACGCTACCTTTAGAAGATGATGATTTAGTCGAAGATGAAGCCATTGAGGTTAGTAAAACAAAACCCATAGGAAATGACAATGAAGAAACTCACTTAGAAAATAACGAAACCGTTAATATTAAAGAATCTAGATCACATCCTTTAGATAATATAATAGGACATCTTAACCAAAGAACCCTTAGGTCACAAGCCCAAGATAAAAACAACTTCTTTTGTTTCCTCTCGGCAATAGAACCTAAGAATATTAGCGAAGCTTTAAAGGATGAAAGTTGGATTATAGCTATGCAAGAAGAATTAAATCAATTTAAGGCAAATGATGTTTGGGAACTAGTCCCAAATCCAAAGGATATGACTATCATAGGAACCAAATGGGTATATAGAAACAAGTTAGACGAGAATGGAATAGTTACTAGGAATAAAGCTAGGTTAGTTGCCCAAGGTTATAATCAACAAGAAGGAATTGATTATGATGAAACTTATGCCCCCGTAGCTAGACTAGAATCAATTAGGATATTACTTGCCTATGCTTGCTCCCTAGATTTTAAGTTATTCCAAATGGATGTGAAAAGTGCATTCCTTAATGGTTTTATCAATGAGGAGGTATATGTGGCACAACCTCCAGGATTCATTGACTTCGCAAAACCTGATTATGTTTATAAGTTAAAGAAAGCTTTGTATGGACTCAAACAAGCTCCCAAAGCTTGGTATGATCGATTAAAAGCTTTTCTTATTAAACATGATTATTCCATGGGAATGGTAGATAACACTCTTTTCACTAAAAGGAAAGACCCTAATCTCATCATTGTTCAAATATATGTTGATGACATTATATTTGGATCGACTTGTCAAGACATGTGTGATGAATTTGCCAAAATCATGCATGATGAGTTTGAGATGAGTATGATGGGTGAACTTAACTTCTTCCTAGGATTACAAATAAAACAATTAGAAGATGGAATATTCTTTAACCAATCTAAGTACATTAAGGAAATGCTTAAGAAATTTGGCCTAGAAGACTCAAAACCCATAAAAACACCCATGTCTACGGAGGTAAAGCTCACAAAGGACGATGAAGGTGAGTCCGTAGATAACTCCAAGTATAGAGGAATGATAGGTAGTTTACTATACTTGACGGCAAGTAGACCCGATATCATGTTTAGTGTCTGCCTTTGTGCCCGTTTTCAAAAGGATCCAAAAATCTCTCACCTAGAAGCGGTTAAGCGTATCTTCCGATACATTAAAGGCACTATACACTTAGGATTATGGTGTCCTAAGGAATCCGGCATAGAAACCATTGTATATGCGGATTCGGATCATGCGGGAGACTACGTTGATAGAAAGAGCACTAGCGGTATTTGCACGTTTATGGGATGTTGTCTAACGTCTTGGTTTTCGAAGAAGCAAACCGCTCTTGCTATTTCTACCACCGAAGCCGAATATGTAAGCGCCGGAAAGGCATGTCAACAAGCACTATGGATGAAACAAGCTCTCGTAGACTATGGCATTAGGTTAGAAAATGTCCCCATTATGTGCGATAACAAAGGTGCGATAGATTTTAGTAAAAATCCAGTGCAACACTCTAGGACTAAACACATAGAAATACGTCACCATTTTCTTAGGGATAATGTACAAAAAGGAAATATATCTATAGAAAAGGTTGCATCAGAAGATAACATTGCTGATATATTCACAAAACCCCTTAAGCGTGAATTATTCAACCACTTGCGTTTAGGATTAGGAATGATGGAACAAGTTGACTAAATTATATTGAATTATTTAAAATTAATACTTGCATGAAATTTATTTTTCTTTCATTTCACCTTTTCTGAGTCTAGGAATCCATTTCGCACAAAACTAAAGATTGGGAAAATTTATTTGCTTTGCATAAATTTTTTTTTTGTAAAACTCAATCAATTTTCTCTAAAAATTATTCTCACAATCTAGGAACCCCATGAAGACCATTTTCCTTGCATTGTTGACTAATTCTAAAAACATTATATTTCAAAATCATGCATAAACTCTCACATAAATTGTCAAGGTATATAATCTAATATATGTCTTTGACATTCATGATCGAGCAAAAATTGAATCAAGGAGATTATTTGGATTGTTTCTTAGGATCGCTATTTCTTTTTGCTTCTAGGAGTCGAAACAATCACAACTCCACATTTGTTACATATAGACACTCACTAGGACAAATTCACTAATAATGGTGTCATCTTGATCCATCACTAGTTTTTCACTCACTAAGATCCTTGCCTTCAATCTAAGATAGGTGCCTTAGGAAGCTTAAGTGTGCTTGCCTTTGTTTACCTCCTATTGCTTATTATGTGTTGATTATTTGCTCTTTTGCTTATATGCTTTTGCATGCATGCTATATCTTGATTAGATTAGACTCTATATTGCCTAAGAGAATTGAACTTGGTTAAATTCTAATCCAAACACATAACCTTTCTGCAAATTTTCTGCCAAAAACCCAATTCTGGCAACCTGGGAATCACCAGATGGGCGGCCCCCTTAATTCTGTAAGGCGGCCCCCTTAATAATTAAGGGGACCGCCCCCTAATTAAGGGGACCGGCCATCTGATGGTCGGGTTTACAGAATCTTTTCTGCTTTTTAGCCCATTTCAACCTACATTTCCCAATTTTAACCAACACACTTTGTCCCAATCTTCCTACAAACCTTATCCATCCTTAAATACACAAATCTTACACTATAAATATCCCCAATCCTCAAAACTATCCATTCATCCCATCATGAACTCTCCAAACAAACCAAGATCAAAAGCCTCAAGGCTAGCAAGGATGACGGAAAAACCCGTTTGGCGAAGAAAAAGCCCTCGAAACAAATCCATCATAACCAATGAGATTGGAAGTCATTCAACACCTCCAACTTCTTACTTCCCAAACTTTACCTCAAACCCACAAGGTCATTCATTTGATCCTCTTTACAAACCATACAACATTGGCCAACCATCAAACTACAATTCCAACTACACAAATCCAAACCATCCATACCAAACCTATGATCCTCTTCACATTGCCACGGAAAAGCAAAAGTTCCGTGATGAAATTAACCAAATCCATGATCTTAGTGATCTCCTTGCTATGCATCTTGCACAACGCAACAAAGGGCAACCTCCATCATCACCCTATGCAAATTGCCTTCCCCACTCTCTCAATTTGGATCAAGTTACCAACCACACTCACTTTTGCCCTTGTTGCATATTCCTTCAAAAACAAATCCTCTACTTGAGTGAAGATATTTCTTGGATTGAATATCTTCTCACTCGTAATCATCCAATACCACCCTTAACACGATACAACATCGTGAGATCCACCTCTTCCGCTCCATACTCCTCCCCATATCCCTCTCCATCTAACAATTAAACTTCATGCTTATGTTCTCCTTCAAGCAAATAAAACAATCAACCATGAGTTGCAAGCAAGTCCAAGTGCTCTTTCTAGGCAATATAGGACTATGTCTTTTCATTTGTTTTATTATGATTAATATGCCTTAAGCATATTAAATGTTGTAATGCTTTCTATGATGCTTGAATGAATATATTTTTTTCTCTATTGCTTTGCATGTAGATTTGTCTTGCTCTCTTCTAATATTTTGTGTAGCCAAGACTTCCATAGCTCATCTCCTTGGTGCTCTCAAATGAGGGGGAGTATACATTAAGGGGGAGCTTTAACCTTTTTGATTTTACAAAAAGGGGGAGAAGAGAATGTTAAACTCTAAATCCTTGTCTAAAAATTAATTTTTAGACCTAATGAGTTTAAGGTTTTGTAATCATCAAAAAGGGGGAGATTATTGACATAAATAATGTCTTAAAACATTGTTAGCTTATTAACAATGTCTCTATGTTTTGATAATTACAAAGCATAAACTCATTAATCTAAAACTTATGTCGTAAACAAGTTTTTAGTGCTTAACATTTGTCTTTACATCCAAATCACTTAAGGTATGAATAAACAAAGTGTTTATTGCATTCTATGATCAAAGGAACAATTTTCTTAAACACTAGATTTTTTATAAAATGTCACAAAACATTTTATATCTTTTACAAAATATTTTTGGAATTAAAGTAATATGTTTAATTCATTATAAATATATGAATTCAAATTTCCAACCAAAAATGGCAAATCTAATCCAGAAAAACCTTCCCCACAAAAAGACAAATAAACCCAACGTTCAGGAGGGCGGCCCCCTTAATTTTACTAGGCGGCCCCCTTAATCATTAAGGGGACCGGCCTACAATTAAGGGGACCGGCCACGCTCCAGAACAGTATTTTCCCCCCCTTTAAATACTGATTCATCCCTCAGATTTTTCTCACCTTTTGCACTTCTAAACTTTCTGATCCAGATCTAATTCTCTATTCTCTCATCCTTTGATCATAAGTGTATATATATTCTTTGTTTCAAAGTGATCCAATTTCCATCCTCTCAAGTGCAAGAGAAGAATACTTCTATCTTCCTAGACAAGAAGTATTACAACTTGTTGTGATCTCCACATCAAAGTTGTTGGTGTAACATCAAGATTATTTACATACTCTTTGTGAAGATTGTTGTGAATATTTGCTTGTAGATAGTTGTGTTAGATATAGATTGTGTGATTAGTTGATAGCTTGGTGTGAAGAAGAAAAGCTAGGAAATCTATTGGTGTGAAGAAGCTAGGTGTGAAGTAGATTGATTTGAAGAAGGTGTGTAGAAGGTGTGACTTAGGTGTGAAGGTGTTGTGGTGTGATTATTGGTGTGTAGATTGGTGTGTAAATTGGTGTGTAGATTGGTGTGAATATTGGTGTGTAAATTGGTGTGTACGGTTTTCTCCGCCATAAGGGAGCTTGTTGATATAGTGAAGAAAACTCTCGAGTTAGGTGCTCGGGGAGTGGAGTAGGGCAAGGAAGGTGTCCTTGTAGCCGAACCACTATAAATCTCTTGTCTCGCGGTTCGATCTTTCCATCTCTTACTTATTATTGTTACTTATCATTATTATATATTTCGTATTGACACTTGTTTATAGTGTGCAAGACTTGAGATCACATATTATCGAATCTAAGTTTTAAAAACACTAAAACTATTTTTACAACTAATTAAAAAGACGTAAATCTATTCAACCCCCCCTTCTAGTTTTCCACAAAGTTTACATTTATCCCAACATCATTCAGAGTCTGGCCCAAAATAAATAACAATAGGTCCAAATTTAATTATCAGAGTTTAGAAAAATAGATCCATGAACCGTGAGCCTTGGCCGAGCCTTCCAATCCAAGCATGCACCTTAACACTTAATTACCTGAGAAAACGTGCTAAAAGTCAGCTTTCGCTGGGGAGATCATAGGTTTAAATTCAACTAATAATATAGTGGACATATACGCAAAACGCTTGCTAGCTAGACTAAGGATTCGCTAAAAGCCTGCGGATACCCTCCGCTCCAACAAAACACACGGATACCCTTCCGTACTAACAAAACACACGGATACCCTTCCGTACTAACATAGATATTCGGGTAGCCCCCGCAATACCAATAATAACTCGGATAACCTCCGAAGTATTAATAACCTATAGGTACACACTACAGTATCTAAATATGCCAACCTTGAATAGTACACACGAACCGTGTGACTAAAGCTGACTATAACAAATAAGCCAACCTTGAATAGTACACATAAGAAGTGGCTAAAGCTGACTATACATCCTAGTGCATACGCATAGCAAGTTTAGAAAGAATATAAAAGCGATAATAGTCCACATAAAATAATTTGCACGTTTCTCACCCCAATCGTTGAAAACATAGTTCAAGAGTAAAAAGTGGGGCTATGACTCACCTCAAGTCCAGAAAATAGCAAGACGAGGTAGGTAGAAATAAGATGTATGATAACTCACTAAACAGCAACTACGGACTTGGCACGACCTAACAATATTAACTCTTTCAGAAATCATTTCCTCAAATATATAATATTCCCAAACCCGGACGAGAATCCGTTTTATTTCCGAAAATCCATTTCGTATTAGTTTGGTGTATTTGCGTTTGGTATCCATACGGGTGGTGGGTCGACTCAAAACAAACCAAGAAGATCACACATAGAAAGATAAATAAACTATAGATCTAATATTAGCCCAATATATCATTTAAATAAATCGCCAAAGTTTATCAAATCCGTCGATTTGATAATCCTCATATTTATTTACGTAACATACCGTTCCAAGATTACACCCAACCTAAAGCACATAGCACATAATTACTATATAGTATATATCATAGTTTAATAAATTCCTCATATATATCGTCAAATTGGCCAGATTTCCCGATATATACACTCGCAATCTATTACACTTTACATATACTACAACCTATGGGCGTCGTAGGATAAGATGCCCACTAATATATTCATTTCATATAGTCAAATAACCCGGCTCAACCTTACGGTTAAGTGGTTATTTAATTATAGAAAACGTCTATATTAGTCGTCATATATCCGTGACAACACGAACGTCACAAATAGTAACTTACCTGGACTCGAGTGACAACAATTTCGCCTAACTCAATAAGCTTATCCGTTATATATCCGAAATGACATTTTATTAAATGTTTCATAATCGTCGGGAGTTTCCCGTTTTATAACACAATTTTTATAATAATAATACGTTTAATAATATTACGCCACTTTCGTAGCCTAATATATATCTAATCGTATTATTTATAATACGACTCGTGATTATTTTTATTATTAATATACGCGTTTATATAGTTATATATACGTTATTCACGTATATACTTTCATATAAACGTTCATATTATCAATAATTATTATTACGAGTTTTATTATTCTCGTTTCAATTTTAATAGTTATTGAGTTATACGAAATGGTCATATGTCCGAGTCATGACTCTCGGCTCATTGTCAAAGTCCAATAATAAGCAAAAGTCATAAATAACAAATCTCCGTCCAATCACAATCTCAAACCACGGCTACAACAATAGGGTCCGACTACGGCACCCGACTAACCTATCTCCGTCAATCTAACGACCGTCTCACAGTCGGTCCCCAATCACTTTCGTCAACAACTCCACAATTACCAATAATCATATCCCATGTCGAGACCAAACACGGTCTCGACCCAACCAAAAGTATTCGACCGAAAAGAATTACCACAACAATATAACCAAATAGTTCACAATATTTCAAGTATTATCATTAACAAAGTTAATGTGTGGGTCGGTTTACCAAGTCGACCCGAGCCCTCGACTCACTTGAGTCTCGGCTCCAAACCGCGAGTCATTAGGACTCGAACCAAACACACAAGTATCATATAGCTCACAAGAGCCTAACCAAGCAATCATATACCCCATTCGACCCAATGGTCAAATCGGCAATCAAAGTAAATATGCGGCTAAGCCGCGACCCACAAGGGTCGAACCACAAAAACCATACGAGCCGAGGCTCGAACCACAACTAATCGAGAACCCCATGAGGGTCTCAACATGATCATACGAGCACAAATGAGACCCCGAGACCACACGGTCTCGGCTAGCTCGGATCGAGGTACATAACACCCTCGACAACAACCAAACAATCATCACCAAAGGACCAAAGCCACACGAGGCTTTGAATCAAAAATAAGCCGAGAGCCTATCTCTCGGTTCCGAGTCAACCACGACCAAAACCATGAAAACCCGGATACCAAACTAACTTTTTATCACTAAAACATCATTTCTCATTAAAACCCATTTCGATTCTCACGAAATAATCCGTGTAGCCACGGATAAAAGCCAAATCGTGGCTCCCAAAACCCAAAAATGGCTCCTTCTCACCTTCTAAGACTTCCAAAAGCACGGATCTAGAAAAGTTATTAAAATTCGAACGGATTGTTATAAATTTGATGGTGTTAACGATGGTTATAGGGTGAGTATCTTATATCAAATGAAAGAGGGTGAAGAGAGGGATAAAATGGTGGTGTTTGTTTTGTTGGGTGGTCGATAAGGCGGCGATGGTGGCCGGAAATAAGGTCGGCGGCGGCTAGGTTTTGGAGTGGGGAAGAAGAGATGAGATGAGAGACAGAATGAATAAAGAGTGAGTGTTTGTGTGTGTGTAAAAACCGGACCCAACACCCCCTATATCTTTTTATTACTTTTTTTTTAAAGTTAATAATAATAATAATAATAATAATAATAATAATAATAATAATAATAATAATAATAATAATAATAATAATAATAATAATAATAATAATAATAATAATAATAATAATAATAATAGTAATTATTATAGTAATAATAATAATATTATTACGGTGGAGCGGGTAACGCGGGTAGTTGTAAAAACATGTGGCCCGAACCCGAACTCATTTCAAAACTTCAATATCACTCGAGAACATCTCGTAAATAATTAAAAATATAATCGGACTCGTAAGACGAATCATAAAACTGACGTTAGGTAATCCTAGTGCCAAAGTCAACGTAGTACCAAGTGAGAATTCAAATATACATCACCGATCATATAATCAAAAACGAATTATGAACATAATTCACGAATTCCATAACGTCATTAATTAAAATATCCATAAAATAGGTCTTACAAGTTCGTTGTGAAATGAAAATTTCAAATAAAAATTATAAACGAACTTAAATTGTAATGCGGGTTTTTAAAATAGCTCCCTAAACTGCCGGTTGTCACATCCTCCCCGTCTCAGAAGGAAACCCGTCCCGGGTTTCACTCGGAAAAATTCATCTACGAGGTGAAAAGCTTCGGATATCTCTTCCTGAACTCGTCCTCACGTTCCCACGTAAATTCTGGTCCATGTCGGGAATTCCAACGAACCTTGACGAGCGGAATGCGACTTCTCTTGAGTCGTTTAACTTCACGATCTAAAATCTCAATCGGTTCCTCCAAGAAATTCAGTTTCTCATCAACACGAATGTCCCTCGTTGGAATGACGGGCATTTCATCAGAAAGACATTTCTTCAAATTACTCACGTGAAACACGTCGTGAACTTTACTCAGTTCGGATGGTAATTCCAACCTATAAGCCACGGGCCCAATCCTTTCTAAGATCAAGAATGGTCCAATGTAGCGTGGGTTGAGTTTACCACGTTTCCCGAAACGTATTACACCTTTCCAAGGCGAGACTTTCAGCATTACTTTGTCTCCAACCTGGAACTTTAAAGGTTTACGTCTCTGATCGGCATAGCTCTTCTGCCTATCTCTAGCTGCTTGCAACCGATCACGAATCTGAGTTATTTTCTCTGTAGTTTCCAAAATAAGCTCAGGGCCTGTAAGTTGACTATCTCCAACTTCTGCCCAACCAATAGGCGAACGACACTTTCTGCCATACAAAGCTTCGAATTGTGCAGCCTTAAGACTTGTTTGGTAGCTGTTATTATAGGAGAATTCCGCAAGGGGTAAATACTTCTCCCAGCCTTTACCAAAGTCTATGATGCATGCACGAAGCATATCCTCTAACGTCTGAATGGTCCTCTCACTTTGACCATCGGTTTGGGGATGATATGCAGTACTCATATCAAGCCTCGTCCCCAAAGCCGTTTGAAGTGATCACCACAAAGCTGACGTAAAACGACTATCACGATCCGAAATAATAGATATCGGGACTCCATGACGCGAAATAATTTCATTCACATATAACCTCGCAAGCTTATCAACACTATCATCTTCACTAATAGCTAAGAAATGAGCAGACTTTGTCAGACGATCCACAATTACCCAGATAGCGTCACAACCACTAGCTGTTCTCGGTAATTTGGTAATGAAGTCCATAGTAATCCGCTCCCATTTCCATACTGGAAGTTCTGGTTGCGTTAGTAATCCTGACGGTCTCTGGTGCTCAGCCTTAACCTTAGCACATGTCAGACACTTACTAACGTACGATGCTATATCTGCCTTCATGTTTGGCCACCAATAGAACTTCTTAAGATCCTGGTACATTTTATCGGACCCAGGATGAATGGAGTACCTTGACTTATGCGACTCATGCATAATCAATTCCCGAATTTCTCCATATAAAGGTACCCAACTCCGATCTCCAAAACATAATAATCCATCGAAACGCTTAAAAAATCCTTTCTCATTATCAGCCATCCCAAATATATTCTCGGCAGATCTATTTTCTGCTTTCAACGCTTCCGTTTGAGCTTCAAGTATTTGAGACGGTAATGGCGATACGATAGTCATTCCCAATGACCTAACTCGTAACGGTGGTACTCTTTCCTTTCGACTAAGAGCATCAGCAACAACGTTTGCTTTACCAGGGTGGTAGCGAATTTCACAATCATAATCGCTTAGCAACTCAATCCAACGTCGCTGTCTCATGTTGAGCTCTTTTTGATTTAAGATGTGTTGTAGACTTTTGTGGTCAGTAAACACAACACACTTGGTTCCGTACAAGTAATGTCTCCATATTCTTAAAGCAAAAACTACAGCACCGAGCTCCAAATCATGGGTAGTGTAGTTTTTCTCATGCTTTTTGAGATGTCGGGAAGCATAAGCTATTACCTTCTCTCGTTGCATTAACACGGCTCCCAAACCTTTATGTGAGGCGTCACAATAGACGACGAAATCCTCGTTACCTTCTGGTAACGCTAAGATAGGAGCACTACACAACATTTTCTTAAGCAATTGAAACGCTTCCTCTTCTTTATCTCCCCATTCATACGTAACACTCTTTTGAGTCAATTTGGTCAATGGTTTAGCTATCTTCGAAAATCCCTCGATGAATCTTCGGTAATAACCCGCTAAACCCAAAAATTGACGAACTTCGGTTGGGGTTGTAGGTGCAGCCCAATCTTTTATCGCCTCGATCTTAGCAGGATCCACATGGACTCCTTGTCTATCAATCACATGAGCCAAAAATTGTACCATCGGAATCCAAAATTCGCATTTCGAAAACTTGGCATAGAGTTTCTCCTTTATGAGCAGTTCCAAAATGAGTCTTAAATGCTCCTCGTGCTCTTTCTCACTCTTTGAATAAATCAGAATGTCATCGATGAATACAATTACGAACTTATCCAAGTAAGGCTTACACACACGATTCATGAGATCCATGAATATTGCTGGTGCGTTAGTCAACCCAAACGGCATCACCTGAAACTCATAATGCCCGTAACGGGTTCTGAAAGCCGTTTTTGGAATATCTTCCTCGCGAACTCGAAGTTGATGATATCCCGATCTCAAATCGATCTTCGAATACACACTCGATCCTTGAAGCTGATCGAACAAGTCATCGATCCTAGGTAACGGGTATCGATTCTTCACCGTTAACTTATTCAACTCCCTATAATGAATACACATACGAAACGATCCATCCTTCTTCTTCACAAATAAGACTGGGGCTCCCCAAGGTGAAGAACTTGGTCTTATGAATCCTTTTTCGGCTAACTCCGCTAATTGTTTCGACAACTCTTCCAGTTCGGTAGGTGCAAGACGATAAGGCGCTCGTGCTACAGGTGCAGCACCAGGTATCAACTCAATCTGAAACTCCACTTGTCTAGTCGGCGGGATTCCCGGCAAATCATCGGGAAACACATCAGGAAAATCACGAACTATAGGCACATCTCCAATGCACCTTTCCTTTTTCTTCGTCTCCCCCTTCTCAGAAATTTGGGCTAAGAAAAGGTAACATCCCTTCTCCATTAGCTTCGGTAACTTAGTGCACGAAATCACTGCTAATCGGGATGGGCTCCTAGAATCCTTTCGGTCTCCTAATATATTTAGGACTTCCTTTCCGTATGGTACACGCACGATCTTCTCGTCGCAAAGTATGTGAGCACGATACTTCGACAACCAATCCATACCAACGATGACATCAAAACTTCCTAACGTGACGGGTAGAAGATCTATGTTGAAAGGGTGGTTCAAGAAATTTAACGTATAACCGCGAATGATAGTATTAATCCTTTCTATGTTTCCATTAGCTAACTCAATATCATATCCAATTCCTAAGGTCATCGGGGGTTTCTCTAGTACGGGTGCAAACGTAGTGGACACAAAACTTCTATCGGCACCAGTATCAAATAGTATGGAAGCATAACGATTATTGAGAAGGAACGTACCGGTAACGACGTTCGGATCTTCTCCTCTCTCGTTCCCAAGTGCATACACTCTTCCCTGGGCAGCTCCAGCTTCCACACGTTGGTCCCCATTATCTTGTCGTCCACGGTTTCCTCCAGCTCCACGATTTCCATAATTGTACCCATTACCACCCGAGCCTTGATTTCCACAGTTCTGCGGTTCTCTACACTCATTCCTATAGTGTCCTTTCTTTCCACACCCATAACAAGTAACATCTGCCTTATTTCTTATCTCAGGAGCAGCTTGAACCATAGCAAGAGGTCGAGCTCTACAGTCCCTAGCTGTGTGTCCTTTCTTTGTGCAATTCTGGCATTTCACACTACACTATCCAGTGTGATGCTGATGGCAACGATCACACTTGGGTGCATCACCGTTCTGATTCTTCTTATCTCCATTCCCAATAGCATAAGCCTTAGCTTGTCTCTTGCTTCGGTGATCATTACCCTTAGAGTGACGGTCTCTCTTTCTCTTTCCATTCTTCTCCTTATCAGCTTCTTCTAACTCCAATGAATCCATAAGTTGTTGAGCAATTGTGATTGCCTCATGGATGTTTGCAGGCCTAGCAGAAATTACATCATTCCTCGTAGCTACAGGCAACCCATCAGTATACCTCTCGATCTTTTGAGTCTCAGTTTTCACCATATCTGGACACAACAAGGCTAACTCCTGGTAACGACGATTGTAAGTCGCCATATCATTACCTTTCACCTTGTGGTTCCAAAACTCAATCTCTAGCTTCTTGACCTCATTCCTTGGGCAATAAGTCTGAATCAACAAGGACTTAAATTCCTCCCAAGTCATAGCATACGCTACATCACTCCCAACTGCATTTCGGTAGTTGTTCCACCAAGTCAACGCTTCATCCTTGAAAGTAAAAGAAACAAACTTTACCTTCGCATTCTCCGCACAACCACTGACATTAAACACTGACTCAGTCTTCTCAATCCATCTGACTAAGTAACCCACTCCTTCAGTTCCACCAAACTCAATGGGTCCACAAATCTTGAATTCCTTGTATTGACATCCATTAGCACGAACAGGTGGAAAAGTTCCAGCAGAATTGTTGGAATGATTTGACTCAGCGAGTAGTTCAACAACTCTTTGCTCCACGAGTTGGTTGATCATTGCTTGATCCACAGTAGGTGCATTAAGTGGAACATGATCATTGTCTCCCTGAACATCAACATTTTGATTCCTGTTGTTACGGTTAGTGGTGACCAGGTTGTCAGGAGTAGGGGTTTCAACATTTCGAGTAGGTCGACGACCTCGACGAGCAGGAGTAGTCACAGCAGGACCAGTCCTGGTAGACCTAACAGGGTTTCGACGGGGTGCCATCGATCTGAAACATCACACAAGTTCATGAGTCTCCCATAGAACTTATCGATATGCTCAACAAAACATCTCAACGAATCAAGTCATGGAAAAATAGCAACAACACACCACGTAACAACAAATAAGTGAATAAGGACTCAATTTCCATAACACCCAAAATCACGTAATACCATATACTAATAACCATCAACCATCCAATAGCGATCTATATCGTTCCAACTAACGGATAACACAAAACATACTAATCGTTCCAAAAGAGACGAATACCGAACAAAATACATCAAAATGTGATAAATAGCCTTTCTAACCGAACACTCCTCGGTTAAGAAAGCAAAAAGATAACATAACCCAAACAAATAGCCACGTGGCTGACGGATAATCCTCAACTCCTGCCTCAAGCCATCAAGATCCCTCCATAACGATCCTAACTCCACGCTATGGGTGTCTCGGTCTCTCTTGAGGTCAGCCACCTCCTTCTCTAGCTCGGCATTCCTTTGCCAAAGCTTGCAGTCGGCCTCACGAGCAGTAATAAATCCTCGCTGCAAACTATCGATATGCTCGTGGACATCCATCAAAACTCTCCTCAGCTCAGTAGCCCTGCCCACAGCGACAGTCAAATCAACTCTCAAGTCTGCTAAAAACTCTCCAATAACTCTCTCAAGTCGATCAGATACACGTGCAACTCTGTCACTAAGCTCAGTAATCCGAGCCCACAACCTGCCAACCTCACCCAATTCTGCATGCTCAGCAGAAACCTCAGAAGATGCATTCGACTCCACGGGACTACCAGGTGGCAACTCAAACAAGAACGGATGATCAGGTGAATCAGGCTCAATCGGGTGTACAGGTGAATCAGGCTCCTCAGCCTGAGCTGGTGGTGCTAACTCATCATCATCATCAGGCATCTCATCCTCCTGAGGGTCATCCTCCTCCTCAGGGTCATCATCATCACCATGCTCAGCCTCCTGAGGGTCATCCTCCCGCTCAGGGTCATCAGCCTCATCCTCACCCCCGTACTCCTCCTCCTCCTCATCGGAAGAGTACCTCATCACTCGTCGTCTCCTACTAGGTGAACCATGTGAAGATATAGTAGGTGATCTAGGACGACGACGCAATGATGTGGGTGGCGCCTCAGACAGAAGAGAATGAGCATCAATCTGTAAAGGTGATGGAGTAGGGCGTACCGACATGCGTGTCGTAGCTCGGTGGGCAAAGCGTGGTGCCACACGAGCCAAAGCCTGATGAAGAGTAAGCTACCTCGATGTACCAGGGAGCCCTAGAGAAGATGAGGGTCCCTGCGTAGATGCAGCAGGTAGTGCTGAAGTAGGAGCTGCCTGTGATACAATAGCTGAAGACATGGCCATCTGGTAAGGGTCATCAGATGCCATAGCGAACTGTGCAGGTAAAACCGGTGCAGTAAGAATGTCCTCGACGACATCGGGCATATGGGAGGCCATAGTCTGTGACAACGGCGTAGGGTAGGTGTAAGTGTTTCAAAACAACTTAAATCACAACTCATAAAACCGTACCAAATATACTCATCAAATAATTCCATATATAATCTTAATAAAAGAATTTCAAACACCACATTACTAAAATGTTTATAAAACATATAGACCATATAAATCCTCGAGAACGCCATCTTATTACTAAAATCTATAAACCTCAAATCGTCTCAAATATCTCATAATACCTCAAATAATAGAAGATGTTTCGGCTTGGCGGGCTGGCGGGCGGTAGTCAAGGATCATTTTCTATAAAAATACGGTTATAGTTTAGGCGTTTATTTACCTAGTTCTCTATAACCTTGGCTCTGATACCAATCTGTAACACCCCCAAAATTTGATACAGCGGAAGTCTCAATAAGCTTTCGGGGTGCTACGGGGATTGGTATCTAACACAAGACAATATAGAACGAGATAAAGTAAACATAGTAAAAACACAACCAAAACGGGGTTTTAAAGTTTACATTTATCCCAACATCATTCAGAGTCAGGCCCAAAATAAATAACAATAGGTCCAAATTTAATTATCAGAGTTTAGAAAAATAGATCCATGAACCGTGAGCCTTGGCCGAGCCTTCCAATCCAAGCATGCACCTCAACACTTAATTACCTGAGAAAAAGTGCTAAAAGTCAGCTTTCGCTGGGGAGATCATAGGTTTAAATTCAACTAATAATATAGTGGACATATACGCAAAACGCTTGCTAGCTAGACTAAGGATTCGCTAAAAGCCTGCGGATACCCTCCGCTCCAACAAAACACACGGATACCCTTCCGTACTAACAAAACACACGGATACCCTTCCGTACTAACATAGATATTCGGGTAACCCCCGCAATACCAATAATAACTCGGATAACCTCCGAAGTATTAATAACCTATAGGTGCACACTACAGTATCTAAATATGCCAACCTTGAATAGTACACACGAACCGTGTGACTAAAGCTGACAATAACAAATAAGCCAACCTTGAATAGTACACATAAGAAGTGACTAAAGCTGACTATACATCCTAGTCCATACGCATAGCAAGTTTAGAAAGAATATAAAAGCGATAATAGTCCACATAAAATAATTTGCACGTTTCTCACCCCAATCGTTGAAAACATAGTTCAAGAGTAAAAAGTGGGGCTATGACTCACCTCAAGTCCAGAAAAGCAAGACGAGGTAGGTAGAAATAAGATGTATGATAACTCACGAAACAGCAACTACGGACTTGGCACGACCTAACAATATTAACTCTTTCAGAAATCATTTCCTCAAATATATAATATTCCCAAACCCGGACGAGAATCCGTTTTATTTTCGAAAATCCATTTCGTATTAGTTTGGTGTATTTGCGTTTGGTATCCATACGGGTGGTGGGTCGACTCAAAACAAACCAAGAAGATCACACATAGAAAGATAAATAAACTATAGATCTAATATTAGCCCAATATATCATTTAAATAAATCGCAAAAGTTTACCAAATCCGTCGATTTGATAATCCTCATATTTATTTACGTAACATACCGTTCCAAGATTACACCCAACCTAAAGCACATAGCACATAATTACTATATAGTATATATCATAGTTTAATAAATTCCTCATATATATCGTCAAATTGGCCAGATTTCCCGATATATACACTCGCAATCTATTACACTTTACATATACTACAACCTATGGGCGTCGTAGGATACGATGCCCACTAATATATTCATTTCATATAGTCAAATAACCCGGCTCAACCTTACGGTTAAGTGGTTATTTAATTATAGAAAACGTCTATGTTAGTCGTCATATATCCGTGACAACACGAACGTCACAAATAGTAACTTACCTGGACTCGAGTGACAACAATTTCGCCTAACTCAATAAGTTTATCCGTTATATATCCGAAATGACATTTTATTAAACGTTTCATAATCGTCGGGAGTTTCCCGTTTTATAACACAATTTTTATAATAATAATACGTTTAATAATATTACGCCACTTTCGTAGCCTAATATATATCTAATCGTATTATTTATAATACGACTCGTGATTATTATTATTATTAATATACGCGTTTATATAGTTATATATACGTTATTCACGTATATACTTTCATATAAACGTTCATATTATCAATAATTATTATTACGAGTTTTATTATTCTCGTTTCAATTTTAATAGTTATTGAGTTATACGAAATGGTCATATGTCCGAGTCATGACTCTCGGCTCATTGTCAAAGTCCAATAATAAGCAAAAGTCATAAATAACAAATCTCCATCCAATCACAATCTCAAACCACGGCTACAACAATAGGGTCCGACTACGGCACCCGACTAACCTATCTCCGTCAATCTAACGACCGTCTCACAGTTGGTCCCCAATCACTTTCGTCAACAACTCCACAATTACCAATAATCATATCCCATGTCGAGACCAAACACGGTCTCGACCCAACCAAAAGTATTCGACCGAAAAGAATTACCACAACAATATAACCAAATAGTTCACAATATTTCAAGTATTATCATTAACAAAGTTAATGTGTGGGTCGGTTTACCAAGTCGACCCGAGCCCTCGACTCACTTGAGTCTCGGCTCCAAACCGCGAGTCATTAGGACTCGAACCAAACACACAAGTATCATATAGCTCACAAGAGCCTAACCAAGCAATCATATACCCCATTCGACCCAATGGTCAAATCGGCAATCAAAGTAAATACGCGGCTAAGCCGCGACCCACAAGGGTCGTACCACAAAAACCATACGAGCGGAGGCTCGAACCACAACTAATCGAGAACCCCATGAGGGTCTCGGCATGATCATACGAGCACAAATGAGACCCCGAGACCACACGGTCTCGGCTAGCTCGGATCGAGGTACATAACACCCTCGACAACAACCAAACAATCATCACCAAAGGACCAAAGCCACACGAGGCTTTGAATCAAAAATAAGCCGAGAGCCTAGCTCTCGGTTCCGAGTCAACCACGACCAAAACCATGAAAACCCGGATACCAAACTAACTTTTTATCACTAAAACATCATTTCTCATTAAAACCCATTTTGATTCTCACGAAATAATCCGTGTAGCCACGGATAAAAGCCAAATCGTGGCTCCCAAAACCCAAAAATGGCTCCTTCTCACCTTCTAAGACTTCCAAAAGCACAGATCTAGAAAAGTTATTAAAATTCGAACGGATTGTTATAAATTTGATGGTGTTAACGATGGTTCTAGGGTGAGTATCTTATATCAAATGAAAGAGGGTGAAGAGAGGGATAAAATGGTGGTGTTTGTTTTGTTGGGTGGTCGATAAGGCGGCGATGATGGCCGTAAATAAGGTCGGCGGCGGCTAGGTTTTGGAGTGGGGAAGAAGAGATGAGATGAGAGAGAGAATGAATAAAGAGTGAGTGTTTGTGTGTGTGTAAAAACCGGACCCAACACCCCCTATATCTTTTTATTACTTTTTTTTTAAAGTTAATAATAATAATAATAATAATAATAATAATAATAATAATAATAATAATAATAATAATAATAATAATAATAATAATAATAATAATTATAATAATAATTATAATAGTAATAATAATAATATTATTACGGTGGAGCGGGTAACGCGGGTAGTTGTAAAAACATGTGGCCCGAACCCGAACTAATTTCAAAACTTCAATATCACTCGAGAACATCTCGTAAATAATTAAAAATATAATCGGACTCGTAAGACGAATCATAAAACTGACGTTAGGTAATCCTAGTGCCAAAGTCAATGTAGTACCAATTGAGAATTCAAATATACATCACCGATCATATAATCAAAAACGAATTATGAACATAATTCACGAATTCCATAACGTCATTAATTAAAATATCCATAAAATAGGTCTTACAAGTTCGTTGTGAAATGAAAATTTCAAATAAAAATTATAAACGAACTTAAATTGTAATGAAGGTTTTTAAAATAGCTCCCTAAACTGCCGGTTGTCACATTGGGTGCCTCGATATGGTGTTAAATCCGTGGCTACACGGATGATTTTTGTGGGAATCGAATACACTTTGTTTGGAAATGATGTTTTATTGCTAAAAAGGATGGTTTGGTATCCGGGTATCGGTGGTTGGTCGTGTTTCTTTTCGTGGTCGACCTGTAGCCGAGGGCCTCACCCTCGACTCTTTGATGATTCCGAGTTATGGTCGACCTTTGACCCGATTTTCTTGTGGTTTGACCTCATTTGGTCATAGTGGTTGATTGTTAAGTGGATTCTTGATTGTTGTTCTTGTTGTTCGACTTGGGTTGGAGCCGACGACCCCTTTGGGTCGGTTTGGTTATTTATTTTTTGGTTATGGTCGAGCTCCCGTGAGCTAGCCGCGACCTTGTGGTCTCGGGTGGGACCCACGTAACACTTGGTATATGTTTTCGACTCGGGTTGACTTGGTAACTTAACCCGAATACGGTTATTTTGAGAACCGTTGGTGATATCGAAATATAAATATTTCGGCTAAATTAAATTTCATGGTTATTATATAGTGTTAACTATTATTATTATTGTGGCTTAATTGATTTTTGAAGCGGTTGACGAGTATTATGGACTCATGGTATTATTTGAAGTTGTGTTGACGATAAAGTGGTTTTGGGGACCGATTGTGAGACGGTCACTTAGATTGACGGAGATAGGTTAGTCGGGTGCCGTAGTCGGACCCTATTGTTGTAGCACGTGGATTGGGATTGATTGGACGGAGATGTATTGATTGTTATGACTTTTACATATTACTTTGGACTTGGACAATGAGCCGAGGGTCATGACTCGGACATGTGACCATTTCGTATGACTCGATAACTATTTACAATTAAAATGTAAATAATAAAACTCGTAATAATAGTTATTGATAATATAAACGTTTATATGAATATATAGACGTGAATAACGGATATATAATTATATAAGCGCGTATATTAATAATAATAATAATCACGAGTCGTATTATAAATAATATAATTAGATACATATTAGGCTACGAAAGTGGCGTAATATTATTGAACGTATTATTATAAAGAAATTGTTATAAAACGAGGAATCCTCGACGATTCTCAAATATTAAATAAAAATGTTATTTTGTATATATACTAAATAAACTTATCGAGTTATGCGGAGTCGTTGTCACTCGAGTTCAGGTAAGTTTCATTGGTGACTTTCGTGTTGTCACGGATATATGACGATTAATATAAACATTTTCTATAACTAAATAACCACTTAACCGTAGGGTTGAAACGGGTTATTTGGCTATATAAAATGAATATATTAGTGGGCATCGTATCCTACGACGCCCATAGGTTGTGGTATATGTAAAGTGTAATAAATTGCGAGTGTATATATCGAGAAATCTGGCCAATTTGACGATATATATGAGGAATTTATTAAACTATGATATCTACCATATAGTATTTATGTGCTATGTGCTTTAGGATGGGGTGTAATTTTGAAACGGTATATTACGTAAATAAATATGAGGATTATCAAATCGACGGATTTGATAAACTTCGGCGATTTATTTAAATGATATATTGGGCTAATATTAGATCCATAGTTTATTTTATTATTCTTTGTGTGACCTTTTGGTTTGTTTTGAGTCGACCCACCACCCGTATGGATACCAAACGCAAATACATCAAACTAATATGAAATGGATTTTCGGAAATAACGGATTCTCGTCCGGGTTTGGGAATATTTTGAATTTGAGGAAATGATTTCTGAACGAGTAATATTGTTAGGTCGCGCCGAGTCCGTAGTTGCTGTTTCGTGAGTTACTATACATCTTATTCCTACCGACTTCTTCTTGCTATTTTCTGGACTTGAGGTGAGTCATAGCCCCACTTTTACTCTTGAACTATGTTTTCAATACTTGGGGTGAGAAACGTGCAAATTATTTTTATGTGGACTATTATCGCTTTTATATTCTTTATAAAACATGCTATGCGTATGGACTAGGATGTATTGTCAGCTTTAGTCACATTTTATGTGTACTATTCAAGGTTGGCTTATTTGTTATTGTCAGCTTTAGTCACATTTTATGTGTACTATTCAAGGTTGGCTTATTTGTTATTGTCAGCTTTAGTCACACGGTTCGTGTGTACTATTCAAGGTTGGCTTATTTAGATATTGTAGTGTGCACCTATAGGTTATTGATACTTCGGAGGTTATCTGAGTATGTATGGTATTGCGGGGGTTACCCGAATATCTATGTTAGAACGGAGGGTATCCGTGTGTTATGTTGGAGCGGAGGGTATCCGCAGGCTTTTAGCGAATCCTTAGTCTAGCTAGCAAGCGTTTTGCGTATATGTCCACTATATTGTAAGATGAATGTAAACCTGTGATCTCACCAGTGAAAGCTGACTTTTAGCACGTTTTCTCAGGTAATTAAGTGATGATACGGATGCTTGGAATGGAAGGCTCGGCCAAGGCTCATGGTTTATGGATCTATTTTTCTAAACTCTGATAATTAATTTTGGACCTACTGTTATGTTATTTTGGGCCTGACTCTGAATGATGTTGGGATAAATGTAAACGTTAAAACCCCGTTGTGGTTGTGTTTTTATTATGTTTACTTTATCTCGTTCTATATTGTCTTGTGTTGTGATTTAGTTGTTTTGAAACACTTACACCTACCCTACGCCGTTGTCACAGACCATGGCCTCCCATAAGCCCGATGTTGTCGAGGATATTCTTACTGCACCAGTTTTACCTGCACAGTTCACTATGGCATCTGATGACCCTTACCAGATGGCCATGCTTTCAACTACTGTACCGCAGGCAGCTTCTACTTCAGCACTACCTGCTGCATCTACGCAGGGACCCCCATCTTCTCTAGGGCTCCCTGGTACATCGAGGCGGCTTACTCTTCATCAGGCTTTGGCTCGTGTGGCCCCACGCTTTGCCCACCGAGCTACGGCACGCATGTCGGTACGCCCTACTTCATCACCTTTACAGATTGATGCTCACTCCCTCTTGTCTGAGGCGCCACCCACATCATTGCGTCGTCGTCCTAGATCACCTACCACATCTCCGCATGGTTCACCTGTAGGAGACGACGATTGATGAGATACTCTTCCGATGAGGATGAGGAGGAGTACGAGGGTGAGGATGAGGCTGATGACCCTGAGGAGGAGGATGACCCTCAGGAGGCTGAGCAGGGTGATGATGATGACCCTGAGGAGGAGGATGACCCTCAGGAGGATGAGATGCCTGATGATGATGATGTGTTAGTACCACCAGCTCAGGCTGAGGAGCCTGATTCACCTGTACATCCGATTGAGCCTGATTCACCTGATCATCCGTTTTTGGTTGAGTTGCCACCTGGTAGTCCTGATGGGTCGGATGCATCTTCCGAGGTCTCTGCTGAGCATGCAGAGTTAGGTGAGATTGGCAGGTTATGGGCTCGGATTACTGAGCTTGGTGAGAGAGTTGCACGTGTATCTGATCGACTTGAGAGAGTTATTGGAGAGTTTTTAGCGGATTTGAGAGTTGACATGACTGTCATTGTGGGCAGGACTACTGAGATGAGGAGAGTTTTGATGGAGGTCCATGAGCATATCGATAGTTTGCAGCGAGGATTTGTTACTGCTCGAGAGGCCGACCGCAAGCTATGGCAAAGGAATGCCGAGCTAGAGAAGGAGGTGGCTGACCTCAAGAGAGACCGAGACACCCATAGCGTGGAGCTAGGATCGTTATGGAGGGATCTTGATGGCTTGAGGCGGGAGTTGAGGAGCCTCCTCCAGCAGCGTGGCTAGTTGCTTGGGTTATGTTGTCTGGTTGCTTTCTTAACCGAGGAGTGTTCGGTTAGAAAAGCTAGTTATCATATTTTGATGTATTTTGTTCAGTATTCGTATCTTTTGGAACGATTAGTATGTTTTGTGTTATCCAGTAGTTGGAACGATGTTAGATCGCTATTGTATGGTTGATGGTTATTAGTATATGGTATTACGTGATTTTGGGTATTGTGGAAATTGAGTCCTTATCCGTTTTATTGATGTTTCATGGTGTTGTTGCTATTTATTCCATGACTTGGCTTTGTTGAATTGTTTTGTTGAGCATATTGATAAGTTCTATTGGAGACTCATGAACTTGTATGATGTTACAGATCAATGGCACCACGACGAAACCCTGTTAGAGCTACCAGAACTGGTCCTGCTGTGACTACTCCTGGTCGCCGAGGACGCCGACCTACTCGAAATGTTGAAACCCCTACTCCTGACAACCTGGACACCACTAACCGCAACAACAGGAATCAAAATGTTGATGTCCAGAGAGACAATGATCATGTTCCACTTAATGCACCTACCGTGGATCAAGCAATGATCAACCAACTTGTGGAACAAAGAGTTGCTGAACTACTAGCTGAGTCAAATCATTCCAACAATTCTGCTGGAACTTTTCCACCTGTTCGTGCTAACGGATGTCAATACAAGGAGTTCAAGATTTGTGGACCCATTGAGTTTGGTGGAACTGAAGGAGTGGTTTATTTAGTCAGATGGATTGAGAAGACTGAGTCAGTGTTCAATGTCAGTGGTTGTGCGGAGAACGCGAAGGTAAAGTTTGCTTCTTTTACTTTCAAGGATGAAGCTTTAACTTGGTGGAACAATTACCGAAATTCAGTTGGGAGTGATGTAGCTTATGCCATGACTTGGGAGCAATTTAAGTCTTTACTAATTCAGACTTATTGCCCCAAGGAATGAGGTCAAGAAGCTAGAGATTGAGTTTTGGAACCACAAGGTGAAAGGTAATGATATGACGACCTACAATCGTCGTTACCAGGAATTGGCCTTGCTTTGCCCAGATATGGTAAAAACCGAGACTCAAAAGATCGAGAGGTATGCTGATGGGTTGCCTGTAGCTATGAGAAATGATGTGATTTCTGCTAGGCCTGCAAACATCCATGAGGCAATCACAATTGCTCAACAACTTATGGATTCGTTGGAATTAGAAGAAGCTGATAAGGAGAAGAATGGAAAGAGAAAGAGAGACCGTCACTCTAAGGGTAATGATCACCGAAGCAAGAGACAAGCTAAGGCTTATGCTATTGGGAATGGAGATAAGAAGAATCAGAACGGTGATGCACCCAAGTGTGATCGTTGCCACCAGCATCATACTGGATGGTGTAGTGTGAAATGCCAGAACTGCTCAAAGAAAGGATACACAGCTAGGGACTGTAGAGCACGACCTCTTGCTATGGTTCAGGCTGCTCCTAAGATGAGAAACAAGGCAGATGTTACTTGTTATGGGTGTGGAAAGAAGGGACACTATCGGAATGAGTGTAGAGAATCGTGGAACCGTGGAAACCAAGGCTCGGGTGGTAATGGGTACAATCACGGAAACCGTGGAGCTGGAGGAAACCGTGGACGACAAGATAATGGGGACCAACGTGTGGAAGCTGGAGCTTCTCAGGGAAGAGTGTATGCACTCGGGAACGAGAGAGGAGAAGATCCGAACGTCGTTACTGGTAAGTTCCTTCTCAATAATCGTTATGCTTCCATACTATTTGATACTGGTGCCGATAGGAGTTTTGTGTCCACTACATTTGCACCCTTACTCGAGAAACCCCCGATGTCCTTAGGAATTGGATATGATATTGAGTTAGCAAATAGAAATATAGAAAGGATTAATACTATCATTCGCGGTTGCACGTTAAATTTCTTGAACCACCCTTTCAATATAGATCTTCTACCCGTCACGTTAGGAAGTTTTGATGTCATCATTGGTATGGATTGGTTGTCGAAGTATCGAGCTCACATACTCTGCGACGAGAAGATCGTGCGTGTACCTTACGGAAAGGAAATCCTAAATATATTAGGAGATCGAAAAGATTCTAGGAGCTCATCCCGATTAGCAGTCATTTGTTGCACTAAGTTACCAAAGCTAATGGAGAAGGGATGTTACCTTTTCTTAGCTCAAATTTCTGAGAAAGGAGGGACGAAAAAAAGGAAAGGTGCATTGGAGATGTGCCTATAGTTCGTGATTTTCCTGATGTGTTTCCCGATGATTTACCGGGAATCCCGCCGACTAGACAAGTGGAATTTCAGATTGAGTTGATACCTGGTGCTGCACCTGTAGCACGAGCGCCTTATCGTCTTGCACCTACCGAGCTAGAAGAGTTGTCAAAACAATTGGCGGAGTTAGCCGAAAAAGGATTCATAAGACCAAGTTCTTCACCTTGGGGAGCCCCAGTCTTATTTGTGAAGAAGAAGGATTGATCATTTCGTATGTGCATTGATAACCGAGAGTTGAACAAGTTAACGGTAAAGAATAGATACCCGTTACCTAGAATCGACGACTTGTTCGATCAACTCCAAGGATCGAGTGTGTACTCGAAGATCGATTTGAGATCGGGATATCATCAACTTCGAGTTCGCGAGGAAGACATTCCGAAAACGGCTTTCAGAACCCGTTACGGGCATTACGAGTTTCAGGTGATGCCGTTTGGGTTGACTAACGCACCGGCAATATTCATGGATCTCATGAATCGGGTGTGTAAGCCTTACTTAGATAAGTTCGTGATTGTATTCATCGATGACATTCTGATTTATTCAAAGAGTGTGAAGGAGCATGAGGAGCATCTAAGACTCATCTTAGAATTGCTCAGGAAGCAGAAACTCTATGCCAAGTTTTCGAAATGCGAATTCTGGATCCCGACGGTACAATTTTTGGGTCATGTGATTGATAGACAAGGAGTCCATGTGGATCCTGCTAAGATTGAGGCGATAAAAGATTGGGCTGCACCTACAACCCCAACCGAAGTTCGTCAATTTTTAGGTTTGGCTGGTTATTACCGAAGATTCATTGAGGGATTTTCGAAGATAGCTAAACCATTGACCAAATTGACTCAAAAGAGTGTTACGTATGAATGGGGAGATAAAGAAGAGGAAGCGTTTCAATTGCTTAAGAAGATGTTGTGTAGTGCTCCTATCTTAGCGTTACCGGAGGGTAACGAGGATTTCGTCGTCTATTGACGCCTCACATAAAGGATTGGGAGCCGTGTTAATGCAACGAGAGAAGGTGATACCTTATGCTTCCCGACAGCTCAAAAAGCATGAGAAAAACTACACTACCCATGATTTGGAATTAGGTGTTGTGGTTTCGCCTTAAGAATATGGAGACATTACTTATACGGAACCAAGTGTGTTGTATTTACTGACCATAAAAGTCTACAACACATCTTGAATAAAAAAGAGCTCAATATGAGACAGCGACGTTGGATTGAGTTGCTAAGCGATTATGATTGTGAAATTCGCTACCATCCTGGTAAAGCAAACGTTGTCGCTGATGCTCTTAGTCGAAAGGAAAGAATACCACCGTTACGAGTTAGGTCATTGGGAATGACTATCGTATCGCCATTACCGTCTCAAATATTTGAAGTTCAAACGAAAGCGTTGAAAGCAGAAAACAGATCTGCCGAGAATATATTTGGGATGGCTGAGAATGAAAAAGGATTTGTTAAGCGTTCTGATGAATTGTTATGTTTTGGAGATCGGATTTGGGTACCTTTATATGGAGGAATTCGGGAGTTGATTATGCATGAGTCGCATAAGTCAAGGTACTCTATTCATCCTGGGTCCGAAAAGATGTACCAGGATCTTAAGAAGTTTCATTGGTGGCCAAATATGAAGGCAGACATAGCATCGTACGTTAGTAAGTGCTTGACATGTGCAAAGGTTAAAGCCGAACACCAGAGACCGTCAGGATTACTAACGCAACCAGAACTTCCAGTCTGGAAATGGGAGCGGATTACTATGGATTTAATTACCAAATTACCGAAGACAGCTAGCGGTTGTGACGCTATCTGGGTAATAGTGGATCGTCTAACAAAGTCTGCTCATTTCCTAGCAATAAGTGAAGATGATAGTGTGGATAAACTTGCGAGGTTATATGTGAAGGAAATTATTTCGCGTCATGGAGTCCCGATATCTATTATTTCGGATCGCGATAGTCGCTTTACGTCAGCTTTGTGGCGATCACTTCAAACGGCTTTGGGGACGAGACTTGATATGAGTACTGCGTATCATCCCCAAACCGATGGTCAAAGTGAGAGGACCATTCAGACATTGGAGGATATGCTTCGTGCATGCATCATAGACTTTGGTAAAGGCTGGGAGAAGTACTTGCCTCTCGCGGAATTCTCCTATAATAATAGTTACCACACAAGTCTTAAGGCTGCACCATTCGAAGCTTTGTATGGCAGGAAGTGTCGTTCGCCTATTGGTTGGGCAGAAGTTGGAGATAGCCAACTCACAGGCCCTGATCTGATTTTGGAAACTACTGAGAAAGTAGCTAAGATTCGTGATTGGCTGCAAGCAGCCAGAGATAGGCAGAAAAGTTACGCCGATCAGAGACGTAAACCCTTAGAGTTCCAGGTTGGAGACAAAGTGATGCTGAAAGTCTCGCCTTGGAAGGGTGTGATACGTTTCGGGAAACGTGGTAAACTCAACCCACGCTACATTGGACCATTTCTGATCTTAGAAAGAATAGGGCCCGTGGCTTATAGGTTGGAATTACCACATGAACTGAGCAAAGTTCACGACGTGTTTCACGTTAGTAATTTGAAGAAATGTCTTTCCGATGAGATGCCTGTCATTCCAATGAAGGATATTCGTGTCGATGAGAAATTGAACTTCGTGGAAGAGCCAATGGAGATTTTAGATCGTGAAGTTAAACGACTCAAGCGAAGTCGCACTCCGCTCGTCAAGGTTCGTTGGAATTCCCGACATGGACCAGAATTTACGTGGGAACGTGAGGACGAGTTCCGGAAGAGATATCCGAAGCTTTTCACTTCGTGGATGAATTTTTCCGAGTGAAACCCGGGACGGGTTTCTTCTGAGACTGGGAGGATGTGACAACCGGCAATTTAGGGAGTTATTTTAAAAACCCGCATTACGTTAAAGTTCGTTTATAATTTTTATTTAGAATTTTATTTCACAACGAACTTGTCAGACCTATTTTATGGATATTTATAATTAATGATGTTATGGAATTCGTGAATTATTTTTATAATTCATTTTGATATTATGCTCGGTGATGTATTCTTAAATTCTCACTGGTACTACGTTGACTCTGGCACTAGGTTTACCTAACGAAATTTTTATGATTCGTTTTACGAGTCCGACGATATTTGAGTAATTACGAGATGTTTTTCGGGAGATATTAAAGTTTGAAATGAGTTCGGGTTTCGGGCCACATGTTTTACATTTACCCACTTTACCCACTCTTACTACTAGTAATATAATTATTACTATTATTATTATTATCCTTATTATTATTTTTACAAAAAAAAATAATAATAATAAAAGAGAAACTACAAAATTTGGTCCTTGTGGTTTCGGTACACAACCAACACACACAAACACAATCCCTCACCTCTCTCTCTATCTTTTCTCCCTCACCATCTCAAACCCTAGCCACCGGCCCCCTTTTCCAGCTATAACCGCCACACCACCGCCCCCACAACAAAACCACCACCACCATCTTAACCCCTATCTTCTCCTCTTTCATTTGAACTATAACACGCGCCCTAAAACGCGTTATAACACCACGAAATCCTTGTAGATTCGATCGAGTTTTTATTGTTTTCACTAGATCCGCAAGTTTGGAGGTTCAAGAAGGTGAGTAAGCTTGTTTTGGTACCTTGGGTGCCTCGATATGGTGTTAAATCCGTGGCTACACGGATGATTTTTGTGGGAATCGAATACACTTTGTTTGGAAATGATGTTTTATTGCTAAAAAGGATGGTTTGGTATCCGGGTATCGGTGTTTGGTCGTGTTTCTTTTCGTGGTCGACCCGTAGCCGAGGGCCTCACCCTCGACTCTTTGATGATTCCGAGTTATGGTCGACCTTTGACCCGATTTTCTTGTGGTTTGACCTCATTTGGTCATAGTGGTTGATTGTTAAGTGGATTCTTGATTGTTGTTCTTGTTGTTCGACTTGGGTTGGAGCCGACGACCCCTTTGGGTCGGTTTGGTTATTTATTTTTTGGTTTGGGTCGAGTTCCCGTGAACTAGCCGCGACCTTGTGGTCTCGGGTGGGACCCACGTAACACTTGGTATATGTTTTCGACTCGGGTTGACTTGGTAACTTGACCCGAATACGGTTATTTTGAGAACCGTTGGTGATATCGAAATATATATATTTCGGCTAAATTAAATTTCATGGTTATTATATAATGTTAACTATTATTATTATTATTGTGGCTTAATTGATTTTTGAAGCGGTTGACGAGTATTATGGACTCGTGGTATTATTTGAAGTTGTGTTGACGATAAAGTGGTTTTGGGGACCGATTGTGAGACGGTCACTTAGATTGACAGAGATAGGTTAGTCGGGTGCCGTAGTCGGACCCTATTGTTGTAGCACGTGGATTGGGATTGATTGGACGGAGATGTATTGATTGTTATGACTTTTACATATTACTTTGGACTTGGACAATGAGCCGAGGGTCATGACTCGGACATGTGACCATTTCGTATGACTCGATAACTATTTACAATTAAAATGTAAATAATAAAACTCGTAATAATAGTTATTGATAATATAAACGTTTATATGAATATATAGACGTGAATAACGGATATATAATTATATAAGCGCGTATATTAATAATAATAATAATCACGAGTCGTATTATAAATAATATAATTAGATACATATTAGGCTACGAAAGTGGCGTAATATTATTGAACGTATTATTATAGAGAAATTGTTATAAAACGAGGAATCCTCGACGATTCTCAAATATTAAATAAAAATGTTATTTTGTATATATACTAAATAAACTTATCGAGTTATGCGGAGTCGTTGTCACTCGAGTTCAGGTAAGTTTCATTGGTGACTTTCGTGTTGTCACGGATATATGACGATTAATATAAACATTTTCTATAACTAAATAACCACTTAACCGTAGGGTTGAAACGGGTTATTTGGCTATATAAAATGAATATATTAATGGGCATCGTATCCTACGACGCTCATAGGTTGTGGTATATGTAAAGTGTAATAAATTGCGAGTGTATATATCGGGAAATCTGGCCAATTTGACGATATATATGAGGAATTTATTAAACTATGATATCTACCATATAGTATTTATGTGCTATGTGCTTTAGGATGGGGTGTAATTTTGGAACGTTATATTACGTAAATAAATATGAGGATTATCAAATCGACGGATTTGATAAACTTCGGCGATTTATTTAAATGATATATTGGGCTAATATTAGATCCATAGTTTATTTTATTATTCTTTTTGTGACCTTTTGGTTTGTTTTGAGTCGACCCACCACCCGTATGGATACCAAACGCAAATACATCAAACTAATATGAAATGGATTTTCGGAAATAATGGATTCTCGTCCGGGTTTGGGAATATTTTGAATTTGAGGAAATGATTTCTGAACGAGTAATATTGTTAGGTCGTGCCGAGTCCGTAGTTGCTGTTTCGTGAGTTACTATACATCTTATTCCTACCGACTTCTTCTTGCTATTTTCTGGACTTGAGGTGAGTCATAGCCCCACTTTTACTCTTGAACTATGTTTTCAATACTTGGGGTGAGAAACGTGCAAATTATTTTTTTGTGGACTATTATCGCTTTTATATTCTTTATAAAACTTGCTATGCGTATGGACTAGGATGTATTGTCAGCTTTAGTCACATTTTATGTGTACTATTCAAGGTTGGCTTATTTGTTATTGTCAGCTTTAGTCACATTTTATGTGTACTATTCAAGGTTGGCTTATTTGTTATTGTCAGCTTTAGTCACACGGTTCGTGTGTACTATTCAAGGTTGGCTTATTTAGATACTGTAGTGTGCACCTATAGGTTATTGATACTTCGGAGGTTATCCGAGTATTTATAGTATTGCGGGGGTTACCCGAATATCTATATTAGAACGGAGGGTATCCGTGTGTTATGTTGGAGCGGAGGGTATCCGCAGGCTTTTAGCGAATCCTTAGTCTAGCTAGCAAGCGTTTTGCGTATATGTCCACTATATTGTTAGATGAATGTAAACCTATGATCTCACCAGCGAAAGCTGACTTTTAGCACGTTTTCTCATGTAATTAAGTGATGATACGGATGCTTGGAATGGAAGGCTCGGCCAAGGCTCATGGTTTATGGATCTATTTTTCTAAACTCTGATAATTAATTTTGGACCTACTGTTATGTTATTTTGGGCCTGACTCTGAATGATGTTGGGATAAATGTAAACGTTAAAACCCCGTTTTGGTTGTGTTTTTATTATGTTTACTTTATCTCGTTCTATATTGTCTTGTGTTGGATACCAATCCCCGTAGCACTCCGAAAGCTTGTTGAGTCTTCCGCTGTATCAAATTTTGGGGGTGTTACATAGCATAACTCATTAAATCAAATGAATGATTCGACTCCAGGTTCGAGTCCTGGCAGCGGGTATATATTTTTTATTAACTAAAATACAAGTTTTACTATTTTTCTTACACAAGTTTTCCCATGTACTGTTATTTTTTAACTGCATTCAACAAAAACATATATAGCATGTGTATTTATAACAAGTGAGATTACTACTACGTATTTGTCAAAGAAACCATAATCTTTCAACCTTTTTTAGTCTTGTTGCAAACAATAAAATTGTGTTCAACAAGAGTTATATCTAGATTCAACAAGATGACAACAACCAAAATCTATTTTTAAGGAACAAAACCATGCGAAAAACTACGCTATTAAGCAGAGGTTACCCGACATCTAGGCCACTCCGCAATTGTATCAAAAGGACATGAACAACCAGCAAATCGATCTGCACATTTGCATCTGCATGGTAACCGACGTGAACCACAAGCACATCTATCCGTTTGGCAATTATCAAAATCCTAGAAGTACGTGCAACCAAACCATTTGTATAGCAAAACTCACATCGAGAAAAACCGGTAACTAGGACTAAACCAATCTTCCCACAAACCAAATCTTTTCCAGTATGATATTTAGGTGATTAGCCTCTGCCGTTAAGAACTACTCTATGCGATACTCTCCAAATAACATAAAACGAGATCTATGCAAAATTGATTTCAGAAACAACATTTTATGCCTTACGCTTTTTTTTGGAACAGCATGCCTTTCGCTAACTAAAGCATCTCTAAATTTTGTATCTACTTTTGGTACAACATCTGAAAGAGTTGTCATACACCACCAAAAAAGTACAAAATCAACATCATAACATACCATTTCATTTGAACATATAGCATGTTAATAAGAAGCTATTTACAGACTAAATATCGGCTTTCTTGTGAGAAGAAAGCTCATTTTCGGTTAGCAAAAACCTCACCAAACCATATGTTAGATGAAAAGCCTCATAAATCTTTATATTGAAACAACTTAAATTGATATTGCAATAATTTAACATTGCATATTTACTAAAACTCAATGAACAAAAGTTAAAAAATTGTTTATGGGTCTGAGTCTGATCTAGTTCAACATGTACTTAAAATTCGCCCGCTATTCGTATCTGCCCCACTCTCTCCTTTTTCCACCTCTATTCAGACAACATATCAGATCATTCCACTTCAACTTGAACAAATTAGTTTGATACTGCCATTTTTTATTTTAGGACATATAGTTTAAACAAGTTATTTTTTCTCCCAACTTAAGAACACGAGATATGGTTATTTTCATTTTTCTTTTATCTATTTCAATAACATATGAATCAACACTTCCTTTATTTTTCCTTTTCTTTTCCCTTAACTATTCTTTTTCTTTTCCTTTGTTTTAAAACTTGAGAACACAGTGCAAGTCTTTAGCCTCCGCCATCTTAAAAACTAGTTTGTTTCGGAAAACCTCATATTCCAATTCTTTATAAAACAATATTACTATTGTAATATTTGTAGTGATAGTTAACACTTTAGATATTGATAAAACTCAATAAACAAAAGGCAAAAACTGTTGCGAATTTGCCATGACACATCGGGTTAACTTAAACCTCAATGTACCTAACTCGAATTGACCCGCACCTGACTAACCTGAATTAAAATAGGGTTTGGGTTCGGGTATGTTATTTTTAGCCTTGACCTGACCTTAACCCGACCCGATTTGACACGAACCCGACCAACACCATCAGATTAACACCCCTAATGGTAACTAAAACACGACCAATGAAACCACTGTCACATCAGCTATTTTTATTTACAATAATTTCATGACTAAATTAGTGTTATAAGGAGACCGAGGATGCCACTTAAATATACCCATTTATACAAATTAAATCGCCTGCACAACTCAATTTTGGGCCCACACAACTATTTAACGACTCAGTCTTAAAGTTGACATAGTTCTTAATTTTGTGCCTCCAAGACGCATCCACACACGGTCAGTAATGGGAAGAATGCATCATATCTTTGCCAGGTGAGATGAGGATTGACTTCATGACCGATGCATTACGAATGGTCTTATTAGTATTTTATGTTTTAAAATTGATTCTGTTTTTGCTAAATTTTTAATTTTTGGGTAAAAACTAAAACAGTTTTGTATAGATAAGTAAGACGTTGTTTTTTCACTTGCTTTTCTCAATTTATTAATATCTAAAGTAGTGACGAAGGCATTCAAACAAAAATTGATATTTCATCGAAAAATGTTGAAAGTAACCTCCTACACTTGTCGTCCACTTTTATTTCATCAAATGGCATTTTGGTGATATGTACAGTTGTACACCACTAAAAGTGGTGTGCACACCACTAATTCTTCATTTTGATATTGCACTATTTGCATCATTAGTGTAATTTAATGGTGTGCACACCATTTTTAGTGGTGTATATATCACCTCCTTTTTCGAAACTATGTTGCCCAACTTCTTTATTCACTTTCTTTCCATTATATTTTAAAAACTAATAATTGAAACAACTGAATTTATAAAATATACGGTAATTACATACACTAAAGACACGTAGTGAAATTGAGGGAGGATTGGTCTGATGTGAAAATTAAGGTTTTGTTTTGGTTTAGAATTTGGGGAGAGCCAATATAAAAAGTGTGTCGGCGAGTTTTTAAAATTCAATATTATTATTGGTCTTCCTATGTTTTAAGGGTGTGTTTGTTTCGGCTTATGGCTTATCTGATCTTGAGCTTATGTTTTATAAATTTATTTTTTGTGACTTATTTTGAAAATTTTCGTCTTTTATAAGCTTATTATATCATAATAAACTTATATAAACTGAAAAGTTTTAAAATAAGTCAACTTATGAAACATAAGCCCATAACCAAATAAGCTATAAATTGACTATATAAGTCGAAATAAATACCCCTTAAGAAGCTGTTTTTTACTTGTTTTTTCTCAATGTAGTAATAACCAGAGTTGTGAGGTTCAAAATAAAAAGTAGGATACCACCTAAAAATTGTAGAAAGTAACCTCCTACGAATGGCACGTATTGGAAGTAAAGTTCTTACATTATCGAAAGTGCAGACGTCGTATTTGTGAGAAACTATTGGTACGGACATCATCACAATGCGTTAGTTGCTTAATTATACATTGTTTATATCCTTTATATAAGTTAATTTGAGGTATTTTGTGATTATGTAGGTAATATGTAAAATGGAGTTATAATGGTTTCATCTTAATGCATATGACGTCATGCTTCATCTTTGTGTTATAAAATTAATTTGATAATTAGTTGTAAGACGGTATAATATTGTGGTTGTCTCGTTCGTGCCGAACTGTGCCACGTTACGTACGAGACGAGTGGTGCCAATACACATATTCCATGCCCCAGAATTAATTATTGATTTAGTACTAGTTTTTGTCTATGAAACTCGAGCAACCGTAATCTCTATTAAAACAAATACATTAGATATATTGCGACCAACCTAAAACCAAAAGTGATTGTGTTTTTAATCCATAAGTTTTACAATCTCAATCTCATTGCTAGCGTTAATTTAAGTTTTCTTAGTTTTTATTGTTTAAAGTAGTAGTAGTCGTTATTAATCTCCCCCAATTAAAAGCAATTAAGAATTACAGATTTAACCATAGGCTTCTCATGAATCCGATCTTTTAATTAAGGTTATTTTTTGTAGAGTCAACGATTTATTTCGCTTTAAAGCATGGACGAAATCCACATCAAAAGTTTTCTACAGGAACGACGCATGCATTTTCGAAAAAAGAAAGGTTGCACATACAATTTGAACATACCACATGGACGATTTTTGCGATTCACTCTTTATTATTTGGTACTTTTTCTTTTGAGATGTTTGTGAAATACTTGTTTATTGTTCGCTAAAAAGTTGAAGTTGACAAGAAAACATGTATAAGTAGAATTAAAAGTAATGGATATCAACAAGTTCCGCTGTAGCACAACTCATTAAATCAAATGAATGATTCGACTCCTCTAACCAGGAGTCCCAGGTTCGAGTCCTGGCAGCGGGCATATATTTTTTAAAGCTAAAATACAAGTTTTACTATTTTTCTTACACAAGTTTTCCCATGTACTGTTATTTTTTAACTGCATTCAACAAAAACATATATTTATAACAAGTGAGATTACTATTTGTCAAAGAAACCATAATCTTTCAACCTTTTTAGTCTTGTTGCAAACAATAAAATTGTGTTCGTTTAACAAGAGTTATATCTAGATTCAATAAGATGACAACAACCAAAATCTATTTTTAAGGAACAAAACCATGTGAAAAACTACACTATTAAGCAGAGGTTACCCGACATCTAGGCCACTCCGCAATTGTATCAAAAGGACATGAACCAGCAAATCTGCACATTTGCATCTGCATGGTAACCGATGTGAACCACTAGCACATCTATCTGTTTGCCAATTAGGCAATTATCAAAATCCTGGAAGTACATGCAATCAAACCATTTGTACAGTAAAACACACATCAAGAAAAACTGATAACTAGGACTAAACCAATCTTCACACAAACCAAATCTTTTCCGGTCTAATATTCATGTGATTAGCGCCTGTCATATTGAGAACTACCCTATGCATAAGTTTCTTTCATGCTCATAGTTCATCCAAAAGTGAAAATTGCTTTCACAAGTTTTAAGTAAAAAACCAGGTAGTCCAAAAATCACATTTCGAGCGCACACAAGGGAGTAAATTTATCAGCTATGATACAATACAACGTACAAAATTGATTACAGAAACAACATTTTTTTTTCTTTCTTTTTTTTTTTTTTTTTTTTTTGGAACAACATGCCTTTCGCTAACTAAAGCATCTCTAAATTTTGTATCTACTTGTAGTACAACTTCTGAAAGAGTTGTCATACACCATGAAAAAAATATAAAATCAGCATCATAGCATAGCATTTCATTTGAACAGATAGCATGTTAGTTAGAACCTATTTTCAAACTAAATATCCATTTTCTTGTGAGAAGAAAGCTCGTTTTCTGTTAGCAAAAACCTCACCAAACCAATGAACAAAAGTTAAAAAACTTTATATTGAAACACTAGATTGATATTGCAATAATTTAACATTGCATATTTACTAAAGCTCAATGAACAAAAGTTAAAAAACTGGTTATGGGTCTGATCTAGTTCAACATGTACTTAAAATTTGCCCGCTATCAAATCTGCCCCACCCTCTCCATTTTCCACCTCTATTCAGACAACATATTAGACCATACCACTTTAATTTGAACAAATTAGATAGATACTCTGCTATTTTTTATTGGGAAAAATCTTTAATAATGTACCATACTTGTCAAAAAAATGACTTTCGCGTACTGTACAAAAAATATCTTTTTCTCTCCCTTAAACTCAACTATTTTGTCCTTTTTGATGTACTGAACTTTCACTTTGATGTACTTTCGTGACATTTTTGCCCCTGGATTTATAATAATTTGAGGGGTAAAAATGTCAAAAATACATCAAAAAGGCCAAAGAATGAAAGTTCAGTACACATATAAGGAAAAAAATTTGTTCGCTACACGAAAGCCATTTTTTTTACAAGTATGATACATTTTTAAATATTTTTCCCTTTTTTATTTTAGAACATGTAATTTAAACAAGTTATTTTTTCTCTCAACTTACGAGATATGGTTATTTTCATTTTTCTTTTATCTATTTCAATAACATATGATTCAACACTTCTTTTATTTTTTCATTTCTTTTCCCTTTATTATTCTCTTTCTTTTCCTCTGTTTTAAAACTTGAGAACACAATGCAAGTCTTTAGTCTCCGCCATCTTAAAAACTAGTTTCTTTTGGAAAACCTCATATTCCAATTCTTTATAAAACAATATTGTAATATTTGTAGTGATAGTTAACACTTTAGATATTGATAAAACTCAATAGACAAAAGGCAAAAACTGTTGCCAATTTGCCATGACACATCGGGTTAACTTAAACCTGAATCTACCTGACTCGAATTGATCCGCACCTGACTAACCCGAATTCAAATAGGGTTTGGGTTCGGGTATGTTATTTTTAGTTTTGACCTGACCTTAACCCGACCCGATTTGACACGAACCCGACCAACCCCATCAGATTAACACCCCTAATGGTCTAAAACACGACCAATGACACCACTGTCACATCAGCTTTTTTTATTTACAATAATTTCATGAATAAATTAGTGTTATAAGGAGACCGAAGATGCCACTTAAATATACCCACTTATACAAATTAAATCGCTTGCACAACTCAATTTTGGGCCCACACAACTCTTTAACAACTCGGTCTTAAAGTTTACATAGTTCTTAATTTTGTGCCTCCAAGATGCATCCACACACGGTCGGTAATGGGAAGAATGCGTCATATCTTTGCCAGGTGAGATGAGGATTGACTTCATGACCGATGCATTACGAATGGTCTTATTAGTCTTTTATGTTTTAAAATTGATTCTGTTTTTGCTAAATTTTTAATTTTTGGGTAAAAACTAAAACAGTTTTGTATAGATAAGTAAGACGTTGTTTTTTCACTTGCTTTTCTCAATTTAGTAATATCTAAAGTAGTGACGAAGGCGTTCAAACAAAAATTGATATTTCATCGAAAAATGTTGAAAGTAACCTCTGTTGATACAAAAGTTGGGCGTTCCTGATTATGGGTTCTTGCTCTCGTACCAATTCGCTTCTTAGTACCTGTAACATGCACACTAAGAAAATAAACAACACCGTTAGGCTTATCGTGGGATTGTCTCCCACGATTAGACTCCGGCGTGAGAGTAAGTAATCGATTTAGGGTTCTTGTAAAGAGTTAGGGTTTGTGAATCGTACCTTGAATGATAGTTATGTCATTCTTTATATAGGACGCAGAAACTGTGTAGGTATCTTGCTCCTTACTCTTCGCACTCGTGGTGCTTATCCGGGGTAAGGATATCTATTCCATAGATAGATGATCATTATCTATACCGTGTATAGTTTGTTTGGGTTGGGCTTACGTGAGCCTGTTCCCATTATTCATGCGGCCCAAGTTACAATAGCCCATGCATTGTGGTGTTGGGCCTTAGTAATGTTTATCATTTGGGCTCGTGGCCCATATATAGACTATACGTCATCATGTCCCCCCAGTCTAGTGTGCGTGGCTCGTAGCCGCGGATGCTAGACTAATATTAACAGCGGTAAGCGTGGCGGGAGATCATTGAAATATTGCCGCTCATTTGAATGTGCAATGCACCTAGTCATGAATATCTCAAAAAGGATATCTCGAAAATTGGGGGTTGTGTCCACGTGGCCCTCGTGAATCGGGAAAAAGTGCATGTACCGGTTCGGTTCTAGCCACACGTTTTTGTGAGTGGAATCCACGTGGGGATAATCTAGGGTTTTCTTCCTCCCTATATAATAGTTACCGCCCCATTTTTACAACCACACACACAGTAAAACACACACTCCCCATTGTTCACTTTCTTGAAAGCTATATTTTGCAAATAAGCATTTCCTTAGGTAATTTTTTGAGTGTGTTTTTCTAGTGAATAAATGAAAATGGTTGCTCAGTTAGGGGACTTTCGCTCTGCGATGACGGTTGATGATGTCACTGAGTTTTCATCTGACTATTTTATTCCTCTGGACGTGCGTCCAGAGGCTCCAGATGTTAACGCGTGTATAGCTGATTTCCCCGAAGGGAAAATAGGGTTATACACGAAATTCTTTGAGTACGCGAATTACCGCGTGCCAATTTCTATTTTCCTGAGCGATTTGCTCAACCACTATCGCCTCCACATCTCACAGCTGCACTGTATAGGTGCGGCTAAGGTGTCGAATTTTGAAGTAAACTGCCGTTTACTTGCGATAGAACCAACCATATCCTTATTCCGCTTCTTTTACCACACGACGTGGTCAAATGGGTGGGTATCTTTTGCGGAGCGCCCGGGGGCGCTTCAGTGTTACACTGAGAAAGTAGACTCCCTCAGAAATTGGAGGGAGTATTTTTTCTGGGTTGATGATGTACTTTTTCCATCGCCCTACGAGTTTTTATACTCAGGATACGTTGCCAAGGGATGGGCGCCCCGCACCCGGTTCCTATAGGCTGACTGATGCGCAGACTCTTGATGCCAACCGCCAAGCCATTAACCCTTATCCGGAGGAGTTTTTGGTGCATATGGGGTTGAGTCGCAATTATTTCGGCGCTGCTGACGAGGTGCCCACTTTCATAAGTGAGGATGGCAGGGGTGGGTTTTCGTCCCTTCTACTTCAAGTTTTGTAAGTCTTTTTATATGCATACTTTTAATAACTAACCCTTTTGTCTGTCTTGTTTTGTTTATGTGCGCAGAGATGGATCTGTTCGCCATTGTGAAGCTGGACAAGCTGAAGCAGGTGACGATAGGGGTGCGCCCTCTGAGGGAGGGTGAGCAGCCCCTACTGGAGGCAACTGAGGGTCGCGTGACCGTGCTACCCGAGGTTGTTCCTGAGAACACGCCGCCGCTCCAAGTGGCGCCCGTTCAGAGTGTGGCGCCAGATGTGGAGGTGGCGCAAGAGGAGGCGCGTGCTGAGTCCTCTGACAGCGTCGAGATCCTGAAGCCCAAGGAGGTGCTGAAGGAGGAGGTGGCGAGCAATATTAAGAGCAAAGGAGAGGCTGGGACCAGTGGCCCCAAGAAGAGACGTCGCTACCTCATTGGGGATGCGGAGTCGTCCGCGGAGGAGACATCCGCTTCTGGCGCGGATAAGAAGGCTGCTGAGGCCTCTCCCTTTCTGTAAGTGTCTGCGTCTATATTATGTTTCTTGTCCATTATTTGTCGCAATATATACTAACTGCGTTCTCTATGTCTTGTAGGGATGATGCCGCGAAGAATGATGGGGTCTTCGTGGATGTGGTTTCGTCTCCACAGAATGAAAACAAGGAGGGGAAAGCCAAGGTTGATGAGGGTAGGGGCGCAATAGTTGATGGATGAGTTGGCTTCGACTGCTGCACGCCAGGCTGAGCTGGTGGCTCAGTTGAGGGAGAAGTATGTCGGGGAGAGCAGTACTCTCGCCCAGAAGGATGAGGAGCTAGCGAAGCTCCATGCGCAGTTGGCTGATGCGCAGGTGGAGTTGGAGGCCTCGCGGGTGTATACTGAGAAGATCACCCATGAGAAGTTGTCCGCCTTGGCTGAGGTGGAGAAGGCGCGCCGGGAGCTTCATCTTTATAAGTCCGACCTGACTTGGGCTGTGCGCTTCTTGGAGGAGAGGAAGGTGGAGCATTTTGCTAACATTGCCAAGTTTAAGGAGGATATGATGAAGATCATCCAGGTGCAGGAGGACAAGCTGCGTGGCCTGAGCATCGAGTACGATGAGGAGTTATATCCTCATTTGATGTCGACCATTACTCATAAGCAGGTATCTCTTTTATACTATTCTCCTTTGTAATATTCCTTGTTGCTATGCTTGTTATTAACACAAATTATCTTTGTTGATGTAGGTGGTTGATTAGCCACGGGCTGCGCCTGACAGCAATGGGTACTCTTGAATCCCCAGAGGTGTTGGACGCCTTTGGGAAGGTGGTGCACTGTGCGATGGCGCGGGGGAAGTCGCAGGCTATAGAGGATCTCCACGAGACCAAGCTGTTGACCAAGGACTTAGCAGAGGTCCCTGGCTATAATGCAGCTGCCTACGATGAGTTGATGCAGGCTATGGCGGGGTTAAAGGTCCTTGAGCTGCCGCACATTGGGAGGTTGGAGCGCGATCAAGACAACCTCATAGATGTACTTATGGCGGGGTTGATGTTGGAGCGCCACCTTGGAGAGAATGCAGAAGGGCAATCAGATTACTTTCTGAAGCCTGATGTGTCGCAGCTGCAGATTCCTGTGTTTGCGCAGCCTCGTAATATCCTTAACCCATTTTCTCTTGAAAGGGAGATTCCCTTGAAAGAGGTTTTGGAGCGTCACGAGCAAAGGGCTGCTCAGAAGAAGGGCATCAAGGGCAAGGCAGTGTTGTGTGGCGTGGGCGCTGCACACATCCCTAGGTCTGATGGTGTACCCGTAATTGTTCCTACCGTATCTCCTAAGGACGCTTTGATTCTGAGGAAGCTTCAGGAGGCGGGGAGTTCTGCTGCTCCGGAGGAGAGCCCTGAGCATCGCCATAGCGTGTAGGCTTTTTGTATATGTGCTATGTAAATAATGAAATGTATCTTTCCTTGTAATATTGAATAAGATACCTTTTTGTTGATTAAGTGTGATGCGTGGGAATCGCAACAGGCTTTACCTCTCGAGGGATCTCGAGAAGCTTACAACCCCCACCAGGAAGTGTACCTGATCGTTGTAGTATAGTATAGTGACAAGTACCGGGGGATTGATCGTTCAGCTTAGGAATAGTGTCGCTAGGATTAGAAAGCCTAAATACTAGTTCTAAAGGTGAGGGATGATTCTTTTTGTGTTTTTATATTTTATGAAAAGCAATTAAAAATCTCGGGTTTGAAGGATTTGGGCGGAATTAGTTGCTAATCAACTAACCCAATACTAAGATGCAATCAAAATAAAATACTAGAAATGAAACTAAACTAAATTATACTAAGGTTGTGAGCAATAAGTGGAGAAAATGTGTTTACTTAGATTTCACTACTCCCTAGACATCTTTTACACGTTAATTACTTGTTATAATTGCATGGATGACGGATCGTATTCCTTAATACCATTCATGGGGTGGCACACTTAACTCCCCAATTCTATGAGCTCTTATCTCCTCCTACACCATGCCCAGCACAACTATAGGGATTGTAAACAGTGGCTCATGCATTAAATACAACCAATAAAGACCTAGTGCGTGTCGGTTCATGTTTCCTAAGACGTTCAAGCATGTTACCATTTGGAGATCTGCCAGTTTTCTTAAGCCTAACATATAAATCATTCATCCAAGAAAAGTATAAACAAGTAATCAACACGTAATTAACATATAGGTTTCATTAGATCCAAGCAAACACAAGATAGATCTAGCCTAGCATGATGGAATTCAGACAAGAACAAGATATAGACAACCAACACATAGACATATTGATTGAATTGAAAGAACACTTATCTCAATTATACATGTAAGGTATCAAGGGCTTGGAACCCTTGAAAAACCTGTAAAATTCGCACCAAGTTCGTACTTAGGGTTTCTCCAAAACTTCTCTCTTTTTAATGTGAAAATTAGAAAACTATATATAGGAAAAGAGGTCTGACGGCGTCAAGACCAACATTGTAACGCCGTCACCTCGCCGCCAAAACTATTCTCGGACTGCCTTGATCTACATTTGACGTCGTCAAGACTTTATCATTTCCAGGCCATCATGACTTTTACTCTTGACGCCCTACCTTCGTGATGCCGTCAAATCTCTACTGGATCGTCATGGAATTTTGCTCTTGACGCCGTCAGGAAGTTACTCTTGACGCCGTCACCTACTGTTCCCAGCATGGAAAATTAAGACTTTGGTGTTTTCTTCACTTTTATGCTCCAAAAACGTCCGAATTGCTTCCTTTTCCAGATTTCTCTCCCAAAGTACCTAAAATCACAAAAGGAACGATTTAGGGCAATATTTGATCAAATAAATTCGAATTCGGGCTTAAATGACCCCCTAAAAACGGATCATTTTTTGCCTCATCATATACCCTTACACTTGAGATTTGCTTGTCCTCAAGCAAATGCGCTTTTATTCTACTCAAAAGACAAGTTAGGGGTCATTTAACACTAATATAAAAGTAATTACAACAAATAATCGTTCCACTAAAGACCAATAGACAAGCACGGAGGTCATACACTAGCACCTCACAAATAGTGTTTAGATACTCACATCTCTCGGGTGTAATAAAGTGTAAATTACAATATGGAAATGGAAGATATCTCTCACTACCTGTCGTAGCAAAATAGATTACCATAGGCTTGGGAAAGGATCAAACCTCCACCACATGGCGTAAGCACCTAGGATAAACTATCAAGGAGGTCTTTTAAAGGGTTGTAACGTTAGGTGTAGGGATATGAAATACACTGTTTTGTTGGATATAGGCAGTCTTTACTGGTGGCGAGTTAACAATCTTGGTTAATTACATGTACAATATGGCGTTGCTAAGCCAAGACTAGACTCGACTTAAGCTAATAAATGAAAAATAACAAAAACAGAAAATGAACATAGAATAAAAAGGGATGGTAGTCCGTATGTTTTTTCTCTTTTTCCTTTTTCTATTTTTTTTTTCTTTTTCTTGATTTTTTTCATTTTTTTTTTTTTTTTTTTTGCATACACTCTTACCCTACCATCCAAAATAATACATCATAGGGAATGAACATTTCCCTTACACTTGAATTTTTACATACTTTACAATTAACTAATCTAATGACTCGAATTAAGAAAATCAAAACACTTTGAGCACTTTTAAGATTAACGCACATATGGGGGTAATATAAGATGTTCTTCCCCATTACTCCATAAAATAAGTACTTACCCATGAGTCCCAATCGTCCCAAAACAATATGTACAAGGATATGACTCGACTTAGCAACCATGTAATCAATTAGATAGTTAACTTAGGGTTTAACAAATAACAATAATGCACTAAAAATGAGCGCATACACGGAATGCTAAGGCAATTTGGTTGTACATTTAAGTGGGGTGTAACAAATTCTTCCTTTAAGTAAAATGCTTAAAGTTAGAAACGAAAAGATAGGCTCGGAGGGGTGTACTAGGGGTATCGTGTACTAAAAATGAGTACAACGCTAAGGGTGTGGGAAAAATTAGTTGACTTAACTAGCCAAGTAATATGACTTAAATGGTCAAGTAATTATGATACGGGTTTAACACAAGGGTAATCCTAATGCCTCTTATCATGTAGTAAATCCTACTACACGAATGTAGTCTCACTAGCGGTCTCGGGATGCACCACTAACGCAAGTTCTAGAATCTAAATACTACCGGTACACTCATAAGCACTAATAGTAAATGTTTTTCCTATCAAATCTAAAGGAGAACCTCACATATTTGGGTGGAAATTTTTTCTGAATATAAGGTTATGTGCTAGTCATACAATCTCCTATCCATGAGACGCTTGCTATGGCTAAAGTTTCACTCCTAAATGTTGTAAAAAAATTTAAATTTGGCGCTAAAATTGCACTAACAGGTATTTCTCATAGTTTTATTACACATCTACCATTAAACAAAACAAACTCAAGCGAAAGTGCATAAGTAAGGTATCATCTTTTTACCCTCCCCTTACACTTAAGATGAACATTGTCCCCAATGTTCAAGTAAAGGATGTAAAAGTGAAAAAGTAAAGAGAATGAAATCAAATACTCCCCTGATTCGCTCGGTATGGATAATGAGGTGGCCAAGTTAAATCTTCCTCCAAGAAAATGAACAATCAAAGCTTCCCTTCCAGAATATAAATCATCTTCTTGTCATACATAACCTGTAAAACCTGATAAAATAGACAAGACAACCTCGCGTAAAATCGGCGGCATCCTATATAAGTTACTAAATCCTAGAAAACAAGATAAGATATAATGCTTGTGGAATAAAGTTTGCAGATCTCCTGGAGATTATAAAACTTAATAATTCACAAAAACCATAAGACTCCGTTAGAAAAACAAAACTGGTAAAATTTACAGATTTTTACACTTGACGCCGTCAAAAGTGACCTGCAGAAATTCTTATGTTAAGTTTCCGAAAATTTCTGGAAAAACTTGGTCCTACTTCCTGGAAAATCCTGCAAAACTTCATTATGACTCAATACAAGCATTTGACTCTAACAAATACGAATATACATGTTCACTTAATATTGTGGAGAATCATGATCGGTTTGTTTCTTGAAAACATATTTGGGGTTTCCCCTTACACTTATCTTTTGCAAAAATACCTTTAGGTGGAGTTAAGACTAGGCCAAAACAACAAAGTAAAGTATTTCCACTATTTAGTTTAGAAACATGATCTACCAACAATAAAAATAAAGCATGCATACGGAAACAAATAAAATCAAACAAATAAACAAACAAATAAAAACACACAAAACATGGGTTGCCTCCCAAGAAGCGCTTTTCTTTATTTACGAGTCTTGTAGCTAGACTCAAGGTCATGGGTTACTACGTGACCTCATCATCAAACGTCACATCCTCCTCGCTAATCATTTCATTGTTATTCTCTTGGTAGTGTTTCACACGTTGTATGTTAACAGTAAATTCCCTACCTTCATCATCTAGTAACACCACGGCTCCAATTTTAGAGGAATTCTTTACTGTGAACGGTCCATACCATCTAGACTTAAGTTTTCCCGGAAATAATCTCAACCGAGAATTGTATAATAGGACCTTGTCTCCCTCTGAAAATTCTTTGGGTTTCTTAATTCTGTGGTCATGCCATCTTTTAACTCTCTCTTTATATGTGATGGAGGATTCGTAGGCTTCTAGTCTAAGCTCATCAAGCTTGTGTAATTGCAAGAACCTATTATTTCTAGCAATTGTGTAATCTAAGTTGCATGTCTTAAGCGCCCAATAAGCCTTGTGTTCTAATTCCACTGGTAAGTGACATGCCTTACCATACACCATGCGGAACGGGGTCTTTCCAATAGGTGTTTTGTAGGCGGTTCAGAATGCCCATAAGGCTTCGTCGAGTTTAAATGACCAGTCCTTTTTGTTTTGACTAACCGTTTTTTCAAGTATTCTTTTAATAACCCTATTGGTGTTTTTGACTTGGCCATTGGTTTGTGGATGATAGGCGGTGGAGAACCGATGGGGTACTCCATACCTCTTCATGACCTTTTCCATTTGTGCATTGCAAAAATGGGTTCCCCTATCACTGATGAGAGCTTTAGGAATCCCGAATCTCGCGAAAAGCTTTTTCAGGAAATAAATAACTACTCTGGCGTCATTGGTCCTAAGGGCTTGTGCCTCAACCCATTTTGAAACATAGTCAATGGCGACTAATATGTACTCGTTCCCCCCTGAAGATGGAAAGGGTCCCATGAAGTCAATCCCCCAAACATCGAAGAGCTCACAAACTTGTATAAAGTTCTGAGGTGCTTCATCCCTATGTGATATATTTCCGGCTCGTTGACATGCATCGCACGCCTGCACCATTTCTTTTACTTCACGGAAAATTGTGGGCCAATAGAATCCCGCATCGAGAATCTTTCGGGCGGTAATGTTTATCCCATGATGCCCGCCAGAGGGACCAGAGTGACATTCCCTCATAATCTTTACTGCCTCATTTTCCGAAACACAACGCCTTATAATTTGGTCAGGACACCTTCGGAATAAAAAGGGTTCATCCCAAAAGTAGTATTTTAGCTGAGAAAAGAACCTCTTCCTTTCGTACTTAGTCAGGTGTTCAGGAACGAGTCTACTTGCGAGGTAATTAGCAAAATTGGCGTACCACGGCTCCGAGTCACTCATTAACATGAGTTGTTCGTCAGGAAATGAATCCCTAATCTCACTTCTATCATGCTCATCCAAGGGGTTTTCGAGACGAGATAGATGATCTGCGGCCAGATTTTCTGCCCCTCTCTTATCACGAATCTCAACATCGAATTCCTGTAGCAACAGGATCCACCGAATTAGTCGTGGCTTAGCATCCTGCTTCGCAAAACGATATCGGAGAGCCGAGTGATCAGTGAAGACTACTGTTTTTGAAAGGACAAGATATTTTCGGAATTTGTCGAACGCGAACACAACGGCTAATAATTCTTTCTCAGTGGTGGAGTAATTCTCTTGAGCGGGATTCATGGTTTTGCTCGCATAGTAGATGGGTTGAAAAAGCTTATCACGTCGTTGGCCTAACACAGCCCCGACAGCGAAGTCGCTAGTGTCACACATGATTTCAAATGGTAACTCCCAGTTGGGTGTGATCGTGATTGGAGCTTGTGTGAGTTCCTTTTTTAAGAGATCGAATGCATCCTTGCATTCTTGGGAAAAATCAAACGGAGCATCCTTCACAAGTAGTTGGGTCATTGGCCGAGCGATTTTGGAGAAGTCTTTGATGAATCTTCGATAAAACCCGGCATGCCCCAAGAAACTGCGTATTGCTTTAACAGTTGTGGGGTATGGTAACTTAGATATAGCTTCAACTTTAGCTTGGTCCACCTCTATTCCATTTCCTGAGATCTTATGTCCTAACACAATCCCTTCCTTCACCGTGAAATGACATTTCTCCCAGTTTAGCACCAAGTTGGTTTCCTCACACCGTTTAAGCATCTTGTCTAGATTAGCAAGACAGTGGTTGAAGGAGTTCCCGAAGACCGAAAAGTCATCCATGAACACTTCCATGCTGTCTTCCATGAGTTCGTGAAAGATTGCGGTCATGCATCGCTGGAAAGTGGCGGGGGCATTACATAGCCCAAAAGGCATCTTTTTGTAGGCAAATGTTCCATAAGGGCAGGTAAACATGGTCTTTTCTTGGTCCTCAGGTGCTATGGGAATCTGAAAATATCCAGAGAATCCATCCAAGAAGCAATAGTACTCGTGTCCAGATAATCTCTCTAACATCTGATCAATGAATGGTAAGGGAAAGTGATCTTTCCTCGTGGCATCATTGAGCTTTCGATAGTCGATGCATACCCGCCATCCAGTGACTGTTCTTTGGGGCACCATCTCACCCTTGTCATTCTTAACTACAGTCATTCCACCCTTTTTAGGTACAACCTGCACAGGACTGACCCATGGGCTATCCGAGATCGGGTAAATCAATCCTGCATCCAAAAGTTTTATGACTTCTTTCTTCACTACTTCCTTAATGTTAGGGTTCACGCGCCTCTGGGGTTGCACGGTAGGTTTATAATCTTCTTCCATGAGAATCTTATGTGTGCAAAAAGTCGAGTCAATCCCCTTAATGTCGGCTACACTCCATGCAAGTACCCCCTTGTATTTTTTTTAGGACCTCTAAGAGTTTAACTTTTTGTTCATGTTCCAAGGAAGCGTTTATGATTACCGGGAGTTGATCCTCTCCCTGAAGGAAGGCATACTCCAAATGGTTAGGAAGCTCTTTAAGATCTACATCAGGAGGTTCGATAATAGAAGGTTTGAGCTTGTTTTCGGGCTTTCGGAGCTCGAGATGCTCCGTTGCCTCTTGTCTGGGGTAGAAGGAGACTGCACTAACACCCTCCATCTTTTCTACCTCTAGCGAAGGCAGAAAACTCTCGTCCCGTAGCCAGCCTTCATCGATCCGTTCATCGACACAACTATCAATGACATCTGTGAGTTCATCTACTTCCCCGATAAAATAGAGCCGGTTGGCTGCTTCGAGGGAGAGGTCCATAGAATCCTTAATGTCGAAGGTTGTGCTATCGTCTCCCACTCGTAAGGTTAATTTGCCATCGTAGACATCGATGACTGCATGAGCGATAGCAAAAAATGGTCTACCTAAGATGATGGGTACCAAGTCATCCTCCTCCATATCCAGGATTACGAAGTCGACTGGGAATTTGAATTTCCCAACTTTGACTAGCACATTCTCGCATATCCCTACGGGGTACTTGACCGATCTATCGGCTAGTTGTATGTTCATACGGGTAGGCTTCAATCCAGAGTATCCTAGTCTACGGAACATAGAGTGAGGCATGAGATTGATACTCGCTCCCAAATCGACAAGAGCATTCTTGATTGATAGAGGTCCTATGGAGCAAGGCAGGGTGAAGCAGCCCGGATCGTCTACCTTCTTTAGTAGCCCTCGATGGGTCACCACTGAGCATTCTTCCCCCAGGGTCACAAGACCCTCGAGTTTCTTCCTGTTAGCAAGTAGTTTTTTGAAGTATGTGCTATACTTTGGCATGTGATAGCAAGCATCAAGGAGAGGTATGGTGACAACCGAGTCTTTTAGGTAGGACAAGAATCTCTTGTTATCATTCTCAGTTTTCTGGTTCCTTAATCGGGACGGAAACGGGATTCTCACAGGTTGGTTAGTCAGGGTTGATGGGGAAGGGGTCGTCACGGGCGGTTGGTCGGGGGTATTACCGCCGACATCCTCCTCCTCCTCCCCAGGTTTGTTTGGATCGGGGGTGATGGGGGACGAGTTTGGCTAAGGAGGGTCCTTGGTTGTTGTTCCAGCTCGAGTGGTTATCGCGAGCATGGGGTCTTTTTTGCTTACTGATGGCGTTTCAAGATTATCAAGGGTTGAGTTAAGCTTGTTGAAAAATTCTCCAATATCCTCATGCTGCTCGTCGAAAAGCTCATTAAGACCTTTCATTTGCAAGCCTTTTTCTTGAGTGAAGTGACCAAGGTCATCTTCAAAAGTGCTCCTGATTTTGAATTCAGGGCCTTCCTCCCCTTCTCTTCTCTTTACCAGATTTCCCAAAAGGGTGTAATCGTCATTTTGGTAAAAAGGCAAAAGGGAGGGATCAACATAAATGTCCCCTCCTGACAAGCATGCATGTTCGGTTGTGGCTGCTCCTCCGCATTCTTCTACCTCATGCGGGCCCCCACAGTAATCGCAGATCAAGTAAGGATTCGACAGCTGTTTAGGTAATTGCGATCCAGCTAGGTATTCTACTCTTTTGTGAATTTTTCTCAACCGATCCGAGGTGATTTCAGAAATGCTAACAGTCGACTCAGGTTCATCCCAAGTGTCATCCTGGTCTTGAGCATATTCTTCAATCCTATCCCATCCTTCCTTGGCACTAAGATTGGCCAATCTTCCTTTTCTAGATTGGTTAATTCCGTTTCGGTCTTTAGAGGAGATATTATCGTAGAAGATTTGGACCAAGAGCCAAAGCTCAATGCCATGATGGGGAACTTGTCTTATTAAATCTTTGAATCTAGTCCACGATTTATGGAAGGGTTCATCCTTCCCCTTCTGGAAACGGAGGATCCTATCTCTAAATGCTGAGGTTTTTCCAGGTGGAAAGAACTTCTCATAGAACTTGGATATGAGTTGCTCCCATGTGAAAATAGATTCAGAAGGGAGTTTGTCATACCATTCTTGGGCTTTTTCATATAAGGTGAAAGGAAAGAATCGCAATCGGGATGTGTCTCTAGTAGCCCCGTCTGTATGGAGGGTGTCTACTATTTTCAGGAAGTCCTTGATGTGTTGGATTGGATCTTCCTCATCTATTCCGCGAAACTTACACACATTTTTGACAAGCCAAACATCGTTCGCATGCAAGACCTCATTGGTGTGTTCGTTTGGGTAGACGATGGCGTTTGAGAAGCCACGAGAGGTTGGGGAGGAGTAGTCCTTAAGGCACTTAGGAATGGGGGTTACGGGGGTACTCATCTCGTCGTTGGGTTGGGAGCTAGGGGTTGTGACATGATTTTCTGAATTTTCTTCAGAAAGAGGTGCATCAAAGTCGATGGCAACGCTAGATGGTTCAGAAGTTGAGTGATATTGTCTCAATCTATGCATTTCTCTTTCGGGTTCCGCATAAGGTAAGACCAGGTTTCTAGTGGAACTACGACTCCTAGTGATCCTAAGGTTAAAGGATTCATCGTTTGCCATAATGGCAGGTGGTGAAGAGTTACGAACAAAAGCACAAAGAAATAGATAGACTAAGAGAACCTAAAAAATAAAAATAAAATCTTACTAGAAAGGAATCTAGCAAGTAGACCTAATAAAAAGAAATTCTAACCTAGACAATAACTATTCCCCGGGTTGCGGCGCCAAAAACTTGATGCGTGGGAATCGCAACAGGCTTTACCTCTCGAGGGATCTCGAGAAGCTTACAGCCCCCACCAGGCAGTGTACCTGATCGTTGTAGTATAGTATAGTGACAAGTACCGGGGGATTGATCGTTCAGCTTAGGAATAGTGTCGCTAGGATTAGAAAGCCTAAATACTAGTTCTAAAGGTGAGGGATGATTCTTTTTGTGTTTTTTTATATTTTATGAAAAGCAATTAAAAATCTCGGGTTTGAAGGATTTGGGCGGAATTAGTTGCTAATCAACTAACCCAATACTAAGATGCAATCAAAATAAAATACTAGAAATGAAAATAAACTAAATTATACTAAGGTTGTGAGCAATACGTGGAGAAAATGTGTTTACTTAGATTTCACTACTCCCTACACATCTTTTACACGTTAATTACATGTTATAATTGCATGGATAACGGATCGTATACCTTAATACCATTCATGGGGTGGCACACTTAACTCCCCAATTCTATGAGCTCTTATCTCCTCCTACACCATGCCCAGCACAACTATAGGGATTGTAAACAGTGGCTCATGCATTAAATACAACCAATAAAGACCTAGTGCGCGTCGGTTCATGTTTCCTAAGACGTTCAAGCATGTTACCATTTGGAGATCTGCCAGTTTTCTTAAGCCTAACATATAAATCATTCATCCAAGACAAGTATAAACAAGTAATCAACACGTAATTAACATCTAGGTTTCATTAGATCCAAGCAAACACAAGATAGATCTAGCCTAGCATGATGGAATTAAGACAAGAACAAGATATAGACAACCAACACATAGACATATTGATTGAATTGAAAGAACACTTATCTCAATTACACATGTAAGGTATCAAGGGCTTGGAACCCTTGAAAAACTTGTAAAATTCGCACCAAGTTCGTACTTAGGGTTTCTCCAAAACTTCTCTCTTTTTAATGTAAAAATTAGAAAACTATATATAGGAAAAGAGGTCTGACGGCGACAAGACCAACATTGTGACGCCGTCACCTCGCCACCAAAACTATTCTTGGACTGCCTTGATCTACATTTGACGCCGTCAAGACTTAATCATTTCCAGGCCGTCATGACTTTTACTCTTGACGCCCTACCTTTGTGACGCCATCAAATCTCTACTGGATCGTCATGGAATTTTGCTCTTGACGCCGTCAGGAAGTTACTCTTGACGCCGTCACCTACTTTTCCCAGCATGGAAAATTAAGACTTTGGCGTTTTCTTCACTTTTATGCTCCAAAAACGTCCGAATTGCTTCCTTTTCCAGATTTCTCTCCCAAAGTACCTAAAATCACAAAAGGAACGATTTAGGGCAATATTTGATCAAATAAACTCGAATTCGGGCTTAAATGACCCCCTAAAAACGGATCATTTTTCGCCTCATCAAAGTGCATAACTTAAGAAATGTACTTGCATTGTTTGTGAAGTTTTATTATTTTTTACCAATATTGGTTGCGTTATTATAGTCGCATTGTTTGCTAATTTTTATTATTTGACCAAGTGTATTGGCTCATTAAGTGCGTGACTTTAGGAAATATACTTGCATTGTTTGCTAAGTTTTATTATTTGATCAAGTGTCTTGGCTCATTATTTGCTAAGCTTGTACGGTGTACTTAATATTTGCGCACCCGTCGTGAGATGCGCATGTGAAACTTACTTCGACGTCTCAAAAGTAAGGCGCTTAGCAAGGATACATGATCCAGTGTTGATGGGTTTGCAACCCTCTTACACAACGAGTGAATTAGTAGGTTAACTCATCCTTTATGCCTTCGTGGGTCTTTAATTAGTGCATGCACGCCATGTAGGCAAAAATATAAGATAACAAGATTGACATATATAAGTATGTATGTAATAAAGTGAAATACGCTATGGAGTTAGCTAGAAACCATAACATTTTATTGATACTTGCAAGTTTTTGAAAAAAGAGAAATACAATTCCTAGGAAAGTAAAGAAAAAACAAACACTTTGCATCATAATACTTCTTCATTTTTGCCTTAGCCTTTGCTTCGCGTATAGCTGCGCGTTCTCGCCTTTCTTCCAGTAAGGCTAAGTCTATGCGCCGTTCCTCGTCGTTTGTTGTAACGTTGACCTCTGTTGTGCGTATAGTTGGCATTCCTATCTCAGCTGGTATGACGGCTTCTGTTCCATAGACTAGGGAGAATGGCGTGTCGCCAGTACTGGTTTTGATTGTTGTGCGATGCGCCCATAAGACATGCGAGAGCTCATCCACCCACCTTCCTTTATGTCTGTCAAGGCGCGCTTTTATTCCTTCACCTAGACTGCGGTTTGCGCGCTCAACTAGGCCATTGGTCTGTGGGTGTTTTACTGAAGCGAAGTGTTGCGTGATGTTTAATTGCGTGCACCAATCTTTGAATGGGTTATCACAGAATTTTTTTCCGTTGTCTGATATAATCTCCCCCGGTAGTCCGAAGCGACAGACAATGTTATCCCAGACAAAGCGTTTGACTTGGTTTCCTGTGATGTTCACTACCGCCTTTGCTTCAATCCACTTCGTGAAGTAGTCTATGGATACTATGAGGAATTTTACTCCTCCTGGTGCAACTGGAAAGGGACCTGCGATGTCAATGCCCCATTTATAAAATAGCCATGGTGAGGTAATAGGTGTTAGCTCTTGTTGTGGTCGGCGCGGGATTGGCCTATGTACTTGACAATTGCTGCATTTCTTTATCAGATTGCGTGCGTCGCGATGCATAGTTGGCCAATAATACCCTGACCTTAGAGCGCTTGCCACCACAGATCGCGGCCCTGAGTGCATACTACATGATCCAGTGTGGATTTCTCTGAGTACGTAGTCTGCTTGAAGAGGTCCAACACATCTGAGCCATGGTTGTAAGAAAGAGCGTCGATAGAGTATGTTGTCTCGTAGTTCAAACCGTTGCGCTGTGCGCCGCACTCTTCGAGCGTCCTTATGATCTTGTGGTAAGATTCCCTTGCTAATGAATTCAATGATAGGCGTCATCCATGTGGTATCTTGTTCTTCTGTCACCGTGGATATCTCCATTTCCAAGATTGATTTATTTTTTAGGGTTTCTACCAATACCTGTTTTGAGAGGTGCGCGAAGCTTGTGGATGCGATTTTGCTGAGCGCATCCGCTTTCCTGTTATCTCCTCTGGGCACTTGTTTTATCGTGAACCTGTCAAAGTTTTTGATTAAGGACTTGGTCTTTTCTAGGTATTGGATCATGTGTTCATCCTTGGCTTCATATTCACCTAGCACATGGTTAGCGACTAGCCGAGAATCTACATTCGCTTCTAGGTTGCGTACACCCATTTGGATTGCAATGCGTAGTCCGGCTAGTAGGGCTTCGTATTCTGCCTCATTGTTTGTGGCTGTGAATTCAAAGCGCAGCGCGTAGGTGAATTCCATACCTTCTGGATTTGTAAGAATAAGGCCCGCGCCTGATCCATCTACGCATGAGGACCCATCTGTGAACATAATCCAGGGTTCCTGTAGATCTGTTTTGGTTGTAGGTGTTGGACTGTCGTTATCTGGCTTCTCCACAATGAAATCGGCTAAGATTTGTCCTTTGATTGCAGTGCGCGGTCTATATGAGATGTTATATTCACTTAACAGTACACTCCACTTCTGTAAGCGTCCTGATGCGTCAGGTTTAGAGATAACTTGTTTGATTGGCTGATCAGTGATTACAGCTATTGGATGCGCTTGAAAGTATCTGCGCAACCTTTTGGCTGCGAATACGAGGGCTAAGACCAGCTTTTCCATAGCGCTGTAGTTAGTCTCTGTCTTCTTCAGGGCTTTGCTTACAAAGTATATGGGTGTCTGGACGGAGTTCCTATCTGTCAATAGCACTGCGCTAACTGCTCCATGGGTTGCCGATAATTACATGATTAGCTCTTCCCCTGGTCGTGGTGCGACAAGTTTAGGAAGAGATGCCAGATGGTGTTTTAGTTGTTGGAAAGCTTCCTCCGCTTCTTCGGTCCAGCGAAAATCTCCCTTTTTAGTGCACTTCGTGAGTGTTTTAAAGAGAGGAAGGGATTTGTCTGCTGACTTGGATAAGAAACGGTTTAGCCCTGCTAACTTTCCATTCAATGACTGGACTTCTTTGAGTGTGCGCAGTGAGGGGAGATCAATAACAGCCTTTGTTTTTTCAGGACAAGGCTTGATTCCATCGGGTTATATTAAGTATCCAAGGAACATACCTTCGGTTGCGCCAAAGGTGCACTTCTTGGGATTTAATTTCATATTTATTCATCCCAATGTTTAAAACGTTTCCTCTATATCGCGCACCAATTCATCCTCTGTGTCGCTTTTGATGACAAGGTCGTCAACGTAGACCTCCAAGTTGCGGCCTACTTGTTTCTCGAAAGCTGTGTCCACCAATCGTTGGTATGTCGCGCCTGCATTTTTTAAGCCAAAAGGCACTTTTGTGTAGCAGTACACTCCTTGACTGGCGTGGAAAGTTGTTTTTTCTTCATCTTCGACTGCCATCTGAATTTGATGATACCCTTTGTATGCGTCTAGGAAGCATTTGAAAGGGTATCCGCACAGGGATTCTACCTTCTAGTCTATTTCTAGCAGTGGGTAGTAGTCCTGTGGACATGCTTTGTTGAGGTCCGTGAAGTCCACGCACATTCTCCAACTGCCGTCGCTCTTCTTTACCATAACTGGGTTAGAGAGCCAATCGTGGTAGTACACTTCGCGCATGATGCCTACGTCTACAAGCTTGTGTACTTCTTCCAGAATAGCCTTTGCACGATATGGGGCCTGGCCGCGCTTCTTTTGTCGTATTGGGGGATATCCTTGTTGGATCTGTAGCTTATGCTCTGTAATAGAGCGTGACACTCCTGTCATGTGTTTTGGTTCCCATGCGAAGATGTCCAGGTTCTTCTGCAAGAGTGCGCATACGGCTGCTTTACCTTTGTCAGATAAAGATCCACCAATCGAAACTAGTTGTTCCGGGTAATCGGGATGAATAGCGACCTTTAGGTTTGGTGTTTTTTCTGCGCGCTGTTCTGGAGTAGTCTCTACTTCAGTTGTTACCGCATTTCCTTCTCTTGGTGGTACTGTTGTGTTATAGAGGGTGACAACTCCTCCTTCCACTGGAAACTTGAGCATTCCGTGCGCTGTGGATGGTACAGCGCGCATGGATGATATTCCAGGTCTCCCGATGATACCATTATATGGTGAGGGAGATTTTATTACCATGAAATTTATCCATGTTTCGGTTGAGTGTTGTTCATCTCCTATGACCACCAGCAAGCGTAACTGCCCCATGGGCCAGATTTTCTCACCTGTGAATCCAGTCAATGACGTTGTTGCTGGTATCAATTGATTTCGGATTTCAGGTCGCAGTCTCTTGAAACAATGATCATACAGGATGTCTGTGGATGCTCCTCCGTCAATATACATGCGGTGGATGTCATGTCCTCCCGTATGTATCTCAATAGTCAGAGGTTCTACAACTGCGTTGTCTGCAGCTAGAGTAGGGAAAGATATCTCCTTTTCTGGAGAGAATTTTTGGCTGACTTTTTGCTTTATCTTGCACTGCCATGACTGTATCATGTATATGGTATCAGCTTTTTCTTTGGGGGGCTCTTTCTTACCTCCGCCCCTTTGTTTGTCTTTCCCTTCTTTGATGTTTTTTACAAGGCGGTCCATTCTGCCTTCTCTTACTAACTTTTCAATTAGTTGTTTTAGCTGGACGCACTCGTTAGTTGTATGGCCTTTTTGACCATGGTATTCGCAGTATCCGTTTCCTATGCGCTTTTCTTCTGCAGTGCGCATTGGTGGCGGTTTTGGGAAGTTTGCACCTTCTGTTACAAATATTTCCCTCGGGGTTTTTGTAAGAGGGGTATATTTGTCATTGTCTCTTCCACTGCGGTAATTCCTGCTGCGGTTGTTATTCTGATCATTGGATTGTTTCCTAGGCTGCTCTTGCTGCCTATAGTTCGAATAACCCTTTTTGCTGTCCGCAGCAGCTGCTTCTCCTTGTATAAAGGATCTAGTGCGCTTTGTTAGCTCATCGAAAGTCTGTGGAACTTTGTTGTTTAGCTTTCAGATGAGTTCTGGGTTATTAATCGCATTCATGAACCCTGAAATTTTTAGGATTTCAGGACATGCTTTGACTTGTATGCACTCATCCTTGAAGCATTCCATAAAAGCGCTGGTTGATTCCCCTTGGCGCTGTTTCACTCTTGCTAGCTCAACAGGGTTTTTAGCGCACTTCTTTCGTTGGGTGAAGTTGAGACGGAATGCTTTCCGTAATTCCTCGAACCCACCGATGCTCCTACGTGGGAGTTTGCTAAACCATGTGCGCGCGTTCCCTAATAACGTAGAATTGAACATGTGGCACCACACAGGTTGTGGCCAGTTTTCGATAGTGGCAGCTGATTCGAAAACTTTTAGGTGATCATCCGGATCACCTGTTCCATCATATGTTTTCACGTTAGTGGGCATGCGCCTGCGTTTGCGGTCTGAGTAATCGCTGATGCGCCGTGTAAACGCGTCAACTTTCTGGCGACGCCATGGAAGAGACATATCTTCTTTCTCCTCATCGCGACGCCTTCCTCTTGACTTCCAGTGTCCTGTCTCTCTATCCTCGTTGTCCGAGGAGTCACTAGAGGAAGAGTAGTCTCTTTTTCGGCGCTTGCGCCGGCTTCTTTAAGAAGAAGAGCTTGAGGGATCTCTACTTGGGGATCTTCTTCTCCCCAATCTGTCTTGGATCCTCTTACTTCCAGGTTTGGAGGATCCTTGGCTTGGCGAATGTTGAGGTCCTAATCGGTCTTGTATCCCCCGACTGCCAAGTCTGGAGTGAACATTAGTGCGCCTCTCGCTATCTTCTGAGTATTGTGAATCAGATGTCGTACCCAGCCTATCATGGATAGTGGTACGTTCTGCGCGTCTTCCTCGTGGGTGGCGCAGTGGTGATGGTTCGCGTTCAAGACCAAAATTCAGTCGAGCTTGTAGGCTCGTACTTGCCCTTCTCCTTGCTTCTTCCTGCATGAGGGCGGTTAAGGTTTCATAGTTTTGGGATACAAAATTTCCCAAAGTTAGATTGGGTGCGTCCTCAGTTGTTGCAAGAATGCCTGTCTCAGTATTAGGCACCCTATCTCGGTTAGGCGCGCCTGGTGGCACAGTGTTGTTCACTGCGGGTACAGTTTGGTGAGGAGTGGTGAAGAGGGTGCGCTGGAGTTCCTCAGCGCTCGGGACCACTGGGATGATTTGGGTAGTCCTTACTGGTAGTTCTACCTCTGGAAGAGGTTGGGTTGTTCCTGCCTCTTGGTGACCAGGTGCGCTGGTTGTCCCAGCAACCTGTCTAGAGGTCGAATCATGTTGATTCTTCCTCTGATGGTCACGTTTTTCTGACTGCGGAGTCCGCTGGCTTGAATTCTTATTCTTTGTCATTCTAGTCTTTAGTTCTTAGTAGGGTCCCACGGATGGCGCTACTTGTTGATACAAAAGTTGGGCGTTCCTGATTATCGGCTCTTGCTCTCGTACCAATTCGCTTCTTAGTACTTGTAACCTGCGCACTAAGAAAATTAACAACACCGTTAGGCTTATCGTGAGATTGTCTCCCACGATTAGACTCCGGCGTGAGAGTAAGTAATCGATTTAGGGTTCTTGTAAAGAGTTAGGGTTTGTGAATCGTACCTTGAATGATAGTTATGTCATTCTTTATATAGGACGCAGAAACCGTGTAGGTATCTTGCTCCTTACTCTTCGCACTCGTGGTGCTTATCCTGGGTAAGGATATCTATTCCATAGATAGATGATCCTTATCTATACCGTGTATAGTTTGTTTGGGTTGGGCTTACGTGAGCCTGTTCCCATTATTCATGCGGCCCAAGTTACAATAGCCCATGCATTGTGGTGTTGGGCCTTAGTAATGTTTATCATTTGGGCTCGTGGCCCATATATAGACTATACGTCATCAACCTCCTACACTTGTCGTCCCTTTTTATTTCATCAAATGGCATTTTGGTGATATGTACAGTTGTACACCATTAAAAGTGGTGTGCATACCACTAATTCTTCATTTCGATATTGTACTGTGTGCATCATTAGTGTAATTTAATGGTGTGCACACCATTTTTAGTGGTGTATATATCACCTCCTTTTTCGAAACTATGTCGCCCAACTTCTTTATTCACTTTCTTTCCATTATATTTTAAAAACTAATAATTGAAACAACTGAATTTATAAAATATACGGTAATTACATACACTAAAAACACGTAGTGAAATTGAGGGGGGATTGGTCTGATGTGAAAATTAAGGTTTTGTTTTGGTTTAGAATTTGGGGAGAGCCAATATAAAAAGTGTGTGGGCGAGTTTTTGAAATTCAATATTATTATTGGTCTTCCTACGTTTTAAGGGTGTGTTTGTTTCGACTTATGGCTTATCTGATCTTGAGCTTATGTTTTATAAATTTACTTTTTGTGACTTATTTTGAAAATTTTCGTCTTTTATAAGCTTATTATATCATAATAACTTCTATAAACTGAAAGGTTTTAAAATAAGTCAACTTATGAAACATAAGCCCATAACCAAATAAGCTATAAGCTGACTATATAAGTCGAAATAAACACCCCTTAAGAAGTTGTTTTTTACTTGTTTTTTCTCAATGTAGTAATAACCAGAGTTGTGAGGTTCAAAATAAAAAGTAGGATACCACCTAAAAAGTGTAGAAAGTAACCTCCTACTAATGGCACGTGTCCCCATCTATTTCATCCAATGGCATTTTTGTAATTTCATTATCGTCCTCGTGGTATGTTTATATTGGAAGTAAAGTTCTTACATTATCGAAAGTGCAGGCATCGTACTTGTGAGAAACTATTGGTACGGACATCATCACAATGCGTTAATTGCTTAATTATACATTGTTTATATCCTTTATATAAGTTAATTTGAGGTAATTTGTGATTATGTAGGTAATATGTAAAATGGAGTTATAATGGTTTCATCTTAATGCATATGACGTCATGTTTCATCTTTGTGTTATAAAATTAATTTGATAATTAGTTGTAAGACGGTATAATATTGTGGTTCTCTCGTTCGTGCCGAACTGTGCCACGTTACGTACGAGACGAGTGGTGCCAATACACACATTCCATGCCCCAGAATTAATTATTGATTTAGTACTAGTTTTTGTCTATGAAACTCGAGCAACCGTAATCTATATTAAAACAAATACATTAGATATATTGCGACCAACCTAAAACCAAAAGTGATTGTGTTTTTAATCCATAAGTTTTACAATCTCAATCTCATTGTTAGCGTTAATTTAAGTTTTCTTAGTTTTTATAGTTTAAAGTAGTAGTCGTCGTCGTAATCAATCTCTCCCAACTAAAATAAGTTACTTTTCATTGTCTAAGCAATTAGGAATTATAGCGTTAACCATAAGCTTCTCGATGATACGATCTTTTATTTACCCTATTCTAATGTAGGTTAAGTAACGTTATTTTTTGTAGAGTCAACGATTTATTTCGCTTTGAGGCATGGACGAAATCCACATCAAAAGTTTTCTACAGGGATGACGCATGCATTTTTCAAAATAGAAGGGTTGCACATACAATTTGAACATACTACATGGACGATTTTTGCGATTCACTTTATTATTTGGTACTTTTTCTTTTGAGATGTTTGTGAAATACTTGTTTATTGTTCGCTAAAGAGTTGAAGTTGACAAGAAAACATATATAACATGTGTATTTATATAAGTAGAATTAAAAGTAATGGATATCAACAAGTTCCGGTGTAGCACAACTCATTAAATCAAACGAATGATTCGACTCCTCTAACTAGGAGTCCCAGGTTCGAGTCCTGGCAGCGGATATATATTTTTTATTAACTAAAATACAAGTTTTACTATTTTTCTTACACAAGTTTTCCCATGTACTGTTATTTTTTAACTGCATTCGACAAAAACATATATTTATAACAACTGAGATTACTATTTTTCAAAGAAACCATAATCTTTCAACCTTTTAGTCTTGTTTTGTGTTCAACAAGAGTTATATTCAACAAGATGACAACAACCAAAATCTATTTTTAAGGAACAAAACCATGCGAAAAACTACACTATTAAGCAGAGGTTACCCGACATCTAGGCCACACCGCAATTGTATCAAAAGGACATGAACAACCAGCAAATCTGCACATTTGCATCTGCATGGTAACCGATGTGAACCACTAGCACATCTATCTGTTTGCCAATTAGGCAATTATCAAAATCCTGGAAGTACATGCAAGCAAACCATTTGTATAGCAAAACACACATCGAGAAAAACCGATAACTAGGACTAAACCAATCTTCACACAAACCAAATCTTTTCCGGTCTGATATTCAGGTGATTAGACTCTGCCGAATTAAGAACTACTCTATACCATACTCTCCGAATAAGATAAAACGAGACCCATACAAACCTCAACATAAGTTTCTTCATGCTCATAGTTCATCCAAAAGTGAAAATTGTTTTTACAAGTTTTAAGTAACAAAACAGTTTGACCATAAATCACATTTCCAACCCATAGAAGGTAAAGTTATCAGCTATGATAAAACACAACATACAAAATCGATTACTGAAAAACAACATTATTCCTTTCGCTACCTAAAGCATCTCTAAATATTGTATCTACTTTTTTGCCATTTCGACATGAGTGAAAGTCATTTAGATTGAGGCAATTGTCATTAAGATTCCAAAAGAGCACTATCAACATCTAGATTATCTGATAAGTCTGTGTGGTACAACTTCTGAAAGAGTTGCCATACACCACCAAAAAATAAAAAATCAGTATCATAGCAACTTAAATTGATATTGCAATAATATAACATTGCATATTTACTAAAACTCAATGAACAAAAATTAAATTAAAAAACTGTTTATGGGTCTGATCTAGTTCAACATGTACTTAAAATTCGCCCGCTATCGTATCTGCCCCACCCTCTCCTTTTTCCACCTCTATTCAGACAACATATTAGATCATACCACTTCAACTTGAACAAATTAGATTGATACTGCCATTTTTATTTTAGAACATGTAATTTAAACAAGTTATTTTTTCTCCCAACTTAAGAACACGAGATATGGTTATTTTCATTTTTCTTTTATCTATTTCAATAACATATGAATCAACACTTCCTTTATTTTTCCATTTCTTTTCCCTTAACTATTCTTTTTCTTTTCCTTTGTTTTAAAACTTGAGAACACAGTGCAAGTCTTTTAGCCTCCGCCATCTTAAAAACTAGTTTGTTTCGGAAAACCTCATATTCCAACTCTTTATAAAACAATATTACTATTGTAATATTTGTAGTGATAGTTAACACTTTAGATATTGATAAAACTCAATAAACAAAAGGAAAAAACTGTTGCCAATTTGCCATGACACATCACATATTTTGACCCATTATCTAAAGGTAACAAATAAGCCAAGAAGACATATTCTGAGGAAACCTTTGAGGTTGCATCCAGAAGATGATTATAGTTTAAAGTTTAAAGTTTATGATGCTACTAAAAAGTGTAGAAAGTAACCTCCTACTGGCACGTGTCCCCTATCTATTACATCTAATGGCTTTTCGTAACTTCATTATCGTCCTCGTGGTATGTCTATATTGCAAGCACAGTTCTTGCATTATCGAGAGTGCAGGCGTCGTACTTGTAAGAAACTATTGATGCAGATATCGTCTCCTGGCATAAAGTGAAATGGCTGAAATGACCCAAAGTGAAAGACGTAGTCTCACTGAAGTCAAAGGCATTGATCGGTGCATTTTATATACACCTCACAATAAGTTAATTGCTTAATTATACATTGTTTATATCCTTTATATAAGCTACTTTGAGGTGTTTTGTGATTATGTAGGTAATATTTAAAATGGAACTATAATGGCGAATTTGTGAGCTAATGTGATATACGAAGTGTTTGGATTGTCCTTAAAGTGAACGTGGACGATTAAGAACCAAAGTGAAAGATTTTGACGTTGTTGCATTGTTTTGGTCATAACTTATTTATCTGAACTCCGTTTTAGCTGATTCAAAAGGCCCTGGAGAAAAAATATATCTTTATTTTTAGGTGATAAAATGTCTGAAAATCTGAAGTCAACTGGTGATGTTATCTGCTGGAATTCTGGAAAAGTCAGTTTGTGAATTGGCCTTTCAATTCATTCTTGGGCCTTCGTTATACACAATGAAAGAAAAGAAAATAAAGCCTACATCCTAGTTTACATTTGGGCCTTTTGTGTTGGGCTGTTTTGGCGTGGAAAGCAAACGAAAAAGAGGTATCCCTTTTTTTGTTATATATGTATCATTCGGCACAGTAAAAAGAGAAAGAAAGGAGAACCCATTCGCATAGACGGAACTTAGTGGAGACCGGGGAAAGCCACGGCCCTCCTAAAACTTTGAGGTTTTACTAATATTTGCCTAAAGAAATATAACGTATGCCATCTCAAATTAATTGATATAGCACTCAGCACTTCCAATAATTTCACCCAAGTTTCGTCTATGCCCATTTGGAAACCACAGGAGGCAAAACGCAATCGAAAGAACATATAAATTTTATTGTTCTTTCTTGGCGATCATGCACAAAAAGGTTCATTAGACTATGTTTATCAACAATTTATCTAACTCAATCTCTCTTATTAACATATTATTTTCTCTTTCATTCACTTACACAATCATTACATACAACAAATCTATAATTTTTTTACTTTTTATCATCAACCCAACCCAATAAATAATTAAATACATACAACCAATCTATTATTTTATAAAATAATAAATATTAAAAAGAAAAAAGAAAAAGAAAACAAATACCCATTCACTTGATGCCATGTGGCAGATTGGAGGTTGTGACTTTAGGTCACTCTACGAACCGGTTGGATGGTATGGTTGTATGATTTTATTAAAAAAACAATGTTTGTGTACAGTATACAAAGGAGATTGGGTTGGCAACCTATGAATAAACATAGTCTTATAGTTTTTGGCATTTGATTTAACCTGTACGACTATACGTAAGAATATGCAAGGCGGAACGAATACAATGTCCACCAACGTGAAGTCCGGCTAAATATCTCGGGATAATAACCGATAAGGCGGAACGAATACAGTGTCCACCAACGTGAAGTCCGGCTAAACATCTCGCGATCATAATCGAGATTAGGGTTTAATCTTTTGTGCTTTTAACGTTTTATTTGTTTGAGCGATTTTAGAATTATAAACATTTTGATGTTGGTTTCATCTTAATGCATATGACGCCATGTTTCATCTTTGTGTTATAAAATTAATTGGATAATTAGTTGTAAGACGATATAATATTGTGGTTGTCTCGTTCATGCCGAACTGTGCAACGTTACGTACGAGATAAGTGGTGCCAATACACATATTCCGTGCCCAAAATTAATTATTGATTTAGTACTAGTTTTTGTCTATGAAACTCGAGCAATCGTAATCTCTATTAAAACAAATACATTAGATATATTGCGACCAACCTGAAACCAAAAGTGATTGTGTTTTTAATCCATAAGTTTTACAATCTCAATCTCATTGCTTGCATTAATTTAAGTGTACTTAGTTTTTACAGTTTAAAGTAGTAGTAGTCGTCGTAATTAATCTCTCACAACTAAAATAATTTGCTTTTCATTGTCTAAGCAATTAGGGATTATAGCGTTACCCATAAGCTTCTCGTGGATACAAACTTTTATTTACCCTATTCTAAAGTAGGTTAATTTATGATACGATCTACTCGTACCGATAGTAGCACTACTTATAGCGAGTGCAGACTCCTGTAGAAAGAGAAGAGAATAACAGATAATTGGCCGTAAAAACTTAATAACTTTCATTCATTTGTAAACATTAAATACTAGTGTGTAGATAATCCCCACAAACTCAAAGACTTATCCCTAAAAGACTCCAATACGTATCCTACAGAAAACAGAAACTTATCCTAAAAAGACTCCTAAACAATTTAAACTAAGATAGATATCCTAGCCCATCACAAAGTCCTTGTGCCAGGCTGGAGCCACTGACACACGTTTGGGCCTGGTGCGTCTGGTGTGTCCTTCCTCTTGACCCGCGGCTGTAACATTCCCTCCTTCTTCTGAATTCACCTTGTCCTCAAGGTCATAAGTAGGATATGCCGCTTGAAAATCCGACAACCATTCCCATGTTGCTTCTTCAGGTGACCCTCCTTCCCATTGAACCAAAACTTGTTGAATTGGAATTCCATTTTGCAAGACCATGCGTGAATCGCTAATTGCAAGTGGTTGCTCCACAGGATGTCCCTCATGTAACTCCTCAGGCAAATTTGAGACCTCCTGAAAATAACTTAAGAATCGAAACATGGAATACCGGGTGTATTTTACTTGTAGCAGGAAGCGCTAGACGGTAGGCCACCTTTCCGATACGTTCAATTACTTCAAATGGCCCATAGTACCTTTTAGACAACTTGTTAGAAAGACGTTTAGCCAAAGTAAGTTGACGATACGACTGCAACTTGACAAGCACCATGTCACCTATATTAAACCCTACTTCCCGACGTCTGCGGTTAGCCTGCATTTCCATACGATGTTTAGCACTCAAACAATTCTGCCTAAGCTGTCGAAGTAGACTGTCCCTCTCAACCAACAATTCTTCCACGGCTGCCACTTTCGAGGATCCCACTGGATATGGAATAACTGATGGCGGCAACTTTCCATACAAAGCCTGATACGGTGACATCTCAATACTACTATGATAACTCGTATTATAACAATATTCAGCCCACGATAAATACCGCACCCACTGATGAGGTCGATCCGTCACCATAGCCCGCAAATATTGTTCCAAACCACGATTTACTACTTCCGTTTGCCCGTCCGTCTGTGGATGGTATGCCGTACTATGATTCAACTCGGTACCACTGAATTGAAACAATTGTTTCCAAAACTTACTAACAAAGATGGGGTCTCGATCTGACACAATAGTTTTAGGAAATCTATGATGCTTAACCACAATATTCGTGAATACCTCAGCCACCTTATGAGCATTAAAACTAGTGGGTAATGTTCCAAAATGCGCATACTTAGAAAATCGATCAACCACAACAAGAATGACTGTGAAACCATTTGAAACAGGAAGCCCAGTTATAAAGTCCATGGACACGTCCTCCCATACCGCGGATGGAGTTGGTAAGGGCTGTAAGTAGCCTCCAGGCGCTTGCGTTGAGTACTTAGTTTGTTGGAAAACTAAACATTGTCTGATAAAGTCTTCAACCGACTTCCGCATACCCTTCCAATAAAACAAGCTGGACAACCCAACCAACATCTTCTTATTTCCGCCATGACCCGAACTTGGGGTATTGTGAAACTCGTGTAACAATGGCGTCTTTAACTTGGATTCAGCTCCGAGGTAATAACGATCACGGAAAATCAACAAGCCATTCTCCCGCCTAAATCCCGCCGGTACTTCCCCGCGATCCAACTTCTGATGATACCCGCGCAACTCCTCCAAAGTCTCATTCTCAACTTTCAAGTCGTTAATTAGCCCCACTTTTGGTTGACTCATAGCCAAGAATGAAGCGGTCACACTCTCCTCATCTTCAAACATTCGCGAAAGGGCATCTACAACCTGATTTGTTACCCCAGGCTTATACTCGATAACAAAGTCAAATCCCATCAATTTCCTTACATATTTTTGTTGGAGTGGTGTCTGGATAACTTGTTGCATGAGCTCCTTAATACTTTTATGATCCGTTCGAATGACAAATCGACGCCCAACCAAATACTGGCGCCACTTATAGACAGCTTCGAAAATTGCAAACAATTCCTTCTAATATGTGGCAGCAATCCGCATGCGTGGCCCAAGCTTGCGACTAAAGTAGCTAATTGGTTGATTATTCTGAATTAAAACTGCACCAATACCCTCTAACGAAGCATCTGCTTCGACAATAAAAGTCTCATTGAAATTTGGAAGACCCAAAATAGGTGCGTGCGACAACTGATGTTTAAGACCCTCAAAAGCCTTAGACTCTAACTCCCCCCACTTAAATCCATCTCTTTCTAAAAGATCGGTTAAGGGCGCGGCAACAGTAGCATACCCTTTGATAAATCGACGATAATACCCGGCGAGGCCCAAGAACCCACGTACTTGTCGTTGATTTTTAGGCATCGGCCACTCAACTACGACTGCAACCTTCTTAGGATCCATCTCAACCCCATGCCCTGATATAATGTGCCCTAAGTATTCGAGGGACGCAGCTCCAAATACACACTTTGATTTCTTGATATAAAATTGATGCTCCTGTAGACATTGAAAAACAAATTGTAGATGTTCCAAGTGCGCACTAAGAGTAGTACTATAAATTAAGATGTCATCAAAGAAAACAATCACAAATTTACACAAGTAGGGAGAAAACAACCGGTTCATTGTTGCCTGAAAAGTGGACGGGGCGTTAGTAAGTCCAAAAGGCATGACCAAGAACTCGTAATGTCCATCGTGCGTGCGAAAGGCGGTTTTGTAAACATCCCGTTCATGGACTCGTATTTGATGGTACCCGGCCCGTAAATCAAGTTTAGTGAAAATGATAGCGCCCCCTAACTCATCGAACATCTCATCGGCAGTAGGTATAGGAAATTTATCCTTTACTGTTACTGCATTTAGGGCACGGTAGTCTACGCAAAAACGATAGCTACCATCCTTCTTTTTAAACAACAACACGGGAGATGAAAAAGGGCTATGACTGAAACGAATAATACCTTGACTCAACATCTCGTTTACTAACTTTTCCATCTCTCCCTTCTGATAGTGCGGGTAACGATATGGTCGGACATTGACGGGTTTTGTATTAGGGTATAAATGAATGCGATGATCAATTAGACGATGTGGGGGTAGAGAAGTGGGTACCTGAAAAAGTGTGTCAAATTTCACTAACAGTTCATTAATTTCTGGGTGCCCAGAACCCATAACCGTGGCGGTTGTCTCAACATCATTCCTCTCTGCTGACAAGCTGTGAAGCTCATAAACCCCATAAACCTCATTTGTTTCTAACAATGCTTGCATACGGTGGACACTAATGCGCTTCATGCGCAGCGATTCATCTCCTTGCAACAAATGCGTCTTATTGGCAAGAGTGAATTCCATAGTTTGCTGAGCATAATCATGCGTTACCTTCCCCAATGTTTGTAACCATTGAATCCCTAATACCACATCCAGACCCTTCATAGGTAACACATAAAGGTCAACTTCCATCGACAGTCCTTGCATATGAATGGTTACCTGCAAACAGATATTTTTGCACAACAAGGTTTCCCCACTACCAATATAGACCTTAAATGGCTTTATTGTTGTGATTGGTAGAGACATCCTCTCCACTACATCAGGCCGCACGAAATTATGCGTGCTCCCATTATCAATGAGCACGTGGACTTCACCCGTTCCCACTTTCCCCCATAGTTGAAGAGAGCGAGGACTCCCATGTCCAATCAATGAATTGAGGATGGAAATATCTCCACTTTTCATCGCCTCATCTTCCTCAGCCGATGTATCTGCTCCTATGTCATCATCCTCCCCCGCCATAAGCAACAAAAACTTAGCGGGACATCTATGACCACGCACCCATTTATTATCACAGTTGAAACACAAACCCTTGTTAAGACGTTCCTGGCGTTCTGCTGGGGAGTTCCATTTGATGGCTAGTGGTGTCGTAGTGGTGTTGGTGTTAGCTTTAACAAGCGTAGGTAGCAGAGGTGGTTTTCCTGAGTTTGGAAGAAGAACAGAAACACGTAAAGTAGCTGGTTTGTGTGTTGGAATGATTGTGGTGAGGTCGTTGGGCTTAGCAAGGGATGTGGTGTGCCCCTGATCCTCAAATCGTGCCTCAGTGATACGAGCTAAGGAGAAGGCTTCTCCTAAAGTGGTAGGCTTGGACACTAACAATTCTCGTTGCAACGCTGGTTTCAGTCCCGAGATGTAAAACGAGATGAGCAAACTTTCTAAAACATTGGTAACTCTGTTCATCAATTTCTCAAACTTACTCTGGTATTGCGCCACTGTGCCTAGTTGCAAAAGTTTGGATAGTGCTCCTTGCGGATCCTCGTACTTGGATGGCCCGAAGCGATTGCGTACGTTCTCTAGAAAACCATCCCAGTTTGTGATCAATTTGTTGCGAGTCATCCAACGAAACCATTCCGCGGCATCGCCTTCCAGGTTAAAACCAATAATGCGTAGGCGCTGTTCCGATGGCGTCTCGAGAAGCTCAAAATATTCACTAATAGCAAATATCCAGCTTTCAGGATCAGCTCCATTAAATTTTGGAACATCCAATCGCATAGATCGCGGTATCACAGTACCTGGATCACCACCTGATCCATGACGTGTGTTTGCCCAAGACTTGGCAGTTTGCAATTCTTTGTTCAAGGCTGCAATTTGAGTCATGAAAGCATCGGACAGTTCTTTCAAAAGCAACCGGACTGCTGTTTCATCCATAGCAATGAAAGCACCAATTGATACGATCTACTCGTACCGATAGTAGCACTACTTATAGCGAGTGCAGGCTCCTGTAGAAAGAGAAGAGAATAACAGATAATTGGCCGTAAAAACTTAATAACTTTCATTCATTTGTAAACATTAAATACTGGTGTGTAGATAATCCCCACAAACTCAAAGACTTATCCCTAAAAGATTCCAATACGTATCCTACAGAAAACAGAAACTTATCCTAAAAAGACTCCTAAACAATTTAAACTAAGATAGATATCCTAGCCCATCACAAAGTCCTTGTGCCAGGCTGGAGCCACTGACACACGTTTGGGCCTGGTGCGTCTGGTGTGTCCTTCCTCTTGACCCGCGGCTGTAACAATTTAGATTATTTTTTTATAGAATCAACGATTTATTTCGCTTTGAGGCACGGACAAAATCTACATCAAAAGTTTTCTACAGGGACGACGCATGCATTTTCCAAAAGAGAAGGGTTGCACATACAATTTGAACATACTACATGGACGATTTTTGCGATTCACTCTTATTATTTGGTACTTTTTCTTTTGAGATGTTTGTGAAAATACTTGTTTATTGTTCGCTAAAAAGTTGGAAGTTGACAGGAAAACATGTATAAGTAGAATTAAAAGTAATGGATATCAACAACTTCCGCTGTAGCACAACTCATTAAATCAAATGAATGATTCGACTCCTTTAACTAGGAGTCCCAGGTTTGAGTCCTGGCAGCGGATATAAATTTTTTATAGCTAAAATACAAGTTTTACTATTTTTCTTACACAATTTTTCCCATGTACTGTTATTTTTTAACTGCATTCAACAAAAACATATATAGCATGTGTATTTATAACAAGTGAGATTACTATTTGTCAAAGAAACCATAATCTTTCAACCTTTTAGTCTTGTTGCAAACATAAAATTGTGTTCAACAAGAGTTATATCTAGATTTAACAAGATGACAACAACCAAAATCTATTTTTAAGGAACAAAACCATGCGAAAAATTAGCAGAGGTTACCTGACATCTAGGCCACTCCGCAATTGTATCAAAAGGACACGAACAACGAGTACATCTGTCCATTTGCATTTGCGTGGTAACCGACGTGAACCACAAGCACATCTATCCGTTTGCCAATTATCAAAATCCTTGAAGTACATGCAATCAAACCATTTGTATAGCAAAACACACATCGAGAAAAAGCGATAACTAGGACTAAACCAATCTTCCCACAAACTAAATCTTTTCCGGTCTGATATTCAGGTGATTAGCCTCTGCCGAATTAAGAACTACTCTATACCATATTCTCCGAGTCTCCGAATAACATAAATTCATAAAACAAGACGCATACAAACCTCAACATAAGTTTCTTCATGCTCATAGTTCATCCAAAAGTGAAAACATTGTTTTTACAAGTTTCAAGTAACAAAAGAGTTAGACCATAAATCACATTTCTAACCCACATAAGGGAGTAAAGTTACCAGTTATGATTCAATAGAACATACAAAATTTATTACAGAAACGACATTTTATTCCTTTTTTTAAAATTTATTTATTTATTTATTTATTTTTTTATTTATTTATTTTTTTTAACAGCATGCCTTTTGCTAACTAAAGCATCTCTACATTTTGTATCTACTTTTGGTACAACTTCTGAAAGAGTTGTCATACACCACCAAAAAAATATAAAATCAACATCATAGCATACCATTTCATTTGAACATATATATAGCATGTTAATTAGAAGCTATTTCCAAACTAAATACCGGCTTTCTTGTGAGAAGAAAGCTCATTTTCGGTTAGCAAAAACCTCACCAAACCATATGTTAGATGAACAAAAGTTAAAAAACTGTTTATGTGTCTGATCTAGTTCAACATGTACTTAAAATTTGCCCTCTATCGAATCTGCCCCACCTCTTTTTTCCACCTCTATTCAGACAACATATTAGACCATACCACTTTAATTTGAACAAATTAGATAAATACTGTCATTTTTTATTTTAAGACATGTCATTTTTTTATTTTTTATTTTTTATTTTAGACAGTAGTTTGTTTCGATCTCATATTCCATTTTTATTTTAAAAACAGCATTGCTATTGTAATATTTGTAGTGATAATTAACACTTTAGATATTGATTAAACTCAATAAACAAAAGGCAAAAACTGTTGCCATGACACATATCACTTATTTTGACCCATTATCTAAAGGTAACAAATAAGCCAAGAAGACATATTCTTAGGAAACCTCCGAAGTTTGAACTCACAACCTCGTTGGTGGACAACTCACATATCACTAAACCAACTAACCAAGGGCCTTTGGTTTTAAGGTGTATATATAGTGACTCAAAAGTTTAGTTTTTCAAATTAGTTAATATACCGTTAATGTTGTTTCTCCCTTCGTTTTATATTATGTGTCCACATTATTATTTTGAGATGTCCTAAAATAATTGTCTATTTTACATTTCAGCCAATGAAGATAAACTTTAATGAGTGATTATGATAATTGATTGGTGTCAGAGTGTAATTGCTGAAATTTATTAAATCTTTTTGTATTAAGAAAATGAACATTTATTATGAAAGGACGGAGCTTAAACTATTTCCTTGGAGGAGCCGAAATGGAGTTGTGTCATTTAGGAGGGGACAAATTACAAATTGTTCTTATCTAAATATGTTTATACGTAAGATACATTTAAAATGGTAAGTGATTTGCACACTCCCAAAATCTATTGACACACTCTGTCTCTACTTAATTCATTAGACAATTGTACTTTACGTATATCATGCTTTATCAGCTTGTAAAGTTGAGTGTGCCAAATTACAAATTGCTCTTTTAACAGCTTGTACATTAAGATGAAAGGGGAAATTGTAAGGAAATCTTCACTAAATCATCCACCATGGACGCCTTTGATTGTGGAAATTTAAGCCTATTAAACACCGAACCGTGTTTCTTCCTCCTGACCTCAATCCATTCACAATCCCCCATTGAAAAAAAAAAAAAAAAAAAAAAAAAAATGTTTGGGTTGGAGTACTTTTCATTTCATTTATCTCAATAACATATGAACCAACACTTCTTTTACTTTTTCATTTGTTTTCCCTTTGATATTCTTTTTCTTCTTTCTTTTAAAACTTGAGAATACAATGCAAGTGTTTAGCCTCCGCCATTTTAAAAAAGGAATGCAAAGGAATGGGTGATGGTTGGTTATAAATCATTTACCCTTAATTTACTCTATAATAGTTTATTACCCATTACCAAATAATCATAATATTACTTAGCTCCAACCAAGCATCTCTAATCATTACCTTTCTCATTCCCTACCCCTTAACCCCCAACCAAGCACCCCTAAATAAACAAAAGGCAAAAACTGTTGCCATGACACATATTTTGACCCATTATCTAAAGGTAACAAATAAACCAAGAAGATATATTCTGAGGAAACATATGAGGTTGCATCCAGAAGATGATTATGGTTTAAAGTTTAAACCTTTGGATATATTAGTTGTGACCAGATAAACTATTTTATTCAATTCACTAAATTTGAGGTGGGTAGGTTTTAAAACAATATTACTACAATATGATAGATCTAGCTAGACGTGCTATACATTGTTTGTTTGTTGGTGCTTTTAGATACCTATAACAATTTTCAAGTATTCTTTTTATGTATAGTAATTTCTTTTGATTTCAAACTTGAAATTCTTCTAGTACTATATATTATGATGCTTGTTACATTTTTTTTCTTCTTTTGTTTATCAACAAGTTTTTCACACCCTATACCATAATATATTTTACAAATGCTTTATTGAGGCTTGAACTCACGACTTTAAGGTTGGTAGACAACTCACATAGTAGGTGTCCACATTATTATTTTGGTGGACTAAAGGCCTTTGGTTTTAAGGTGAATTTGTAGTGACTCAAAAGTTTAATTTATACAGTTAATGTTGTTTCTCCCTTCGTTTCATATTAGGTGTCCACATTATTATTTTGAGATGTCCTAAAATTGTCTATTTTACCTTTCAACCAATGAAGATAAACTTTAATGAATGAATATGATAATTGATTGGTGGAGAGTGTGATTGTTCAAATTTCATAAATCTTTTTGTATTAAGAAAATGAAAATTTATTATGCAGGGACGGAGCTTGAACTATTTCTTTGGAGGAGCCGAAATGGAGTTGTATCATTTAAGAGAGGCCAAACTACAAAGAGTAGTGATTTGGAGGCCTAAAACATGTGTCTAAATTCATGCCTAAGCCTACGTGACATCATCCTAATGGTTGCAGTCATGGGACCTACTTTTCTACAAACCATCAAGATCATGCCACATATGTTTAGGCATGAATTTAGGTATACAGCTTATGTCTCCAAATCATTTTCCAACTACAAATTTTTCTTATCTAAATATGTTTATACGTAAGATACATCTAAAATTTACATATGTAAGTTAGACTTTTGGGGGCCACCTTCCCTTCCGGCCCTTATTATCCTTCGTCCATGATTATGGGACGGATGTGACATGAACGAGTCGACTCAAACTACTCCCTCCTTCATCTGTATTAGACGGATGCACGTACTTAATTAGGTACGTGCAATATAGGCTTCCAAATTTTAAGACTTCATTCGCGTTATTAGATTGTTTTCACTTGTTGGCAAACCACATTGGATTTTTTTTTAAGAATTACAACTAACTATTTCACAATATACAACCACAAACTATCTCACATAAACCACATTAGATTTATATCATAAATCACGAACAAAATATCATTTGGGTAGTAAATTATAACTATACCATTCAAGTAATTGTTTCCTCAATAATTAAGTTATCTAAGAATATTAAAACAAGACTTATATTCTTTTTTAATTCATGCAATCTGTGTAAGGTCCTAGAAAAAACTACTCAATTTTGATGGTGACAACTTAATCATCAATATCCTAATCAATGAACATTTGACAAATTGGGATTAGCGTTTTACTAAGAGAAAATTAAAAACAATGTATGTAACCATGAATTGACATTGTCATGTTTTTTTTATCTTTATATTCCAAAACTGATTTTCACACACGTGAATCTAAACTATTTCCCTTCATGTTTAGGTACCATCAAATATTTTCCTTGTGAATTTATGTCGTCGTCTTAGGTGATCTCAATAGTAAAAACCAATAATCCTTTTTGATTTTTCGAATTTCGTGCAGCATAATGATTTTATCAAAAGATATGTCATAACCAATAAGTAAAAACAAATGTGCAATGTATCATTATGTTTTACTCTGGTCAACTCACGTTTATTTAGAGCCGACTCCACTTTTTCATGTTTTGCTTTCAAACTTGAGGACGCAACTTAAGTGTAGTGACACACACGGACATACCTAGCTAGGATTTTCGATAGAGTGTTGCACAAATTTTTTCTAAGCTAGAGTTGCACTATAAAGAATATAGCACAAATATCGGGATTGCACATTTCAAAAAACAACACTTTTTGAAAAAAATAAAATAAAACATTTCGCGATCCAAAATCAAATGTGGTCCGTGTCACAGTGCCCTACATCCATGTAGGTCCATCTGACACAAAAAACAGTGTCATAAACGCCACGCTAACATGACATTGAGCCTTAGTACATTCGATCGATGGTGGTAAAAGCAAGTCGAAAAGCAATTTTTTTAGAGAAATGCTAGATCCACATAAGAAATCCACAAAAAAAATTCACACGCTGACGTGTCAGTCAGTGATTGGTGGATTTTACTATAGTTTCTCTCTCTTCTCTATGATTAAACCAATCAGTGCATGACACGTCAGCGTGTGAAGTTTTTTTGTGGATTTCTTATGTGGATGTAGCATCCCTCATTTTTTTAATAAATTGTGCAAGTAAAGTTTAATACAAACACTACAACAAATTTGTCATTTCTACACATTTTTTTCTTCACACTTTATAAAGTGTGAGTTTTTTTCTAAAGATATTCACATTTAAGAGTGTGAATAATTGTTTCAAAATTCTCACACTTAAAAAGTGTGAAGAATTTTAATCTCACACTTAAAATTGTGAATAATTATTTCAAAATCAAATCATCACACTTAAAAGTATGAAGAGTTATTTCAAAATCAAAATCATCACACTTAAAAGTATGTAGAATTATTTTAAAACCCTCACACTTAAAAGTGTGAAAAATCTTTATAACTCTTCACACATAAAAGTGTGAAAATATTTGCTATATACAATTGGTTCACACATAAACTAGTGTGAAATTTTTGATTTTTCACACTTTAAAGTGTAGCTACATGCTATAATAAGTGTGAGTATATTACTATTTTGTAGTAAAGGAGAGTTTAACTAATCTTTCCAACTAATACATTTTTTTCCTCTAAAAGTAAGCCAAGAGAAAGAAAAAAGACAGATGTTATCCAAAATGTCACATTTCCTCATAGATTGAGAGCAGAATGTAACACAATTTCGAAAGCGCCATAAGACCCAACAAGTTGCAGCAAAGATGACATAAGCACGATCCTTAGATTCCTTAGAAGCATGCCACGGGGTAATCCAAGTATCCCAATCTCTGTAAGAATACAAAACATGGATCTTTGAGTCACTCCAAATGCGAATAAGTCTCCAAACATTAGAAGCCGTATCACATTAGAAGAAAACATGGTCCAAATACTCCACTTGCTCCTTACAAATCGGGCACATAATAGATTGAATGTATAAACCCTGAGAAGACAGGTTAAAACGATAAGGTAGCGCAACATAAAAATATTAACTTCCAATGAATTATTTTACACGACCTGGTATTCGAGGCCAATGAAGGAAGCAAGAAGTCATCAATATGATGACGGATACAGATTACGAACGATCATGATCATCGCATTATTATAAGCTCGTAACAACTAGCTCAACATGATGATCGTCACATGATTAAATCTCGTAACAAATTTTGGAAAATATGTAAACCAGTTTTTCACTAACCTACTTATTTTTTATTTAATTGTTGTTGTCATATCACACAATTCTGCATTTCCTTTTAATATTCTTGCAAATAGTGTATATATAGTACGTAGTTAATAACGACTGCATTCGTGTGCAAATAAAGTGTTAATAATAAATATAACCTTTATGATCGATATTATTCGATCAAAACATGATGTTACATGCACTGATCCACATATATTAAAAGTGTAAAGTAAATAAACAACTTCGTACACTAAATATATATGTGGGACCTTATGTTTTTTCACGATCTACAAGGAATATTACGAGTGACAAACAACATATTTACTACCTTGATTAGGACAACTAAACCCATGCATGGAATATAGATATATTCATAATTGATGTTAAAAGGAGTGTTAATTTCAACTCCATTGATTTACTTTCTTTCTTCTGAGTTTTGGCCCATTGTGTACGAACGTAAATTTATTTCAAAAAGTTTGATCATTGCTAATCGGGTTTAATTTGTACTGTTTTGTAATCATATCTTACTAGAATGGTGTGACAGCATATCTTTATGCGATATGACTCTTTGTTTCGAAAGAAACAAGCATAAGTTACAAAGTAATCGTACAAACTTTATTAAAATCGTTGATCCAATCATTCCATGTTTAATCATATATTTGTACATTACCAACTCATAATTAAATATGATTAACAGGTTTTAGTAGAGAAAATAACAAATCTGCCCGTTATTTAACATTTATCTTTTATACGTTGCATGTCTAAGAAAACCATGCATGATCGTTATTTAACATTTATCTTTTATACGTTGCATGTCTAAGAAAAACATGTTGCATGTACACGAATATATGATTTCAAAGCTTTTACATCATGCGGAGTATGTTTGAAGTTTTTACAATTCTACACGTTTAAAATCTACATTTAGCAAGTTAGAATAATAATACCAGCAACCAACCTAAAAGCACACCGAAGACAACTCTGATAACTTCTGTGCCCACAAGTCCACACTCTATCCAAGAAGAAACACCTCACTCTGCCCACAGTAACTTGACGAACACACAAAGTTAAAGTTATACTTCAACTTTCTTTTGATCTTTTTTGGAATGAAATAAAGTAGTAGTAAACTCATTGTACATCCTCTGGTATCCATATACTCTATGCTATAAGTAATAGAAGATTAGTGGAATTGATGTCTATTTATGTTTTTTTTGTTAATATTGTGTTTAGTATTTAACGATTAATACATTCAATTTCGCTTGTATCAACTTAGGGTGTGTTTGACGATCGAAATTAGATGGAGTTTGAACTTGAGCTGGAGTTGCAACTTATGTTATAAGTTGGAGGCGAGAATTTTCGGTTTCATAAAAGTGTTTGGTGGATCAATTGTTGCTATAATTTATTATTGTGAAATTACATCAAATTACATTAAATTGTATCACATATATTCCAAACTTTTAAGTAACATAAATACATACGACCTCTATAAGGGGTTAGCAACACTTGTGGCACCATACGACCATCCCTCACTCCCAACCAATCCACTTGTGCCACATCATTCACCCATTTTTCCCAGCCCTCACCTTTTTTTTTTTGGCATCACTTGTGGCACCACACCACCATCTCTCACTTCATTTTTTTTTTCTTTTTTTTTAATTCCTTAAAAATAAAAATAAAAACTAAAATTCCATTAAATATCATAAAACATTACATAATATTCCTAAAATAACATAAAATAACATTACATAATATTAAAATACTAAATTTCATAATACTATAAAACTAAACTTCATCGTCGGAATCATCCACCTGGAGGTATGGTGATTGTTGAGCGTGAATATGCTCCATAAGATCAAATCGAAGATGAAAATGGGTGTCCTCATCTCGTATCTCGGCTAAGGCTGCTTCATCAAACACCGGTTGGATCGGAGGATCCCGAATATGAACTGGCGAGATTGCGGTACCGGCGTTTTTTATAATCATGTTGTGCAAAATCACACACGTATACATTATTTTGCTAATTCTTTCTACTGTGTGTGGCCGTAAGGGTCGATTCAGTATACCCCATTTACCTTTAAGAACACCAAATACTCGTTCAACATCCTTTCGAGCCGACTCTTGTACTTTCATGAACTTTTTCTCTTTCGGGGTCGGTTGGATATTTGAATGCTTTAACAAAAGTAGACCACGTCGGATATATGCCATCGGTTAGATAGTAGCCACGCTTGTACATACGGCCATTCACAACAAATGGGCACTTAGGTGCCGTACCATTACGCTCGGTGGTGAATAGTGGAGATTGCATCACAACATTCACATCATTGTTTGAACCCGGCGGTCCAAAGTACGCGTGTCATATCCACAAATCCTGAGACGCCACTGCCTCCATCATAATCGTCGAGTATTGATGATCACATCTTTTAAATTGACCCCTCAATTCCACTGGACAATTCCTCCAAACAAAATGTGTGCAATCCAAGCTACCGATCATACCCGGAATGTGATGTCTCTCTTCCTGTGCTTCGTACAAACGTGCAACATCATGGCTTGCTGGCGTACGTAGGAATTCTCGAGCGTACAATTGTTTGAAGGCATTCACGTGACGTTCTTTGTGCCATTTCTAAATATTCGTCAAACTCATCCGGTGGTGCACCGGTTGCGAGTTGTTTAATGGCAAACGAACATTTTTGTATGGCTGTGAAACTTTTTTTCGATCTAGCATCATAACCTTCTTGAAAATACTCGAATCTAGCCTCAATAGCGCGCGCTATTTTTAAAAATAAACTTTTAGGTATACGATACCTATCTTCAAAAAACTCATTGTCGAATTTGGGATCTTCACAAAAATAATCAAGATGCAATCTTTCTGAAGCTTTGATCCGATCGCGTTTTACTGATTTGCGTTTCGACCTTGCCGTATCAGCTACCTCATCTTCGTCAATCGCGTTAGCAAAAACCTCGAGGCTACTATCGTTGGACCACTGAAACAGCTCATCCAACAATAGAGTCGAACCAATTCTTTTAAATTCCATATGGTTGAGGTTTTTTTTTTTTTTTTTTTTTTTTTTTTTTTTTTTTTTTGGATCGGATTGAATGGGCAGGTATGTTCTTTTTTTTGTGTGTTGTATGACTTTGTAGCTGTGTATATATATACCAAAAAAATAAATAATAATAAAAAAAAAAAAAAAAAAACTCTAACCGTTACCTTAAACGGTCGATTCCAACGTTCAAAAAAGGATTCCAACGTTCAAAAATTGCTTCCTTCCCATGCTAGAAGACTCCCCGTGCTAGAAGGCTACCGTGCGGTACCGCGGGGATGGCGGTGGTGTTCCCGCACGGTAGCACGGTACCGTGCTATCCTTCTCGTGACCGTTGTCGATCCCCTAACTTTCTACAAGCTCTTTTCTATTTGTCAGGGCTTATCGAAATTCATAGCTCATAAATGCTTTCGTAAACTTGTGTACCAAACAAACCTCTTAAGAATTATAAATGAATGTAACAATAGTCTATCAATGGTCTAGGGTTATTTAGTTATCTTTGTAATAGTTTACGTAGTATAGTAGGTACTAAAAGTATAATACTTCTATTGTCACCAATGATTGGAAGAGTATATAGTTGGGATTTAGTGATCCAATAACTAATTATTAACGAGTAAACACAGCAGAAGAACGTCCCAAAGGGATCCCATTTGGTAGTATAGATTAACACAAATAAGCATATAAATTACAAATCTACCAACTCGGGCTGGCTCAAGTGAAATCAGTCACCCACCGCAAACGCCCAATTGACCTGTTAAGGAGGGCCTTTTGGAGAAAATGGTCCGGGTTCAATCCCAACTCCTGACTGATTAGGTCAATAAGAATAGGTGATCATTGCCTAGGGTCGGGTCTGGTTGGCATCAAAAGATGCATGGGATCGGGGTGTTCCCATCGATATACACTTTTTGGAGAATTACAAATCTCTTAGTTTTATCACTTGTGATCTTAGTCTTGATCTTGATCTTGAACGAAACCCTTATAGTGAGTAAAGTAAATCACCTCTAAAGAATGCACACACTATACGTCACATAGAATATCTGAATGCTAGTTCAACTAATTCACGATTGACACAACGAAACTCTTGGTTTTGTGTTTGTTTGATCTTGGCCGAAAATCCCTAAAGGTTTAGGGTTTAAGTCGGTCGACTATTAGTAAGCTAGGCGAGGATTAGTTTGTTGAGTGTATAGGTTAAGCAAGGATAGCAAATAATGAACTAAGGGGTTCATATATAGCATAAACCTAGCTTAACCTCCAAGCTAACACTTCTAATCCCTCTTGGACTCTTTATTCAACCGATCTACTTACCTAATGGGTCTCTTGGAGTCGTTTGGGCTTTTACCAACAATTACAAGTCCATCACTTGTTAATTAGTTAGCCTGTTAGTTAATTTAGCATCTAATGATTAAACTAACGACTGTTAAATCATGTCATGAATTATATATAATTAATTTAACTACTATAATACATATTAATTATATTATGAATATATTTCCTCTGTGGCTACGTGTGTGCCCCCAATAGACTCACCTATTTCTAGTCGTATAGTTACCGATTAAACTTGAGCACTACCAATAGCCCCACTCATAAATGTCATAATCACAATAACTCATACAAGCAATAGTAAGCATCTAGCAATATGCTATTGCTCCCAAAAATACCAGAGTGTGGTTTCGTAAAATATCTCAATGTAAATGGTTTATAATTAAACATTATTTTGTTTCAATATTTCTTAAACTATAGATATAGATCAAAGTCATTTCATATTATTTAACACATTTTGTTTCTCGTTATAGATATTAATCAAGATCACCAAATGTAAACACATATTATCTTGACTTCGTTTCGGCACAGCCATGCAAATATCTAATCAATTTAATAAGGGGCCCAGTAGTATCTAACTCCAGAAAACACGTGGAGGAACAAATTCTATTTTGACTGCACGTGTCATTCGTGTGCTCCACATCACTTCTGAAAATAGCATTTATAACTACCTTATTCAGGACAACCTTTAACTATCATCAAGAAAGCAATATCCACCCATACAAGACCTGCTTGCATCTCAAGTCTAAGGACGAGTAATACAACCACTTACGATATTCACCAATGACACCGATCCATAAGGTGAGTTCTCGTAGGTTTGGGAAAATCCAATATCCATAGCACGTGGATAACATGCAAGTTTGGAAGGCACATCCTTTAATATTCATACATAATAAATATTACCAATCGCCCACATTTGTTTTAATTCAACAATACTCGCATATCGATGAGTGACAATGAACAATTTTACAGTAATAAATTACTCATGGATTAAACATGCAAACAAATGACGCGGTCAATATATGAATGAAAAACAATCATACCACATATATTAATTCATAAAAATAAGAAACTGTTTAAAACATCCCATTATCTAAAGAGAAATGATAAATCCTCTTACTAAAACCTCCTACTTATCCTCCTACTCACAGGATTCTGAGAAGTGTCAGAATTGACGGTTTGAATGCAAAGAGAGAATGAGTGGAAAAATGTATTATAATATTGTTGTGTGTGTGGAAGAATTAGTAGGAGGATATTGTAGGAGGCTTTAGCAATGCTCTTATCTAAATACTTAAATAACAAATTTACTCACAGGATTCTGACAAGTGTCAGAACTGACGGTTTAAATGCAGAGAGAGAATGAGTGGAAAAATATATTATAATATTGTAGTGTGTGTGGGAGGATTAGTAGGAGGATATTGTAGAAAGCTTTAGCAATGCTCTTATCTAAATACTATATAACAAATTTACATGAGACTACTAGTTGGACGAAGTCCAATGCTCCTAGCATGATCAGTAAGCTTGTTACAAGGTAATGCCTTAGTGAAAGGATCAGCTATGTTGTCATTTGTGTGAACTTTGAGAAGTCTAATATCATTATCTGTGATAACCACTCGGAGATAGTGAACCTTCCTTTTATAATGTTTGGCACCTTTTTGAACTCCAGTTTCACTGGCGAGAATTATTGATTCGCCTCAAACAGTCAAATAATTATTGATCAGCCACTTGTGAATGGCCAACTGTAATAGTCAAACAGCCGAGACAAATGCTTCCGTGAAATACAGTGTTTTCCCGGGTCGTAATGTCCCAACGAGGTGTGCGATGTGTTATTAAAAACGAATCTGTGAACAGTGAATGTGAACAGGAAAGGTATAAAAGTGTGTGTGTGTGATTAATCTAGGGTTTTATAACTTAAAATAACTTAAATAAACTATCTTAAACGATTACGTGAAAACTAGGTATTTAAAACGTACACCAAATTAAAATCAGACGCGACTGCGTACTGAGAAAAATGTGAGTTTTAAGGAAAAATAAACTACAAGGGTTAAAATTGAAAATTCTATAAACTTAAACTTAAAATAAAATTAAACTAAAAATAAAACTATTTTTTTTAGATTATTATATTATTTATTATTAATTATTTAATTAAAAACTATTTAATTAAAACTAATTTATATAAAACTAAAAATTATAAATACTACAAATTAAACTAAAAATTTATAAAAATAATTTCTAAAACTTAAAATGAACTTGAAGAAAGTATAAAAAATAAAAATAAATCTTTTTGTCTTTTTGTGAGCTTTTTATTAATTAAAAACTATTTATATTAATTAAACTATTTTAAATTACCAATAATACTAAACTAACTTAGAAAATTATGAAAAATTTTATATATCTAATTAACCATCATTGGAATCCTAAAAAATTATAAAAACTTTATTTTATATATTTTTAAACTAGTTAACTAATTATTATTCTGTTTATTAATTAATATCTAATTAAACTATTTAAATTATGAAAACTATTGAATGAACAGTAAAAATTCTAGAAAAATTACTAAACTTATATTATGACTTATAAAAGCTAGGAAAAATATAAAAACTAGGTGTTGCTATATAAAAATTAATTATGCTATTTATAACTTAATTATTAATTAATTATTAATAAAACTATTTTTAATTCTAATAAATATCAAATGACAATATAAAAATCTAAGAAAATTATTTAAATTACTTTAACCTATAAGGAAATTAATAAAAATATAAAAATACAGATTACTTAATAAAAATATAAAAATTAAAATTAAAATTAAATTGTATTAAATAGAAACTATCACTTATTTTTATATTGTTTTTTCTTGAATTTTCTTTTACAAAACTATATTATACATAAAAACAAGAAACTTTTGTAAAAACAATAAATTTATAGCTTATTAATAAGCACTGTGGAAGCTTATTGCTTTCACAGTTGACTTTTGTTGACTGAAAAGGTAAATAAGCTCACAAGAGCTTATGTGGGACCCACTTTGGATAATTCTAGTTCTAATAAGGTAGTTGGATTTGTCAAAGCTTAATTTGGTTAAATAAGCTCAGTAGATAAGCTGGTAAGCCACAATAAGCTAATCCAAAAACTTAGTTACAACAGAGATTTGGGACTGATTTAGGTGGGGTCCACTGGGATTCAAGTCAAACAAAGAGTCAATCCTAAGAGTCTACTAGGAGGGGGGTTCGGAGAAACTAATTAGAACTACTGGGGCCCACTATGGTGGTCACAAATCACCACCAAAGGTGGTGGTGTAGGGTGGTATCTGGTGTGCAGGGGAAGAAGTCTTCCATGCACTTGTGTTTGGGGGTGAGTGGGGCCCAGAATAAAATTGCTAAAAATATAAGGCTTGTGAGAACTTAAAGATGAGGTGGTAGTATATTACTAAAACAAATTTCAAGTCTTAAAACCTTCTACAAAAGTCAAAACAATTGCTTGAAGTTTTGATAAAATCTGAGAAGTGCAAGTTTTAACTTTTGATAATAACCTAAGTTTTGACTTTATTGAACTTCTAATCACTACTACTGATTGTATATGTTATATTAAGTTATGACTAACCTAAATTAAGCTATAACTAATAGATATAAGCTAATGTGAGGGTTTGTGGACCTTAAATCCTTGACAGTTAACTGTCAAGGACTTTGGAAATGGATTTTGACTTTCTCACTAATGATGGTTGGATTTTATGGTTGTTCTAACTGATTGAGACCTAAAGTGACTTGATACAACCAAAAACAACAACTACTACTCAAAACTCAGTGATGAATTTCACTGAGCCAAACACCCAATAAACTTGACTGTTTTGAGATTAACAAAACAACTAAGTGATTTAAACCTTAACTCTGATTCCTTACACTATATTATGATTATTTAAGATCAACTGAGCATGAAACTTCAAGAACACAAGTAGAAAACACAGATTTGTCAAGTATGTGATTTGCACAGTGTAATTTTGGTTTTGAGTTCAAATGATTTTCAATGAACAAGTAACTGATTTTTAACTTTATTATTAATAACAAATATCTAATAAACACCTAAGAACACTTAATCAAACAGTACAAGCATTATCCAACTAAAAAGCATAAAATTGAAATATCACTTACAAATGGTATGTGACTGAGAAACAAAGAACCAATGAACCAAATCAATACCTAGTATCCCCCATAGGATTCTAATACCAATTTCAATCCAAATGAAACCTGCTCCTTTGCTTTTCCTTCTTCTTCTTTTGATTTTCTATTTTTCACTATTTTTTTCTATTTTTAAAGTATTTTTGTGATTACACTACTAAACTGATTCTGAGGATATTTAAAAGCTTTGATAAGCTTTGTCAGAGCTTACATGAGCTTAAGAGATCATATAACAACAACAACTAGCCACATACAACTTTTTTGAGATTTTGAGCAAACTTGAAAATGGTATTAACTGAGATAACAAATGAAACTTAAAATTGATTGTTGCAAAAGTTTAAAGATACATTAAAATAACTTAATTGATTACCAAGAAGCTTAAAATTACACTGAAAGATTAAAATTACACTATTCGACCTAAATTACACTAAACTAAACTAATGCTTTTACTCTTCTGCTCCATTTCCCTTTTGTAGCCATTTTCTGAGCTTGTGGGACCCACTGGGGTATTTCCCACCATTCCCCAGCCATTGGATTGGTCTAATCAATCCACACCGTTTAAATTAGTTTCTTGGCGCCAAAGTCTCCACAGGGTACTGTAGATTGCGTGGAGCTGATTTTAGGGCATTAAATGAACTTTGGGGGCTTGTGTGAGGTGGAGGGTGAGGTGGTGAAGTGTGGGGAGCAAGTTGTGGACAGGTGGAGGTGGTTTTGGGAGGGAAAAAGGGTACGGGGTGGTTTTGTTTGTGGGGTGTTGACCGAGGGGAGTGGGTTTGACCAAGGGGTGGACTGGGCTGCATTTTGGGCTTGGGTAAAATAGGAAGGGGTGGGCTTGGTGAGTGTTTGGGTTTATTTTGGTTTTGGTAATAACATTTTGGATCCGTTTGTATATTTAACTAACAAGGACCATAAATGTAATTATTTGAAAGTTTGGGGTAGGTTGTGGTAAGTTTCCAAATTTATCACAAGGGTTGTAATTTGCCAAGTATGAATAGTACATGGATATTTTTGATATATTGAACTTTTGAAATACCCGGGGACTATTTTTGCCAAAACTGAAACTCCAGGGACTTAACATGTAATTTCTCCAAACTTTTCATCCAGGGACTAATAGTGACAATTATGAATTCCCTAGGACCCTTAATGATAATTTTCCCATTTTGAACACCCAAGGACTGAAACTGTCAAGTTTGAAACTTTGAGGGACCTGTCTTGCCAAACTGTGAAACTTCAGGGACCAATCATGTAAGTTCACCAAACTTATCACCCAAGGACCATTCCTGCAAAAGATTATTAGTACAAGGACCAAAATTTATTTTCTCAAAGTTTTTACATCCCAGAGACCATTTATGTCAATTTCCAAAGTACAGGGACTAAACTTGTAATTTTATGAAACTTTGCACCAAAGAACTAAATATGTAACTTTATGATTAAAAAGGACCTTTGGTGACTTTTTCATGTTTTTAGAATAACCAGGGACTAGTTTTGCCAATTTATGAAACTTGAGGGACTGAAACTGCCAATTATGCAAACTTTGTACGTTTTTCATCTGTTTTTTGCATATTTTGTATTTGAAACATATAAAACACACCTCTAAGATATTTTAAGTATTTTGATGCATATTTGAGTGTTTTAGTATGTTTTGGCAGTTCAGATTAGTATAAAATGATGAGTATTTAGACACTCATCAATCCCCCACACTAAACTATTGCTAGTCCCTAGCAATCTTTTGAGAAAAACTTAATGGATTTGAAAAAATCTTTACCAAAAGCCATCACTTCTGGAGTAGCCAGGTGTAAGAACAGTGGCACACCTGATAACCGTGTGATTTTGAGCAAACCACCAGCTGTCAACGGATTTGATTAGTCTTTACCAAAAGCCGTTTGCTTTTGGACTAGCCAACTCTTGATGGAATAGTCAACATCTTGGTGAGCTGATTACCAATTATGGTTTTTCCACGGCCTTTACCACAAGCCATAATCTTGCGGGCTAGCCAACTCATTAGCTTTTGAGGATAATGGGGAGTTGAGGAACCATACAATTTTTGGCAAATTGCAAGCCATAAACGGGTTTGAGTTATCTTTACCAAGAACCGTTTGCTCCTGGATTAGCCAATCCTGTTGTGGGTTAGACATGGAGGATTGATACCATTTATTGCGTTCTAAGTGAGAAAAAATTTTAAAATTTTGGCTAAAATGGGGGTTCTTGATGGAACATGTGTTTAAATTCGTTAGAATAACGAATCTCCCCCCACACTTAGAACTGAATATTTTCCTCAATATTCAAAGTACCGGGTGTTAAACCGAACTTAGAACGTAAAAAGGAAATATTACATAGCCTTTATTTAAGATGTATATACATACAATTATTTTTTTAGATAAAACTTCTTAAATAGAAGCTATCACTATATGTACATTTTTTTTTCTTTTTTTTTAGAGATATATATACAACATGTGGGGCATCTCCCCCACACTAGGGTGTTACACACGGGTGAAAACCCATGTTTTTGCTAATGTTTTTGATTCCCGAGTCACTAGCTTGACTCGACCCCGAATTCATTTGTTCATGGGGAAGCAAGTGGAAAAGACAATCTCAATCGGACTTTCATTCAAGACGTTTGGATAAACATTTGAAGCACGTGAAAGTTCCACACCGATGAGACAAGTAACCGGCTCATAATTTATAAATGAGAATGCCGGGATCAAAGATAATGTCTTCACTCCCGAAAGAGTGAAGAACAGGATAGGGAACAGGATATATGAAGAAAAGGAAGAAAGTCATGATGAAAATCATAACTAACTCCTCATCTTCAATAGGAGAATTCATTGTTTCATGAATCTCCTCATTTAAGCTCGTTTGATCAAGACATATTATGGGTATGTCTAGATCAAAATAGAAACTATCATACTCCGGTGGAGATATGATATGAGTGAGTTCACAGGAGAACTCCTCAAAGGTGAATGATTCGTATTCGGAATTGAATTGAGTGAGTTCATTGGGGAACTCCTCAAATAGTAAATGATTCATAAACGGGAAGAGAATTATAAGAATGAGAAGTGGTGATACCACTTATCTTCTCTTCCGTTTGATCAAAATGGAACGTTTGCAATTCAGGAATAGAATCATTGATTAAAATCTCACTATCCTTGACGGGGATAGGAGATGAAATAGGCTTTTCATTAAAAGCCTCGATTCTAGAAATGAGAAGATTAGCATTTAATAATGTGAGACGAAGAACTTCGTCTTGGATTATTTCTTCCTCATTCTCTTCTTCTGAGTTGACAAGCTCAGAAGGTAATTCCCCCACATAACTTTTGTCTCCACAAGATAAAGAATAGTTCTCATCAGAATCAGAGAACATCTCAGTATGATTATTTGGAAAGACAAGAGGGGGAGGGATATCACACATATGTTCAAGAATTCCCTATGACTCGCTTGGGATTGAGACAAGGTTCTCAACACTAGACTTTATGAATTCGTCCGATTCCTTTGCAGGAACAGTGTCAAGATGCTCGTCCCCCATGTTCAGAGAGTGAGTGGGAACCTCGGGTGTGATAACATCATACTCAGGGAGATGAGAAGGACTAGCAGTAATGGAGTCTACAAGTTCCATTATTTCTACTGCTGGTGATTTAGTTATATTCTTTTCTCCCTGTATATGCATGGAAGGAGTCTCAACTGATGAACTTGATGAGGTATCATCACTTTCATTATCCTCATCGAGAAAAACAGCATTTTGAAATTTGGTACGTGTTATAGCTGCTTGTTCTAAGACTAGTAATTCTCCCATGCTTCTTTCGTCTCTAGCAGCATGTTTTTCAGCAATTAATTCTGCGATAGATTTATCACGAGAATATGGAATGAGTGGAAACTGTGGGGGTGTGAATGTGTCAAAACCGGATGTATTAGAACTAGAACAATGTTCGGGTTTATAACACGGTTGACATTTAAAATCATCATGAGGACCCCCACAATGTACACAAGAAAAACTTGGTGCATTGTGAAACGCCATATTGGCTAACTCCTCTCTAATGTTTTTAAGTTTTTCAAGAACCTCTAGACAAGGGTCTTGCTGGTTTTGAGGAGTTGCTTGGTTCATTTGGTACTGTGGAGGTGGGTCTTGAAACGAATAGTCATAATTGTTACAAGGAAATGGATTCCTTGTTTGACAATCAGAGCTAAAGTGTGTACCTCCACAGTACTCACAACAGTTGAACTGATGTGGTTGTGAGTCGTATGTGTTTAAGTCATAATTGTTATTAGGAACCTGTTCATAGACAAACTGATTCCTAGTTTGACAATCAGAACTGTAGTGTGAACCACCACAATACTCACAACAGTTAAACTGTTGAGTCTGGTTTGGTGTATTTTGATACGAAGCATCATTGAGATTTGGAAAATATGATTCTTGCTCGTATGAATATGATGGGTAGTTGGAAAAATTTGAGGAGTCGTTGAATGAGTTTTGATTAGGATCATAAGCAAATGAATTACTCGATCCACAAAACAAACAACTCCCGTTTTGAATGTCATTACCACATTGTACACGTGTACACCAACGACATGGAAAACCGAAAAGCGGCTCACCACAACCGTCACAAGGAACAAAATCTGGAGGTGGGACAAGTGGTGTGCTCTGAGAGCTAGGAATTTCCACCACTTCCGTTATGGTCTCGGGTTTTTGTTTTTGATAATTGTGAAGATTAGGCAAATTGATCTTTTCAGTAATTGCCCTAAGCTCTGTACGTTTGCTTGACAAACTTTTAACCGTAAACCGTGAAAGGTTAGGATCAATTGTGAGCTTAGATTCTTGGACAACCGTAGGTTGGACGTATTTAGCACTTCCATAGTCAGAGGAAGGTACAAGGTCCTTTGACACCCCGGTTTCTCGTTCCATTTCCCTCACTGGAGAGGGAATATGAATCGATGGTCTATCATAATCAACATGACATCTCGATATCTTTGACAAGGCCACAAGTTTCTCAACTTTGCTTTTATAGGCCCTTTGTTTAAAGAAATCATCATCGAGAGATGCCATTAGAATCAATTATGAGATAAGTGGAAGAAGGTAGAATCAAAGGGTTTTGGGGATGAGAAATGAATAATCAAATAGGTAGGGGTGTAAAGGTGAATATTTTTGTGTTTTGTTTTATAAAAATATGGATAAAAGATGGTAAATATACAATGGATGTATATCCAAACTCACTAATACGCAAAATCGTTTAAAATAAGCGCACAACCTCCCCGGCAGCGGCGCCAAATTTTGATTCGCCTTAAACAGTCAGATAATTATTGATCAGCCACTTGTGAATGGCCAACTGTAATAGTCAAATAGCCGAGGCAAATGCTTCCGTGAAATACAGTGTTTTCCCGGGTCGTAATGTCCCAACGAGGTGTGCAATATGTTATTAAAAACGAATCTGTGATCAGTGAATGTGAACAGGAAAGGTATAAAAGTGTGTGTGTGTGATTAATCTAGGGTTTTATAACTTAAAATAACTTAAATAAACTATCTTAAATGATTACGTGAAAACTAGGTATTTAAAACGTACACCAAATTAAAATCAGACGCGACTGCGTACTGAGAAAAAGGTGAGTTTTAAGGAAAAATAAACTACAAGGGTTAAAATTGAAAATTCTATAAACTTAAACTTAAAATAAAATTAAACTAAAAATAAAACTATTTTTTTAGATTATTATATTATTTATTATTAATTATTTAATTAAAAACTATTTAACTATTTAATTAAAACTAATTTATATAAAACTAAAAATTATAAATACTACAAATTAAACTAAAAATTTATAAAAATAATTTCTAAAACTTAAAATGAACTTGAAGAAAGTATAAAAAATAAAAATAAATCTTTTTGTCTTTTTGTGAGCTTTTTATTAATTAAAAACTATTTATATTAATTAAACTATTTAAACTATTTTAAATTACCAATAATACTAAAATAACTTAGAAAATTATGAAAAATTTTATATATCTAATTAACCATCATGGTAATCCTAAAAAATTATAAAAAATTTATTTTATATATTTTTAAACTAGTTAACTAATTATTATTCTGTTTATTAATTAATATCTAATTAAACTATTTAAATTATGAAAACTATTGAATGAATAGTAAAAATTCTAGAAAACTTACTAAAATTATATTATGACTTATAAAAGCTAGAAAAAATATAAAAACTAGGTGTTGCTATATAAAAATTAATTATGCTATTTATAACTTAATTATTAATTAATTATTAATAAAACTATTTTTAATTCTAATAAATATCAAATGACAATATAAAAATCTAAGAAAATTATTTAAATTACTTTAACCTATAAGCAAATTAATAAAAATATAAAAATACAGATTACTTAATAAAAATATAAAAATGAAAATTTTAATTAAATTGTATTAAATAGAAACTATCACTTATTTTTATATTGTTTTTTCTTGAATTTTCTTTTACAAAACTATATTATACATAAAAACAAGCAACTTTTGTAAAAACAATAAATTTATAGCTTATTAATAAGCACTGTGGAAGCTTATTGCTTCCACAGTTGACTTTTGTTGACTGAAAAGATAAATAAGCTAACAAGAGCTTATGTGGGACCCACTTTGGATAATTCTGGTTCTAATAAGGTAGTTGGATTTGTCAAAGCTTAATTTGGTTAAATAAGCTCAGTAGATAAGCTGGTAAGCCACAATAAGCTAATCCAAAAACTTAGTTACAACAGAGATTTGGGACTGATTTAGGTGGGGTCCACTGGGATTCAAGTCAAACAAAGAGTCAATCCTAAGAGTCTACTAGGAGGGGGGTTCGGAGAAACTAATTAGAACTACTGGGGCCCACTATGGTGGTCACAAATCACCACCAAAGGTGGTGGTGTAGGGTGGTATCTGGTGTGCAGGGGAAGAAGTCTTCCCTGCACTTGTGTTTGGGGGTGAGTGGGGCCCAGAATAAAATTGCTAAAAATATAAGGCTTGTGAGAACTTAAAGATGAGGTGGTAGTATATTACTAAAACAAATTTCAAGTCTTAAAACCTTCTACAAAAATCAAAACAATTGCTTGAAGTTTTGATAAAATCTGAGAAGTGCAAGTTTTGACTTTTGATAATAACCTAAGTTTTGACTTTATTGAACTTCTAGTCACTACTACTGATTGTATATGTTATATTAAGTTATGACTAACCTAAATTAAGCTATAACTAATAGATATAAGCTAATGTGAGGGTTTGTGGACCTTAAATCCTTGACAGTTAACTGTCAAGGACTTTGGAAATGGATTTTGACTTTCTCACTAATGATGGTTGGATTTTATGGTTGTTCTAACTGATTGAGACCTAAAGTGACTTGATACAACCAAAAACAACAACTGCTACTCAAAACTCAGTGATGAATTTCACTGAGCCAAACACCCAATAAACTTGACTGTTTTGAGATTAACAAAACAACTAAGTGATTTAAACCTTAACTCTGATTCCTTACACTATATTATGATTATTTAAGATCAACTGAGCATGAAACTTCAAGAACACAAGTAGAAAACACAGATTTGTCAAGTATGTGATTTGCACAGTGTAATTTTGGTTTTGAGTTTAAATGATTTTCAATGAACAAGTAACTGATTTTTAACTTTATTATTAATAACAAATATCTAATAAACACCTAAGAACACTTAATCAAATAGTACAAGCATTATCAAACTAAAAAGCATAAAATTGAAATATCACTTACAAATGGTATGTGACTGAGAAACAAAGAACCAATGAACCAAATCAATACCTAGTATCCCCCATAGGATTCTAATACCAATTTCAATCCAAATGAAACCTGCTCCTTTGCTTTTCCTTCTTCTTCTTTTGATTTTCTATTTTTCACTATTTTTTTCTATTTTTAAAGTATTTTTGTGATTACACTACTAAACTGATTCTGAGGATATTTAAAAGCTTTGATAAGCTTTGTCAGAGCTTACATGAGCTTAAGAGATCATATAACAACAACAACTAGCAACATACAACTTTTTTGAGATTTTGAGCAAACTTGAAAATGGTATTAACTGAGATAACAACTGAAACTTAAAATTGATTGTTGCAAAAGTTTAAAGATACGTTAAAATAACTTAATTGATTACCAAGAAGCTTAAAATTACACTATTCGACCTAAATTACACTAAACTAAACTAATGCTTTTACTCTTCTGCTCCATTTCCCTTTTGTAGCCATTTTCTGAGCTTGTGGGACCCACTGGGGTATTTCCCACCATTCCCCAGCCATTGGATTGGTCTAATCAATCCACACCATTTAAATTAGTTTCTTGGCGCCAAAGTCTCCACAGGGTACTGTAGATTGCGTGGAGCTGATTTTAGGGCATTAAATGAACTTTGGGGGCTTGTGTGAAGTGGAGGGTGAGGTGGTGAAGTGTGGGGAGCAAGTTGTGGACAGGTGGAGGTGGTTTTGGGAGGGAAAAAGGGTACGGGGTGGTTTTGTTTGTGGGGTGTTGACCGAGGGGAGTGGGTTTGACCAAGGGGTGGACTGGGCTGCATTTTGGGCTTGGGTAAAATAGGAAGGGGTGGGCTTGGTGAGTGTTTGGGTTTATTTTGGTTTTGGTAATAACATTTTGGATCCGTTTGTATATTTAACTAACAAGGACCATAAATGTAATTATTTGAAACTTTGGGGTAGGTTGTGGTAAGTTTCCAAATTTATCACAACGGTTGTAATTTGCCAAGTATGAATAGTACATGGATATTTTTGATATATTGAACTTTTGAAATACCCGGGGACTATTTTTGCCAAAACTGAAACTCCAGGGACTTAACATGTAATTTCTCCAAACTTTTCATCCAGGGACTAATAGTGACAATTATGAATTCCCTAGGACCCTTAATGATAATTTTCCCATTTTGAACACCCAGGGACTGAAACTGTCAAGTTTGAAACTTTGAGGGACCTGTTTTGCCAAACTGTGAAACTTCAGGGACCAATCATGTAAATTCACCAAAATTATCACCCAAGGACCATTCCTGCAAAAGATTATTAGTACAAGGACCAAAATTTATTTTCTCAAAGTTTTTACATCCCAGGGACCATTTATGTCAATTTCCAAAGTACAAGGACTAAACTTGTAATTTTATGAAACTTTGCATCAAAGGACTAAATATGTAACTTTATGATTAAAAAGGACCTTTGGTGACTTTTTCATGTTTTTAGAATAACCAGGGACTAGTTTTGCCAATTTATGAAACTTGAGGGACTGAAACTGCCAATTATGCAAACTTTGTACGTTTTTCATCTGTTTTTTGCATATTTTGTATTTGAAACATATAAAACACACCTCTAAGATATTTTAAGTATTTTGATGCATATTTGACTGTTTTAGTATGTTTTGGCAGTTCAGATTAGTATAAAATGATGAGTATTTAGACACTCATCAATTATAGCACCAGAATTATCGCGGTACATCTCCATAGGTTCTTTATTAGTGAGAACAAATCTAAGCTCGTCAATAAACATTCTAATCAAAACAGCTTCCATTGCAGTTTCTGAAGCAACTATGTTTTCAGCTTCTGTAGAAGACATTGCAGTAGTACTCTGGTTATCATTCTTCCAGTCAATGGCACCTCCGTTTAAAACAAAAACGTATCATGTCTAAAACTTTATGTCGTCAGCATCAGTCTCGTATCCAGGAGTGTTATAAGTAACTCTGAGCTCTCCATTGAGATCACCACCATAAACAAGAAACATGCCTTGAGTATTCTTGAGATACTTCAGAATGTTCTCCACAACAGTCTAGTGGCATTCTCCTGGATTCTATTAAAATCTACTAATCAGGTTTTGTTCGAACGCCACATCATGTATAATGCACATCACTGCGTACATAATAGATCCTAAATTCGAGGCATAAAGAACTCTATGCATGCGACTCACCTCTTTAGGTGTAAAGAGACCTTGAGTCTTGCTCAAGTATAGTTTCTCTTGCATTGAGATACTTTCAGGTTTAGAATTCTCCATCTTAAATTTCTCTAAGATTTTCTCAATGTAATTACTTTGACAAAGTTTGACTAACCACTTATATCTATCTCTATAGATCTTGATTCCAGTGATGTTTTCGTCTTCTCCTAAGTCTTTCATGGCAAAACACTTTCCAAGATAGGCTTTTACAACTTGTAACATTTAGGAATGTTATTTCCTATGATCAATATGTTATCGATGTATAATATTAGGAATGCCACCATACTCCCACTAGCCTTTTTATATACACATGGCTCAGCAAGGTTTTGAGTGAAACCAAATTTCTTGATCTCCTCATCAAACCTTTTGTTTCAACTCCTAGATGCTTGGTTTAATCCGTAAATGGATTGTTGTACCTTGCATACTCGGTTGGGGTATTTTGAGTTGACAAACTCCTCAAGTTGCACCATATAAACCTCTTCGGTTAGGTGACCATAGTCATAAAGCGCTGCTATGGTTATAAGAATCCTAATAGCTTAATGACTGTTAGTGCAAATATTACGATATTTAAACTAAACGGTTTCTTCGGATTTAATAATGACAAACATGTAACTTGTAATATATACGTAAAATGCGCAAGTTGCTTGTAACCACAAGTCATCAAACCATACTTACATCAACATATCTCGACGTCTCATTTATGCTTCAACATAGGTTTGAATATGTTTGTTATATGGCATTATGATCACAAATCATAGAAAATGTCTAAATAATATTTTGGTGTCACTACGTAAAAGCATACGTAAACATTTTTATTTTGACACAAGTTTTCATTTGACGCAAATCATTTAAGGTAAAAATAACGGTACCAAAAAACTTGATTTATGATCAAGAAAATATTTTTGTGTCATACACTTCACATTTTTAAATGTGACAAAACATTTACACAAAAATAATTAGACAACTTATTTTCTATTATTTAGAAAATGTTTTAAAAGGTATATAATTGATAGTACGTTGTCACACCCCCAATTTACCTGACTTGCAGCGGAATGGAATGCCTGGGGGTGTAACTGTCATAGCACCATAACAAGAAAATATTGAACGACCTAAAGTGTCGTTTGGAAAATACATATCGTTTGATTTATTTAATAGCATCAAGTGCTACAAAACATAGGTCCCCAAAGGTTGAAACGTTTACAAAAAACAAGTTCAGGAAATGTCAAACGATAATTTACACAAGTGCATGAAAATCCAAAATGTAGTGCATCATCCCTGGCACACCCTAATGTGACTCCATGCATGTAATATGATGATGATGCCTTAGTTACCTGAAAATACATTGCGAAAACGGTCAACATGAATGTTGGTGAATAATCATAGGTTTATGAAATATAATGTTTGTACGGCCACCACAAGTATAAGTACATGACAAAAGTCACGTAAAATAGTACAATAGACCTTAAGCTCATGACACCGAAGCTATGACTGATGAAATTCTATGCCCCTCCCGAATGTTCTGCCAAACACTCATATGTAAAAGACATGACATGCATCCGCTTACTGTTGGTAATCACTACCACGGATGGAGGCGTCACCCTCGATAGATCTATCCACTCACTCTCGCTTAACGGTAAATTAACGGTTCATGATGTTACAGGGGACTTATCACATGGCAGACAAGCTACTTAAGCTATGTACATAGGTTTTGATACTTGGGCTCGTACTGAAATGGTGCAATGTATTCTCCCCCGTGGGATTTGAAAACAATAAAAATGTATACGGGGCTATGAAAACTCACCTCAACTGATGATACTGATATGAAATGAATTGAACAACAATGATCGGTTAACTGCTGCAACCTATAATGAATGATGAATGATCTCGTTTAGATCACCAAATGATGTTATGAATGTCCATGCTCATGTTTCTATACCACTCTACTCTTTGGAAAAACACTTGAGTTAACAAAAATATATAATCCAAGAATTTGGAAAAATATTGCTATTAGAAAATATAATAAGCTAGTTGTAATATATATATACTTATATATATATATATATAACGTAAGTTTCCATGTTAGCGTTGAAATACTCGGGTTGTAATCCTTGAAATGATGAAAACATACTCGTAATAACTAATACTACATTAGTTATAAAGCTCGGTACTTAATATTATGTCTAGCTCAAAAATGTACTTCGTAGTTTTTGCGCCAAATTTATATAAAAGCTGTCAAATATAAAGTGGTTTTAGCCGATATTCAAACGTGAATATCTTTGTCGTTACTTGTCCGTTTTACTTGTTCTTTATGTCCAAGGTTACGTCTTAGTATGTAGTAATATATTTTGGAAAGCTCGGCTCCTCCGGGTTACGTCTAAAGTCTCTTTTTGTCCAATGAAAAACGTCCAACAGCAAACATTTTCAGAAAAATACTTTTCGTCTACAATCTTGCAAAAATCATAACTCCTTCGTTATAAACTCTTTTTAATCCGTTCTTTCGCCTACGGATTCGTTTTTGAAAGTATTTTCTAAAAATTTTGCCAAAGTTTCCTTGGTGTTTACTGATTTTCCAGATTTTTACAAAACGGGACAGCATGTCTAAAATAGGTTCCAAATCAAGTTTTCAAGGTTTAAAACTAATTTCTACCATCACCAAACCTCTTGTAATCACCACATGGCTAATCTAATCCTACCATACACCTTCTTAGGGTGCCATGGACTCCTAACCAAGTTATTAGAGCAAGGGGATTCATAACTAAAAAGTTAGGGTTTGTATGTTTCTTTTTAGACAAAATAAAGTGTGGTATAGCTAGTTGTACATGGTTTTTAGCATGATACTTATGAAATACATGTAAAAATAAGATGATCCATGAAAAAATAAAGTTGATTACTTACTTGACAAAATGAGATGATTATAGGATGATTATGCTTGATGTTCTTGTGTTTTTGTTGCTTGATTCTTGATTAGGCATGTAAAAGGAATAAGTTTTGTGTTTTAATTTATGGAAAATGATCACTTGATCATGGAGATCAATTTGGGTTGTGGGTTTGAAGAGAAGGAAAGGAAAAGATGAGATGAATTTTGTTCTTAGCTAAAATGTGGATTATGATTTAGGAAATTGGTAAAGTTATGTTTTTATGTGTTTATTAGTTAAATATAGGCAAGTTAATGCTAGGGGTTAAAGGGGTGGTCTTGGGGCCGGTTTTTCAAGGGTGAAGGGGGGGGGGGGGGTAGGGTACTTGTGATTTAATTAGAAAACCTTGTAAGAATTATGCACTAGTTTGTGTTTTTAGTTACGATCGGGTACCGGTTTTATTAGAAATAAATGTCCACGAAGTTTACCAGGATGAAATAAAGTCATAATAATGTTAAAAACATATTAAAAATATGTTGGGTACATTTACTGAGTGATCGGGTGATTAATGTTTAGTTTTAACGAAAACCGTCGTTATATTCATACGCGTACGTTATAAATAAAATAAATTTCCAAAATACTGGGTAACTGAATGTTATAACTTTTATGATGTTAAAATGGATATAAAAATATGTCGGGACCATTGTGGGAATATTTAGATATATTCGTCGTGTATAAACCGGGTGTTAACGTTTATTATAATTACGTATACGTAAAAACGTTAAATGTACTGAATATAGAAATTTGAAAATCCTGAGAGTGGTATAACATGAAAATGCTGTTATGATGATATGCAGACTATCTCCAGTCCGTATGCAGTGTACTTAACACTAATGAAATGAATTCGCACCTAAACCAATCCGGTTACGCGAATTTGAATACCCGTAAACTAAATTTACGATGAAATGAGTAATGCAAGTGAATGGTGAAAACTTTTCCGGAGATGAATAGTGTTCGGTGAATAGTAAATTTCCAAAAAGTTTCTCAGAATATCAAACTGACCTCGAAAACGATGAATAGTAAACGATGAATAGTGTTTTGATGAATAGTGATTTATGAATAGTAAAAAGTCGAAGTTTGGGAAAATGACCTGAAATGGTAAATGACGTGAAATGGTGAGTTGTGACATCCGCCCACCCAAATAGGAATTCAGTCCCTGAATTCAGCTAGTGTTGGTCTCTGGAATAGGTTTGGTGAAAAGGTGTGGATACTTGCGTTGCATTTGGTCCTCTCGTTCCCATGTAAACTCAGGACCTCTTCGAGAATTCCAGCGAACCTTAACGATCGGAATTCTACTCTGCTTTAACTGCTTGACCTCTCGGTCCATGATTTCAACTGGTTCCTCCACAAAGTGAAGCTTGTCATCTAGCTGAATCTCTTCCAATGGTATAACTGAAGACTCATCTGAAAGGCATTTCTTGAGGTTTGAGACATGAAATGTATTATGTACGTTGCTGAGTTCTGATGGTAGTTCAAGCTTGTAAGCTACTGGACCAATCCTTTCCAGTATCTTAAATGGACCAATGTATCTCGGATTCAACTTTCCACGCTTTCCAAATCGTATCACGCCCTTCCAAGGCGAGACTTTCAACATGACCTTGTCTCCAACCTGGAATTCCAATGGTTTACGTCTAACATCTGCGTAGCTCTTCTGTCGGCTTCTAGCTGTTTCAAGCCTATCTCGAATCTGTATTATCTTTTCTGTTGTTTCCCTAACCATCTCTGGACCTGTGCATTGTACCTCTCCAACTTCTGCCCAACAAACTGGTGAACGACACTTACGACCATAGAATGCCTCAAATGGTGCTGATTTAATACTTGAATGGTAACTGTTGTTATAAGAGAACTCGATTAATGGCAAATGGTTAGCCCAACCATTCCCAAAGTCAATCACGCACGCTCGCAGCATGTCCTCCAGTGTCTGAATAGTTCTCTCACTCTGACCATCAGTCTGTGGATGGTAAGCAGTGCTCATGTCTAACTTGGATCCAAAGGAATCTTGTAATGACTTCCAAAAGTTTGAAGTAAAACGACTATCCCTGTCTGAAATGATAGAAACTGGTGCCCCATGCCTCGAGACTATTTCCTTGACATAAAGTCTGGCAAGCTGTTCCATGGAATAAGTCTCTCTAATAGGGATAAAATGTGCTGATTTAGTAAGACGATCAACAATTACCCATATAGCATCGAAACCTCCTGACGTCTTGGGTAGTTTAGTAACAAAGTCCATTGTAATACGTTCCCACTTCCATTGTGGAATTTCTGGTTGTTGTAGTAGTCCTGACGGTTTCTGGTACTCGGCTTTCACTTTAGCACAAGTAAGGCATTTGCTGACGTACGTAGCTATTTCTGCTTTCATGTTCGGCCACCAATACAGCTTTTTGAGATCCTGATACATCTTGTCAGAACCTGGGTGAATAGAGTACTTTGACTTATGTGATTCATGCATAATCAAATCTCGTACTCCACCATAGAGCGGTATCCAACTTCGCTCCTTGAAGCATAACACTCCATCTGCTCTCTTAACAAAACCATTCTTGTTTTCTGGCATACCATAAAGTTTCTCCTGTGGCCGATTTTCCTCCTTGAGAGCCTCAATCTGAGCTTCTAAGATTTTTGATGGTAATGGTGAAATAATAGTCATTCCTAATGACCTGACCCTCAAAGGTTTGAGTCGTTCCTTTCTGCTAAGTGCATCTGCTACGACATTTGCTTTTCCTGGGTGATATCGGATTTCACAATCGTAGTCACTCAACAATTCTAGCCAACGACGTTGTCTCATGTTAAGTTCCTTCTGATCAAGTATATGCTGTAAGCTCTTGTGGTCGGTAAAAATTACACATTTAGTACCATAAAGGTAGTGTCTCCAAATCTTGAGTGCAAAAACAACAGCACCCAACTCCAAGTCGTGTGTAGTGTAATTCTTCTCGTGTGTCTTAAGCTGTCTAGATGCATAAGCTATCACCTTCTCGTTTTGCATTAGCACAGCTCCAAGTCCTTTATGCGAAGCATCGCAATATACCACAAAGTTCTCAATACCTTCTGGTAGTGACAAAATCGGTGCACTACAAAGCTTCTGCTTCAACAACTGAAATGCAGATTCTTGTTTCTCTCCCCACTCGTACTTCTGATTCTTCTGTGTCAGCTTAGTCAGCGACTTCGCTATCTTAGAAAACCCTTCGATAAACCTTCTGTAATATCCTGCAAGTCCTAAGAATTGACGAATTTCTGTAGGAGACTTGGGCGTAGCCCAATCCTTTACTGCCTCAATCTTTGCTGGGTCGACTTGTAATCCTTGGCTATCAATGACATGGCCAAGAAATTGAACTCTTTGTATCCAAAAGTCACACTTTGAAAATTTGGCATACAATTGCTCCTTCTTGAGTAGTTCCAATATTGTTCTGAGGTGTGCTTCATGCTCTTCCTTGCTCTTGGAATAAATCAGGATATCGTCAATGAACACAATCACATACTTATCAAGATATGGTTTGCATACTCTGTTCATGAGATCCATGAATACCGCAGGTGCATTGGTTAATCCAAAAGGCATCACTTGAAATTCATAATGACCATAACGTGTTCTGAATGCTGTCTTCGGGATATCTTCTTCCCGAACTTTGAGTTGATGGTAACCTGATCTTAAATCAATCTTAGAATAAAAACAGGAACCTTGTAGCTGATCAAACAAGTCATCAATCCTAGGTAGTGGATAATGATTCTTCACCGTTAACTTGTTCAGCTCACGATAATCTATGCACATCCTGAAAGATCCATCCTTCTTCTTCACAAACAAAACCGGTGCTCCCCAGGGCGAAGAACTCGGTCTAATGAATCCTTTGTCTAAAAGTTCTTGCAACTGGTTAGACAATTCTTGCATTTCAGAAGGTGCAAGTCTATATGGTGCTCGTGCAATTGGTGCAGCTCCTGGCACCAACTCAATCTGAAACTCAACCTGACGTGTAGGTGGCAGTCCTGGTAATTCTTCCGGGAAAACTTCTGGAAATTCCTTAACAATTGGCACATCTTCAAGTCGTTTCTCATCTGACTTCTTTTCCGTTATGTGTGCCAAGAATGCATAACAACCCTTCTTTATGTACTTCTCGGTTTTAATGCATGATATGATACTGAGTCTAGTTCCACTTCGCTCCCCGCGAACAACCAAAGTTTCACCTCCATAAGAAAGATGAACAACTTTCTCATCACAAATGATCCTTGCACGATGTCGAGACAACCAATCCATGCCGATAACGATGTCAAAACTTCCAAGTTCTACAGGCATAAGGTCTATATTGAATGGGTGATTTAGGAAATTGATGGTGCAACCACAGATAACTGTGTTTGTGTTAACTAAAGACCCATCGGCTAATTCAACAATGTAGGGAATGTCTAAGGTAGTTGGTTCTATGTTAAGTAAAGGTGCAAATGTAATAGAAACAAAACTTCTATCCGCTCCTGAATCAAATAAAATGGATGCATAACGATTATTAACGAGGAACGTACCCGTAACAACATTCGGGTCCTCACGGGCATCTTCTCCTCCCATGACATAAGCCCTTCCTCGAGCTACTCCTCCCTGATTCCCAGCTCTTTGATCATTCCTCTTTGGGCAATTGTACTGGAAATGGCCCAACTCTCCACAACCATAACATGCTCCTGGTTGGTTCTGATTAATTATTCCTCGTGGTGCTTTGCAGTCCTTAGTCCAATGACCGACCTTTCCACAGTTCTGACAAGCTCTTGGACAATTTCCCGGGTTATGATGAGTTCGGCATTTGTTACACTTGGGTAGTTTTCCATTATATCATTTTCCCTCTGTTGGTCCTGCAGCATAGACCTTTGCCGCATCCTGCCTCTTAGGTGCTGGTTGGTTAGCATTCCCACCTTGGTTATTATCAAACTTCCTCTTGTTGTTATTGTTGTTTTGGTTATTGGGGTAGTTGCGGTTTCGGTTATTGTTATAGTTGTTGTTGTTGTTGTTGTTGTTTCGATTGTTGTTGTAGTTGGTGTTGTTGGAACGGTTATTGTTGTTATTTGCAGCAGACTTTCCTTTCAACACTTGGACCATAAGTTTCTGAGTTATACGAATGGCCTCCTCCATTGTTTGTGGGTCGAAAGACATCACATCTCCTCGGATGCTTTCGGGTAATCCCCCAGTAAAGTTCTCCATCTTTTTCTCATCATCCGGAACCATAGTTGGACACAGTGTAGCCAACTCCTGAAACTTCCTGATATAAGTTTCAATATCATCTCCTTTAGTTACCAACTGGTAGAATTCTGTTTCTAGCTTTTGCACCTCAGTACGAGGGCAAAACTTCTTGGTCATCAGCTTTTTGAATTCAGCCCATGTGAGTTTGTAAGCATTCTCCATGCCAATGGGCTAAGCATACGAATTCCACCAAGACATGGCTTCATCCAGCAGCATACCTGTAGCAAACTTAACCTTGTTAACCTCCTGACAACCACACATGAGAAAAACGTTCTCAGTCTTCTCAAACCAGCGGATTAAAGCAACCGCTCCCTCATTGCCCTTATACTTGATAGGATCACTAGTCTTGAAATCCTACCAAGTACATTCACGCCTAATAGTGGGTTGAACCACTTCAACAACAGGTGGAACCTCAGCAGCCCTTGCAGCAACTTCAGCTCTCTCAGTCTCTAGAGCTTCTGCTACACTATCCCTGACCAACTTGCGGATAGCTGCTTGTGTCATAGCGGGTGTTCCTGGTGTAGCCTTTGCTTTCTTTGGCGCCATACTTCTGACAAATAATAATCGACAACAACCATGAGAAAACTATAATAGAAATAGTCATCGTACATAAATATACGCCCACAACATGTATATATACAACCACAACAAGTATAAATACAACCACGACATGTACGAGTACAACCACAACCTGTAATAATACAACCACGACACGTATAGATACAACCACAACAAGTATAAATACGTTAACCATAAAGAGCAACCATGAAACATCATAAATATAATCACAACACATGAATATAATACATGAAAATTTCAGTCTACATAGACCGATATATATATATATAGCACAACATTTCCAACATAGTAGAGTCGCACTTGATATATTTGTTTGTACAACAACAAAATACTACAAGTTCTTGAACTACGTCCCACACCTCGGGACTAGGAAATAGTAAAAGCTAATATAATACTAGTCTATGTCTATGCTCCTCCAGGTGCTCTAGATGGTCCAGGAGCTCCAGATGCTCCAGGCTCTCCCCTCAAGCGGCGAATCTCACGATCCATCGTAACCACGATCTCCTCCAGATGCTGAACTCGTAACTGAGAAGAAACATCCCTGCCCTCCAAAATGACCAACCTCTCTCGAAGCAATGCCAACTGATCTACCTGCTCCCACTGAGTCTCCTGTGTCGCCTGAGCTCTATCTCTAATCTCAGGTAACTCATCCCTAAGCAGCTCAATCTCCTGCTGATGCCTCAACTGTCGTGCCTCAAGTCCATGGTATGTCACATCAATACCAACCCTGCCCTGCACTAAATCCTCAACCTGCTCCTCGACAGTCTCAAGTCGAGTAGTAATGATCTCATCAACTCTATACCCCAACCTATCTACTTGCTCCTGCTGAGCACCCAACTGATCCTCTAAAGTGACAGCTGTAGGGCTCCTAGCCGCAGCTGCTCTAGAACTCTCACCTATATGGTATACTGGTGGTGGTTCTGCTGATTCTGAATCTGTAGTGGTAGGTGAATCTGGAGTGGTAAACCTTGCGCGCTTCCTGAGCGGCAAGAGTGAGGTGGATATAGGGGTAGCAGTGGGTATGGCTGGTGGTGGTGTAGGCACAGTAGGACTAGGTAGGGTCCTATAAGTAGATGTGGCATAACGAACCTTCTTACTAGCAACCTGGATAGTCTTTTCCCTACGAAACATAAGTCTCGGCTCAGACTGGATAGTAGTGGTATGAGATGGTGTGTCTGTGGGCACTCGGGTGACATCTAATGGTACAATAGGATGGACAGGAGGAGTAGCAGCCGTCTCCTCCTCCTCAAAAGGTTCTGTGTCATCATCTGATGCCAAAAGTGGCAACTCAGGTACAATAGGGCTAGGTGGTGGTGAACGGACTGTAGAAGACATATTGTCTTCAATGGGTGGTGGTGAACGGGCTGTAGAAGACATAGAGTCTTCACTATCGGAGTCTGTGATGGTGTACAGTACAACAACATTTGGGTTTGCAGACATGGTTCTGTGATAATCAAGGTGAAATAAAATGAATAACTCGTAATGAAATCACTATAAGCAATGAACATGCACATATGATGAAATGATGAGATGCTATGATAATGTGGTTATAGTCTAGGGTCAATGATACATCCTAGTTCTCTATAACCTTAGCTCTGGTACCAATCTGTCACACCCCCAATTTACCTGACTTGCAGTGGAATGGAATGCCTGGGGGTGTAACTGTCATAGCACCATAACAAGGAAATATTGAACGACCTAAAGTGTCGTTTGGAAAATACATATCGTTTGATTTATTTAATAGCATCAAGTGCTACAAAACATAGGTCCCCAAAGGTTGAAACGTTTACAGAAAACAAGTTCAGGAAATGTCAAACGATAATTTACACAAGTGCATGAAAATCCAAAATGTAGTGCATCATCCCTGGCACACCCTAATGTGACTCCATGCATGTAATATGATGATGATGCCTTAGTTACCTGAAAATACATTGCGAAAACGGTCAACACGAATGTTGGTGAATAATCATAGGTTTATGAAATATAATGTTTTTACGGCCACCACAAGTATAAGTGCATGACAAAAGTCACGTAAAATAGTACAATAGACCTTAAGCTCATGACACCGAAGCTATGACTGATGAAATTCTATGCCCCTCCCGAATGTTCTGCCAAACACTCATATGTAAAAGACATGACATGCATCCGCTTACTGTTGGTAATCACTACCACGGATGGAGGCGTCACCCTCGATAGATCTATCCACTCACTCTCGCTTAACGGTAAATTAACGGTTCATGATGTTACAGGGGACTTATCACATGGCAGACAAGCTACTTAAGCTATGTACATAGGTTTTGATACTTGGGCTCGTACTGAAATGGTGCAATGTATTCTCCCCCGTGGGATTTGAAAACAATAAAAATGTATACGGGGCTATGAAAACTCACCTCAACTGATGATACTGATATGAAATGAAGTGAACAACAATGATCGGTTAACTGCTGCAACCTATAATGAATGATGAATGATCTCGTTTAGATCACCAAATGATGTTATGAATGTCCATGCTCATGTTTCTATACCACTCTACTCTTTGGAAAAACACTTGTGTTAACAAAAATATATAATCCAAGAATTTGGAAAAATATTGCTATTAGAAAATATAATAAGCTAGTTGTAATATATATATACTTATATATATATATATAACGTAAGTTTCCATGTTAGCGTTGAAATACTCGGGTTGTAATCCTTGAAATGATGAAAACATACTCGTAATAACTAATACTACATTAGTTATAAAGCTCGGTACTTAATATTATGTCTAGCTCAAAAATGTACTTCGTAGTTTTTGCGCCAAATTTATATAAAAGCTGTCAAATATAAAGTGGTTTTAGCCGATATTCAAACGTGAATATCTTTGTCGTTACTTGTCCGTTTTACTTGTTCTTTATGTCCACGGTTACGTCTTAGTATGTAGTAATATATTTTGGAAAGCTCGGCTCCTCCGGGTTACGTCTAAAGTCTCTTTTTGTCCAATGAAAAACGTCCAACAGCAAACATTTTCAGAAAAATACTTTTCGTCTACAATCTTGCAAAAATCATAACTCCTTCGTTATAAACTCTTTTTAATCCGTTCTTTCGCCTACGGATTCGTTTTTGAAAGTATTTTCTAAAAATTTTGCCAAAGTTTCCTTGGTGTTTACTGATTTTCCAGATTTTTACAAAACGGGACAGCATGTCTAAAATAGGTTCCAAATCAAGTTTTCAAGGTTTAAAACTAATTTCTACCATCACCAAACCTCTTGTAATCACCACATGGCTAATCTAATCCTACCATACACCTTCTTAGGGTGCCATGGACTCCTAACCAAGTTATTAGAGCAAGGGGATTCATAACTAAAAAGTTAGGGTTTGTATGTTTCTTTTTAGACAAAATAAAGTGTGGTATAGCTAGTTGTACATGGTTTTTAGCATGATACTTATGAAATACATGTAAAAATAAGATGATCTATGAAAAAATAAAGTTGATTACTTACTTGACAAAATGAGATGATTATAGGATGATTATGCTTGATGTTCTTGTGATTTTGTTGCTTGATTCTTGATTAGGCATGTAAAAGGAATAAGTTTTGTGTTTTAATTTATGGAAAATGATCACTTGATCATGGAGATCAATTTGGGTCGTGGGTTTGAAGAGAAGGAAAGGAAAAGATGAGATGAATTTTGTTCTTAGCTAAAATGTGGATTATGATTTAGGAAATTGGTAAAGTTATGTTTTTATGTGTTTATTAGTTAAATATAGGCAAGTTAATGCTAGGGGTTAAAGGGGTGGTCTTGGGGCCGGTTTTTCAAGGGTGAAGGGGGGGGGGGGGGGGGTAGGGTACTTGTGATTTAATTAGAAAACCTTGTAAGAATTATGCACTAGTTTGTGTTTTTAGTTACGATCGGGTACCGGTTTTATTAGAAATAAATGTCCACGAAGTTTACCGGGATGAAATAAAGTCATAATAATGTTAAAAACATATTAAAAATATGTTGGGTACATTTACTGAGTGATCGGGTGATTAATGTTTAGTTTTAACGAAAACCGTCGTTATATTCATACGCGTACGTTATAAATAAAATAAATTTCCAAAATACTGGGTAACTGAATGTTATAACTTTTATGATGTTAAAATGGATATAAAAATATGTCGGGACCATTGTGGGAATATTTAGATATATTCGTCGTGTATAAACCGGGTGTTAACGTTTATTATAATTACGTATACGTAAAAACGTTAAATGTACTGAATATAGAAATTTGAAAATCCTGAGAGTGGTATAACATGAAAATGCTGTTATGATGATATGCAGACTATCTCCAGTCCGTATGCAGTGTACTTAACACTAATGAAATGAATTCGCACCTAAACCAATCCGGTTACGCGAATTTGAATACCCGTAAACTAAATTTACGATGAAATGAGTAATGCAAGTGAATGGTGAAAACTTTTCCGGAGATGAATAGTGTTCGGTGAATAGTAAATTTCCAAAAAGTTTCTCAGAATATCAAACTGACCTCGAAAATGATGAATAGTAAAACTATGAATAGTGTTTTGATGAATAGTGATTTATGAATAGTAAAAAGTCAAAGTTTGGGAAAATGACCTGAAATGGTAAATGACGTGAAATGGTGAGTTGTGACATACGTTTTTGCGCGTATCAAATTAATATACAAGGTAGACGTGAGTGGAATTCGCTAATTAACCTTTAGGAAAAGTTTAACTTGCGAAAACTCGTGAATACAATATATATATGTGATACCGGGTAAGTGATTACCCGGGTCATGTCCCAACGAGGTGTGAATGGGCAATATCGTGTGAGATTCGAGATTAAAATGCTTGTAAGGAATGGTTTTGATTTTTTGGTAATGTGGAACTACGATAAATTGCAAATAACGAAAGATAAATGAAATAAACGTAACTAAAACATAGACACGAACGAGGAATGAAAAATAGAACTTAAAATCTACCTAGAATACTACGGGAAACGTGGTAGGGAATTTGGGAAACCTAAAACGTAATCTAATTTTAAAAACGTAAAAGTTGCTTTAATAAAAAATCGAGTGCGCAAATAAAACGTAAATTTAATGCTACGCTAGTCCTACGGGTACAAAATTAATTTTCCTACGTTCTAAAATGTAAAAGAAAATTTTGAGAAAAAGAAAAACATTTTTTTTTGGCTTTCATATTTTTTATTATGAATTAAATTCTAAATAAACTAAATTAAATGATTAAAATTACTAAAACTAATTAGAAAAATCTAAAAACTTTTTGAAAAATCTATTAAACTAAAAGGAAGTTAAGAAAAATAAAAATCTAGAAAAAGCAGTTTGAAATAAGCCAGAATAAGCACTACAGAAGGCTGAATTTAAATAAGCTAATAGATAAATCTATAATAAACAAATAAATAAAGAAAGAATTAACAATAAATACGGATAGTTCAGATGGGTGATGTGGTTTGGTTTGTGTCTTTTTGTTAAGCCATAAGGTCCCAGGTTCGACCCCTGGCAACACCCTTTTTTGCAAAACCTTTTTTTTTCAATTCTTTTTACACAAACAGATAGAAAGCATTAAAATGAGCGATTTCTAAAACTAAAACTTTTACTAAAAAGCTACAAATAAGTAGTTTTAAAGGGAAAGTTGCAACAGTATGCAAAAAGAACAAACAACTAGGATAATGAGCAACTATGAACTAAATTACTGAATCTAAACAAGCTAAAAGAAACAAAAAGGGGTGAAAACTAATTAAGCTAGGAGCCTAATCCAAACAGATTGTGGGGGGTAAATGCAGGGGTAATTTAATCTACTAAATGAGCTATAACTACTAACGTGAGCTAAGAGATAATAAATCTTGCCTACAAGTTATATGAATAATGGAAATCACAACCTAAACTACACTTAAACTATCCTAAAATTGGATAAAAAAAGGCTTAAGGACTAAAGTGGGTTCGTTTAGACAGCTGACAAAAGTGGTCAAAAACAGTTAAAGGGGTGACTTAGGTGGCCAAAATAAGCTGTTAAAAAATATTCCTAAAAATAAAACGAAAATGCTAGCATATAGACAAACTGTCAGACTTTTTGCAAACCAATTTCCAGGACATAAAGACCAAGGACGAAGAAATGAAAAATACTATTCTAAGGGTGATATAATCGTTTTGTAGTATATAATTAGATTTACCGAAGAAACGCTCGTGAAAGTATGTTCCCCGGGTCGTTATGTCCCAACGAAGGTAAGACGGCGATTGAGTCGGCTTTAGTCGCGTGATTGTGAAGTGAACGGGAAAATATAATTGAGAATTTTTAAAGTTTTTATTCTAAAGGAAATAAAATAGCAATTGAAAACAATAAAACAATAAGAGATTTAAAGCAAGAAAGGAAAATAAGACGAGAAAAGACTTTAAAAACTATATGTTTGCTAAGTGACGTGAATAAGTTCATCAAGTGTGGGTCAAGGATTGACGACGAATTAGTTTCCTTAAACAAGATTATTTTCTCACAACGTTGGTTTATTTTGAAAATAATCCTTTAAAAAGAAAATAATTACTAGATTTGTAATTTGATTATTCTCTGGCTTTTGCCCTTCAAATAATAAAATTACAAGTCTAAATAATCATAACGATTATTAATCACGATCCCCTTTTATGTCCACACTTAACTCACAAACTCGTGCCACTAAGCAAAAACTAATAAACTACTCGAAACTCATATTAATAAAATAAAGTTACTTGATAAAATAAAAAGACTCGATAAAAGAAACAAAATAGATAAGCCAAAATAAAATTTGGCAGAGTTTTGCCTAAGCATAAAGCATAAGAGAACCTCACTCGATAAACAATGAGGTATTGATTATCTAACTTGATAATCTTGGCTAACTCGCCAAAAGAAATAAAATCTGAAAATAAAACTCGATAAAATGAAAAACATACAAACTCGATAAATCTGGAAACCAAACTCGGTAAACTAACTTAAAATCCAAACTCGAAACAATTTCAAAAATAAATGAAACTCGATATTACAATATTGCATTTTAGTCCCTAATTGCCAAACTCAAACTCGGTATATAAAAAAAAACTCAAACTCAGAATTTTTAGAACTCAAACTCGGTAATACAAAATTTCAAACTCGATAATCCAAAATTCCAAACTCGATAATATGTATTTTTTTATTTTTTTTTGCATTTAGGTCTCTAATCTCGAAAACGAAACTCGATAACTATTAAAAATAAAAATCAAACTCGACAACTATTTTTTTAAAAATCAAACTCGACAAAAAACATAACAAAACACCATTTTGATCCAAAATAAAGCCTAAAAACTAATGATTTTCACCAAATTTATTACTAAACAACCTAGTTTAACCATAAACTTTAAATCCCACCAATAAAAACAAGATTTAAACAAATAAAAATTAAAGATTTATAGAGAGATAAAGCTAGAGAGAGAAAGTAAAATAAAAAAGGACTTCATAAAAATAAAACTACACTACTCTTACTACTATGAGGACCAACCCTAAACAACCAACCTCTCAAAGTTGGTGTTAAGGGGTATTTATTGGCTAGGGGCTAGGGCTTCTCTAATCTTTGAGTTTGTTACATATTTAGCCCCTAGACTTTTACAAAACATGAAAAACTACTTAAAACATATTAAAACGCTACAAATGCAACTAAATACTACACGTAACGATCTAGTAACTTGGAGAAATTTAGTTGACTTTTCTTCCAAAGTTCTTCAAAGGACCAAAGTTGACAACTTGCTGAAACTTGGAGGGCCATTATTGTAAAGGACTTCATATTTCAACTAAGAGTCTCTTTTGTTATTCTCTGAATCTCTAAGGATTACTTTTGTCATTTTGGCTTTTCTTGGATAAATTTCTTTCTCGGCTTCGGCTTTTTACCTTTTTCCAATCTCGTGCTCGTTTTTGTCGGTTTTTGGCTTGTTTTTGTCCATTTTTCACATATCCGTACCTGCATATACACAAATACAAAAACATACATTTCTTTGGCAATTGTTAGCATATTTAGTCTATTTGGGTCGGTACTTGGCCATGAAAAAGTGTGTAAATTAGTACACACCAAAGGGGCTGTGGGATGGTTGAAACTGAAGCAGCAGATATGGTAATGGGTCAACAATGATTTTTTTTTACGAACAAACCTAGATTTCCAGTTGGTAAACAACTTCTAAGATGTATATTGAACAGGTTCCAAGTAAAACTAACAACTAAACACTACCTATTCTAGGTTCTAAACTATTACCAATGTTAAGATGAAACTGTAAAATGGGTAAAAACTAGCTTTGGGCAAAAAGTACTTGTTATGCCAAACACCTCTTTACAAAAAGAAATTGAAGATTTAAACTAGATACAATTAATTTTAAGGCAAGTCTTGAACTCAGAAGCTACAATAAATCCAAAAACACTTAAAAAACAGATTCTAAACACAATTAGACAATCTAAATAAGCAAAACACAAATAAGCTGAATGGACCACGAACTAGCAGTGAACAAGCAATACTTTAAACTAATGACTACTGGACCATGAACTAAGCATAAAAAGCAATTCATAACTTATATAAGCCATGTGAAGCAGGAAATAAACTAAAATAAGCAGCGAAGAGTAAGGTTTCAAGCTGAGCTTTTGTAAAAGAAAGAACTTAAAATTTAGAATGCTTAAAAATAAAACTTTCATTGACTAAAAAAAAGATTACAAGAGACTTAAAAATAAAATACTGAAAAACTTTTAAATCCTACTCCATTATCTACTACTAGAAAACCTAATTTAAGACTGCTAAAAACTAATTAATCGACTACAAGTCTACAACATACTTAAAAACTTAACTAGCCCCCTTCAAAGGCTTACAAGACTTCATTTTATACTACTCTTCAACTAGGGTTCTTGATTTCTTCTCTTGTGATTCTTCTTGTTCTCATCACAGCCCTCGATTCCACCTTGGGGACCAATCTTTAATTTCCAGCCGTGGGATCAATAAAAGATGGGATACCCGTGACTTTGCATTGGGGGTGAGGATGGTGAGATGGCGTGTAGCAGGAGGTTGAGTGGAGGAGGGGGTTGTATGGTGGTTAATGGGAAGCAGGGAAGGAAGAAGATAAAAGGGGGTGTTGGTTTGATTCTGTGTTTGACCTAAAAAAAAAAGAGATACGTTTTATTAAAACGTATATTGGGGTGTGGGCTTGGGGAGAAATGGGCTTAGGGGAAAAGGTGGGCTTGGGGGTTGTGTTTTGTTTTGGTTTATAAATAACATGGGATCCGTTTGATATACCAGCTAAACACCACAATGACCAATCATGTAATACTCTGAAAATTGTGGACTGAATTTGTCGATCATCCAAACTATCACCGAGGTTCAAATTTGCCAAGTCATTAATTCCCAAGGACCATAATTTGTAAATTTGCCATTTTAAAATGCCCGGGGACCTAAGTTGCCACTTTGCAAAATTAAGGGACCAAACTTGTAAACTTGTACATTTTGAAAGATTTTCACCCAAAGATCACTATTTGGTAACTTTTGATTTTTAAAGACTTGGTTTGACTTTTCTTTCAAAATAAACACTCAAGGACTAGTTTTGACAACTTTTGAAAGTTGGGGGACTAAAACTGCCAATTATGCAAACTTTGTTTATTTTTCATTTGTTTTCGATCATTTTGCATTTGAAACATATGAAACGCGATCTTTGGGATATTTTCATTATTTTGATGTATTCTTGAATGTTTTCACGCGTTTTGGCAGTCAAAATACGGTAAAAATGATGAGTATTTACACACTCATCAATCCCCCACACTTGAGTATTGCTAGTCCCTAGCAATCTTTTGTGAAAAACTTGATGGATTTGAAAATCTCTTTACCAAAAGCCGTTTGCTTCTGGACTAGCCAACTCTTGATGGAATAGTCAACATCTTGGTGAGCTGATTACCAATTATGGATTTTCCACGCCTTTACCACAAGCCATAATCTTGTGGGCTAGCCAACTCATTTGCTTTTGAGGATATGGGGAGTTGAGGAACCATACAATTTTTGGCAAATTGCAAGCCATAAACGGATTTGATATATCTTTACCAAGAGCCGTTTGCTCGCCAGTCCCTTATGTCGGTTAGACAAGGCGGACTGATAACCACAAAAATTTTGGAACTTTAGTGAAAATTTTTTTAAAATTTTTGCCAAAAACGGGGGTACTATAAGGTAAAATGTGATAAAATTCGCTAAAATAGCGAAATACCCCCCCCCCCCCCCCCCCCACACACTTAGAATTGAATATTGTTCTCAATATTCAAAATCCCGGCTATTATGCCGACACTTAGAACGTAAAAGGGCAACATTACAAGCCAAATGTGGAAACACCATTTTTTTTTCACTTTATTGGTAACCACAGAAGGGGTACTCCCCATTATTAGGGTGAAAACCCTAAGTACATGCTACTGTTTTTGTTTACCGAGTCGCTAGCTTGACTCGACCCCGAATTCATTTGTCCTTGGGGAAGCATGATGTGGAAGAAATAATCTCAATCGGACTTTCATTAAAAATGTTTGGACAAACATATGAAGCACGTGAAAGTTCCACACCGATGAGATATAATCCCGGCTCAAGATAGTGGTAAATGAAAATGCCGGGGTCAAATATAGTGTCTTCATTCCTGAAGGAGTGAAGAACAAGAGAAGTCGCCCTGTAGGTGAAGAAAAGGAAGAAAACCATGATGAAAATCATGATAAGAGGTTCTTCCTCGAGAGCAGGCTCATTAGCCTGAATTTGGATTTCAAGGGTTAAGCTCAAAAACATCCCGGGAGGGTGGGTGGGAATTTTCAAATTCTCATGATTGAGTGCATATCCCCCCGGGCTATCAAACTCCGGAGGAGTCATGATATGATGAGTGAGTTCACCGGAGAACTCCTCATGAAGAGAATCTTTCACAAGATGTAAATCTGTGAATTCATGTTCCGATATAAACTCATCACAATCCTCAATCTGAGTACCAAATATTGGATTATCAGAAATCAAGGTGAATTCGGATTAGAATTCAAATAGAGGATTGGTGAGAGTTGTTTTGAATGCTTCAGGAACAAAGTGATTAATATTCTCACTTGGACTGCTAGGATAAGAACTGAGTGATGGATCGTGATATAGGAGACTTTGAATTTCTCCAAGATCGGCTTCAAAATCAATGAGAACATCGTCATTTCCCATTGGAAGTGGATTGATGTGAGTGAGTTCATCGGCGAACTCCTCAAGAAGAGGATCAACATCAGAATGTGGAACTCATGCATCTCCTCTTTTTGCTTATAGACTGCTTCCTCGAATCTAGCAAGCCGATCTGATTAAGTCGCCATATATTCTCTCATCCTAGCTTCAAACTCCGAGCTAAGCTCCTCGGGAGGGGAACAAGGTGAGGCATAGTTTTGAAAACTTTTGACATTTTCTCTAAAGGGTGACTCGGATAATGGTGTTGAAGTTGGTTTCGAGACAGAATTGACAGTAGCCCGTCTAGGACTTAAAGGTCTCCTTTGCCTTTCCTCAAAATAGTCAACTTTTGCCTCGAGTTTGCATAGGAGTTCATCGGGGATTTCGGTGGTCCCTCCAGATGTCGAGACTGCATTGATGGCCGCTTTTATTGTATGATTAAACTCCCACATCTCATGATTATCAGCGGCGAGCTCCTCGATAATTGGGCAAGACTCCTCGGCGTTCTTATCACGCAGTTTACCTCCCGCGGCCCTATCGATTGTGCGCTTAGTGTGATAGTCAACATGGTCGTAGAAAATCTGGACTAATAACCAAAGGTTTATACCATGATGAGGGACCTTATGGAGGAGATCCTTAAAACGGGCCCAAGCTTCGTAGAAAGTTTCACCCTGCTGTTGTTCAAACATCAAAATGTCATTTCTAAGCATTGCAGTCTTCCCTGGTGGGAAGAATTGAGTAAGGAAGCGATTGGTGAGGTTATCCCATGTGGTGATGGATCCCGCGGGTAAACGCTCAAGCCATTGACTAGCTTGATCCCGTAGAGAGAATTGGAATAGGCGTAATCGGGTTGTCTCTCTAGTTTCAACACCTAGGTCAATGGAATCAACGATTTTGAGGAAGTCCTTAAGATGTTGGTTTGGATCTTCGGAACGAAGTCCATGGAATGCACATCCGTTTTGCACCAACCGGATGGTGTCGGATCGCAAGGGGGTCACATTGGCTTCGGTGAGCTCAATGGTGTTTCGGTAGCCTTGGTGGCTAGGTCGGGAATACTCTCCTAAGGTTCGGGGCCTAAGGGGTTCTAATGGTGGGTTTTGTTGTGGTGGGATGACGGGTTCAAAGATGTTCCCGTTGTCCATGATTTCGGGTGGTGAAGAGTTACGAACAAAGACACAAAGAAATAAGATAGACTAAAGAAAACCTAAATATAAAAATAAAATCTTACTAGAAAGGAATCTAGCAAGTAGACCTAATAAAAAGAGATTCTAACCTAGACAATAACTATTCCCCGGCAGCGGCGCCAAAAACTTGATACGTGGGAATCGCACCAGGCTTTACCTCTCAAGGGATCTTGAGAAGCTTACAACCCCCACCAGGCAGTGTACCTGATCGTTGTAGTATAGTATAGTGACAAGTACCGGGGGATTGATCGTTCAGCTAGGAATAGTGTCGCTAGGATTAGAAAACCTAAATACTAGTTCTAAAGGTGAGGGATGATTATTTTTGTATTTTTTATATTTTTTAGAAAGCAAATAAAAATCTCGGGTTTGAAGGATTTGGGCGGAATTAGTTGCTAGTCAACTAACCCAATGCTAAAGATGCAATCAAAATAAAATACTAAAAATGAAAATAAACTAAATTAACTAAGGTTGTGAGCAATAAGTGGAGAAAATGTGGTTACTTAGATTTCACTACTCCCCAGATATCTTTTACACGTTAATTACTTGTTATAGTTGCGTGAATGACGGATTTTATTCCTTAATACCGTTCATGGGGTGGCGCACTTAATTCCCCAATCCTATGAGTGCCCACTTCACTCCTATGTCGAGCCGGCTAAGAAGCTCCTAACATGGGATCATTAGAATTTACTCATGCATTAAATACAACCAATAAAACCTAGTGCATGTCAGTTCATGTTTCCTAAGACGTTCAAGCATGTTACCATTTGGAAATCTGCCAGTTTTTCTTAAGCCTAACATCGAATTCATTCATCCAATACAACCATAAACAAGTAATCAACACATAATTAACATCTAGGTTTCATTAGATCCAAGTAAACACAAGATAGATCTAGCCTAGCATGATGGAATTAAGACAAGAACAAGATATAGACAACCAACACATAGACATATTGATTGAATTAAAAGAATACTTATCTCAATTACACATGAAAGGTATCAAGGGCTTGGAACCCTTGAAAAACCTGTAAAATTCGCACCAAGTTCGTACTTAGGGTTTCTCTAAAACTTCTCTCTCTTTAATGTGAAAATTAGAAAAATATATATAGGAAATAGGGTCTGACGGCATCAAGACAAATCTTGTGACGCCGTCATCTCCCGCCAAAATATTTCTCGGACTGCCTTGATCTACTTTTGACGCCGTCATGTGTTATGCATTTCCAGGCCGTCATGAATTTTACTCTTGACGCCCTACTTCGTGACGCCGTCAAATCTGTACTGGATCGTCATGGAAATTACTCTTGACGCTGTCAGAAATTCCTTCTTGACGCCGTCGCCTACTGTTCCCAGCAAGGAAAATTAAGACTTTGGCGTTTTCTTCACTTTTATGCTCCAAAAACGTCCGAATTGCTTCCTTTTCCAGATTTCTCTCCCAAAGTACCTAAAATCATAAAAGGAACGATTTAGGGAAATATTTGATCAAATAAATTCAATTCCGGGCTTAAATGACCCCCTAAAAGTGGTTCATTTTTCGCCTCATCATGATCTTCATCCCTTGAAGGCTTGTTGTCAATAGAAGTTCATTCATATCAAGCTTAGAGTTCTTGATATTTAGATTAGGCACTTTGATCCATTTGACTCCATGTCTTGGATCTCACTTTGTACAACCACCATACTTGCTTCTTTGAGTAGATCATGTAGATTGGGTTGATCGTGCATATCAGGTTAGTTTTTTAATCCTGAGAATACACGTGAGGTCTAGCTAGATTAGAACTCGACATTTAACTTAGTGTAAGAAAATAATGTAAGCGACACGGTTTATGTGTTTAGGCATCAATCATTATAACAAAACCCAATGACTACACTTCACTCTTGATAATGATAACTAGTTCAATAACCTTCAATCCCCACAATCATTATATCCAAAGTGTATAACTACACAATTTCACGAAATTCTTCATGAACCAAATTATCTCTAACATACAACTAGGATCATCTGAAACTAGAACTTTATAACTTAATCACCTCAACACCATTAGATATATTCACTCTTAATACACGCACATCTTTTTCTCCTTTGAAATATATCATGTATCTTATTGTCAGTGCAAACGATATATTAATCTAAACCGTATTTGCCCACCATTTCTCAAATGTCAAATCCAACAATTTCCTATCTTATGAAATCATTTCCATTTGCATCTAGGTGCGTATCGTTCTCATACTCATCTTTTCTGTAGTATAACTTCTGTCGAGTCTATAATATGACATGACTAGTCATTATATTAATGAGATATATATACCTCATTTAGAGTACGTCTTATTAACAAACTATCATTAACACCAATCATCTTAGGTGGATGATAACGTCGTTCAAAAGGTTTGTTAGAAGTTACCTTCCCAGTAACAACTTAAGTTTCTCGAGAGTCCAAGTTACTCGAATGATTCTAAGGTTCTCGAAAGTTACAAATTTCAAAATTAAGGTTTTCTAGACATATAGTTCCTTGCTTAAAAATCTGAAAATTACTCGAAAACCAAAAATTTCTAGAAAATCAAAATCCTAAAGTTTCTCGAAAGTCCACATGTCAAAGGTAGTGGAACTAACAATAATTTCTCATAATGCCACGCAAGATTTTCTCAGAATATTTTCTCAAAATTCCTAAGGTTGTCGAAATGCCACGTCACCTATTTAGTGGAACCTCAACTATCAAATACTGCCATGTCACTAGAAATTATGAAAATTTCGAGAAAATACAAAGATGTCTGAATTTCAAGACAAATTCTAGAAACTTTTCTACACGAAAACACCTAAAAAGCACCACTTTTATGATTGTTTTTTGGTTTTCCTTAGATGCATGACTAGGTAACAATTAAAACTAATATAAAAATCAAACCTTCATCAATTTCCCGTTAAATCTAAGTTTGACCTTATGAAAGTTCTCGAACATTTGTACCCATGTATTACTAGCTTATAAAACCTATCCAAACGCAAATCTAACCTAACAAACTACCCAATAACTATCATATGGCTCTGATGCCAATTGTAGGTACCCCCAAACTAACCTATTTCACTCCTCAACTTGGCTAGAATTTAGTAGAAAGATAGAGAGATAAAGCTATGTGAGACGTTTAGGGTTTTTAAAGAGAGAGAGAGAGAGAGAGAGAGAGAGAGAGAGAGAGAGAGAAAGAGAGAAATGGTTGTGATAAATTCTATAGCATAAAACATACACTACTTATTTTCCTCTTGACACACACACCATACAAATGAGAGCATTGGTCTGGCTTTATACTCCCAATGCCAAATGTGTGGGCTTAGGCTTAGGCTTTGCTTATCGTGGGCTTGGGCTAAAGGACATATGACTATCTTGACTAATACATATAGCCTATTAGCTTACCTAAGTCCCTTAAGCTCAATACTAAACTATTACAGATTCTATCCAATGTACAAGGTTCTTAACAGTAGAATGACCATCCCTTTTATAATCCTAACATGGACTTCTTCATTTCTTTAGTTTTAGCTCCAAGTTCTGTCGTTTTCCATGTATTTTCGATATTGCTCCATAATTACTGAAAATAACAAATATAAGCAATCAAGCAACGACTATCATATCAAAGTATAGTAAATGAGCAGTATATGTGGGATAAATAATGCATAAATATAGTAATTATTTGATCACATCAATATAGTTTTAGGATGATTGAAACTTTTGGTATTATGATTATTTATGAAGAAATGGGGAAGAACAAAGTTTTATTACCCCCATGTATGAAATGTTAATTAAGAACTCCACGTGTATTTATCCTCCTAATTCAAGTCATTTGTCAGTTAGTGTATATATTCAAGTTTGAAGTTAGTATGTATTTAGTTTATTTATGTTATAACAGATCAAAACAATGGCAGGGTAAAAATGTATGCAAAAAAAAATGAATAAATGAAAAAAAAAAAGAAAAAAGAAAGAAAGAAAGAAAAAACATGCAGACTGCCTTTCTGCTAGTCTTTAAGTTAAGAATGAGTCAGAAAAATACAAAAAGGGTCAATGTTTAGTTTGTGACAGTTTCGAGTCTCGACTTAGCAATGCGTGTATAAGTGTAATTACTTGGATGATTAGCTTGCCACTAGTAACAAAAGTCCATATCCTTTAACCATGCCTTACCTGAAACCTAACCTTACACCAAAGTGGTGGAGGTTTGATCCTTTATTAGGCCTATGGTAAAATAAGCACTATGACATGGTAGGTGAGTGAATTTCCTATTTTCATTTATGTTATATCATCATATACGCCTGAGAGACATGAATATTTAAACACTTATTACGCGAGGTAATAGTTCTGTATTTTCGTGCTTGATGACCATTATAAGTGTATTGTTAAATCGGTTGTGTCATAAATTGTTTTTATACTAATACTAAATGCCCCCTAATTCATATTATTTTCTAAGTTAAAAGTCCATTTGCTTGAGGACAAGCAAATCTCAAGTGTGAGAATATTTGATGAGATGTGATTTTGTATACTTTTAAGGGTTATTTAGCCCCGATATTAGTACACTTTGAATCATATATTGCCCTAAATGCTTTGTTTTTGAGTTTTAGGTATTTGGGAATGCAAATGTTGGGTATGTACACATTTTGGGCTTGATTGGATGAAGAACGTAAGAAAAAGACAAAATTCATGATCATGACTGGCATTTGTGACGTGGTTACCAGAAAGTGTAGTTTTGAAGTGTTTTGTGACGACTCAGTTGGCTGTTTCCCATTGTATTTTCATCATTGTCATGTTTTCCACTGTTGCTGCTAGCTCCGCATCCTTGCGTGGATAGTCTTTTTAACTCTGGCTACCCCTAACTTGGTCGGGAATTGCTCATGCGACTTGATCATTGACACCTCCGCACACAATTGTTGTATTGTTGTTCCGCCGAATACAATGTTGTACCTTGAACTCGATTTAATGATGTGAAGTTCCATGACAATTGTTCGAGATAGTTGACGAGATCTTACTATAGTTTCCAGGTGCTGCTTGTTGCCTGGAGAAGTGTCTAGTCGGGGTCGTTCGCCTAAATATGTTTATCAGGTTTGTCGTTTGTTAGTTACTGGCCTGGGAAGTTGTCTCCCAGGCAGGTTATGACGGGGCTTAGCCTTAGTGGGCTTGTCTTGGACAAATAATGGGTATCTAGGCTTTAGCCAATTAGGCTGAAACTGTATATACTTTTAGTTTAGTTGTCTTTGTAATAGTTTAACTAAAAGTGTAATAAGTCTATTATCACCAATAATTTGAATAGTATAAATACCACTATCATTGGATCACAATGACAACTCTTTCCACATTTTCTCTTTGTGGTAAAGTGACATAATGTAGATCTTTCTCGAATACCAATTATTTCTCTCTCTAACTGAGACTAACAAAACCATATTTTAAAAGCTCAAGCTTCTATAAGCTCATATTAACGCGCTTCCAAACACATCCTCAATGTTAATAACCATGTGAGTATACATGAGGTAAGTTTGGGGAACTAGTTGGAGTTGGAGTTGTTGTTGTAGCTTTTAAAAGCTTGAGTAGGAGTTATTTTTGTAGATTTTAAGAGATGGAGATAGAGCTTTTCTTTTAAATATATTTCGCAAAATAGCTGAAACTTATCAAGTGACATTATACAAAAAGACATTCCAACAAAGAAATCAATATTATTTCGAAGGTATTAATGTAAACAATCATGTTAAAATTAAAGTTTCCTTTTCAAAAACTACTTTAAGAAGCTTATAAGAAGAGCTTTCGAATTTCACAAGCTTGTATGAATTTTGCTTCAAAACAAAGCTTATATTAATATCAGTTAATTTGAAACATCTGCTATTATTTTTACATATATAAATTCGACTGTATAGATGGAATTTTCTATTGCAATCAATTAATTTTAGACACTTAACTGGGAGCAATTTAGTAAAAGAAATATTTGTGAAAGTCTTTGACATATGGTTTGGCCAAAATTTCTTTAAAAAAAAATAATAAGAAAAAAATACATAAAAGATAGGAGTCCAAATTGCAAAATACAAAATTTCAAAAAAAAAAAAAAAAAAAAAAAAAAAAAGGCGTTAAGTTATTAAACTTTAGGGTTAGATCTAAAATAACATTATATTTTAATTAGACAATTATTTTTAAATTTAAATTTAAATTTATGGACTTAAGTGTAGAATATAAATTTTAAAACCCACATATACTTTGTATTAAAAAAGAAATACAAAATTTATATATGCACGAGATTATAAATTTGAAAATAAAAATATGAGTTAAAGTTATATGGAATGAACACAAGATATTGCACATATATCAACAACTCGTGTAAATAGTTTACTATTAAAATTTCACACATATGCTTATAATACGCATATAAGAACGTTGTGAGTGTGGTTATATATAATGCAACGACGGATGATATATCTGAAAATTTTTATTTTACAACCCATGTTTAACAACTTGTGCGGACACAAGTTAAAAATTAAAGACAACCAAAATTTTTATAAGTCCGTGCATTAAACTAAATTTGATTCATCTTTAAGCCACGTGTGTACACGAGACTTATAACTAATACTAACAACAAAATTTGTATTTAGACAAAAAATAATAACAAAATATAATAATAACAATTATCATCTAATCCTAAATTAAATTAACTCAGACATATTAATCAAGTACTATAAACGTTCTCAAATTGCAAAAGGGTTTGTCTTGTCCAATACAGACACTAAATAAAAAATTAACTCTGTTAAAGGTGATTTGAAACTACTCCGTATTATTCAAAGAACTTTTTTATTTATTAAACACTAGAAAATGCTACTAAAAAATAGAACCTGGCCTGCATATATTGTCATCTAATGCACAAACAAATGTGTACATACTGTAAACCACACTGTTTCATGTGTCACCAGCTGTGAGAAGAGTTGGACTATATAGTGACAAAGATTTAATCAAGTTTAATAATTTTTTCAACTTAGTTAATACTGTTAAAATTATAGGTCAGAAAGCTAATACTGGAAATGGAAAAAAGATCCACTGGATTCAGATTATTTATTGTTAGGCATTTCACAAGTTATTTGTTGACATAAATAATGTCTTAAAACATTGTTAGCATATTAACAATGTCTCTCTGTTTTGATAATTACAAAGCATAAACTCATTAATCTAAAACTTATGACGTAAACAAGTTTTTAGTGCTTAACATTTGTCTTTACATCCAAATCACTTAAGGTATGAATAAACAAAGTGTTTATTGCATTCTATAATCAAAGGAACAATTTTCTTAAACACTAGACTTTTTATAAAATGTCACAAAACAATTTATATTTTTTACAAAACATTTTTAGAATTAAAGGAATATGTTTAATTCATTATAAATATATGAATTCAAATTTCCAACCAAAAATGGCAAATCTAATCCAGAAAAACCTTCCCCACAAAAAGACAAATAAACCCAACGTTCTGGAGGGGCGGCCCCCTTAATTCCCTAGGCGGCCCCCTTAATTATTAAGGGGACCGGCCACGCTCCAGAACAGTATTTTTTCTCCCTTTAAATATTGATTCATCCCTCAGATTTTTCTCACCTTTTGCACTTCTAAACTTTCTGATCTAGATCTATTTCTCTATTCTCCCATCCTTTGATCATAAGTGTATATATTCTTTGCTTCAAAGTGATCCAATTTCCATCCTCTCAAGTGCAAGAGAAGAATACTTCTATCTTCTTAGACAAGAAGTATTACAACTTGTTGTGATCTCCACATCCAAGTTGTTGGTGTATCATCAAGATTATTTACATATTCTTTGTGAAGATTGTTGTGAATATTTGCTTGTAGATAGTTGTGTTAGATATAGATTGTGTGATTAGTTGATAGCTTGGTGTGAAGAAGAAAAGCTAGGAGATCTATTGGTGTGAAGAAGATAGAGTTGAAGTAGTTAGTTGTGAAGTAGATTGATTTGAAGAAGGTGTGTAGAAGTTGTGACTTAGGTGTGAAGGTGTTGTGGTGTGATTATTGGTGTGTAGATTGGTGTGTAAATTGGTGTGTAAATTGGTGTGAATATTGGTGTGTAAATTGGTGTGTAAGGTTTTCTCCGCCATAAGGGAGCTTGTTGATATAGTGAAGAAAACTCTCGAGTTAGGTGCTCGGGGAGTGGAGTAGGGCAAGGAAGGTGTCCTTGTAGCCGAACCACTATAAATCTCTTGTCTCGTGGTTCGATCTTTCCATCTCTTACTTATTTCATTATTTATCATTGTTATATATTTCGTATTGATATTTGTTTGTATTGTGCAATACTTGAGATCACATATTATCGAATCTAAGTTTTAAAACACTAAAACTATTTTTACAACTAATTAAAAAGACGTAAAACTATTCAACCCCTTCTAGTTTTCCACATTATTTATGCAACTAAATCAGATATAGATAATTTTTTTATTAACACTAGTCTATATATCTTTTAAAGAAATCAATGTCACATTTTTAAATTAAAAAAACTAAAAATTTGCATTGTTTTTTTTTCTTTTCTTTTATAAATTAAATTAACACTAATCTATGATGGCGTACAAAGTAGTTAATGTGACGACTACTTAAGACTCTTGTTACATCAACTTTCATCTTTTCTCATCATTTTTATCTCGCTCGCGCACAGAGTAACACACACACTCACAAAGAGATGTTCTGCTTGTGCTAACCATGGGCGCAAAGCTTAATGAGGACCGGGAAGGCTCCTGCTCCCGGCCCCTTATGTCTAAGCATGTTAGTGTATTTATTTGTGATTTCATGTGTTAATTTTTTTTTCATCTCGGCCCTCCCATCTAATATTTTTCAGGAAAAAAATTGTTTCGGCCCTCCTACAAAAGATTTTCTAGCTCCGTCACTGGTGCTAACAATTGACACAAAAACAACATTTTGTTGGAAATATGTGGCTAGTGACCCACAAAATTCTCACAGACAAGTGATGACATCAAATACTCCTGATATTTAAGTGTCAGTTTTCTCATAATATGCTCATTATTTGTATTGTTTTTAAGGATATTTGTTTTGATTTCTTTATATTCCGTTTCCAGGTTATTAATGAGCATATGAGATAAAGAGACGCAGAATTGTAAAAAGAGCTTACAAAGATACACATTTAAATAAGCTAAAAAGAAAGCTACGGCGTAACAAACACTCTCCTTTACGCCGTAGCTTAGAATTCAAACATGAAGACTAAGTCAACGCTGATCAAGGATTACCGCGTAACTATTACATTTGGTTACACCGTAATAATTTGAAGACTTAGAAGGATTTCATTGCAAAGAAGGCTAAGCCGTAACCATGTTAAGAAGTTACGACGTAGTTAAGAAACACTATCCAAGATTAAGACAAGATTACGACGTAACCACACAAGAGGATTACGACGTAAGTGAAAACCTAAGAAGGCTCCGGCTTACAACAATTACGCCGCAGATATTACTAATGGATAAGATCGTTTCACGATTACGCTAGTTACGGCGTAACCAATTTATGGGGTCAAGCCGTAGCTATGCCGAGCCTATAAATACCATCCCTAAATTCTGCATTTGACACATCTTCCACATCATAAAAAGTCAGAGAATGAAGGGAGCATTTAGAAGGACGGTTTATAGCAATATACGGAGCATTTCAAAGGGAGAGATCACGCCATAACAACCATAAGTTTCAGCGATTATTGTTTTAATCGGTTTTACTTTATAATATGATCGACTAAACACCTTTGGTGCTAGCCTAGTTATGATTCTTATATTGTTTTAATAATGTATTCGTACTTTTATTATTGCTTCTAGTGTGTGCATGCTTAGTTCATCGTTAGATTATCTAGTTTCGGTAGTTTTGAAGAACCGGTTGTACTGAATGCATTAGGAGAATTGACCATAGGACCTTAGTGTAGTATGATTGCGAGGGATTGGTTAAGATTGACCGTAGCTACTTCCAATTCATTATGTGCTAATTGACCACAGGATCACCCTCCGGGTTGGATAAACTTAAGAGGTTAGATGTGTGGTGTAATATCCGAGAGGCCCGGCCACAGAAAGATGAATCTAGCGTGTAGTGGCATTTAATGACTCAAACTAGTCTACCGTACTTAAGCTTACTTACAAAGGGTCGTGCCTTTAGTTCCAGAAAAGATTCGAGGGAGATAGGCTAGGCGAATCGACCAAATGAGTCTAGTGAATATCATCGCCCCACTTGAAGCGATAAAAATGTTTAATAGAAAACGTACTCATATCAAAATAGGATGACCAACTAGGCTAGTACATTTTCTCCCCATTGCTCACAACTTCAATTTCATTTATGTTTATTTTATTTTCTATTTTTGTAGTTTAATAAATCATTTCAACTCAAATCTCTTTTAGAACGTGACATAAACTTAAATTTGAATCTAGATACACATAACTATTAGGACGACCTCGGTTTTACCGATTACTACTTTACACACGACTGGGTACATTACCCGTTAGTGCATTAAGATAGACCATGGGTAAACGAGACACATTATAAATTTAAAACATCGTCGGTAAAACCTGCATCAACAAGTTAAATAGTTATTTTATCTAATAAGACATTGTGAACTCTGTCACTAATGTAGCTAAAATTTGCCACATAATTATGGTCGTGGCTAATAGGTGTAAAATGTGCCACAAGTTTCCCATGGACGTCTAACCAACACAAACAGTGTGAATATTATCGTAAATCTGTGGGAAATTTGTGATAGATTTCATACGAAAACTTGGTCAACAATTCAATGTGTAAATAGTGACATTTGGTCAACAATTTGGTGTCTAACTTATCCGTATTCCGTGTGAAATTTCATACAGTCCTGTTTTCGTGAAAAAAATCCAATTTGTGTAGTAGTGAGCTTATGACCATGAGCTCACCACAAGATTAGTGAAAATTCGAGCATGCTCTGAGGTTCATCTGGACATGCTTGTTATCTTGAGTCAGGCATGCGAGAGAGGTGCACTTGACGCACCATCTCATCGGTTTAATATAAATGTTTGAGAATGCTAACTTGTAACTAAATTAACATATTTAGAAAAAAATGACATGTATATGTTTTGCTTCATTTTTAAGTGTTTCTAAATTGTTAGATACAAGTGGAAGTTGCCGGTGCGTTGCGGCGAGAAAAAAAAGTTCTGCAATAAGTATTCGCTTTATTGAATTTCAATTAATCTATATACAATTTTGTTAAATCTTGAATATAAGGACGTTCTTTGTAAAGTGAGGTAACTAACATGAACTATTTATGTAATATTTTGTAAAACAAACAATCCTTAAGTTTAACTCGGGACCGTTACTAAAATCAGTACGTAACTAAAAGGACTATTTGTGTAAATTTTCATTACACAAATAGTCACATATTTCCTAAGAACTATCTATGAGATGCAAGTTAACCGGATAGGACAGTTGTTGCAATCACATTTAACAACATGAAGCGGGTGTTTTCTTATTAAATTCTCTTTTAAAGACGGATTGGAGCAGGTGCTCCAACAAGTTCCGTGGTTAATCCGGAATTCACCTCTTATTCTTCGGAAATGGTCTCTTAATGTGCCCCTAACCAAGAATGAGGTAACTACGACTCCTGTTTGAGTTAAATTACATAATGTGCCTATAGTTGCTTATTTGGAAGTTGGTTTAAGCTTGATTGCTACTCAAGTGGGGAAACCAGTTATGTTAGATTCATTTACATCTTCTATGTGTGTTGACTCGTGGGGTCAGATTAGTTATGCTCATGCGTTGGTTGAAGTGTGTTCAAATTCTGAATTGAAAAACGAAGTTAGTATGGCAATTCCATTGGATGATGATAGTGGTTATTCGACAGAAATCATTCGTGTCGAATATGAATGGACACTTCCTCATTGCAGCGTTTGTAAGATATCTGGTCACACACTTAGTGAGTGTCCAAAAAAAGTGAAGGAGGTGGTTCATAAGGTTTCTAATTTGGTGACTAATGCATCATCTCAGGTGGTTAATAACGATGAGGGGTTCACAGAGATAAGGAATCGTAAGAATAATGTTAAGAGTGTGGTTTCTACGTCTCAACCTAAGCCAATTGGAGGGGTTAAACTCTCCAAGCCTAAGGCTAATTTTTGGAGACCTAAAGTCACGACAACTTCTAATCAGGTTGGTACCAAGAAAGATTCTGATCTTAAGGGTCTTCAGCAGGCTTCTACTTCAAATGTTAAATCTGGTAAAGACCCACAGTCTTCTAACTCTTTTGGTATCTTGGAGTCATTGGTGGATGAGGATGTTCTTGGTTTTGTTAGCAATGATAAGGGGTCACAAGTTCAACCTATGAGTAAGATGGAATCGCAGGTGCCGGGTGAGGCTTAAGTCGTCTACTATCCCATCTTCTAGTACTTCTGCAACAAAAAAGGCGTTGGAGCAATCTACTATCCCATCTCCGAGTAAGAAGCGGGGCAATCCATTTTCTAAGGTGGGTGAAGTAGTTGTTTCTGATAGTGTTGAGGATGAGGTGTTTGAGCCTAATGATTATTTTGGAGATGATTATTTTTCAGATGAGTATGCGGCTCAAGTAAACGATTTACCGGAACAATTCAAGGAGTTCAAGCTTCAAGGACATGTTTGGAAGTAGTATTTTATTTGTTTTGTTTTTTTCATAAGATTGACATGTCATCTTATATTGTTTATTGGTTGTTCTAGTTGTTGGTAGCTAGTTGTTCATTTATGGCCTGTCATAAATGATCTATGGAAGTTCAAGCGGTTGCTTGAGGTTAATGTGGTACCTTAGCCACATTGCATTGTATTTTCAACGTTTTATTGGTTAATATATTTTACCAGGGTGGAAGATCCCTTTTACCAAAAAAAAAAAAAAAAAAACATGGATGAATTTTGGAATTTATTATGGACTACAGTAGAAACTCGATAAATTAATACTCGATTATTTAATAAACTCTCTAAGATAATATTTTTTGCCGGTCCCGACTAGGGGATAGGGTGCTAAATTAATAATTCGCTAAAATTATAAGATAATACATTTTTGATAATTTCTTTAGACCCCATATAAAATATAAATTAATAATTCCTTATATATAGCATATTACATGAATGATTTATAAAGGTTTCTTGAAAAATGACTCAATTGTCTTTTGTTTTTTGTTGAAATTAATTTCCCCTTGAATCTCGTCTCTAATAAAGTGATACATTGAACACAAGAAGCATAATAAGGTGGGTGATTGAAGATTTCTTTCAAATTGGGCCGTTCATTTGATATACATGCATTGTATTCAATAATTAAGTGGAAGCTTGAAAGGTGTTTGTAAACTAAGTATTTTACTATAGATTAATAAAATATTAATTAATATATAAATTAATAATTACTAATTTATCGATTAATTAATAACTCTTTTAATTAATAAATTTTGGTGGTCCCAAGTGTATTATATTATAGAGTTTCTACTGTATCTCTAAAACGCAAGTTAACCGAATGGACTATTTTGTCATTTTTAAAAATATACGATGAACAGTTTTTCTCACAACACAAATGTTATTTATATATGATTTGGCTCTTGATGACCACTATAACACAAACCAAACCTTTTCCAATCAGTAATCTTTGTCAAAACTATCTACACACAAGTTAACCCTGAACTTTTATCCATTGTTACATAAATTAAGATAACGTTTTGGTCGTATAATAATAATGTATTTTTTTTAATGTACTGATTTGGTAGGTAAATTTTAAAATAGTTGTGTAAATATAACGAACTTTTATAAAGTGTTTCAATCTACACATTTTAATGACGTGTCACGTTATAAATGATGTCACGTGCCAGACTTTTATATATGTCACGTTATCAAAATGTGTAGATTGAAACACTTATCAAAATTCGTTATATTTACACAACTTCTTTAAACTTCACCTACCAAATCAGTATATTTGAAAAAATATATTGTTATTTTTCAACCTGACACATTAAGATATCCAAAGTCAATGTGCTTGTTACCAAAGTTTAAATTGTAATAGATAATTTTGTCATGATTAATGTCCACAACGTTATTAGATTTTTTTTAACTATAGCATTTATAGGAAAAAAAAAATGTTTCAAGTAAAAATACTGTCGCTCTCGGTGAGAGCAAATAATAGACCTTTTTAAAAGGTTTATAATCTGTCCATGTCATAGAAATTCATTTATTTATAAACTTTTTCTTCCCTTATTATGGTTATTTGGTTTATAAACTACTCCGTTTTTCATAACATTTAAACCTTTTGTTAAAACTCTCATTATAGGGTGGGCAGATATAAATAAAAAAATCTGAAACAATAATGTTGGATGCAAAATATATTTCACTGCTAACAACTTTGAAAGATTACAATCAACAAAAAATAAAAACCCATGATATCATCATTAGGCACAGGGTTAAATTATTAGCACTTAATTAATTAGAACAAAGTGATTCTTCTTCAATTGTGAACAACAAGCAATTTACAGCATCTGCAATCTCATCTACTGTACTCAGTTGGCACCCATCCTCAAGCTGTCAACACAAGAACAAAAACTTAGTTAATAAACTTCGTATAAAAATAAACCAATATTTTTACTTATTTTATATATGAGAAAATTATCAGCCTACCAAGGTGCCTATTTCACAACTAATGATGTGTGGTCACTTGACCCCACTTGGAATGGTTCCTCATAAAAATAGTTACACATTTTGATGTTCTCAAAAGATTTGGTAATTTCAAACATCACTAGGTACACATTTTGAGAGTGACCAGAGAAAGGGTAAAAACCGATCACCGAAATAGTAGATCCACTCACCCTCTCATAATCTATACTGAAAAAAGCTTATCCGTTTAGCCGTTTATAAAGTGTCATATGTTTAGAAAAACTAAGATCAAGGATATGATATCATGCATATATGAAACTGACCTTGACACTAAGAGTATAGAGAACCATTTGCTCAATAGTAGTAACATTAAGATGAAGGATAGTGATCCATAAACATTGTAGACCAGCCACCATTTTCAATAGTTGTCTCTGCCGTTTTTTCGAAAGTATCTTAATGTTTGCATGGCTCTCGACCATTGTCACCTCAATTTCCGCCATAGCGGGTAGTCTGCTCTTGGTCGTGGAGGTTGAACTACCATCATTGGCATCGGGACGAATAGTGTATTGTGGGAATGAGAAGAAATCACTAAAGGCTTGTGGTGATGGTGAGAAAACGCTATTGTTGTTGGATCCTTTTTTAGCCTCTAGAGTTTGTAGTTGTTGTTCTAATTCTTTCACAAAATTTATGGCTCCTCCTACTATTGATGCTTGATCACCCTGTAAAAGCAATCATTCAAAGTTAGTTTCAAAGTTAATAACTTAATAGTATAGTGAAATCAAAATTTTTTACTAATAAAAACAAATTAAACCAATAATTTAAACATAATATTACAAATGGTACCTACCTTGTCCCCAAATAAAAACATTTATAGACCCTTAGCCAGCTAGTAGTCTAAATTTGGAATATGTTGATGAAAAACTAATAACACACCAAACACATTGTGTTACATCATTGTGAAATAATTATAATGTTCTTATCAACATGAAATCATTATTTTACATAAAAAAGTTTTTGACCAAGGTAAATATTATAGCTATATGGTTCGATTAAAGCATAAAATTTTGCTACCAATCAATAAATGGTATTGATGAGAAGGCTTAGTATGATGCTTATATTTAACATAACTAAATTTAACATAATATTATACTAATTGTAACAAAATGGAGTAGTTTCTATATAATCCAACTAGCTAACAAACACATTCTTTTCTTTTTATATATAATTAGTCATAATTTTAAGTCTTCTAATCATTTGTCATTTCATACACCTAAAACAACGAAACAAGAAAAACCTTATGAATAAAAATTAATGTATTAAAATAATGGTTACTTTTTAAACAAACTAATGATAAATAGATAGCTGACTTATACCAATAATATAAAACGACTATACAATAAAAAGAACATATCGAATATAAATAATTGATTTTTTCATTCAAATAACATCAATCATGTTTAGCTATTAATAGTAATTTTCAAGCAATGATGTTCATTGGTGATATGACCTCCTTGTCTTGATGAAATCTAGAACATAATTCACCAATCACCATTCACTTTTTGGTAGAGTAATTATTTTGTGTTAGGTAAGTAATTTCATTGTTCTCTTACAAGAAGTTGATTTGCACACATCAACATGTAATTTGCACACATTATTGTACAAGTATAATAAACATCTTGTGACATGTGTGTGAATGTGACAATTTGAAGCGTGCAAATCAGCTCCCATCCCATCGGTTAAGGTAGTAATATTACATGTAAACTAGATGAGTATTCATAGACACAAAGACTTGTGATACATATACTATATACACTAGCTAGTGAGATATTGTGAAAGAATACAAAGTTATTTCTTACCCTTTGAGCATATGAAGATGGCATGAGACCCCGGATCACGGCTAGATATTCATTCATTTGTTTACGGCGGTTGCGCTCCACTGTAATATGAGTCATCCTTTGATTCTCCAACTCTTCTTTGTTCTTACCACTCTTAGTCCGCCTTCGTTTTTTCCGAGCACCAACTGTTGTGGTGGCCATACTGGTGGCCACCACACCAGTTGGTGATAACTCAACTTTCATGTCATGACCACCAATACAATTTTCTGGTGAAGAATAGTAGTCACCCCAATATGCATGGACATTATTTGATGATTCTTGGTAATGATTAATATTTCTATTAGCACACTCCAAAAACTCATCAAAAGCATGTTCTTCTTGCATAAAGTAATCATATCCAAGATTACCAATCTCTCCTTTTGGATATATTATTGTTTCTAAAGCCATTTTTTCTCTTTAGAGTTTAGAATGTCATATAAAATGAAGATGGATCAAGATGTGTATATGTGTGTGTGTGTGTGTTTTCTTGAAAGGGTTTGATGGTAAAACTAAAACTAGATAAGGGTTTTGGATCTTTTAGGAGATCAAAACAAATGAGACTTTTTGATCTTTGTTTATGGTGGTAGAGAACAATGGCTTGTGAGTGTGCATCTATTTTTTGTTCTTATAAAGATGAACCCTAAAGAAACCAAAAGAATCTACAGGATGTTTACACGTGACGTTGTAAGTAGATCAGAGAGCTAGAGAACAAGTATAAATATGCTTTGCATTAAATGATGAGCTTTACAATAAAATTTGGCTATTGTAAATTAAATTGGTCGAAGTACTACTTATTTAGGAAGTGACCCGGACATTTTACAAAATGATAGAGACACTTGAATTTTGTGTGTTTGGAAATTTATACCTTGATGGTATAAATATCAAAACAAAATATATTAAAGTGTATCAATTATTTTGTGTAGTTTGCAAATCATCTCATTTATTTATTAGAGATTATTTTGTAAGGCTATAATAAAATAAATATGGGTTTTGCTATACAATGTTTAGTGGGCAGTGTTTAAAAATCATTTAATACTCGTATTTTTTTATTTGCGTGTTTAAGTTGAATTTTGAAATAAAATTGATGATTGTAGTTATGATTCATAATAGATGTTTTGTGTATATGTTAAAATGAATCAACTAAATAAATAATAGGATGAATAACTATCTTAAATTTGAAAATAATAAGTTAATAAATATTTTTTAAACACCGGCGAGTGAGCATTGTATAGCAGAACCCAATAAATATATATGATTTACATACAAAAGACATTTGGAGTAGTAAGGGAAATGATCGGAAACGGTCACAAAACATCACGGTTAGACGATATATATGAGTTGCATACTTGCTTTTCAGATAACTTAAATGGAGAAAACATCATTTATCTAACCATTTTATATGTAAATATTTTTAAGTAATCTTTTACTGAAACGCATGGTACATAATCAGTAATGTTACAATTGATTGTGATATCTTGATTTAAAAGACTTTTTACATTAACCACCAAAAGAACAAGTATGTATGAACACATTAAAAGATCTCTAAGGCGTGCTGGAATACACTATCAAATGTTCAGCTTAATTTGTATTTGATATAGTAGCAACTCTTAGTAAACTAAAGTGTAATTAGACAGGGGCGGATGTACATGTAAGCCAGGGGTAGCGGTCGCTACCCCTGAATTTTTATCCGGTAGTGGAAATTTTGGTGATTTTTGGCCATTTTTGGCCATTTTTTGGCGATTTCGCGCCCCCTGAAACAAATTTTCGCTACCCCTAAACAAATTTTCGTATTTCGCTACCCCTAAGCTTGGCTCCTAGTTCCGCCCTGTAATTAGTCTATGTTTAAGGATTTAATTGTATTTATTTAAATAAAGTTATGGTTAAATTTAAACTAAGATTGATTGATATGCAAGACAAACAATGATACTATAGAATTTTAGTTTCATAAGGATTCTACCCCTAGTTTTTATAAATAGAGGTGAGGGGGATGATAGTTAATTAATTCTTCATGTCATGACGTAAACATTTATTTGTTATTAATAAAGGAGGTTCAAAGGTATATATCGTGTGCTTACCTTATACTTTTCTTGTGAACTCTTTGATCAATTTTGTGCTAATCTTTAGGTTTATTGGAGGTTTTATCCAACAATTGGTATTGGAGTCTTGTTCGAGAAGAAGGAATCACACAACGTGGGAAAGCCAAAACAAGAGAAAAGAATAAACCATGTTTGGTTTGTTGGTTTCTGCACAGATGTGGTAGAATTGACATTGTGGGTTTATTAACCGTTGTATTTATTCGAAATTCGAACTGTAGATTTAAGACACATAGATCTAGAGGTTGTCAACGAAGATATCTTGCATGGGAGCATCATGTAGGGAGATACAACCTATCGAAGTTGGTTGGACATATCTAGTTTTCGTGTTGCTTTTTGGTTATTGTTTGGTTATCGTTGTGTTGATATAAGATGTCTAAATCTTAGGTCGATCAAACGGAAACTTAAGGTGGGAGTTTAAGTTTTATCAAGCGTTTCATAAGGTTCAAGAAAGTTAATTCTAAGGGTTTGCTTGGAGATAGAGATTTCGGTTACAAAAAAGTTTTAACCAAAGGGTTTAAAGGCTACAAAAGGTTAGCGATTATAGTTCCTTGGTGAAAATCAATCTTGAAGGTTAAGAAGCTTTAAGGGTTTGTTGGTTTTTTAGGGGGCTTGGTTATTCGGGGTTTGAAGGTCTCGTGGCTGTCTTGAAGATCAATTCTTAGTGATAGCTTCGAAGACAAGCAAGGTTTAACTGTTTCTTAAGGATTCAAGTAAAGTGATTGCTTGGAGTACAATTTTATAGATTTGAAGTGAAAAGATTGAAACTTTAGGGGTTTTCTAAAGGCAAGTAGATCAAGTTTTCAAGAAAGCGGGTTTAGCATACGACTTGTGAGGCTTGTTGAAAAAGTTAAGACTTTCTGTTTTCTAAAGGGTTAAATCAACTTGAAAAGGTTAAAGCAAGGTTTGAAAAAGAATGACTAGTACGAGTACTAAAGTTGACATTGAAAATCTTGATGGGTTTGGCGTACAAAAGCATTGAGGTTTTAAACAAGTTGGGCTCAATCAACTTAGTTCTGGTGTTAAAAAATGAGTCCATAGAGTACATGCTCAAAAGCTTGTATGGTTTGAGGTGAAACTACAAGGAGCTTAGGAAAATCATGAAGCTGAGTTAATTCAAGATAGTAATGATGATGTTACAGTGGCTAAAAAAAAATTAGAAGTTAAACAACTTGAAGGAAAGACAATCACGGACTACTTAGTAATGAGCAGGTATACCTTACGTGGGGTCGAGATTATGAAAACCGGAATACCTGATTAAGAGGGTGCAGATGATAACGTTGTTGAAAGGACAAAGGTGAAAGAGATCTAAAGAAGCTAACTTTAATATTTAGTAGGGTACAATGTCTAGTTAAGAATGTGGTCCATAGCTCGGTCAAGGTTCCAACATTGGACGAAAATGTTTAGAATCAGTATAGACTAAGAATCACTACTAAGGTGAACTTTTATATGATATAGTGGTTATTAATAAAATGTTTGAGGGTATATATGGTGCACATAAATTGTTATATCTTTTATCTTTTATCTTGTAATCTTGAGGTGTTGATTTTTTTTGAACTCTTTAATCAATTTCGCGCTAAACTTTGGACTTATTGGAGGTTTTATGTACACTATAAATCACAAGTCTTTATTATTATTATTATTATTATTATTATTATTGATGAAAGGCTATAAATCATAAGTTTTAATCATGTTTGCTCGTGGTTTTATATATGTCTCGCTGCTTTTCCAAAAACAAAATAAATAAATAGAAAAATGAGTAAGTTCTTATAAAGCATAAGTTTCAATCATGTTTTGAATAGTGTTGGTGAAATAAAAACATTCAATAATAGTTATGTACAATAGGATAAACAATAATATACCCCATATGTTGTCGTGCAACATCAGCTTATACATAGGTGTACTATATAAGTAAACGTGTCATCTGTAGAAACCTTATAGTGACATAAAAAGAGTGTCGTATAGAATTATAAATATAATATAATATGAGCTGACACAAGTTTTTCATAAGTGAAACCCAAAAACTAACGTTTGAAGTTAACTAGTCTTTTAGAAAAAAAGTGTCCTTATGGATATAGTGACACTTCTCGACGTGCCACTAATCAAATTTCGTTCAAAGTTCCAACTATTTCATAAATTTTGGTTGTGTATCATGTGAAGGGAAGATGTAACATGCATGTGGGGCAAATGGTAAAAGTAGAATCTAATTAAAAATGACAGTCGTACCCTCGTAAACAAACATACAAACAACATTCTCAGCTTTATGTCCTGAATCATTCATTTGTCACAAAATGGAACTATTTTTATAATCGTTTTCCTAAAAAAAATAATATTGTATTTTATATATATACTCATTACATGTAGAAAAATAATGTCATGCATGTGTTTCTGAACCAAATACAAGATAGCAACTTTCATCACTGCACGTACCAGCAGTAGCTATGACTAATAAGAGGAAGAAAAGTTGACAGCACCTAGTACATGTATGTAAGATTAATGATTTGAAAAAACAATGATAGTGTTTTGGAAACCCGGTTCAACCCGTTTTTAGTTGAAAAGATAGGTCAAAATAAACCGGTTCTTCAAGGCTTCAAAACCGAGTTTTATCCGCCAAATTTCACGTAACTCAAGTTAAGACGGTTCACCAAAGTTGGCCGTATTGATATTTTTCTTTCAATTTTATGTTAAAAAATATATATGATTAAGTCTGGATTGATTGTGGTGATGTATAATGTTCTTTTAGGTTTAAAACTTATATTTAAATTGAATTATAATATATGTTTTTATAAACGTATTATGTGATTGGTATTCTTTACTTTTAGGTTCTATTTATTTGATATTAAATTTTAAAGATTTAATAAGTGTTTGGTGACTAGAATATTGTAATCTAAATAAATGGAAAACCGGGTTAACTTGGCGGTCGAACAGATGACCCGGTGATTCGACCAGGTCGATTCAAGACCAGGTTTAAAAACATTGTCACCCTTTTTTTTCTCTGTCTCGTACGAAGCAATGAGAGGTAGTAAGGGAAAAGGCTAGCGCGCAAGGGCTGATGAAAAGCCAACAACTTGTTGTTGGTGATTAAATGCAAAGGTAGGTACATCGAGCGCGCTGAGGGAAATTCGAGAGATCCGGAGACATGGCCGTTGTTCTTTATACGTATTCATGTGCATAGAAGGAGATGAACTTGTATTTTTTATATATATGATCAAATTTACGAGTAACAGATATGTTTATGAGATTTCTACAAAACGTATTGTTACATGTATATGGTCACTGCGTGGTTCAATCGACCTAGCAACGATGCGGCTTTCAAATCAAAAGACCTAACAATGATTCAATTGCCAGTAACCTCGTTACCTCAAACTATTCGAGTTCAATTAGATCTCTGATAGACATAGTACGTCTTCTGGTAATTGGGTGGCGGGTTTCACCAACCAACGTAACACAATTACTTTCCTAGCGTCTCGCTAGCTCTACGATATAATTGTTGTTTATAAAATAAATAAAAAGGTAAAGGCTAAAAATGATTTATGTACTTATGTAGTAGATTTATTATGAATTACGAACCGATTTAAATCTCGTTATGCATAATATACCGGTCTTTATGATTCATTATGCATATGTGTATTTTTCGTAAAATATTCATTATTCATAAGTAAATATTATGCATAATGACTAAAAAGTGCAAGTATGTTTTGCATATTGAGTTTTTTTATAGGTTAGAAGTTTATAATGAATCTAATATAAAACTACATGAACCATTTTTTAGCCTTTATATAAAAACAAAACAAGGCTAGGTAACTGCAAATTCTTGTTTTATTAGTTGTGATACTTACATCCAATGTGACTTCATTTGTGAGAAGAGTTTAAAACAACACTAGTATGACAATTGACATGGTAACTGCAACTTCTTGTTTTTTTGGTGGTGATACTTTCATGATCAAAAGAGTTAAAAACAACACTAGTGTGACATAGTAAATTAAGTACTTACAAAAGTTATATGTTTTTATTTAGGGGTAATAGTTGTCTGTTTTAATTCAACTATATGCTTTTACAATTGATTCCCTCTAGCTAACACCTACAAAGAAATTGTAATATTAATGCGGATGTGTTAACCGGATCCTCCCTACCATGGGGGTCCACCTACTTTATTCAAAATGTACAAGTTATAATGCAGACAGTACAGGCGGCGGCAGCACAGTCTTCCGCAAACCCTCCCTATAAGGGGGTCCGGTTAACTCATGCCAATTAATGAAAATTAATCTGCTTTTGTTCAATGATTAATAGATGAATCTATCATCTCATGTGAACACATTATCAAATAGTGTGACAAAGTTTTAAAAGGGATGAATTTACTCGATTTATAATTGTATTGGCGTATTGGAATTAGACTTTGTAAATTAGCCAGCTAAAAAACTCAGTGATTGTCGTTGCCAAATAAAAAATCAAATACAATTTGGCTTCTTCCCTTTAACTTTTTGTTCAATGTTTAATGCATATAAAACTATAAGTTATCGAATTTTACTTCTTAAGAACTAAAAAGTGAACTACCTTTTATTCTCAACTAACTATTCTTGGTCTTATTTTTGCTTTTAGAACCATTTTGTTTATTTACTAGTTGACTAACTTTAGCATGAACTTCAGATTTTGGATCTAATCGTATACTCTTATGGCCATATATAGTTCATGGCTAAATGCCATTAGAACAAAATAGTTTATATTACTTTACCAATATTAAATAACCTAGTGATTTCACAAGTGGAGAAAGAGTCAGAAATGATAACACATTTTTTGATTAAACGGAGAAAGAGCCAGAAATGATAACAATGATAACGAATAACCTGATTAGTTTGTGTACATCTAAGTTAAAAATCAGATCTATCAAGTAACATGAACAATAAATCCAAAAAAAAGTGTAGATTAGCGGGTCTTTTTGCACTAGTCATTGTCTACCCTACAAGTAATAGCTTCGGACAACTCTTCTGATCTAGTGAAACACCAACTGGAGTGAGCCGAGACTCTCAGACAATAAATACCTTATCCTGTTTACTTTATTATATTGTTTAACCAATGCTATATATACTTTTTTCACTTAATATATGAGGTTCAAACAAGTATATTCAAACGTGCAAAGTTTCATCTAAAAGATCATTTCTCAATTATTAGTGGTCCGAGTTTTATGGTTTCATGGTATTTAATTTCTTGTTGGTTGTTTTATCTATATTTTTGCATGATTATCAAGCCATTAGGTAAGATCTTTTTTTGCCAAATTGTATTTATATATTGTTGCTTGTATATATGTTATATTGAAATGTAACGATTCTAACCTATGTTTGTCCGGAAATCAAGCTAATAATTGAGTGTAGAAAGTAAATAATATACAAATTTAATCTATTCGGATCATGATTCCAAAAATAAAAAGTCTAAGAAAAGAGCTATTTGATGAGTTACTATATTTATATATCCACAATATACATATATGTCACAATCGTAAGAGATTTGTAACAATCCATATTTATAATTTTTTATCACCCCAATTTCAATCAACTTATACCCTAATTAAGCCTACTATATATACTTTGTCACTTGACCAGTCGACATGGACGTATTTTTAAATGAATCTGTCATTAAAATGTTTAATCATATATTACAAGTAGTAGTCACATATATTCTGTAAAGATTATGTATATTTTTATATACACGATACGTTCAACATACTGCAACAAAAATGCTGATTCTATGCACTTTATTGTACACACATTTAAAAAATGTGTAAGAAAGTTACAATTTATTCGGACTTTTAATGTGTACATATATATTGGTTGCAATAATAATAAGTGTGAAGTTTTAAATAGATAGTTGTTTGAAAAAATATCCACACTTATTAGCGTGTAAAAAAATAAATTTTGTCTACACTTAAAAGTATGAAATTAATTTGTGACACTGACTTTCACCACACTAGAGAAAGTGTGAAAAAATGCGTGTCAAAAACTAATCTCTACATTTATAAATGTGAACAATCAAATTACAAAATTCTCCACAATTATGAGTGTGACCTTTAATTCTTTACAATTTAAAATGAGAAAATAAGGATGATTGTTTATATATCTCTACTTATTCTTAATAACGTAACAATTTTATACACATTTACAAGTGTAAACTATTTAGTCAATTTGTACATGTTTTCTAAAATGATGGTTCGCCCGATAATTTATCTTGGATCTATCTTTGATGTGTTGCGACTTTTTTTTAAAGACTACATTTCAAGCAATATTTCATTGTTTTGGTTTAGTAAGAAACCGGGAGGAAGTGAAATCAAACCAGGGATCTATTTCACAACATCCCTCGCTACACTAGTTTCACAAGGACACTTGAGCTAAAGGTATATGCTCCCTAAAAGAGCTATAAAGTTGATGCATGTTGAGGCTTAAACTTGAATCACTACTAGTTAAGAATCTAAACCTATAACATCAAAGATTCATATAAATACACGAGGTCAGGAGGTAGAGAATGATGATAAACACTAAACAATTCTAGAGAGAGAAAGTAGAGAGAGAACGGTGAAAGAAAGAAGTGATTATTAGCTTAAAGAATAATGAATTACACCACACTTTCCCACACAGAGTCGTGAGGGGTATTTATAGGTTTATTACAACCCTAGTTTGCCTCCTGTACATTATTAGTCCTTGCGGACACAATTTTTTTGAATGACAAAAGATATATATAAAGATAAAACTAGCAAATAGCTAGATGAACATATTACAGAGTTTTTACAAGCTTTGATAGGATAATAGATCCAGTCATACCGAAACGGGTTTAACTTTTTATTCCTATGTAAAATCGAAGTATATGATAGCACATTGATGTCTTCAACCAAAGTGTCCTTACTAGGTGGTTTGAGATCAAAACATATATGGTTTTTATGTCTCCAAATTATCCAATTAGTTGTTTGAACAACTACATCAAAGCTAGCTTTTGTTACTTTGTTAAGGTTCACCGTGTCTCACCATGCTATAAAGCTAACAAGATATTTGGAATAGTCTCCAAAACCCACCAAGGTGCCACTTTGCTCCACAAATAAGCTGCCATACAACACTCAATAAATAAATGATGCAATGTCCTTGCAGGCACTACTATATTACGTATCTAGTCTAATTTACGTGTAAAACTTTATCTTCACAAAATAGCAAAGCTAACAAAAACCCAACCACTAGACTACATTTTGTAGATCGTCCAATGTTCAACTTGTTAAGTGCAAAGATATGGTAAGCAAGTTATACCAATGTTTTACCCCGTTATGTTAGCTTTTTTACCTATAACACAAAACAAAATACCACTCTTACTCATAACATCCAAGTTATAGGATTCTGAGACCCACACTTTTTATCTATTTTACATTTAAAATAATTATAATAGAAAAAACAAATAAAGCGGCTTTATGGCCATGGCACAGGTCCTACAACACGAATTAATGTTGCATGTGGTGCGTGATGGCGGCGCCATAGCACCTACAACATTGATATAATGCTCGGTACAAGCTCTCTTAGCATATGATACCTGAAAAACTACAAGAAACGGTTCTAACCCTAAAATCACCTTAACACAATAGGTATATCGTAATGGTCTATTCTTTTCGACTTTGTTTTTTTGGTCTCGATTAAGAACGTTGTTTAGTTTATACATAATATTAAAAGTTTTCATATTAGAAACATGTTATAATACCATGAGTTTATGAAGAATATTGTACGTTAAAATTCCTTATAATATAAGAAAATTAGAGTGATATTAAGCTGTCATTTTGATTATTTCAAAAGCAAACAAGACCACTCTACATAATTCTTCCTCAAAATTAGGGTCTTGTAGATCATTAACAATTTGATGGGTCCTAAGCGAATAAGTATATGCTTCAATAATTCACTAGACTTGACAACACATGTCTTCTCAGTAACATAGATAATATTACCAGTAATAGCATAAAATCTGAAGTAAAACTATAAGTTAAAAAGTTAAAGTGTTACAATGTCGAGGACACCATTAGTTCATTACAACTAAGATGTTAGTAGTTGTTAACATTGTTATTTATTAAGGATTTAATTGTTGTTAAGACTAATGTCTAAGGCATGCATGTGTTCCACCGGAAACTACGGCTGACCACTTCTACCAAACTGCATGTAGGTCATGCATGCTAATTTGTTTTTGGCATGTTAGGATAGTTAGTTAAGTAAACTATAAGTTAACGCGTTTTTAAATTTGAAATGGTCTATCAACACCTTTATACAAAATGAAATGGTTCAGAAGAATAACTTAGTAGTTTTCACTGACCCGTTTCACGGTGAACATGAGAAAGTTAATTGTAGAACACCACCAATGACACTTATTGGCATGGGCGGACCCAAGTATAATGTTTGGGGTGGCGGTGCCCTCCACGATTCGTCGAAAAGTATCAGATTTTAGTGTAAAAAAATTTTTTTAGACCTTTTTATTAAACTGCACCCCTAAAAAAATCAAATTGCCCCCCACATTGAAGCAAAAAATGTAAAAACCTTAGTTTTTAGTGTAAAAAAAAAATATATATATATATTTTTTAACCTTTTTATTAAAGTGCATCACGAATTTTATCAAAAAAAATCTTTTTGCCCCCCGCCTTCTAAAATCCTGGGTCCGCCACTGCTTATTGGTGTGCTACTACAGCACCACTTCAGCACCATCTCATTAACACCAATAATTAAAATATTCTCCCTAGCCCAAAACAAAAATGTTAGTACATGTAAGTTTCACAAAACACACAACTAAAAATATCCACACACTTACAAAAATGAAATAAATATATAAATACAATAAAAATAATAAAAATGTGAATAACACCTATTGTTCCAACAACGAGGTGAGGAACCAATTCATAACACACAAATGGCACAAAGGGTGATGCATGAATAACATGCTATTCGTCCCCATCTTTACCAATAACATCCTATTTATCCTCCCATACCTTGCTCTCTGAGAAAAGTAAATAAATTACGTAACAACATGATTAAAAAGATAATAAGAGGACATTTAAACTCATGATATGAAGCGATTAAGCAATTAAGAGACCACGATGAAGTAAAGAACTATAGGTTTATACAAAAATTAGAAATGTTAAATACATATCCTTTTAATTTGGTTTTAACATGATATGTCATGTTTTGTATATTGTCGAAAACTAAAGTAAAACCACAAGTGAACTTTTAACTTTAAAGAAAAATATTTATAAAATTTATTTTTGTTTAGTCAACTTTAACTATGATGTCAAATTGAAAATTATGTAACTTGTGTACAAGAAATAATTTGGAATGCTTTGGCGACACCCAACAACAAAATTTTGATAATTGAAATTGCAATTGTGACTTCCCATTCCTTTCAATGAACCCGGGCTTATTTTGTCTTTGAACCCTTTTGTCAAATTGTACAAAAGTATCTGGATTTTTATAGATAATACAACAATAAATGAGACAAGTGTTCATATTTGTTATCTAACGATCGATGCAGCAGCGCTGTACAATATGAAACCAAAATGGTATACGGATGAACGACAAAGGAATGCACGATTACGACCCACAGATTGCGAGTTATTTGTCTAGTTAGAACAAAATATATGGGTAAAATGTCTCAAGTTGAAAGTGACAGACTTCCCATTTTGATACCTAGCTTATCGACGTGAAATGTATGTTAAGTTGTTTTCAAAGATGCATAATTAATGAATCGACATCTTAAATATACACGGGTTCATATTCATTGCATCTCGAGAAGTAAGTAGTAACTATTTTGTTGCCATATGCAACGTCCGAGTTAACATGTTAGACTTGTTCAATAATCACCAAAAACTTGTTCTTTTCTAATATTGAGCTTTAGGTTCAACATAGATATACAAGACTACCCAATCCCATAAGCATATACACTACTACTATTTATTTCAACTTTTAGCTAGAAATGCAACCAAATATTTCATAGATTACATAAACACGCATCTTTCCTACTATTATTTAGTCGCAAAGTAATCATTGTAAATCATTAACAATTAATATATTGGGTCCTAACTCCTAAGCGAATGAGCATGCTTCAATAATTCAATAGACTTGACAATACATGTTTTCTCAGTAACATAATATTACCAATAATAGCAAAAAATCTGAATTAAAACTATAACTCAAGAAGTTAAGGTGCTACAAAGTCGAGGACACCATTATTAGTCCATTAAAACTAAGATGTTAGTAGTCGTTAACATTGTTATTAATTAAGGATTTAACTGTTGTTTATTAAGACTCTAATGCATGCATGTGTTCCACCGGTAACTACGGCTGACCACTTCTACCAAACTGTAGCTCATGCATGCAAATTTGTTTTAGGCATGTTAGAATTGAAAGGTTAGTTCAGTAAAGTATAAGTTAACGCGTCATCATATTTGAAATGGTTTATCAACAACTTTATACAAAATGAAATGGTTTAGATGGATACATTTTTACTGGTTGGTTTCACGGTCAACATGAAAAAAGTAAACATATTACGTAACAACATGATTAGAGAGATAATGAGATGACATTTAAACTCATGACATGAAATGATTAATGAATTAAGACTCGACGATGAAGTAACAAACCATAGGTTTATAACAAAATAGAAATGTTAATTGAAGATACTTCTAAGTTGGTTTTAACATGATATGTCACTGTATATTGTGAGAAGTAAAAACACAAGTGGATCTTTAACTTTAATTAAAAGAAAACATTTATCAATTAATTATTTTTGATTGGACAACTTTAACTATCATGTTGAAACCATGTTTAAAAAATTATGTGCATTGAGTCGTGGGGTAGATCGAGTTATGCACGTGCCATAATTGAGTTATGAGTTGATGCGGAGTTGAAACACTCCCTCGTCGTGGTTGTACTAAAATTCGAGGGTGAGGGGTATACTATGCACACTATTCGTATTGAATACGAGTTGACACCTCCAAGATGCTCAAGTTGTAAGGTATTTGGTCACGTTCTTAATGAATGTCCTAAGAAACTTGTCACGGATGCTATTAAGAATATGAAAGCTTCAAAGCAAGTTATACGTGGAGTTCAAATTGGTTCGAAGATTAAGTTCGCTTATTAACCTAAGGAACCAAGGAAACCCACGGTAACTAATGATAAAAATGATGTTACGGTTCCTTCAACTTCGAACTTGTTTGATGTATTAAGCTTTATGATGGATGTGGAAGAAGTAGAGGGTCGTAAAGCTTCGAAATTTGGTAGTCTAAGTGCTACATCTCTGACTGCAAGGATTAATGAAATAGAAAGTCAAATGCTGGATGAGAAGCTTATACTATTAGGTGATGATGGGAAGCTGCAAAAACCTTGTAAATCATATATTCCTATGCAAAAGGAGGCTACTGTGACATCGGTATGTTAACTTAGTACTACTATGGAAAAAAGGGAAAGATTCTGACAATGACGAAGTCGAGTATATTGGTGATGACAAAGCTAGATATACAGCTAGCTCGAATCATGCCGGTGGAGGAGCTAATGATGCAAGTTTTATTGAGTATGAAGATTATAATGGTTACGAGTATGATGTTAATGACTTAACCGAGGAACAACTTGCTTTCTGTGACGCGTTGGACATCCGTATCCGTGATAGAGTTAGAAAGTAGTTCTACTTGTGTTGTTGGCATTTTATTTTAATAGGTTCATAAAATTGGTCTCTCTTATGATAGTTTTTGTTTGAAGCATAATAGGTGTTTTTATTTGCCTGTAACGGGCTGAGATATAAGATTCACCCTCATCCTATGTACTTAAATATTTTTTAGAGTAATATATTTTACCGGGAAAACCCTTTGACCAAAAATCCACGTTAAAAAAATCTTAATCCTTTTTTACGTGTGTTTAGAGTTAGTTGCTAAATTCTTTCTACTAGTATTATTCTTTAATTTCTTGTATTATTAATCATATGTAACTTGCAGAAAAATATATATGGAACTCAAAGTTAGTGCTAATTTAAAAGTACACTTAAAATCAAAATTTGCTCAATAATTGAGTCAAGAATTATGCAACTTCCAATTTTGATTATGTGCGAGCTGTGCTACTGTGCGACTTCATATATTACTTGATACGTGGTCTGACTATATGTTTCATTTCAACTATTCACTAATCATTTGTTGACCCCCATTAGTATTTTGTTTTATCCGAATCAAGTGTGCGACTGACGGCTGCTCGACCTTGCAAGTGTGTGACTGGCGACTAGAAAATATTATTAAATAATTTTGTTCCTTCCCGATGAAATCTTAGAAAGATTTCCTAGTCAGTCGCACACTCAGCCGGCAGTCGCGCACTTGGTTCGGATAAAAACAAAATACTAGTGGGGTCAGCAAATGATTAGTGAATAGTTGAAATGAAACATGTAGTCAGACCATGTGTCAAATAATATATGGAGTCGCACAGTAACACAGGTCGCACATGACAAAAATTAAAAGTTGCATAAATTTTGACTCAGTCGTTTAGCAAAATTCGATTTTAGGTGTTCTTTTGAAATTACCGCTAAAAGTTATGTAACTTGTACAAGAAATATTTTGGAATGTTATGGCGGCACCCAACAGGAAAAAACTGATAATTGCAATTGCATTTGACTTTTTCATTCCTCTCAATGAACCCGGGATTATTTTGCCTTTGAACCCTTTTGTCAATTTGTCTACTTTTACAAAATGATTATGATTTTCATAGATGAAATGATAATAAATGAGACAACTCAGACAAGTGTTCATATTTGTTATCTAACGATCGAAGCATGCATCGCTGTACAATATGAAATCAAAATGGTATACGGATGAACGACAAACGAATGACACAATTACGACCCACACACGTTGCGTATTATATGTCTATTTAGAACAATAATACATATGGGTAAAATGTCTCAAATTGAAAGTGACAGACTTACCATTTTGAACCCTTACCGACGTGAAATGTACATTGTTATTTTCAAAGCCGCATGGTTAATGAATCGACATGCTACATATACACGGGGTTCATTTTCATTGCATCTCGAGAAGTAACTATTTTGTTACCATATGCAACGTCCGAGTTAACATGTTACACTTGTTCAATAATCGCCGAAAACTTGGTAATCCAATTAATAATCGATGTGTGATAGTTTAATTATCGTTTTAACTTAACTATGTTCTTTTCTGATATTGAGCTTTAGGTTGAACATAGAAATACAAGACTACACAATCCCATAAGCAACAAATCCATAAGGTACACAGCTTTGTTGGTTCCATGGTGAAGAATTTGCAAGAAAACTGTCATGTTTCCAAATTTAGGCATATACTCTCTTATGTCGGTCGCTCGGTCAATGCTAGCATTTCTTTTTAAATATTATTTGTTGAGATGACGTATAGACTTATCAACATTATCAGTTATCAATCAGCTAATTCAGTTAACTCAAAAATTCAACTAATTCAATTAAAAAATCCCTTATGCATATCGAGGGGCAGAGACATGTAGATAGTTGTGGGGGCAATGCCCTCAATAAATGCGGTGTTGAGGGTGAACTTTTAGTATTAAATTATTTTAGATATGTTGAATTTATGAGAGGGCCCTCATAATTAGATCACGTGCGCCCTCAACCTTGAAAGTTGACCAAGTTCTTGCAATAGTCGAGTCTTGTACTTTGAATGTGTTTGGCGATCTTACAGTAACTCTCAAAGACCTCTCAAGTACAATTACTAGTTCAATACATCACAAATCATTGATGAGGGCGGTTATGGAAAGGATATTATTGTAGGAGATGTTTTGATACTTGCTAATGTTTCAGTTTTTTCTCTTAAACCATCAATGCATTACCTTAACATTATAGTGAAAAATGTGGTTAAGGTTTTACACAAAGATACAGTTCCTGGTAATGGCAGTGGTGCAGGTGGAGTGGAATGTTAGACGAAGAAGAAATAATAAAACTGTTAGAAGAAAAAGAAATGGTTGAATTGGAGTTGTAGGTTGGTGGAAATGTTATTGATGAGGAACATCAACTAAAATTAGATGAAGAAGTATTAAACCTTGCATTAGAAGAAGAAGCAAGGAAGCAAGAGCTGAACAAGAGTGGCTAGACAAATGTAGACTAGAGCAAAAAATGGATGAGGAACATGAGAGACAATTATGGGGCTTCTATGTGTAACTTAACTATTAGGATTCTATCAGGAACAAGATTTATATTGTAATCCTTATGTTGTATCAGTTTATTTCCTGTTAATGTATGAAGGTTCATAACATTTTGAGTATTAGGCCTAATTGTTAACCAAAAACCAAAAACAGTTTGAGTTAAAACAATACTATTTTGTTACGGAGCAGTCATAATCAAACACCCCTGTAATTGTAGTCAAACAATGCAATTATTGAATTCAGGCTCATTAACTTTATAAAGTCAAATTTTTTACCCTTGTATTGTAGTCGAATAATACAATTTGGTTATGACATAGTCATATCCAAACACCCCATTTATCCAATGGAGTGAAAACTCCCATTCAACATTTGTAGTTTGACTTTTGAAAGTCAAACTACAAATGCTAAATGGGAGTTTATCCAAACACCCCCTTTATCCAATGAGTTAAAACTCTCAATTAAAATTTGCAGTTTGACTTTTAAAAAGTAATCTGGAAATGCTAAATGGAAGTTTTGAATCATGCTATTTAGCATTTGTAGTTTGACAATCTAAAGTCAACAAATGCTCATAGCATAACTGTATCCATGAGCATGAGGTATCCATGAGTCAAACTACAAATGCAAATAAAATTATAATGTCCACTTTATCCAATTTGGAAATAGGAGTTTTGAATGGAAATGTAGTCTGCAAATCATATACAAACACCCCTTTATCTAATGCAGTTAAAACTCTCATTTCACATATACAAGCTAAAACTACAGCAAACAGAGAGGAAGTTGTGTCTTTACAGTAACTCTCCTCTAATAGTGTAGGTCATCCTCCTTTATGTGTCTACAACTTAGGCATCATGACTCATTAATGAAGCCGACACGGGGCTAGAGTCATCATATCAAGTATTGGGCACGTGGGTAAGTGAATTCTAGTTGTGCTTAAGTTAGTATTTGTGGTCTGACTTTCTAAAAGTCAAACTGCAAAAGCTAAATGGGAGTTTTAACTGCAAAATGTAAATGTTCATGGATACAAACATGAGTTGACTGCAAATTGCAAATGCTCAAACTACACTATATTATACTAATAATAAACATCCTAATACAAAAAAATCCAAAGGTAGCAACAAAAGTAAAGAGTTTTTAAACATTAAGAGCATTTAGTCAAGATTTCTTAGACTTCCTCATTCTTGGAGCTGAAGTTGAAACAATAGAAGCATTAGGAGCTCTTAAAATATAGCACCCTTGTAACAATTACTTTAAAAGGTCAAACTGACCCAATACAATACAGTTTGACCATTGTATTGTAGTCAAACAACCAAACACCCATGTAATACTTGGTTTAAAAGGTCAAACTGACCTAAAATAATATAAGCTAGAAGATAAACAAATAATCATTGTAACATAGCCAACCTTTTAACTAGTTGAATTATAAAAGTCAAATGGGGATGTTACAAAAGTTACTCCAAAGCATCTAACTTGTTCAGGATTACACAGATGTTAAAGAAGCAAAATACATAGTTTTCTGAGAGAGATGTTAAAGAAGCAAAATACATTCTTTCTAAAAAAATATTCTAACCAACATAGTTTATAACAACGAAGCATTCAAAAGACACCCTTCCACTGTACTTTGGCAACTTCACTTTACTTCATTTGTAAAAGCTGCAAAAACAAGTAAACACCAATCAAATCCTGCTTCAAAGTACAACTAAGAGCTCTTAAACCAAACCACAACTAAAAAATAGAAAAGCTTACTTGGGCTTCTTCTTTATGCTAAAAGATCCCACACTTCCTGGGAATGGCAATTGTTCAATTGGTGCATCAGGACCTCTAAGAAAGAGTACACACCCTGTCATGGCAATTTTCTTGTAACCATTAGAAGTTAAAGGTTTTGAAGTTGAAGATGAAGCTTTTGACTTTGAAGCACTTGAAGCTGAAGGTTTTGTCTTTGAAGCTGAAGGTCTTGACGTTGAAGCCTTATAAGCTTAAGCTTTTGAAATTGAAGCTAAAGCTTTTGCCTTGGAAGCTAAAGCTTTAGTCTTTGAAGCCTTTGAAGATGAAGCTTTTGACTTGAATCATATGAAGCTTTTGCCTTTGAAGCTATTGCCTTTGAATCTTTTAAAGCTATTGCCTTTGAAGGTTTTGACTTAGAAGGAAGCAACCCAACATCACGATCATCACTGTCACTGGAAGCTGTGGATGTAGAGTCTGACCAATTACCAAAACATACATAGTCCTCCTCAGATGTGTCTGAAATATGGATATCATCATCTGAAATGATGATGACATCAACCTCCTTTCCCTTTGAGTTGGTATCTGGAAAGATAGCAACCAAATATATATATATATATATATATATATATATATATATATATATATATATATATATATATATATATATATATATATATATATATATATATATATATATATATAAACTACCTAGTAAATCCTTTTCATAAACTACTATCAGTACAAATCTTATTAGGCATCATCCACACTACTAAAATGTCCCATGGCCATACTATTTTTGGTGAAAAGGTGAACATATATTAATCATTTAAACATTTACAAAATAAAAAGAAATGGTTTGGATAAGCCCAAGACAATGATACAACTACACAATTCATTCCTGAATAATCAAACAAAACTAGTAGACATACTAATATCTCGGATAATACTAAAACCATAAATCTGATGCACCCAGACTTACTTGGTAAATCCTCAGACATTTTGTTGCATGATTTTTTCCTCACAAATTCAAGTATTTCCTCTGACAGTCCATCACTTATATTCGCATACCCACCATATTCGGTTTTCTCTTGCTTATCATATTTGGCTCTAACTTCAGCAATTACTTCGTCTGTGAGTACAACTTTAGACCAATCTTTTACTGATGAATAATCATCCCCTATAAACACATCCTTTCCCTTATCAACCATTTCTCGCTTAGTGATTGGGTTGGTTTGAATGTATGTAGCACTGTATCGAATGAAAATTAGGGTTGGTTTGGTTTAATTGGGGGAAATAAGGTTGGTTCAGCGTATAATCCGAGTTTTAAATTTAGAAGGTCGGTTTTTATTTTGGGTATAAAACCCGACAACTAACCCGATGAAAAACTCGGCAAAAAAAAAGAACACTGTGCCTAAACGTGTCACATGGATCGTCCTTGTGGTTTTGAAGCGTAAATGGACCATTTTGCCCTTCACGTTCCGCTCTCGTGACCATACTTAACGGACCAAACAAACGCCCATCCGTTCAAAGGACGGGTCAATGCAAAGCGGACAACCACAAGGACGATATATGCGCTTCCTTAGAGTTAAGGACGAAACGTGCAATTTTGGCCTAACCATAAAGATGATTTATGTAATTTACTCTTTGTATTATTCATCTCTCTAGATTTCCTTCTACTATAAGGCAAAACCTCTTAAACTTGATATGCTAGAACTATGACTATGACACGTTAGCACTTAAAAGCTTGACTCCTGATTAACCATTACCATATTTTTCTTTTATCAATTTGTTATTATATATGTGCAACAAAAGTTAAAAAGGTTTTATATGGGAAAACTACAAAAATAATAGACTACTTAGGTACTGAAATAGTTTTTATTTTGTCAATATTACATCATTTAGTAATTCTCTGACTTATTTTCTTTTATAAAATTAGGCATCATTTAGTAACATGAATTTGAGATTTAGTTACTACATATATTTTCATTATACCAATATCTCTAATGGTATTATTAGAGGATAATATCCTTCAAAAAATATATAAGTTTGTTTAAGTTGTTAGAACAGAGACATTAGTTCTAATATCACTGAGAAACTTAATAATTCCAACAATCAAAAAATATAATGCAAGTTTTAGTGTAAGTGGGTTGTGCTTACTGCTTAGGCACAACTAAAAGATTGACTAATGGTTATAAAAGCTACTAGCTGCTATTCAACTGAATTATGTGACTTTGCATGTTCCATCGTTTGTTTCTTAAATTTGATTATGAGAATTTGTGAGCATAAGGAAAAAAAAAAAAACACTCAATTAATTAAAAGCGTCAACAATACATGAAGTCTTTAAAGAATTAATGTTTTTAATGCAATCAATTTTTTTAATAAATTCTATCTTTCAACAAGTCATTTTAAAACCTCCTCCAATATAAAAAAAACTTTCTAAAAGATTTTCATACCTTCTCAAGTCTCAACTAGTCTTCATTTAATGAAAATGACTTGGTTAATTTGGTGTCAAATGTTTGGCCTTCACCAAGCTATTCTACTCAAAGTCATTAGCAAAGCTTTTGTTACAATAGATCAACACTCAAGTCATTCAAATGACTTTTTCAAATAGTAAAAAGTCTTTTGCAAACCTTGCATTGCAATTAACTTCCAATTGATGTTGAATTTTCTTTTTTTCAATATATTGATTTGAACATAAACATAATCCAATTGATGTTACACTTAATTTGGTTACTAACATAGATCTTGAAGCTTACAAGAAAATCCAACCTTAAGAAAATAAAATTACTAGCATGAAAAAATTAGTGATGGTCCTACTAAAAATAATTGTTTATGAACTTTTGATTATATCAACACAACCACAACAACCATCACCACCAAAAGAACATAAAAAAACATCGCTGCGGAAAAAGAATGCTAAAAATATGCTTAAAAAATAACGTTTAGGTTTAGAAAAAAAAAAAAAAAAAAAGGTTGTTGTGATGGTTGTTTTATGATAGATGGATTTTTATTTTCACAACCATTGATTTTTGTTTTATGATAGAGGGATTTTTATTTTCACAACCATTGATTTTTGTTTTAGAGTAAACTGCAAAATACATCTATTTGGTTTACACATTTTGGCATCTTACATCCCTGTCAGAAACTTTTGACAATATACATCCCCCGTTAAGCAAACATTCGACACAATACGTCCCTCGTTAACAATGGGGACTAACGGTGCAAATTTGTCCTCTGTTATCTCTTAACGAGACTGAAAATATTACACCGTTAGCCTTCGTTAGCCAAACATTTGCACCGTTAGTCCTCTTTTTAAGAAAAAAAAAGTTAAAAAAATTTAAAATTATAAAAAAAAAGAAGGAAAAATTAAAAAAAAGGAAAAAAATTTCAAAAATTAAATTTTTTTAAAGTTAATATTTAAAAAAAAAACAAAATTTAAAAAAAAAATAATATTTGCGAAAAAAAAATTAAAACTTTTTTTATAAATACGCATTTTTTAAAAATATTAAAAAATAAAGGAAAAAAATTTTAAAAATTATTTTTTTTAAGTTTATATTTTAAAAAAAAAAGTCAAAATTGTTAAAAAAAACTTAATATTTACGAAAAAAATTAATTTTTTTTATAAATACGCATTTTTAAAAAAAATAAAAAAAAGGAAAAAAGAATTTAAAAATATTTTTTTAAAAGTTAATATTTAAAAAAAATCAAATTTTTTTTAAAAAAATTAATATTTGCGAAAAAAAATAATTTTTTTTGATAAAAACATTAATTTAAAAAAATATATATAAAAAAATTAATTTTTTAAAAAAAATACGCATTTTTCTATAAAAATTAATTTTTAAAAAAATTAATTATTATTTATAAAAAAAATTAATGTTTTTTTAAAAAAAATAATTTTTTTTTCGCAAATATTAATTTTTTTAAAAAAATTATTTTTTTAATATAAACTTTAAAAAAAATAATTTTTTAAAATTTTTTTCCTTTTTTTAATAGTTTTAAAAAATTCGTATTTATAAAAAAAATCGCAAATATTAATTTTATTAAAAAATTTTGATTTTTTTTTAAATATTAACTTTAAAAAAAAATTTAAAAATTTTTTCCTTTTTTTTTAATTTTAACTTTTTATTTAATTTTAAATTCTTTTAACTTTTTTTTTTTAAAAAAAAAAGATGACTGACGGTGCAAATGTTTGGCTAACGAAGGCTAACGGTGTGATATTTTCAGTCTCGTTAAAAGATAACGGAGGAAAAATTTGCAACATTAGTCCTCATTGTTAACGAGGGATGTATTGTGGCAAACGTTTGCCTAACGGGAGATATTTATTGCCAAAAGTTTCTGACAAGGATGTAAGATGTCATAATGTGTAAACCACATGGATGTATTTCGCAGTTTACTCTTTGTTTTATGAGAAAGGTACTGAGAGGATAATAAAGAAAGCAAAGTATCAGTTTTTAAAAAAGAAAAATGTGAGAAAATAAAAAGAAAATAATTATATAAACCATGAAAATGCCAATTTACCTTTTCGAGTTGTGCGTTTTTATGCAAGTTTATTTCGGTAAATTTAAGGTGTAGTGCTTATTTTGGACTAGGGTGTTTACAGGCTGGTTCGTTTCGGTTAGTTAGAAAATTTAAAAAATACATCGAGGGCGGGTAATTCATTTTCTACTTGACACCGAACAACACTAGACGGATAACCGGATATGCGGTAGTAAAAATGAGCGATTACTCACAGTTCGGGTCACAGTTAACCATTTTAGATGTTTAGTCGAGTTTAACAATATAAATTATAACATGATCTAAAACGTAAAATATCATTTTAATAAAGTTAAATAACATTGAATAGACTAAAGTTATATTAAAATCATCCCGCCACAATAACTGCATTCAAATAATCATACATAATAGATTAACAAAATATTTTTATTCAAAATTTATAGTTTACGATCACATTAATCAATTTTTAAACATAGATGTTTAGTAAATATTTACATTATGACCAAAAGTCGTTATACAACCAGCTACATATATACAAAACCAACTGCCTAGTGCAGTTGGCCACCAGCTACCTTAGAAGCTTGGGCCCAACCATGTGTTGTCTTGATCCAACAAAGGACGCGTGTTCGATTCCGTTCCGCAACATGGTTGGGTATTAGGTGGAGGTATTTCACATGCATCAAACCTTTGCTGGATAGGGTTGATGGGTACCATTATGATACACAGGGTTGAGGTGTCTCTGTCAATCTACACTTTTTGATCCAATTTTTTTTATCCAAAAGTCGTTATACAATAAAAGTAGTGCACTAATATAATAAATACTTGTACAATTATTTGAATATATAATTAAAACCTTCGTATATATAATACACGGTTCAGTTCAGTTAACCGTGGATATTTAAAAATAAAAACCGAAACCGAATTGTGATAAACGGGTTTTTTGGTTTCGGTTTCTTCGTTTTTTTTTATTTTTTTTCCCCCGATTAAGAGGTTTGGCTCGATTTTTTTTTTCTTTTTTTTTTAACAACTTTGTTATTTGAAAAATTGATATATTTTTCGCCTTTATCACTAATCTTTTTCTTGTATCTTCAACCAATGTATAAATATACTTTAAAACTTTTTTTTAGCATGACACATAATTTTTATAATTCGATATAGTGCAAATACAGAGAAATGCAAATATCGTATTTAGTGAATATAATATGTAGATTTTTATATGGTATAAGATGTTATGAAGCTTATCAAGCCGTTTTCTAGCTACTTGTGACTATAAGGCACTGCCAACTAATTTGACCTTTTGGCTTCATAATATTAGCGAATAGCGCTTTTATATTATTGTCGTATCGCGCAAGTACCATACTATTTTTTAATGGGTTTTTTTACCTTGTGCCCTGGGGGCACAAGTTAAGCACACCAAAAGGACAGAGGGTCCCACGAAAAAATACAAAAAAGTACTCAGGGACCCATGAATTTTGTGGTTCCCTGAGTACTTTTTAGTACCTTTTTATAGCTCCTAAAATACTTTTTGTACTTTTTTGGTGTGCTTAACTTGTATCCTCAGGGCACAAGTTAGAAATATATATATGAACAAGAATGCTATTGTTAAACTTATTTCAACCAAAATTTTGTTCTTATGTAAAGTTATTGTCACAAAAACCCCACCGCAACGCACGGATAACATGTTAGTTATTGTCGCAAACTAATCAAGTCTCTTATTGTTTAATGTTTTCAATTATTTTTATAAACTAATAGAGAATGTATCATGAACGGTGAACCAGGTAACTAGAGATGTGGGCCCAGTAACTTGGCAAACATAGGACCCATTGCCAGAAACAACGGGCTGGGGAAGAAAACCAGTGGTTTATTCACATGGAAATCATACCGTCCAAAAACATTGGGGACGCTTCTCTTGGTTTTCCTTGCAATATTTATGCTACAACTTGATTATATAAATTGCACATAGGGAATATATATGCTACAACTTGATTATAAATTACGCATAGGAATATTTGTTCTACAACTTGATTATAAATTACACATATTTTAGTTTGTTGTTTTTCCAATCCATTCTATAATGGTTCAAAAGGATGAGATTTTCTTTGTCATGTTATTCAAAGACAGAAAGATTTTGATTTAAATGTACACGCTATAGCTAAGATAATCCATCTGTGACGAACTTTTTGGCCTGCTCCAAGATATGTATGTATGAGATTTAAACATGAGAACTCTTGAAGCATTCAAACATTTTACCAATGTGTCAAACTATGCAATTCTCCTTCTGAAAAGAGAGGACTTTACCTGGCTTGAGTCTGTGTGACAGTGAGCTCAAAGCCCGTGGATTAGTCGGCCAAAGATCTGAAATCATGTAAAAAAAAAAATAATAATAAAAAAAAAAAAAAAAAAAAAAAAAAAAAACACTATGTAATTCTCATGCCATATAATGAAACCCCAATACATTATAAATAGAAGTGTAATGAATATACGTGTTTGGTCGGCTTGTATCTGGGCACCCCGCCCAATCGGCATGGCATCTGAATAAGTAATTTGTTACCAAGGGTCTACCATGGCATCTGAATAAGTAAGTTGTTACCAAGGAAAATACAGTAACCTGAGGTAGACCGGCGTGTAGCTTGGCACCCCACCCAATTGGCATATGAATAAGTAACCAATTAAGAAGTCGAGGATGAGTAAAACTAAAGACCATAATCCAGGGTAACACGAACATAGCGTAAAATCCACTTAAGAGCTGCAAGGTGAGGCTCTTTATGGTCATGCATAAATAGACAAACCTGCTGAACTGGATAAACCAAATTAGGTATAGTAAAAGTAAGATACTACAAAGCTCCAGCAAGACTTCGGAAGAGGATTATTAATCTTACCTGTTACGATCAGTATGATGGGAGGTTAGTCATTGGTGCTTCATGCGTTAAAACCCTAACGCTGTGTTAGGGTTTTCTATCTTTGTTATTGGTTATCGCTGCATGCTGTTTGCGTTTTTTTGTGACTGGTTTTGGTATTGTACGTGGGGTTTGAGAGATGGAGAAAGGTTTTCTGAATAGTAATAGTGCGTCCAAATCTACTTAAAGTTGTGGTAAATTGCCAGGTGGTAGTGATACTACGGGTAAGGGTCCTTCATCTAGTGTGGCCGATCATACTAAAATGTTGAACGAAGACCGTATGAGTAAACCGTTGGGTGGAAGTGGTGCAACGAGTATGGGTGGGAATGGTGAAAATGGTCATGAGCCTATTATTACCGATTGGACAGTTGATGATGGCGATGTTAATTTGTCTACACTCGTGGACCGGAATGTGCATGTTACACCCATGCATAGGGTTGATATCGAGAGTATTGATGTGACGTATGTTGGTACGGGTAACACGGATCCAATGGTTGTTTCTACTTCGACGAATGATAAGGCTATTAATGATGGTAGTGTTAAGTCTAATGAGCATGTGGGTTCCGGATCGGTTCCAAAGGTAGATTCTCCTATTTCTTATGCAAATATCATTAATGCTACTCGTATGGTTCCGAAAGTGAATTTTAGAGCATTGGTCAATGACGATCGTGTGGATAATCAAGACACAATGTTGCCTATGACTGCTATGACGAAGGTCTTAAGTCGGTATGATAACACACTTGTTGGTTACTTTGTTGGTAAGACCGTTGCTTTTCCTTTAGTTCAGAATTATGTTACTAATACATGGGGAAAATTTGGCTTGCAAAAGCTGATGAAAAATGGTGATGGTGTGTTTCTTTTTAAGTTTACTACCAAGGAGGGTGTGGATCGTGTTCTGGATCAAGGTCCTTGGATTATTCGTAACTCGCCTATTATTCTAAATAAATGGACTCCCAGTTTATCCCTTAATAGGAACGAGGTAAACAAGGTACCGGTATGGATTAAAATGAATAAGGTTCCTTTGGTTGCTTATTTTGAGGATGGTTTGAGCTTGATTGCTACGCAAGTAGGGAAACTTATTATGTTGGATGCTTTTGCAAGCTCTATGTGTGTCGAGTCTTGGGGCCGTATTAGTTTTGCTCGTGCTTTAGTTGAATTAAGCGCGAATTCAGAACTAAAAAACAAGGTTACAATGGCAATTCTAAATTTAGAAGGTAATGGTTTTACTACTGAAATTATTAATGACGAATATGAATGGAAACCTCCTCATTGTGATAAATGTAAAATTTTTGGACATGGATTAATTGAATGCCCAAATCGTGCTAAGGAGGTTGTTTGTAGTAATCCTAATGTGGCAGCAAAGGCTTCTGAAGCTTCTACTACTTTGGAAAAGACGGACGATGGTTTCAATGAGGCAACGAATCGTAAGAGTAAGGGGAAGAATGTGGCTGCTCCTTCTAGGCCTATTGGGGGTGTTCAACTTAATAAGCCTAAACCAAAATTTTGGAGACCTGTCTCAAAGAAACCAGTTGCTACAAAAGAGAAAATCACCAATGAGGCAAGTACGAGTAGGAAGGTTATTGCTACATCGAACCCATTTGATGCTCTTAATATGGCTGATACTGATGATAATGGTATTCCTTTTGCAATAAATGTTTCTCCAAATGATGGGGCTGATTTGGAGGTTGGTAGTTCAAAGGATACTAAAGTGGCTGAAGAAGATAGTGATGATGAGGTTCTTGATTGCCAAAATGATATGGCTAGTTTTTTGGCATCTGATATACCTGTTGTTGCTAGTTCTTCTAACGGTGGGAATGGAAGTACTACTCCTATTGTTGAGAAAATTAAGAAGATTGAAAAGCTAATTATTGAAGGTAAAGTTACTCTTGTGGATAATGATGGTAAACCTCTTAAAAATGTTGTTTCTTCTACTAAAGTGGGTAACCCATTCTCTAAGGTGGGCAATGTGATAGTTTCTGATAGTGATGATGATGAAGTTTTTGATAATCACATTGGGACGTTATATTTTGAAAATGGAGGTAAGGAGCAGAGTCTATATGAGCAATTGAAAGCGGATACGGGTGACGGCAACAATTATGATGATGGTGATTTTGGCCTCTCTCCTGCACAAATAAAGGCTGCTAGAATTCAAGATTTTTGTCTTACATAGGTTGTTTTTTTTATTATTTATTATTTTTTATTTTATTATTTTTTTTATGCATAAAATTTCTGGTGTATCTTATTTTATGCTGGTTTTGGTTTGACGGTCTTGTTGGGTGTAGCTAGTTGTCATTTATGGTCTGTCATAAATGATTTAGTGGTTGTATCAAGCGCTTGCTTGCGGTTAATGTGGTACTTCAGCCACATTCCATAGTACTTAAACGTTTTTTTGAAGTAATATATTTTACCGGGTGGAATGCCCTTTACCTAAAAAAGACTTCGGAAGAGAGTCGGATCAGAAACCAGGGTACCATGAGCCCCCAACTTAGACTCTGTATCAACAGGAGTTCGGCAAGAATGACAATTGCGTATACCAACGCGCTCTAAAACCTCTCCTGCACATATTTTTCTAGCAAAAAAACATCTTGTGTTCGGTGCGTGTAACCAGAAAATAGATCAGCGGACCAAGATCCGTAATGGAAAATTATGTATGTAAAGAAGTTATAATCCACTGTAAAAAATGATGTAGAAGAGGCAGTCAACAATATATCGTCAACAATATATCATCAACATAAAGCAGTAAATAGGCAATTTCTGTCCCTGCTTATAAATGAACAGAAAAGAATCACACCTGCTTTGAAAAAACTCACAGATCTCTGAAATCAAGCACGTGGTGCCTGCTTTAGACTATATAAGGATCTCTAAAGAAGACACACATAGTTAGGATGACGAAGATCTTGAAAGCAAGGAGGCTGATGCATATACCAGATAATATATCGTGCAAAAAATCATTCTTGACATCGAGTTGATAAACAACCCAACGCCGAGAAGCGGCATAAATACAAGTGTGATGACTACACATTTTTAGCCCAATAATAATATAGGCTATAACTAATGATCCACTAACACATGAGAGTTGATATGCACACCACAAAAAGTGATATGCACACCATAGAATTACATTTGTAATGCATATGGTACAACACCACATATGCATGTTTTTTGGTGTGCACATCACTTATTGTTGTACAGCCGGACTTGACTTACTTGCCTGAAAGATCACGGAAAGCTTGCGTGTTTCTGGTCGAAAGAATTGCTGGAAATTGTAAGTTAAAGAGCTGCGTTTTTCTGTGTGTTCAAACTGAATGAGGATCCGTTTATTATATAGGCTAAACCTATCTTGGTCATCAAAGTTAAATCAGATATTCACAATCTGTTAATACTTTTAACACGATTTGATATATTCTATTTATATAAATCGATTTTGTAATAAACTTGTTCTCAAAGTTAAATAAGTTCTAAAAATAAATGGATACAAAATATGGAAACTTATCAGAACGAAATCTGCAGCAAAAATTTTCGCACGTAGGTACAACACCACGTATGCATGAGAGTTGATATGCACACCACAAAAAGTGATATGCACACCATAGAATTACATTTGTAATGCATATGGTACAACACCACATATGCATGTTTTTTGGTGTGCACATCACTTATTGTTGTACAGCCGGACTTGACTTAGTTGCCTGAAAGATCACGGAAAGCTTGCGTGTTTCTGGTCGAAAGAATTGCTGGAAATTGTAAGATAAAGAGCTGCGTTTTTCTGTGTGTTCAAACTGAATGAGGATCCGTTTATTATATAGGCTAAACCTATCTTGGTCATCAAAGTTAAATCAGATATTCACAATCTGTTAATACTTTTAACACGATTTGATATATTCTATTTATATAAATCGATTTTGTAATAAACTTGTTCTCAAAGTTAAATAAGTTCTAAAAATAAATGGATACAAAATATGGAAACTTATCAGAACGAAATCTGCAGCAAAAATTTTCGCACGTAGGCGAGATTTCGGAGCTGCATTTGTATCCGCATGCTCGCATGAGTTCAGAAGCTTCGAACTCATTTTGGCCCAGAAATCCCACAATCTGGGCCCCCTACGCGCGCGCACGTAGGAGTGGGAGCATAGCTCATCTAAAGGAATTTGAAAGCTAGTACAAGGAAATCCTTATAAACTAGTCTCCACTTCCTTCACTAGGCGATGTGGGATGTGTTTTTGTTTCCAAGTTTTGTGTTTTAAGTGTCCCAATTTAAGACACGATATCTCATTCATCTTAGCTCTATTTTGGACATACTTTAGCTCGTTGCGAAGCTCTCTTGGAGGAGAACAAAACGCCCCCAAGAAACATAAATATATGTAACATATACATACATTAAATTATGTCCAAAGTTTGCAAAAACTCAATTGCAAATACCATTTTTCCAACAATTTATTCGTTCATACATCCACTTAAAAATGCATTAGAAAAACATAGCTTTAGACATTTTGTAGATGCCAAATTTAACTAAACCATATGCTTTCCGTCTGCTATACTTCTTGACCACCACTAATACCTTGGTCATATGTTATAACACAAATGTCTATCGAGTTTGTTACGAAGCCAATGGTATAGTAGATTTTTTTCGATGTCACAAACTAATCAACGTGCTTTAAAAATGTGGTTGTTTGGCTCGGTGATGGTGTGATGTTTTTGAACCTCACATATATGATATAACAGCTTAATCATCTTATCACTAGTGTTTATAAGGCAATTATAATCTTATATACAAACTTCTTATACTGATTTTTGAAATTGGAAGGAAATAAAGTACTCTAGGCTTTAGTTAATCTAACATTCTAACATATGATTGCATTTGGGCCACTACAAGTCTACAAAGCAGTAACATAATGACAGTGCAGCCTGGCCCATTTAAGAGAAGGTTTGTGGAGCTCTTTCATTTATATAGAAGTCCATTGGCGTTTAATAAAAAAGAAAAAAGGATATGTTAATGATCATTGGCCTCGTGGTGAACTAATACGATGGATTCACTAAACAAAACACATGACACAAAATTGGGGACTATGTTTGTTTCAGAAAAATCGGGGTTTTTGACAAAATTTACGCTGCGATTGCAAAATCCATAAGGTCCTTGAAAAATCCTAGGTCCGCCTTGATAGACATTGATATAGATATGTTAAGGCTAAGATAGATTAAAGTCAGACAAAATCACTTAATTAGAAAATATCGACCTAAGAGCAATAGGTACCATCGTTAATATCTGACGGTGTTATAGCAAAAAGTGTTAACACTTCAGATTTCCCCCTATAACTTAACTCAAAAACAACCTTCATCACTCAAGTTATAAGACACCTTTGTGCCCACAGGTTTTAAAATAAATAAATAAAAGGCCTTAAATTTTGGTTGGCGAATTTGGCGCCGAGCCTTATAACATGGGGTGTGATATGGGTTGATGCCATAAGGTCATGTATAGGGCAATAACGCACCCTATGGTGTTATGTATCGAGTGCTGCAAGTATTTTAAGTAAATACAAACAATTGTTTTGATTCAATAAAGAAAACCCACTAGCAAAACAAAACATGAATATCACTTGCATAATTTTTTAAGCCATGTAGTAGCTAAATTACGACATTTCATCAGTAAACCAGTTGACTTTGATCAAGTCAGCAAATTAGTTTGACAATGAATAAGATTCGTTGCAATATACTCTTGCAAGGAAAGTACTTGTTACAAAACCTACATACCTATTCATGACATTCAAATAGTGTTTGGACCAATACTTAACACCAATAATTGACACCGAAACTAAATACTATAGCCGTTACATGACATGACACCGGTGCTCTTGTGATTGAATAGTTGAAGTTGGTTGTCCCATAATCTTTGGACATTTCAGTGATACTAAAGGTTAAGGGAGTTGACATTTTTATTTAAATAGCTTGAACAAACAGTCGAATAGCACAAGTTGTGTTATAAGTATTTAGGCAAAAGTCGTAGGTTGACTTGAAAAATGAAGCTCCAAAACCAAACTATTTTGAACTAAGGCTAAACGGAGTGGGATGTATTCCTCCGTGAGTAAGAGCATGCGCATTCGTAACTCAAAGGGCTGCGTTATGGTGCTTTTAACGCACGTTAACGTGCGTTATTGATGTGGGAGCCCAAGTTAGAGCCACGTTAACGTGGCAAGTTAAGCCACTAACGTGGCGTTAAGCCACATTCGGTTAAAAAAAATTACACTTTTGGTCCATGTATTTATGTTTGTGTTTTGACAATTTTGGCCCTTGTAATTCTTAAACGATACTGATTTATTCAAACACACACGATACGGAAATACAATTACAAACGATACGAGAAACAAATACAACAGATACGATTTATATAGCTTTGTAATTGTCGATTAGATCTGACTTCTCCTTTCACACTTGCAATACTTGTTCCCTAACCATTTTCAAGGCGATCTGAAGTTGCAAATCTGTTTTATCATTTCTTAATAGAGTTTCTAGCCCGACGCTGATAATTGGATGGTCTTGAGGCATATCACGTAACCTTTCGACCTCAGGAGCACGACTATGCATCTGCATTATACAACGAGTTATCTCACCAAGCAAACTGTTAACCAACTTGAGTTCTTTCTCTTGTTCTTTGCGTAAACGGGAAAGAATAAATTTTTGCACCTCAGCTAGGTTGTTTGCCATTTTTTGTGTGTATTAATAGTATTGATATTTGTGTGAGAAAATATAGTTCTGTTAAACTTGTATTTATAGGGGAAAATTAGCCGTTAAACAAATAGCCGTTGAAAAAGTAGCCGTTAAGCGTTTTATTCAAATTAAAAGTTAAACAAACACAAGATACAACACAAACGAAACAGAAAACACAAACGATACATCACATCTTCATGGAATACAAAAGCCATTAACCCATAAAGCTGTACCAAGTGGGGTTGAACCTCAAAATCAACCAAACGTGAAAATATTTGAATAACGTTTAAAATTCAAAATTTGATATGAATGGGCGGGATTTATGGGATTATTTAACACCCTTTCACAGTTCATACAATTCTCACACAACTCTAACACAATTCTTTCAAACAATGTCTCGCAAGGATTTCTCCTAACGATTCCCAACTCACCGTGACTTCTCCCAACAATTTCTAACTCACCGTGACTTCTCTCAGCAATTTCCAAGTCACCATGACTTTGGCCAGCAATTCCCAAACTCTAGCACGATTCAGAATGCAACTGCACCGGTGAACACTCCACCGGAAGACATCTTTCCGGTATTCACATCGGAAAATGAACCGGTGCCCAATCAACCTGTTGTCCAACAACAACCAGATCAACCGGTGAACAATCTACCGGAGGAAAACCAACCCATTTGGAGAGGGTTGACTGATGAAGAATTTTATGAACAAAATATGCAAGAATTGTTACGTGTTGAATATGAGGAAGCAATGGAGGCAAGAGCTCGTGAGCAGCGAGCAAAAGCTAAACAGGATCGGCGAAACCGTCGAGCACAATGGCGATGGGAAATGGGAAAAGACCGTGTGCCAACGAGTGAGGACGATTCGAGTGCCTCCTATTCGAGTCATGGGGGTGGGTGTCCGATGATTCGTTCTATTGATTCGCAGTTTTCTGTTTAATTATTTTAGTTTTATGTTTAATTATCGTACTTTATGTTTCACGTTTAATGTGGTTTGCGTTTAAGTTTAATGTATGTTTAAATTTTAAGTATTAATATAAGTTGTTTTTATTAGTTATTAAATGAAATATTAGTTTTAGTTGATGGTTGAATTTGAAAATATTTGAGTTAAAGCTGAGTTAAGGCTGAGTTATTGTTGTGGGTGTTTTTTTATGAGTTAAGGTTAAAGTGTTAAAGCTGATGTGGCGCTGAGTTAAGTTGTAACTTGTGTTACTGATGTGCTTGCTCTAAGGCTGCATGCAGTAAGAGATATCGACCGAGAATCTCGATCGATCCCATTCGATCACCACTAGTGTGGCTATTCGGTCGAGTAAGGAGAAAATGAGATTTAAGTCGCATGCACGATCGATTGACATTTTCATTTTCTTTTGGAATTTGATACATGTGACCCTTTGAAGTGCAAGTTTAGAGGAAAAAACAAAAATAAAAATAAAAAATCCTACCATTTGATTTAGAGCCGTTTGGGAAAAAAAATATTAAAAAAAAAATCTTTTAAATTACCTTATAAATACACAACAAAACAACTCGTCTTAACCTCAAAGCCGATTTGGTGGAAGACATTTGACATTATTATAATCCAAACTAGTTTGGTTGTTTTGATCCTTACGATGACGGTTACCGCTCCGACAACTCTCAGACTTGGGATCACCCGGACTACAACTGAAGTTAGGATTATAATTGAAGTTTATATAATATTTAAGTTTATGTTTTCAATCTATGTACTGTTTTATTTTTATTAATGAAATTAGTGTTTTAATTATTAAGTTTGTAAAAAAAAAAAAAAAAAAAAAAAAAATTGAATTAGGTCGCCCTTACTGGGGCACTGAATCGCCTGCAGATCGCTGGAGAGAGAAAACTGACTTGGCAGGAAAAAGTAAGGGGATTGAATCCCCTTAGTGCAAGTAGCCTAAGTGCATGTTTCTTTTTTTCCTTAGTGAATGATTGACCCACTAACCATTTTATATTATTATTTTTGAGATGGGGCTTATAAAAATTCTTTAATGCGTCTATATCCCCAAGGGATGAAAACTCGCATCCTCCTCAATAAGAGACTTAGATAGACGTGAGACCCACATAACTTTTAGCTAAAAAAAAAGTAAACAACTCATAAGTCACGATATGATCGTGACATCCAAAACAGCAACACAACTCATGGCCATATTTGTGCAACTTTGGTGAGTTACTCATCATGCACTGTTCGTGACAAAGTGGGACCCAAAACCAAAAGTAATTTTTTTTTTGAGTGCGTGTGAAATATTTTAATGATATGTTTTTGTATAAAGCGGTTATTTTAACGAAAGTTGAGTGAAGGTGGCATCTACAAATGTATGGTGAGTGCGAGTGAGTGAAAATAAAAAAAGAGAAAGCTGACGTGACGCTAAGATGACGATGAGTGATATTTTACCACTACTTCTAGCCTAATATAAAAGTCGATCCACCCAACATGATGCAAAATTTGTACTTCTCAACTGACGTCGTATAACAAAAAATGTCGTACAAAACTTGATGACGTTTAATTGGTCAACTTATAACTTTACAAGTTTTTTTTTTTATTTTTATTTATTTATTTATTTTTTTTGGTTAAAGGACAAAAATGGTTATTATATGATCGTTCACAGTCTTCACACCAAAAATAAGATAGTCCTATCTCAGTACGTCATTTTATTCTTTTGAATGAGTATGAACAAGTTGACATGACTCAAAATACATTATACATTTGATATTAAAGTATTGCAACTAACTATTAACGTATAAATTACTAAAACATACCTTAGTTTCCTAAATATTTTGAGAGCCAGATTCCAAAATAGCACCCACTCAACCATGGTTATACACCATGGCAAAGCATGAATTATCATGTAACAAAAAGAGGGAGCCAGTAGAATCTCGGACAATAATACCAAAAGCGGCGTTAGGTCTTTGTAAGCAGCATCACAATTTATCTTCACCAACGATTCGTGGAGGGGTACCACTGCGGAGAAGGATATGATGTTGGATTAGGAGAACTTGTTAGAAAACCATGGTTGAGCGTATATGGAAGCTAAAGTGTTAGTCGGAAAAAGGGTAACATTATTATAAATGTGCAACGTATAAAAATTCCATTTTTTAAGTGAACATATATGTTGTATGTGATTTATCCTATACGTGATATAGACCTTCTGATATAAAAAATTTCCATTTTTCGAAAAATGGAGTTCTACATGTCGCAAAACTTTTAAACCTAGAAAACATGATTCATATGTCAAAACATAAGATTCGATTACAAATTTTGAATCAAAAATGCGCGGAAAGAATATTTTAATGAAGTGCGGGTGTTAACCCAAACACTCCTTTTGACCAGTAACTGTATAACCTTGTTCATAAACTTTCATATACAAAACACTATTGATTTGCTAAAGACTATTTTACTACTACCATTGTTTTGTGCAATTACAAGTTGACTATCGAAAGAGTGGTGTGAATTAGACGTTCATCACCTATTCCAACAAGCATTACCTTACCCTTCCAAAATCACCTTCTTTATCTACAAGCCCCATACACTTTATACATTTACAAAAAGGTAAAAATAAAAACGGTAAGTCATGATGGCTTAATGAGTAAAAGGTACTATCACATAAACATAAACATAGATACTACATGGCCCATTTCTATTTTTTTTAAACGGCGTCATATTATTAAAAAAAAGAACTAGCAAGGCACTAGCAATACAAAGGCGATTTAAGCCAATCAATCCAACTAATACAATTCTTGCCTCTAAACTTTAACTAAGAAAAGGAAAAAAGATGTTAGTTATAAAAAATGTCACATTTTCTCATAACATGAGAATTGAAAACGAGATTATTCCTAAAACACCAAAGCATCCGACATGTGGAAGGGAAAATGTCATAAGCTCGGTCTCTCTCATCCTTTGAAGTTCTCCACGAAACAAACCAAGGATCCCAATCGTCACAAGAGCTAAAAAAGCGGGATCTTTAAATCACACCATCCTCGGACTAGCCTCCAAATATTAGAAGCTGAAACACAAGAGAAAAAGGCATGGGAGTTCGATTCAACAAACTCGTTACAAACTGGACACATAATCGAATCGATGTCCAGACCACGAGATTAAAGGTTAAGACGATGAGGAAGCCTATCACGAAACATACACCACATAAAGATGTTAAACTTCCGAGGAATAGTCTTAAACCACCTTGTGCATGGGAGAGAGTTAGGAAGCATGCGATCATCAATATGTTTCCAAACAATGCTCACATAATACATACTATCCGTAGAGAGAGAAGAAATAACAGACTCACTTTCAACATCAATGTTTAACGAGCTGATTTCAACCAAAAGCTTGTTGAAATCAACTTGTGATCTCCCTCCATTCACCGAACTATGCCAATCCCACGACCAAGAGCCATTAACATTATGATCTCTGATCAGGCAGTCTTTATTTTTCTCTAGATGAAAGAATCTGTTAAATCGAATACAAAGAGGAAAGTCTCCAACCACATGTCTTTCCAAAAGCGAATCAGAGAACCGTCCCCTACCTCGAAGCGAAGAGAGTTTAAGGGAACATAACCGCTTAAATGCAAGTGGTATATCAAACTGACAATACGAGCCCATGACCCATTTGTTTGATAACCTTTAAGCTCAATACCCGCTTCATCACCATGAATCGATTTAAGAACTTTAACCCATGGTGCGGATGGAATTTTTAGCAACCGCCATCTCCATTTGAGAAGCAAAGAGTTGTTGAAAGCTTTAAGTCTACCCACACCTAGACCACCTTTGTCGAAAGAAGCCAGAATTTTAGACCATTTAATCCAAGCAAGCTTCCTTTTATCAATTGTAGCCCCTAAAAGAATGAGGCACGAAGAACCTTAATGGCCGCTTCAGGAGCCTTAAATACATATAAATAATAGATACCAAGGCTACCTAGCACCAATTTGATGAGAGTGAGGTGACCGCCTGACGATAACATGTTGGCTCTCCATCCTGATAACCTAGCTATAAAGCGGTCAATCAAGACCTTCCAATTCAAGATTCGGTTCATGTTCGAACCTATAGGCAAACCAAGATTAGAGAAAGGAAGAGAGATAGTCGAACAACCTGTAACTACTGCCATATGATCTACTTCAGTAGATGAAACCCTCACCCTAAAGATTCGACTTGGAAATATTAATTTTGAGTCATGAAGCAAGGTAGATAACGTTGAGAATACGAATGATATTATCAATATCATTTTGGTTCTATTTGGATAAAATTATGACATGATCAGCATAAAATAAATGAGATAGTTGAATACTAGGATAACCAACCTTAACTCCTCAAAACATATTTGCCATCAACCCATCCCTAAGAGTAATGTAAAGGCCTTCTATAATGATAACAAATAAAAACGGTGACAAAGGGTCCCCTTGCCTCAATCCTCTTTTTAAAGAGAACTCCAAAGTGGGAATTTCATTGACAAGAATGGAAGCCCTAGATGACACCAAACCCGCCTTTATCCAACTACGCCAAGTACTACTAAAGCTTAGCTTATCCATGACATGGTAAGGAAAGGCCAACTTACTGAATCAAAAGCTTTTTTAAAATCAATATTAAACAATAACAGCTTCTTCTTTTGCTTCTTATACCAGTCAATAACATCACTAAGGATAAGAGGCCCATCAAGAATTTGACGACCCGAAAAAAGGCAGATTGCTCATGACTGATGATCGAATCTATGACCTTGGATAGCCTGTTTCCTAAGATTTTCACAACAATATTGAATTTAAAACCACTAAGGGAAATAGGTATGAAATCTTTAATATAGAGAGGATTGGACAACTTTGGGATTAAAGTGGAGAAAGAGGAATTTGTACCTGGTGGGAATGAGCCAGAAGTGAAAAACCATACCATAAAATTCTGAATATCAAGCTTCATAAGGTCCCAATATTTTTTAACAAACATAAACGAAAATCCATCGGGGCCCGAATATTTTTGACTACAACAATCCCAATCCGCCTTTTTAATTTCCTCCAAGGACACCATGGAATCTAAATAAACCCGATCCGAGTCACAAAGACGTTTTGCAGTCGACATAAGAGGAAAATTAACGGAGGAGTCAAGACGTGAAAACTTGTCTTTATAAAAGTTGAGGAAAGCCAACTTTGTAGCATTCGGATCAGATATCCAAACTCCCTCGTGTAAGATTCCTTGGATCATTTGCATATTCCTTTTTGGACTTTATGATGCCATGAAAAAATTTGGAATTTTTGTCTCCTTCAACATCCCATCTAACTCGAGCCTTTTGTATCAAGTCCATGGATTCATGCTTCTCTAGATTATCTAGCTTTTGCCAAGTATTAACACGAAGCATTCTATCTTCTTCACTTGCTTGACCCTCGTCTATCTTTTCATCTAAAATCCTCAAATTCTGCTAATTTCGGTTTCTTTAGTGCGGGATAACCAAAGTTTGATCTGAGATTTGAGACCTTTAACTTTATCATGATGAGACAAAATTGAACCCTCAATAGTAGCTGAGAAACAATTCCAAGCCTCTTTGACAACGTCATGAAAATCACACTATCAAACCATGAATGAAAAATTCTGAAATAAATCGGACCAAAATCATTTTTCTTGCAATGCAAGAGAATAGGATTGTGATCCGACCAAACCCTATCAAGAGCAGTCACCTGCATATTTTCGTGCGTAAGGAGGACACTATCTGAGATCAGGAACCGGTCTAATTTACTTAACTTGGAACCAGATTTTTTCATCCAAGTGAACATTCTTTCTCCCATAAGAAGGTCGATTAAACCAACATCATGAATAAAGGAGTTGAAGATCGCTACTTCATTACTAGAGAAACAAGATCCGAACCTTTCTCTCGCATCTAACTTCATTTAAATATCCAAAAAGAATAATTTCACCTTCATTGTTTTGAATAAAAGAACGAAGGAACTCCCATAAATTAGATTTCTTAGGTTGAAGTTGCGGCCCATATATATTAATAATAATGTAGTCATCAATTGAGTTCATCCATTTGCCCTCCACAATAATATAGTTGTCGTTACACCAAATTCTTTTTTCGGTGAAAACACTGGGATCCCACATAGTAACAAGACCCCCAGATCTACCCCTAGCCATACTACATGCATAATCAAATTTGAAGTTTCTCCACACAGATTTAAGTTGAAAACAATTCCAACTTTTTCATCTTTGTCTCTTGGATGCCAAGGAAATGAATATTGTGTTTGGAACACAGCTCTTTGATCCACACATGTTCCTTACTCTTCCTAAACCCTCGTATATTAGTCGACAAAATATTCATTTATCCACTAGCGACACACCTATCCCATTAATCATCTTCCTTAAAGAACGTTTGTACCTTTTTACAGCATATCCCAACGCATCACCCACTTCAATCATCCTATTCATTTCATCAATAAAAGAGAAACCTTTTCTATATTTTAATTTATAATTTCTGTAAGAAGTTGAACATGTATTACCTCTTGACCTAGATGATGAATTCGATCCAGCTTGCCCGCCCCTGAATAGACTCTTGAAACCATGTGGGACAGAAACATCATAATCACTTTCCTTAATTTCCTCTTCCTTTGATTTAACCATTGAATCTTCCTTTTTAGAGACCAAAGAAAGTATTTCTCCTTCCTTAGTAACGGTTTCAAAACCTGGAGGTTTACCACCTGTTGCATTCTAATTGATTCTATCACATGACTAAAACCGGCTATCTCCGGTGCTAATACTACTACATGATCATAACTGGTTATCTCTGGTGCAATACTAACATGGCTAATATCTTGTTAACTCAGGAGCTAATATCGGCTATACCTAAGAAATGCTAACTTAACTAATATTTGGTTACATCCGGAGCTAATATCGGCTACACCCGAGCAAATGGTATCGTGGCTAATATTCAACTAACTCTGGAGCTATATCGGCTAGATCCAAGAAAAACTAACATGACTAATATTGATTAAAGTGATTCTGATGTTTGTGTCCCACCTTGGTCTCTTTGAAGCATAATATATACCAAACATCTTTACTACAATTTCTCTACTAAAATTATCATAATGGTCTAATTCACCTTTAATAATCAACCTCATATAAAAATAATAAATCATAAACTTACCTTGTTGAATAGATGTTCAACACTTGAAACCTCCTTTTCTAGTTTATCCCTAAATTTTCTAAAGCTTATTTGAAATTATCTTCTTTGAATTCGTTATGTGACTGATCTTCTTTTTCCCACTAAAATGCCGTTATAAAAGTCGTACTTTTGCACGTACGTAAGAATGAGGGAGTAAATTCCTGGATTAACATGTTATAAGTCCATAAGGGCATTCCTGTATCTTCGCACCATTTTTCTTACTTTGGCACAGTTAGTCCACATTGTGAGTTCCGTCACATTGAAGGTCCTTTTCAGTCAACTTACGTCTCGTTTTTGGTCATGTTCGATAAATACTAACTCTAGTAACTTTCTAAAGTTTCATAAATATTATTAAGAGTAAATTGCAAAAATCGTCCCTAAAGTTTGACCAATTTGCATGTTTCGTCCCACATATTTCGAAACTGCAAGGATCGTCCCTAAATTTTGGCTCGTGTGCATGTATCGTCCCTAAAGTTTTGGCCCCGTGTGCATGTATCGTCCCTAAAGTTTGACCAATTTGGGACGATATATGCCCCAAAAAGGACGATATATGCCCCAAAGGTTAACTTTAAGGACGATCCTTGCAGTTTCGAAATATGTGGGACGAAACATGTAAATTGGTCAAACTTTAGGGACGATTTTTGCAATTTACTCTATTATTAAGATATCCAAAACTAAAACTTTATATTTTGGAATGTTACAAGATGAAATTGTTTTTGGATCTCCAAATAGACCAACAGATTGTCGCTACCACTGATAGAATTTGGATAACTACATAATTGGAGAAATTATCATCAATAAAGCTTTGTATATGACGTAAGATGTTAGAGCCAGGTTGATGAGCCTTTGGACACTGTACGAGCCTTTGGCATCAAAGTGGAAGAATATATATTTTTGAAATTAATGTTTTAGACAATTATATATATATACTAAAAGGCAGTACGTGGTACTGTAGCAATCACTGTAGCTACAGTGATTGCTACAGTGATCGTAATAGTGATTTCGTGAGTCATGGCACTGTAGCAATGTACTGTAGCTACAGTGTTTTTTTTTTTTTTTTTTTTTTTTTTTTTTTTTTTTTTTTTTTTTTAAGTTAAATATTTAACAAAAATATTTTTTTTTCTTTTGCGGATATCGATCTTTTGCAAATTTAGTCGTTATTAACAAAAATAATTTTTTTCAATCGTTTTATTTCAAGTTTAGATTAACCACAACATTTCAGCAATAATTTTTTTCAAACGTTTTATTTCAAGTTTATATTAACCACAACATATCCGCAGCAACGCGCGGGTACCCCTGCTCGTTTACACCAAAGATAAGGATAACCTCACCTCCGTTCGTCATGTTATTCTTTTGATGAGAATGAAGTTTGACATTACTCAAAATACTTTTATACATTTGATGTTACTAAAATATTGCAACTTGTTATCATTATATAATGGTGACCTTAATCTCCATAAAAACAAAAGTAAAATAAAATAAAATAATTTTTTTCCTAGAAATATGATAATTAACATAAGATTATATGAAGTGAGTGTCATTTCTTTTTCACGTCTATTGCTTAGCATTAGCGACATGTGACCTTACTTCATATTTCAAATTACAAGTTTTATATTATTGGTTCCCTTTTATTTTAATTCATTTTTTTATTACCAGAACACGCGGGAGGTTTTGGTAAATTTCACAGCACAAAAAAGTAAGTAGGATTTACAAAACATGATAGGTACACAATTCTAACCATAATCTCTCGAGTCATCGTCTACCGTTCAATCTCGCTGCCCACCGTCGCTGCCACCTGACCAATCTTTTCATCTGTTTAAAATGAAAAAATATAATTCCATCTAAACAAGTTTTCAAAATTCTTAACTCCTCTCCAAAGAAGAAAAACTATTCTATTCTCTAAAATTCAGAAACGAAAAAGTAGGAAAGAATTTCACCAACTAAACGCTACCTAAAAGTTTCAGAAAAATACGGAGTAGACTACATTCCATTTTGAGTTTCCACCAAAAGTTTACAACCAAGTGGCATCATTTTGATAGCTAGATACATGGACTTATTTTACAATCCATGAGGATAGTGCCACTTGATTTTTGGAATAAAATTAAGCCTAAGTTTAGGTCCCTTATCATTTCTCCCACCAAAATACGAAGTAACAATTTTCCAAAGCTTGTAGACGGATTTTTTCTGGTACTGAAAAGAAACCAAAACAACACATCTATACTTAACGAAATACGTACAAACTATTCATGCCTATGATAAAAGTAATTTTGTATCACTAGAGTCGTCTTTTAATTTTTGAAAATTTTAAGGGTCTTTAACAAAGTTACATAATGATGCATTTTAAGAAGAAATATTACGTATAATAAAGTATCATTGTTTATAAGATGTAATAAAATTTTGAAGGCTATCATAAATTTTATTAGTAAAATTTATAAGAGTCAACAAAATTTATGTATATGAAGTAAAATAATATATGAAGATATCACTCCCCATAATTATAAACTAGACAAATTTTGAAGTCACGGTTGCCCACCTCTCACACCTGTCATGTGTATCACCTAGATAAAATATTCAGTGAGTACGTAAGAAAAATGCATTATGCGTGCAATATTTACACAAGGTCTGAAATTCTGAAATAGTCTTTTGACTTCCATTTGTCTTTCTAACATGAAAAACTCAATTAAGCAACATTTGTCCAAAATGACGGGTTTATTAGTTTTGAATAGTTAAACACGCAAAGCATATCCTGTGATGGTTGTTTTTTGACTTTTTACTATTTAATTTAGTCATTTTGTTGTTTCATCTCCATGTTCATCAATATCAAATAACAAATACAAAATATCTGTTCTTATGACTTATCTCAAAAACTAAATATTTAATGTTGTGGCCACATCAACCTTTTTAAAAGACATAGCTTTACCCGGTTATAATCTGAGTGACGATAAATTCAAATCCCATATTGTTATTATTATTATTATTATTATTATTATTATTATTATTATTATTATTATTATTATTATTTATTACTTTTTTTTTTTTTTTTTTTTTTATAAAACATCACTTTTATTAGAAACACATACGGTTTACAAGAAATTAGTGGGAAGCCGAGAAACAATCTGAGCCCCCACTCCTCTAGCTATACCGAAGCTAACCCTACTAAAAATATGAGCAGCAGCCCGTGCTCCAATATCTTGAGTAATCGAAAATCTTCGAATACGTTTTAATAAGGCTGCCGCATCCTTCTCAAGTTCTCCAAAAGAGGAGAATGAAAATGGGAGAAAACCATATCCCATGTCCGAGCATTTGGCCTCGTACTTGACGCGTTTACGTTGGGCGGCTTCAATCACCGCACGACCCGGCACAAAATCAACCATGTTATTATTATTATTATTATTATTATTATTATTATTATTATTATTATTATAAAATATATGATTTACAAGAAATTATTAGATAGCAGAGATACAATCTGGGCTCTCACTTCTCTAGTTATAGCGAAACTAATCTTACTAGAGATATGAGTCGCAACACGTGCTCTAATGTCTTGAGTCAAAGAGAACTTTCGAATACGCAATAAAGTCACTGCATCATTCTCAAGTTCCCCAAAAGAAGAGAATGAGAATGGGAGAAAACCATATTCAATATCTACGCACTTCGCTTTATACTTGACGCGTTACAATGTGCAGCCTCAACCACCGCACGATCAAGCACAAAATCAACCATACCAGTTTGCGTAAAGGGCGATAACCCCGTCAAATCAACACATACATCAAGTCCACCATCCATCGAGTAAAGCAACATATCAGCCGGACATAATGGTTTGTCTCTTTCTCCACTAAGCCCAATATCGACGTATTACTATTATTAGTATTAAATCTTGAACTCCTTATGTCTCAAAATATAAGTTCAATTTGACTTTTTGAATCGAATTTTCACATTAAATATTTTTGTTTGTATTATATAACATTTGATGAAATTTATACTAAATGAAAATACATTTAAAATATAATTCATTTATATATTTAGCATTAAGTATTATATAATACAAACAAAACTATTTAAAATCAAATTTTAATTCAAAAAGTCTAATTAGACTTATTTTTTATGACGAAATAGGTATTAAGTCGTCAATAAACTATAGAAAAGACATGAACAATTTATGAGGGACCATTTTTTTCGTATATTTGTCTCTTTTTTTTTTTTCCATCTTAAATACTTATTTCTCCGTGTAATTTCTGTGTACTATCTTAATCGCGTTTGGAAAATTCTTCACACAATATTCACCAATATTTTATTAATATAATATTTCACATGTCATACTCACCTCTATATAATAAGAAACTCATGCACCAATTCTTCATTTTCAAACAAATGGGTCGCACAAAAAAACTCAAACACCTCAACTCAATCATCAAAGACAAAGCCAAAATCCTCAAAGCAAAATTCTCGATCACAAATCACACCACTTCCTCTATACAAATCGCGGTTATACGCGCTACGAACCGTTCCACTCGATCACCTCCACGTCAGCATCACATATCGGCCCTTGTAACTTTTGGTCACACCACTAGCTACTCGGCCTCGGCATGTGTATCAACCATTATTAATCGCCTCCATCACCACCACGAACCGAATGCTTACGTAACATTAAAGTCACTTATAACGTTACACAACATGATATCTAGTGGCTCTTTTGTCCACCCTGTGTCAAACACTGGCCTCGGCTTTTTAAATCTTTCGAGATTTATGGATGATACAGACGCGCAATCTAGGGAATTTTCGTTTTGGGCGCAATGGTATGCGCGATATTTGGAAAATAATTTGTGTACTTCGACTATTATAGGATGTGATATATTTTTATCGAAACGTGAAGTGGAAAATAAGAGAGAGAAAATAAAATTTTCTATGTATATGGACTTATTCAAAGAAATAAAAGCATTGGTTTCGATGGTCGAGGTGATATGCACAGCACCAAAATCGTTACATTGTCAAACAAATGACATCATTTACGAGGTAATGAGATTAGTGGGCGAAGATTATCGTATGATACAACATCATACGATAATCCGACTCACCGAGCTAAACGAACGTGTCCAGAAACTCAACTCGACCGAGTTGAACGAGTTGACTCAGTGTCTAACACGTCTAGAAAGTTGCAAGGGTCGCCTAACCGAGTTATTTGTAAACCGAGGGCGAAACGTGTCGTTTTGGGACTTCGAAAGCGAGTTGATGGAGAAAGTTGTGAGGCTGAAACAAGAAAGGGATATGAAATCAGTGAGTTTGAAGATGATTGAGTATGTTGTTACCGAGTCGACTCAGTTGAATAATAAACAAATAAGTCGACCGTTGAGAATATTACCGTTGGGTTTATTGCCTTTTGGGCAAAGCAATAATTGGTCCAACTTTGAAAAGGTCAATCCAAATATTTGTATTGCTGCCACATGATTTTTTTTGTGTTTGCAGATATTTTAGTTTGTTATTGAATTTTAATTTTTTCTCGAGTGATTTGGTCATTTTATAATGCAAAAAGTTATCACAAGTAGATGTTAAATTGTATAAGAAAAAGACCATATCATTTAGATTGGAGAATTTATGAAAGAAATCCGGTTTTAAATTCCAAGAAATCACATGATTATATAGCCAAAGGGAATATGCCGCTAGAGGTGTCAGTATGGTCGGGTTGACCCGACCCGAACCCGATAAGTCTTGTCGGGTCGGGTTAAATCGGGTTGAAAAGGCTTATCGGGTTAGTTTCACCCGAACCCGGTAACCCGATATTGTTATCAGGTCGAGTTCGGGTTAGATAATTTTTGTTATCGGGTTATCGGGTCAACCCGATAAGACCCGAAAATCAATACAGTATTAATTCATAGTATAATTCTTTCATGAATAAATGATACATTCATCTGTTTATCCATGTTATAAAGTAGGGATGTTGACTAAAACTTATGATTCTAGATTTTTAGTTATGTGAGTCACGTATTTAAAACTAGGACCTGCTCATCTTTGGCTTTTAGTAAAATGATGACTTTCGAATAAACTAGGACCCGCTCATTTTTGGTGGTTTACTGTTAATTAATCGGGTCACCCGATAACCCATATCACCCAACCCGACATAACCCGACCTGAATCTCATCCGAACCCGATAACCCGACCCGATAACACCCCTATATGCCGTGCCTAATATCATCCCAAGCGCTCCTCTGTAAACAAATTGTGCACGCTTCTAAAAAAATGAAGTTTATAAAAAGATGGACATGTTTGAGGCAGATGTATGCACGTGCATACCTTTTCAAAAAACATTTGTAATACGTTCCCCCTTCAAAAATATTTTGAAAGTGCATGGCTTGTGACCTGTGTCTGCGTCCGCTATCAAGTTTATATAGGCTTTTTGACATTTATTTGCTCCTTTGAATACAAATCCTTAAAGTTTGTCTCGTTTGAGGCGAGAAATGTCGTTTGTTTGTATCGTTTTTGTCGTGGTTTTAGTATATAGTTGTCTTTCTCAAAAAAATCCATAATGTTTGTTATTGATAAAAGACGACTAGTATACAACAAAGCAGGTAAATTAGTATTTGGAATTATTGCAGTTTTCAACTTACCTTTATAATCATTAGGACTTTAACGGGCAAAATGATAAAAGTAAAAAAGCCAGCAATTTGAAATTAAAAAGCCTTGTTATATGGATTTGTCTTCAAATATTTAAACATCAAACGTATTTATAGGAGAAATTTGGTAGACTCATGATTTCTTTTGATCAATAACTTTTCTTTTTGATTTCTGAGCACTGAGTATGTTACTAAAACTAGAAGAAAGTAACATATATTAATCGTTTCATACTCATCTTTTTCTTCGCAAGTGACATGATTCCATCATTGATGCAGGATTATTGTTTTTTGAGAAAATTATCAAGAAGGTAAAAAAATCCAAGCTTGATCCGCTATATAGACACTTTTAGGATTCTTTTCCCATTTTAGTCATGCTCGTCTCCTCTCAAATTTTGACACGTGTCATTCTTTTGTATTTTTTTTCCCAAAAAAAGTACAAAAGAATGACATGTGTCAAGATTTGGGTGGAGTCGAGCAGTTGAGCAGCCAAAGGAATGACATGTGTCAAAATTTGAAGGAAGTCGAGCAGTTGAGCAGTCGAGCATGACCTCAAAATGTGTTGAAAATGACTATATAGTAGATCAAGCTTGGATTTTTCTAACTATCTTGTAATTTTCTCTTTTTTTTTCATAGGTAAATTCAGAACCTTAATTAACCTTTTTTCAGGGCAAAATGCCAAATTAGAACCTTACCTTTTCTTAACTTAAAAATATATTGGGCTTATATCAATTCAAATGTCTTGATTGAAATTATATATATATGTTGGGCTATATTATTAACTTATAAATATATTCGGCTTATATCAATTAAATGGGCTTGATAGAAAAACATATATGTTGGGCCAGAAGCTTATATTGTTAACTAATTGGGCTTATATCAATTGAAAGAAAAATATGTTATACGGAATTGGTTTTTAGTGCGAATGCTTGGATCAAATTGCATATTTAGAGCACTTCAAAATTAGGAGGTTGGTACTTTGCTTAATTATAAGCTAGCAATCCCTCCCTACATCTTATATAAAGTTTATATTTGAAATTTAATTCCTTGTGTTTATTTGTTTGAACATATAGGATTGTGATGAGAGCTCAGATAGTTTGGCTAAAGGGTTGCCTGTGGTTTCGATCTCCATTGGCGACGACGCAGATTTTTTGTATGGTGATAAGAGAGTCGTGAAGAAAGCAAATAGCGTGTTGTTAGAACGTATTGATATTTGGTGGCAAGTCGAGACTTGTTTATGAGTGTCGCTGGAATGTGGATACAATTATGTATTATTTTTTGTATTCTGTTTTGATATGTGCTCCAATATATTAGAAGTTTACAACTATGACTATGATAATTTATGAGAAATAAAAGACTTTGTTTAATATAACAATGAAACATTTAACGTCTCTTGCAATATTGCAATGTTCACCATGTTTAATCGACAATTCTATCAAATCTGATGCAACAAAAGTATCTTGGCCTATTTTCGAAGCGTAATAAACCTCTGACCATAACTTCTTTAGGTCATTATATAGCTTCGGTTTCGTATGTAATCTCTTGTAAGTCCTCTCGCCAAAAGTCCGCGAGTGATTTTTTTTTTTTTTTTTTTTTTTTTTTTTTTTTTTTGGATTTTGTGAGTGGTTTAAGTCCTTATAGTGTGTTTTATTGATATAAGACGACTGGTATGTAGACAAAGTAGGTAAATTAATATTTGGAATTATTGCAATTTTCAACTTACCTTGATAATCATTAGGAATTTAACGGGTAAAACTATAAATGTAAATACCATTGTTTTGAAGTTAAAAGCATTGTTTGTTATATGGACTTGTCTTCAAATATTTTAAACATCAAAAGTTTTTAGAGAAGAAGTGCTAGGCTCTTCAATTATCAAATTCAATTATAGTACTAAAAATCATTTGATGTAACTCAAATTATTTCTTTTAGGATTTAAGTAACTAAATAGCCACAAACTTTTTTCAAAATTCCGTTTTAATACGCAAACTATAAAAATATCATTAATTGCAACAAACTTTTATAGTTTTCATATATGCACATTTTCAAATGTTGTCATGTTAAAAATAATGGCACATGTAAGTATTTCCTAATATGATAACACAACAAAATATGCATATAGGAACACTTTATGAAAGCTCGTTACATCTGGTAATATTTTTTTTATTGTTCACGTACGAAGGCAAAACTTTGAAAAAAGTTATGTTATTTTGTGACATAAACCCTTTCTTTTATTAAGTACCCCGTTTGAATTTCTGAGTACTGAGTATGTTACTAAATTGAGAAGAAAGTAACACATGTTAATCGTTTCGAACTTTTGATACTCATTTTTACTTCACAATAATATACTTTTCAGTTAACATGATTCCTTTATTAATAGAAGGAGCATTAAGCTTAAGCTTTTCAAAATACTAAAATATATATTGGGCTTATATCTATTCAGTGGGCTTAATTGAAAAAGAAAACAAAATTACTATGTTGGGCTTGACTGAAAAAATAATACGATATTGGGCTCATAGGTTGATTTAAAAAAATCCAAGACAATTAGACAACGGCATACTTCCCAATTGTTTCATATTGTCTAACACTCTAACGTTGAAATAACAATTTTTTTTTTTTTTTTTTTTTTTTACACTAAATCGATCGATCGAAACAAATTTGGTAATTTACAATTTCAACAACCACGTGTTGTGGATAACATTTAAGCAAATCCTATCAATAACGAAAAATTGCGTCTAGTATTTTCATTTATTATTATTTTTTCTTTCTAACACAACAAAGTTTTAAGTGCCATTGTATATGGATTTTGGATTTGTAATTGGTTTAAAGAAAGAGTGCGTGAGAAAAATACGATAGCTTGAAAAGGAATTATCCGGTTAATGAGTTATGGTAAGTATAGAAATTATAATTTGTATATTGTTGTAATGCAAGAATATATCGGAAGCTCACTTGAGCATGTGGATAAAAAATATTACGTGTAGGTATAAACAATTGAAATTCTTAATATAGACCAGTAGCCCAAGTAGTTCACTTTTTTTAGACACGAATTTAAAAACGTTTAAATCTAGACATGGGCTACTTTTAGGTCTGTGCTATTATAGTTAAAATCTTAACAAGTGTCCACTTGCAAAAGTAAGTGGACACTTATCGAGATTTTAACTGTTGTAAGTAAACACTTGTCAAGGTTTTAACTATAGTAGCCCAAACCCAAAGTAACTCATGTCTAGATTGAGAAGTTTTTAGATTCGTGTATAAAAAAGGTTAACTACTTGTGCTACCGGTCTATATGAAGAATTAACCCTGTTTAGAAAGAGTGAGACCATTAAAAATAATATTGTACTAACATGATTTATCATGTAAAAGGATCTTAATCACTATATCTATATGATATTAGTTCCATTAGAGTTTGTCTTTGGAGTTAAGATGCCAGAATCAGATTATTTTTTTGAAGAGTAGAATCATATTATTTATTTCAACAACTTTACGTATTGAACCACTTGCAACGTGTGTATATATGAATTGAGTTTAAGAATGGTGTGCAAACAACGTTAAAAACTACATTAAACTAACATTGAGGCATTGAAATCGCATGCAACTTGTATGAATATAATGTCAATTTAGGAAAGTCTTTTATTTTATTTATTTTTTATTTTTATTTTTTTTTAACATCACTTTATTAGAACTTCAAATAATTTACAAGAAGTTAGTAGGAAGCCGAGATACTAACTGGGCTCCCACTGCTTTAGCTATCGAAAAGCTAATCCTACTAATGATATGAGCAGCAGCACGTGCTCCAATGTCTTGGGTCATCGAGAACTTCCGTATTTGCGTTAATAAGGTCACTACATCCTTCTCAAGTTCCTCAAAAGAAGAGAAAGAGAAGGGGATGAACACATATCCAATATCCGCGGACTTAGCCTTATACTTGACGCGTTTACGTTGTGCAGCCTCAACCACCGCACGACCCGACACAAAATCAACAATACCAGTTTGCGTCAAGGGCGATGACCTAGTCAAATCAACACATACGTCAAGTCCTCCGTCCCACGAGTAGAGCAACATATCAGCTGGATGTAAGGTGTTGTCCTTTTCACCACAAAGCCCAATATCAACCTCTTTATGAGCCGAAATCTCCGACCGAGAACATATGTCAACAAGTACATCACGTACCAAATTCTGCTGATGTTTAATACCAATAATACCAGCACAAGATACAACATTGTCCCCATAAATATCCCCAGTAAAGACCTTAGAACAAGCTGAGCACGACATCTGAACAGATAATAGGGGAACACCTAGCCGGTAACATAACACGCACCTGTATGTCCAAATATTCGATTTGGAAAATCTTAATAGTTAATACATGATTTAATACAGCATCGATTTGGAAAGTTTGTTTCGATTTGTTCGCGATTTAGAGTTAGAAAATGGAGCAATTTGATTGGCCAAATGACAAATCAAACATTCTTATTAGTTGCTTTTTCTGTCTCAAACTACTAGTACACTTTAGTATTTTTTATTAATCCAAATTTAATGCTCATTTTTAATAACAACCAATTAAAATAAGTCAAAGAATGAGAAAGTCAGATTGGCCAAATGACAAATCAAACATTCTTATTAATTCCATTATTGTGAGAGATAGAGAGAGTTATATAATATCGAGAGAGAAAATAGTGAGTTGAGAGAAAATTAGATAACATTCGAACCTTACGAAAAATCATTAATGCTCCTTCTATTAATAAAGGAATCATGTTAACTTTGATTAGATAAGTCAAAGAATGAGAAAGTCAGATTGCAAAGTGATCTAATAAGCCAAAAAAATGAGAAAATCAGATTGCAAAGTGATATTAGTTCTATTATTTTTTGGAGTTTAATTGAAAATCTTGATGACACTGGAATGAAGCGATGTCTACCTTTGAAAATGGGTATTTAATTAAGTATTTAATTATGATATGACTTTGCTGACTTGTGTTTTCCGCCGTCCCCTGTTTCGGTTTCCATTTAAATAAAATAATAATAAATCCTAAAATGTTGGGTCCATTAAGTCACCAAAGTGATTGCAAAGTGGAATCGATTTTAAGAATGGTGTGCAAACAACGTTAAAAACTACATTATACTAACATTTATGTATTGAAATCGCATGCAACTTGTATAGTCAATTTAGGAAAGTCGGTTTGTGTTTTTCGTCTTCTTCTTCATAATATTGTTATTATTATTATTATAATTTTTTTATAAAAATATCACTTCATTAGAAAATCATAAGGTTTACAAGAAATTTATTATTATTATTATTATTATTATTATTATTATTATTATTATTTTATTTTATTATTATTATTTGTTTTTTTTTCTCCTTTTTTTATTTTATTTTATAAAATCTTAATAGTTAATACATGATTTAATACAACATCGATTTGGAAAGTTTGTTTCGATTTTTTCGCGATTTAAAGTTAGAAGTGGCCAAATGTAAAATCAAACATTCTTATTAGTTACTTTTTCCATCTCATCACTCTCAAAATACAAGTACACTTTAGAATTTTTGATTATCTTAAATTTAATGCTCATTTTTAATAACAATCAATCAAAATGCTTTTAAATGACTGAGAATAATATTTTATTGGTTGACATTTAAAAACCTATTTTTCTTAAACTTTGTAAAATATGAAAATGAACATATAATAAAAGATATTTCGCAAAATACCATAAAATAGATGAATTTGAAGTAAAAAGTACCAACAAAAGCAAGCAAGAATTTTTGTTTAATACCTAAAAAAAAAAAAAAATTGTAACAAATATAATACTTTTTATAATCATTTACCCTATAAACTTAATCAAACATTCGGCCAATAGCCTTCTATAAGAATTATCTAACCGGTAGATTTAAATAAAACTTAATAAATCATCAATTTAGATTTTAGAGTCGACAAACACAAATAAAATCTTTTATATAATAAAACAAAACTTCAAGTAGGACTTTTCCATTTCAAAAAAATTAAACATACCTTATTTAGTAATAATATTATTTAAAAAAAAAAGATTATTTTCTTATTATGTAACATTTTATATTTATCCATAACACAATTAGAAGATAAATACAAAAAATATAGATAAGATGTAATTAACAATAGGATTAAAATTTTTAAATAATTAACTTTAATAATAAAAAACTATAATTAAACATCATAAATCAAACAAAAAAATATTAAATTATTTGTTTTTTAATAAATCAAAATATATGATTCAAAAAAATTTTTTAAAAAAAACCCGCTCGTTCACGGGCATTATAACTAGTATTACGGAGTACCAAGTTAATTGTAATCAAGACTAACCAGTGTTCTAAAAGGCGCGCCAAGGCGTCGCCAAGGCGCGAGGCGTGGCCTCGGCGCCACGAAATGGACCAAAGGCGTGAAGTCTAGGCGTCGTGTGAAAAGGCGTGGAATAAGGCGAGAAAAGGCGCGCCTTATCGTATGGCGTGGCGCCATTTTTAGAAAGGGATGATGTGGGCTTAAATTTTGGGCCTAGTAATTTCTAAACATAGTTCAAATTTTCACTTTATTTCTTATACATATCACTTTTTGTAAACTCGATATGCATATAAAATATAATATTATAACATAAATGATAAATATATAAATATTTTTTCGCCGCCTTAGTCACGCCGCAAAAAACCTCATGGCTTCGCCATGGCGCGTAAGGCTTGAGACGTGGCCTTGCCGCCACGCCACGCCATTTATAACATTGAGACTAACCATGTGTCTCACCGAAATCAAAATCACCGATCAAAGTATCAAACAAATGTACACCAAATTGAATTCATTACCTTGGACCCAACAATGTATCACCTTGATTTAAGATCATTTGAGGATCATTTTTTTTTTTTTACACACTAAGAGATTAATCTTCACCCTCAATCTTTATTTGATATAGTTGATTAGATTAATCACACTTCTACCTCCGTAAGCAGTCTATCTACTCCTTGGAAGCAGTCTCTTTACTCTTAGGCTTTGCCTGGGGTAGGGGTAAGTTCTGTCTACACTTCTACCTCCCCCATACCTCACTCTTGCGGGATTGGGTATGTTGTTGTTGTTGGTGGTGATAAGATTAATCACAACAATTTAAAAAAAAACCCACATTCATTATTTTTTTTTCTTTAAATATTAATATCTTTTAAACCGTTAATCGTTAAACGAAAAAAAATATAATGTTATAACGAGCATTTAATTATCTTTCTATAGATAGGTGTTTTGATATATTTTTGACAACTTTTTTTTCGTTTTTTTCACGTTTTTCTTTATGGCAAAAAAAATCACATGTTATATTATATATCACATGTGATATACACTAATATCATATGTGATTTTTTCGGCTACGAAAAAAACGTTAAAAAACGATTTTTTTTTTTTTTTTTTTTTTTTTTTTGTCGAAAGTATATTAAAGTGTCCGTCTATAGAAAGGTAATTAAATGTTCGTCGCGATGATGTAATTATTTTCTCTTAACGGTTAACGGTTTAAGAGATATTTAAATTATAAAAAATTGATGAAATATTAAAATACTTTTAATATTAACTATTGAAATCTTTTTAAATGGATGGTGGGGATGAGTATTTTGATATATAAAAAAAGTTTGATATTTAATATAATTCTCCTCTAATAACTACTGTATATATAAGTAGTCGGTAACACAAGGATTAAATAAAGGCTGCGATACACGAGTTAATAAATCAGTTAAGCCACTTTAACTTTGGTTTCCAAAACACACACCAGAATAAATCTTGATGTTCTTGAAGATGAGATCTGATTTAAACAAAACCATTGTCGGTTATTGTATCTAACGAAGTAGAAGACTAGAAGTGTATAACATGGTTCGAATGTTGTTGCGACTCGTTTACAATTTTGTTTTTCTATATATTTTTCTTTTTTTCTTCTTGACTTACATATAAGCTAAAACAAAGTAACATGAACGCATAATTTCTTTTAAGACACTTGATATTTTCTTCTTAAAGGCTTTAGCCACAATTGCGACTTTCAAGCTTCATTTGGTTTGAATCAAGCTTTTACAAACGGAGATATCTTGGCTACATTCCTTCATCAAAATTACACAATAAAACACTTAAAGACTCACAAAAAACTCAACGACCCATATTAAAAGAGTTGAAAATTGTAGGCAGTTAGTTACAAGAAATTGTAGCTAACATTTTTCCTTTTACAAAATGACAGAATTTGAACTGTTAGTTTGTTCAAGTTGTTTCAAAAAATAAAATAAATAAATAAATCTAGTTTTGTATTTAAAATAAAACCTATGAAAAATAAAATCTACATCAAACAAACCTTTACGTATAGTGTCGATTTATTGAAATTGCATGCAACGTGTGTGAATATAGTGTCGATTTAGGAAATTCGGTTTGTATTTTTTTTTTTTTTTTTAATAAAATCTTAATAGTTAATGATATTATACCATGATTTAATATAGCGTCGATTTAAGAAATATTGCTTCAATTTTATTTTGCGATGTAGTGCTAGAGGACGGTGCAATATGATTTGGCCAATTGAAAAATCAAACATTCCTTTTGGTTAATAACTTTTCATCATTTATTTCATTTGATTTATAAAAAAATAGTTTAACTGTTTTACTATGAAAAAAACTTAACTTCTTTTTGGTAAAATTAAGTCTTTTTTTATAGGAAACTAGTTTATTAACCCGTGAAATTCACGGGATTAAATTGAAAACCGTGAAATAGTAGTTTTGTTATTATTATAAAAAGAAAGATTTTTTATATCATGCGAATAAATAATATGTTAGATTGGATAAAATTCTTCTAACGTGCATTGAAATGTTTATTGTGTTAACCATTTATGCTACCAACAAATACAATAAAGTGTTGAAAGACTCGAAATTGAGCTCAAAAAAACAAATAAAACAACATATACCTCAAGAAAAAGATTCTTTTTCTAATGATGCCATTTCTTCAAATCAAGTTGCGTGATGCATTTGGCAAGTACCAAATTTGACTTGTCCAAATGATCATCATGCCTTACCTTTAACAAATGATTTGGCAAGTAAAAAAATATCTTATTTTTGTAAACGGGATAGTTGCTATGGTCCATTCAAGTAATTTACTCAAATGATTTTCCTCCCTATCCTTTAACAAGAGCATGGCCCAAAATGAAATGCACTTCCACCGAAGACCTTTTTCCCTAGTGTTGATTTATAACTGTCTCTTTCCACAGAAGACATTGATTTATAACTATGTCTCTTTCCACCGAAGACCTTTTTCCCTAGTGCTGATTTATAACAACATAGGCAGTTTCTTTTTTTGGGTTGGTCATCGACTGGGGCCTCTCAATACCAATTAATTATAATGTTCATTAATTATTATTTAATATAAGAAATAATAATAATACTTAAAGTCAAAACAATAATAATAATAAATAAATTAAATCTATTTTATAATCTTTTTAATTAGTTGAAACTTATAAATAAACACCAGTTTTTAATTAGTTGAAGGTTATGCATGAAGTCCATCTTGAAAAGGCTATAGTTAGTTTAGTCAACTTGTCCCGCGAGAATGAATCCAAAAGTCCAATGATTTATCAGACTAATGCTAGTGGTGACCACTTTCTCACCCAAGCAATCCCGTCACGTCAGCGCCACTTCAACTTTCCATCTCCACAACTCCACCCCAACCACAATTAGCTAGTGGTGACCACAAAAGTAGCCCCATAACTCCCATATTTACTCCCCAACCTTCAAAAATCACATAAGCAACCCCACAATTGTTTCGGTTGCATCACCAACCGAGTTTTGAAAAAAAAAATCATCAAGTGACGCGTTGCATTGAGGAGAGCTAGGGGAGAGGCGCGTTGCTTGTGGGGTTGCTTGGTGAAAACCAACGCCCATTAGCATTAGTCTCATACTCTCATGTACCCCTCTCCCTCTCTCTCACTGTGAAATGAGCAAACTTGTTATTTTCTACATCTTCTTATACATTGAGAATAAAATTTAGATCCCCCCTTAGAAAAATATACGAATGAAGTTAGAGTCAGTTGAAATGAAGTAAGCATGAGTTACCATTTTTAATCTAAAGCATATGACTAAATGAAAATATATAACAATAATACTCAAATAGTAATGAAAATATATATAACAATATATAAACTAAATTCCAGCACATTGTAATGTATTCTATTCAATATTATTCAACTTGTTTTTCTGGATTTGTGTTCCAGTTTCTGTTTTTTTGTGTTCCTAGTGAGCCAAATTTCAACCAAGGTTATTCTTGCGTTTGCAACTAACATGTTTACAACGTGTTTGTAAACTAAGCCTTCCACTGTCCTAACTTCAAGTTCCTCAATTGTAATGTTACTTGTGATGCAATAAGGGGAGAAATGACAAGTTGGAATAGTGAAAATCAGGTAAGCGGGTGTCGAATCAAACTTGATCATTCTATTTGTAAAGGCTTTAGCCGTAACTGTGAATTTTTCGAAATGACAAAATTTGAATTGTTAGTTTCTTTTAATGAAGCTGTATAAAAAAAATCTATTTTTGTACTTGATTTTCCATTTGTACATATAGTTTAATTGTTTTGCTATAAAGAAAGAAAACCACATTCGGTAAATATCTTCTTTATATATATAGTACTACGTAGTATTTGAATTTAATTGTCATGTGAAATAAGCTCCAACATGTTTGCCATTTTGGCTAGTGAAGTCTTATTCATTTCTATCCAAATTATAAAATGTCATATATATATATATATATATATATATATATATATATATATATATATATATATATATATATATATATATATATATATATATATATATATATATATATTAGTTGAAACTTATAAATAAACATTTGTTTTGACATAAATAAAAATAGCAAGGTATAAACTTTTCAGTTTGTGGAAGAAACATCGATATATATGACGATTTTTAAGGTTTATGTTGATTCAATATTTTTAACGTAGTGTCAAAACCCTAATGTTATAATTTTACACGGAGAGACGAAACAGTCCACGTGAGTTCTCTTGAAACAATGTTAACATAAGCATCGGCTTAATTTACTTTAGTTTCATTTCGTTTCCCTTATCATCATATCTCTCTTAATCTCTCTCTCACACGCACAATGGTTTCCCAGAACTCGTGCCATAGTAACGTTGGGGCTAACGCGTGTTATAATGAACTGTAATAACGCAGCCTAACGCACCTCCACGTCACCTTAACACCGTGGTCCAAGTTACCACACCGAAGGCTTTTAGAAAAATATACAAATAAAGTTACAGTAAGTTGAAATGAAGTAATAGGTAGCATGAGATACCATTTTTAATCTATAAAGGTTGACCTAAATGACAAAATATGAAATTAAAGCAAATAATACACTACTAGAAAAATGTCATTAGCAATAATTATTTTAACAATCATAGACAAATTGTTGCTAAATTGTGCATTTAGTATCTAATTTTAGCAACAAAATTGTTAACAAAGTTGCTATTTTTTTTTAGCAACAAAAAAGTTAATTGGTATTTTTACAAATGACCATAAATATTTGTTGCTAATTTAGCAACGACTAAGCAAATTTCATTGCAATCTATAATTAGCACCGATCGAATTAGTAACTAACACCAATTGATGCTAATTCGACCGGTGCTAATTTGAGAATGCAACGAAATTGCTTTAGTCGTTGCTAAATTAGCAACAAATATTTATGGTCATTTGAAGAAATAGCAACAAATTTTTTTGTTGCTAAAGAAATTGCAACTTTGTTAACAATTTCGTTGCTAAAATTAGATGCTAAATGCACAATTTAACAACGATTTCTCTATTGTTGTAAAAATAATTGTTGCTAATGACATTTTTTCTAGCAGTGTATATAACTAAGGGAGGGTGAAGAAAGAGGTGAAAGTCTTCAAAACTGATGATAGTTGCTGCAGGCTAGCGTGAGATGTTTGTTGACTGCGATAACCTTAGGCTAGACACAGTAAGGGGATTCAATCCCCTTACTTTTCCCTGCCACGTCAGCTTTATCTCTCCAGCAACCTGCAGGCGATTCAGTACCCCAGTAAGGGCGACCTAATTCAGTTTATTTTATTTTATTTTTTAACTACAAACTTAATAGTTAAAACAGTCATTTCATTAATAAAAATAAAACGGTACATAGATTGAAAATATAAACTTAAACATTGCATAAACTTCAATTATAATATGGGTGATCCCAGGTTTGAGAGTTGTTGGAGTCATAACCGTCGTCGTATGGATCAAAGCTCGCCAACCTCTCTGCTTCTAACTGAGCTTCCATCATGCTCAACTCTCGTTCTTTGTCAGAGTTCCAGCCACCATCATCAGCTACCACAAATTGTTGTGCAGATGAACTTGATGCACCTTGCACAAATTGTTGTTGTTGTTGTTCAACCATAGTAGCTTCCACATTTTCTTCAAAACTCCAACGAATCTTGTTTGTTTTTAGGGCATGTATCTGACTCACACAGCCACGCAATGCCTCAACAACGGCATGATCTTTACGAAATTCATCGTATAAAAACTGGTCGATCACATATTTTCTGTCGTCAGAAATTTGATCGCACTCTGTGTAGCGTGATCTCATTCGTTTTTTCAGTGTCTTTGCCAGCTCAAACCTGTTAATAACTTCGAAAATAGCTTCTTGACGAGCCGTTTCGTCTTTCTCAGCTTGGTTTTTGACCCAATTTTGAAATTCTTCGACGGTATGAGGCAGTTTATTACAAGTCATTTTGAATTGAAATATGTGTGAGATTTTGTTAATTGAAGTGTGTAAAATATGTTGTGTTAATGTGGTATTTATAGTGTGTTAATGTTTTTTTTTTTTTTTTTTTTTTTTTTTTTTTTTTTTTTTGAATGTAACGGCTACAAGTTGTTTTTTTTTTTGAATCCAACAAACATAAAATGGCAAAGGAAAAAGAAAGTAACTCGAACTCATGCTCGACCGTTTGGATGTTTTGTCCTACCTCGATCGAGTATCCACAAAAGAGTCGATCGACTCAGATCGATCTAATGAGTCGATCGTCTTAACCTTCTGTGTCTAGCCATACGTTATCAGAATGTTTGTTTGTTTTGATTTGATCTTACGATGATGCGAATGCAAGAATAACCTTACGATGATGCCTAAATGACCTTACGATGATGCCTAAATGACAAAATATGAAATTAAATCTCACAACGGTGCACATAGTTATATCACTTAATTATTTACAACGTGTTTGTAAACCAAGGTTATTCGCATTGTCTATTGTCTATGCACGTTTGAATGTTATTAAAGGCATCATCGTTCACAAAAAAAAAAAAAAAAAAAAAAAAAAAAAAAAACAAAAACAAAAAACAGAGAGAGAGAAAGGTGAAAGGGACGTGGACATTATTCACTTCATAAATAATACTCCAAAACTCAATTGTGTACACCAAAACTCACTTTCTCTCATTTGTATACCCAAAACTCTCACGCACACACACACACAATGATTTCCAAGAACTCATCCTCACAAATTTCTGGAAAATGGCTAGCTGAGTATCCACCTGATCAAACAGTATTGACCGTTGGAGAAGGTGACTTTAGCTTCTCTTATCGCCTTGTTGAATCCCGTAAAGGTGATGGTTCAAAGATCGTGGCGACATCGTTTCAAACAGAGGGTAACCATTCTGTCTTTTCTTGCATATTTTATAGTTTTTGATAAAACATTATCTAATTATGCTTTAAAAAAACATTATCTAGTTTTTCGACTTTAACTCTTTAAAGGTGTTGCCATACAGTTTCTAGTTTTTCGACACAATCTCGTCAAGGGTTTATCAATAATCTAGTAGAGCATGTTACAAATGTACCAAAAACTGTTATTTTGTTCTAAGATCGAAACCAAACCAAATTCGAGTTTGGTGTTCTATGATCTAAATTTGGTTTTGGTTTGGTTTGGTTTAGAATTTACCTCTACGATTTTTATACCAGGGACTTGGACTCGAACCATACAGTCCAACACGTAACAGTTGTAAACTTAAGCTGTCTTTAAAGCCTGAATTAAATCATCTAGTACTTTGTTGGACATTAGATATATGTCATATATTTCTATAAAAAGATTTCATCTTTGTCAACTTATCTCTCTCCTAAATGAAACACACATGCATATATACAAGCAAGGGTAAGCAGATTTAAAAAAAAAAACGAATTTGGTTTCGCTTGGGTTTTGGTTTTAAACCGAAAATCGATTTTGCGCACTTATGCTTTCGAAAACAGAATACACATATAGAACTTGGCGGATTAGGAGAGGTTAATTGGTGATTTAGCTACTCGTTAATTATTTCAATGAATATTTACATATATATGCCGTTCAAAAATTAAAAATAAACTCTTACCAACTAACTCGATACATACTTACATCATGTGTGTATTGTATTTTATCCAGATGCCATGAAGAAAATGTACGATGAGGCTGAAAAACACATCGAATACTTAAAAGCAAGTGGTGCTAAAGTTCTTTTTGGAGTAGATGCAACGACCATGGCGGAGAACCATGAGGTGCTTAAGAAAATGCGTTTTGATATAATCATCTTCAACTTTCCCCATGCAGGATTTGACGATATCAAAACTGACGATGGACAAAGGCTTTCGTTTTCAGAAACTCGCCCACAAGTTATAGAGTGAGCACATCTTTTCAGCTATTTTCTTTTTAAATGTTGAATTAATACATTAAAAATGAACATCCCTAATTAATTTTCGCGAGTTAAGTAAAAAACATTGCTTGTATAACCGTAGGAAGCACCAAGCCTTGGTGAGAAACTTTTTCAAGAACGCCGCAAAAATGTTGACTAAAGAAGGCGAGGTACATGTGACTCATAAGACTAACCATCCTTACAACAAGTGGAAGCTACCTGAATTGGCAAAGGAAGCAGGCTTGGAGGAATTATTGGATTCTGGTAACAGCTTTGTTATCGAGGAATATCCCGGATACAAAATCAAGAAGGGTGCTGGGAAAGGCGCACACAAGAAATTCAAGCTAGGAGCAAGTGCAAAGTTCAAGTTTAGGAAGATTAAGTGACGAACTTACCATCTTTGGATGCAGTATCTGTATGTGTGCTATGGAGATCGAGCTGTCGTCACTCTTCACCATCTTTCGAGACCCATTTCATGAATCATGCTAAGGAATAATTAAACTTTCAGGTTTCTCTCATCATAAAATGCATTGGAAAATAACGATTTTGTTTTAGTGTTGCACTTGCTAGTTATAATGGCTGAGTTGTTCGTATACTTTATTATGGCATGATCGTTCAATAATTATTGTCTTTATATACTACCTAGCTAGCTTGATAAATCTATATATTTTGTATGGCTGAAAAAAGTGTAGTAGTAGTACTAAAACAACGAGTGTATGCTAAAAGAGAACCAAATACTTTGAAGTTTGAACAACTGATACGTGAGGAACCACAAAATATTGAACTACATATGGTACGTATTACTAGTAGTTAGGGCAAATGTCACAAATAAAAACCCTATGCATGTGTTTTTCGATAGTGTAAGAATCTTGACTCTTATTTAGGGCTCCCTTATTTTATGGCAAATCTTGACTCTTATTTTAGGGCTCCCTTACACTTTCGATAAAAAGTATATATTATTACATGGCCCATTCATGTGGGTCTAGTTAGCGTCCCCTTTCCAAGTTTCCCAAATTTCATGATTTGGTTGTGTCTTGATTTTTTATTGGTACACTGAATTGTATACATTACATACTTGTATAGTGCTTATAATAAGAAGTGTTTGTCTGACGAATCACTCGCCATTCCTATGAAAGAGCTTCAGTTGGATGATAAACTCAATTTCATAGAGGAACCAGTAGAAATCATGGAGCGAGAGGTTAGAAATCTAAAACACCACCGAATTCCTATCGTTAAGGTACACTGGAACTCCAAAAGAGGACCAGAGTATACTTGGGAACGATAGGATCAAATCCGTGCTAAATACCCACATCTATTCTCACCTTCGCCTACTAACCCTTGCTAAATCTCGGGACAAGATTTTATTTTAGGATGAGAGACTGTAGTAACCCACTAACTTTCCCCTTAAGCCTCCCCTAGGTTAGCTATGCCTCACTAACTTAACTTAGACCCTCACTAAGCACCCTCTAGGATTAGAAATGCGTACATCATTTTCCCGAGTAAAATTTTTGCTTTATTACATCTCTATTACCTATATGACTCTTAGACCTGCTCACGAATCAACCTATCCACAACACCACTATGTTTACCTGCTTTAAACATCCAGGTATGTCAAGTCTAGGTTATAAACACTAATGCACTAAGTAATCTATCATTCTAAGATACTATATCTATTAGAAACCTTAACAAATCCCTGATTACACCCTATGTGTTTATGGTTACCTTTAAAACCCTAGACTTGACATACCTGGATGTTGTAATCTATCATTCTAAGATACTATATCTATTAGAAACCTTAACAAATCCCTGATTGCACCCTATGTGTTTACGGTTACCTTTAAAACCCTAATTGCTTATCCGAACTAGTTTGAAAGTGTTCAAGACTTAGGTATAAGTTACTATAGTAACTTTAGGATATCTTAGACTCCCTAGACCATAGTACAACTCCCTAAAACTTAGGTACAAGTCCCTTAAGCACAAAATCATAACTATGGTTTACAAGTCCCAAAACTAGGTTAAACCTTCCCAAAACTTTCCCACAAGCCACCAGCACTTAGTATAAGCCTCGTAGGACTTAATCTTAGTCACTAAACACTCATAGGACCCTAATCTAGGCACAAAACCTTAGGCTAGACCCAAATCTTTCACTAACCAAAACTAGGTCAAAATTAAAACAAAACTAGTACAAACCTAACCTAAGCACCTCAAGATCCTTAACCAAGCACCCCAGCACCTTACTCATACCAAGCTAGCACCCTAACACCAATCAAGCTACTACACAAGGTGGTGGATCACCTCCTTGTGACCACCATGTTCCGCGACCCAACCACCATCCTCCCCTACAGCCCCCTATCTAGTATTAGCTGCTCCTTATCACTCCTTTAGGCCTCATTAGTCACTCCTAGCTCATATTACTCACCCCTCCCCCTCCTCGCCACCTCTACCTCCCTTTTCTTGCTCGACAATCCAAACGAACCCTATAAATAGCACCCTTTCTCCTCCATTTCACTTCACACCTTCCTCTCTTCTCTACCTCACTTAATTCTGTAGTACTAAGTCCCTAGAACCTTTAGGAGTCGAGTAGAATAGCCTTGATCCTAGTTGAGTTCCCTTTCTAGTCGAAAACCCTAGTTTTGCCACGTTAAGCCTTCCACGACCTAGGTAAGCCTAAAATTTGTTCCTATTAGTCTTAGTACTGACCTAGGATAGTTATAGGAAGCCTTAGAACCCTTGCATGAGCCTTGAACCTTTTCATTTTAAAGTTTTCATTTAGAAACCCTAATTTTGGAAAAATACATGTTTATATGCTAAATTGCCTTAACTTGTGCTATAATCTGATTTAGGAGACTTAGTTAAGTATATATTAGCTAAACATAAGCTAGAAAACTCTTTTGTTATATTAGATTATAGTTTACATAAAGTTAGGACTAGTTTTGCAATAGCTTTCATGCATAGGGGTATATATGATAACTTTCTAAAAATACTAAGGACCATTTTTGACATAACATAGAAGTATAAAGTATAAAGACCCTTTTTGCAAAGTTCTAGAACCCTAGGATAGAAAGTAAAATAAGTTAGAAACTTATAAGGACTAGTTTTGTAAATACTATTAAGTTAAGGGTATAAATGGTAAATATAGAAAGTTAGTATAGTTTAGGGAATATTTCTGCCATTTCTATAAAATATATAAGTATATGGACTAGTTATGTGAAGTTTAGATGGTTAAATACTTAATATATAAGTTTAGGGTAGAAATTGTAAATATGTGAAACTTGAAGGGTATAAACGGACTATTTTCATATAAATAATAAAAACCTATTTTTACTTAAAACATAACACAATAATAGGGAGTTTTATGTGAGGAGTTTCATTTGGGTAATCGTTTCGACGAGTTTGTTGGGTTTACGAATTAAAGTGCCTCGGCTCCTCAAACATTTACTACATGACTTCTGAATTATGATAGCACGAACGGTGTTATGTATACCTAAATGATAATAACAACATAACTCAATATTAGGGAGCTTTGTGTTAGGAGTTATATACTTCTAAATTATGATGGCCCGAACAGTATTATGTTGGTAGCATAATACAATAGTAGGGAACTTACTGTGAGGAGTTATACTTCTGGATTACAATAGCCCAAACGGTGTTATGTTATAGATAAAGCTAGAAACCCTAAGTGTAATTACTTGAAAACCTAGAAACTAAAGACTTGACATACACATACCTACACTACCCCCAGGATACGTGAGTCAGCTGTCTAAACCGCTATATCACTTGCCTTAGACCCAGGTGAGTGTTCATAGCCTCACTTTTAAATGCTTTACAAACCTCGTGAGGGGATACATGCTTTAAACCGAATACAAGTCTTTTTCTTTGGTTGTTGCACGAGTGTTACTTTCTGCCACCATTACATAACTAAATTCATGAGCCATAATCACTTGCGAGTGAACGCGAGTATAGTTGATAGATCTATTGGAGTTTGACAACTCCCGTTGGTTGCCCCAGCCGGCCACCAATAAATACTATACCTGAAACCCCTAAGGATTAACTTTGGCAAGTTATCCTTCTAGTCCCCTCATGGTTTGGTCTGCAGACCCCATGACCCGGACTGTTAACGTGCGGTTTCATAAGCTTAGTGCAACATACCCTTCTCTTACATAACTTTTTCTACCGGGGTTAAGCTGAAACCTGTGGAGCTTGTATTCACTCTATCTCTACCTAAACCTATGACTCTCACTCAACCTTAGTTTTGACCTTTAAGCATGTTATCCTAGGTATATAAGCCCTTTAGGAACCCATGGCACGGAGTGGCGCTGAGCATGAGGACGTCCGAACTAGTTATCATTCACCCACTAATAACATAAACAAAACGTACCTTAGGGACCTCTCTTTTGGTAAAAGTATAACTTTTACTATAAAACTCTGATAAAATAAACGAATGATAACACTTTTTATAAAAACGTCTCTTTTCGAGTCATTTTCTATATCATGTCTTTGTTCCAAAAAGTGATACCCCAAATCTATATTCCGCTGTGATCTATCAAAAATGGGAGTGTTACAAGTGACCTAATCACCTCTCTTATATTATTGGCTTTTCAAAGCTTTGTTGAAAATTCTTAAAATTTTATGTATTTATGAAATGGACATTTATTTTAAAATAGAGGAAAAACTTTCTTTTTAAATGATTCTATTTTCGTTTTGCTTTTAGTTTGCCTTGTAGAAGTGTGTTAGTTTGGCCAATCAGCTCCATTGTTTATAATATATATATATAAAGAGAAATACCTTTGGTAATTAAAATTTTTAAAAATGGATACTGTTGTTAAACTAAAATATTATTAATTATAAAAAGAAATGTAATATATTAAATATTTAGATATTTAATTAGAATTTATACCTATAACTTTTTTCGCACTCACTTACTTCATACCCATAATCTTCTAGTTTAGAAAAACACGTGCTTTTCAAATTTTTATTTTTCATTTATAGCCCTTAACTTACATCAAATAATGTTTATATATCCTTTTTTATTTTCGACAATCAGTTTATATTTTAATCAACTATTAAAAGAAAAATGTTTATACATCCTTTCTTTAATTCCAATTTTAATATTATATTTTAAACACTACTAAAAGAAATATGTTTATACATTTTTATTTTTATCAATATTTCATTTTCTATTTTAATTATTTTTTTTAGTGGTTGGCCGAAACACCCATTGATTTATTTATTTAAGGCAGATTTTGAAAATGGAACAAGTTTAATGTAACGAAACTTGCTCACGTTTTACTAACTCTAATCTTTATGCAAATGTATAAATAATTTATCGCAAGAATTGTTTTAACCTTTAAATAAATATTACAATAATGAAAAGTTAAATAAAGAAGTTAAATATATAAGATGTTATTTTCAGGTTTTACAACTAAATATATGATGTGTTGTTATTATTATTTTTTTTTTTCTTTTTAAAAAGCTGATTATGGTTGGTATCTTAAAGGGGTCATTTGGTTTAATGATAGGAATAACAATTGATATGAGTTTGATAGTAGTTGTGCGCCCTTCAAAAATGATAGATTCATGCAAAGCTCTTTTGCCACCTTTGATGTATGCCCAATATATGAATTTCAATATACCGATTACCATAAAACAAACATATATCATTCTCATACTTATTCCTTCATTCCCATAGGTTCAAACCAAACGCACCCAAAATTTTACTTTGTTTCCGTCTATAGTTATTGAACATTAAGGGTACGTTTTGTATGCTGCCATGAATTAGAATGGGTATGAGTTTGATACTAGTGGTGAGCCTTTCACCTATGATAGATCAATTTCTTACTCTTTTGTGATATATAAAGTATATAATAAATTAATCATTCATTCTCATAATAGTGGGCCACTCATCTTAAACAAACATCATGCATCATTTTTATAGTTATAGTTTCATTCTCATAGTGAGATACCAAATGCACTCTAAAGTCTAAACCATACAAGTTAAAGTAAAATATAAGAGTGTAAAAAAATTTTGAAAAAATAAAGACGCCTATAACAATGCATCATTGTGCAAGTTAAGAAGGGTCTATATAAAAAATTCAAGGAAACAATAAGCAAAGATAAATAGATAATAACGTGGAAAACGGGTGGACCAAATTTGTCAGCAAACCCCATTCTATCAAATAAAATATAAAAGAACGCAATTTCACCAAATATAATAGAAACGATATTAAGGGCCCGTTTGGTTGGGGTTAATGAGAATAAGTCTATGACTTTGAAAGTCATTGAATGTGTTTGTTTTGTGGGTTCGGTAATAAAATGAGTATATCATTGCTATAGATTCATTACCCATCAATTTGATGTATATGAAATCCATTCCCGTAGGCTCATATCTTTTCCACTACAAAACTCAAATATCTATACGCTTTTTCATTCCATATTTTTTCATTCAAACATAAACAATCGTAATGATACACTTTTTCATACCCATTATCATTCTACCTCATACCAAATCCGATACCCATTGTCATTCCTAGCAACAAACCAAACGGGCCCTAAATCATTTTTACAAAAGGAAAATGATTGTTTTGACCAACAACTATGTACTATATAATACTACATTGAGAACTAATTAATATGAATTAAGGGAGGGAAAATACATACTCTGTAATACATTGAGAACTAATTAACATGACTAAAAGATTGACATGGCTATCTGGTATGTCTAATTATATGTTTAAGCTTATGTGTTAGTATTCTGTTAGTGACATCAGCCGCATCTATTTAGGCATATAATTAGTCATATTTTTAGGTCTTCAAATCATTTTCCTAAGGGCATCCACTATGGATGAACCTATTAAAGGTTTATGAAATTGCCACATCCTATAATGTCATTAATTTTTAAAACTTTTTATGTTATGAACCCATTGTTACTATGGATAAACCTTTTGAGGTTTATAAAATTTCTTCAACATTTGAATGTCATTTATTATATAGTTGAAAAGAAAAAGAAATAAACATTTTTTGGACCTCTCCAAGATCCTAGACCTTTTCATGCCACATAGGCATGAAATGGTTCCTCACTATGATACAAAAATTCTTGGACCTCTTCATAATTGTTTAGACCTATTCTTAAACTTCCATAGTGGATGCTCTAATACATTTGTCAAATGATTTATGAAATTAGACATGTATTTAGGCTTGTGCTACTAGCCACCTATTAACATTAAGATTTGTTAATCATTTTTTCAAATCAACAAATCAAATCAGTAGGTAAATAAGTAGGCATGCATTGTTATTAGGAACAAGAATCATTTTCCGATTACCTGTGTTATAAAACCGGAGTGAGGAAGAGATTGACTTTGTATAGCTCGACCAAATAACTTGCTAGCTTTGAGTGCTTTCTATATATGTGTATATACTCGATCGGTCGATAGCCATCCAAACCACAGTGCAACTCTTGGACGTGACTTGCTCAGAGAACTAAATGGTAAAGCCATATGCATTCACCCCGACTTGATGAACACCGGCTTGGAAAAACCCGCTGGGCGAAACTAAAGGCTCGTCATATTGCTTGCTTCTTGTTAAAACATGGTCTAAGGAAGAGGTAGAAGAAAATATATGATATTGACCATATGGTATTATTATGGTCTTTTTATATTGCTTTAATTTGACTATATGAATATTGAAGTCATATTTAATTAATATCTGAAGTCATTTGTTTTCTTCTTACCTACTTCATAGACGGATCGAAAAGAAATCATCATTACTGTTAAATTAATAAAGCGCGTTAATATAACTTTGGTTTTAAACTTTTTAAACAGCAAAATATTATATCAAATACCCGGATAACGAAATGCCAGAGAGAGGTATATATTCTGTTTTGTTAGATGACGGGGTAATATGGCTTCCAAGGGTGAGTTATAACATAACACAGGGAAGTTAAGGTGCGTTATGCCTTACCGGGTCTTGATGGCAAAGGGAAGTTAACGTGGTGAGTCATAGGCATAACGCACCGTTATGCTGCATTCTAATTAAAAGAAATTACACTTTTGGCCCTTGTAACATGACTTTTGGGGGTGAGTTATTTGATAACGGTGGTAACATGACTTTTAGGGGTGAGTTATATGATAACGCAGGTGAGTTATCTTACCGCCCCTTAAAATTAACGCACCAAGTTATGGTGTTTAACGCTGACGTGGCGGTGAGTTATGGGATAACTCACCGTCATGTTATCGAGTGCTCTTATTGTTATGTGCTCCAATATATATTACTAGAACTATGTGTTTTTATGCAAATTAAAAGACTGTTTAATATAACAATAAAACATACGGAGTGTAACGGATCTTACATTTGATTATTTGAATAATCAATACATACCCAAAGCATACTTAAATGATACTGTATTACATAACGGTTTGAACATACGACAGTAATGTACTAATGTGAATGTAACCTCAATAGTTGACTTACGTAACTCGGTACATATTAGTTTACAAAAGATGGTTTATTTCTCTCTCAAAGCAAGCACGTTCGTGATATCTTTGTCACACACAAGATGGCTCATATTGTCATCAGCCCAATGCAATATTCACCATGTTTGATCGATGCAACGAAGTATCGAGAAATTTATTTCAGCACGACCATATGTTGCTTATGCCACAAATTGCTTGTCCAGATCATCCATGATCCAAACGGCTATTTTTAAAGTGTGATCAACCTATGACCATAACTTCTTTTTAGTCACTAACATTGGGAGACGCTTTGAAAATGGGAGATCCACCTCAATTAGGAAATATACCTTGGGTCGTATGTAATCTCTTGGAAGTCCTCTCGTTAGAAGTCCGTCTCACGCTACTCAAGATGCATGGATCAAAGAATGTGGCCACATCATTTCAGAATTACAGTTAGGTAGCATTCTTTATTTTTATTTTTTCCCCCTACTCTTAATCACTTTAAAACCATAAACATGCACCCTAACAACTATTCTAGTGTATCCATTTTTGTTTTTTGAACGGCAATTTTCATTGAAAAAAACAAACAAGACACTAAAGAAAAATATGATACTAGATTCATACAAGAGATTATTGGGTCACTGTCTAAAAGGACCAAAACTCTGTACTTGACGACCACGCATTGAAGCATAAATTTAAGAGGCTGTTGTAAACTATCGAATAACTCCAAGAAAGTAGGCCAATGATAATGTTAGGACAATTGACCACATGGCCCACCACCTCAAAATCCGATACAAAACATCGACCGAAATAAAACATTCCTTGAAGAGATGTTGGTAAGATTCAAGATAACCGTTGCATAATTTTATAGAGTGCACATCTATGCCTCCGAAATGCCACCCCAGAAACCCATTAGCCATCCAAATTACATGGTCACAAATTTAATTACCCTCATGAGATCGAAAGGATAAGAGGTCGATCATGTATATATGAAAATTAAAGCAAAAGCAGGTACATCTAGTTGATGCAACATTATATTGCAACATATTATTTGTTAGGTCTCTTGGAACTTACTAGGAGTTTGTCATGCTTTTATTAGGTTCATTCTTGTAAAGACTCTAGGAACTGTCCGCCTTGGATGCATTGGCACGGGTAGCAATCGAGTCGGGTTGGCGGGCTGGTATAACCCCCAATCCAAACTCGACATGTGTTTTACCGTATAATATATATATTCAAGTAAACAGATCAAAACGGTGATTTAAATAACTATTAAAAATGAACTACTTCAAGATCACGGTTAAAACTTCTATGTTTTCACTTTTAAGTTACGAGTTTCGCTCATCACCTTTCTTATCAAAAAATTTGCTTTCATTTATTTAAGGTTTATATATTTAAACGGGTATACGGGCTCGTTCGTTCAACCATTACTCAATTAACCCGGGTGGAATACCCTTTACCAAAAAAAAAAAAAAAAAAAAACGATAATCAAAGAGTTTGACATATTTTATGAACCCAAAGTTTATATGTTTGTGACGTACGTGTTCATGTCATTTTTCGTGCATGTTTCTGTTATGGTCATATTGGTTTTTTTTTCAATTCCATTGAACGAGATCGATCTCCTAGTTACAGAATACATTTAATTAATAGATGAAGATTGGTTTGGTTTTAGAGTCCATTTAAAATTTCATCTTAGTTATAGAGATTTCTTGACAGCTTATGGGGGGTGTATCAAAAGTTCAAAACCCTACTTACTTAAAATGAGAGATACGGTTCACTAGCTTACCTCTTTTGTTATACGTAGTATATGGTATATGAACTAACGTTATGTTGCTTAAGATATGGGATTGGATATGAATTGAGTTTTGATTTTGTTTTTAAAGGATGTTAACAATAAAATACTTCATCGGAGATATAGTTATGCCTTTTTCATAATATAAATTTCTGATAAACCAACCATTTAGAAATATTGAGAACTATAAGTAAAAAGGCATAACTGTATCTCAAGTGTGTAATAAATAGAGCTACTATATTTACTATCATATTTTAGAATTTCATTAATATTATAACATAGTCATCGAGCTCTCTGATACAATTATTTATAACTGGTATTGGCATCTGGGACGGAGTCACGACTAAATATAATCGGGTGAAAAAAAAATGATAAATTATAAAAATAAAAAAAAATTATATTTGACACTGTTTCATCTTCTTGGTAGAAAACATTTTTTTTTTTTTTTTTTTTTCATTTTGAGGGTAATTTTCTTTCAAATTCATCATCTTTAGGGTATTTTGCAAAATTTTTGGACATTTTTGCCCCTTTTAGCTAATACAATTTTTTTTTCCGGAAGGGCAAAAATGTCACATATTACCCTAAAGATGATGAATTTGAAAGAAAATTACCCTCAAAATGAAAAAAAATTGTTCGCTACCCAGAATATGAGATAGTGGCAAGTATAATACTTTTTTAATAATTTGCCTCAAAAAAATTGAACACTAATACTAGAAACATATTTCGATGGACCGGGTGCATTTAAGATAATTATAGGAAAAATCAATGGTTTTTTCAAAAGTTAACATTACATTGGAAAAATCCATGAGGTGCACGGGCACCCGCGAAAACCCCCGGCTCCGTCCCTGATTGGCATCATCTAGTGGGTGAACATTATAAGGATCGAACCAGGTTATAAAAAATAGTGAAAGAGCTATAGCTCAATATTTAAGTCAATTCCCAAAATATATTAAGTGATTGTTATTCTAAATCTTGTTGGATTGTTTATATATTTGATCGGTGAGTCTTACCAAAGTGACCCATCTATTTCAAGCGGTTCGACAAGTTGAACCAAACGGTGCAACCTTGTTTCCAAATCTATTTACACCTCATATAACAATGATATTAATTATTTCCCCCCAAAATATATACGAAACAATCACGTTTCATTTAGTTTTAATAATATTAATTTAAGAAATTATTATGTGTAATTCATTTAGTTCTAATAATATTAATTTAAGAAATTATTATGTGTAATTGGAAATATAGTAGCTCTACAAATATGGTTTATTAGACACTTACGATGAAATTAAAAGAACCAAAAAAGAAAATAAAAAAAGCATATGGTTAAACGGTTTAACGATTTTGACATGGTTTATACATTAGTAATTATGATGAAAGTGCTAGAAATAAAGATAAATTTCGAGTGTCTAATAAATCATGTATAAATCGTTAAATACTCAAAACTTATCTTTATTTTTAGCAGTTTTATCATAACTATTAAATAAACTATGTTAAAATGGTTAAACCATTTAACCTATGTCTTATTTATTTATTTATTATTTTGCCCTTTTCAATTTCATAGTAAGTGTCTAATAAACCATAATTGTAGAGCTACAATATTTCCAATTACTCATAACTATTTTCTCATATTATTAGCATAATCATCGATCTCATGATCCAACAATTTATAGAACTAAATGAAACGTGATTATTACGTGTATATTCTGGGGGAAAATAATTAATATCATTGTTATATAAGGTGTAAATAGATTTGGAAACTATTACCGTTGTTTTTTTTAAGTGTATTTTTATAAAGTATTTCTAGGTTACCATCTCTTGAAAAACACAATCAAACCTCAATTCCATATCGAATCCCATACCTTAGGCCACATAATGTTAATTCTCATTTTCTCATACCATAAGTCCATAACGCAAAAGTTAAGCTAGTGAATCGTATCTCATTTTAAGTAAGCATGGTCTTGATACGCCCCCATAAGCGGTCACGAAAACTCTATAACAAAGATGAATTTTTAAATCGAATCTAAGACTAAGATAATCTTCATCTATTAAATGTATTCTATAACTAAGAGACCTCGTTTGAGAAGTATATGTTCAAAACCATTTGTTTACATGCAAAGTTCATTTTCGTAAAGTAAGTATATAAATGGGTCATTTAAAAAAATTGCTCCTATTTTATCTTTGTCAACTTATCTCTCTCCTAACTCAAACAAACACATGCATAGAAGTAGGGGCCGGTGAGCTTGTTCACAAAACCAAATCAATAGGAATGAAAAAGAAAGCTAGTTTCAAGATGTTTTATCTCTCTTTATATCCTGATTCTTGCCCGTTGGGCCTTCTCAAATCAATCTTGTTGTTTTAGTACGTACTTCCAAATAAATATATACGTCGGTTTAGTACTTCACTTTTTTCAACCTAGGTAGTAGATAGAGACAACGATTGAACGACCATGCCGCAATAAAGTATACCAACAACTTAGCCATAATAATTTGTAACTAGCTAGTGCAACACAAACAAAATCGTTATTTTCCATTGCATTTGATTAAGAGAGAAACCCGAATCTTTAATTATTCCTGAGCATGATTCATGAAATGGGTCTCAAAAGATGGTGAAGACAGCTCTCCATAGCACACATACAGAAACTACCTACAAAGATGGTAAGTTCATCACTTAATCTTCTTAAACTTGAACTTTGCACTTTTTCCTAGCTTAAATGGCTTGTCAGTGTCTCGCATTCTCACCCAACACCCCTCTTGTTTTCATATCTTGGGTAATCCTTGATATGAAAGGCACAATTGTGTCCGAGGATATCGAAAGGCTTGGAGCATTTCGAGACTCTGCCTTTCATATCAAGGATTACCCTGGATATGAAAACAAGAGGGGTGCTGGGCGCGGCGCTGAAAAGCCATTGAAGCTCGGAAAAAGTGCAAAGTTCAAGTTTAAGAAGATTAAGTGATGAACTTACCAACTTTGTAGGTAGTTTCTGTACGTTTGCTATGGAGAGTTTGTCTTCACCATCTTTCGAGACCTAATTCATGAATCAAGCTTAGTAATAATTAAACTTTCGGATTTCTCTCTTAATCAAATGCAATGGAAAATTAGGATTTCGTTTTAGTTTTGCATTTGCTAGTTATAATGGATGAGTTGTTCGTATACTTTATTACGGCATGGTCGTTCAATAATCATTGTCTTTATTACTTTATATTAGTTCATCTTTCAGACGTAATGGTCACCACCTAAACAATAATATAAAATACTTCACTTTATATACAAAATACTCCACAGTCCACACAATATACTCTACATACATTTACAAAAAAAAAATAATAATAATAAATAAAATAAAAAAAGGGTGGGCCTCACTCCCCCTTTTCCTTTTTTTTTTGGTTAAGCGAAAGACTTCACCAAACCAAATCCCTTTTGTGACCTTCGCACGCCAACAAAACACCCCCATCATGAGGTTCACACGCCATGGAACGCCTTTGGTAGTGGTGAAGTAATTTCATAACGCCCGCTCCTACAAGTCATGTTAATATGAACTTAAGAAAATCTCAATCTTTATATAAAAAAATACGTTGTAGGAAAATATAGTATTACTCATAGAAACTAGTAGGGTATTAAAATTTTGGGTGAAATCAATTCAAAATTTGAAAGTATGTTGGTGAAGTAAGGTATTAAAAAATAAGTGTTTCAAATCGACAAAATTTAAAAATACGTTGTTATTTTATAGCTTTTACCCAAACAAGTACTTAAAATAACATAGTTAGGTTGGTAGGCAAATTAACAAAAAATAGCACATGTTAGAGCAAATGGATGCATAAAATAAAGAATCTTGGCAATTGGTTCCGAAATCACATTTTTAGGGCATTTTTGGCACACTAGCGATTTTTCATAATATCTTAAAATCAATTGCTAATTTATGTGGCTTATAAAAATAATCTTCTTTGGTGGTGGTAGGTGGTGGTAGTAGGTTGTGGTGGTGATTGGTGGTAGTGGTGGTAAGTGATGGTGGTGGTGGCAGTAGGTAACGGTGATGAGTGATGGTGGTGGGTTGTGGTGGTAGGTGATGGTGGTGGGTTGTGGTGGTAGGTGATGGTGGTGGTGGCAGTAGGTAACGGTGATGAGTGGTGGTGGTGGGCTGTGGTGGTGGTGAGTGGTTGTGGTGATGGTGGGTGGTGGGGGTGGTGGTGGCAGTAGGTGACGGTGATGAGTGGTGGTGGTGGGTTGTGGTGGTGGTAGGTGATGGTGGTGGTGGCAGTAGGTGACGGTGATGAGTGGTGGTGGTGGGTTGTGGTGGTGGTGAGTGGTTGTGGTGATGGTGAGTGGTGGGGGTGGTGGTGGCAGTGGGTGGCGATGGTGAGTGGGTGGCGGTGGTGGTTGGTGGTTATGTATTTGAGACTAACTGAGGTTATGTATTAAGGACTACGGTGCAATTTTTTTAACTAGGGTTAGGTATCGAGGATCAACAGTGCAATTTTTTTAACTAGGGTGTAATGGTTAGTCATAAGTTCAAAATTTTAGAAGTTCACTAGTGAACACGTATACTTTTAGAGCACGTTAGTTATATTAAAACAAAATGGAGAGTAGGTTTCGATTTCTATTTCATTTAGGTATCTCATTTGTAGACTACCACCACCCAAAAAAAAAAAAAAAAAAAAAAAAAAAAAAAAAAAAAGCCTTTAGCGATTCAGAGTTAAAAAAAAAGCAATTCAGTATCTTTTTTGTTTTACCAAACAAGTCCTCCTGTGACATACTAGGAGATGAGTTGATATGCGTTCTGTTTCGTACGAGTCTTGAATTCTCGTCACTGATTTAAGGGAGATTTGTCAAGGAAGGAACTAACACTTTCGCGTGCTAGCAAACTAGCATCGGTGCAACACTCGTCAAGGATTGTGTTTTCAGCGGTTTGTTTAAATTGGGCATTAATGATCATTTCTTCGGTTGTGCTTGATATTCTTATAGTGGATATGGTTTCATAAACCTATTAAGTCATGTTTATAAACTGTAGAACCATGTGTTAGCATGTATCCCAATTCAATCATAAGGCGCCCAGCAGCAGTAAGCAGCCCTTACAGTCCTTGTTATTATCATACATCTGAAATAAAACGACTTGCTTGTATTAAAGATGTAAAGTATGCAACTTTCATTACCACACAATCAGTCGCAAGATCTGTTGTACGGAAAACACTTTTCATATCAACATTGAAGGTCCTATAATCATAATCAAATATAGACCCCGTTAACAGGTACAAAAATACACGTAACTTTGTTCCATATTTGACTATAAAGTCATCTCATGCATTACCTAAAAACTAAACGAAGTACCAGTATCATTTGTTTTTAAAACCGCCAAACAACGTTTTTTTTTTTTTTTTTTTTTTTTTTACTTTGTTCTAATTTGATCTGTTAACCACAATCACTAACTCTAGAGTGTCAGAATCTGGACACAAAAGTTCAACCCTGATCTTTAAGAGTTACTTTGCGAAGACATTTCCAGTGCCCAACAATTCCATCGTTCGAGATTTAAGTATGTAAAAATAGATGTGCAGTTTTCCATAGGACCAACAAACATGTGCTCAACCAACACATCTTTGGTATACTATTTATGTTTTGTATGATGTGCATTCAGGACGAATGACCTAAAACATACTCGATGCAATGCAGTCACAGAGTACATACATCTAGTTCTAAAACTCACTAATCTTATTAAAAACCAGCATGGGTTGCGTATCTCGAATAGGTCAAACTACTAAGCTGGTTGAATAAAACGAACGGCTAAACATGTTTGAATGCAAGTAGCCAAATCCTAAACAAGAATCACAAAAATAGACCATCTGTGTAACGGGTTTGTATCAACAGGTGGAGGCAAAAAGCTTGAATTTTGAACAATATCCTCATATCGATGTTTGCTTAGATTGACTTAATTGATATGGTTCAGATTTGGTTATGTAATGTGAAATGAAATAATGATATTTGACAAGATTCAACATGGGTTATATCACCAGTATCAGACTAACAACTTTATGAGGGAGTATGGTAAGAAACCGGGGAGCTATAAAGATAATTGTGTTGATATGAATGACAGTTTAAGGAGGTTATAAGAAACCTTGTTCTAGGAAGAAAAGTCAAGCGAAACCTATAAATGCTGGAGGTGATATAGATCTATGTTAGATGATCTTATGTCTGTAAAGCTCCCTAATTATACAAAGGGATGATAACTGCTATAGAAATATAACGAGCTTGCTAAGATACCCCAGGTAGTGATCATTTGCTGGGTTCTTAACTGCAGAATTTAGAGGCTATGGTGCAGAACGGGGATGGTACTATGTCATTGATCTCATGCACAAGCCCCTTACTGCACCTACAGTGTTTAATACATGTTTTATCATTCGTTAAGCATGCCATCATGAAAATCAAAACAGCATCTAACCATAAAATAAATTAAAACTAAACATAACAAAAACGTATGACTATTCTCCCCCCAAATAACAAGAAATCACATATACATGCATAAATAGATTGAATGCTCATTTTTATTCATCAGATAGAAATAGATCACTCAACTCAAATGTCTCAATTTCTTCGTGCCCAACAGCATCTTCCCTCATCGTTCTTCTACAATCAATCAATTCGTTAATAACTTAAACATCAACTGCTAACTCCCGGAGAAAAGAACTATTAAAATAGTATATGCTAGATATAAACAGGTAATAAAAGAATAAAAGTGAAAGTATACTCACTTGTTATTCAATTTTGTATTTTTTGTCCGGATTTCTTCATCCAGTCTTCTACTGCAGTGATTCAAAAGAACACAATGAGGGTTTATACTTGAATCAAAAATAGAATTTTAGATAAAATAAACAAAACTCGTGGAGGAATACTCACTTTTCTTGTACCAGGACCGCTGCTATCACCCAATGTTTTCTACAATACATTCGTTGATAAATGAATTAACGTTTATATATAATTCTCAACCAAAAGTAAAATAAACAAGAATTGATAGTATACTCACTTTTCTTTGTAGGTTAGAGACGAAAAATTAGCAGTTAACAATTTTGATCTATCACCAAATCCTAGCTTTGACATTTTCTCTGTTACAATGAATCAAATTGTTAATAAATTAAACCTCAATTACATATAACTTACGTCACAGAAAACTGAATCGCATAATGTCAAACGCCTAACTTTGATTATCACCTAACACTTTCGAAGATCAACACACTAGTACAAAAATAGCCTTTTAGACCGGCGGTCGGACAGGTCTAAATGAGGGGAGGTCCAAAAGATAAAACACATATAGACCGGTTGAAGCACTGGTCTAAAAGAGGGTTTTATAGACAGAAAACTGAATCGCATAATCCCAAACAGCCCCTTTTCAAATGCAATTTCAGTAAGCAATCCCAAATAAGCCCCTTTATAAGCATTTCTAGTAAGTAATCCCAAACAATCCATAAAACTATACATGAGCTGTTTAGAATTGCTTATTGACGAATGCTTATCAAGGAGGATGTTTGGAAATGCTTATTAAAAACTATACAGATGCAAACAAAGATACTTTTTTTTGGGGGGGAAATGTCACTAACATATGCATATTAACAAATAGATCGAGTTTTTATAAGTTCATTCACGCCTACATTATCTATCAGCTAAATTTTCTCTACCATTTGAATGCATAATCAAAGGAGATTTCAGCTTATAGTGACCATTCTATTCTTTCTTATGTCTCCCTTAATTGTAACAGGCCCAAATATCTTTTTCACATATAGACGGGTGAAAATCAAGTAAACGGGTCTCAAAGACTATGACGGGTGAAAAGGCTATTTAGACTTGTGCTTTTTATAAAAGCTAAAAAAATTGCATATATAACGGTTATGCAAACATCATTTATTTTCCAAATCAACATTAAAACTTAAGGGGGTGTTTGTTTAAGCTTATATGTAGGCTTAAGAGCTTATTTAACTTCGGCTTATATCATAATAAGCCATAAGTCTGAAATAAGCTGAAAAATCGGAGGTGTTTGGCTAAGCTTATATAATGGGCTTATGAGCTTATATAAGACTAAGGGGGTGTTTGTTTCGGCCTATATATCCGGCTTATGGCTTATTTAGTTTCGGGCTTATGTTTCATAAACTCATTTTTGTGGCTTATTTTGAAAATTTTAGGCTTATAAGTTCATTATTATGATATAATAAACTTTAATATAGGCCGAAAAGTTTGAGCTTATGAAACATAAGCCCAAAACCAAATAAGCCATAAGCCGGCTATATAAGCCGAAACAAACACCCCATTAGCTTATATAAGGAGTTTTTGATAAGCTCTAACATTCATAATTTAATAAACTAAACCAAATACTTATCAACTAATTTAACATGAGCTTATGATAAGCATAAGCTTAGCCAAACACCCCCAAAATCAAATAAGCTCAAAAACCAATATTATTATTAAAAAAAAAAAAAAAAAAAAAAAAAAAGTACCACGTATGAGTTTGGATCTGGAGGAACTTTCAGCCATGACTGCAAAAAGGGGTTTTCATAAAATTAGCAATTGAAAACTAATACATAACATTGAAATCGATTTACTTGAATCAAAAGTGTACCAGAATTAACAGAGTTCTAATTCCCAATGAGTATTCAGTTGCTTTTTATTTGCTTTTTATAGGCCTATTTCTAATGGGCTACTAGAATTGGAAAAAGTTTTGGGCCCAAATTTTAACTTCAATGTTATATCCAAATTTTTCACTTCAAATTTTAACCCACAAGTTTTGGGCCGGCCCGTTTGGTTTGTAAAAGGATTTGGAATCGGATTTGGATTCGGTTTAGAATAATAGAAAATGAGGTAAGAGAAAAAAGTAATATTTTATTGAAAAAATTATTTTAATAATTGATAAATAATTTATTAGAGAGAAAATGAAGTGATTTTGTTTTTTAATTAATTTATGTATAATTGTGAGAGTGAATATAAATGTGGAATCCAATTATTTGTGAAAGTCACCCTATTATGCATGAATCAATCTTTGATTTCCGGGCCCACTTTAGTTGCAAAAAACTTTAACCAAACAATTAATCATATGATTCAAACAATTCCTTAATTGCCACACCCTCGTACCAAACGCACCCTTATTGTTGTTTGTGTTGTTAACTTAGTACGATTTTAAGGTCAGTTAAGTTACTTTTGCATGCATAGCATAGTATTATGGTTGTTAGTGCCATTCTATATTTGCTTTTGTAATTTCCTTGAAACATGGCATTGATTTTTGCAAATTTACTGTTGTTAAATCCATGTGTTACACTAGCCGTTTGCAAATTTTCTGTTTTGTGTCTATCTATGAATGAACTATCTATGGAAGGAAAACATTTTTATTGATCTCAACACAATTACAAGTACACAATACTTGAAAGATCAACCACATAAACCGACGCCCAGCCGCAACGCAACTGACGCCCACTTCATTCTTATTAGTCAAAACGGAAATCGAACCAAAACGATTTCAAAAAAGGGTTGCACCGAATCAAAGATCTTTTTAGAATTCGGATCGGTTTTCGGTTTGACCTGAAAACTGAATTTTAAAATTTATGATTTGTTTTCATTTAACTATATATAACTTAATAAAAAAAATGACTATAAACTTTTAACATTAAATGTATCTATACTAATCATAATAGAAAAATGATCAAAAGTGAAATGTTGAGTTTTCAACAATGGTCAAATGAGAGAGAAAGTGAAATGTAATTAATACTCTTAATAAAACAACCCAATACTTAAAAGTACAATTATTTATTCACATTGTACAACCAAATTAAAGCATATCTACCAAATTAAATACAACCAATTCAAACACAAATCGGGTTGACCCGGGACGCTTCAAACACGGCGGATTGACCAAGTTTAATTTGACCCGTTTTCGACCCAACCTAGCAAGTTGACCCGGTTTAAATCGACCCATTTTTTGACCGGATCGGTTCAACCGATTGAACCACCCAGGTCGAACCGGTTTCAAAACATTATCCATTACTTAAAAGTACAATGATTTATTCACATTGTACAACCAATTAAAAACATATCTATCAAATTAAATACAACCAATTAAAACACAAACCGGGTTGACCCGGGACGCTTCAAACCCATTTTTCGACCGGAACGGTTCAACCAGTTAAACCACCAGGGTCGAACCAGGTTTCAAAACATTATGTTTAATTCCCAAGTTTTCTAACTTTTATTATTTTTCGTTTATAACCTATAAACTTTTTTTTATCAATAAACTATCTGTCGCTATAAAATCTCGTTGCTATGCACGGGTACTCGTCTAGTATGTATAAAACTTAAACAAATCATTTTTAAATAGTACTTCCATCCCAAAATAAGTGTGCATTTTGACTTTTTAAAATCTTTCTTGTTTAACTTTGAAATACTTTTATTTGTGTTATACTCATATAATATTTTATACAAAATGAATGAATGAATTGAGTTTTAAATGTATTTTTATTAGTATAATTTTCAGCAATTATTATATAATAATACAAACAATAAATATTTACGGTGAAAAAAAAAAAAAAAAAAAAAACTCTGAAAAGTTAAAGTGGACACTTATTTAATAACGTAAAGAGTATACAGTGAAAGAGATGCATTACTAACAAAAAATAAGATTCACGAACTTAAAAAATCTTATACTAAAAAAAGGTTTTAAAAGTGTATTTTATTTATATTTATAAATATAATAAAATAATATAACATCGTTTAAGAATGCTAATAACTGAAAGAGATGCATAAATAACAAAAGAATAAGATTCACAAGCTTAAACGTTCTTCAATTTGTACTACATAAAGAGTTCAGTTTTCGAGTGTCGTTTTGCCAAAACCAAAACAGAAAAGTTCAATTTTACTTTGATTTAATACGGTTTTCTCACGTGACTAGGGATGGCAATGGGCGAGAAAAAACCCACAACCCGCGGGTACCCGCCATAAATGGGTGGGTAAACGCGTCAATTTTCACCCATGGGTGGGTCGTGGGTGAAAATCTTTACCCGTGAGTCGGTGGCGGGTGGGTGATGGGTGAGGCATACCCATCATGGGTAAACCCATGACACCCATTTAAAATACCCACGGGTATACCCGCCAAAATACCCGTAGATAAACCCATGTTAAAATTAATTATAGTAATTAAAATATTTATGATGTTGCAGGTATACATTTAACAGTTATCACAAAGTCTCAAAAAATACATTAATCTAAAAGTTTGTTTGAGTTTCAAGACTAAAAAGAGAGTATGAAAGATCAAATAATCAAAATTGTATTTGACAAATTGATTGGTATCTTATTACACAGTTTCATAGTTAGTTTTTATAACATCGTTTTATAATTTTGTTGCATAACATTAACCCATGGGTTTACCCATGGGCAACAAATACCCGCGGGTAAGGGCATGGGTAGAAATTTGTACCCATTGGTGGGTGACGGGTGGGTGATGGGTGAAAAAAAAACTACGTGGGCGGGTGACGGGTTAGAGGTACCCGTGCCCATTACCCACGGGTGCCATCCCTACACGTGACATAGCTATCAATAGGACACAAGTCTTTAGATGTCACATTCACCATCAATATACCATTTAAAAAGTTAGATATAAATTATTGCACGCTTTTAAAAAGTTAAATATAAAAACTAATTATATCGGTCAATTTACCATCAATGTATGATACCTTTTGTTTTATCGAATAAACAATTTTAATTCACACTTGAGATCGTACGCGTTTGCTCTTGCATGTTTTTATGTCGTGTCAATGGATAGTATTTTTTGTATTTAGGTTTTGATATGTACTCCATTATATTGACTATGATAATTTTATGCAAAATATAAGACTTTGTTTAATATAACAATGAAACATATAACATACCCAAATCATTCTTAAATGAATGTTATATAACGGTTTCAATTTACAAGAGTAATGTGTATGTAACCTTAATTGTTGACTGACATTCACATCTATAGAATAGTGAATCCTTTAACTTGGTAAAACAAAATTAAAGGTATTATACATGATGTTCACCCCAATGTTTGATCGACAATTCTATCAAATCTGAGGCAACAAACTATCTTGGCCTGTTTTCGAAGCGTGATCAACCTCTGACCATAACTTCTTTAGGTCATTAACATGGAGGAGGAGCTTCCGATAATGGGAAATCCGCCATCAGTACGTTAGGCAATATAGCTTGGGCCTTGGGTCTCGTATGTAATCTCTTGTAAGTCCTCTCGCCAGAAGTCCGTCTCATAAATCATAATTCATCAAAATGTAAAAGGTTGATCATGTATACTTGAAAATTAAAGCAAAATGTACAACTAGTTGATGCAACATATTATTTGTTAGGTCCTTGCAACTTACTGTTACTAGGAGTTTGTCATGCTTTTATTAGGTCCATTCGTGTATAGACTCTAGGAATTGTCCGCCTCGGATGTATTTGGCACGGGTAGCAATCGAGTCGCCCTGGCAGGCTGGCCGGTATAACCCCCAATCCAAACACGACATGTGTTTTAATCATGTCAAAAAAATTGACCCTAACCTGAATCTGTGAACATGGGTAATCCATTTATGACCCGTAAATGATATATAAAGATGACTATTTATGTCAAAAAAAGTTTATTTTTTTATTTTGATAAAAAAAAATGAGCGACTAAAATTGCTTGATTGGTTCTATGGTAAAAATTGGTTCTACACGTGTCTTTTTGCGTAACACAATTTCCCTCCAAGAGCAATTCTATCAAACTTTGACTTTTTACTCTCACATTTACTTTGACCTTTTTGATTGACTTCCCAGCTTTGGCTCACATCAAAGTAATGGGTGCATATAAACCCTTTGAACTAGGATTAAGAAAGAAGCAAAAGGATCTATACATATTTATATTTATTTATCATCTTATTCATCACATTACCCCCATATTTTTAGAAACATATTTAGAACTCAAAGAAGCTTGGATATGGAGATATGATCAAGACTACAATCTAAAATGTGGAATTTTTAAGGAAGGATTGAGCTGTGAGTGTGATATCTTGGACTGTATAGCAACAAGGACTAATGATAAAGGGAATTGGGTGGGCTTATATACAGGTTGTTGATGCTTAGCAGTTAGCACAGTTGCACTAAACAACTTTTGTATATTGTTTGACTATAACAGTTCAAACTCCTTGCATAAAGTTGTTTTGTAACACTATTCTATCATTCAATCTTAGTTCACATTTGGCTTACATGGATTTCTCCATTGTTTTTTTTGGGAACCATGGGTTTAGATTTTTTTGGCGACTATTCCACGGTGCTTGAACACACCGCCACACAGACTCGAGTATAGAGGTTGGCGTGACCATTCATGATTGATTGCATCTAGCAAAAATTTAACTTAAAACCTTACACATTTTAGTAAGAGAGTCACAAAACAAGTAAATGTTCAAAGAATCTTTTTCTATACATGTCAAACTATTTCTTTTAATCATTACTAAACTTAGATAAGATTAATAACTTACCTCAACTATATAATACTCACCTAATCGTTTAAAACATCAATTTAGCGTATTCGTCGAAGTGCAAATTTTATCAAATAAATTTTGTTTACGTACACACTAAAAATACATAATTTAGACCGCCCGTGTTACACGGGTCTTAAACTAGTAATCCCTTAATATAAACTTGATTATGTTCCTTAATGGGAACATTTATCAGAAAGGAAAAGGATAGTAGCCAACCAAAGAGGACCCATGTGTACATATATCATGTGTTTTGAGCAAATTCATCTTTTTATCTTAAACAAATATTAAATCCACTTTCAAATCTAAATCAAATCCAAATCTAACACATCCACAAACCAAACGCACCCATTGAACTGAAAAAAAAAACATAGTAGAGATCGAGGAAAGTAAGATCATGGAAAGCTTGGGAGTCTCACTTGCGGTTCCAAGTGTGCAAGAGCTAGTTAAGGAACCCTTAACTAGCGTTCCACCCAGATATATCCGCCTTGATCAAGACCCTCCTGCAGTCATATCATCCTCATTGTCTTCGAATCCTGAACTACCTATCATTGATATGAAACGATTATTGTCTCCGGATTCAGTTGATTCTGAATTGGAAAAGCTACACCTTGCTTGTAGAGACTGGGGCTTCTTTCAGGTACTTGTATAGTTCCAGATATACTATGATATTTTTAGATGTATGGATGTTATGGGGAAGTTTATAATTTAGGATTTAATTATTGTAGCTGATAAATCACGAGGTGAGTAGTTGTTTAATAGAGAAAGTAAAGGAAGAAACACAAGAATTCTTCAAGTTGCCATTAGAGGAGAAAAAAAAGTATGCGCAGACGCCAGGTGATTTTCAAGGATTTGGACAATTATTCGTGGTGTCTGAAGAACAAAAGCTTGACTGGGCTGATATCTTTTCCATGATCACCCTCCCTTCCCATCTTCGAAAGCCGCACTTGTTACCTAAACTGCCTCAACCCTTCAGGTCAACTTCAATTAATTACGTACCATTCTTAGTTTCTAATCTCGACTACATTATAAAAAAGAATATTGTAAATGAACTCAAATCCTTTAGCATGATTTTCAATTAAGCTTGTAGAAAACTGTGACATATTTAATTTACTAGAAGAAAGATATATATACAAGCATTGTGTGAATCTGATGAACTGTTTATAGAAAGTGCATATTAATGATCTTACGTACTCTTATGAAACACCCAGAGATACCATAGAAGAATACTCAAAAGAAGTTGAGAAGGTCGCATTAAGAACTCTAATGTTCATTTCTAAAGCTTTGAAGATGGAGGTTGAAGAGATGAAATCATTGTTCGACGATGGACTGCAAATAATAAGGATAAATTACTATCCACCGTGTCCACAACCCGAACAAGTCATTGGTCTTACCCCTCACTCTGATGGTAGTGGGATCACATTACTTCTCCAAGTGAACCAAGTAGATCGAGGTCTCGAAATAAAAAAGGATGGCAATTGGCTTCCGGTTATGCCACATCCAAATGCTTTCATTGTTAATATTGGAGACATAATGGAGGTCAGTTTTTTCATAGTCCTCATATGCATGATAGTCTTAACAATTCCTTAATAGCTAGGTTTGCTTGAGTTGACTATATTTAAAAAGATTTTATAAAGGGACTAATGGATCACAGAGTTAAAGGGTACAAACTAAAAGTAATAAAGTTTTGTTAACTTTCAGATGGTTACAAATGGAGAATATAGAAGCATTGAGCATAGAGCCGTCGTGAATGCTAATAAAGAGAGGCTATCCATCGCCGCATTCGTAAGCCCAAATGTGGATGGGAATATAGGACCCGCAACAAGCCTCATCACTCCCGAGAAACCGCCAAGATTTAGAAGCTTGCCTCTTTCTGATTACTTTAAGAATAGGCTCTCAAAGAAACTTGGCGTCAAAAGCAACATTGAGCAGTACTATATATGATTCTTATGTACTTGGTCATAAGTTTCCACATTATTGTGTTAAAGACAATGTATGGTGTACTAGTTTGTAATGATGGATCATAATAGCCGAATAACAAATATAACAAGATAATTAACTGAATTCCCAAGCTGGGTAATTCTTTTTTTAGATTCTATGAAACTAGCATTGTCCATCAACCCTAAACAAAGTGGGTATTTAAACAACTGAATAGCTAGCTTGGGAAGAAGGCTAATCTTTCGTTCCAAAATGTAAAGTTTGTGCATAACAAACTAGAAAAAAAAAATGTTAAAACAAACCCTGAAACCTAAAAATGTCAAAATTTCGGATGTGAGAATAGAGCTTAAGATCTATGATCAACGCAGAACTTTTAAACTGAAATTTCTGGAACATATTTTCTATACATATTTATATTTATTTATCATCTTATTCATCACATTTCCCCCATATTTTTAGAAACATATTTAGATTTATTCAGCTCAGACCCGTACCCAAAACACTTTCTACCTAGGGACTGTTTTTAATCCATTACACGACAAGCCTATCTTGCCTCTGTTTACTATTAAAAGCTTTCATCTCACTGTCAACGATTAAAATTAATTCTGTGATACCTTTTTGGTATTTATTAAGGAATTATAGGTGACAGCTTAAACCCGTTTACGCATAAATAGGTTGAAATGTTTTTTGTTTTTGTATGATACTCATAAGTAAAACATGAATGGCTAGTGTGATTATGGATCGAATTGTATGTAAGAGTGAAGGAGAAATGGAAGCCTTTTCTAGTCACAGAAACAAGTGAGATGTTAGATTAATATGAAAGAAAGGTTCAACCATTCCCATGGGTGGGAAGGACATTATATAGTACAAGATAAAACGCCATTACACGGGCTGTGGAGTGAGCTGACAGTGGGTAAAGACCCGACCTAACTCCACAAGAACTACGATAACTAACTACGTACTAACCAAATATTAAATAGACTACGAGCTACGTAATGCTAATCTATACTCGGGGTGACCGAGTCTTTCTCGTGAATATTTATATTCCTAACAATCTCCCACTAAGGGAGGTCACCCCAGAAAATATGATTTGAATATTAGAATACTCTTACATGAATTAATATCCTAGCTCCGTAGTCTCTGATTCTTCAAAGTCTTTGATCTTTGTTCTTCAAGCAATGTCCATGTGACCGATGTTTCGTTGACTTATGTGATCTTTGAGCATTCTTTGAGATCATCAGCCATAGTAAATCTCCAAGTTCATCCTTTGTAGTAACGCCTTCATGTGATGTAGTGGCCATTGGACCAGCATGCTCACACTTTTCTGGTTCATGAAATTTAGCATCAGAGTTGCGGAAGCATTGTTGTTGATCTTTCACTTTTCATGATTTATTTAATTGTGCATGTGAAGTGTGAGCATGAGGTTATGAATTGACGTCTCATTTGCCATCAGCTGCAACCGTCGGGTGCTCGTGCAAACAACAATTAGCAATAAACACACGAAAGTGTCTTTGTTCACTTTTGTTGAATAGGGTTGCAAGAACCACGGTTCCTCGTTGATCAGTATAAATACTATCTGTGATCAGGTAGAATTCGAAGAATTTCCTTGACAGGGTTTCGCAGCTGCACTAGCCGTTCTCAAACCGAAACGTCTCAAAGTAGACAACACGGAATGAGTGAACTAGCGAATTAAGGATTCACTGATTAATGAGAAATTGATTTTGACAAACAATCACTTATTGCTAGATAAGGGTTTTTGCAATACGATGAAGGTTTTATGAGAAATATCAATTTTGGTTACAAATACTGTTGGGGTATGAAATATCAAAGTACATCTGGATGTCAAAGTACTGCTGCATGAAGAATAAAGTCAAAGTACTGCTGAAGAATAAAGTCAAAGTACTGCTGTTATTGAAGAATGCTTAAAGTACTTCGAAGGAAACAAGGACTGATATGCAATATTAGATAAGGATTAATGTGTAATATTAAACGAATATTCTAGAATTAGTTAGGGATAATTACTTGTCGTTCAAGGATTACATGTTGTAAACCGACTTAAGGTTATCTATATAAAGAGCCTTAAGAGGTATTGGTCGATATACGTTTTACAAGTCTTAGATACGTTTAGAAGTCGATCAAAGTTTATAGTTAGGGATTGTTAGTGAATCTGTGTAACAAAGCAGGTTCAAAGTTTGGTTAATATAAAAGTTCTTCTTAAGCTTTGTGTTAGTAGATTCCGCATACTTTACAAGGTTAAACAGTGTTTCAATATTAATAGTGTTGAGTTTACTCAATATTGTTAAACCCTTACAAGCTACAAAGTAGTTTAGTCAGAGTATATCGATCCAACAAATACTTTTGTTTGAAAAGTTATGCGCAGTCGATGTGCTCGAAAACAATTATTCAGTACATCGAAGGTTTTCTAAAAGTACACGTAAATTCATTTCCTGAAACAAGTTTGATTCAAAATGTGAATCGCCCCATCGTTTCTTTCCATTTGTCACAAGTTTGATCCATGAAGGATCTCACATGTTACCTACCAAGAGCTTGTTTGATGTTGACTCTAAAAGGATTTTCATCTTCATTGTGAATACTTTCGTATCACTCGGATGTTCTGGCAATACCACAAGGATAATGCGTAGGACTCTTAATATATATATTCTTACTTTTCACGGTGTATGAAACAGCAAGCATATTGGAAGTGTGTCCTAATGAGATTTATGGATGATCTCTTGGCTCTAGACTCGATAGTGCATTTTGATTTAGTACTCGGAGACTGGAGAGGCGTCTCCTGTTTCAATATCAACATGGTTCGCAATAAGCGGTCGATAGATTTTGCAGGGTTCCCCGTGAGAATGAAACAAGTTCTTTTAAGAGAACTTGAGTGGCTAGGAAGTTTAGTGCAGTGCATCACTGGATCCATGATGTCTTGTCTTCAATACCGATGTTACCTTGGTAACCACCAGTAGCATATGAATTGAACCCGGTTTCTACCCTAAAGTTAAATAATTTGGAGGGCTATTTCTTTTCACCCATTCTCAAATCATTTCTTTTTAATTCTTCAACCCCTTCAGTGCTTATCAAAACTTCATTACTAGAACGTTGTTGGGTTTGTTCCTGTATTAGCTCCATCTCAGTCGGCTCTTCCTTTATCTCACTTTTCTCATTTTTACATCTTTCCTAAGGACTTTTACTCTACCTAGAGGATTGTCCATGGGAAGATCCCTCCGGTTCTGCCTAGATCATGGGAACTGTAGGATCAGTACTAGATAGATCTTTAAGCCAGTTAGAATAAGTAAAATACTTATGTTTTCCAACTAAACGCACCTTAATGTCTAATGTCATTATGCTCGTTTGGTTACTTTCACACAAGTAGTTGTTTACTATGATAAGAAAATTATATTCCATAAAAAATTAAGAGCCTATAAGTTGTTTAACTATCAAGAGAGTTGTAACATTTTCAATTACATTATTGTCTCATGTACGCTAAACAATGTAAATAGCACTCGCAAAACACTTGCCCCATTTGTGTAATAGCATATTAATTAGCTAAAGTTTGTCACTTTGATCGATGTGGGCAGTGGCGGACCCAGGATTTTCTAAGGCGGGGGCAAAAAAAAAAATTTTTTGATAAAATTTGTGATAAACTTTAATAAAAAGGTCATAATTATTTTTAACACTAAAAACTAAAGTTTTTATATTTTTGGCTTCAAGGTGGGGGCAATTTGATTTTTTGGAGGGGTGCACTTTAATAAAATGGTCCTAAATTTTTTTTTTTTACACTAAAATATGAACTTTTTCGGTGAGTCGTGGAGGGCACCGCTCCCCCAAAGCTAAAGCATAGGTCCGCCCCTGGATGTGGGAAACCCCTTAACAAAATAGATACATGCCATGACATAGTCAAGGCAAAAAATCATTAGAGTGTAAAAGTAAGTTCTCAAAGTTGATGGGCTGAGTATGAAAAAAAAACCCTTTAAGTTCTCAAATATGTATAGAAAGTGTTCATGGTTTGAATTATATGTTTCTAAAAATATGTTTGAATTATATGTTTTCTGATTTTAATGCTCGTGCACGGGTTTTTTTTTTTTAATTTTTTAATAAGTATTTTTTTTATTAAAAACAAATAATTTATATTTTGTTTTTTTGTTTTTTTAATTATGGTTTTTAATTTTGTATTATACGAAGAAGAGAGCTTGACTATGTATAGTTATAATGGGTGTGTACGCACGAGTTTTTTTAATTTTAAATTCTTATGCATTGTTATCGATTAGAAAGCAAAAAAAACTTTACATCTCTTAAGTAGGTTTACTTGGTTGATTAAAAACAGCAAATCTTATGTTTATTCAAATAAAATGTCATGCGTTAATATTTCGGTTAGCAATGATCATTTAAACTACAAATTACTTTCGAAGTAGAATAAATTAGGATTGAATAAAAGTTCTATATCGGCGTAAGAATTTTATTTTATCCCACCACGCACAACACGTGGGTTTTAATTACTCGTATTTCACAAAAGTCGAAACACCGTTTGCGACAAAAGAATATATACAACCACTAAAAATGTATTCCTACATGGCATTAACGATTTCCTTACTATCAACTCAAACTTGTCCCAACTATTAATCTTGACCTCGAAAACTTATCCAGAATTGACGATGTTTATAAAAAAGATTTAACATTTTTGTGTTGTAATAATGCTTACCTATATGTAATACAAATATATTATATGTGATTAGGTGTCATTTTCACGTCTTATTAACATTCTTTACTCGCTGGTAGTTTTTGTTGCTAGAACAATAACCAAAAGGTGTTCAGTCACATCACCATCAAAAAAAAAAAATTAAAACCCGAAATTAAAAAAAAAAAATTATTTAAAAGATTTAAAAAAACCCGCGCGTGCGCGGACATTATATCTAGTTGTGGAAATAACATAAACTAACACTAGGGAAATATCCCATCATGGATAATTGTCGAATTGTTAACTTAAAAATAATAATAATAATAATAATAATAATAATAATAATAATAATAATAATAATAATAATAAAAAATTTAGGCATCAACGATAACCATATTTAAAAAATAATACATCGACAAACAAAATCTAAAAAAAACAATAAATATGCGAATAAAATAAAATAAAATAAAATAAAAAAACCGACTGGCAAACTGCTTTGTCGTTCAAAGAGACTTCTTGATAATTTGGTAAAGCATATGGAAAATAACGTACACTGTTTGTCAATTTTGGCATGCTAAAATTGGTCAAAGTCATCTCTTGGGCATTTTCTAAACTAATTTGTGTCAATTTGTCGTGCGTAAATTTTGTTAAAAGTAACGGATAAAAATTATTGTATATGTCCGGACTCGAACAAAAGACTTCGGGATTGCACACTTTGCGTATGAGTTTCAATTAATTAATAATTATTGTTTTAGTTACGAATAATTATTAAATTCACGAAATAAGCACTTAACGGTACCTAACGACCGTTAGATGAAAGTTAAAGGACTAAGAGTGAAAAAGTGGCCAAGAAGGATCTAGAATGCCCTCCTTGGGCTTGGATCGGCCGAACCCTATCCTTAGGGGATTGGGATTGTTATCTTGAGCTCCAAGATTGTGATAGTATAAATACATGGCCTCATGTATTCATTCTATTCATTTCTTGGTTCATTAGTAAGCCAATTCTCTTCTTCCTCTCTTTCCTTTGAGCTATAGGCGATCCACTAAGATCAACTAAGGCTCTAATAGTGCTTGCTCGTGAATTAAGAACCTAGATTTTCTTATTGAAACGCTAATAGTACGTGTGTTCGAGAACGAAGTGTTGGCATACTTTTGCTAATGTTGTGATTGCCCATTCGACTATCCCTTAGTCGATCCACATTAAACCCTAATTAGGGTTTATAAGTTCTTGTTCAATTGATTTCTTGTTCTTGCTAGAAATCACAAAAGAGGTACGCATTCTTTTATATTCGGTTAATTTTAATTACATGTATTTGATTTATTTTCACTGCGTGCTTGATGTGATTTTATGTTTATATACTCTGTTATGATTTACATATTCCAACAAATTTAACTGCACCATAAGATAATATATTAAAACAACACACTTTGACTTATATCGCATAGCATTTGTTGGGTAAAAATGACAAAAACAAGGACATCGTAGAATGAAGAAAATTAAGTAAGTGACGGGCTGAAGCCGCTGCTTCAAGTCAAAGACGCCAAAACTGAAGACTGCATGGAAAAATCAATCAACATAGCATCCTCATTCTCTGGTGAAAATTATGTTTATATCTCGTATATTTACAAAATTCATAACTAGCAATAATAAACCACGCATTCTTTCGTTAAAACATGGTATTTGCACCCGCCGCGTTGTGGCGGGTATTTTTGGCATGCATTTTGGTTAGGTGTTTCCGTGTATTTACGTTTAGTGATTTAACGTTTTCTTATGATTTGCGTCGAGCATTATGGATGAACGTACAAAAATTTGTTTTTAGAGATTATTGTTTTTCGGTACATATAAACGTTTTTCTATTTACTTAAAAAAATAATTTTTGGGGGACATGTCGAAAACTTTTTGTACGTGGATGTTCTTTTTGGTTAAAAGGGGTTTTAAAGTAGTTGTCGACACATGTTAGAAAAAAAGTTAGTGGGTCGTATAGATTTAGTTACAAACAAGGGATTTGTTGCCCGCCGCGTTGCGGCAGGACTTTTTATGTGTTATTCAGAATGTGTGTTAGTAAGCTTCGAGTCATACACATTCAACTTTCTATGTTTTGTTTTTTACAAACTGTGGCCAAGTATGTGGTGAAAGATTTTTGTAATGTTTTTTTTTGTTTCATTTATTGTAAGTGTTTTTGTTAAAATTGTTTCTATGGGCTAACCAATAAAGAAGAATATTTAATGGGCTTACAACTCATATTGGCTCCCTATTGGCAAACAAAACTAATTTTTTGATAGGCCAACGTAGGCCTAAACTCTGGGCCCAAGAAATTATAATAAAAAACACGGACGGTGCATGCGCTTTATATTAAAATATTGGCACTCGGTACACTCTACTTTAGTATATATAGAACAACGCGGCGGGGTTTTGCACCAAATTTCACAAACTTTTTTTAACCTCGATATGTCATTGTTCGATTAAAGTTTCGGACTCGTTTGGTTCGTAATATTGTGACATGTTCGGTTATATGTTTATTAAAAAATTGATAGATGTCTCTGTTTTCTCATAAAAAAAAATATATGCTAAATTTCAAACTTCTTATTTATTTATTTATAAAAGTGCACTTAATGCAGAGTCGTTTCTAGAGGTGTAAATCGTTAAGTATAGTTGTTATATATTTGCTAAATAAACCTTGCTTGCCTCTTATAGTTTTAAAAATGTATAGGATAATTTTTAAAGTTATTTAATATGTTAAGAATGCATTTTGAAAGTTCTTTTATTTAAAGATTATATGTATATTAAACTTCAATTTTTTTTATAAAATCTTACGTACATCAAAAGCATATCAATATTGTGCTTGTTTTGTTCGTTATTGAGAGACTATTTGGCAGTAATTTTTTTTAGTCAAGAAACCGGTAGAAATTTGTCAGATATTTGATAAATAAAGTTTACTATATAAAAAAGTTTTAAATATTATAAAATTGCGTTTTATAAATGTTTTTTTACTAATATTAAATTATTAATGTATCGTTTCTCTTTAATTTGTCTTCGCTCAGAAAATCTTTGTTTACCACTCTTTGGCGAAAAACTATTTATTTATTACTTTGGGAAAGTATGTCGCTACATAATATATAGTATCAATGTTAGCGTAAACACAAGACTAAAGAGGCTAAAAATGGGCTCAAGGGAAATCCAATATCAGGCAAAAAAAATATTTTTTTTAATATGCATCAACACAATCTTTTACCTAATAAAATAAAACCCTTAGTGGGGACTTTTCCATTTCAAAATAATCAAATCATACCTTATTAAGTAATAATTAAATTATTGTTATTATTATTATTAAAATTGTTTAATATAAAACATCCTAAATATTTCTTAATTTGGAAAAAAAAAATTAATTACGCATTCCTACTTCACAAGAAGTAAGAATACACATGTACTTGCAAGCTAATCATGTATAGTTGTGGACTAAAACGCAATATTGAAGTGAAAAAACGGAACCACCAGATTTCTATGACAGACAAAATTGTTTCTCTTATCTTCAATTAAAGAAACACCACCAAACAATTCTATCACCTCTGCTTTTGGATTCATCAGTTTTGTTTGTCAAAATTGCGATTAAAGGTACTCTTATTTATTTTTTGCTTTTGGCCTTAAATTATACATACATGAATTGTATAATTGACTCTATGTGGTTGTTGTTCAAAATTTATTTGAAGGATTCATAGAACTCGACCATGTATGCTCATAATTTTTTTTCCTTCATTTAATTAATAAATCTTGGACTATTTTAAATTACATTTATTAATTTAGTGAAATTAGGTTTTTTTGTGTGTTGCATTTGTTAAGGGTGAATTGTGCAACTGGTTGATTGTTTGTTTCATTTGTTAGGGTTGATTATTAGGGTGATTTTGATTTGAAATTTGTTGGGTACACACCAAGTGTTTAATGAAATTCGTCTTAGAGAGGAGTTTGTAGAATTTATTGAAATTTGTTAGGTTCAAGTACAAATGGAGGATCTTATGATTTATACGAATGGATTGAACAATAATTTAGAATTTCAGATAGTGAAGGTGATGCTAACATAGCAGAAAAAGGTTCAATCGGCATGGTTAATTAACCGGCCTACTGTTGCTCAACTACTCGATAACCCATTTTTGAACTACAATAGTGCTGTATGATGACAAGCTGAGACGTAATGGACATTGAACTCTCTTTAGTCATACTAAAAATGAATCAATTTGATGCTAAACAAAACACGCCCATATTTTCACGTCTATTTTCCTGTCGAAGTGTGGCTTCTCAAGGAATGTTGCTTTAGAATATAACAAGGCCAGTATACCTCAGGATAAGGTTCCATTTTAAACTCTCTTTCTAATCCATTTACTTATAAATGGGTCGGTTTGGTCGTAATTTAGAAAAGTATTTAGTAGATTAGTCTATTTGAAGGAAATAACCATAACCAATTAGGCAATATTTTCTTAGTGTTATTCTACACCCTAAAAAAACCAAAATAACCCAGCCCAACCCAGCCAAAAGGCCAATACAAATACAATGAGTTATTTGTGAAAAAACAGATTAGGCACTCTTTCTGTAGTTTTTTATTTGGCGTATATTTTTATTAGAAGCTCCTTCGGCCATATGATTGACCTAAAACCTATATATGTACAGGTTGCAGCAAAAAGACAGTTAATTTGAAAGTATTGAAGGTTCCCAAAGTTGAACAAAAGATATTACAAAGAAGACGGGCCTTATGAGAATGCAAAAAAAAGTGCAGAATCAATATACCCAATGCTATCAAGCTAGGAATAAAAACAGAATTAGTTTTTCAAATGAACAAGTCTATATTGTTCTACTGCTTCTGAACCTTAAGGCTACGGCTCAAAGCCATCAATAGTTAGTAAATTTAACGGTTACTTATGACATAAATTTTGATAGTTTATTGTTTCTTGGTGGGTTATGATTCGTTGGTAGCTGTTGAGATAAATCTTCGGTCAGTTTATTTGATCAACCTACTGTGACTATTGTTGCCCTTGATAATTCCTAAGAGGACCTCAATTATGATCGGGTAATTGAAGGTTTTTTTTTTTTTTTTTTTTTTTTTTTTTTTTTTTTTTTTTTTTTTTTGGGTAAAAGGAACTAAAAGTCCCCGGTTAAATATATTACACCAAAAAACAGATAAGTACAATGGAATGTGGCTGAAATACCACATTAACCTCAAGCATAGCCTGAACTTCCACTAGACCTTTAGTGACATGCCACAAATGGCTAAAGTGTCAAACTTTAACTAAAACATAAATGCAATACTCCTAACGTTTGCCTATAATGACAGACACAAATTTGTTAAGGTTTATGAGTCACATGGGTCAAATGGGTCATCGTTAAGTCGATGAAAATGCATTTTTTTAAATAGGTATCAAATTTTTTTTTAATAGGTATCAAAATGGGTCACATTGGTCAAATAGGTAACTGTTAATTGCAAGTTGATACTAAGCAATATGTTTTACTCATATGAAACGAGGCATACGCATAGATGACCATACTGTTGTGGCTTTAGATTCCCTTATTTGTATGTTGTTGTCTTACTAATATTACGAATTAATTGTTAAGTCACTCCTCTATTATTGATCCCGATATGGTAATAATGTAGCAACCTCTTCTATTGAGCATTTATAATGGGCTTGCAAAAAAAAAAAAAAAAAAAAAAAAAAAAAAAAAAAAAAAAAAAACGGCCCACTTTCTACTTACAAAAGAAATCATGTGCAATGATCAACGATGTGAAACGACGCCCCACCGCAACATGACGGCCCGTCGCCCACCTCGAATAAATTAAAAAACATTATTAAAAAAAAAAATAGAAAAAACCCCGCGCGTGCGCGGGTATTATAACTAGTTAGTATATATAAAGAATAATAGGTGTTTTGTGTTAAAATAGGCCACCGACCATTTGATGGACTAAAGTTAGTGGGTCATTATAATAGTAACGTTAACAATATTTTACTATTTTACAAATTTTTTAAACGCGAACCAATGGGGAGCCATCGTTTGGGTTTGCTTTAGTATATATAATAAAAAGCATGTTGGCGCCAGCCGTGTTGCGGTTGAGAATTTTTCTTAACGTGAATAAAATTGTAATCTTTTTGTTTGAGATGTGTCTTCAAGGCCAAACTTAAACATTTTTTTTTTTTTTATAAAATAGTACGTGTGTCAAAAGCATATCAACATTGGGCTTGTTTTGTATGGTATCAAGAAACCTTTTTGCCAGTATTTTTTTTGTTCAAGAAATCACGAGATATCTGTCAGATACTTGGTAAATAAAGTTTGTTGTATAAAAATGTCGTAAATAGTAAGAAGCTGAAGGTGTGAATTGTAAAAAAAGATATATATATATATATATATATATATATATATATATATATATATATATATATATATATATATAGGGCCATTCATGTGAGAAATCTAATTTTTGTGAGAACGCGAGAAGAGATCCTAACCATCCATTTAATCCCTTCTTTTTTAGATCTAATGGCTAGCATTAATCTATAATTTGCACTAACTATATACTAATTAAGGGTATATTTGTAATTACAATCTTCACCACTCAATATATAGAAAAAAAACACACATATGTCCATTTCTAAGGTGAAACACTGTACATTTCTCTCCCAATTCGACTACCTGCATAGCAACCACCATAACGACCGCCATTACCACCATTCAAACCATCGCCATTACCACCGTTCAAACCACCGTCATAACCACCGTTCAAACCACCGCCATTACCACCGGTCAAACCACCATCATAACCACCGTTCAAACCACCGCCATAACCACCGTTCTAACCATCACCATAACCACCGTTCAAACCATCGCCATAACAACCATTCAAACCACCGACGTTCAACATCAATTAACAGCTTAAGCAACATAATTGAAGCTGAGATAAGTGAAGAAAACAACCTTTTCAAATCAAATTACATATAAATTTCAAGTAACTGTTATTTATTTTTTATTTTTCTGATAAAATTTAATTGTTGAATTGTGAATTGATATGCATTTGAAGTTATTATCATGTTTTAATTGTAAATATTTCAGATATGAATGAATATATTATGAATTAGGTCTTGATTGTTATAGGCGACTTAATTAGTTTGTGTAAAGTAGAACATAGCGGTGGTTACGTTTATTAAGAGTATCTTTGTGCGTGAAAAGTTTAGTAAGAGCATCTTCACGCGTGAAAATATAAGAGATATTTTTCTTCACATGTGAAAATTTTTAGTAATAGTATCTTCACGAGTGAAAAGTTTTAGTAAGAGCATCTTCGCTAATGAAAATATAGGTTTCTTCGCGTGTGAAAAGTTTAGTAATAGTATTTTCGCACGTGAAAATATAGGAGATATTTTTCTTCACTCGTGAAAATTTTAGTAATAGTATCTTCGCGCGTGAAAATTTTTAGTAAGAGCATCTTCGCGGGTGAAAACATAGGTTTCTTCGCGCATGAAAAGTTTAATAATCGGATCTTCGCGCGTGAAAATATATGAAATTTAGCAACAGTTGAAATAAACCTGTGGCTACATTGTGTGTGAAAACATGTGCTTGGAATGATTGTGTCGGGTGGATGGAGAACGCTCAGTAGATAATGAACTTTTATGGGGAAGCTGGTTTCAAAATATTTCAGGCATGTACATGTTTAACGTTTTGTTACTTTGTCCATATATATTAACTTTTAGTGGTATGTTTTTCTGGTTTGTACAGCCATAATAATTGAATACCAGCTAATCATATATTTCGTAACATCAACCTATAAGGTTTTCCTAAAAATTATATTTCAAATCTTACTTGTATTATGCCGAATAATGGTACAGAATTATATACTGTAACTTGATTTTAGCAGTAATGAAAAACACCTATAATATACCTCAACCTATAAGGGTTTAATCGAAGCTCATCCTCGTCACTCAATTAGGTAATAAGCTCACCATTTGAGTAACTCAATTAGGTAATAAGCCAAAAATATTATTACACATATATAAGTTTATTCCATAGCCACATAAAAATACTTTGAAGTAAATAATGAGGGAGGGAAAGGTGTAAACATACCTTGAGGTAGAGATTTGCCAATAGATGGATCATTTGCTTCATCTCCTGCTTGTTTATATGCACTGTATTAAACCTAATTAGTCGTGTTATTCAAAGATTTACATATTTACCTGCGCATTGATTAAGAACTCCCTGTATAGCTTGTTTTCACCGGTGCTTGGGTTCCTGGTAAACAGAAACACCAGTTCTTGAAGTGTTTCCCATGTTTACAAACACCATACATTGAATGTTAACAGCATTCCCCTTTAACCCCGTTATCTGGTTAATACCCCTGCACTTATTGGCCCTCGGGCTGTCCCAGGAATCAAAAACCGCGTTCACTACTAACTCTTAACTGTTTCTTTGGGTCTGTACAACTGCAGAAACTTAAAGTTAAAATGGGCGGGTTAAAATAGATATTCATTAAATGGGTAAACATTCCAGGTTCATACCTACGGGGAATTTTCATGGCATTCTTCACTGCCTTAATATCGGCTAAAGAAGAAAGTGATACTGGTCCCAAAACGTTCTCAAGGAAGAAGAAAGATGTGGCTGAAGAGAAGCCTGCTGTGACTCCAAAGAAATCTGCAGCTAAAGAGAAATCTGGTACTGTCTTGTTACTCTAATTTCCTTTTCCGCAATAGTTAGAGCCTTACAAGTGTCGAAATGGACAGGGGTGGGTTGTATATTCGGTTTGGGTCATAATAGGAAGTTTTTAATGCAAGTCACTCATGGTTTTCTTGTCGTAATTTTGAGAAGGAAATGTTTGCTGTATGATTAGGAGTGCGTCTTATCACAGTGTGCTCATGTAGATTCAGGAAATCATTTGACTTTTGTTTTGAATTGTCCAATAAATGGTTCTAATTTGAGTACAAATCAAACGCCATGTTAATAAGAGTTATAGAGGTTCAAGTTGATAAGTGTAAAACTTGAAAGTTAAGTGGAATTATATTGCTAATTACCAATCGTTCAGAGAATTCAAGGATCTTGTGTAGCACCCTTTCTTGTCGAGCTCTTAAAATCAGTTTTGTTCGTTACTGGCTTTCGAACGTGCATAAAATTTGGTTTTATAAAATTTTATTACATTCCCTTTAATTAATTGGTCTTAGTTATGGATGATCCGCTCGCAATCATCTTGTGGCATCTTTTTTCTTGGCTTGCCTTTTGATTTCGTTTAATTGTGATAATCATGCAGGTTATTAGCTCGAGGGATAATGGAGCATAATACCGACTGGAAGGAGATTCAGAAAAACTATCTACCTTGTAAAACACCGCATCAGGCAAGTTGAATGGTGTCACTGCCTTTCACAATGTTCTGTTGTTATTTCGTTATCGTTATGGTCAACTGAGTGATGTTTCTTTTCTCTTATATATTTCAGATATTTGTGAGACAGAAAAACCTTTCATGTTCTAGAGCACTAAAGAATCCAGTAAAGGTATGTATTTACTGAATGCCCCATCACTGACTAGCTTCCATAAAATACTTACTTATGAAGCACCGGCACCTTTGTTTTGGGAGTAATTAATGCTAAAATTAAAACAATTTGTTTTGTAAAGTCGAAAATCAATCCATTATCCTCGAATGCATCTTTCAAAAGTTTCATCTTTGTATTGTTGATTAAATTTTCAAAGCTAAATACCCAAAAAAAAATATGGCAGATGTTAAATACAAGTTATTCAGCTTTTTCCATCTAGTGGTGAGACCAAAAGTGCCAATACAACTAAAATACAGAAAGAGGTGCTTGATTAGTACCACTGGCAGATTGACTAGCTTTACAGTATACATCAGGCTGATTTCCTAAACGCTAAACCAGACAAAACCGAACCAGACCGGACCGAATTATAGGTATTCTATTAAAATTGAATTTCATTTGAAGGTTGAAATCATGAAATCAGACCACACAAATCGATCACAAAGCCTTGCCTTATTAAAGAGCAGCCACAGAAGCGAAAAGCAGACTCCCAATTACCCGTTTGACCAGAGCCCATTTTTAACCGATACCCATGCTACCAGTTTTTCAAACTCTTAACTGCATCTATTGCTTGTCTACCATCTACACTGATTTCAGGATAGATGAAAAAAAGTAGACCCACAACAAAGATAAGAAAATGTGTTTATACCTGTTTTCTTTTTACCAGCAGCAGCTTCTTTCTCTGCTTTTAGCTTTTCATTTGCATCAGCAGCTTTTAGGGATGTCATTGATAATCTCATCACATTCTTGAGCAATCCCATATAATGAAAGCTTTTCTGCATGTAGGTAAGCAAGTTGAATGGTGTAGAGTGTCAACATCAAAGATCCACATCTAATGATATAAGTAACAAATTAAATATACCTCAAATGGCCTTAGTTTACTAGATATTAGTTCTGCATATTACTCAAATACGGAACAACTGATATTGTAGTTTACACATTTTATAGGCAGTTAGGAGGTTAAAAAATTCTCCTTTGACTCCACAAGTGACGTCTCTAATAGATGTGGCAATACAACCCATTTATATGAAAATTGTTCAGTTTGTGTTGTATTTGTTTGATAACGGGTCAAACGGTTACTAACAATGCAACTGGTCAAACGGGTAAGGGTAAAAAGTCATGCAACGTGTCCTAAATAATTTTTTTTCCAAAGAAATTACATTATTATTCGAATAGTTGATTTTAAAAAGGACATTGAAGCTAAAAGGTAGTATGTTTTCTTCCATTTCACATGCTTACGGCTGCTACTGCTAGGATGTCTCCATCTGATATGTTTATGGTCCTTTACAATTATTAAATTCGAGCAGAACCAACCTTATATGATGCGGTCCTGACTTGTTATATTTTATGCAGTTGGATTAAATGGGAGGGGAGCTATAGAACATAACCACGCAATTGGATATTCCGTCTTTTTTGCGAAATGTGAAGCCGGCTAATAATGTTATTTCATCTGCGAAAGTACCTGCATTCGTAAGCACAGGTATTTTATAGAGTAGTTGTTTTTTAACATACTAGTTTGAGTACTCATTTACATTTACTCATCTACTTGTGAAACATAAAAAGGCTTCATGTACTTGCTTTTTGTAATGCAAGCACTTGTGCACTGCTATATTTGCATAATAAGTACAAGTGTATTGGTTCTCCTCAAATATAATTTATGCAGTTTTATTGTGATCTTACTTACATGTCTATCCATAATCTTTCGGTAAAGGGGGTCAGGGGTGCATCATAAAATAGAAGTTAATCATCAGAGTGGAGTTACAAACGAAATATTTTACCAGACAACTGCCAGAGAACCAAAATACCAACCTATTGGAAAGTAAAATACAAGTAAGAACTTTTGATGTATTTTCAGTATGTTAACTTGTAATATAGCTTTATAGAGATGTCCATTTTGACCCATTTGTATATGAACTAGTCAATGCGGGTTATGATCTTCAAACGTTTGATGGGTATACTGAACTAAAAAGTAGCTAAACAGGATATGGCTCAAAAGCTACACAAAGTGTATAATGCATAAGTCCTAAATTATTTAACCAAAAGTAGGTTTTGCAATTGCTCAACCTTTAAATTATCTCTTGATTTTCGGATAAAGTGTATCTGGGCATAGTGATCCAAAACTTGGCAAAAGTTGCCCGTTTTGACAAATTACTGTCTACCCAATTTGCCAACCATGGTAGCTTTGTTATGTTTTTAATGAATTTTTTTTGGTGACATTGGCGGGGCTAACCAGCAAACACTTTCTTGTCAATATTTCACAAGTCGGTGACGCGTTAAAAATGATTATAGAAACTGCTGTCACAATAAAGATCTAATTATGTAAATAAAATGATTTACACGACTGTTATTACAATTGGACCATTTCCTTTTTATTTTATTTGGATTTTTATAATTTATTAATTTATGAAACATAAACCCAAATCAACCCATGCACAATGAATCAAAATTGCCATCTGTAATCAAACTTTATAACTGGTCTTTGGCAGTAGGCAATAAAGAATGTCAGGTGGTGATGCTCATGCCCCCTTTAGATGTTTCAAATTAGACTGCCACTTCATTTATGTGTACGTAGTTTACATGATACGTTGTTTATAACGTCGTTGAACCGGCCTTTAGTGGTGGAATTTGAAAGCATGCTCGTTTCCTTTTTCATCAAACCTATTAGATAATAATGTTGCAGTTATTCTTGCCTAGAGCTACATTATGTGATGGTTATGGGAATGTCAATGAATGCCTAAAAATCATGTGACTTGTATCAATCTCAATCCTGTGATTTTTTGTGTGTTGTATGAGCGTATCATATAGCTCGTATTAAGCAACTTCTTTGATCAAACTTGGATATCTCTTGTTGTTCAGGACCGGGATCTTGTTGTCGAACAGATGACCACAAATACTACCTCACAGCCTGCAAGATCGTCTACATCATCATCATCGTCATCATTTGCAAGCGAACGCAGGCCAACTACGGACTCAGGTAGAAAATTATGTTCTTTGTTATCTCTATCAGCACTTTCTGGCTGTTGGAGATGTTAGCATTGCAGAACAAATCTTTTTCTAGATATGTTATAGCGATACACATGTTTCTCTTGTGTGTAAAAAGAACACCATTTTTACCTTTTATGCAATAGCATTAAGTCTTATCATTTTTGTAATTGAATGCTACATATTGTAGGGTCCACCACAAGAGCTACACCATCACCACAATTATAGCTCTCATTGAACCACCATCGCTTCCAATCTCCACCGACAACAACATAAACCGACATTGGAGTACCAATCGTCGCCAAAGTAGCACCTTTCTGTCACTAATATCGATCATCTCCTTGAGCTTATAGTTGTCACAAACCTCCATTGGAGGTTACTAGGTTAAAATTTGCTCTTCAAAAGGTTAAATTCTTACACTTTCATCATCATTCACATGTTTGTAATCGGTGTTCAGTTTGACAATTGCTTGTAATAGTTGTTCATATAATACTGTCACATGTGAAAATATAGGTCTCGTAGCTTTTTAAGAACTTCGTAACATGTGAAAATATATGCCTCGTAGCTTTTTAAGATGTTTGAACAATTTCTTCACATGTGAAAATATACGCCTCGTAGCTTTTTAAGATGTGTGAACAATTTCTTCACATGTGAAAATATACGTCTCGTAGCTTTTTAATATGTGTGAACAACTTTGTCTCACGTGAAAAAATACGTCTCGTATCTTTTTAAGATGTGTAAACAATTTTTTCACATGTAAAAATATACGTCTCGTAGCTTTTTAAAAACTTCGTCATATGTGAAAATATACGTCTTGTAGCTTTTTAAGGTGCGTGAACAACTTCGTCACATGTAAAAATATAGATCTTGTAGCTTATTAAGTACTTCTTCACATGTGAAAATATACGTCTCCTAGCTTTTAAAAACTTCATCACATGTGAAAATATACGTTTTGTAGCTTTATAAATGAGCATATACTTTATTCTTAGGGAGTTAATAAAGTTTTTTCACTAGTAAATACACGTATATTTATAGATGAGCATATACTTTTTTCTTCACATGTGAATAAATTTTCTCCACTAGTAAATGCATAGATGAACAAATGATTTTTTTTTTTTTTTTCGCACGTGAATGAACTTTTTTCACTAGTAAATACACGTACATTTATAGATGAACGTATTACTTTTTTTCTTCGCCTGTGAATAAACACTAGTAAAACACATACATTTGTACAAGAGAATATGCTTTCTTCGTGAACTACTTTGTCACATGTGAAAATATAGGTCTCGTAGCTTTTTAAGAACTTCGTCACATGTGAAAATATACACCTCGTAGCTTTTTTAGATGTGTGAACAATTTCTTCACATGTGAAAATATACGTCTCGTAGCTTTTTAATATGTGTGAACAACTTTGTCTCACGTGAAAATATACGTCTCGTAGCTTTTTAAGATGTGTGAACAATTTTTTCACCTGTGAAAATATACGTCTTGTAGCTTTTTAAAAACTTCGTCACATGTGAAAATATACGTCTTGTAGCATTTTAAGGTGCGTGAACAGCTTCGTCACATGTGAAAATATAGATCTTGTAGCTTATTAAAAACTTCTTCACATGTGAAAATATACGTCTCCTAGCTTTTAAAAACTTCGTCACATGTGAAAATATACGTCTTGTAGCTTTATAAATGAGCATATACTTTATTTTTAGGGTGTTAATAAAGTTTTTGCACTAGTAAATACACGTATATTTATAGATGAGCATATACTTTTTTCTTTACATGTGAACAACTTTGTCACATGTGAAAATATAGGTCTCGTAGCTTTTTAAAAACTTCGTCACATGTGAAAATATACGCCTCGTAGCTTTTTAAGATGTGTGAACAATTTCTTCACATGTAAAAATATACGTCTCGTTGCTTTTTAGGATGTGTGAACAATTTCTTCACATGTGAAAATATACGTCTCATAGCTTTTTAATATGTGTGAACAACTTTGTCTCACGTGAAAATATACGTCTCGTAGCTTTTTAAGATGCGTGAACAATTTTTTCACCTGTGAAAATATACGTCTTGTAGCTTTTTAAAAACTTCGTCACATGTGAAAATATACTTCTTGTAGCTTTTTAAGGTGCGTGAACAACTTCGTCACTTGTAAAAATATAGATCTTGTAGCTTATTAAGAACTTCTTCACATGTGAAAATATACGTCTCCTAGCTTTTAAAAACTTCGTCACATGTGAAAATATACGTCTTGTAGCTTTATGAATGAGCATATACTTTATTTTTAGGGTGTTAATAAAGTTTTTTCACTAGTAAATACACGTATATTTATAGATGAGCATATACTTTTTTCTTCACATGTGAACAACTTTGTCACATGTGAAAATATATGTCTCGTAGCTTTTTAAGAACTTCGTCACATGTAAAAATATACGCCTCGTAGCTTTTTAAGATGTGTGAACAATTTCTTCACATGTAAAAATATACGTCTCGTTGCTTTTTAGGATGTGTGAACAATTTCTTCACATGTGAAAATATACGTCTCGTAGCTTTTTAATATGTGTGAACAATTTTTTCACATGTGAAAATATACGTCTCGTAGCTTTTTAAAAACTTCGTCACATATGTGAAAATATACGTCTTGTAGCTTTTTAAGGTGCGTGAACAACTTCGTTACATGTAAAAATATAGATTGTAGCTTATTAAGAACTTCTTCACATGTGAAAATATACGTCTCCTAGCTTTTAAAAACTTCGTCACATGTGAAAATATACGTCTTTTAGCTTTATAAATGAGCATATACTTTATTCTTAGGGTGTTAATAAAGTTTTTTCACTAGTAAATACACGTATATTTATAGATGAGCATATACTTTTTTCTTCACATGTGAATAAATTCTCCACTAGTAAATGCATAGATGAACAAATACTTTTTTTTCGCATGTGAATGAACCTTTTTCATTTGTAAATACACGTACATTTATAGATGAACATATTACTTTTTTCTTCGCCTGTGAATAAACACTAGTAAAACACATACATTTATACAAGAGAATATGCTTTTTCTTCACATGTGACATGAGCATATATATTTTTTTTTTCTTCGTGTGTGAATAAACTTTCTTCATTAAATACTCCTTCATTTATAAATGAGCATATACATTTTTCTTAACGTGTGAATAAAATTTTCAATAGTAAATACACGTACATTTATAGATAAGCATTTTTTTTCACAAGTGAAAAAAATTTATTCACTAGTAAATGCAGTACATTTATACATGAGCATATAAATACTTTTTTTTACGCGTGTGAATAAACTTTCTTCACTAGTAAATACACGTATTTTTCTCTTCGCGTGTGAATAAAATTATCCGTATGATTTGGGTAATCAAAATAAGAATCATATAATAATTTAATTAAGTTGTATATAACTAGGTAATTCTAATGTACCATTAAAAATCAAGTTTCATACAATGTCAGACAAATTTACTATTGTGAATGTTCAATACAAAAATGAATCTAGCAACTGAGAAAATTCTCCGATAATGTTGAGCACTAAAACATATATTTTGCTACGCGAAGATCTGAAATGGAGCTACTTCATTTCCCTTCATGTTGCATTATCCTGATTGAGCTACTTCATTTCCTTTAATGTTGCATTATCCTGGTTGCAATTCAATAGGTTCTTTTGTGAAATACAAATCAATGACAAGAAAATTGGTTAAAATATAAAATAAAGATAACTTAGTTCGAACTAAGTCTCACCAATACATATACTGATCTACTCGCTAGAAGTAAATACTAGCTTGAAATTTTTCACACGCAAGAATGTTTAGCAAATAACGCAACTTCCAGAAATTATAGAAAAAATCTATTTTGGAAGTAAAGTCAAAGAATACCTAATTGCATAAGGTGATTCAGCTGCCACGACAGAAGTAGAAGGTGCTTGCTCAAATATCTTTTGTACATTCACTAGTTTGCAGATTTTCTCGCACTTCTGTTAACCATGAATGTGCCTGCAATATTATTATTAGCTAATAATTAGTTAAACTACATATGTTTCACATTTTCCATAACATGTCTAGATATTAAGTTTATCTAGACATTTTACATATCATATTTTGTTTTATATTACTTACCAAATCTCAACCATGAGTTGATCGTACTAAAAAAAAACCTGTTTTTTGTTAATGTATCATCAGTTTAGTAGCCAATGCTACACGAATCGAGATATATGAACATTTCTTCACGTGTGAAAGGTATTCGATATCATTTCTCCACATGTGAAGAGCATTCGATACAATTTATACTTACAGTTTAATTGTTTCAGTTTCGTGGGGATATATGCAAATTTCTTCACATGCGGAGGGTATGCAATATCATTTCTTCACATGTGAAGAGCTTTTGATACAATCTACACTTACAGCAGCAGCATCCAACACAGCTTTTTAAGACGATATAATGAAGCAACCATAGAAAGTGCCAACTGAATAGCAATGTTGTGAACTGTTGTTCCCTGTGGCTGCATAGAACCAAAAGGTAAGGTTCAAGTCTTATTAAAGAAATATAGGAAACCATGTAAAAAATTTGAAGAAAAAAAAACTATACTAAATGAGGTAGGCTATATTAGTTTCAACCGCCATAAGTTTCTCTTTATACATAATTAATATAAAAGACCTTGAATCTCGGGAAGTTTTAGTAAATGAGCTAAGCTAATAATGAGAGCCAATTAAAAACATCAACCTATCTGCACATGTGAAGAAAACTAACATCTTCACATGTGAAGAAAACCAACATTTCAGCGAGCACCTAGCGTGCGTCAACAAATTATGAGAAAAAGACAAGAGTTCATATATCTCAGTTCGTGTAGCATCAAACCTATAGCCACAACAAATAACTCAACATAGCAATAATATACTACTCGTAATACTTTATCTCAACATAAAACTAGTTGCATGTGCTATACAGATAACTAGGAATGATATACTAATACTTTATCTCGACATAAAACTAGTTGCATGTGCTAGGCATATTGTGATTGGGTCTATAAGTTTCCATCAAAAGTTAGACATGTGACAGATATATTGTAGCTGAATCCTCAATACGTTCAAGTGTTTTCATGCCCAAGATGCGTCTAAAACCGCTAAATCATTCTTGGACCTAAGGCATGTGAGCTCATCAGCCAAATAAATATAAAACAAAGTAGACTGCCACCTTCTTTAACCTTTAAGAGGAATCATATGACAGAACTAATTGTCCAGGCACAAACTAAAAATGAGCAGAACTAATAACATATACATTGTATACATGGTCCAACAGACTTATGTATAACCACTTAAACAAGAGCATAAAGTAGACAACAGTTGAAACCAATAGCATAAGCGAACAGAGTCAAAGAATAATCAAACATGACAGCATTAGAGGAGTAGAATGATAGTAAACATACCACTTTCATAAATAGTTATAGGGAGGTCCTTTTGTGAATGATTGATCAACGGATTCAACAAAAGATACACAGGACTTTCATTGATATCCATCAACTGTTACAATATGCAAGTTACATGTTAATGCAAAGAGACTATTTTACATGACGTATCACAGTTATATACATACAACTAGAACATGTTCAAAAGCTCAAATGCCTAAGATACTATGTTACATTCTGAAGTTTAGACATAAACAAAAACACTTAAGGGTGTGTTTGTTTTTTAAAAAAAAGTCTTACTAGCCCTCTTACTCCCTCTTAATCTTACCAGTTAGAGGTGGGCAGACGTTTTGCTTGTTTGTTTTTTTCTTTTGAGTCAGACCCAGTTAGACATATAACATCTTACTCAGTAAGAGGTGGGAGACTTGTCTTACTGCCTCTTACTCGATAATTGAAATTGAAGACTCGTGTTAATATAATATATTTGATGGTTTATTAACTATGTTATATTTATGATAAAAAGTCTTATTTCATATTTATACAAGTTACTTAAATAAATTGCAGAAACGAGCACTTAAAATCATTCGGACAATTATACAAAAACAAACAACATTTTTTCGTTTAGATTTAGACGTTCTACCCACCTCTTACTAGTAAGATGTGGTAGTCAGATTCAGACCTAGAACATCTAAATGAAACAAACACACCCTTACAGCTTTGTGAATTTGCATATCTGACTCTTCTGCATCAGCTCCTGTTGAGTACCATCCAAGTACGTAGAAATTGGGAAACACTTTCTTATCTGCTCCACATTCAAAAACCCTATGTTAAGCAACACCAATGAGCTTAAATAAAATAACAAAAAACCTAATGATAACATAAGTAATTGTTAGCATCTGCCTTAGTGGGTGTTTGGGTAAGATTATGTGTTTCTGAGAAGCCCCATTCACACGGGAAAAAAAACATAAAGATTTTAGAATAAGCTTACCAAACACCTTCAAAGTGCTTAATAGCTTTCCCACAATATAGCAAGCTAATACGAACCTCTAATAAGGCTACCCAAACACCACCTTAATGTGAATGCAAAACCTCAAACTCGTCTGCCTTACAGAAACAATAACCCTAACACTAACACAATGAAACTTCACCCCAATTTGGTAATAGATACATAAACCCTAACAATATCAACATAATCAGGTGTTAGCTTCATTTGAACACAGAACAGTCAAAATTCAATTGTTAATATAAATTTCAACATTAGCGTAACAAAGAGTTGACTAAACACAAAACCAAAACTCTAGGCTTAACATTAGCTTAATAAGAATAAAGGGGTAAGGGTTTTCCTTGTTTAGGTTCCCCGGGGAGTGCAAGTCTAAGACTTAGATGTACGCGACCTAACCAAGGTATCCCCGAGACCGTTTTCAGCACTTTCCTCAGGTTTGAACCTAAGACCTCTTGTGTGGACATCAGGTTGCCTAAGAACGGTACTCTGTAATTGATAAGCTCGCATACAAAATAGGTTATTTTCCTTTTCATGTTCCCGAAGACCAAAAGAAATTCAACACAATATAAAGCGAAACGCAAGCATAACCGCTACAAAATGACTTTACCCACCTCCTTCAGAAATAAAAGTTTACAAACCCCGATATAAAGAGTAAAGCTGTCTTCATTTTGGCGTTTCACATAGTAATGAAGGAAGCTCAAGAAAATACAAAAGGTGGCACTTTCGAACCATTAACTTGAGAATTGGTCTACTTTGGTTGTGTTTCATCTAAAGTGGGTCAGGTATTCAAAGTAAATATAGCTAAAAAAGAGAATGAGTTGAACATTTGGACAATCCGCCAAAGTCAATTTCTAATGCTTACAAACCCTCCTTACAAAGATTGTATTAGTAATTTATAATTATTACTAAAGCACTAAACACAGAGTTACTTCATGATGCGGAAAGAAAAACTATTGACCTAATTTAATATTCAGCCAAGCATTCCACATGGGTTAAGCGAGTGTATGGATATAACAGATAGCTTTGATTATTTGAAATTATCTTTACAGAAGATGGCATCTTTACAACCACAGCCTCTTCAGAGCAAGGAATGCAAAATGCTCATGTTATATGACTATATAATTACTCATTGGATTCACTCATGCATACAAACAATTCCATTCTCCAAATTCCTTTAAGATAAGCTCACATGTAATAGACTATGCACCAAGAAAGCTACAAATAAAACACATACCAACAGTTGTGAAAAAAGTGAGTTAACAGATACAAACATGTTGCTCACAGATCAACTTGCCAGTAACCGAAATACCAAGTAGAATTTTAGATTCATATTGTTCTAATAAATTTGGGGCTCTACATATATTATCAGATTACATAACTGGAAAGCTGAATCTTATTGATAGTTAAGGATTTAGGCAACTTTCTTGTTATATAGTGAATGCCAACTGACCTCGTCAATAGGTGAATCTGTGTTTGCGGGAGGTGATGGATGCTTCTCAGTATAGAAGATGGCATGACCAAGAGCAGTCAAAAGAGTTTGCTCTGCTAAACCAATACACAATTTTGTCTGCATAAACAAAGTCTAAATTAGTTACATAGATGATGAATAACGCAACAATCTCAAGCACAAACCATATGATAACCTGAAGTAAACGAATCAAATATTGAGGTTCACAGTCAGTTGCTGAAACAAGAAGTCCTTTGATGTGATTCTTCTTCTTATCTTGACTATCCTTGCCTGATTCCTATCAAAGATAAACAAACAAAAAAAAGTTATGCAACGTTTTCTACTGGATTATTAAATGTTGGGCACAAAATGGGAAGTTTAGATTTGCATTTTGGAACTGATTATCATAAGGCTTCTGAGAATATAATGTTTGTTGAGCCAGTTTACCAGAAGACCTCTCCCGTTTTCAAAACAATACTCTTTATGGTTTATGTAATCTATCAATCCTTATATATTCATGTTTTCCAAACACTTGGGGCGTTTAGTTATCTTATAACACAACTTTAAACCGCACATCTCTACACTATCTTCTACAACTAATTATTGCCTAACTTAATTGATTGAATACCATATAGTCAATCATTTTCAATAGCGCAACTAAACAACATATGATTCCATTCACTAAGCTCACATAATCAGTCACTTTCAACTAGCATAACCAAACGCCCCCTACTATTATTTTATAAACTAGAATGCTAAATTCAAGTAAGAGTTATAACACCGTTTAGTACATGAAAATCTCACCTTGGCAATAACCCGAAACGTATCAAAAACCTTAGCAACAGTCAACGGTTTCGGTTTCCATATGACTAACAGTAATGCTCCTCACTCCAAAATCTAAGGCAGTATACTAACACGATAATGTCATATTAGGTAAAGGGTGGTCAAGTGCTGTGTTTTGAAATTAAACATAAAATGCTTCTGATTCTCACCATTTAGGGTCAGATAACAAGTTCAATACAAACAGCAACAAATATGTCTGTCCAAAATTAAAATTAGAACTACACATTTACAATTAAAATTAGAATTACACATTTACACCTTTTTGGAACCTAGTTTAAGAAAAAATAACTTCCATTTAACAAAACGCATCTTCTTAATTCACAATAATGTCATTTTATATAATAGCCCTACAGATATTCATACAAATATCTGAGTATTACAACTGCAAATACATCCAAACACCATCTTCTATAGCTCATAATCAAGCCGATTATCTAACTTTGATTATTAAAAATCAGACATACAAATACTTTAATCACATACACCCCTCAAAACTATACTAAAGAATGTTAATAAAACGTTGATCAATTTGATAACACATTAACACATGCAATCCTAGGCTTCACATATGAAAGGATGACCATCAAGAGCATGGCAATTTTTAATTCAGAAACACTACAGATAGAATGGCCGGTAACTCATTCCGAATTCTATAAAAGAAATTGGTTTAACTAATACCTGTCAGGGTAGTATAAAATGTCACAAAAAAACATCCACATCATACAGAAAAGGAGGTCTCCTTTGCTCCTTGTGTGTTTGAGTTTAAGGATCATCCTAGACTATGATACTCATAACCACTCTCTCCTTAGGGTCTAGAATTTTAGGGCAATTTGAAATATCAATTCATGTTAAAAGTGAGAAAGCTAGAATGCTGCAAACAAGTGAAGAATACTCAAAACAAAGCAACCATCAAAAACTTTTGGCAATTGCAGAATCTCATGCTCTACTAAAAAGTCATTGTCAATGTTTTTTAGTTAAAACAATTTTTTCAAGAGAAAATCCTTATCATAGAATTAAAAACCACGCATGAACTGCAAAAAATATAACACAACTCGAAATGCGGATTTGAACTTTAAGTGAGAATTGGGAGGGGGGGGGGGGACAATTTTGTTACATGCTAGAGTGAATTTTCAACTATAAATCCATACTATTCTTGATTTATTTTCGGTTCCCAGCTTCCCAAAGTGCATATACGAACCTACTACAAACACTAAACTACTATTGGTCATAAACTGTCAACAATGAATCTGGAATCCGATAGACATTGTCATAGAGGTCTAAGCTCTAGTAATCCATGTCATATTGTACTTAATTACATTAATTTCTATTTCAATAAACTTTCTATTCTTTTATATCTTTTCGCTTTATCTCTTTTTCAACCCGATCCATGTCATTTAAGTTGTAGCTATTGCCTATTGGTATGCAGATTAAGCAGAGCATGTTATGTTGCTAATCATGACACAACTAACTTTGTCTTGTCATTGATAGATATTTAAGGCTCCCTTATAATGCTACTAATAATAAAAACTCAACAACAGCTTCGAAGCCTGCAGAAACTAATAGCACAGATTTCCATGAAGGGTCAAGAAGTCACTCTCATATCAGGGATGCAGTACATAAGAACAAGAAAACTACTAGGAATATTAAAAGTATCAGCAGCTGCTTTGAAGAAACGTGATTCCTTAAACTGTAAACTAAAAGAAGAAACATCCTGCCTTAACTAGTACGCCGTCAACACTAAACCACTAAAACCTCATTCTTCTTAGAGGAAAAAAAATCTTTTATAGTGGCAGATACTCAGATTGGAAATAGTTTTACATGACCTAGCAAATCAGGTATGTGGAAGGAGGTAACGTATTTAATGATTCAGAAGATGCTTATTTCCCATGAAATACACATGCAAAGAGAATATTTTCAGGCCACTAGAATAACCCAAACAATGACCATGCAACTGTAAGTTTAACTGTCAAAAAACAAACTATGGTAAGATTCCTCCCTCGATTGTTCAAAGAAGTTCCCTAAGGGGCTTAATTTTGCGTTTGGGATGATGAAGACCTGATCAGATGGAGCAATAATCTGTTACCTTAGAATAAATAGACAAATGATTTGAGATTAACATTTAGACTTAATAGTCAATGTGAAATGACACTTTATTTGGACAAATGAGACTAGCAACTAAGTAAAAAAAAAAGCCCGCGCAATAATAGCCCAAAATGATACTATTGGCGGATAAAAAGACTTGTGAAATAATAATGTTAAGTCCAAGTATTCTCTAACATGTGCCAGCAGAGAGAACACACATAATACCAATTAACATGTGAAATAAAGATAGGCAATTGACTTATCAATACTTACTTCAAGAAGAGCTCGGATAGTAAGTTTGATAGTTTCTTGACCAGAGGTCTCCTTATAATTTTTCTCCAAAAATTCCCTCATGGAATTGGAGTTCCTGCCAGTGGCATTAGCTTTCCGTGCAGAAAATGTTCCTGAAGGATCAGTCTGATATAATGATGGAACATTAGTATAAGGATCAAATCCTACGATTATGGTTGACAGCCCGAACGGCTTGACTCCACCACTTTGTGTGTATTTCTGTTGAAGACCTGCAATGTAACGTGTGATATACTCCAAAGTTACTAGATCCTCAACAGTAAGCTTATGGCTCTGGCACTCAATCTTTGCCCTGTTAATAAGAACACGTGCATCTGCTTTGAGTCCAGCATAAGCCAATGCAATGTGATCATCCAGGTTAACAATTTTCCTAACTGATCTACAAATACAGAAGAAAAGAGAAAGGAACAAAGACGTACTGCACTTAGCATCATGGTACGTACAGGGTATAACTATCCATAATCAAATAGATGTTATCAATGCAAATAAGATAAGAGGTTGGTGAACATGAGAATACAAACATTAAAGCCATAAACATTCAGTAAGGCACTTTTTCTACTGCTGTAGCTCAAAGTATATAACCCACTGGTAATGGGGTAGACTTTGTAGACAAAATTGCTTTTCTGAGATGATCATTCAATAACCAAAACTTCATTCTATAACCAAAACTTAACGGCATAGGTGAGAATTCAATTCAATTCAAATTTCTCAGTGACTTCACTATACTATGGTATCTGGTCATTGGATAAAAAATAGTAGTAATACTTTTGAGTTAGTGACACTGATGGTTGCAGGAACAACTTATTCACTACCACATAGCCGGAGTCCGAGGGATCCACGGGGGACTCTTAGACTTAGACTAGACACAATGGTCACCACTCCTCTCACCTCCACATCAGCACATGTGAAGATAGGTTGATGTTTTTAATTGGCACCCATTATTTGCTTAATTCATGTAATAAAACCTCCCGAGTTTCAAGGTCTTGTATATTACTTTTGTATAAAGAGAAACTAACATTTCAGCGAAATAAAAAATCTTCAGACGTGAGAAGTTCTATCTTCACATGTGAAGAAAACTAACAATTCAGCGAAATAAAAAATCTTCACATGTGACAAGTTCTATCTTCACATGTGAAGAAAACTAACATTTCAGCGAAATAAAAAATCGTCACATGTAACAAGTTCTATCTTCAAAATCTTCACATGTAACAAGTTCTATCTTCACATGTGAAGAAAACTAACAATTCAGCGAAATCAAAAATCTTCACATGTGACAAGTTCTATCTTCACATGTGAAGAAAATTAACAATTCAGCGAAATCAAAAATCTTCACATGTGACAAGTTCTATCATTTACGGTACATATACATCAACGCAATACCTAACATTGCACTAAATTTTAAATGAAAAATCAAATTAAAAGGAAATAACGATAATGCCTACAACAATAAAACTAACTGGATGCCTCAGTCAACGCCGCAAGTTAAGGTAACAACTAACCGGACACCACATTTCAACTAAAGTCGAGGCAAAAAGGGAACATATCTATTGATAGAGCATCATATAGCATCTTCACATGTAATGCAATATATAAAGAGTAAAAATACCTAATTTATAATTACAAAACAGTAAAAACAATTAATTAGTTGAAAATAAGTACCATTAGCATTCAAATCCACATTAGAACACCATTTTAATAGATTTTCGATTGAAGGTTGATTAACAGACGGATTCATCATCAAAATATTGTTAAAAAGTTATAATCTATATCAAATTAAATCAGAAAAATACCAATTAAAAGTCAACGCCGGAGTCGAAGCCAGAAATTAAGAATGTAACGCCGGAGATTAAATCAGAAGCCACGGACACGATTGTTGATAACCGCCGGAGATTAGGTGTGTTTGGTGGAGTGTGTCTTGTGTTTGAATTAGACGGAAATGAGAAAGAGAGAGAAGTAGAGTTGAATTTTTGGGTGGTGTGTAACAAATGAGAGAGTTCCGTTAGACCCCTTACGATTTTCGATCTAAAAGATTGGTGTGTATGAAATAGATTAATCTTAGCCATTAGATCTAAAAAAACAATGGACTAGATGAAGGGCTAGGATCTCTTCTCGCGTTCTCACCAAAATAACCCTTCTCATTTGAACGCTTCACTATATATATATATATATATATATATATATATATATATATATATATATATATATATATATATATATTATTATTTTTGGGCCCCAAATTTTTTTTTACTTTTTATTCACCAATCGTTTTTTTGATTTTTTTATTCACTTGTACCAATCAGCCAATTCAGCTACCCGCACCTTTTATTCACTTGTGGCAAAATTTTGATAACGAGTATCAAATTATTACCATGCAAAATGAATGATTTAAAAGAGTGTAAAATTACCGTATATAGATATATGGAGAAGGAAAAAGTTGTAGAAATCAAAAGAATACTGAAAAACTGTAATATGGTCAGATTCACAAAATAATGAAGATTACAAAATATTAAATAAACAACAAAAACAAAACCCTAAGCTCAAACGGGCCTAAACAAGTGGGCCGGACCTATATTCTCAAACTTGGAATGGTGCAGCAGTAAACATTGAGAGTTTGTCAAACAAAAAATAAACTAAAACTGAAAACTAAACACGCAGCTTCGGAGTGTCTTAGAGCTCAAACTCAGTGCTAGGTGGAGTCTCAATCCGATTCAATCCAAACTAAACCAACGATAAAGGCAGGCAGACAAATCCGAACAAAGGTAGATGAAGAGAAGATTCGGGCGCACAAATGCAGACAGAGCAGACTCTGGCAGACAGATACAAACAAACAGATGCATATTTAGACAGGCAGATTCAGATTTAGATTCAGACATATTCAGATTCAGATAGATTCAGACAAAACCAAACGGAACCTGTTGCAGAACCATGTGTGAAATCAGACAAATGCATATTTCAAAAATCTCAAACTTATCAAATAAACTGATATATATCGACAAACAATGTTTCTTGAACTAATATTTGTCTCTAATTGTCAAAACTATCAAATAAGATCTTGTATCCAAACATATCAAACAATAATTTAATAGGTTTGTATGATATAATACTCAGAGCCAACATACAAATGATGTTCAACTGACCGACCCACTATCCTTTTATCATATCCATCACCCAGTCAAAACTAAGGGGTGCTTGGTTGAGGGGTATAAGACCTAATCAATGAAAAAGGACATGAAACATGATGCTTGGTTGACTCTAATGCAATGACCCATTACTTAATAGTGGATAATGGGTCATTACCCATTAAACTGGGGGAATGGTTTCCTTACCCTTTCCCTTTCCTTAACATTTCATTTTCCTTTCTCTTTCTCATTCCCTATTTTGAACCAAGAGCACCCTAAGAGATCCACAACTTTTCTTATTAATAAATTCAAAAGACTAACTTGAAAGCTGCAACAACCCAAAACGTAACAAATAAATTCAATTGAAGACGGATTCAGCAGCGACGAAACTTACTTCTCTAGCGATTTTTTTTCGACCCAAAAAATCAAGGAAAGACTAAAAAACTGTATTATGATCAGATTCACGAAAAAAAATGTAAGATCATCTTTCTATTCACATCATTAAAACCCCAAAAAAAGCGACATCGAATAGCTTCAAGGCGCTTAATAATTTTAATAGGCGCCCTAAAGAGAGAAAGATGATACAATGGCATACTACCAAGAACTGGTTTTACCAAGGTCAAACAACCTCCAATCGACATCAATTTTGATTTCCATGAAGAGAGTCTATTAAGAAACCTGTCAACTACCATGTTCCAACTTTCACCAATTCTCATGTTTCTTCCAACCGGGAGGCCTAAATATATAAAAGGTAACTTATCATGGGCGCAAATGTGTATGAACTCGGATTCTATTTTGGTCCTTGTGAATGGCTCCCCGTCGAGAGAATTTAAGATGGAACGTGGTCTCAGGCAAGGTGATCCCCTCTCACCTTTCCTTTTCTTAATTGCCGTAGAAGCTCTCCAAGTCTTAACACTTGAGGAATGTAACAAAGGTGTTTACGAAGGTGTTTCATTGGCCGAGGATGGAGCAAATGTCTCTCTTCTTCAATATGCAGATGATGCTTTATTCTTTGGCGAATGGTCTTATTCAAATGCCACTACCTTAGTCAGAATCCTTAAATGCTTTCAAGATGTCTCAGGTCTGAAGGTCAATCTTTCAAAAAGTCGTTTGTACAGAGTATGTGTTCCCCTTAATGAAGTTGCTATTGTGGCGTAGGTAATCAATTGCGCCCATGATAAGTTACCTTTTATATATTTAGGCCTCCCTGTTGGAAGAAACATGAGAATTGGTGAAAGTTGAAACATGGTAGTTGACAGGTTTCTTAATAGACTCTCTTCGTGAAAAATCAAAATTGATGTCGATTGGAGGTTGTTTGACCTTGGTAAAAGCAGTTCTTGGTAGTATGCCATTATATCATCTTTCTCTCTTTAGGGCGCCTATTAAAATTATTAAGCTCCTTGAAGCTATTCGATGTCGCTTTTTTTGGGGTTTTGATGATGTGAATAGAAAGATGGTTTGGATTAACTGGAATAAAGTTATTATGGAGAAAGGCATGGGAGGATTGGGTATTTTTCTTCACAATATTTTTTTGGGTGTTTTGGAATAAAGTTATTTTGGGGGATTGGGTGTTCTTATGGTTACTATCGAAATTTGTTATCATTTTGGTGTAATAATAACAAGGTTGCAAAATTCGTGAATCGGTAGTGAGACGGTCGAACACCTTGTAGCTTGTAATCGGTCTAGGCGGCCGGTGATTAATCGGATTGGAATTTCTGGCAAATTTTGGGTATTCCCGATAAGTTTTGTGTATTTTCAGTGAGCTTTAGTTATTTTCGGCAAGATTTTTTTCTAAAAAACAGCTTGTAATGGATTTAAACAGTTACTATAAGTGATCAAAATAAGTTTACGGTGAGTTTTGGGTACTTCATGCAAGATTTGCAGGTTTTCGTCAAGTTTGACCACCATTGACCACCGTTGATTGCCGTTTACCATGGTTGACCTATTTGTTTGACCCAGTTACATAAACTGACAAGGTTGGTGTCCCTGTAGCGTATAAGCAGCGATTAATCGGCCTTGTAGACCTTTTTTTGCAACACTGAATAATAATGACTTTCTTATAACACCCCAACTTCAAACTTAAGTAAAATACATTATTGGACATTAAAAACATAAGTTTGCACTAGAAGTCAAAATACAAAGGTCTTACAATATCCTTAAAGATACAACTTAAAGCTTAAAAATTAAAAACATTCGGGGCATAAGAATGTCAAGCCTAATTCGGTCCCCTTTATTTAGTTCATTCGTCTCCTTGAGTCCATACTATTATTTAGAACTTGAAGATGTATTAAAAAAAAAAAAAAAAAAAAAAAAAAAAAAAAAAAAAAAAAAAAACGCGTAAGCCTAAAGGCTTAGTGAGGTTGTGTGTTGTGTAGATAGAAATATCCCACATATGATTCAAATGCATGATAAATGATAACAATACATATAACTTATGGGATCCCGATTATTGTATTACGGACTATTTATAAATTGTAGTAACCCTTTTGTTAGTCTTATTATTTTAAAAGTCGAAATTACAAAGCTAGAGACTTAAAACATACTTGAAATATTATCAAGAAATTTTCGTTCAAATAGTCCATCACACAATAATCATTTAATTAAAACAATGTACATTCATAACTTCATGAAATGCAAATACACATGTATATCTATACTACACATATAAAACATCAAGCACTCTCTTTCCAAAAAATTTCAGACTTACAACACTTTATGCATGGTGTACAACACTTTAGTGCACAAAATTTTCAGACTTACAACACTTTAAGCATAATGTATACCAAAATATAGCAAGAACTCAAATTCAGACCAAAATTCATCAATTCCACATTAATAGCATTAAAAACACGCCTACACCAAAATTACAAGTAGTTAAGCACAATGTACAACCCTCCCATCGATCTATTAGAAGCTTGACTTCGAAAACACAAAAGAAACCTCATAATCGATCTATTAGAAGCTTGACTTCTTTAAAGCGCTTATGGGGTGTTTGGGATATCAACGTTTGGGAAAGAAAATAAAAAGCTTGATTATTTGCGTTTCAGAAGCATCAAAACATGGTTTTGGAAAAGCAGATCCATACATGCTTTTTCAAAACGTGATTTTCCTTTCTTTGCCAATTTAACGAACTGCCCGCATCCATCTTTTTCTTTGTTCATATTAATTTAACTTTTTGCATTTCTTGTTCACCTATCTGAATATTTTGTTAGTTTGAGAAATAGATATTTTGAGAAAGACGAAGAGAGGCGGATGCAGAACAAAAAGATGCAACCTGATTTTAACTTCATATACTTTGTTATATCAGTATAAGCCCAGTAACAATAGATAGATTCTATAGGTCTATGTTGTAAAGCCCATTAAGTAACAAAAATATAACTCACTATATTTTCTTTTATAAACTGTGTATAAAATAAATTTATGTCTTAGAAGTTTAGTTATAGAAAGTTAAGTTTTATTAATTCAATAATATATAATAATTTCCTTTTTGTTAATTTTACAAGGTAATTATTTATTAATCTGATTTGTCAAACACTTTGAAAACTTATTATCTGATTATTGCGTTATCAAACAGCATAATCCAATCCAAACACTGTTTTATAATCATGTTTTGTAACAGCTAATTATCAAATTATGCGTTTTCAAAACTCATAATCAGTTTTCAATAAGCATTCCCAAACACCCCCTAAAAACACGAGCATAAAAATATAATATACGCAACTTAAAAGACCAACATGGTTAAAATAACTCAAATATAAAATTCTCACAATGTATAAAGTTGTTGTAACAAAAAACATAAAATTAAAAGATATTCATTGCCGTAAATTTTATTACAGTGTACCCGCCGCCGCATCGCGCGGGTACCCTGCTAGTAACAATAAATGACGTATATGCAACTATAATGAAATGCAACGCATAGTCACGATTTATAGTGTACATCCCCGTTTAATAAAAGTCACGAGTACTCACCTTAATTCCTAGCTACTTGTGTTTATAATTATCCAAACCTATATTAATTCGGTAACATACATTAATTTGTTGTTCCATTTGGGGTTTATAATTCATTAAAGTTTCGACTAATCTTATATAAACCTGCACTTAGAAATACTAATTTCACAATCAAAAGTTAAATCTATATTTTTAGCATATACAAAAGCATCTATAAATAAAAATATAATTGTCAACTATTTAAGTTCTTATTTATTTTGAAACATATATTTTTCTGCAGGATTAGTGACACTAAAATATGTCACTGAAGTTGTTGCAAAAGCTACCAAAAACAAACATGTGTTAACTGTGACAAAGAAAATCTGTTACTAAGTGTCGCAGTTTCTGTTTTGTTCTTTACATGTTTCATCAGCAGATTAGCGACCACAGAATGTTGTCAGAAAGCTATCGCTAATCTGAAATACGAATTTCCTTATGAAAAGTTATATTTTTAACCACATTTTCACCGTAAGTTCGTTTGTACTATTTTCAAACATTAATAAATTATATTTTGAACATAGACTTTGTAGATACAACTAGTTATAATGCCCGCGCAAGCGCGTTTTTTTTTTTTTTTTTTTTTTTTTTTTTTTTTTTTTTTTGTTTTTTGAATCATATAGATATTTTTATTTATTGAAAAATAAATAATTTAATCTTTGTGTTGTTTGATTTATGATATTTAATTATAGTTTTTTATTATTAAAGATAATTATTTAAAAATTTTAATCCTATTATTAATTGCATCTTATCTATATTTTTTGTATTTATCCTTTACTTGTGTTATGGATAAATATAAAATGTTACCTAACAAGAAAATATTTTTTTTTAAATAAAATTATTACTAAATAAGGTATGATTTGATTTTTTTGAAATGGATGAAATGATTTCACAGGATTCAGCCAATTGTATTGATCGTGGAATATCATTGATAAATAGGAATCCGTGTTATAAAAGGATTTCCTGCAATTAGTTCTAGTATGGAATGAGTCAATCATCCACTTTTGTATCTTATTGAAAAAAACGATGATATTGTTCCTCCATTGATCAATAATTTGGATTTTTGGCAAGTCTCATGATCATCCAATAAGAAGGGTTTCAATTTTTTCAAACGAACGATTTGAAGACCTATTGATTCTAAAAACTGTGGATCATTCAGACATTTCAATTCATAGATGTAGGGGTTTTGTTTTATTATATAAAGAAAAAATTACACGGATGGTCCTTGTGGTTTACACAGATTTCATGTTTAGTCCCTATTTCATTTTAATTACACCAGAGATCCCTATTTTGGGAAACGTTGCACGCGTTTGGTACCTAAGTTGGATGGACGTTATCTTTGACCGTTAAGTGTATAATTATTATTTGCCCGTTAGTCCCTCCGTTAGTATTTTTTGCACCGTTAGTCCCTCGTTAGTATTTTTTACAAAAAGTACTTTTTTTTTGAAAAATTAATTTTTTTACAAAAATTAATTTTTTTTTTCGAATTTAATTTTTTTACAAAAATTACTTTTTTTTCAAAATAAATTTTTTTTCGAAATTAATTTTTTTTTCGAAATTATTTTTTTCCAAATTTTTCTAAAAAAACAAAATAATTTTTGTAAAAAAATAATTTCGAAAAAAATTTAATTTTTGTAAAAAAATAATTTCGAAAAAAAAGTAATTTTTGAAAAAAAATTAATTTCGAAAAAAAATTAATTTTTGTAAAAAAATAATTTCGAAAAAAAAGTAATTTTTGTAAAAAAATTAATTTCGAAAAAAAAATTTCTAAAAAAATTAATTTCGAAAAAAATTTAATTTTTCTAAAAAAAATTAATTTCGAAAAAAAATTAATTTTTGTAAAAACAAAATAATTTTTGTAAAAAAATAATTTCGAAAAAAATTTATTTTTTCTAAAAAAAATTAATTTCGAAAAAAAAATAATTTTTGTAAAAAAATAATTTCGAAAAAAAAGTAATTTCTCTAAAAAAATTAGAAAAAAAGTAATTTTTCGAAAACGCAAAAAGATAGACAAAAACGTTAAAAAACGGACGAAAACGTTAAAAAAATGGACTAGAACGTAAAAAAACATACGAGAACGTAAAAAACTGGACGAAAACGCAAAAAGATTGACAAAAACGTAAAAAAAATTGGACGAAAACGTTAAAAAAACGGACTAGAATGTAAAAAAAAGGCCGAAAACGTAAAAAGATGGACAAAAACGTAAAAAATGGACGAAAACGTTAAAAAAACGGACGAAAACGTAAAAAAAACGGATGAAAATATAAAAAAAACAGACGATAACGTAAAAAAATGAACAATAACGTAAAAAGATTGACAAAAACGTAATAAAAATGGACGAAAATGTTAAAAAAACGGACGAAAACGTAAAAAAAACGGACGAAAGCGTAAAAAAAAAAAGGATGAAAACGTAAAAAGATGGACAAAAACGTAAAAAGACGGACGGAAACGTAAAAAAAACGGACGAAAACGTAAAAAATGGACAAAAACGTAAAAATGTTGACAAAAACGTAAAAAAATGGACGAAAACGTAAAAAAACGGACGAAAACGAAAAAAAAATGGTCGAAAACGCAAAAAGATGGACAAAAACGTAAAAAAAATGGACGAAAACGTTAAAAAGACGGACTAGAACGTTAAAATATGGACGAAAACATAAAAAGATTGACAACGGTGCAAAATGTTAACGGAGGGACTAACGGTGCAAAAAATAATGACTTTTTTAGAAAATAAGGACTAACGGTGCAAAAAATTTTAACGGAGGACTAACGGTGCAAATAACTTAACAGCCCACTAACAGCCCATCCAAATTAGGGACTAAAATGTGCAAGGTTTCACAAAATAGGGGCTGCTAGTGTAATTAAAATGAAATAGGGACTAAACATGCAATCTGTGTAAACCACAAGGACCATCCGTGTAATTTTTTCTTATATAAATTTAGTGTCTTTAAAATAAGTTATACTTATCTAAATTAACTTTTAAAATAAATTTATAATTTTATTTCATCCACATTTGTTTACATGTCAAGATTCATATTTTTAATAACATAGCTAAAAGTAATTATCTAAGCATACACAATCATTTGAATGTAATGATCTAGCATATAAGACATAAGAATTATAAGATCCTTCATTTAAAATAATCAACATGTCAAAATCAAGTTATATACTCATTTTTTTTATATATAAGATCAATTATATTAACTTAAAGATAACTTATTGTCTAGCTTATTTAACCAAAGTTTTATTAACATAATTACTTGCATTCCAAGATTAAACATATTTCACTTATTAACATATAAAAATCTAAACAATAATCATGTTAAAAGGACAAGTTTACATAAATCTAGCATATAAATTTGTAAAGTAGAGGTGAACATTATACCTTCAGAAGAGATGGTGATGTAAAGACTAATTTCTTTTGGAAGTAACCACTAAATCCCATTTATTCAACCCAAGCTTGTAATAAATCTACTAGCTAACAAAGAAAACCCAATCCCATTTATTCAACCCAAGCTTGCTTACACTTTCAAAGCTTTACAAGTTTGCAAATATAATTAATTTCCGTTATATACCGTCGATTTGCACGAGTATTTATTTAAAATGACAAATAAGCTCAGATGCCATAAAGTAAGCTTGGATTTATATGAAAAAAAATAAGCTTGAACAAAGACCCGTTTGCATGTTTTAAGACAACTCTTATACTTTTTATAAATCTGATCCTGTGTTTAATAAATTCGGTGTTAGTTACTATTTTATTAAAGTTTATGTGTTGCCCTTGTTTTTGTTCAATAAAGCATGAATTTTGTTATTTCATTATGCACAGGGTATGTTCGGTTAGCTTATACATATTTCGTGATTATAACTGATAAGCCCACTCGCTCCGAGGCGAAGACAGGAGTGGACAGGATGAGGGTGTAGCGAAAATGTTGTAGATCTGGCTATTTTTGTAATTTTCCGCCTTTAACAAACCGATTTTTAGCGTAGTTTCGAAAAATTATCAAAGTTTGCCCCATCGACCGTAACGTTCTGGCTACGCCTCCGTGCTTATCAAATTGAGAGCTTATTGCTACGAGCCGAATCCTAGCAGCCCCAATCCAAAGAAAATCTTGACACGGCGACATGAATAGATTGATTTACAACTAAAAACTCAAACCCAACCAATAATATTAGATATCATATCTAAACTCATACCTATTCCTATTTCATCTTATAATCAAACCCATACTCAAACCCATTCCTAATAATAAACCAAACGGCACCTTAGTCTTGAGAATATCTAAGATATTTGGACTAAAGTATCTAAAATACTTGGTAGGAATAATTTAGATATAATCTAGATTAATCTATGTA